>JBAWJQ010005962.1:0-1384097 GCA_037783105.1 Bactrocera zonata | reverse complement strand
CATCTCAGGTTACGTCTGACGGCATGCAGTTGTGCACCACATCGCATGATCAGCCAGTACGTGACCAAAACAGCAGAATCAGCATATTTTGAGTCTGTTGGAATGTGCGGTACACCCACACACTTAGGCAGACTCGAGTTGCTGATCTGATGGCAGAGTCAGTCTGATTCTTGCAACAGAATAGCTCACAAGCATTTTTATTATAAAACTGGCGCAGTCGAGGCGAGCCGTGAAAGAAAAAAAATTAAAAATTGAAAAATAGTGTCAATATCCAACAAATATATTCAATTTGCCGTCACTAGAAGAAAATCAAAAATTTTTGCGAGCAAAGTCCATAAATCAACAAGGAGATTAAATTTTTCCAGCTAATTGAACTTTAAATTATTGAAGTGCATAAAGCAGACTGCGATGCAAGATCTACATATATTGAACTGATAACTTAAATAAGTGCCGAAGATCTTATTCAGAAAAAACATAACAACCATAACATAACACAGCAGCTACATATTACAAGCTTCAGCATCAATAGCAGCATCACCGAAAACGACAGCGGCAGATACAGCAAAAGCAACCATTCCTATTCAGCAAATAAAAATATAAAAAACAACAAAGTCAACAATAACAATACCAGGAGAAACAGCAAAGACAAGACAACAATAGCAGCAACAGGAGGAGCAGCCAGCAGCAACAACAGTAAGAATATAGAATTATAGAAAAGCATTTTGTCATTATTTTATAAGTTGTGATTTAGAAAAAAAAAAATTGTTATTATTAATCTTAATCTGAATTAAATTAAATTTAAAACACACCAAGTATAATGGCAGAACAAATAGAATTACTAACTCGATGCTTAGCATCTTTAAGTCAAATAACTGCGCAAAATGCAGCCAATAACCAATTGTCAATTAGGCAAAGAATAGAAAAAGATTTGCAATATTTGGCTCCCTTCGAAGGGAATGTGAAAAAATTGCCGTCCTTCGTTGAGGCAATTGACAGAGTACGGAGAGACTATGTAGGGCAGGAGGAAACATTTTTTAGGGTGATTTATGATCTAAAAATCGGTGGTTCAGCAAAAAATTTTTTGCAAACAAATCCACCTCAAGATTGGGTTAGTTGTAAAGCTAAGCTAAGGCAGCATTACAGACCTACAAAAGATCAAATGTTAATCACGAAAGAAATTTCGGAACTTAGGGTACACAGCATAGCGGAATTAAGTAGAAGAATAAAAGAAATAATAGATAGTATAACAGAATATAGTACACTAAGTGAAAATGGTGACACTATGAAAGAAATTTTTTCGGGAATGCTAATTCAGAGAATAAAACAATTAGCAGCAGGGACATTTGCATATACAGTGCAACCAATCACATCATTGACTGACATAACAAATGAAATTTATAAGTTTACTGGTTTGGATGAAGGCAATTTAAATCCTCATCTAAAACTAAAGGAAACCAATTTTCAAGTTAATACCAGAAATAATAGTATTAACAATACAAATTTTCTTTCGGGACAAAGGGGACATACCACTTATCAAAACAACTTTAGGAGACAAAATATTGGCGATCAAAACAATGATCGTTATTATGCGCAAAATAATTCGGGACGATACTCTCAAAGAAATACCAATTTTTCAGGGCAAAATAATTATCACCCAAATAATCCACAGAGACAAACTAATTATCGGACAGGAAATTCAGGCCAATATACAAATCAATATCGTAAAAATAATATTAATAATAACAATAACGGCTATGGTAATTCAGCAAGACAAAATATACAGAACGGCACTCGGCAAACAAGACATTCATATGGCCCAACACCCATGGATGTTGATGCCGTGAGCAGGACAGAGGAAACGAATAATAACGAGGAATTTTTTACCAATTAGCCTCGGAAAACCAAAATAAAATATTAATTTCTCTTACTTTATTTAACAAAAAATGGTGTGCATTTGTAGACCCGGGCTCTACTATCAGTATTATGAAAAAATCAAGCTTCGAACATTATAAGTTACCGGTTTTAGAAAAAAATAAAACAATAATTAGTACACTGAATGGTGATACAAGAGCGTCTAACGAAAGAGTTAAGACACCATGTCCGCTAGAATTTAAATACCCTCACAATGCTAGGATGAGATGGTTGAAAATAGACTTTGAAAAACCGTACGATCTTCTACTAGGGAACGATTTTATATTTAATAATTTCAGTATAATCGATATTGAAAACGAAGAAATTGAGCTTAAAAATGGTGTTAAAATTCCGTTTTATTCAAAAACTATCCAAGAGCAAGTATATGCATTGGAAGAAAGTAAAATGCAAAACATTCAATTGGATCATTTAAAATCAAATGAACGCAAGGAGGTTGAAAAATTGCTAAAGAAGTATGAAAAATTAATGTATAAAGAAGGAGATACCTTGACAAATACAAAAACGGTGGTCCACGAAATAAGAACCACCACAAACCAGCAAATCAATTCGAAAATATATAGGTTACCTCCGAAACATGAGGAAGAAGCCATAAGGCAAATTAGGGAGCTAGAAAAACAAGGTATAATTCGGAAAAGTAGGAGTAAATATAGTTCACCTATTATCATAGTACCAAAAAAATGTGATAGTATGGGCAATAAAAAATTTCGTTTAGTAATCGATTACCGTAGACTAAATCAAATAACTGTCGATGATAAATATCCTTTGCCAAACATTGATGGAATCTTAGACAAGTTGGGCAAGGCGCAGTACTTCAGCACTCTTGATCTAGCCAAAGGTTACCATCAAATTTTAATGGATAAAAAGGATATTGAAAAGACAGCGTTTGTATCTCCGGTGGGATTATACGAATATATAAGAATGCCTTTCGGACTGAAAAATGCTCCGGCTACCTTTCAACGTTTAATGAATGACATATTAAGAGAATACATAAATAAGATATGTGTCGTTTATTTAGACGACGTATTAATCTTTTCAACGTCATTAGAGGAACATTTAAACTCCTTAGAGAAAATTTTTTCAAAATTAAAGGAACATAATTTAAAAATTCAAGTCGATAAATGTATGTAGTTTTCTAAAGAGGGAAACAAAATTTTTGGGGCATACCTTAACAAAAGAAGGGATTAAGCCAAATCAGGACAAGATAGTAGCAATACAAAATTTGGAAATACCTAGAACTGAAAAACAATTAAAAAGTTTTTTGGGAGCCACTGGTTATTATAGAAAGTTCATTAGGGACTACTCAAAAATTGCATATCCAATGATTAAATATTTAAAAAAAGGCTATAAAATAAATTCAAGAGATCCACATTACATAGCTAGTTTCGAAAATTTGAAAACACTAATTTCATCGCATCCGATTTTAAAATATCCGGAATATGATAAGGAATTTACTATTACAACGGATGCAAGCGATTACGCAATAGGCGCAGTGCTTTCTCAACAAGGTCAGCCAGTGTGCTATATTAGCAGAACTTTAAATAACCATGAGCAGAAGTATGCTACAACAGATAAAGAGTTTCTAGCTATTATATATTCAATAACTTATTTCAGGCCGTACATTTATGGCACAAAATTTAAAATTATAACTGATCATTGCCCGATAGTATTTTTAAATAATAAATATAAAGGAAGGGAGTTTTCACAACGTCACCAAAGGTGGCTATTGAAACTGCAAGAGTTTAATTATGAAATTGAATATCAAAAAGGGAAAAATAATGTAGTAGCAGATTTTTTAAGTCGAATTGAAAACTCTCCAAAAATCGATGAGAGCAATGATAAAGAATCCAATTTAGAAATGTCAGATACAATACATTCCGCAGAAGAGGAACTATTAGAACACTTCTTCATAAAAGAAGAAATTGTCAACAAGTATAAGACCCAAATTATAATAACATATAGTCCCCAAACTGAAGTTCAAATAATACATGGAAGGAAAATAATCGAGATAAACCCTATCGATACGGAGAACATATTAAAAAATATTTTCCGAAGACATATTGACAAGGGCAAAGTGGGTATTTTTTCCGAAGTAGAGGAGACCGATTATCACAAAATTCAACTACTACTAATAAGCATGTTTTCTTGCAATAGAAAGTTGCAATTCATAAAATGTACAAAAAGAGCAACAGAAATTATACAAGAAGAGGTCCTACATACACAAATTTCACTTTACCATAGTAATGAGTCAATGCATAGCGGAATAAACGAGACTTACAATACACTTAAGGATAAAATATACTATCCAAAATTAAGGGAACATGTACAGCTAATTATAGGTAATTGCGAAAAATGCAAGCAAATTAAATATGACAGGAAACCGATAAAGCCGAAGTTTAAACTAACAGAGACACCTTCAGATAAAAATGAAATTATACATGTAGACATTTTTCATTTTAAAAAGCAGTCATTTGTCGCAGTCATTGATAAACTAACAAAATTTGCCGCAGCATACAATATAACTGATAGAAATTGGAGAGCAAAGAAGACCATCATAATTGAACATTTCACGAAATTTGGGAAACCAAAGAAGATTATCATGGACAGCGAATTCAGGGCCGAGCAGTTAATTCAGTTCTTAAATACAGAAGGAGTCGAAGTACACTTAACAAAACCAAACTCTCATACAGGTAATGCAGACATTGAGAGGCTGCACTCAACCATGTTAGAAAAACTAACAGGAATTGAGGATCCAAGCCTCTCAACAGAAATGAGGATACAGATCGTTATAGGTAACTATGTATAATGATCGCTATCACTCAACCATAAAATGTACACCTAATAACGCAAGAAATAGTATTGATCTAACCATTTAAAAAAATGCAATAGACCGGAAGAAACAAATCACCATACACAATAGAAATAGGTACAGAGAGGACTATGTAGAACTGAGAACAACGGGACCGATAAAAAATTATAAAAGAGTAAGACACAAGGACGAACCATATTTCCGAATCACCCCCTTGCAAAACATTCATGTAGCAAACATAAAAAGACCTCTTAAATTAAATAGAGTAGGCATGGAAAATGATGATGATAGGTTTAGCACAATAGCACATAATGGCGATGTATTTGAAAGTGTAAATTCACGAGTCGACACATTTTCAGATGATGTGTATAATAATGTTCCTGATGACCGCCATGAAATTGGCAACAGCATTCTTACAAGTAACACCGATAGTTGAAGAAGCAGGATACATCATGATCCAACTTGACGAAGTAGAGATCGTTGACGAAGTAAATATAATACTTCATATTATACATCCGAAAGAGCTAACAAGTTTGGTGGAAGAAATGGAAGAAAACATAAGACAAGCAGACTTAATTAACAAGGCACTTCTTTTTAACGAAATTAAAGTAATTAAAGCAAAAATTAGATCAATTACTCCCAAGAAAGAGGAAAGAAAGAAGAGAGGTTTAATTAATGTAGGAGGGACAATGTACAAATGGTTGTTCGGGGTAATGGACGAGGAGGACCGACAAGATATAATTAGTCATTTAAAAGTAATAGAGGGAAATTCGCACAATGCAATAACAAATATCAATAAGCAGATTATCATAAATGAGCATTTTAACGATTCAATTAATTTAATGAAAATAATAATAAAAAATGACAGGAGTAAAATTTTAGAAGAATTAAATCAGATACAAAAGGAGGATAGATATTCTTTTTTCCAACGATACCAAAAATCTCGTTGAATTTTTTGTGCTAAATTCCATTTGTTTAATGTAGAGGTGTTGACATCTGGGCCCGAATCGCGGCAGTCATGAGCGAGCAAGTAATCGTATCGAGTGCAATTTCGTAACGTGTCGAGTGTGCGAATCGTCGCAATCGATACAAAACGAATAGAAATTTTATGAAATAACTTCCCTGGTGTAACTCTAAATTAGATTTTCGAATACATTGAAATACGAAACAAAACGAAATAAAAAAGTATTTGAATTGGAATTGAACTTAAATATTCAAAATACGTTTATACAATATGTATGTGTAATAAAGTGTACATAAATTTACTAAATTTAGTTTTTTGCATTCAACAAAATGAGCCCTAACGTGTTTTTTTTATACAAGTTCAGCTGATTCAGATGAAAAACATCACCAAATGGCCAGGAAAAGGTTCAGGATTCGTGATAAAAGTAATCCCATGGCTTTAACTGAAGCAGCTTAATATTATTTTAAATCATTTACAGATTCAGGGAGCGTTTTAGACTGACAAAAGACGCATTTACTTTCATCGGATTGGAAATAAAATTTAACGGCATTTATCAACCGCAGTACCACCAATGCTTCAATCAGCCGTTGGACCGGTGGAAAATTCTCAGTAATGATAAAAGAAGTCGAAGTAGTCTAGAAAAGGTGGAAAATTTCCGCAATGTATTGTCAGGATACAGTTTATACAACATATTGCAAATATTTTGTAAACGATAACAATAATACAGAAACAGATACGGGAAATGAGACTCAATTAACTAAATTGGTAATAAAATTAGAGACCGTATTATGATGTGTTTAGATAATAATTGAATTAGACGTTTTAACAACATTTGAATTTATATTTTCTTTTAATAAATATATTTTCAATAAAAACAGGATCTTGGAGTTAACATATCGTATACTATACATATATTATATTAGTGTTTATTTCTGAACTTTTCTTTTTAAAATACCAAGCTCATGAGTTTTAATCTGCAACTCTACAGCTTTGTTTCGCATATCTGCTTTATGTACCTCTTCTTTTATTTGCAGCGATCTCTTCTTTAAAGCAAATAGTTTCTCAAGATTTTTTCTGCTGCTGCAACATCTATCTCCGTAGCTTGGAGGAGTTGCTCTTCTGCTTCAGTTAAAAGCTTTTCCTTGTACTGACCACCACCAGTACTTTGTTTCGAGGCTTTGTTGAATGAAATTTTCTGTTTTATATTGTGCTTTTGATCAGCAAATATCTATTTTTGTATATTATTATTATTTTAATCATCTATTATTTTATTTATTTAATTAATATTATTAACTTGCATTAATCTTACTTTTCGTCAAAATTTAGCATCTTTCATCGGTGGCCCGGCAGAGTTAAGTTTTAGCGTCAATGCATCCCATAGCTTATTTAATGCAACTTTGCCTTGCCCACAATTAGGCAAAATATTATTTGCTAAGATCTGATACTGTAGCATAAAATTACTCAGCACATCAGTCATCGACTAGCTCTCGCACCGACAAGTTGTGTCTTTGCAATTCGAGTGTTTTTTCGAGTGTCTTTTTCGACATTTTCTATTTCTTCTTTTCCGACCTTTTATTTACGTTTAATCCGTTCTTTCTTGCTTTTTCTTTTACTGTTCGCGCGAGTTACATCTCAGGTTACGTCTGACGGCATGCAGTTGTGCACCACATCGCATGATCAGCCAGTACGTGACCAAAACAGCAGAATCAGCATATTTTGAGTCTGTTGGAATGTGCGGTACACCCACACACTTAGGCAGACTCGAGTTGCTGATCTGATGGCAGAGTCAGTCTGATTCTTGCAACAGAATAGCTCACAAGCATTTTTATTATAAAACTGGCGCAGTCGAGGCGAGCCGTGAAAGAAAAAAAAATTAAAAATTGAAAAATAGTGTCAATATCCAACAAATATATTCAATTTGCCGTCACTAGAAGAAAATCAAAAATTTTTGCGAGCAAAGTCCATAAATCAACAAGGAGATTAAATTTTTCCAGCTAATTGAACTTTAAATTATTGAAGTGCATAAAGCAGACTGCGATGCAAGATCTACATATATTGAACTGATAACTTAAATAAGTGCCGAAGATCTTATTCAGAAAAAACATAACAACCATAACATAACACAGCAGCTACATATTACAAGCTTCAGCATCAATAGCAGCATCACCGAAAACGACAGCGGCAGATACAGCAAAAGCAACCATTCCTCTTCAGCAAATAAAAATATAAAAAACAACAAAGTCAACAATAACAATACCAGGAGAAACAGCAAAGACAAGACAACAATAGCAACAACAGGAGGAGCAGCCAGCAGCAACAACAGTAAGAATATAGAATTATAGAAAAGCATTTTGTCATTATTTTATAAGTTGTGATTTAGAAAAAAAAATTGTTATTATTAATCTTAATCTGAATTAAATTAAATTTAAAACACACCAAGTATAATGGCAGAACAAATAGAATTACTAACTCGATGCTTAGCATCTTTAAGTCAAATAACTGCGCAAAATGCAGCCAATAACCAATTGTCAATTAGGCAAAGAATAGAAAAAGATTTGCAATATTTGGCTCCCTTCGAAGGGAATGTGAAAAAATTGCCGTCCTTCGTTGAGGCAATTGACAGAGTACGGAGAGACTATGTAGGGCAGGAGGAAACATTTTTTAGGGTGATTTATGATCTAAAAATCGGTGGTTCAGCAAAAAATTTTTTGCAAACAAATCCACCTCAAGATTGGGTTAGTTGTAAAGCTAAGCTAAGGCAGCATTACAGACCTACAAAAGATCAAATGTTAATCACGAAAGAAATTTCGGAACTTAGGGTACACAGCATAGCGGAATTAAGTAGAAGAATAAAAGAAATAATAGATAGTATAACAGAATATAGTACACTAAGTGAAAATGGTGACACTATGAAAGAAATTTTTTCGGGAATGCTAATTCAGAGAATAAAACAATTAGCAGCAGGGACATTTGCATATACAGTGCAACCAATCACATCATTGACTGACATAACAAATGAAATTTATAAGTTTACTGGTTTGGATGAAGGCAATTTAAATCCTCATCTAAAACTAAAGGAAACCAATTTTCAAGTTAATACCAGAAATAATAGTATTAACAATACAAATTTTCTTTCGGGACAAAGGGGACATACCACTTATCAAAACAACTTTAGGAGACAAAATATTGGCGATCAAAACAATGATCGTTATTATGCGCAAAATAATTCGGGACGATACTCTCAAAGAAATACCAATTTTTCAGGGCAAAATAATTATCACCCAAATAATCCACAGAGACAAACTAATTATCGGACAGGAAATTCAGGCCAATATACAAATCAATATCGTAAAAATAATATTAATAATAACAATAACGGCTATGGTAATTCAGCAAGACAAAATATACAGAACGGCACTCGGCAAACAAGACATTCATATGGCCCAACACCCATGGATGTTGATGCCGTGAGCAGGACAGAGGAAACGAATAATAACGAGGAATTTTTTACCAATTAGCCTCGGAAAACCAAAATAAAATATTAATTTCTCTTACTTTATTTAACAAAAAATGGTGTGCATTTGTAGACCCGGGCTCTACTATCAGTATTATGAAAAAATCAAGCGTCGAACATTATAAGTTACCGGTTTTAGAAAAAAATAAAACAATAATTAGTACACTGAATGGTGATACAAGAGCGTCTAACGAAAGAGTTAAGACACCATGTCCGCTAGAATTTAAATACCCTCACAATGCTAGGATGAGATGGTTGAAAATAGACTTTGAAAAACCGTACGATCTTCTACTAGGGAACGATTTTATATTTAATAATTTCAGTATAATCGATATTGAAAACGAAGAAATTGAGCTTAAAAATGGTGTTAAAATTCCGTTTTATTCAAAAACTATCCAAGAGCAAGTATATGCATTGGAAGAAAGTAAAATGCAAAACATTCAATTGGATCATTTAAAATCAAATGAACGCAAGGAGGTTGAAAAATTGCTAAAAAAGTATGAAAAATTAATGTATAAAGAAGGAGATACCTTGACAAATAAAAAAACGGTGGTCCACGAAATAAGAACCACCACAAACCAGCAAATCAATTCGAAAATATATAGGTTACCTCCGAAACATGAGGAAGAAGCCATAAGGCAAATTAGGGAGCTAGAAAAACAAGGTATAATTCGGAAAAGTAGGAGTAAATATAGTTCACCTATTATCATAGTACCAAAAAAATGTGATAGTATGGGCAATAAAAAATTTCGTTTAGTAATCGATTACCGTAGACTAAATCAAATAACTGTCGATGATAAATATCCTTTGCCAAACATTGATGGAATCTTAGACAAGTTGGGCAAGGCGCAGTACTTCAGCACTCTTGATCTAGCCAAAGGTTACCATCAAATTTTAATAGATAAAAAGGATATTGAAAAGACAGCGTTTGTATCTCCGGTGGGATTATACGAATATATAAGAATGCCTTTCGGACTGAAAAATGCTCCGGCTACCTTTCAACGTTTAATGAATGACATATTAAGAGAATACATAAATAAGATATGTGTCGTTTATTTAGACGACGTATTAATCTTTTCAACGTCATTAGAGGAACATTTAAACTCCTTAGAGAAAATTTTTTCAAAATTAAAGGAACATAATTTAAAAATTCAAGTCGATAAATGTATGTAGTTTTCTAAAGAGGGAAACAAAATTTTTGGGGCATACCTTAACAAAAGAAGGGATTAAGCCAAATCAGGACAAGATAGTAGCAATACAAAATTTGGAAATACCTAGAACTGAAAAACAATTAAAAAGTTTTTTGGGAGCCACTGGTTATTATAGAAAGTTCATTAGGGACTACTCAAAAATTGCATATCCAATGATTAAATATTTAAAAAAGGCTATAAAATAAATTCAAGAGATCCACATTACATAGCTAGTTTCGAAAATTTGAAAACACTAATTTCATCGCATCCGATTTTAAAATATCCGGAATATGATAAGGAATTTACTATTACAACGGATGCAAGCTATTACGCAATAGGCGCAGTGCTTTCTCAACAAGGTCAGCCAGTGTGCTATATTAGCAGAACTTTAAATAACCATGAGCAGAAGTATGCTACAACAGATAAAGAGTTTCTAGCTATTATATATTCAATAACTTATTTCAGGCCGCACATTTATGGCACAAAATTTAAAATTATAACTGATCATTGCCCGATAATATTTTTAAATAATAAATATAAAGGAAGGGAGTTTTCACAACGTCACCAAAGGTGGCTATTGAAACTGCAAGAGTTTAATTATGAAATTGAATATCAAAAAGGGAAAAATAATGTAGTAGCAGATTTTTTAAGTCGAATTGAAAACTCTCCAAAAATCGATGAGAGCAATGATAAAGAATCCAATTTAGAAATGTCAGATACAATACATTCCGCAGAAGAGGAACTATTAGAACACTTCTTCATAAAAGAAGAAATTGTCAACAAGCCCAAATTATAATAACATATAGTCCCCAAACTGAAGTTCAAATAATACATGGAAGGAAAATAATCGAGATAAACCCTATCGATACGGAGAACATATTAAAAAATATTTTCCGAAGACATATTGACAAGGGCAAAGTGGGTATTTTTTCCGAAGTAGAGGAGACCGATTATCACAAAATTCAACTACTACTAATAAGCATGTTTTCTTGCAATAGAAAGTTGCAATTCATAAAATGTACAAAAAGAGCAACAGAAATTATACAAGAAGAGGTCCTACATACACAAATTTCACTTTACCATAGTAATGAGTCAATGCATAGCGGAATAAACGAGACTTACAATACACTTAAGGATAAAATATACTATCCAAAATTAAGGGAACATGTACAGCTAATTATAGGTAATTGCGAAAAATGCAAGCAAATTAAATATGACAGGAAACCGATAAAGCCGAAGTTTAAACTAACAGAGACACCTTCAGATAAAAATGAAATTATACATGTAGACATTTTTCATTTTAAAAAGCAGTCATTTGTCGCAGTCATTGATAAACTAACAAAATTTGCCGCAGCATACAATATAACTGATAGAAATTGGAGAGCAAAGAAGACCATCATAATTGAACATTTCACGAAATTTGGGAAACCAAAGAAGATTATCATGGACAACGAATTCAGGGCCGAACAGTTAATTCAGTTCTTAAATACAGAAGGAGTCGAAGTACACTTAACAAAACCAAACTCTCATACAGGTAATGCAGACATTGAGAGGCTGCACTCAACCATGTTAGAAAAACTAACAGGAATTGAGGATCCAAGCCTCTCAACAGAAATGAGGATACAGATCGTTATAGGTAACTATGTATAATGATCGCTATCACTCAACCATAAAATGTACACCTAATAACGCAAGAAATAGTATTGATCTAACCATTTAAAAAAATGCAATAGACCGGAAGAAACAAATTACCATACACAATAGAAATAGGTACAGAGAGGACTATGTAGAACTGAGAACAACGGGACCGATAAAAAATTATAAAAGAGTAAGACACAAGGACGAACCATATTTCCGAATCACCCCCTTGCAAAACATTCATGTAGCAAACATAAAAAGACCTCTTAAATTAAATAGAGTAGGCATGGAAAATGATGATGATAGGTTTAGCACAATAGCACATAATGGCGATGTATTTGAAAGTGTAAATTCACGAGTCGACACATTTTCAGATGATGTGTATAATAATGTTCCTGATGACCGCCATGAAATTGGCAACAGCATTCTTACAAGTGACACCGATAGTTGAAGAAGCAGGATACACCATGATCCAACTTGACGAAGTAGAGATCGTAAAATATATAGAGTAATTAAAGCAAAAATTAGATCAATTACTCCCAAGAAAGAGGAAAGAAAGAAGAGAGGTTTAATTAATGTAGGAGGGACAATGTACAAATGGTTGTTCGGGGTAATGGACGAGGAGGACCGACAAGATATAATTAGTCATTTAAAAGTAATAGAGGGAAATTCGCACAATGCAATAACAAATATCAATAAGCAGATTATCATAAATGAGCATTTTAACGATTCAATTAATTTAATGAAAATAATAATAAAAAATGACAGGAGTAAAATTTTAGAAGAATTAAATCAGATACAAAAGGAGGATAGATATTCTTTTTTCCAACGATACCAAAAATCTCGTTGAATTTTTTGTGCTAAATTCCATTTGTTTAATGTAGAGGTGTTGACATATGGGCCCGAATCGCGGCAGTCATGAGCGAGCAAGTAATCGTATCGAGTGCAATTTCGTAACGTGTCGAGTGTGCGAATCGTCGCAATCGATACAAAACGAATAGAAATTTTATGAAATAACTTCCCTGGTGTAACTCTAAATTAGATTTTCGAATACATTGAAATACGAAACAAAACAAAATAAAAAAGTATTTGAATTGGAATTGAACTTAAATATTCAAAATACGTTTATACAATATGTATGTGTAATAAAGTGTACATAAATTTACTAAATTTAGTTTTTTGCATTCAACAAAATGAGCCCTAACGTGTTTTTTTTATACAAGTTCAGCTGATTCAGATGAAAAACATCACCAAATGGCCAGGAAAAGGTTCAGGATTCGTGATAAAAGTAATCCCATGGCTTTAACTGAAGCAGCTTAATATTATTTTAAATCATTTACAGATTCAGGGAGCGTTTTAGACTGACAAAAGACGCATTTACTTTCATCGGATTGGAAATAAAATTTAACGGCATTTATCAACCGCAGTACCACCAATGCTTCAATCAGCCGTTGGACCGGTGGAAAATTCTCAGTAATGATAAAAGAAGTCGAAGTAGTCCAGAAAAGGTGGAAAATTTCCGCAATGTATTGTCAGGATACAGTTTATACAACATATTGCAAATATTTTGTAAACGATAACAATAATACAGAAACAGATACGGGAAATGAGACTCAATTAACTAAATTGGTAATAAAATTAGAGACCGTATTATGATGTGTTTAGATAATAATTGAATTAGACGTTTTAACAACATTTGAATTTATATTTTCTTTTAATAAATATATTTTCAATAAAAACAGGATCTTGGAGTTAACATATCGTATACTATACATATATTATATTAGTGTTTATTTCTGAACTTTTCTTTTTAAAATACCAAGCTCATGAGTTTTAATCTGCAACTCTACAGCTTTGTTTCGCATATCTGCTTTATGTACCTCTTCTTTTATTTGCAGCGATCTCTTCTTTAAAGCAAATAGTTTCTCAAGATTTTTTCTGCTGCTGCAACATCTATCTCCGTAGCTTGGAGGAGTTGCTCTTCTGCTTCAGTTAAAAGCTTTTCCTTGTACTGACCACCACCAGTACTTTGTTTCGAGGCTTTGTTGAATGAAATTTTCTGTTTTATATTGTGCTTTTGATCAGCAAATATCTATTTTTGTATATTATTATTATTTTAATCATCTATTATTTTATTTATTTAATTAATATTATTAACTTGCATTAATCTTACTTGTCGTCAAAATTTAGCATCTTTCATCGGTGGCCCGGCAGAGTTAAGTTTTAGCGTCAATGCATCCCATAGCTTATTTAATGCAACTTTGCCTTGCCCACAATTAGGCAAAATATTATTTGCCAAGATCTGATACTGTAGCATAAAATTACTCATCACATCAGTCATCGACTAGCTCTCGCACCGACAAGTTGTGTCTTTGCAATTCGAGTGTTTTTTCGAGTGTCTTTTTCGACATTTTCTATTTCTTCTTTTCCGACCTTTTATTTACGTTTAATCCGTTCTTTCTTGCTTTTTCTTTTACTGTTCGCGCGAGTTACATCTCAGGTTACGTCTGACGGCATGCAGTTGTGCACCACATCGCATGATCAGCCAGTACGTGACCAAAACAGCAGAATCAGCATATTTTGAGTCTGTTGGAATGTGCGGTACACCCACACACTTAGGCAGACTCGAGTTGCTGATCTGATGGCAGAGTCAGTCTGATTCTTGCAACAGAATAGCTCACAAGCATTTTTATTATAAAACTGGCGCAGTCGAGGCGAGCCGTGAAAGAAAAAAAAATTAAAAATTGAAAAATAGTGTCAATATCCAACAAATATATTCAATTTGCCGTCACTAGAAGAAAATCAAAAATTTTTGCGAGCAAAGTCCATAAATCAACAAGGAGATTAAATTTTTCCAGCTAATTGAACTTTAAATTATTGAAGTGCATAAAGCAGACTGCGATGCAAGATCTACATATATTGAACTGATAACTTAAATAAGTGTCGAAGATCTTATTCAGAAAAAACATAACAACCATAACATAACACAGCAGCTACATATTACAAGCTTCAGCATCAATAGCAGCATCACCGAAAACGACAGCGGCAGATACAGCAAAAGCAACCATTCCTATTCAGCAAATAAAAATATAAAAAACAACAAAGTCAACAATAACAATACCAGGAGAAACAGCAAAGACAAGACAACAATAGCAACAACAGGAGGAGCAGCCAGCAGCAACAACAGTAAGAATATAGAATTATAGAAAAGCATTTTGTCATTATTTTATAAGTTGTGATTTAGAAAAAAAAAATTGTTATTATTAATCTTAATCTGAATTAAATTAAATTTAAAACACACCAAGTATAATGGCAGAACAAATAGAATTACTAACTCGATGCTTAGCATCTTTAAGTCAAATAACTGCGCAAAATGCAGCCAATAACCAATTGTCAATTAGGCAAAGAATAGAAAAAGATTTGCAATATTTGGCTCCCTTCGAAGGGAATGTGAAAAAATTGCCGTCCTTCGTTGAGGCAATTGACAGAGTACGGAGAGACTATGTAGGGCAGGAGGAAACATTTTTTAGGGTGATTTATGATCTAAAAATCGGTGGTTCAGCAAAAAATTTTTTGCAAACAAATCCACCTCAAGATTGGGTTAGTTGTAAAGCTAAGCTAAGGCAGCATTACAGACCTACAAAAGATCAAATGTTAATCACGAAAGAAATTTCGGAACTTAGGGTACACAGCATAGCGGAATTAAGTAGAAGAATAAAAGAAATAATAGATAGTATAACAGAATATAGTACACTAAGTGAAAATGGTGACACTATGAAAGAAATTTTTTCGGGAATGCTAATTCAGAGAATAAAACAATTAGCAGCAGGGACATTTGCATATACAGTGCAACCAATCACATCATTGACTGACATAACAAATGAAATTTATAAGTTTACTGGTTTGGATGAAGGCAATTTAAATCCTCATCTAAAACTAAAGGAAACCAATTTTCAAGTTAATACCAGAAATAATAGTATTAACAATACAAATTTTCGTTCGGGACAAAGGGGACATACCACTTATCAAAACAACTTTAGGAGACAAAATATTGGCGATCAAAACAATGATCGTTATTATGCGCAAAATAATAATAATAATAAGAAATACCAATTTTTCAGGGCAAAATAATTATCACCCAAATAATCCACAGAGACAAACTAATTATCAGACAGGAAATTCAGGCCAATATACAAATCAATATCGTAAAAATAATATTAATAATAACAATAACGGCTATGGTAATTCAGCAAGACAAAATATACAGAACGGCACTCGGCAAACAAGACATTCATATGGCCCAACACCCATGGATGTTGATGCCGTGAGCAGGACAGAGGAAACGAATAATAACGAGGAATTTTTTACCAATTAGCCTCGGAAAACCAAAATAAAATATTAATTTCTCTTACTTTATTTAACAAAAAATGGTGTGCATTTGTAGACCCGGGCTCTACTATCAGTATTATGAAAAAATCAAGCTTCGAACATTATAAGTTACCGGTTTTAGAAAAAAATAAAACAATAATTAGTACACTGAATGGTGATACAAGAGCGTCTAACGAAAGAGTTAAGACACCATGTCCGCTAGAATTTAAATACCCTCACAATGCTAGGATGAGATGGTTGAAAATAGACTTTGAAAAACCGTACGATCTTCTACTAGGGAACGATTTTATATTTAATAATTTCAGTATAATCGATATTGAAAACGAAGAAATTGAGCTTAAAAATGGTGTTAAAATTCCGTTTTATTCAAAAACTATCCAAGAGCAAGTATATGCATTGGAAGAAAGTAAAATGCAAAACATTCAATTGGATCATTTAAAATCAAATGAACGCAAGGAGGTTGAAAAATTGCTAAAGAAGTATGAAAAATTAATGTATAAAGAAGGAGATACCTTGACAAATAAAAAAACGGTGGTCCACGAAATAAGAACCACCACAAACCAGCAAATCAATTCGAAAATATATAGGTTACCTCCGAAACATGAGGAAGAAGCCATAAGGCAAATTAGGGAGCTAGAAAAACAAGGTATAATTCGGAAAAGTAGGAGTAAATATAGTTCACCTATTATCATAGTACCAAAAAATGTGATAGTATGGGCAATAAAAAATTTCGTTTAGTAATCGATTACCGTAGACTAAATCAAATAACTGTCGATGATAAATATCCTTTGCCAAACATTGATGGAATCTTAGACAAGTTGGGCAAGGCGCAGTACTTCAGCACTCTTGATCTAGCCAAAGGTTACCATCAAATTTTAATAGATAAAAAGGATATTGAAAAGACAGCGTTTGTATCTCCGGTGGGATTATACGAATATATAAGAATGCCTTTCGGACTGAAAAATGCTCCGGCTACCTTTCAACGTTTAATGAATGACATATTAAGAGAATACATAAATAAGATATGTGTCGTTTATTTAGACGACGTATTAATCTTTTCAACGTCATTAGAGGAACATTTAAACTCCTTAGAGAAAATTTTTTCAAAATTAAAGGAACATAATTTAAAAATTCAAGTCGATAAATGTATGTAGTTTTCTAAAGAGGGAAACAAAATTTTTGGGGCATACCTTAACAAAAGAAGGGATTAAGCCAAATCAGGACAAGATAGTAGCAATACAAAATTTGGAAATACCTAGAACTGAAAAACAATTAAAAAGTTTTTTGGGAGCCACTGGTTATTATAGAAAGTTCATTAGGGACTACTCAAAAATTGCATATCCCATGATTAAATATTTAAAAAAAGGCTATAAAATAAATTCAAGAGATCCACATTACATAGCTAGTTTCGAAAATTTGAAAACACTAATTTCATCGCATCCGATTTTAAAATATCCGGAATATGATAAGGAATTTACTATTACAACGGATGCAAGCGATTACGCAATAGGCGCAGTGCTTTCTCAACAAGGTCAGCCAGTGTGCTATATTAGCAGAACTTTAAATAACCATGAGCAGAAGTATGCTACAACAGATAAAGAGTTTCTAGCTATTATATATTCAATAACTTATTTCAGGCCGTACATTTATGGCACAAAATTTAAAATTATAACTGATCATTGCCCGATAGTATTTTTAAATAATAAATATAAAGGAAGGGAGTTTTCACAACGTCACCAAAGGTGGCTATTGAAACTGCAAGAGTTTAATTATGAAATTGAATATCAAAAAGGGAAAAATAATGTAGTAGCAGATTTTTTAAGTCGAATTGAAAACTCTCCAAAAATCGATGAGAGCAATGATAAAGAATCCAATTTAGAAATGTCAGATACAATACATTCCGCAGAAGAGGAACTATTAGAACACTTCTTCATAAAAGAAGAAATTGTCAACAAGTATAAGACCCAAATTATAATAACATATAGTCCCCAAACTGAAGTTCAAATAATACATGGAAGGAAAATAATCGAGATAAACCCTATCGATACGGAGAACATATTAAAAAATATTTTCCGAAGACATATTGACAAGGGCAAAGTGGGTATTTTTTCCGAAGTAGAGGAGACCGATTATCACAAAATTCAACTACTACTAATAAGCATGTTTTCTTGCAATAGAAAGTTGCAATTCATAAAATGTACAAAAAGAGCAACAGAAATTATACAAGAAGAGGTCCTACATACACAAATTTCACTTTACCATAGCAATGAGTCAATGCATAGCGGAATAAACGAGACTTACAATACACTTAAGGATAAAATATACTATCCAAAATTAAGGGAACATGTACAGCTAATTATAGGTAATTGCGAAAAATGCAAGCAAATTAAATATGACAGGAAACCGATAAAGCCGAAGTTTAAACTAACAGAGACACCTTCAGATAAAAATGAAATTATACATGTAGACATTTTTCATTTTAAAAAGCAGTCATTTGTCGCAGTCATTGATAAACTAACAAAATTTGCCGCAGCATACAATATAACTGATAGAAATTGGAGAGCAAAGAAGACCATCATAATTGAACATTTCACGAAATTTGGGAAACCAAAGAAGATTATCATGGACAACGAATTCAGGGCCGAACAGTTAATTCAGTTCTTAAATACAGAAGGAGTCGAAGTACACTTAACAAAACCAAACTCTCGTACAGGTAATGCAGACATTGAGAGGCTGCACTCAACCTTGTTAGAAAAACTAACAGGAATTGAGGATCCAAGCCTCTCAACAGAAATGAGGATACAGATCGTTATAGGTAACTATGTATAATGATCGCTATCACTCAACCATAAAATGTGCACCTAATAACGCAAGAAATAGTATTGATCTAACCATTTAAAAAAATGCAATAGACCGGAAGAAACAAATCACCATACACAATAGAAATAGGTACAGAGAGGACTATGTAGAACTGAGAACAACGGGACCGATAAAAAATTATAAAAGAGTAAGACACAAGGACGAACCATATTTCCGAATCACCCCCTTGCAAAACATTCATGTAGCAAACATAAAAAGACCTCTTAAATTAAATAGAGTAGGCATGGAAAATGATGATGATAGGTTTAGCACAATAGCACATAATGGCGATGTATTTGAAAGTGTAAATTCACGAGTCGACACATTTTCAGATGATGTGTATAATAATGTTCCTGATGACCGCCATGAAATTGGCAACAGCATTCTTACAAGTGACACCGATAGTTGAAGAAGCAGGATACACCATGATCCAACTTGACGAAGTAGAGATCGTAAAATATATAGAGTAATTAAAGCAAAAATTAGATCAATTACTCCCAAGAAAGAGGAAAGAAAGAAGAGAGGTTTAATTAATGTAGGAGGGACAATGTACAAATGGTTGTTCGGGGTAATGGACGAGGAGGACCGACAAGATATAATTAGTCATTTAAAAGTAATAGAGGGAAATTCGCACAATGCAATAACAAATATCAATAAGCAGATTATCATAAATGAGCATTTTAACGATTCAATTAATTTAATGAAAATAATAATAAAAAATGACAGGAGTAAAATTTTAGAAGAATTAAATCAGATACAAAAGGAGGATAGATATTCTTTTTTCCAACGATACCAAAAATCTCGTTGAATTTTTTGTGCTAAATTCCATTTGTTTAATGTAGAGGTGTTGACATATGGGCCCGAATCGCGGCAGTCATGAGCGAGCAAGTAATCGTATCGAGTGCAATTTCGTAACGTGTCGAGTGTGCGAATCGTCGCAATCGATACAAAACGAATAGAAATTTTATGAAATAACTTCCCTGGTGTAACTCTAAATTAGATTTTCGAATACATTGAAATACGAAACAAAACGAAATAAAAAAGTATTTGAATTGGAATTGAACTTAAATATTCAAAATACGTTTATACAATATGTATGTGTAATAAAGTGTACATAAATTTACTAAATTTAGTTTTTTGCATTCAACAAAATGAGCCCTAACGTGTTTTTTTTGTACAAGTTCAGCTGATTCAGATGAAAAACATCACCAAATGGCCAGGAAAAGGTTCAGGATTCGTGATAAAAGTAATCCCATGGCTTTAACTGAAGCAGCTTAATATTATTTTAAATCATTTACAGATTCAGGGAGCGTTTTAGACTGACAAAAGACGCATTTACTTTCATCGGATTGGAAATAAAATTTAACGGCATTTATCAACCGCAGTACCACCAATGCTTCAATCAGCCGTTGGACCGGTGGAAAATTCTCAGTAATGATAAAAGAAGTCGAAGTAGTCCAGAAAAGGTGGAAATTTTCCGCAATGTATTGTCAGGATACAGTTTATACAACATATTGCAAATATTTTGTAAACGATAACAATAATACAGAAACAGATACGGGAAATGAGACTCAATTAACTAAATTGGTAATAAAATTAGAGACCTTATTATGATGTGTTTAGATAATAATTGAATTAGACGTTTTAACAACATTTGAATTTATATTTTCTTTTAATAAATATATTTTCAATAAAAACAGGATCTTGGAGTTAACATATCGTATACTATACATATATTATATTAGTGTTTATTTCTGAACTTTTCTTTTTAAAATACCAAGCTCATGAGTTTTAATCTGCAACTCTACAGCTTTGTTTCGCATATCTGCTTTATGTACCTCTTCTTTTATTTGCAGCGATCTCTTCTTTAAAGCAAATAGTTTCTCAAGATTTTTTCTGCTGCTGCAACATCTATCTCCGTAGCTTGGAGGAGTTGCTCTTCTGCTTCAGTTAAAAGCTTTTCCTTGTACTGACCACCACCAGTACTTTGTTTCGAGGCTTTGTTGAATGAAATTTTCTGTTTTATATTGTGCTTTTGATCAGCAAATATCTATTTTTGTATATTATTATTATTTTAATCATCTATTATTTTATTTATTTAATTAATATTATTAACTTGCATTAATCTTACTTTTCGTCAAAATTTAGCATCTTTCATCGGTGGCCCGGCAGAGTTAAGTTTTAGCGTCAATGCATCCCATAGCTTATTTAATGCAACTTTGCCTTGCCCACAATTAGGCAAAATATTATTTGCTAAGATCTGATACTGTAGCATAAAATTACTCATCACATCAGTCATCGACTAGCTCTCGCACCGACAAGTTGTGTCTTTGCAATTCGAGTGTTTTTTCGAGTGTCTTTTTCGACATTTTCTATTTCTTCTTTTCCGACCTTTTATTTACGTTTAATCCGTTCTTTCTTGCTTTTTCTTTTACTGTTCGCGCGAGTTACATCTCAGGTTACGTCTGACGGCATGCAGTTGTGCACCACATCGCATGATCAGCCAGTACGTGACCAAAACAGCAGAATCAGCATATTTTGAGTCTGTTGGAATGTGCGGTACACCCACACACTTAGGCAGACTCGAGTTGCTGATCTGATGGCAGAGTCAGTCTGATTCTTGCAACAGAATAGCTCACAAGCATTTTTATTATAAAACTGGCGCAGTCGAGGCGAGCCGTGAAAGAAAAAAAAATTAAAAATTGAAAAATAGTGTCAATATCCAACAAATATATTCAATTTGCCGTCACTAGAAGAAAATCAAAAATTTTTGCGAGCAAAGTCCATAAATCAACAAGGAGATTAAATTTTTCCAGCTAATTGAACTTTAAATTATTGAAGTGCATAAAGCAGACTGCGATGCAAGATCTACATATATTGAACTGATAACTTAAATAAGTGCCGAAGATCTTATTCAGAAAAAACATAACAACCATAACATAACACAGCAGCTACATATTACAAGCTTCAGCATCAATAGCAGCATCACCGAAAACGACAGCGGCAGATACAGCAAAAGCAACCATTCCTATTCAGCAAATAAAAATATAAAAAACAACAAAGTCAACAATAACAATACCAGGAGAAACAGCAAAGACAAGACAACAATAGCAGCAACAAGAGGAGCAGCCAGCAGCAACAACAGTAAGAATATAGAATTATAGAAAAGCATTTTGTCATTATTTTATAAGTTGTGATTTAGAAAAAAAAAATTGTTATTATTAATCTTAATCTGAATTAAATTAAATTTAAAACACACCAAGTATAATGGCAGAACAAATAGAATTACTAACTCGATGCTTAGCATCTTTAAGTCAAATAACTGCGCAAAATGCAGCCAATAACCAATTGTCAATTAGGCAAAGAATAGAAAAAGATTTGCAATATTTGGCTCCCTTCGAAGGGAATGTGAAAAAATTGCCGTCCTTCGTTGAGGCAATTGACAGAGTACGGAGAGACTATGTAGGGCAGGAGGAAACATTTTTTAGGGTGATTTATGATCTAAAAATCGGTGGTTCAGCAAAAAATTTTTTGCAAACAAATCCACCTCAAGATTGGGTTAGTTGTAAAGCTAAGCTAAGGCAGCATTACAGACCTACAAAAGATCAAATGTTAATCACGAAAGAAATTTCGGAACTTAGGGTACACAGCATAGCGGAATTAAGTAGAAGAATAAAAGAAATAATAGATAGTATAACAGAATATAGTACACTAAGTGAAAATGGTGACACTATGAAAGAAATTTTTTCGGGAATGCTAATTCAGAGAATAAAACAATTAGCAGCAGGGACATTTGCATATACAGTGCAACCAATCACATCATTGACTGACATAACAAATGAAATTTATAAGTTTACTGGTTTGGATGAAGGCAATTTAAATCCTCATCTAAAACTAAAGGAAACCAATTTTCAAGTTAATACCAGAAATAATAGTATTAACAATACAAATTTTCTTTCGGGACAAAGGGGACATACCACTTATCAAAACAACTTTAGGAGACAAAATATTGGCGATCAAAACAATGATCGTTATTATGCGCAAAATAATTCAGGACGATACTCTCAAAGAAATACCAATTTTTCAGGGCAAAATAATTATCACCCAAATAATCCACAGAGACAAACTAATTATCGGACAGGAAATTCAGGCCAATATACAAATCAATATCGTAAAAATAATATTAATAATAACAATAACGGCTATGGTAATTCAGCAAGACAAAATATACAGAACGGCACTCGGCAAACAAGACATTCATATGGCCCAACACCCATGGATGTTGATGCCGTGAGCAGGACAGAGGAAACGAATAATAACGAGGAATTTTTTACCAATTAGCCTCGGAAAACCAAAATAAAATATTAATTTCTCTTACTTTATTTAACAAAAAATGGTGTGCATTTGTAGACCCGGGCTCTACTATCAGTATTATGAAAAAATCAAGCTTCGAACATTATAAGTTACCGGTTTTAGAAAAAAATAAAACAATAATTAGTACACTGAATGGTGATACAAGAGCGTCTAACGAAAGAGTTAAGACACCATGTCCGCTAGAATTTAAATACCCTCACAATGCTAGGATGAGATGGTTGAAAATAGACTTTGAAAAACCGTACGATCTTCTACTAGGGAACGATTTTATATTTAATAATTTCAGTATAATCGATATTGAAAACGAAGAAATTGAGCTTAAAAATGGTGTTAAAATTCCGTTTTATTCAAAAACTATCCAAGAGCAAGTATATGCATTGGAAGAAAGTAAAATGCAAAACATTCAATTGGATCATTTAAAATCAAATGAACGCAAGGAGGTTGAAAAATTGCTAAAGAAGTATGAAAAATTAATGTATAAAGAAGGAGATACCTTGACAAATACAAAAACGGTGGTCCACGAAATAAGAACCACCACAAACCAGCAAATCAATTCGAAAATATATAGGTTACCTCCGAAACATGAGGAAGAAGCCATAAGGCAAATTAGGGAGCTAGAAAAACAAGGTATAATTCGGAAAAGTAGGAGTAAATATAGTTCACCTATTATCATAGTACCAAAAAAATGTGATAGTATGGGCAATAAAAAATTTCGTTTAGTAATCGATTACCGTAGACTAAATCAAATAACTGTCGATGATAAATAGCCTTTGCCAAACATTGATGGAATCTTATACAAGTTGGGCAAGGCGCAGTACTTCAGCACTCTTGATCTAGCCAAAGGTTACCATCAAATTTTAATGGATAAAAAGGATATTGAAAAGACAGCGTTTGTATCTCCGGTGGGATTATACGAATATATAAGAATGCCTTTCGGACTGAAAAATGCTCCGGCTACCTTTCAACGTTTAATGAATGACATATTAAGAGAATACATAAATAAGATATGTGTCGTTTATTTAGACGACGTATTAATCTTTTCAACGTCATTAGAGGAACATTTAAACTCCTTAGAGAAAATTTTTTCAAAATTAAAGGAACATAATTTAAAAATTCAAGTCGATAAATGTATGTAGTTTTCTAAAGAGGGAAACAAAATTTTTGGGGCATACCTTAACAAAAGAAGGGATTAAGCCAAATCAGGACAAGATAGTAGCAATACAAAATTTGGAAATACCTAGAACTGAAAAACAATTAAAAAGTTTTTTGGGAGCCACTGGTTATTATAGAAAGTTCATTAGGGACTACTCAAAAATTGCATATCCAATGATTAAATATTTAAAAAAAGGCTATAAAATAAATTCAAGAGATCCACATTACATAGCTAGTTTCGAAAATTTGAAAACACTAATTTCATCGCATCCGATTTTAAAATATCCGGAATATGATAAGGAATTTACTATTACAACGGATGCAAGCGATTACGCAATAGGCGCAGTGCTTTCTCAACAAGGTCAGCCAGTGTGCTATATTAGCAGAACTTTAAATAACCATGAGCAGAAGTATGCTACAACAGATAAAGAGTTTCTAGCTATTATATATTCAATAACTTATTTCAGGCCGTACATTTATGGCACAAAATTTAAAATTATAACTGATCATTGCCCGATAGTATTTTTAAATAATAAATATAAAGGAAGGGAGTTTTCACAACGTCACCAAAGGTGGCTATTGAAACTGCAAGAGTTTAATTATGAAATTGAATATCAAAAAGGGAAAAATAATGTAGTAGCAGATTTTTTAAGTCGAATTGAAAACTCTCCAAAAATCGATGAGAGCAATGATAAAGAATCCAATTTAGAAATGTCAGATACAATACATTCCGCAGAAGAGGAACTATTAGAACACTTCTTCATAAAAGAAGAAATTGTCAACAAGTATAAGACCCAAATTATAATAACATATAGTCCCCAAACTGAAGTTCAAATAATACATGGAAGGAAAATAATCGAGATAAACCCTATCGATACGGAGAACATATTAAAAAATATTTTCCGAAGACATATTGACAAGGGCAAAGTGGGTATTTTTTCCGAAGTAGAGGAGACCGATTATCACAAAATTCAACTACTACTAATAAGCATGTTTTCTTGCAATAGAAAGTTGCAATTCATAAAATGTACAAAAAGAGCAACAGAAATTATACAAGAAGAGGTCCTACATACACAAATTTCACTTTACCATAGTAATGAGTCAATGCATAGCGGAATAAACGAGACTTACAATACACTTAAGGATAAAATATACTATCCAAAATTAAGGGAACATGTACAGCTAATTATAGGTAATTGCGAAAAATGCAAGCAAATTAAATATGACAGGAAACCGATAAAGCCGAAGTTTAAACTAACAGAGACACCTTCAGATAAAAATGAAATTATACATGTAGACATTTTTCATTTTAAAAAGCAGTCATTTGTCGCAGTCATTGATAAACTAACAAAATTTGCCGCAGCATACAATATAACTGATAGAAATTGGAGAGCAAAGAAGACCATCATAATTGAACATTTCACGAAATTTGGGAAACCAAAGAAGATTATCATGGACAGCGAATTCAGGGCCGAGCAGTTAATTCAGTTCTTAAATACAGAAGGAGTCGAAGTACACTTAACAAAACCAAACTCTCATACAGGTAATGCAGACATTGAGAGGCTGCACTCAACCATGTTAGAAAAACTAACAGGAATTGAGGATCCAAGCCTCTCAACAGAAATGAGGATACAGATCGTTATAGGTAACTATGTATAATGATCGCTATCACTCAACCATAAAATGTACACCTAATAACGCAAGAAATAGTATTGATCTAACCATTTAAAAAAATGCAATAGACCGGAAGAAACAAATCACCATACACAATAGAAATAGGTACAGAGAGGACTATGTAGAACTGAGAACAACGGGACCGATAAAAAATTATAAAAGAGTAAGACACAAGGACGAACCATATTTCCGAATCACCCCCTTGCAAAACATTCATGTAGCAAACATAAAAAGACCTCTTAAATTAAATAGAGTAGGCATGGAAAATGATGATGATAGGTTTAGCACAATAGCACATAATGGCGATGTATTTGAAAGTGTAAATTCACGAGTCGACACATTTTCAGATGATGTGTATAATAATGTTCCTGATGACCGCCATGAAATTGGCAACAGCATTCTTACAAGTAACACCGATAGTTGAAGAAGCAGGATACATCATGATCCAACTTGACGAAGTAGAGATCGTTGACGAAGTAAATATAATACTTCATATTATACATCCGAAAGAGCTAACAAGTTTGGTGGAAGAAATGGAAGAAAACATAAGACAAGCAGACTTAATTAACAAGGCACTTCTTTTTAACGAAATTAAAGTAATTAAAGCAAAAATTAGATCAATTACTCCCAAGAAAGAGGAAAGAAAGAAGAGAGGTTTAATTAATGTAGGAGGGACAATGTACAAATGGTTGTTCGGGGTAATGGACGAGGAGGACCGACAAGATATAATTAGTCATTTAAAAGTAATAGAGGGAAATTCGCACAATGCAATAACAAATATCAATAAGCAGATTATCATAAATGAGCATTTTAACGATTCAATTAATTTAATGAAAATAATAATAAAAAATGACAGGAGTAAAATTTTAGAAGAATTAAATCAGATACAAAAGGAGGATAGATATTCTTTTTTCCAACGATACCAAAAATCTCGTTGAATTTTTTGTGCTAAATTCCATTTGTTTAATGTAGAGGTGTTGACATATGGGCCCGAATCGCGGCAGTCATGAGCGAGCAAGTAATCGTATCGAGTGCAATTTCGTAACGTGTCGAGTGATGCGAATCGTCGCAATCGATACAAAACGAATAGAAATTTTATGAAATAACTTCCTGGTGTAACTCTAAATTAGATTTTCGAATACATTGAAATACGAAACAAAACGAAATAAAAAAGTATTTGAATTGGAATTGAACTTAAATATTCAAAATACGTTTATACAATATGTATGTGTAATAAAGTGTACATAAATTTACTAAATTTAGTTTTTTGCATTCAACAAAATGAGCCCTAACGTGTTTTTTTTGTACAAGTTCAGCTGATTCAGATGAAAAACATCACCAAATGGCCAGGAAAAGGTTCAGGATTCGTGATAAAAGTAATCCCATGGCTTTAACTGAAGCAGCTTAATATTATTTTAAATCATTTACAGATTCAGGGAGCGTTTTAGACTGACAAAAGACGCATTTACTTTCATCGGATTGGAAATAAAATTTAACGGCATTTATCAACCGCAGTACCACCAATGCTTCAATCAGCCGTTGGACCGGTGGAAAATTCTCAGTAATGATAAAAGAAGTCGAAGTAGTCCAGAAAAGGTGGAAATTTTCCGCAATGTATTGTCAGGATACAGTTTATACAACATATTGCAAATATTTTGTAAACGATAACAATAATACAGAAACAGATACGGGAAATGAGACTCAATTAACTAAATTGGTAATAAAATTAGAGACCTTATTATGATGTGTTTAGATAATAATTGAATTAGACGTTTTAACAACATTTGAATTTATATTTTCTTTTAATAAATATATTTTCAATAAAAACAGGATCTTGGAGTTAACATATCGTATACTATACATATATTATATTAGTGTTTATTTCTGAACTTTTCTTTTTAAAATACCAAGCTCATGAGTTTTAATCTGCAACTCTACAGCTTTGTTTCGCATATCTGCTTTATGTACCTCTTCTTTTATTTGCAGCGATCTCTTCTTTAAAGCAAATAGTTTCTCAAGATTTTTTCTGCTGCTGCAACATCTATCTCCGTAGCTTGGAGGAGTTGCTCTTCTGCTTCAGTTAAAAGCTTTTCCTTGTACTGACCACCACCAGTACTTTGTTTCGAGGCTTTGTTGAATGAAATTTTCTGTTTTATATTGTGCTTTTGATCAGCAAATATCTATTTTTGTATATTATTATTATTTTAATCATCTATTATTTTATTTATTTAATTAATATTATTAACTTGCATTAATCTTACTTTTCGTCAAAATTTAGCATCTTTCATCGGTGGCCCGGCAGAGTTAAGTTTTAGCGTCAATGCATCCCATAGCTTATTTAATGCAACTTTGCCTTGCCCACAATTAGGCAAAATATTATTTGCTAAGATCTGATACTGTAGCATAAAATTACTCAGCACATCAGTCATCGACTAGCTCTCGCACCGACAAGTTGTGTCTTTGCAATTCGAGTGTTTTTTCGAGTGTCTTTTTCGACATTTTCTATTTCTTCTTTTCCGACCTTTTATTTACGTTTAATCCGTTCTTTCTTGCTTTTTCTTTTACTGTTCGCGCGAGTTACATCTCAGGTTACGTCTGACGGCATGCAGTTGTGCACCACATCGCATGATCAGCCAGTACGTGACCAAAACAGCAGAATCAGCATATTTTGAGTCTGTTGGAATGTGCGGTACACCCACACACTTAGGCAGACTCGAGTTGCTGATCTGATGGCAGAGTCAGTCTGATTCTTGCAACAGAATAGCTCACAAGCATTTTTATTATAAAACTGGCGCAGTCGAGGCGAGCCGTGAAAGAAAAAAAAATTAAAAATTGAAAAATAGTGTCAATATCCAACAAATATATTCAATTTGCCGTCACTAGAAGAAAATCAAAAATTTTTGCGAGCAAAGTCCATAAATCAACAAGGAGATTAAATTTTTCCAGCTAATTGAACTTTAAATTATTGAAGTGCATAAAGCAGACTGCGATGCAAGATCTACATATATTGAACTGATAACTTAAATAAGTGCCGAAGATCTTATTCAGAAAAAACATAACAACCATAACATAACACAGCAGCTACATATTACAAGCTTCAGCATCAATAGCAGCATCACCGAAAACGACAGCGGCAGATACAGCAAAAGCAACCATTCCTCTTCAGCAAATAAAAATATAAAAAACAACAAAGTCAACAATAACAATACCAGGAGAAACAGCAAAGACAAGACAACAATAGCAACAACAGGAGGAGCAGCCAGCAGCAACAACAGTAAGAATATAGAATTATAGAAAAGCATTTTGTCATTATTTTATAAGTTGTGATTTAGAAAAAAAAATTGTTATTATTAATCTTAATCTGAATTAAATTAAATTTAAAACACACCAAGTATAATGGCAGAACAAATAGAATTACTAACTCGATGCTTAGCATCTTTAAGTCAAATAACTGCGCAAAATGCAGCCAATAACCAATTGTCAATTAGGCAAAGAATAGAAAAAGATTTGCAATATTTGGCTCCCTTCGAAGGGAATGTGAAAAAATTGCCGTCCTTCGTTGAGGCAATTGACAGAGTACGGAGAGACTATGTAGGGCAGGAGGAAACATTTTTTAGGGTGATTTATGATCTAAAAATCGGTGGTTCAGCAAAAAATTTTTTGCAAACAAATCCACCTCAAGATTGGGTTAGTTGTAAAGCTAAGCTAAGGCAGCATTACAGACCTACAAAAGATCAAATGTTAATCACGAAAGAAATTTCGGAACTTAGGGTACACAGCATAGCGGAATTAAGTAGAAGAATAAAAGAAATAATAGATAGTATAACAGAATATAGTACACTAAGTGAAAATGGTGACACTATGAAAGAAATTTTTTCGGGAATGCTAATTCAGAGAATAAAACAATTAGCAGCAGGGACATTTGCATATACAGTGCAACCAATCACATCATTGACTGACATAACAAATGAAATTTATAAGTTTACTGGTTTGGATGAAGGCAATTTAAATCCTCATCTAAAACTAAAGGAAACCAATTTTCAAGTTAATACCAGAAATAATAGTATTAACAATACAAATTTTCTTTCGGGACAAAGGGGACATACCACTTATCAAAACAACTTTAGGAGACAAAATATTGGCGATCAAAACAATGATCGTTATTATGCGCAAAATAATTCGGGACGATACTCTCAAAGAAATACCAATTTTTCAGGGCAAAATAATTATCACCCAAATAATCCACAGAGACAAACTAATTATCGGACAGGAAATTCAGGCCAATATACAAATCAATATCGTAAAAATAATATTAATAATAACAATAACGGCTATGGTAATTCAGCAAGACAAAATATACAGAACGGCACTCGGCAAACAAGACATTCATATGGCCCAACACCCATGGATGTTGATCCCGTGAGCAGGACAGAGGAAACGAATAATAACGAGGAATTTTTTACCAATTAGCCTCGGAAAACCAAAATAAAATATTAATTTCTCTTACTTTATTTAACAAAAAATGGTGTGCATTTGTAGACCCGGGCTCTACTATCAGTATTATGAAAAAATCAAGCTTCGAACATTATAAGTTACCGGTTTTAGAAAAAAATAAAACAATAATTAGTACACTGAATGGTGATACAAGAGCGTCTAACGAAAGAGTTAAGACACCATGTCCGCTAGAATTTAAATACCCTCACAATGCTAGGATGAGATGGTTGAAAATAGACTTTGAAAAACCGTACGATCTTCTACTAGGGAACGATTTTATATTTAATAATTTCAGTATAATCGATATTGAAAACGAAGAAATTGAGCTTAAAAATGGTGTTAAAATTCCGTTTTATTCAAAAACTATCCAAGAGCAAGTATATGCATTGGAAGAAAGTAAAATGCAAAACATTCAATTGGATCATTTAAAATCAAATGAACGCAAGGAGGTTGAAAAATTGCTAAAAAAGTATGAAAAATTAATGTATAAAGAAGGAGATACCTTGACAAATAAAAAAACGGTGGTCCACGAAATAAGAACCACCACAAACCAGCAAATCAATTCGAAAATATATAGGTTACCTCCGAAACATGAGGAAGAAGCCATAAGGCAAATTAGGGAGCTAGAAAAACAAGGTATAATTCGGAAAAGTAGGAGTAAATATAGTTCACCTATTATCATAGTACCAAAAAATGTGATAGTATGGGCAATAAAAAATTTCGTTTAGTAATCGATTACCGTAGACTAAATCAAATAACTGTCGATGATAAATATCCTTTGCCAAACATTGATGGAATCTTAGACAAGTTGGGCAAGGCGCAGTACTTCAGCACTCTTGATCTAGCCAAAGGTTACCATCAAATTTTAATAGATAAAAAGGATATTGAAAAGACAGCGTTTGTATCTCCGGTGGGATTATACGAATATATAAGAATGCCTTTCGGACTGAAAAATGCTCCGGCTACCTTTCAACGTTTAATGAATGACATATTAAGAGAATACATAAATAAGATATGTGTCGTTTATTTAGACGACGTATTAATCTTTTCAACGTCATTAGAGGAACATTTAAACTCCTTAGAGAAAATTTTTTCAAAATTAAAGGAACATAATTTAAAAATTCAAGTCGATAAATGTATGTAGTTTTCTAAAGAGGGAAACAAAATTTTTGGGGCATACCTTAACAAAAGAAGGGATTAAGCCAAATCAGGACAAGATAGTAGCAATACAAAATTTGGAAATACCTAGAACTGAAAAACAATTAAAAAGTTTTTTGGGAGCCACTGGTTATTATAGAAAGTTCATTAGGGACTACTCAAAAATTGCATATCCAATGATTAAATATTTAAAAAAGGCTATAAAATAAATTCAAGAGATCCACATTACATAGCTAGTTTCGAAAATTTGAAAACACTAATTTCATCGCATCCGATTTTAAAATATCCGGAATATGATAAGGAATTTACTATTACAACGGATGCAAGCTATTACGCAATAGGCGCAGTGCTTTCTCAACAAGGTCAGCCAGTGTGCTATATTAGCAGAACTTTAAATAACCATGAGCAGAAGTATGCTACAACAGATAAAGAGTTTCTAGCTATTATATATTCAATAACTTATTTCAGGCCGCACATTTATGGCACAAAATTTAAAATTATAACTGATCATTGCCCGATAGTATTTTTAAATAATAAATATAAAGGAAGGGAGTTTTCACAACGTCACCAAAGGTGGCTATTGAAACTGCAAGAGTTTAATTATGAAATTGAATATCAAAAAGGGAAAAATAATGTAGTAGCAGATTTTTTAAGTCGAATTGAAAACTCTCCAAAAATCGATGAGAGCAATGATAAAGAATCCAATTTAGAAATGTCAGATACAATACATTCCGCAGAAGAGGAACTATTAGAACACTTCTTCATAAAAGAAGAAATTGTCAACAAGCCCAAATTATAATAACATATAGTCCCCAAACTGAAGTTCAAATAATACATGGAAGGAAAATAATCGAGATAAACCCTATCGATACGGAGAACATATTAAAAAATATTTTCCGAAGACATATTGACAAGGGCAAAGTGGGTATTTTTTCCGAAGTAGAGGAGACCGATTATCACAAAATTCAACTACTACTAATAAGCATGTTTTCTTGCAATAGAAAGTTGCAATTCATAAAATGTACAAAAAGAGCAACAGAAATTATAATGAGTCAATGCATAGCGGAATAAACGAGACTTACAATACACTTAAGGATAAAATATACTATCCAAAATTAAGGGAACATGTACAGCTAATTATAGGTAATTGCGAAAAATGCAAGCAAATTAAATATGACAGGAAACCGATAAAGCCGAAGTTTAAACTAACAGAGACACCTTCAGATAAAAATGAAATTATACATGTAGACATTTTTCATTTTAAAAAGCAGTCATTTGTCGCAGTCATTGATAAACTAACAAAATTTGCCGCAGCATACAATATAACTGATAGAAATTGGAGAGCAAAGAAGACCATCATAATTGAACATTTCACGAAATTTGGGAAACCAAAGAAGATTATCATGGACAACGAATTCAGGGCCGAACAGTTAATTCAGTTCTTAAATACAGAAGGAGTCGAAGTACACTTAACAAAACCAAACTCTCATACAGGTAATGCAGACATTGAGAGGCTGCACTCAACCATGTTAGAAAAACTAACAGGAATTGAGGATCCAAGCCTCTCAACAGAAATGAGGATACAGATCGTTATAGGTAACTATGTATAATGATCGCTATCACTCAACCATAAAATGTACACCTAATAACGCAAGAAATAGTATTGATCTAACCATTTAAAAAAATGCAATAGACCGGAAGAAACAAATTACCATACACAATAGAAATAGGTACAGAGAGGACTATGTAGAACTGAGAACAACGGGACCGATAAAAAATTATAAAAGAGTAAGACACAAGGACGAACCATATTTCCGAATCACCCCCTTGCAAAACATTCATGTAGCAAACATAAAAAGACCTCTTAAATTAAATAGAGTAGGCATGGAAAATGATGATGATAGGTTTAGCACAATAGCACATAATGGCGATGTATTTGAAAGTGTAAATTCACGAGTCGACACATTTTCAGATGATGTGTATAATAATGTTCCTGATGACCGCCATGAAATTGGCAACAGCATTCTTACAAGTGACACCGATAGTTGAAGAAGCAGGATACACCATGATCCAACTTGACGAAGTAGAGATCGTAAAATATATAGAGTAATTAAAGCAAAAATTAGATCAATTACTCCCAAGAAAGAGGAAAGAAAGAAGAGAGGTTTAATTAATGTAGGAGGGACAATGTACAAATGGTTGTTCGGGGTAATGGACGAGGAGGACCGACAAGATATAATTAGTCATTTAAAAGTAATAGAGGGAAATTCGCACAATGCAATAACAAATATCAATAAGCAGATTATCATAAATGAGCATTTTAACGATTCAATTAATTTAATGAAAATAATAATAAAAAATGACAGGAGTAAAATTTTAGAAGAATTAAATCAGATACAAAAGGAGGATAGATATTCTTTTTTCCAACGATACCAAAAATCTCGTTGAATTTTTTGTGCTAAATTCCATTTGTTTAATGTAGAGGTGTTGACATATGGGCCCGAATCGCGGCAGTCATGAGCGAGCAAGTAATCGTATCGAGTGCAATTTCGTAACGTGTCGAGTAGTGCGAATCGTCGCAATCGATACAAAACGAATAGAAATTTTATGAAATAACTTCCCTGGTGTAACTCTAAATTAGATTTTCGAATACATTGAAATACGAAACAAAACAAAATAAAAAAGTATTTGAATTGGAATTGAACTTAAATATTCAAAATACGTTTATACAATATGTATGTGTAATAAAGTGTACATAAATTTACTAAATTTAGTTTTTTGCATTCAACAAAATGAGCCCTAACGTGTTTTTTTTATACAAGTTCAGCTGATTCAGATGAAAAACATCACCAAATGGCCAGGAAAAGGTTCAGGATTCGTGATAAAAGTAATCCCATGGCTTTAACTGAAGCAGCTTAATATTATTTTAAATCATTTACAGATTCAGGGAGCGTTTTAGACTGACAAAAGACGCATTTACTTTCATCGGATTGGAAATAAAATTTAACGGCATTTATCAACCGCAGTACCACCAATGCTTCAATCAGCCGTTGGACCGGTGGAAAATTCTCAGTAATGATAAAAGAAGTCGAAGTAGTCCAGAAAAGGTGGAAAATTTCCGCAATGTATTGTCAGGATACAGTTTATACAACATATTGCAAATATTTTGTAAACGATAACAATAATACAGAAACAGATACGGGAAATGAGACTCAATTAACTAAATTGGTAATAAAATTAGAGACCGTATTATGATGTGTTTAGATAATAATTGAATTAGACGTTTTAACAACATTTGAATTTATATTTTCTTTTAATAAATATATTTTCAATAAAAACAGGATCTTGGAGTTAACATATCGTATACTATACATATATTATATTAGTGTTTATTTCTGAACTTTTCTTTTTAAAATACCAAGCTCATGAGTTTTAATCTGCAACTCTACAGCTTTGTTTCGCATATCTGCTTTATGTACCTCTTCTTTTATTTGCAGCGATCTCTTCTTTAAAGCAAATAGTTTCTCAAGATTTTTTCTGCTGCTGCAACATCTATCTCCGTAGCTTGGAGGAGTTGCTCTTCTGCTTCAGTTAAAAGCTTTTCCTTGTACTGACCACCACCAGTACTTTGTTTCGAGGCTTTGTTGAATGAAATTTTCTGTTTTATATTGTGCTTTTGATCAGCAAATATCTATTTTTGTATATTATTATTATTTTAATCATCTATTATTTTATTTATTTAATTAATATTATTAACTTGCATTAATCTTACTTTTCGTCAAAATTTAGCATCTTTCATCGGTGGCCCGGCAGAGTTAAGTTTTAGCGTCAATGCATCCCATAGCTTATTTAATGCAACTTTGCCTTGCCCACAATTAGGCAAAATATTATTTGCCAAGATCTGATACTGTAGCATAAAATTACTCATCACATCAGTCATCGACTAGCTCTCGCACCGACAAGTTGTGTCTTTGCAATTCGAGTGTTTTTTCGAGTGTCTTTTTCGACATTTTCTATTTCTTCTTTTCCGACCTTTTATTTACGTTTAATCCGTTCTTTCTTGCTTTTTCTTTTACTGTTCGCGCGAGTTACATCTCAGGTTACGTCTGACGGCATGCAGTTGTGCACCACATCGCATGATCAGCCAGTACGTGACCAAAACAACAGAATCAGCATATTTTGAGTCTGTTGGAATGTGCGGTACACCCACACACTTAGGCAGACTCGAGTTGCTGATCTGATGGCAGAGTCAGTCTGATTCTTGCAACAGAATAGCTCACAAGCATTTTTATTATAAAACTGGCGCAGTCGAGGCGAGCCGTGAAAGAAAAAAAATTAAAAATTGAAAAATAGTGTCAATATCCAACAAATATATTCAATTTGCCGTCACTAGAAGAAAATCAAAAATTTTTGCGAGCAAAGTCCATAAATCAACAAGGAGATTAAATTTTTCCAGCTAATTGAACTTTAAATTATTGAAGTGCATAAAGCAGACTGCGATGCAAGATCTACATATATTGAACTGATAACTTAAATAAGTGTCGAAGATCTTATTCAGAAAAAACATAACAACCATAACATAACACAGCAGCTACATATTACAAGCTTCAGCATCAATAGCAGCATCACCGAAAACGACAGCGGCAGATACAGCAAAAGCAACCATTCCTATTCAGCAAATAAAAATATAAAAAACAACAAAGTCAACAATAACAATACCAGGAGAAACAGCAAAGACAAGACAACAATAGCAACAACAGGAGGAGCAGCCAGCAGCAACAACAGTAAGAATATAGAATTATAGAAAAGCATTTTGTCATTATTTTATAAGTTGTGATTTAGAAAAAAAAATTGTTATTATTAATCTTAATCTGAATTAAATTAAATTTAAAACACACCAAGTATAATGGCAGAACAAATAGAATTACTAACTCGATGCTTAGCATCTTTAAGTCAAATAACTGCGCAAAATGCAGCCAATAACCAATTGTCAATTAGGCAAAGAATAGAAAAAGATTTGCAATATTTGGCTCCCTTCGAAGGGAATGTGAAAAAATTGCCGTCCTTCGTTGAGGCAATTGACAGAGTACGGAGAGACTATGTAGGGCAGGAGGAAACATTTTTTAGGGTGATTTATGATCTAAAAATCGGTGGTTCAGCAAAAAATTTTTTGCAAACAAATCCACCTCAAGATTGGGTTAGTTGTAAAGCTAAGCTAAGGCAGCATTACAGACCTACAAAAGATCAAATGTTAATCACGAAAGAAATTTCGGAACTTAGGGTACACAGCATAGCGGAATTAAGTAGAAGAATAAAAGAAATAATAGATAGTATAACAGAATATAGTACACTAAGTGAAAATGGTGACACTATGAAAGAAATTTTTTCGGGAATGCTAATTCAGAGAATAAAACAATTAGCAGCAGGGACATTTGCATATACAGTGCAACCAATCACATCATTGACTGACATAACAAATGAAATTTATAAGTTTACTGGTTTGGATGAAGGCAATTTAAATCCTCATCTAAAACTAAAGGAAACCAATTTTCAAGTTAATACCAGAAATAATAGTATTAACAATACAAATTTTCGTTCGGGACAAAGGGGACATACCACTTATCAAAACAACTTTAGGAGACAAAATATTGGCGATCAAAACAATGATCGTTATTATGCGCAAAATAATTCAGGATAATAATCAAAGAAATACCAATTTTTCAGGGCAAAATAATTATCACCCAAATAATCCACAGAGACAAACTAATTATCAGACAGGAAATTCAGGCCAATATACAAATCAATATCGTAAAAATAATATTAATAATAACAATAACGGCTATGGTAATTCAGCAAGACAAAATATACAGAACGGCACTCGGCAAACAAGACATTCATATGGCCCAACACCCATGGATGTTGATGCCGTGAGCAGGACAGAGGAAACGAATAATAACGAGGAATTTTTTACCAATTAGCCTCGGAAAACCAAAATAAAATATTAATTTCTCTTACTTTATTTAACAAAAAATGGTGTGCATTTGTAGACCCGGGCTCTACTATCAGTATTATGAAAAAATCAAGCTTCGAACATTATAAGTTACCGGTTTTAGAAAAAAATAAAACAATAATTAGTACACTGAATGGTGATACAAGAGCGTCTAACGAAAGAGTTAAGACACCATGTCCGCTAGAATTTAAATACCCTCACAATGCTAGGATGAGATGGTTGAAAATAGACTTTGAAAAACCGTACGATCTTCTACTAGGGAACGATTTTATATTTAATAATTTCAGTATAATCGATATTGAAAACGAAGAAATTGAGCTTAAAAATGGTGTTAAAATTCCGTTTTATTCAAAAACTATCCAAGAGCAAGTATATGCATTGGAAGAAAGTAAAATGCAAAACATTCAATTGGATCATTTAAAATCAAATGAACGCAAGGAGGTTGAAAAATTGCTAAAGAAGTATGAAAAATTAATGTATAAAGAAGGAGATACCTTGACAAATAAAAAAACGGTGGTCCACGAAATAAGAACCACCACAAACCAGCAAATCAATTCGAAAATATATAGGTTACCTCCGAAACATGAGGAAGAAGCCATAAGGCAAATTAGGGAGCTAGAAAAACAAGGTATAATTCGGAAAAGTAGGAGTAAATATAGTTCACCTATTATCATAGTACCAAAAAAATGTGATAGTATGGGCAATAAAAAATTTCGTTTAGTAATCGATTACCGTAGACTAAATCAAATAACTGTCGATGATAAATATCCTTTGCCAAACATTGATGGAATCTTAGACAAGTTGGGCAAGGCGCAGTACTTCAGCACTCTTGATCTAGCCAAAGGTTACCATCAAATTTTAATAGATAAAAAGGATATTGAAAAGACAGCGTTTGTATCTCCGGTGGGATTATACGAATATATAAGAATGCCTTTCGGACTGAAAAATGCTCCGGCTACCTTTCAACGTTTAATGAATGACATATTAAGAGAATACATAAATAAGATATGTGTCGTTTATTTAGACGACGTATTAATCTTTTCAACGTCATTAGAGGAACATTTAAACTCCTTAGAGAAAATTTTTTCAAAATTAAAGGAACATAATTTAAAAATTCAAGTCGATAAATGTATGTAGTTTTCTAAAGAGGGAAACAAAATTTTTGGGGCATACCTTAACAAAAGAAGGGATTAAGCCAAATCAGGACAAGATAGTAGCAATACAAAATTTGGAAATACCTAGAACTGAAAAACAATTAAAAAGTTTTTTGGGAGCCACTGGTTATTATAGAAAGTTCATTAGGGACTACTCAAAAATTGCATATCCCATGATTAAATATTTAAAAAAAGGCTATAAAATAAATTCAAGAGATCCACATTACATAGCTAGTTTCGAAAATTTGAAAACACTAATTTCATCGCATCCGATTTTAAAATATCCGGAATATGATAAGGAATTTACTATTACAACGGATGCAAGCGATTACGCAATAGGCGCAGTGCTTTCTCAACAAGGTCAGCCAGTGTGCTATATTAGCAGAACTTTAAATAACCATGAGCAGAAGTATGCTACAACAGATAAAGAGTTTCTAGCTATTATATATTCAATAACTTATTTCAGGCCGTACATTTATGGCACAAAATTTAAAATTATAACTGATCATTGCCCGATAGTATTTTTAAATAATAAATATAAAGGAAGGGAGTTTTCACAACGTCACCAAAGGTGGCTATTGAAACTGCAAGAGTTTAATTATGAAATTGAATATCAAAAAGGGAAAAATAATGTAGTAGCAGATTTTTTAAGTCGAATTGAAAACTCTCCAAAAATCGATGAGAGCAATGATAAAGAATCCAATTTAGAAATGTCAGATACAATACATTCCGCAGAAGAGGAACTATTAGAACACTTCTTCATAAAAGAAGAAATTGTCAACAAGTATAAGACCCAAATTATAATAACATATAGTCCCCAAACTGAAGTTCAAATAATACATGGAAGGAAAATAATCGAGATAAACCCTATCGATACGGAGAACATATTAAAAAATATTTTCCGAAGACATATTGACAAGGGCAAAGTGGGTATTTTTTCCGAAGTAGAGGAGACCGATTATCACAAAATTCAACTACTACTAATAAGCATGTTTTCTTGCAATAGAAAGTTGCAATTCATAAAATGTACAAAAAGAGCAACAGAAATTATACAAGAAGAGGTCCTACATACACAAATTTCACTTTACCATAGTAATGAGTCAATGCATAGCGGAATAAACGAGACTTACAATACACTTAAGGATAAAATATACTATCCAAAATTAAGGGAACATGTACAGCTAATTATAGGTAATTGCGAAAAATGCAAGCAAATTAAATATGACAGGAAACCGATAAAGCCGAAGTTTAAACTAACAGAGACACCTTCAGATAAAAATGAAATTATACATGTAGACATTTTTCATTTTAAAAAGCAGTCATTTGTCACAGTCATTGATAAACTAACAAAATTTGCCGCAGCATACAATATAACTGATAGAAATTGGAGAGCAAAGAAGACCATCATAATTGAACATTTCACGAAATTTGGGAAACCAAAGAAGATTATCATGGACAACGAATTCAGGGCCGAACAGTTAATTCAGTTCTTAAATACAGAAGGAGTCGAAGTACACTTAACAAAACCAAACTCTCATACAGGTAATGCAGACATTGAGAGGCTGCACTCAACCATGTTAGAAAAACTAACAGGAATTGAGGATCCAAGCCTCTCAACAGAAATGAGGATACAGATCGTTATAGGTAACTATGTATAATGATCGCTATCACTCAACCATAAAATGTACACCTAATAACGCAAGAAATAGTATTGATCTAACCATTTAAAAAAATGCAATAGACCGGAAGAAACAAATCACCATACACAATAGAAATAGGTACAGAGAGGACTATGTAGAACTGAGAACAACGGGACCGATAAAAAATTATAAAAGAGTAAGACACAAGGACGAACCATATTTCCGAATCACCCCCTTGCAAAACATTCATGTAGCAAACATAAAAAGACCTCTTAAATTAAATAGAGTAGGCATGGAAAATGATGATGATAGGTTTAGCACAATAGCACATAATGGCGATGTATTTGAAAGTGTAAATTCACGAGTCGACACATTTTCAGATGATGTGTATAATAATGTTCCTGATGACCGCCATGAAATTGGCAACAGCATTCTTACAAGTGACACCGATAGTTGAAGAAGCAGGATACACCATGATCCAACTTGACGAAGTAGAGATCGTAAAATATATAGAGTAATTAAAGCAAAAATTAGATCAATTACTCCCAAGAAAGAGGAAAGAAAGAAGAGAGGTTTAATTAATGTAGGAGGGACAATGTACAAATGGTTGTTCGGGGTAATGGACGAGGAGGACCGACAAGATATAATTAGTCATTTAAAAGTAATAGAGGGAAATTCGCACAATGCAATAACAAATATCAATAAGCAGATTATCATAAATGAGCATTTTAACGATTCAATTAATTTAATGAAAATAATAATAAAAAATGACAGGAGTAAAATTTTAGAAGAATTAAATCAGATACAAAAGGAGGATAGATATTCTTTTTTCCAACGATACCAAAAATCTCGTTGAATTTTTTGTGCTAAATTCCATTTGTTTAATGTAGAGGTGTTGACATCTGGGCCCGAATCGCGGCAGTCATGAGCGAGCAAGTAATCGTATCGAGTGCAATTTCGTAACGTGTCGATTGTGCGAATCGTCGCAATCGATACAAAACGAATAGAAATTTTATGAAATAACTTCCCTGGTGTAACTCTAAATTAGATTTTCGAATACATTGAAATACGAAACAAAACGAAATAAAAAAGTATTTGAATTGGAATTGAACTTAAATATTCAAAATACGTTTATACAATATGTATGTGTAATAAAGTGTACATAAATTTACTAAATTTAGTTTTTTGCATTCAACAAAATGAGCCCTAACGTGTTTTTTTTGTACAAGTTCAGCTGATTCAGATGAAAAACATCACCAAATGGCCAGGAAAAGGTTCAGGATTCGTGATAAAAGTAATCCCATGGCTTTAACTGAAGCAGCTTAATATTATTTTAAATCATTTACAGATTCAGGGAGCGTTTTAGACTGACAAAAGACGCATTTACTTTCATCGGATTGGAAATAAAATTTAACGGCATTTATCAACCGCAGTACCACCAATGCTTCAATCAGCCGTTGGACCGGTGGAAAATTCTCAGTAATGATAAAAGAAGTCGAAGTAGTCCAGAAAAGGTGGAAATTTTCCGCAATGTATTGTCAGGATACAGTTTATACAACATATTGCAAATATTTTGTAAACGATAACAATAATACAGAAACAGATACGGGAAATGAGACTCAATTAACTAAATTGGTAATAAAATTAGAGACCTTATTATGATGTGTTTAGATAATAATTGAATTAGACGTTTTAACAACATTTGAATTTATATTTTCTTTTAATAAATATATTTTCAATAAAAACAGGATCTTGGAGTTAACATATCGTATACTATACATATATTATATTAGTGTTTATTTCTGAACTTTTCTTTTTAAAATACCAAGCTCATGAGTTTTAATCTGCAACTCTACAGCTTTGTTTCGCATATCTGCTTTATGTACCTCTTCTTTTATTTGCAGCGATCTCTTCTTTAAAGCAAATAGTTTCTCAAGATTTTTTCTGCTGCTGCAACATCTATCTCCGTAGCTTGGAGGAGTTGCTCTTCTGCTTCAGTTAAAAGCTTTTCCTTGTACTGACCACCACCAGTACTTTGTTTCGAGGCTTTGTTGAATGAAATTTTCTGTTTTATATTGTGCTTTTGATCAGCAAATATCTATTTTTGTATATTATTATTATTTTAATCATCTATTATTTTATTTATTTAATTAATATTATTAACTTGCATTAATCTTACTTTTCGTCAAAATTTAGCATCTTTCATCGGTGGCCCGGCAGAGTTAAGTTTTAGCGTCAATGCATCCCATAGCTTATTTAATGCAACTTTGCCTTGCCCACAATTAGGCAAAATATTATTTGCTAAGATCTGATACTGTAGCATAAAATTACTCATCACATCAGTCATCGACTAGCTCTCGCACCGACAAGTTGTGTCTTTGCAATTCGAGTGTTTTTTCGAGTGTCTTTTTCGACATTTTCTATTTCTTCTTTTCCGACCTTTTATTTACGTTTAATCCGTTCTTTCTTGCTTTTTCTTTTACTGTTCGCGCGAGTTACATCTCAGGTTACGTCTGACGGCATGCAGTTGTGCACCACATCGCATGATCAGCCAGTACGTGACCAAAACAGCAGAATCAGCATATTTTGAGTCTGTTGGAATGTGCGGTACACCCACACACTTAGGCAGACTCGAGTTGCTGATCTGATGGCAGAGTCAGTCTGATTCTTGCAACAGAATAGCTCACAAGCATTTTTATTATAAAACTGGCGCAGTCGAGGCGAGCCGTGAAAGAAAAAAAAATTAAAAATTGAAAAATAGTGTCAATATCCAACAAATATATTCAATTTGCCGTCACTAGAAGAAAATCAAAAATTTTTGCGAGCAAAGTCCATAAATCAACAAGGAGATTAAATTTTTCCAGCTAATTGAACTTTAAATTATTGAAGTGCATAAAGCAGACTGCGATGCAAGATCTACATATATTGAACTGATAACTTAAATAAGTGCCGAAGATCTTATTCAGAAAAAACATAACAACCATAACATAACACAGCAGCTACATATTACAAGCTTCAGCATCAATAGCAGCATCACCGAAAACGACAGCGGCAGATACAGCAAAAGCAACCATTCCTATTCAGCAAATAAAAATATAAAAAACAACAAAGTCAACAATAACAATACCAGGAGAAACAGCAAAGACAAGACAACAATAGCAACAACAGGAGGAGCAGCCAGCAGCAACAACAGTAAGAATATAGAATTATAGAAAAGCATTTTGTCATTATTTTATAAGTTGTGATTTAGAAAAAAAAAATTGTTATTATTAATCTTAATCTGAATTAAATTAAATTTAAAACACACCAAGTATAATGGCAGAACAAATAGAATTACTAACTCGATGCTTAGCATCTTTAACTCAAATAACTGCGCAAAATGCAGCCAATAACCAATTGTCAATTAGGCAAAGAATAGAAAAAGATTTGCAATATTTGGCTCCCTTCGAAGGGAATGTGAAAAAATTGCCGTCCTTCGTTGAGGCAATTGACAGAGTACGGAGAGACTATGTAGGGCAGGAGGAAACATTTTTTAGGGTGATTTATGATCTAAAAATCGGTGGTTCAGCAAAAAATTTTTTGCAAACAAATCCACCTCAAGATTGGGTTAGTTGTAAAGCTAAGCTAAGGCAGCATTACAGACCTACAAAAGATCAAATGTTAATCACGAAAGAAATTTCGGAACTTAGGGTACACAGCATAGCGGAATTAAGTAGAAGAATAAAAGAAATAATAGATAGTATAACAGAATATAGTACACTAAGTGAAAATGGTGACACTATGAAAGAAATTTTTTCGGGAATGCTAATTCAGAGAATAAAACAATTAGCAGCAGGGACATTTGCATATACAGTGCAACCAATCACATCATTGACTGACATAACAAATGAAATTTATAAGTTTACTGGTTTGGATGAAGGCAATTTAAATCCTCATCTAAAACTAAAGGAAACCAATTTTCAAGTTAATACCAGAAATAATAGTATTAACAATACAAATTTTCGTTCGGGACAAAGGGGACATACCACTTATCAAAACAACTTTAGGAGACAAAATATTGGCGATCAAAATAATGATCGTTATTATGCGCAAAATAATCAGATAATAACTCAAGAAATACCAATTTTTCAGGGCAAAATAATTATCACCCAAATAATCCACAGAGACAAACTAATTATCGGACAGGAAATTCAGGCCAATATACAAATCAATATCGTAAAAATAATATTAATAATAACAATAACGGCTATGGTAATTCAGCAAGACACAATATACAGAACGGCACTCGGCAAACAAGACATTCATATGGCCCAACACCCATGGATGTTGATGCCGTGAGCAGGACAGAGGAAACGAATAATAACGAGGAATTTTTTACCAATTAGCCTCGGAAAACCAAAATAAAATATTAATTTCTCTTACTTTATTTAACAAAAAATGGTGTGCATTTGTAGACCCGGGCTCTACTATCAGTATTATGAAAAAATCAAGCTTTGAACATTATAAGTTACCGGTTTTAGAAAAAAATAAAACAATAATTAGTACACTGAATGGTGATACAAGAGCGTCTAACGAAAGAGTTAAGACACCATGTCCGCTAGAATTTAAATACCCTCACAATGCTAGGATGAGATGGTTGAAAATAGACTTTGAAAAACCGTACGATCTTCTACTAGGGAACGATTTTATATTTAATAATTTCAGTATAATCGATATTGAAAACGAAGAAATTGAGCTTAAAAATGGTGTTAAAATTCCGTTTTATTCAAAAACTATCCAAGAGCAAGTATATGCATTGGAAGAAAGTAAAATGCAAAACATTCAATTGGATCATTTAAAATCAAATGAACGCAAGGAGGTTGAAAAATTGCTAAAGAAGTATGAAAAATTAATGTATAAAGAAGGAGATACCTTGACAAATACAAAAACGGTGGTCCACGAAATAAGAACCACCACAAACCAGCAAATCAATTCGAAAATATATAGGTTACCTCCGAAACATGAGGAAGAAGCCATAAGGCAAATTAGGGAGCTAGAAAAACAAGGTATAATTCGGAAAAGTAGGAGTAAATATAGTTCACCTATTATCATAGTACCAAAAAAATGTGATAGTATGGGCAATAAAAAATTTCGTTTAGTAATCGATTACCGTAGACTAAATCAAATAACTGTCGATGATAAATATCCTTTGCCAAACATTGATGGAATCTTAGACAAGTTGGGCAAGGCGCAGTACTTCAGCACTCTTGATCTAGCCAAAGGTTACCATCAAATTTTAATAGATAAAAAGGATATTGAAAAGACAGCGTTTGTATCTCCGGTGGGATTATACGAATATATAAGAATGCCTTTCGGACTGAAAAATGCTCCGGCTACCTTTCAACGTTTAATGAATGACATATTAAGAGAATACATAAATAAGATATGTGTCGTTTATTTAGACGACGTATTAATCTTTTCAACGTCATTAGAGGAACATTTAAACTCCTTAGAGAAAATTTTTTCAAAATTAAAGGAACATAATTTAAAAATTCAAGTCGATAAATGTATGTAGTTTTCTAAAGAGGGAAACAAAATTTTTGGGGCATACCTTAACAAAAGAAGGGATTAAGCCAAATCAGGACAAGATAGTAGCAATACAAAATTTGGAAATACCTAGAACTGAAAAACAATTAAAAAGTTTTTTGGGAGCCACTGGTTATTATAGAAAGTTCATTAGGGACTACTCAAAAATTGCATATCCAATGATTAAATATTTAAAAAAAGGCTATAAAATAAATTCAAGAGATCCACATTACATAGCTAGTTTCGAAAATTTGAAAACACTAATTTCATCGCATCCGATTTTAAAATATCCGGAATATGATAAGGAATTTACTATTACAACGGATGCAAGCTATTACGCAATAGGCGCAGTGCTTTCTCAACAAGGTCAGCCAGTGTGCTATATTAGCAGAACTTTAAATAACCATGAGCAGAAGTATGCTACAACAGATAAAGAGTTTCTAGCTATTATATATTCAATAACTTATTTCAGGCCGCACATTTATGGCACAAAATTTAAAATTATAACTGATCATTGCCCGATAGTATTTTTAAATAATAAATATAAAGGAAGGGAGTTTTCACAACGTCACCAAAGGTGGCTATTGAAACTGCAAGAGTTTAATTATGAAATTGAATATCAAAAAGGGAAAAATAATGTAGTAGCAGATTTTTTAAGTCGAATTGAAAACTCTCCAAAAATCGATGAGAGCAATGATAAAGAATCCAATTTAGAAATGTCAGATACAATACATTCCGCAGAAGAGGAACTATTAGAACACTTCTTCATAAAAGAAGAAATTGTCAACAATAAGACCCAAATTATAATAACATATAGTCCCCAAACTGAAGTTCAAATAATACATGGAAGGAAAATAATCGAGATAAACCCTATCGATACGGAGAACATATTAAAAAATATTTTCCGAAGACATATTGACAAGGGCAAAGTGGGTATTTTTTCCGAAGTAGAGGAGACCGATTATCACAAAATTCAACTACTACTAATAAGCATGTTTTCTTGCAATAGAAAGTTGCAATTCATAAAATGTACAAAAAGAGCAACAGAAATTATACAAGAAGAGGTCCTACATACACAAATTTCACTTTACCATAGTAATGAGTCAATGCATAGCGGAATAAACGAGACTTACAATACACTTAAGGATAAAATATACTATCCAAAATTAAGGGAACATGTACAGCTAATTATAGGTAATTGCGAAAAATGCAAGCAAATTAAATATGACAGGAAACCGATAAAGCCGAAGTTTAAACTAACAGAGACACCTTCAGATAAAAATGAAATTATACATGTAGACATTTTTCATTTTAAAAAGCAGTCATTTGTCGCAGTCATTGATAAACTAACAAAATTTGCCGCAGCATACAATATAACTGATAGAAATTGGAGAGCAAAGAAGACCATCATAATTGAACATTTCACGAAATTTGGGAAACCAAAGAAGATTATCATGGACAACGAATTCAGGGCCGAACAGTTAATTCAGTTCTTAAATACAGAAGGAGTCGAAGTACACTTAACAAAACCAAACTCTCATACAGGTAATGCAGACATTGAGAGGCTGCACTCAACCATGTTAGAAAAACTAACAGGAATTGAGGATCCAAGCCTCTCAACAGAAATGAGGATACAGATCGTTATAGGTAACTATGTATAATGATCGCTATCACTCAACCATAAAATGTACACCTAATAACGCAAGAAATAGTATTGATCTAACCATTTAAAAAAATGCAATAGACCGGAAGAAACAAATTACCATACACAATAGAAATAGGTACAGAGAGGACTATGTAGAACTGAGAACAACGGGACCGATAAAAAATTATAAAAGAGTAAGACACAAGGACGAACCATATTTCCGAATCACCCCCTTGCAAAACATTCATGTAGCAAACATAAAAAGACCTCTTAAATTAAATAGAGTAGGCATGGAAAATGATGATGATAGGTTTAGCACAATAGCACATAATGGCGATGTATTTGAAAGTGTAAATTCACGAGTCGACACATTTTCAGATGATGTGTATAATAATGTTCCTGATGACCGCCATGAAATTGGCAACAGCATTCTTACAAGTGACACCGATAGTTGAAGAAGCAGGATACACCATGATCCAACTTGACGAAGTAGAGATCGCTGACGAAGTAAATATAATAATACTTCATATTATACATCCGAAAGAGCTAACAAGTTTGGTGGAAGAAATAGAAGAAAACATAAGACAAGCAGACTTAATTAACAAGGCACTTCTTTTTAACGAAATTAAAGTAATTAAAGCAAAAATTAGATCAATTACTCCCAAGAAAGAGGAAAGAAAGAAGAGAGGTTTAATTAATGTAGGAGGGACAATGTACAAATGGTTGTTCGGGGTAATGGACGAGGAGGACCGACAAGATATAATTAGTCATTTAAAAGTAATAGAGGGAAATTCGCACAATGCAATAACAAATATCAATAAGCAGATTATCATAAATGAGCATTTTAACGATTCAATTAATTTAATGAAAATAATAATAAAAAATGACAGGAGTAAAATTTTAGAAGAATTAAATCAGATACAAAAGGAGGATAGAGAGCTAGCGAAATTGGTTCTTTTCAATGATCAAATGAATAAATTAAGACATATAGAAGGGAAGATACATGAAGTTCAAAATAATATAGCCGCCGCTAAAAACAATTTAATGCATACGGGGATGTTAACTAAAGAAGAAATAGATAGCTTTGACATAGATTTTTATAAGAGTAAGACACAAGGACGAACCATATTTCCGAATCACCCCCTTGCAAAACAAAGTAGGAGTGGTAGCTTTCAAAAATGAAGCACTTGTGTTCGCCATTCAAATACCAAAAAGTTTTTTTAAAGTATATGTAAAATTAATTATGCCTCTACCAAACAAACGAAAATTGCAAATAGATCAAGAGGATGAAAAAATTGTAACAATAAATAAAAAGCATTATAAATATGAAGATAATACGTTATTAAAAAAATTAAGATTAAGTAGGAATTGTATTTTTTTTAATGTTTGTGAATTTAAATATAATAATACTACAATAATACAAGAAATAAGTGATGATACTGTAATCATCAAGAATGCAAAAAATTTAAAACTTAAACAAAATTGTGATGACAGAGATTTTGTACTGCAAAATAACTATATATTAAATTTTGCGAAATGTGAAAATAAAATTAATGAAGAAAAATTTAGTAACAACAAAACTAAATTCATTGATAAACTGATACATCCTGTAAAAATTTTAAATCAAAGCTATGAGTCGAAAATAAAATTTGAAGATATAGTTTTAAATCATTTCAAGAATATTAAAGAAATAGAGGAACTAAAATATCATAAGAGTGTATCTTATGGTATAAGTGCCTCATTAATTATAATAATAGTAATAAGTATAATTATTATTATTATGTATTTATGTAAGCAAAAAAATGAAAAAATTAGTTTAAAAATTATAAATAAAAGAAGTCAGGAGACTTCTCAGAGTGACGCTGGGGGAGTTACATCTCAGGTTACGTCTGACGGCATGCAGTTGTGCACCACATCGCATGATCAGCCAGTACGTGACCAAAACAGCAGAATCAGCATATTTTGAGTCTGTTGGAATGTGCGGTACACCCACACACTTAGGCAGACTCGAGTTGCTGATCTGATGGCAGAGTCAGTCTGATTCTTCCAACAGAATAGCTCACAAGCATTTTATTATATAACTCGCGCGGAATCGTATTAAAAAGTGCGTATCAGTGTTTCTCGGGCATAATGGCCCCTGGGCCTAATATTATCGAGGCGAATCGTTTCGCTTTACTCGATACAGGACCTGGTAAAAAAAAAACGTAAAGCTGGTAAAAGTGTTTCAGTTATGGATTTTCCAGAACTCCCAGATATAAAAGTTGACGACCCCAAATTCGTAGGGATGGAAGCTACTGACTCGGCCAAACCCCTTTCCCACTATTCCTGCTTTGCCATTTACCGTGCCTTTAAGCAAATTAGTCACTCCATATCTACCCTTCGTGATGGTAAACTACTCCTACTTGACAAAAATAACGATATTGCAAAAAAATTCCTGAAAGTAAAAGAACTGCCCAACATTTGTTCAATATCAGCCACTCTACACGAGTCTCTTAACCAAGTAAAAGGAACAATATATGCTCCTTTTCTAAACAACGTTTCAGAGGAGAAGATAGTAAACGAGCTCAGCTCTCAAGGCGTCGTAGCAGTATTTAAATTCAATAAGTTTATTGAAGGTAAACCGCACCCCTCGGGGGTTTTGTTACAAACTTTCAACCTCTACAAGCTACCAAATAAAATTGACGTTGCCTGGTGTAAACTTTTAGTACGCCAATATATCCCTTCGCCAATGCGCTGCAAAAATTGCCAACTTCTCGGTCATACAGCAAAGCGCTGTAATCGTTCCCCTCTTTGTGTTAATTGTTCACTCCCTCCCCATGCCCCATCTGACTGCGAACGCATTTTTTGCATCAACTGCTACTAACAACACTCATCTTCTTCTAAAGACTGTACCAAATTCTTACAAGCAAAAGAGATAATAAAAATTAAAACAATAAACAAATGTTCAATGCGCGAAGCAATAAAAATGCATAAGGAACAAACAACACCAGCATTTCTATCCAATAACACATATGCTTCAATAGCGTCTAATTCCAACGAAAATATCGAAACAACAAACACTAGCGTTGACTCTTCCACCACCATAAACAATAACAACATTAGTTCTCCCAGCAACATTCAAAGATCAAATTCACTAAAAATCACCAAAAATAGCACTCAATTTAAAAACATTTCTCCTTTACAGCAAACCAATATTTCCAAATCGCCCATAGTAGAATCCACTCAAGCATTAGAAAGGAACATCTCAACGACTCTACGGACCAACGGAGCTAACCTCTCTCGCCGCTCCATAAACTCTGACAGTCCACCAAGACTCTCTGCCTGTAATGATTTCACCTCTAACCTCACCACTAATAATAGCCCACCTCTTTCACTATACAAGCCATCCACTCAAATTACTTCACCATTCCAAACAAACCCACCATTCTCTCCGTCTCTTCAATTCCAATCCTTACCTTTCGAACCCCTTCCTTCCCTTTCTCAAGTACTTTCCAACATTCAAGAATTAATTACATCCGAAGATGAAATTTAATACACACGATATTTGAACATACTACTTATATACAGTTAAACAAATTATTTTTTTTCTCTCTGTCTTATTAATGACGCTTAAAATCATCCAGTGGAATATAAACGGGTACAACAACAATTGTGATGAACTCTTATTACTCATAAAAGAGCAAAACCCAGACGTTATTTGTATCCAAGAAACACATATCTCAATTACTTCTAGTAACAACATGTCCTATTCTAGGCAATACAGCGATTATTTTTCGAATTTACATAACATCCAAAACAATAAGCAAGGCGTTTGCATTATAATAAAAAAATCATACCACATGAAATTATCGATTTAAATTCCACACTTTCAATAATAGTTCTTAAAATCAACTTAAATTTTAGCTTTACTATCATTAATACGTATATACCACCCCAGCAAGTCTTTAACGGAACTGATTTGAAAGATTTACTTTCCCAACTACCCCCTCCGGTTTTGTGGACTAGGGACTTCAACGCGTGGAATACACTATGGGGTTCCCGAAAATCAAATAAAACGGTTGCAATCATAGATAATTTCTTAGTAGACAGCAACCTAATTCTTCTTAACAATGGCGCCCCCACTCATTTTTCTACCCACTCTTCCCTAACGAGCGTCGACCTTTCCTTATCCTCTCCCCAGCTCTCCCCCAGAATCAGTTGGGAAGCTTCCTCTATTCTCAGAGGTAGTGACCACTTTCCTATATCGATCTCACTTCAAACAAACTTCCACTTTGAAAAATATAAGCATCTCCAAAAATTTATTATTTCACGCGCAAACTGAAATATATGTATTTCAAAGTGAAATTTTAAAAAGTTTACCCACCACTCCAATCGACAACATCAACCAAGCCGCATTTGCATTCACAAAGTTGATTCGTTCTGCGGCAAATAAGTCGATTCCTCAAACCAAACGCAAGTCTTCAAACGTTTTTCCGATTTGGTGGAACAAAGATCTTGGTCATATGCGTGACAAAAAAATGAATACTGGAATACTTTCAAGATATCAATGTCTGAATAATTATAAAAAAGCAAACGCCCTCTTTAAAAGAGCTGTAAAGATGGCTAAAAGGAAAAGTTTTGAAGTATTCACTACCAAAATCTCTCCTGCGTCAACTACCAAAATCCCTCACAACCGTATTAATTTCATTTATACAAATCAAAGTATTCTGACGAATTCCGCAGATATTGCTGCAACCTTCGCCAATATTTGGTCTACATATTCGCAAGGTACTTTTTCTGCAGAATATATCGCAGGTAAACAACATTGGATATCTGCCACCTACACACCAAAGAATCTCTCTGCATCAGCGAGAAGCCTAGAGTGCGATATTACTTTCCGCGAACTAGAGTCTGCATTACAAAATGCTAAAGGCAAAACTCCAGACATTGATAGGGTATCCTACCCAATGCTTTCTAACTTACCTACAGCAGCCAAAGAAAGACGACTCTGCCTGTACAACACAATTTTCCACAAAGGTTCATAGCCACAAAAGTGGCGAATAGCCACCATTATCCCAATTATTAAACCAAATAAACCATCGAACCTAACTACTTCCTACAGACCAATTTCCTCGCTATCGCAAAAAAATTATTGCTAGGCGACTTTCATGGTTTGCTACAAAAAATAATTTTATAAATCACAACCAAACGGCTTTCAAACACCAGCACAGTACAATGAATTCACTTATTCAACTCCAACAATATGTATCTGACACTCTCTGCACCAAAAACCATGCCACTATCCTGGTCACTGATTTCGAGAAAGTTTTTGATCGCATAGGAATTCATGCAGTGCTAAGCCAATTAGCAGCTTGGAAGACAGGGCCAAAAGTTTTTAAAATAGTAAAAGCTTTTATGATCGCAAGGAAATTTCAGGTTCGCATAAACAATGTTCTATCTTGTTTGCATCCGCTCAAAAATGGTATACCGCAAGGCTCGCCACTATCGGTGATGCTTTTTGATAAATTAACTGATATACTTATGCCTTAAAACTAAAGGCATTAAACTTACTATGTACGCGGACGACGCCATTATTTATTGTAATATAAAAGATCCCCAAACTGCTAACAATATTTTTAACAAAATACTAACAGAGTTTAAGAAATGGAGCATGAAATCTGGTGCAACAATTTCGATTCCAAAATGTAAATTACTAGCAAGCAATTTAAATATTTTAGGATTATATTTTGAAAAAAATATTTGATTTTCGGTATCAATGTCTTAACCTAAGAAATAACCTAACAAAAACGCTACAAGAGCTTTAATACTCGCTAAAATCGACTATGGCTTACCTATTTTCGAATGATGCGCAAACTCTAATTTGAAACTTTTGGAACCTCCTTATCATACAGCGAGCCGTCGGAGTACAATCGCTTTCCCTACATCACTTATTAAGTGTATCTTGGTGGAATGTGGCCTACCAACAATAAAAGAAAGGGTATAGGAACGAACGATTCCTAAACTGATATACTTTCCAAATGCCAGCTTACATAAAACCGTAATTTACGCGTCACGACATAAACGGAACTTCAGGCTAAAATCTACTTTACGCCGTTGTATCAAATACGGAAAAAACTTAAACATATATCCGCCCCCAAAGTACAGGAGGGTCAACAAACACCCGGAGTGGTTGTTAAAAAAAGAAACTATTAATATGATCCTGCACACCTTCAAAAAGAGCAACACCTGTAATTTAGTATTTCAGAAACTCTTCTTAGAGTTAATGAATACCTATGAAGAAAACAATTGGACTGCAATTTACACAGATGGGTCCAAAGCGATAAACACAGCTTTTGCTCTCACCAAACCAAATGGTGAAGTTATTACAGGCGGGATTCTTCCTTGTTACTCATCGATATTTACAGTCGAGGCTTTTGCTGTTTTCAAAACTTTAGAATATGCTCGGACAGCTTTTCTTGTCTATCTGCTGTTTGTAACATTCGCAATACTGCCTCACTTATCTCGAATATTCGTAACATGTGCGTTAAATACAGTCATAAAGTTGCACTACTCTGGGTACCAGGACATGTTGGTATTTGGGAAATGAACATTCAGACCACGCAGCTCGGTTTTTTGAATCAGCGCCAACCCTACAATATGAGCCACATGACAGAAATGATCTTTGTAATATGCTGGACCGCTACGTTCACGAAATTAAACACACGGAATGGAAACGTTTCGACCATTGGTACTCTACCTTCAATCCCACAAAGACAAAAGTTGTATATCCTAGGAATATATCTCGCCTACAAGCTACCATCTTCACACGTCTAAGGATTGGCCACACACAACTTACACATCAGCACCTCCTTACTGGCAAAGTAAAACCATCTTGCCCTCTCTGCGCAAGCACGCTATCACTTCATCACATCTTTAACGAATGTTCGGCTTTAGCGAGTATTAGGCAAAAGCACATTTTTTTCCAAACTATCAAGAATTGTTAAAACTCCCTTCGTTTGCAAATATTATAAGCATTTATAATTTTATTATTGATTGTTACTTACAAAATAAAATATAACTTAATATTTAGCTGGTAACCTAAGTTATTTGTTTGTTCAGAGTCGATGACTTTAATAGCTCGTACTCTTTTATTTTTAATATTAGGTTTAATATTACTTTGTATATTTCTCCTAATAAATAAATAATAATACTCATCACATTTTTTGACGCATATTTATTTTGCATACATTTGTCCTTAAATCATTTGCTATAATTATAATACATGTTAAATAAACTCAATAAAAGAAAAGTAACTTACATTTTACGTCCGATTATTTTTAACTGATATATTTAAAACCTTTTTTCAATTTGTACTATAACATTTCTCAAATAGCTAACGAGTGAGATTTCGATTCTCTCGTACAAACGAGAACACGTTATCGAATGAGGAAAATAGAAAATATATTGAAAATATTATTTGAATTTCGCTCGTTAACGTGACGCGATTCGGGTCGAGAGACGGAATTGACTTTATTGGTCTTCCAATTAGAAAATGACCCGGTGTTACGCATCTATTCCCCTATCGTCGTTTATTGCATATAGTGAACGCGAATTCAGAGAATTCGTTGACCAAAATTGGTGCTACATATGAGTTTAGATTTATTGCTGCTTAAAACTATTTATCAAGCCATTTATTTGCTCCAAAAAAATTGGATTCATTGTCCGAGTAGATATGAAGACACCTTCCTCTTCTGCCGAAAAATCTTCTTAGTGCTGCCAAAAACGTGTCTGATGATGCTTATTAATGCAGTTAAAGTTCATTGATGAAGGGTGGGTGTTTCGAACTATAAGGCAATTCCGCGTTTGTCAGCCTACCTCGAACTCTCATAACGTCATTTTCATCTAAAAATGGGTTGAGGTTGACAATTTTTCTTCTATTGCTGAGCTGTTTGCCATTCAATAATTATTAATTATAATTGTTTCATTTCGTTTTTGAAGAATTGTTTTTGTGACTGTCGAATGATTGTATTTTTAGCTCTTTGTAATTCTTTTACAGACAAATTTACGGAGTGCTGATTTTTTCTTTTCTTACTGAAGCGTAATAAGTAAGCTACTACTCTTTGTAGCTTTAACCAGCTAGAATATCGATTTATTAGGTTGTCGATGAATTTATTTTCGGGTTTTGATATCATTAGAGTTGTTGCTGTGTTGATATCTGCAACTGTTGGCCATTTGGGGCCATATCACCAAATATCCATGCCTAGTAATTTGGGAGATGATCTACCTCTTGACGCCGAATTAGCAGGATTATCTTTTGTGCTTACGCGTCAGCAGGTTGCTTGTGGTACAAGTTTTTGAATTTCTTCTACTCGATGTCTAACAAACTTATCTTTGTTTTTGATTGCGCCAATCCAGCCCAGGGTTATTGTAGAATCGCTCAATGCATAAACTTTATGACTTCTTGCCATGATGATTTTACAAATTTTGTTTATTAATTTCGCCAGCGAATGAGCTGCACAAAATTCTAGTTTTGGCAACGTTTTAACAACTTTACGGAATTGCCGATTTTGACATAAATGACTGCAGCATACGCCTTTCCGGAAGTATCACCAAATCCATGAATTTCAACCTCGGATTGCAAATGTGTTTCTACCCATCGTGGGATACGCACGTTTTCCAAATCTTTTATATCTTCTAGGAAGATCGATCATTCTGATTATAGACTATCTTATAGATGCTCATCCTAGTCAGATTGCTGCATCCAAAGTTTCTGCATGAATAGCTTTGCTATGATTGTTATTGGTGAGAGCCAACCCAGTGGATCAAATATTTGAGCAAGCTGTGAAAGAACACTCCTTTTAGTAGTCTTTTAGGCATTTGTCAAATTAATTCTGAGTTGGAATTCACCTTGTTTTGGATCCCAATATCGTCCAAGGGTTTTCACCGCATCATTTTCTTTAATTTGAATTATTTCGTTGTCTTTTTTCGCTTTTATATTTCATGTTATGCTGCTGCAGTTTGAAAACCATTTTCAAAGATGAAATCCTAAGATTTGAAGATGGTTGCGGATGCCTTCTTGCATAGCTTGACATTGTTTAACTGAATCTGCGCCAGTCATAAGGTCATCCATATAGAAGTCTTCTTTGATTAGTGTTATGGAGCTGGTGCAGTACCATAAATCACTGTGGTCAACTTATATTCTCCAATTTTGTTCATTGAGGCTTTCTCCGTTCGAAGATTTTGCAGATGCATCAAATACAACGCATAACTTCGTTGTTAAGTTGTTTTCTCGTATTACTGCATGGTGCGGTGTTTATATTCGTTGACGAAGTGAAGTTAGCCCTCTTTTAGTTATTCCTTTTTATTTTCTATAGAAACGAGGCACGCCACAGCCTGTTTGCGAGAATCACCCAAATCTTAATTTTGTTTGAAAGGGATTTCTATAATAAATCACCCATCATCATTTTGTTTGATGGTTTCTTCAAACTGTTTTAAACATGCATCAACTTCTTCGATATTGTTTTCATCTGGTATTTCCTCCTGTTCCCGAAATCGCTCAAGGTTGGTAGTCGTGGATGTTATCTTACTGAATTTCTTTTGTTTGATAATTCCGGATAAAATCCAACCGAATTTTGTTGCTTGTCTAAGGACTCCGTCACTTTTTTGACACCGTCTTCAATAATTCGGCTAAAAATGTGTCTACCAATTACCATGTCTATTCTATCTGCCTTATTAAACATTGGGTCAGCAAGTGTATAATTTTTCTATTGATTGATCTGGTTGAGCAGTGAACAGTGGTGATAAAACTGCTGAATCTACTTTTTCCACATATTGGTTTAGGAATCTTGGTTTTATTTGTACCTGAACCTTGAATTTTGATTCGCCAACCACAACACCTCCCAGCAGATGGATTTTTGTCTTTGGTACACCTAATATCTGCGCTGCTTCTTCAGATATTGATGTTATTTGAGATCCTTGGTCAATTAGAGCTCTTAACAATATACATTCGTAATTTGCCGCTTTCGCTTTTAGCTGTGGCCAGAATTACTTTTGTTGATGTTGATTTTGTACAAATTGATGCTTTACTATTCCCAGACTCTGGATGTAGAAGCTCGTTATGATTTTTATTGCAAATTTTGCATTTTAAATTAGTATCACAATTTTCTAACCAATTAAGGTTGAGGTATCTGTAGCAAATTTTTTTTTATCTCAATCAGTAATTATATGACCCAATATCTTGCAATAGGTACTTTATCTACTTTGCTGCCTTGCGTTGAAAGACATATGGTTAGCTTTGTAGGTTTGCAGCTTGCGTTTTTTGTATTATTGTTGCTTATCCTCTACCGCTTTAAGCGCTTGGAAGTGCTAGTCCAGGAATCCTTGTATGTCAGATAATTTCTGAATATCCCTGGTCTTTCTTACAGTGTGCTCATATAATTTGAGTCCTTCCTTGTCTAGCTTCCATACAATGACTCGAACTATAAAGGGGTCAGTTTTTTCTGTTTTAACGCCCAATGACTTTATTGCATTGAGGCATTCATTTGTAGTATCTAGGAGCTGCCTTACACTTTCCGCGTTGTCACCATTAATAACTGGCTGATCAATTATTTTGTCCCACCGTGTCGTGAACAAAATATGTTTGTTGTCGTATCTTTCTTAAAGAATACTCCATGCTGCTTTGTAATTATCGGCTGACGAGCAGCTTCACCTTTCAAGCAAAGGCATAAACGAAGCATTTTTTCAGAGATGGATATTTGTTCGTTGTTGTGTACCATGTCTTGCAACACGTTGAAAAATTAGCCTATTCTTTTATTTCCCCATAGAAATTTGGAATTTTCAGTTTTTCTAATTCCAAATTATGACGAAATGCTACTTTTGGCTCAATTTTTAAGCCGGATTTTAGACGACGGAGCTTTTTAAAATATTCTGTTACTATTTCGTCGTAAGCTTCCTCAATTTCCAAATAAAAATATTTTTAAAGATCGCTGATGTACGCGTTTTCTATGCTATTAAACAGTGTTTCCAAATATGCGATTTGGTCTGAGTTGACAACCAGTTCGAAACTCAAGTCAGCCATTTGCTTTCGGAGGTTCGCAATTTTCCTTCTAAAAATGGCAAATTTCCTATATGACGTAGTTTGCTGTTGTTCTTGTGCGCCAGTTTGAGGTTTCTGTTTTCATTGTAATAGGAATTCGACTTAAAATAGGCCTCTTCACCTATGTCATCCGCCATTAATTTTTCGTGGTTAGCGTCAAAATCTTTTTGAATTTTAATGATACATTTATTTTATTCCTCAACCTTCGATTTTCTCATCGATTTGCTCGCTATATTATTATATGTTTGCCGAACTTTCTCCGCTATGTCAAGTTAGCTGTCAAGGATCTTTCCTCTGTTGATTCTTAACAGCTTATTTTTTTAAATGTACATATTGTTGCCCTTTTATTCTCCAAAGGGATCGTTGGAGGTTATTGATTGGTCGCCTAGTTGACCTTGCCGTGCCTCGACTCACAGCGGTTGAGTATCTCTTCGAATTGCAATTAAAGGATTTTAGCACATAGTCTTTTTCTATTATGGCTTATGTATCCTGTTCCTTATTCACAGTATAAGGCTTTATAACACTCAATTGTGGAGATTTATTATCGCTGGAGCTTAAAATATTGAGGCTCGAATGGACCAAATTGTTTAGTAAAGTTGTTGCAGCGCTGTGTCACTTATTCCTTACCACGGATGGGGGAAATAAGTGATAGATACTCCTTTTTTTTGAAATATTTGCTTTTATTATTTTCTTTTACTTACCGCTGGTGGGTAGAAATAAAAAAAATATAAATAAAAAGAATGTTTCCGGCTGAGATTGTATTTCGAATCTAATTTTTTTATTGTTGAGCAGCTCCTTTTATACAAAATTCTTAGCTTTGAATTAATTATCAGACCAAACATAAGACATAATAAGTGCCTTGGTCTTATCTAAAAGTACACGTATTATTTTATCAGCAAATGCATTTGTATTGATTTGCTAGTGTGCATCTATTGCATTTCCATTTGTTTGTTTATATACATAAGTATCTATGTGTGGAGGATGGAGTCATGTGTAGAAGTTCACGCAAGTGAGGAAAGTTCTCTGATCGCCATTCACTTGGGAGTGGCCAGAAACGATTCTTTTACATATGACTCAAGCAGCTCACGACTTCCGGTCTTTGACCAAGTATCCTCTGGGTAGCCTAAGAACATCCGTTTAAAGGCGAGCTAAAGTGAGAAGACGAAACACCCCCTGCATAGGGTTGTGCGCTGGGTTTGGGACCCGCCACGTAAAAAACACCCCCAATGAAAAGAAAAAAACAGCCTCGGATGAGAGACCCCCCTTTTGATGACGACCATGGCAAATGAAATAAGGACTATGATTTGAGGGCGTGCACCTGGAATGTCCGGTCCCTTAATTGGGAAGGTGCTGCTGCCCAGCTGGTAGATGTCCTCGTAAAGATAAAGGCTGACATCACCGCCGTCCAAGAAATGCGATGGACGAGACAAGGACAGAGACGAGTAGGGCCTTGTGACATTTACTACAGTGGCCATATAAAGGAGCGCAAGTTTGGTGTTGGATTCGTGGTGGGAGAGAGACTCCGTCGCCGAGTACTTTCATTCACTCCGGAGAATGAACGTCTAGCCATAATCCGCATCAAAGCGAGGTTCTTCAACATATTGCTGATTTGCGCCCACGCCCCGACGGAAGAGAAGGACGATGTGACCAAAGATGCCCTTTAAGAGTGCTTGGAGCGCACTTATGAGAGATGCCCCCGCCACGATGTCAAAATCGTGCTTGGCGACTTCAATGCCAGGGTGGGCAAAGAAGGTATCTTTGGCACTACGGTCGGTAAATTCAGCCTCCACGAGGAAACATCCCCAAATGGGTTGAGGCTGATCGACTTCGCCGGGGCCCGAAATATGGTTATCTGTAGTACTAGATTCCAGCATAAGAAGATACATCAAGCTACCTGGCTGTCTCCGGATCGAAAAACCACCAACCAGATCGATCATGTTGTGATAGACGGAAGACACGTCTCCAGTGTTTTAGATGTGCGTGCGCTCCGAGGTCCTAACATATCGGACCACTATATTGTTGCAGCCCAAATTCGCACCCGCCTCTGTGCAGCAAAAAATGCTCGCCAACACACACAAGGAAGGTTCGACGTCGAGCAGCTGCAATCACAACAGACAGCCGAACGATTTTCTACTCGGCTTGCACTCCTGCTCTCTGAGAGCACTCGTCAGCAACTCAGTATAAGGGAACTGTGGGACGGCATTTCAAACTCCTTCCGTACAACTGCAACCGAAACCATTGGTTTTCGGAAAGTGCAAAAGAACAGCTGGTACGACAAGGAGTGCCGTGTCGCAGCGGAGAGAAAACAGGCTGCCTACCTCGCAACGTTACGATCGACCACAACACGTGCGGGATGGGATAGATACCGAGAGTTGAAGAGGGAAGCGAGACGCATTTGCAGACAGAAAAAGAAAGAGGCCGAAATGCTTGATAAGCTGGCCGACAGGGGTAATGCTCAAAAATTCTACGAAAAGATGGGGCGGCTTGCAGAAGGTTTCAAGACCGGAGCATACTCTTGTAGAACCCCCCAAGGTGATCTAGCCACCGATGCCCAGAGCATACTTAAATTCTTCTCCAGCCTGCTGAATGGCAGTGCACGCACAACACCAGGAGAAAGCGAACCCGATACCCCAATCGATGACGATGGAGCAGACGTTCCATTGCCCGACCATGAAGAGGTTCGAATAGCAATTGCCCGCCTGAACAACAACAAAGCGGCAGGGGCCGACGGATTGCCGGCCGAGCTATTCAAACACGGCGGCGAAGAACTGGTAAGGAGCATGCATCAGCTTCTTTGCAAAATATGGTCGGACGAAAGTGTGCCCAACGATTGGAATTTAAGTGTGCTATGCCCAATCCATAAAAAAGGAGACCCCACAATCTGCGCCAACTACCGTGGGATTAGCCTCCTCAACATCGCATATAAGGTTCTGTCGAGCGTATTGTGTGAAAGATTAAAGCCCACCGTCGACAAACTGATTGGACCTTATCAGAGTGGCTTTAGACCTGGTAAATCAACAACCGACCAGATAGTAATTGTGTATAAAATAAACCCAAATAAATTTGCTCGGCTGCAAATCTTCTTGCATTCATTTTTTATTTCAAGCATTTTGGTTTATGATAATCGTGTACTTTTTATCGTAACAAGCGGGCGACGACCAGATTGCGTCATCTTAGTAGCTGCAATATGTGTGCAAAGACCACAAACGCTGGAAACAAATGTAGAAACATGTTTAATGTTAAAATGTGTTATTGTAGTTTCATTTAAAATATTTTATTATTGTATAAGCTATATTCTGTACTTGTTTATCTATATTCATATCTGTGTGAGCGCAAAATTATGATTGCGTCTTTTTGTTAATACATTGCTCTTTTAAAAGGCTGGCAGGTCTCTTTTCAAGCGGTGTATTCAGCTTTAATCTACTTCCTTCTTTATCATAGGAATACCAAGATCTTTGTAAACAGGTTACCACACTTGAATACCATACATTCAAATCGGCATTATAGCCGCATTATATAGCAGAAATTTGTTACTCGTATCAATGCTAAGTTTAGAATATTTATTAAACATTTATTTTCAAGCTAGTTGTTTTGCTGGATGTATGCTCTATATGAGTCTTCTAACGAAGTGAATACCTAGATAAGTTACATCATTTGATTGTGGTACTAAGATATTATTCATTTTAATTGGTGGACACATTTAGGGGTTTCACATAGTCTCATAAAGGTATAAGTTATAACGATCCGAAAACATAGCGTTCAGAGTTGTATTTGCGTATACTTATTTTAGTATGCAATCTAAAAACAAATTTTTTAAACTAGTGTAAAAATTTATGATTTTATTATTTTACGAGGGATGTGTCATTCGCAAAAGTGGACCTACTTAGTGGGAGTGCAGATATACTACAGGTGACATTGTATTTATTTTGAAAATTCTTTATTTATTCTTCCAAATCAAATTTCATCCCCTTCAAAGTAATCCCCTCCCGATGCAATGCACTTATGCCAACGGATTTTCCAATCTTCGAAACTCTGGTTGTAGTCACTTTCTGGGATGGCCTTCAGTTCCGTCTTCGCTGCGGCTTGAATCTCCTCTATCGTATAAAAACGGTGTCCCCGTAGCGGTCTTTTGAGCTTGGTGAACAGCCAGAAGTCGCACGGCGCCAGATCAGGTGAATACGGTGGTTGCGGAATGATATGGGTTGAGTTTTTGACGAAATGATCACAAATTACGAGGGCAGTATGGGATGGTGCATTATCGTGGTGTAAAAACAAAGAATTGTCTTTCCACAATTCCGGCCTTTTTAGGCGGATAGCGTTACGCAAACGACGCATAACGTTCAAATAATATTCCTTGTTGACTGTTTGACCGGTTGGAAGGAATTCATAATGCACAACACCACGATAATCGAAGAAAACAGTCAACATGACCTTGATTTTTGAACGACTTTGGCACGATTTTTTTGGTCTCGGCTCTCTTTTGGCACGATATTCGCTCGATTGATCGGATGTTTCGGGGTCGGAAGCATAGATCCAAGTCTCATTGCCAGTTATAATGCATTTCATGACACCCTGGTAGTCGGAAAGCATCGTTTCTCACACTTCAACGCGACGCCTTTTTTCCAAAAACTTCAATGTTTTCGGTACCAGTCGAGATTTGACGCGCTTGTGGCCCAAAATATCCTTCAAAATGGTATTGGCTGAGCGTTTCAATATGCCATCTTCATCAGCAAGGTCTCTAATTGTTAATCGACGGTTTTTCAACACCAAATCTTTGATTTGTTGAACGTGAGCTTCGTCGGTTGAGGTTGATGGTCGCCCTTGACGCTCTTTGTCTTCGACACGTTCACGGCGGGCTTGGAACTCACTATACCACTTGTAAACATTTTTTTTTAGACACAGCCTCACCACCAAAGGCTTTCTGCACCATCCTCAACGTATCGGCAGCAGAAAATTGATTCCGTAAACAAAATTTGTGTGAAAAAAGGTGAAATCAGATGATAACGCCGCCTATTCCCCATGCAATAATTATGTTTAAATTGCGATAAATAGAAAAGAAAAGGCGCCAGAGACTAACGCACTTAGGCACATAGTATTTTGAAATAAAAGTCGTTTTCTTTTTATATTTTCCATATAATAGAAATAATGGATGCATTTTTCGTTTGTTAAGTCGATTTTCAGATAAAATTAGATTCATTGCTTAAAAAAAAATTGGTTTGTTTACATTTTTTTCCCTCTGTAGTGTCCACATCAGCTGTGATAATGTAACAGATTTCCAGTGCTGCCAAGTAGATTGCGCAAAATCAGAGTCGCATGGAGAGATTTAGCGTGGATCAGTTTCAGATCATTTCAAAGAAATGATTTGGAACTGTCATTTTTGTATGGCGAAATCTTGATAAAATTTTAAGATTAGTGGGATAATCCATTCAACAGCCGAAATCGTGTGATTAAGTGTCGGTCTGAACATAGTATAAGTTAGCAAAAGAAACTTATAATGCTTACAACAATGCGCATCCAAACACAACTCCTAAGTCATGGACGCCTGTGCCAATAACAGAGCTGTATGCATTTTTTGGCATATTTATTATGACTGGTGCGAACCATAGCAATGGAGAACATGTTCGAGATTTATGGAGCGTCAAAAGATAAGATTTGACGATAAAAGCACTCGTGCAACACGCTTACTAACTGATAAAGCAGCACCGATCAGTGAGTTGTGGACGATGATGAACAATAATCTTGCTGCACATTACAAGCCTAGCTCATGTTTGACGATTGATGAACAATTATTTCCTTACCGTGGACGCACACGGTTTACGCAGTACATACCGTCAAAATCTGTTAAATATGGTGTCAAGGTTTGGTGGATTTGCGATGCCACAAATGCATATCCACTGCATGGACAAATATATACTGGCCAAGCAGAAACTGGTAGGGAAACGAACCAAGGCGAACGAGTGGTGAAGGATTTGCCTGCCAAATACCAAGGAAGTGGCCGAAACATTACAATGGACAATTTGTTTACGACCTTGCCAGTTGCAGAACTGCTTCTCACCTGGAAACTCACGATCGTTGGAACTTTGCGCAAAAACAAATCATATATTCCTCAAGAAATGAAGCAGAACTAAAACAGGATAATTGGTTCAACGACATTTGGCTTCAAAAATAATGTGACAATGTGCTCTTATGTTCCCAAAAAAATAAAGCAGTAATTTTGCTTTCGACCATGCATAATGTTGTTGAAATAGCTGACAGTGGGAAACCTGAAATAATTGAATATTATAATCGTACCAAAGGTGGTGTTGATCGAATGGACCAAATGTTTGCGGAATATCCAACACAAATACAAACAAAACGATGGCCACTAGCGATGTTCTTCAACATGTTGGACATTACGGCTCTTGCAGCCTACATTGTCTACCGTTTGTTGCCTTGGAGAACAAACAACAAGCGTAAGCAGATCCTGCGCAGCTTGGCTGAAGCATTGTGTATGACCATTATTGAAGCCAGAGCCTTAAATCGTCAAGTGACGCGAAATTTTTCGACTAAAAGTGCTATTGAAGCATATTTCAACCGACCGGTGGAATCAATGGTGTCAACAGCAGCATCAACATCTGCCGCAGCGCGCACGCCAAAACCTGTGTCCTGATCTTGCTATTTATGTTACGCACAAGAGGAAAAACGCCGTAGAAAAACCAGAAAGCTGTGCGCCAAATATAAGAAGCCAATGTGTCTTGAACATTCGGTCACATCAACAAATTGCTCTATTTGCCATGATTTTCCTTAGATATAAGATGCATTTTTATAATTTTTATAATAAAAGTCAATAATATAATGTGTGAAATGAATATTTTTAATTTTTCAAATAAAAAAATAATATAAAAAATGTTTTTTTTGATTATTATGAGGATTTTTACTATTGGGGTACAAACGTATCCCGGGTGTGTGTTTACGTATATAATGTGTTTGGAAGGCTGTAGCTCCTGAACCAATGGTCCGATCTGGTTCAAATTTTGAATTTGAACTCTAAACTAAATAATCTTCCGAAGTTAGCGGTTCAGAGGTATAGCGGTTCAAAAGTTACATCACTTCAAAGTTGAAAGTGGATACATTTGTACCCGGGTGTGTGTTCTAGGATTAAAGGGTGTATGTTGCAAACAGACTTAAACAATTTGGTTGCTTGGTGTGATTTGCCAAATGATCTCAAAAAATGTAAAACGGTATGCTTTTCCCGTAGATCTTTGGACCCCTTTTTTAATTATTATAGTATTAAAGCACTGTAGACTAGAGCAAGTTTTTAACTTTTTTGGTTTGCGAATTACTATGCACCCTAAGCTTAATTTTAGCCTTCATATTGATACCATGGTTTTGAAAGCCAAACGGTTTAAATGAGTTAAAGATTCGTAGGAAAGAGTAGGCAGAGAGGAGTATTGGCTACAGGCTCATGGCGTGAGACAAGCCAAACTGCTAATGGGAGGTTACAACCTAAAGGGCTTCAAAATTATAATAAACCTCCCCAGGAACAAACTCAGGCTGCTAGTCGCATGGTACACTGGTCACTACAAGCTGAACAGGCATCTGCATAGCATGGGCCTATCAGCTTGCGCCAGCTGCCATTTCTGCGGCATGGAACCTGAAACCCCGGAGCATCTGCTGTTTGACTGCACAGCAGTCTGTAGATGCAGATCAAAGGCCCTTGGAGTACTGTCTCCGGATAAGGATCGCATTGCCTCGCTACCGCCTGGAAGTCTACTGGACTTTATCAATGGGCTGGGTCTAGGCGAGTCAATGTGAGTAAGGAGAGGGCACAATAGACCAAAGGCCGCAGTGCATTCCTCATCTGCATTCTTCCACTAGAGATTCGTATGTTACTAAAAATTGTTTTAAAACTTTGGTTAGATCTATTTTAGAATAATTCAGACCAGTTCGCTTTTCGAAGTTTTTGTATTCAAACCGTTAAAATCTAGTAGATCAAATTTTGAACCAAAACCGCATATACATACATATTTCATTCATCCTTGAACTTAGTGCTGTTTCTGTGAATTTTTCTTTAGAATAGATATGCTGCGAAATTGTCATTTTTGGAACGAAGTTCCTTACGGCAGGCTTGCAGAAGATAGGGATTTTGCTGCGGGAGCTAACTGAAAAAAAAGTGATAGTAAAAACCGTAAGAAATAACCCGTAAGATCGCTAGTTATAGCCTACTTTTAGATCTTGCAAAATAATTAGGCATGAAAATCTGTAACATTATTGTGTATGCAAATTAGTTTTGAGTGAATTGCGGAACACATAGAGCGCGACAGACTGCAAACTACATCTGCCAAATATTAAAATACAGACGTTCTTATGGACACTGTTATTTTGACAGCTGCACGACTACACGACTGCAGGCCGACAGTTGTCGTTCCCGCTAACTTGAATATTTCCTATATTTGCCAACGGCAGTAGGACGACAGTAGAGTTGACAGTAGAATGGAAGATAGAAAAAGGAGGTAGAGTGGTGATGTGACTAATATGTAAAATGTAAAAGTATTCACAGGTCTAACAAACTTGACGTTATTTTACAAATAAAAGCATAAAATAGCTCTATTATAGCTCTATTATATCATTTGTAATAACAATTGATAATTTAAAACAAAAAAATATTTACCAATTTTTACTTATTTTATGCATAAAAAAAATTTCACTTTGAACAAAATATTAAAATTTCATTGAAGTGCAAGGTATTAGTATGGCCACAACGATATTATGTACATGCAAAATGGACAGCTGTGTTGTCTTGGTACATGCCGGCCATGCTGTCGCAGTCATTGTGTTCACCACTTGAGAATTGTGCTTGCACTAAATACGTTTATGGGGAGTTGAATTGTTGCATATTTTTTGGCACAGGCTTTGAGGAAATAACCCGTAAGAAAAAGACTGTAAGATCGCTAGTTATAGGCTACCTTTAGGTTTTGCAAAATAACTAGGCATGAAAATATGTAACATTATTGTGTATGCAAATTAGTTTTGAGTGTAGTGCGGAACACATAGAGCGCGACAGACTGCAAACTACATCTGTCAAATATTAAAATACAGACGTTCTTATGGACACTGTTATTTTGACAGCTGCACGACTACACGACTGCAGGCCGACAGTTGTCGTTCCCGCTAACTTGAATATTTCCTATATTTGCCGACGGCAATAGGACGACAGTAGAGTTGACAGTAGAATGGAAGATAGAAAGAGGAGGTAGAGTGGTGATGTCACTAATATGTAAAATGTAAAATTATTCACAGCTCTAACAAACTTGACGTTATTTTACAAATAAAAGCATAAAATAGCTCTATTATAGCTCTATTATATCATTTGTAATAACAAATGACATAATTTTAAAAAATACTAGCGACGTGAATGTTAGACGTACAGAAGTTGGAGACATTTGTTCAGCCATATGTAAAATGAACAACGGAGTTGAAACTGTCATGGTAATAGTCGACATTTCACCAAATACAAAAATTGAAGATGTAAAACATTTCATCCATCGAGCGCTTATTGAATATACTGATGAGGTTTCTGAAATACTTGGTGGAAACTTCCATCAGCTTCCAATGGTGTTATCTGGAGATTTTAATGTAAATTTTGCAGATGAAAAATCAGAACCACTAAGAACATTTCTTTTAGAAAAATTTAAATTACTTATAAATAACAATCCAAAAGAATCGACAACGAGATACGGTACTACTATTGATGCTGTTTTTTCGAGGTATTTGCATAAAATAGAATCACAAATATATGTATCATATTTTAGTTACCACAAGCCAATAGTTTCAGCAATAGAATTCAATGACGAAACTGATTAATAAGTATTACTTATAATAATAATATTAATAATAAACTTTTTTTGTAATTTGCAATTATTTCTATTTTTCCTATGTAATTTTATGGTGTCAAACAAAAATAAAGAGATATATTTTTTTGTTATTTTAGTTTTTTATTTAGATATAAATTGAATTATTTTTTTTTATTCTACGTAATTCATTTTTTCTTAAAATACTAAATTTTCTTAATAATTATCTGTACTTAAATAAAAACTAATCAGCAAAATTTGAGAGAAAAATCAGGACAACCTACATAAAATAAAATTAAGCATAATTTTTTTTTGCAAATTGTATCGATTCTACATTATCCGAAGGAACTTCGTTCCTACCTGGTGTCCCACGATAGCACATTTCTTGTTTCTTCTTATGTGTAATTTAATAGCCTTTCCACCGTTTTTAAGAAAAGACTGTGTGAGCCTTTCTATCCTGGCTACATTCTCCCCACTAATACATTCAATATAGCGGTTGCGGACGGCGCCAAGTATTCGTAAGTTCCGTTCAAGACCGGGCTATTTACGACCCCCAGTTGGAATGATACTTAACACGGGTCGTATGACACCTTGATCCAACTCTTTCTGTACTCCCCATCTGGATGCTGCGTTATTGAGGAGCAACTAACATCCAGATAAGAAATCAGACCTTAGCAAGATACTTCACGAACATCAGTTCCTATTCTTGCCTACGTTGCGATACTTTGGTATCTGTTACCAGTTCGCACGCTCAGGTAGGACTGAGCGGGGATTTTTGCCAACCCAAAGTGTGTCTGCCTTCATTATTATTTCCATCAAGCTTTTAAATCCTAGAATTTTCCAGAGAACGTAGTCACTCAAAAGCATGGGAACGAGTCAAACTACTGTTGCCTTCTTTTGATATACTAGGACCCAGGTGAACATGCTGAGGGCAAACATTGTTTACTTTCCTTTAGATCGTTGTTAAATTAGGTTACACTTGTATTTGGGGGAAGGTAAAATGCATTCTCCATTCTAGCTTTCAAAGCATTTTGGTGGATACAAAAAATTTAAAATTTTTTAAATGGCCAACAGGTTTTCCAAAATCAGAAGGAAAGGAAGGGGAATAGTAAATAGTATGCTATTTTATTATTAGTGAATATAAAGTCAAATGCGTCGCAATACCTCAATGAAGTCGTCTTAGGAGCTCCTTCATATAACTACAAATTGTTATAAATAATATAGTATAGTATGTATATAAACATATACTACATTAAATATTGCAAAGCATAGGCAATAAACGCATATGTACATACTTGTATATGTGTTCTCTCAATAATTGAAGGCGTTTAACAGAAATTTTTAACCGCTGACATTTGTGACAATTTGACAAGCTTTGTGGTTATAACGAATTTTCTATACAAATTGACATGATACCGTTTATTAATATGCCATTTTAGCTTGAATTTACTTAAACTTATTATCAAAAATAGTAAGGAAGCACTAAGTTCGGGTGCAACTAAGCATTTTATACACTTGCAACTTACAAGAATCAAAGCACGGGAAAAACTTTATGATTGACGTTTTACAACCTGAGAATCGAAATCCAAGCAATCTAATATATCATGTACTATATATAACTCCTACACCGACAGACACATAAGGTTTATTAGGAAAACGAAAACCATTACATGTAGTATATGAAAGTTGGGTTGGTATTGACCAGATTTTATATATTTTTTCCCAATATTATTAACATGCTACATATTATAAACCCAATCAAGCTTTCGTTCAAATTTATCTATTTTAGGCACAAAGATACACTGTTATGAGTAAAACACGCTAGCTCATTTTCATTGAGATAACTCACATACGTTACGAAGTCACCTGGATGATCGATTATATTTATATTTTCTATGTAGGGGCTAAAGGAAGGATTGGTCCGACTTAACCCATACAGACATACCAATACCAGAGAAGCACAATAAATGAATTTCAATTACATAGCTCAGTGGTCGACAATGGTCGATATCTTTCAAATAAAAGTCAACTATAGGCACCGAGGTCCAAATATTCGGTACATAATTCAATAGGTTTTGTTGGATTTGGGCAATTTTCGGTTATAAGGTGGCCTACACTGAAGATATTATTCGTGCAAAGTTTGATCCCGTTAGATTAATCGATCACATGGGATTTAAAATTGTGCTATATGGCCTAGTCATACCATCCTGGCCGCAAATTTTTACGTGCCTGGCGCATTTAGTTATTGATTTATAGCGCTTTTAGTAGTTATTAACGGTACCATTATATGGGGAGTGAGCGGATTTATCATCTGATTTCATCCATTTTCACTCTTTTGGTAGGAATTTTTGTGGTGTTCGAGCTGGGCGAATTTGGTTGTTATAGCTTTAGTGGCTTAAAATATATAGATATACTATATACATATAGATGTATAGTATATTAAACTTGATAGAGGGCGGGGCCATGCACATTTTTTCAAACTTTTATCACACAAGTGCGCTTGGCTACTGCGATCCCCTGTGCCAAATTACGGTTTTATATCTTAATTTACTGCTTAGTTAAGGAACTTTATAGGTTTTCGGTTAATAGCGATTTGTGGTCGTGGCAATGGTGCGATTACGTCCATCTAGGATCCATCTTTTTTTGTACTAAGAAACTTGCATACCAAGTTTCATCAAGATATCTCAGTTTTTACTCAAGATACAACTTGCACGGACGGACGGACAGACAAACAGTCAACCGGATTTCAACTTTTCTCCTAACCCTGATCCTTTCTATATATGTATAACATAAAAAATAAAACTATGCGTTTTTATAAGCAGCACTATGTGCTTTGTTGAGCTTTATTACCAAACTGAAAAACTTAACTTTAAAGTTTATAAGCTAACCTATGCTTGAGCCGGCCTACGTGACCAAAGATGCTTGGTCAGCTAAAAGGGTTTGCGCGTGTAGCGCTCACCTGCAGCTATTTGGTTTTGGGGGAGAAGACATGGTTGCGCGTGTTTCGCTCACTTAAGAATTTAGCGGATGCGCGTTTAGCGCAGTTGCACTTTGGTTGTAATAGGACTCCAAAGTATGCAAACGGTTTGTATGTTTCTAGCATATAATGTGGGAATGGAATTTATGAAGAAGTTCATAAAATATTGTGTTAACTCCTCCCTCCGAAATATCAAGCGTCCCCGCTTGATTAATTAAAAAATGGGATGTCGTTAAGACTTCTATGCTGCGGCCTTTTAATTACTGGCATTTGAAATGATTCCGGTTTGCTAATAATTATTTCAGGCTTTACGCGCTTTTTGCATCTGAAAATTGCAATTATGGTAAGTACTAGGGCTAATAGCCCAAAATGAGTGAATAAACTGGATTTCACTAAAAGATTCAGAGAACTTATTTTTTTAATGTTTTTTATATTAAGCTCTTTCATAAGTTTTAAGGATAGAACTTCCTCGAACTCTGAATTTGAGTTTGAATGTTGGATTAAAGCAGGCAGTGGTCTCAAGCTATGTTGTTCTAAAGTTGTAAAATTCATGTTATTTATTCTTATAGTTTCATTAAAGATTCTTATCAAATATGATCCTCTTAATTTTCTAGTATTATTATTTGTAGTAATATTTCCTTCGAAATTATTTAAAAGTATTAATCCATTATTTATTTCTACAATATTTTTAACATGTTCCGTATTTGTTACGGTGCACTTATATGGTTTATTCCTTATTAAATTTTTTATACAATTTTCGTTTTCCAAATTAACAATTTGGGTTTGTTTGCAAATTTGTATTTCATTTATTATTTTACAATCTTTTTCTATACCATAATATTCTTCATTACATTTCAGTATTTTTTCAAAATTTATCTTTAAAATAGTTTCGTTTTTACTTAAAGGCTTAATTATAATAGATTTGCAAATTTCTTTACCGGTTTTCGGTATTTTTATCATATAAATTAGTAAGTTTTGTTTTACAGCAATTTGAACATCTGCAAAATTCAGAGATTCTTCTAACGAACCAAATTGCAGATTCTCTTCGACAAAAATTTTATTTATTCTATGAGCTTCTTGATTGTTAATAATAACTGAGTTAATAATGTTCGCTTTAGTTAAATGAATTGCTCTTTTAATATTTTCTAACTCATCTTTGATTATGTCAATTTTAAATTTATATTGAAGTATTAGGGCGGTTTGAAGTTCGTTACTACTTCCTAGAGACTTTATTATTGAGTTGCTAATTTCTGTTATATTGTTTATTCTTTCTAAAATGTTTTTGTTGATTATTAATTGTTGGTTGTTATTCTCGATTATTTCTTTAAATTTGCTGTTGATGGCTATTAAATCGTCATGGTCAGGGTTGCCAGCTATCCATTTCCAGGCTGATCCTATGTAGTCTAGTGATCTTTTATTTTTGTATTTAGGTAAAATGTTATTAATTGTTATGTTGATATTACTGATTTCGTCTGTTATAAATGGGTAAAGAGGGTTGTTAGCTGGAATGTTTCGTATGAAGTTTCTGTTCAGTTCCCGTAATATTGTAGAGTATTCTGTTATGTTTGTCATGTGGATAATCCGGTATGTTCCTGTTTGAATTTTGCCAATTCCTTCCTCCATCATTACGATTTCTGACTGAGTGTAACCTAACACCTCAACCGAACCATCGCTTAAAATAAAGTTCAGGAAAAAGAGAGATATAAATATCATTTGCATTTTCCTGTGTTGATAGTGTTTCCTCCTTTGTGTGATTAATTTAGATTTCTCCCCTTGTAGTGGTATTTGTTGTATTGGTTCTATTTGATGAATTAATTTAAATCTTTCCTCTTGTAGTTGTATTTGTTGTATTCGCTGGATTAGTTTAAATCTTTCCTCTAGTAGTTGTATTTGTTGTATTGGTGCTTGATGAATTAATTTAAATCTTTCTTCTAGGAGTTGTATTTGTTGTATTGGTTGTATTTGATGAATTAACTTAAATCTTTCCTCTTGTAGTTGTATTGGTTGTATTTGATGAATTAACTTAAGTCTTTCTTCTAGGAGTTGTATTTGTTGTATTGGTTGTATTTGATTAATCTTTTCTTTTATAGTTGTATTATTTTACACTTGTTTAATTTATTCTAAATTTCCCCGTCACGCACTTTTTGTTCAATGTATTTGTATTAACTTATGCTTTTCGTTCGGCTGGGTTGATACTGCCCGTCCTTTTTCCGAAAGGTACTAAGGGGCCGAGTACGAAATGTTATTTAGGTTTAGTCCGCGAGTATAAAAAATATTATTATTTTTTCCTCACGGTCCCTGCTCGGGCGCCACATAAAAAATAAAACTATGCGTTTTTATAAGCAGCACTATGTGCTTTGTTGAGCTTTATTACCAAACTGAAAAACTTAACTTTAAAGTTTATAAGCTAACCTATGCTTGAGCCGGCCTACGTGACCAAAGATGCTTGGTCAGCTAAAAGGGTTTGCGCGTGTAGCGCTCACCTGCAGCTATTTGGTTTTGGGGGAGAAGACATGGTTGCGCGTGTTTCGCTCACTTAAGAATTTAGCGGATGCGCGTTTAGCGCAGTTGCACTTTGGTTGTAATAGGACTCCAAAGTATGCAAACGGTTTGTATGTTTCTAGCATATAATGTGGGAATGGAATTTATGAAGAAGTTCATAAAATATTGTGTTAACTTATATAACCTTATATCTATTTCGCTTAATTTTAGGTGATTGGTACAACCGTTAGGTGAACAAAACTATATACTCGTAGCAACTGGTTGTAAGAGTCTAATTACTTAAACTTCTATGAATTTAATTGCATATTTTAACTAATTATATAAATACTTAAATTTAAATGAGTGTCAATGATTAACGCAAGTTAGTATTTTCACCAGATATAATCAGCAGGAAATTGTAAAATACTGTTTCCATAATTATTTATATTATTTTTTTACAAATTTAGTCAAAATATTAAGACGTGAATTGAATTAAATTTGGCATCAGGTAGATATGTGTATTTCTTGGCATTCAATATACATAGTATGACGAAAAAGAAAACAGTGTTATTTTAAAAGCTTTATGAATAGGCTAAGTTATACCAGCATATGTACATACATATGTAAACGCATAAACAAAAAAAAAATGTTAAGTTCAACGGTGTAAATCATGTTCTAAGTTGCATTTATATTGTTGAAATGTATGTTAATAAATGATAATAAACTTAAAGCTCTATCTGTTTACTGGTTATAGAAAAAACTTTAAGTTTAGTGTCATTTATTAAGATATGATTATGACGACAGTATGTATACTAATGGCCGGCTTCACAGTCCATACTTAAGTTGTGCCCAAATAAAATCTTAGCTAAGCATTATTGCAGACTGAGGAGTCATTTGCGTTTCACAGTAAATGCTAAATTTCTATAAAATTTTATTATGCTATATGGCAACGTTATGGGCAACATATATTTTACAAATGTCATCCATAAAAATATTTTTGAAATATTTAAATTATAACAGACAATACATAAATTTACGAGGAAAGTTATATCGAAAATGGATGAAAACAACAAAATCACCCCGAATTTCATTGCTATCGAGTCGGAGCACCTATTGGAACTGGTGGAAATCCCAATCCAATTCCATATTTTTTCACCAAAAATAATTTATTATTTCTTATTATTCTTCTTTTCACAAATAACTGAAAAGTCAAAACAAAAGTCAGCTGTTACTTAAGCACTGCTTAAGTCTCCCATTTTCGGTACTTAAATATAACTTAAGTATGAACTGTAAAACACCATTTTCTGTTTTATCTTAAGCACAATTTAAATATGGATTGTGAGACCGGGCATAAATAATCGGTTAAGAAGCGGCCAAAAATGGACGGTGCCGATTCTTATTTTCTTGCCCGATAATGGCCGATGGCGATGCCAATTATTCGCCGACATTGTAATAATATTTAAGTAGGGCGTTATTATTACTTGAAAAATACTGTTGATATTTGAAACCAAACTTTAAATCTATGGTAAGGGTTTTAATAATACATAACTAGTTATCAAATTAAAAATATTTTACTAAATATATCGTACATAGGTATTTAAACTACCCTCAGGAAACTAATTTCCAAAATCAAATACATACATATCAGAGAGCTGCAATGAGTATGATAAAATCAGAACAAACAACCGTGCCTAAAACACAATCAAATCAATTCAGTTCAGCATAGACAACATTGTTAATCAATTAAAGTAGCCGCCAGTGTCTGATGCAACACGAACAATCTGTTCTTCAGGAATCACGATCGAGTAAACGGTATGGCTGGCTTCGGTTCCAATCGTATCATGACAGTTCATAGCGTTGCGAGGATTGTTTGAATTGATGTGAAACTTTGGGTAAACTATAAGTAAATCCACGAGTAAATCTTTGGGTAAATCTATATTATAGAAGTAAGTAAGTAAGTACAGCAAACAACAACAAATTTCTGCTGGACTGATTTGAATCATGTGTGGCAAAAAATGTATCAGCTTTGAAAATGTGCGCGTATTACAAATTTTCGATGCGTAAATAATGGCAATTCCATTATACAAGTTATGGGTTTACTTGTCGAAAGTAAAAATTATCAACCGCTCGCTTAACTCTAAACTTAACAAATTTTATATTTCTTATGGTAACTTAATGCGATTGCAGTTCTGCTGACGTCGGTTTCCACGTTCCGCTGGATTTCCAGAGAATCACGCCACACTGCGCTAGACGTATCGTCAGCACTTTTGCGAGTAGAACGGATACGCGTGTCTTTTGATTGCTTTAAAACAGTGTTGTCCAACGTGACTGTGTGCACGTTATGCTTGTGTTGGTTATCCTAGCGTCAACTGATCGCAAAATTCTGCTTTGCTTGCCTACGAAGTTGAATACAGTAGCACAATCGTGCTTTCGCAGACACTTGTCGCGACATGTTGGGGTGAGGTGTCTGGCTTGCTGTACAACTGTCCGTGCGCTATTGTGCGCATAGGCCGTGGACAACGCTGCTTTAAATGTATTGTTGCTAACTCCTCCCTTCTTAAAATCAATTGTCCTCAATTGATCAAAAATATGGTAAGTTGTCAAAATTGAAGTGTGTTATGGGGTTTGCTGTTTTTGGTACTATTTCTGGCACTGCTGGGTCCTTACCCTTGGACGATGTTTCTGATGTAAAGCTTGTTTGCAGGATTATCTTCTTTCTCCTATGCTAGTGTGAGAATGGCCATGATTGCCACAGAAGTTTGAGTGGCATTCGTATTATTCTAAATGCAATCCAAACGTTTTATGTTGTCTATGAATAACTCATGGATTGATTCCAATGACAAAATATTTATTCTTTCCTTTTCCGTTGGAGCAAATTGTGTTCTGACTGATAACGCCCCGGTTAAAAGCGTTTCAGCATTGTAGAAAGAATCGTTATTTATTTTTATGGTAAGATTGCTGAATTTTACGACGAATGTGCCTGCAACAGACATTTCTTCCAGGCTATTATTTACGGTACCATTAAAGTTGTTTGGTAGAATTAGTCCAGGTTGAAGTATTTCTATTGGTTTAACATGATTTGCGTTGCTATATTGACAAGTTGGATTTTGTTTACTATTTAGAAGTTTTGTTATGCAGGTTTCATTAACTGGGCTAACAATTTGGTCTTTATTACAAATAGATATAGAATTTATTGTCTTACACTCGCTATTTATTCCAAGTACATTATCTTCTTTCTTAATAATATTATTGAAAACAATATTTATAATCGTATTATTTCTCTTAACAGGTTTAATTAAAATATTTTCATAAGTTTCTTTTTCCGTAATTGGTATTTTTACGATATACGCTAACATTGTTGAATTATAAAGGACGCTTGTTTTTGCAAAACTTAAGGCTTCTTCAGTTGATGAAAAATGCATCTTTTCCTCTTCTAGTGTTTTAAGAGTTAATTCTAGTTCTTTCTTGTTCAATAAAATGCTATTTACTAATTTTAATTTTATTACTTAGCTTTTAATCTTACTCTTATGAACTACCCTATTTGACTTGGTCAGTACCGTAGTCGACCCGTTTTCCTTAACTACTTATTTTTTATACCTAGGTGTGATTTTAGTTCCTAACCTATTGTGGACCTTCACGTAAATCGTTTCTCCTGGATTATAATCAATAATTGGTTGTAATTTGCTATTGTGATTTTTAAGATCTTGTTGTTGTTTATCTTTTAGTCTTTGAATATTATCTAATCTAGCTTTTTCGAATTGTTCGGGGTCTGTGCTTACCGTACGATCGAAAAAAATTTCTATTGGCCTATTATTAATTGTGCTGTGAATTGAGTAATTATATTCATAGACAGCTCTGTCTAAAAGTTGTGCAAATGATTCATCTCGTTTTTCGGCTTTTAGACAACGCATAATCTCGGAAAGTGTTGAATGGAATGTCTCGATTTAACCATTCACTGCACTTTTATATGGCGGGGATTTGAAAATTTGAATGTTTAATATGTCTTCCAACATAAAAGTAATAACCGCTGAATTGAATGCCCTTTCGTTATCAAAAATTACGGTTTTGGGTACTCCAAACTGAAAGAGAAGTTCCCTTAGAGGTTTTTTTATGTCTTGAGTAGCTTTTGATTTTATTGGTTTTACCTGCGTTTATTTATCGACAGCAGTGAGCACGAGATTGCCTTCCGTTTTGTAAATATCTATATGCACTATATGTCATGCATATGAGGGGATAGGTGTCTCTTTTAACTTATTTGTTTTACAAATACTACATTGTTTGACTATTTTATTTATTTTGTTATTCATGCTGGGGAAAAAATATTTCTCTAGTATATGAGATTTATTCTCTCTACCATTACGATGAGCTCTTCTGTGTGTTTCTATGATAATTTCTTCCTGCCTTTGTTCTTCTAATACATCTTCTACCTTTCTTCGTGCAAACCTAATACGATATTTATTGAAGTGGATTGAAAAAACTTCTTGTATAATTCCCATTATTGTTTCAAGAGCGCTGATCCCATTTAATACTGAAGGGTTTAAATATTTTTTCAATAAAGATATGATTGTCTCCTCGGAAAATTCTATTTCTGTTATAGTGTGACGGTGAATAGTTGGAAAGACAATTTGAAATTTATAGCTTGATTCTGTAGACCAATTGAAAAATATCTGATTTTTGAAAACGTTGATAGGTACATTCACGAATTGAATCAAGTTTTGACCTGAACTGTCATCGCTATGCGTCGTAACCGACATTGAAGTTATTTGTTGCTGTGCTGTAATTCTTGATAGTGCATCAGCCAGAACGTTAGTTTTACCAGTTTTATGAAATATGTATTTTGTGATTATACTCTTCTAGTTCTGCCTTCCATCGTTTCATTTTACTATTTGTATTTTTGTTGCTTAAAGCAAAAGTTAGGGGCTGATGGTCTGTAAAGATTTTGACCTTAGCGTGCCCGTACAAAAAATTCCGTAGAGTGGATAATGTCCAGACAATGGCTAGCATTTCCTTCTCGTTTGCGGCGTAATGTTCCTCGGCCTTACTTAGAGTTCGAGAAGTAAAAGAAATAGGTTTTCCACTTTGGGAAAGAACGGCACCAAGTGCAAAATTTGAGGCATCAGTTGTGAAAAGATAAAATTACTTCAACCGAAACCAATGTATTTTTAATTTTCTGAAATGCTTCTTTAGCTTGTTCATTGAATTCAATCGGTACCTTTGCGGATTTGTTTTTTGAAATTCAGCCTTCTTCGCCTCTTAGTAAGATTATTAATGGCTTTGCTAATTTCGCGTAATCGCGAATAAATCTACGATAATAGCCGGATAGGCCTAAAAATGAACGCAATTCTTTAATATTTTTGGGTTCGGGAAAATTGGTAATTGCTTCTACCTTTTTTGGGTTAGTTCTAATGCCCTCTTGTGATACTATAAATCCTAAAAATTCTACATCCTTTAGAAAAAAGTGACATTTGTCCTGTTGAATCTTCATATTTGCTTCTTCTAAAGTTTCGAAAACTTTTCGAAGATTCTGTAAGTGTTCTTCTTCAGATTTTCCGAATATTATGTTATCATCTATATACACATAGCAAATCTTGCCCAAATGGTAGCCGAGTAAATTCGAACTTCCCGTTATTCACCGAAAATGCCGTTTTTTCTATGTCTGACGGCTTTAGTGGGATCTGATGGAACCCACTTTTGAGGTCTAGCTTGGTAAAAAAACGAATTGTCGCCTAAATGCGATAACATACCCTCTATTTCGGGTATCGGATATTTATCCGCTATAGTTAAACTATTTAATTTTCTATAATCGATCACCAACCTATACTGTTTATTTCCACTGGAATCGGGTTTTTTTGCCACGATCCACACAGGGGAATTATAGGGGGATCTGGATGGTCTTATAATGCCATCGTTTAGTAGTTTTTCCACCTGTTTCTCTACTTCGCCTCTAAGCGATGCTGGATATTTATAAAACTTACTATATATTGGAGAATCGGACGACGTTCTGATCTCTTCCACTACTTTGGTAGTATAAGTTAACCGTTCAGTCGGTTCTGAAAATAAGTTAGGATGCTCTGTAACCAATTTCTGTAGAGCTATTTTTTGATGGGGAGTAATGTTGTCATCATGTATTTTGATAGCATTTACTGCATCTGTTTTTAATTCTTTAATTAATATTTTTTAATTATTTTTAATTGTCAAGGTTCCCTAATGTTAATTACAGCATCTAGCTGCCGAAAGCTATCATAGCCCAAAATGCCAATGAAAAGTTTTTAAAGGGGGTAGTATAAAGAATTTTAAAGTGTCTGTTTGATTAAAAAGCTGTAAAAATGTATGGTGTTTTATTTCTATATCACCAGCAATAGTTTTCGCTAAAAATATATCTTTGTTTTCTAGTACTTTTTTTTGCTAAATTGGGTTGAATATAATTCTGGCTGGAGCCAGTGTCAATTAAAAATTTTAATACTTCGCCGCTCTTCGTGCGGCATTCAAAGTAAGGCAACGAAGAGCTTTTTAACCTAAAAAATGAATATATGTAGCTATATTCGTAATATTGTCCTTCATCCTGTATATTGTCGTCCGCCACACCCAAATAATTATTCAGATTATCTTCTGATCTAGTGTTCGAGGTAGCGCTTGGAGTATTACTTATATGAAAATTGCGTTGTGCCTTTTTTGGCTTGAGATTTCTTTCAGAAGTGGTCTGTGGTGGCCTTTTGCCGAATAATTGATTATTTTGTGGCCGGTTCACATAGTTTAAGTGTGTTTGTGCATTTAAGTTCCGATCAAATCATTGATTTGGAGAGTTATGTGAAATAAGTTGTGGTCGGTTAAATTGTGTTTGTGCATTTAAATTCTGATTAGGTCTTTGATTAGGAAGATTTTGTGAAATAATTTGTGGTTGTGGCTGTGGTAAGTAAGCAATTTCGGGGAAGAAATTTTGTTGGTTTACTTGCCTCCGAAAAAGTTTTTAAAGGTAAAGTTGGTGCGGTGTTTCGCTGCATCCCTCTACGATCCATATTGGTGTTGTGTGCGGAATCCCTGATTTTCCAACTTCAAGCAAAAGTGTAATGCTTGGGGAAGATCCATTGGTTCCTTCATGCCCAATAGTTAAGGCAAGTCGCCGTTGAGGCCGCGCACAAACGTATCTAGCGCCTTGTTTCTGTATGTGTGCTACTAAAGGGCCTGATCTCACACTAGCACAGTTGTTTTTATTATCACTCCACGTTCTCCGAAGAAGGATTCTTAATGCCTTTTGTTTTCCTTCGCGACGTAAGAGCTTATTTTAGCTCGGGCGCCAGTTATGGGTTTACTTGTCGAAAGTAAAAATTATCTTCTTTTTCTGGTCTTACGACCTTTATTGTTCAACCGCTTGCTTAACTCTAAACTTAACAAATTTTATAATTCTTATGGTTACTTAATGCGCTTGCAGTTCTGCTGACGTCGGTTCCCACGTTCCGCTGGATTTCCAGAGAATCACGCCACACTGCGCTAGACGTATCGTCAGCACTTTTGCGAGTAGAACGGATGCGCGTGTCTTTTGATTGCTTTAAATGTTATTGTTGCTAACTTACATGTAATATATGTACATATATACAGTATGTAACACAATTGAGCAAATAAAATCAAATATTCCTGATTTAAAAATTTTTTGGCCCTACTCAACTTATTACGAAAAGAATAAATACATATGTATTCGAATAGGTCCACTAGTTGAGTTTTTTTCGCGGAAATATAACGGTACAGTTTCTCAATATTTTTCTGGCGGCGTCTGGTTTGCGTCACGTGCACATTTGTATGCTGAACACAATGCTCGCGACAGACCGCAAACGATTATAGCTCTATTATATCATTTGTAATAACAATTGATAATTTAAAACAAAAATATATACCAATTTACTTATTTTTTGCATAAAAAATTTCACTTTGAACAAAATATTAAAATTTAATTGAAGTGCAAGGTATTAGTATGGCCACAACGAAATTGTGTACATGCAAAATGGAGAGCTGTGTTGTCTTGTGTACATGCGTTCATGTAGTAGGATGCACAACGCCATTTTCAGTTCACTGTCGTGCTGCCATGTCGTGTCGCGAGCATTGTATTCAGCACTTTGCTCAATTGCGTTACAACATCGGTTGCGTGTGAGCATAGCTAAGACCAAATAAACACTTTTCGAGTATTTTAAATACCAGTAGCTATATTTATCAATTAACTAACGTTTTCAGAAGTATTTTTAATTTTATAGATGGTAAGTAGAATTAGAAGGTTGTTTTTTGTGAAGCTGTTTATCTTCGTGTTTTTTTTTTAGAAAAATGAAGAAAATTGTTGACTCTATTAAAAAATCTGTGCTTCAATGGTTGAATGAAGGGCTCTCATATCGGCAGGTTGCAAATTTAGCTGAAATTTCTTTTTTGTCAGTGAAAAAAATTGCTAATTGTCATGAAATGTCAGACCAAAACATCGATCTGGTCGGCGATCCGTTTTAAGGGGTCCCGGTGGTCTATGATTAAAAAAAAAAGATTTTTCTTTCGATAGTTCGTAAGTATAGTTCTTTAAGAATATACTGTAAAATTTTTAGAAGGATATTCACATTATTTTAGCTTCTACAGCCGTTTTAGCAGGTAGCGCGTGGTCGAGGGGCTCGATGAATGGATGCTTTGTACGTAGCGCTGCAGCTATTCGATCTTCTTCTTCTTTACTGGAGTAGACACCGCTTACGCGATTATAGCCGAGTCAACAACAGCGCGCCAGTCGTTTCTTCTCTTCGCTACGTGGCGCCAATTAGATATTCCAAGCGAAGCCAGGTCCTTCTCCACTTGGTCCTTCCAACGGAGTGGAGGTCTTCCTCTTCCTCTGCTTCCCGCGGCGGGTACTGCGTCGAATACTTTCAGAGCTGGAGTGTTTTCATCCATCCGGACAACATGACCTAGCCAGCGTAGCCGCTGTCTTTTAATTCGCTGAACTATGTCAATGTCGTCGTATATCTCGTACAGCTCATTCGTTCCATCGAATGCGATATTCGCCGTGGCCAACGCGCAAAATACCATAAATCTTTCGCAGAACCTTTCTCTTGAAAACTCGCAAAGTCGACTCATCCGTTGTTGACATCGTCCAAGCCTCTGCACCATGTAGCAGGACGGGAATTATGAGTGACTTATAGAGTTTGGTTTTTGTTTGTCGAGAGAGGACTTTGCTTCTCAATTGCCTACTTAGTCCAAAGTAGCACCTGTTGGCAAGAGTTATCCTGCGTTGGATTTCTAGGCTGACATTGTTGGTGGTGTTTACGCTGGTTCCAAGATAGACGAAATTATCTACAACTTCAAAGTTATGACTGTCAACAGTGACGTGAGTTCCAAGTCGCGAGTGCGACGACTGTTTGTTTGATGACAGGAGATATTTCGTCTTGCCCTCGTTCACTGCCAGACCCATTTCTGTTGCTTCCTTATCCAGTCTGGAGAAAGCAGAACTAACGGCGCGGGTGTTGAGGCCGATGATATCAATATCATCGGCATACGCCAGCAGTTGTACACTCTTATAGAAGATGGTACCTTCTCTGTGGAGTTCTGCAGCTCGAACTATTTTCTCCAGAAGCAGGTTGAAAAAGTCGCACGATAGGGAATCGCCCTGTCTGAAACCTCGTTTGGTATCGAACGGCTCGGAGAGGTCCTTCCCGATTCTGACGGAGCTTTTGGTGTTGCTCAACGTCAGCTTACACAGACGTATTAGTTTTGCGGGGATACCAAATTCAGACATCGCGGCATAAGGGCAGCTCCCTTTCGTGCTGTCGAAAACAGCTTTGAAATCGACGAAGAGGTGGTGTGTGTCGATTCTCCTTTCACGGGTCTTTTCCAAGATTTGGCGCATCGTGAATATCTGGTCGGTTGTTGATTTACCAGGTCTAAAGCCACACTGATAAGGTCCAATCAGTTTGTCGACGGTGGGCTTTAATCTTTCACACAATACGCTCGACAGAACCTTAAATGCGATGTTGAGGAGGCTAATCCCACGGTAGTTGGCGCAGATTGTGGGGTCTCCTTTTTTATGGATTGGGCATAGCACACTTTAATTCCAATCGTTGGGCAGCTATTCGATCCCTTCTCAAAAATATGATCCTTGTATATATATTACAATATTTTTATCTTGCTTAGGAGATCTACGGGTATATTGTCAATGTATATAGTATAAAATAAACTGCCTTAACTGGTATTTGAGAATGGAGAATATACATATTCATTTATCAGTGTATATTCTCCAGGCGCAAACTTCAGATTTTTTGACCTGATTTAATCAGTACAACTTTTCGTGTTCAGTGAGTAACATCAGTTCGCTAAAAAAAAAATATTTTGCAAAATATGGATAAAAAACAAGGCGTCAGTACTTGGAGAAGACCGTGCTCTAAGGCATGTAAAAGAACTTTTAAAGGTAATCGATTTACTGCCGAAAAATCGTCAACTTTTACAAGTACATCGGCGAAAAAATTAAAAACTTGTGAACAATTAGATGTGAACGTTGACCCCACTTTTAGTTACTGTATTATTCAATTTAGTGCAGTATTTGTAACCCTGGAGCAATTACTGAAGTGCAAAGATTGTGATGGTGCAGTGACATTTAGTAAAAACGGACAACGTGGTTTGGGATTCAAACTTTCTGTGAAGTGTGGGTGTAAAGAGACGTTAATTTTTTCTTCACCATTAGTAGAGAAGGCATTTGAAATTAATCGTCGACTTGTTCTGGCTATGAGAATGCTTGGAGTAGGATATCAAGGCATAAAAAATTTCTGCATTTCTGCGGTATGATGGACCTTGGACAAGGAATTTGTAATAGTACATATTACAGCATCGTAGATAATATACGAATTGCAGTTGAGGCTGTTGCCAAAGTTGTTTTCAAAAAAGCATGTGATGAAGAAAAAGAATTGAATGAAGCAGCAGATCATCCCGCAGTATCTGGTGATGGGTCTTGGGCGAAACGTGGTTTTACATCGCTTCTCGGTATAGTTTCATTAATCGGGAAAAAGCAGTATCTGTCAAGGTTGTGCAACTTGGAAAGGCTCAGAGGATACGATTGAATATGAAGCGTGGTATGAGGACCATCAAAATCATTGTGATGCAAATCATGACGGTAGCGCCGGTAAAATTGCAGTGGACGGCATCGTAGAAATGTTTCAGCGGTCTGAACAATTGCACGACGTACAATATGCTAATTATATCGGTGATGGTGACACAAAAACTTTTAAAGCCTTATTGGATATAAAACCCTATGGTAATGATTTAATAGTTCAAAAAAAAAGAATGTGTTTTGCATGTTAAAAAACGGTTGTATAAACGTGATATTGAAGCAAAAAAAAGCATACACAGGCTAAAAAGACAACAAAAAAACTATTAGAACAACAAGAGGAAGAGGAAAATAAAAAATTATACACCAAGGCCGAAACACCGAAGCGAAAGACTAAGAAAACCGTAAAACCAAAAAGTGATGGACCAAAGCGCAAGCAATTGACGAATAAATTATTGCAGGAGCTTTCAACTTATTACGGTTTGGCAATTCGTCGGCATCCCTGCTGAAGAAATGAAAAAAGAAATATGGGCAACGTTTTATCATAAAATTTCTACTGATGACAATCCACAACACTCAAACTGTCCTGTAGGTCCCGAATCTTGGGACGTCAAAATGAAGCTGCGGGTACTCTAGACACCTATGAGCATCCTGCTCTCGACGATGATGCACAAGAAATATTGAAACCCATTTATGAAGAATTAACAGCAGATAATTTATTGGAAATGTGTGTTGGAAGCAACATCCAGAACAATAATGAAAGCTTCAATGCTTGTATTTGGCAATTAGCGCCAAAGCATCAGTTCGTCGGAAAAAAAATTATTGATATCGCCACTTATTGTGCTGCTTGTACTTTTAATGAAGAGTTCGCAGCTTTATTGAAAATTATGGAGGTCATGGAAATTACAATCGGCCCACAAGCGGTGCAACTCGCGCGAGACTGTGATGCGCGGCGATTATATGTAGCCGGCCGATGAAGCATCCAAAGAAGCACGAGCAGCCCGGAAAATGCAAAGAAGTGAAGAATCCGAAAATTCGAACAACAGGAAGGATTATTATATGGTGCCGGTATCGCAGATTAGCTGTAAGTATACAAATTTCTAAAACATAGACGCTCTAAACTTTAAACTCATTTATTTCAAAACTACTTTTTTCGTTGTGCCGTTGATGAAAAAAAAACTATCTATCCGAATCACTTGAAATTTTAATATGGTGTTTATAAGATCAATATCTATCGCTGGGACTACAATCAAATTTTAATTTTAAGAACTTCGATTTTTTTCGATTTAAAACTGTTCAAAAATTAGCTATTCAAAAGCGCGAAAATTTTTTAATTTAAATTTTTTTTTTGGTTGTAGTTCCAGCGATAGCTGCACTCCTGCTGATTAATAATTTATTTGGTTTTTATGTTTCAGATGTTCAGAAGAGTCAAAATTAACAACGGCACAGCACCAATGGCAAGTTGAAAAAACTAGGGTTTAAGGCCAGGGGCAAAATTAAAACACCTTTGCTTACTAAACGTCATCAAGAACTACGTCTAAGATTTGCTAAAGCGCTCCGAAACTGGACTCCAGAACAGTGGGCGAATGTATTTAGACAGAGGAAAGCAAGATTAATCTTCACGGGTCAGACGGAATACAGTACGTTCGGAAGAAGTCATCAAAGACTACTACCAGCCGCGATGTCATCCTAACACTCAAATTTGGGGGCGGAAAAGTCCTTTTTTACGGTGGCTTTTGTAAAAGTGGTTTTGGGGACCTAATTTTAATCGAGAAAAATATGGACGAGAATGCGTATATAGATATATTAAGGCAAGGGTATTTTTCTTCGTTGGAAAAATTGGGTATGGACAGTAGCAAAATCGTTCTGGTGCAAGACAACGACCCCAAACACAAAGCTAAAAAGACTTAGAAGTCAACGAATTGAAACTTTGGAATGGCCCCCTCAAAGTCCCGATATTAATCCCATCGAGAACCTGTGACTTGTTTTAAAAAAAAAAGGGTATACAATTATGCCAGTCCACCGAAAACAAAGGCGAAATTATTTATTAGATGTGTAGAAGTATGGAACTCCATCACTAAAAAAGAATGTGAAGATTTAGTCAATAGCGTTTCCAAGCGGATTGAAGCGGTGATTGCGGCCAAAGGAGGTTGTACTAATTATTAAAGCGGTAAAAATTACATTGTATCAAAATTGAGCAAGTGCCATACAAGAGAATTTATATTTTCTTCTTATAAACCCTGAATAAATTTGTTACTCTTTTGTTGTTTTATATTAAATATGTACTATGTTCGGACCGACATTGAAAACATTTTGAAAACACATTTGTATGTTGTGGAAAGTAAGTCTTTCGGACTGACAATGTGTGTTTTCGATGAGTTTTTACTGACAACTATCAATACGGGGATTCTCTTGCTCTTGCAAGATGACACAAAATGCAAAAATCCTATACCAAAATATGCAAGGCCAAGGGAGCACCCATTGCAGATTCTAGTGATATATGACGGCACGAAAATAAACATGGGGTTTGGTCTGACATATTTTACAGCCATTGCAAACAAATTTTTGCGTGTGTTTGTTGTGCCGTTGCACCAAGAGGAAAATTCTGCTATTGGTGCACCGTGCAATGGTTTTGCAAGAACAAGAGAGAGATGGAATGTAAACAAATATCAAGTGACAATTTAGGGCCGGCAAAATATGTCTTCCTAAAAAATCGATTAAACTAGAGCAGGCACCGATTATAAGGAGTGGAATGTAAACTTTCAAGTAGTTTTCAGCGAAAACTGTGTTTTCGTTTGACAGATTTTACATGGACGAAAACACAAGTTTTCGTGCGAAAACCAGTTTTTCCAACGAAAACATATTTTCAATGTCGGTCCGAACATAGTAATAGACGGATTGAAGAATGTACATATTTGAAAAAACTGTAATTCAATTCGCCCAAAGTAAATACACATTTTTTGTAAGAAACGACATTCGTGATTTTATTTGCTCAATATTGTTACATACTGTACATACATACATGTACATACAAACATATGTATTTGAAATAGAACAGAAGTGCCCGACTAAATCAGTGTTTGAAGCATGAGTTTGCATCACTTTGGGTATTTTCGGCTGCTGCGAACGTTCATAAACAAATCAGGTATAAGCTGATCGCTAGTGATTCAAAGTTGTTCTCTATCGCTGATTTGAAGACAAACGGTGCGCTTCGTGTACATGAACCGAACTGACAGAATCAGACAGAGTAACGGATCAATACTTAAGTATAAACAAAAATTTATTACTCGTTGCAGTTCTCTGATACATATAGTATAATATCATTCACATAATTTCTTATATTCTTATTAGGATTCCCAAAAATATTCGAACCAATATGCATTTAAAATGAATGAGCTTTTAAGTAAGTTTCTATGAAATGAAAATTACACCGATACAATTAATTTTTGTCCAATAGTAACTATATACTTCAAACCAGACTTGTTAAATAATGATTATTAGTCTTAATCATTGATAATCAAATTAAATTTTTGTTATTTTTGTAATAATTGATTAGTTATGATAATCGAACATTTTTATAATAATTAATCGATTAGGATTAAATTTTGTGTTCGATTAATGAGGATTAATGAGGATTTATTTAGTTTTCAAATTTAATCCTAGGATTAATCAAATTAATCAAAATTTCAATTTGATTAAAGTTTCCGATTAATTGCGATTAACGAGGATTAATAACAAATTTTAAATATTTCAATATTAATTAAAATTAAAAAATTTTACATTTTTGTGTTTTTTTATAAATTCATCCAAAAAAATTATATATTGATAATTGATAAAACATATTGGCAACTTGTTTTTATTGTTTTTGTTTTTATTTACAAGAGCGAAAAAAACAATTGTTGTTGGTTAATGCATTCATTCATTATTACTTACACGTGGTATTAAGTTTGTGCAAATAAGTCAGTTTTGGGTCGTTTTATGCTCATTCAGTTGAATTGGTCGATATAGAATTTGAAACCGTTTGCCATAATGCCAAATGCATTTTCGACAACGCGCTTAGCACGTGACAATCGGTAATTGAATATGCGTTGACCGGCAGTTAAATTTTTACCAGGGTATGGTTTTAAAATGTGCTTTTGTATGCGAGAATGCATCATCTACCACTAACAAGTATGGACAATCACGGTCACGATTTAACAATGGTTGTGGTAAAGGCAGTCTCAGTGTGTTATTGTCCAAAGCTTTCTGAAATGTGGACTTCCCAAAAACGCCGCCGTCCGAAACTCTGCCATTGCACCCGACATCAATATATATAAATCGGTTGTCCGCATTCGCATGGGCCATAATTACAATACTATTAGTACCTTTATAATTATAAAAGGTACTTCCAGACCGCGACGGAGCCTTCATCACAATGTGTTTCCTGTCAACTGCGCCTATACAATGGGGAAAATTCCATTTATCACTAAATTTTTGTGCAATGTCAATCCACATCTGTTCGTTGTTTGGAACCTTGCAAATGTGTAATGTGATATCAATTTATATTTTTGATTTAGTGATTTGAAATTCCATTTATCACTAAATTTTTGGGCAATGTCAATCCACATCTGTTCGTTGTTTGGAACCTTGCAAATGTGTAATGTGATATTAATTTATATTTTTGATGTGATTATGTATAGCTACCTCTAAATATTAATTTTTCAAAGCTTTGTAAATTGCATCGCAAACCTCCGGCACAAATATACATAGATATGGTATTCGGCGCAATGCGAAAGTTAACAGATAAACTTTTGAAGCTGTCTCCAGAGGCAAGGAAGCGATATGTAACCACCAAACATTGGCATTATTGAAGTGTACAAATCAGTACAGAAAAATTCTGGCTCAAGTACGCCTATCGTGTCAACATTGAAAATTGTATCGGTACACAAAATTTATTTTGTACAAATTTGTACAGAAAAATTTTGTCAAAAATCGGTACATTTGACCAATCGTGTGATCTCAGCTTCAGACTGTAGACCCTAATTCATACGTAATACAAAACTTTAGGTTTGGAGCAAGTATACTGTTTTATTGATCTGGGAGTAACTATGGACTCCAAACTCAATTTAATCTTCACGTATCTTCCACGGTTTGTGAAGCTAAAGGTGCTCTTAGTTTTGTTAAACGTTGGTATAAAGAATTTAGAGATCGGCTTACGTCAAAAACTCTTTTTACATCTCTGGTGAGGCCTATATTAGAGTATGCTTCTGTGGTTGGAACCCTAGTTACTAAGTCCATTCGGATAAGTTAGAGTCCGTACAAAACAATTTTTACTTTTTTCCTTAAATCATTTGCATTGAGATTACAGTTTAAAACTTCCCCCTTACACCAACCGTTTAAAACTTATAATTCTCCCGACACTCGCTAATCGTAGGGAGATGCTTGGTATAATATTTCTTGTAAAACTCATGAATGGGTGTCTGTAGCCCATCTCTCTTATCTGATATTAATTTTAACGTTCCCGCTCGCTCTACCAGGCAGTTTAGATCCTTACTTTTAAAATTTTCTAGAACAAATTTTGAGTTAAACGAACCATTTCGCCGTATATGTCATGATTCCACTTCTCATTCCAGCACATTTGAACTAACAGACTCACTCTTTACCATTAAAAAAATTATTTTATCTACTCTTAACAAGTAACATTTAAAAATAATAAACTCTAATTCTTAATTTTGGCTGTAGAAATTTTTGTTTATGTAGCTGAGCACCTTAGCATCACAACGCTTAAAACCCTCTTGCCTTTTATGACCCGGCTAATTCCGCTCGTTCGCGGATTGCGCCCCTCGCGTCGGTTGGGCGAGAGGAGGGTAATCATTGGGTATTATTATTATAGTTATTTGTGGGGGAGATAAATCAAATATTGGCCGATATCCGGTATAAAGTCACTCGAAATTTCGAAAATCCTTATATTAGGTATATTGGGGCTCAGGGAAATATTGACCCGATTCAACCTCTATTTGAACACAGAATTATCATTGTCAGGAAAGAATTATCTATGTAAGTATTTCAATTGTATATCTCACACAATGACCGATATTTTCGGTCAAAAATCAACTATCGATACTGGGATTCCCATATTCGGTACTTAGGGGATTGAACATATATGTATATAGGAATTATAAGTGCGTTGTATTAATTACTTCTTGATTTGTGTACTGGAAAGTGAAAGAAAAAGTGGAATTTAAAATTGTGTTATATGGGAAGTAGGAGTGGTTGTCGTCCCATGTCTCCCATTTTAACACTGTGACATACATATGTACGTATTATATGAGAAGAACGTCACTTACTAAATTTAGTCGAAATCGGTCTAGCGCGACCCGAGATACATACGTATGAGCTTGCACCAAAAGTGCCATTGTCCAATTTTTAAATTGCCTTCTGTACCATCCCGGAGATAAACTCCAATGTCTCTGGCGTACTTACCCTGATCTATTGTGCTTTTTGTAGTTTTTAACATTATCGTTATATAGGGAGTGAGCGGGGTTATCTTGATACCGTTTTCATCAATTTTCACCACCGAGTTTTTATGAGAGAGCTTAATGGGAGCCGCTGGGAAAATTGGACGATGGGCGTCGCACCGCCCACTTTTTGGTGAAATCCCATGTCTCGGGACCCGACTAACTGATTTCAACAAATTTTTGTTGCTGGCATTCTTCTTATATTATTATGTCACAGTGTGCAAATGGGTGCAACCGGACTACACCACGCCTACTTCCCATATAGCACAATTTTAAATTCTACTTGATTTGTTCAGTTTCCAGTACACACCGCTTACGTTCAAATTAGAGGTTTACTGACATACACAGAGTGTTATCAGTGCTACATGAATTCTATCAAAGCATCTTATTACTAATAAGATTCAGAATTTTTGCACAAAGTGAAGCCCCACGTAGGATACAGACAAAACATTAATAATTTCGGATACAAATTTTGATGTTCTTTAAAATTGAAAGTTGATATGAAACTTCAGCGAAAAACCTAAGACTTGTTGCCAACTTTATTAAACTAAGTATGGTTCTCTTTACATGCTTACTTCATTGTTTAAAACAAGTCTGAAGCAATGCTAAGCTATTTCAAAACGACAAGAAGAAATGTTTTAACAAAACCGTTGCATCATTACAGCATAAAATTTAAACATAAATTTCCATATTGTTTATATGTCTTTTTATTAAAATGTACAAAGAGTAAGTAATTTACATATTTATTGTAATAGACAAATACTTACATATATTATAACGCCTTTGGAAGACTAGTTGCTCTATTATATTTCAATAAAATAATTGAAATTTTTTTTAAAAATATTGAAATTAACAAAACAAACACCACCGATTTAACATTGCGAGGCTTGCTTTCAGGCATCACAAAATTTGTGAGGAAATTGTGAGCATTTGAGCTATTGAAGTCACCTCAGCATACGGAAAACCTCACAATAGTAATTTTGGTAATTTTTGTGAGGGTATGAGAATTGGGCTGTTAGTTTCAAAAATTCGACGTAAGCTTATTGAAGGAGAGCTTTATAAGTTCATTATTTATGACGCAAAATGTTGGCTCTATTAAACCAACAGTCGTGATATTCAGTGGGGAAAGAAAAAATAATTAATCTACATTTATTAAGTTTGTAAACTAAAAGCAACCCAATATTATAACTGTAACAACTGTAAGGAATCTTAGATAATTTCCTTTTTTATTTAAAATGGACGATTTACCGTTAAATATGTAAAAGAATATATAAAACAATCTCTAAGTTGGCTTGCAAAAGAAAACACAACTGTCCAAAAAAGGTTTCTCCTAAAGCTTTCCTGTCCTTACATGCTCACGCTGCTGGCTGTTGTGACGAATGAACTGCTTGGCATGTGCAATTCCGAAAATATCCAACAACATAACGCCGGCAACAACACAATAGCTCTGCTGAGAGAGAAACAAACAAGGAGTAAATGTTAAAGCAGAGCGTTTGACAACAGCGCAGAACTCCTGACGAACACTGCAATATAATGGTTTGTCAAAAAAGTCTTGCGGTATTTTTATTGAATCAATTCGTGTGACACCCATACATCGAGCTTCTTTGTGACTCCAAGCTTCTTCAAATGGTTTATAACGGTTTGATAACTACTATGCCGGTCACTTTCGACCAATTCAGCGATTTTATCGCAATTTTCGACGACAGGCCTTCCGGAGCGTGGCGCATCTTCGTCCACCTCTACACCAGAACGAAAACGTTGAAACCATCGTTGAGCGGGGGAAATGGAAACTGTATCGGGTCCATAAACTGCACAAATTTTGTTGGCGGCTTGAGATGCATTTTTGCCTTTATCGTAGTAGAACTGTAAAATATGCCGTATTTTATCTTTATTTTGCTCCATGTTTGCGACGCTATAACTCACGAACGACTTAAAACAAACGACAATCAATCAAACACGTGTTAGCGCGTAAAATGAGTAAAATACCGCAAGACTTTTTGGACAACCTAATATTATGTACTCAACAATAAACCTTAAGGGAATGCTCTCTTATACACACAAATTGAGCTTTCTCTCTCTTCTTTACATCTTTGACTTGAGAAGTATAGTTTTAGAAGAGTTCTTTCTGTTACGCACACTTTCTGACTTTGATTAAAAACTGAAATGTAGCTATTAAATATACACAATAACATGGAATTTGCGCAGTTCACTTCTTGGCGCTGAAAAGTAACTAACGAATGGCATTGAACAGTGAGCGTTCGTCATTACGATTCGAAGCTTAACGAACCACATTGGCGCTTTAAGCTTTTGGACTTTAAAGCTATGGAATTCATTATAAAATATTTTTGTGACAGATATAAAAATGCGGCCTACTCAAGCGGACCAGACTCTCACAAAGTAAAACAAGCAATACGTTGTAAACAACAAAACTTGATTTGTGTTACAATGAAAAACACATATACGGAAACAAAGTAGAGTTGGCAGCGCTCCATCCTGATTACCATCAAAGTCAAATGCATCTACAACCATCTAACGGTTGCCTATATCGGAAGCAAGAGAAGAAGAACTTCAAAACAGTTCGTGGGCAGTGCTTGTGTTTCGCGCTCATAAGGATCTGTGCAGGGCTAAAATTTGTAATTTTTAGAATTTCTATGTGCTGGTAGTTTTATGAAAATCCATTATATGTTCGACATTAGAGGATAGTTATCAACTCCGGGATACTGAATGTCTTTGTCAAGATTTCACATACTTTTATTAGGTGTGTTTTATTTGACCAGCAAATTAGGGTATTAGCTTATTTTGTATGGAAGACTTAACCAACATAATTATGTTGGCTTGTCATAAGCTATCATAGCTTGTATATTAAACTAGAGGCATTGCCAGTTCATCGCTTTTTTCATTCACAATAGCTATGCTTTTTCCAATAAAAGATAGTGGGCAATAACGATAAAGTTTTGACAGATGAAAATGTAAACAAACCAAAATTAAAAAACTTTGTGTTTTGTTTAAGTTAAAAATATGAACGTTTGTATTAATATCATTAAATCAACAAAATAAATATATTCATATTGTAATTTAATTTTCGGTTAGAAGACTCTAAAGTTGGCAAACAACGCCACTTATACCATCAAAGTGACAAAGCCAGCTTCCTAGATATAAGAACTGACTCCTAATAGCTGACAAGTCAGCGATGCATCTTAACCGTTAGTAATCACAGACAGAGCGCTATAGTTTTTGCACATAAAAAATGGAATTCGAAAGTAGCGGAGGATAAATAAAACATAATCACAGTGCAATAAGCGGGCGGTTGACCCAAATACAAGGCACAGACAACAACAGACCAATTATAAGAGAAATATGAGCGCTAAAGCCGCTCAATGTCAACTTTCATTTTAAAAGCTGCAGTGTGGGGCCAATATCGGTGCAGCTACTCTGCCACTGAAACAAAGAAAAATCAGTTTGTATATGGGCTGTTGAGTGTGAAATGCTGATAATGACGAAACTAATGATGACCATTCTGCGGTAAGAGGTAATGTGTCAACGATTTTGGTGGTATTGGATCAGTTACTACAAAGCTCCTTGAAATATAATTCAGGTGAGTTGTTAGATATTTTCCATATAAAAGATATTATTTGTAAAATTCTGCATAGAAGAAAAGCCTCAAGGGCTTGGAAAGTACAAGAACAAGTATTCAGATATTTACTCGGACTAAAAATGTATACCTAAAGGTAACTTAATCTATTATAATATTGTATACGTATATATATATATACAGTTATGAGATTCTGGTAATTTGGAATTTAGAACTCTGATTGATATGTATGTGTCCTAAGGAGCAACCAAGATATATTTAATTCATTTGGAAATTAATAAATGTATTTGATACGTCAATACTTGCAATCGAAAAAACAGGTAGCAAAATCAAATCACTGATAATTACAGACATACGAGTAATAGACAAGAAATGGTTTAAAAATAATTTAGGCTTTCTATCCAACTAATTACTTTAATACTCTTGCAACCTATTGGTGTAGAATATTATAGTTTTGTTCACCTAACGGTTGTACGTATCACATAAAACTTAGCGAGATAAGTAGATATGGGGTTATATATGTACATACATACATACATAGAAATAATCAGAATGACGAGAAAAGTTAAAAACCGGTTGACTGTCTGTCTGTCCGTCCGTCTGCTTATGTATGCTGTAATTTGAGTAATAATTGAAATGTCTTGATAAAACTTGGTATGTGCGTTCCTCAGTACAAAAAAAATAACGAGTTCGTAGATGGGCGTAATCGCATCACTACACACCCACAAATCGCCATTAATAAAAATATTTAAAGTGCCATAATTAAACACTCAATTAAGATATAAAACTCGTATTTGATAAAGAGGATCGCAGTAGAAAAGGACACTTGTGGACATTGATATTTATATCATTCGGCTTCAGCACCCGCGCCGTTAGTTTTGCTTTCTCCTGACTGGATAAAAAAGCAAAGCAAATCGGTCTGGCAGTGAACGAGGGAAGACAAAATGTATCCTGTCATCAAACAAACGGTTGTCACACTCGCACTTCCAAGTTGTAGATAATTTCGGCTATCTTAGAAAAGGTGCTACTTTGGACTGAGTAGACAACTGAGAAGTAAAGTCCTTTCTCGACGAACAAAATTCAAACTCTATAAGTCACACATTATTCCCGTCCTGCTTTATGGTGTAGAGGCATTGGATGGAACGATGAGGTGTATGAAATATACGACGATGTTGGCATAGTTCAGCGAATTAAGAAACAGCGGCTGCGTTGGCTAGGTCATGTCATATGGATGGACGAAAACAGTCCAGCTCTGAGAGTACTTGACGCAATACCCGCCGGGCGAAGAGAGGAGGAGAAAGACCTCTCCTCCTTTGGAAGGACCAAGTGGAGAAGGACCGGGCTTCGCTTGGAATTTCTAATTGGCGCCACCTTGAGAAAAGGAGAAACGACTGGCGTGCTGCTGTTAACTCGGCTATAATCGCGTAAGCGGTCTCTCAGCCAGTAAAGAAGAAGTTTTAAGTTGACTTTTGCGAGCACTTAATTTTCTTATTCATTACTTTTCGGTCGTCAGTATATAGTACATAATCCTGCCAACAGATTCAACCATTGTCGACACTGGCCGAACCAAAAATATTTTAAGGCTAATATATAAATTGTGTATTCGACAGGTCATGTTCTCCAGCCGTTGCCCCCGTGCCACTGAAAAAGCCGTTTGCATCTGTTGAACTTCAAGCGCTTTGTCAGAAGACGACCAGTCCATCAGGATGTGAGGATCATTTGGAATAAGTCTTTACATTGACTTAACATAATTTTCTGTTTTCTTTCTGTCGTAAACTGTAGACATTAGAAAAACCAAAAATAAATAAAAACAAAAATTTTAAGCCGGTTCGTACTTTATTTCACTTCATTAGTTATTAGAAGTACATTTGATCGTCCGCTAAAAAATTGAATTTTTGTAGGTGCATATACCACTCCGCTAGCGAATAAGAAGATAATGAGCTTACGTAAAGGAATAAACCACGAGAAATTTAGCGCAGACATTAATACAAGATGTGTTCCAAAGTAAACTTTTTGAATCTAGCGCCCCTGTTTTTTTCTTCTTTTTTTATTGTAGGGGGAAACATCGAAAGCCAAAGTGCGGAACTTTAATCTGCTAAACCTAACCTACTCCCAACTCAATACTCTCCCACGGACCACCGAGAAATGGAGAAGTCAAAAGTGAAGACAATGGTGATTTGTTGTTATGATTCCAAGAGTATTGTTCACAAAGAATTTGTTCCACCCGGCCAAAACGTCAGAATTATGCAGACGTAGAGGCCATTCAAAAGGCTTGCACCGGCATACTGGCGGCCATACCGGCCAAAGAGCTAAAACACTCATAATAAATTAAATTGATTTTGCCGAAACAAACCACTTGTTTTTTTTTTTTTTTTTTGTTTACTTTCGAAAGCACTTTGTATACATAGCGACATCTTTAGTTAACATACAAGTCAAATTTAATAAATACGTATTGCTGCATTTTAATGTATGTATATTCTTTAAGTTTAAATATTTAATATAATTTGAGTTGTTGTCATCTAACATTGCCCTCTCCTTCAACTCCATGCTCCGACATGGCTTCTTATACGCAAACTTTTTTTGCGCGGCTAAATGACTACGGAGGAGAGAGTCATGTGTAGAAGTTCACGCAAGTGAAGAAAGTTCTCTGATCGCCATTCACTTGGGCGTTACCAGAAACGATTTTTTCCCATATGGCTCAAGCAGCTCACGACTTCCGGTCTTTGACCAAATATCCGTTTGAAGGCGAGCTAAAGTCAGAAGGCAAAACATCCCCTCCGCAGGGTTGTGCGCTGGGCTTGGGACCCGCCACGTAAAAAAAGCACACCAATGAAAAGGAACAACAAACCTCGGATGAGTGACCCTCCTTTTGATGACGACCATGGCAAACGAAATAACGACTACGAATTAAGGGCATGCACCTGGAATGTCCGGTCCCTTAATTGGGAAGGTGCCGTTGCCCAGCTGGTTGATGACCTCGTGAAAATAAAGGCTGACATCACCGCCCTCCAAGAAATGCGTTGGACGGGACAAGGACAGAGACAAGTAGGCCCTTGTGGCATTTACTACAGTGGCCATATAAAGGAGCGCAAGTTTGGTGTGGGATTCATGGTGAGAGTGAGACTTTGTCGCCGAGTACTATCATTCACTCCGGTGAATGAACGTCTAGCCACAATCCGCATCAAAGCGAGTTTCTTCAACATATCGCTGATTTGCGCCCACGCCCCGACGGAAGAGAAGGACGATGTGACCAAAGATGCCTTCTATGAGCGCTTGGATCGCACTTATGAGAGATGCCCCCGTCACGATGTCAAAATCGTGCTTGGCGACTTTAACGCCGGGGTGGGCAAAGAAAGTATCTTGGCAATACGGTTGGTAAATTTAGCCTCCACGTCGAAACATCCCCAAATGGGTTGAGGCTGATCGACTTCGCCGAGGCCCGAAATATGGTTATCTGTGGGACTAGATACCATCACAAGAAAATACACCAAGCTACCTGGCTGTCTCCGGATCAAAAAACCACCAACCAGATCGATCATGTTGTGATAGACGGAAGACACGTCTCCAGTGTTCTAGACGTGCGTACGCTCTAAAATCTCGATTTTCTACTCGACTTGCAATCCTGCTCTCTGAGAGCTACGATTCCCCAATCGAAGACGATGGAGCAGACGTTCCATTGTCCGACCATGAAGAAGTTCGAATAGCAATTATCCGCCTGAAGGACAACAAAGCGCCGGGGGCCGATGGATTGCCGACCGAGCTATTCAAACACGGCGGCGAAGAACTGATAAGGAGCATGCATCAGCTTCTTTGCAAAATATGGTCGGACGAAAGCATTCCCAACGATTGGAATTTAAGTGTGCTTTGCCCAATCCATAAACAAGGATAAGCCACCTCAACATCGCGTATAAGATTCTATCGAGCGTATTGTGTAAAGGATTAATGTCCACCATCAACAAATTGATTGGACCTTATCAGTGTGGCTTTAGACCTGGCAAATCAACAACCGACCATATATTCACCATGCGCTAAATCTTGGAAAAGACCCGTGAAAGGAGAATCGACACACACCACCTCTTTGTCGATTTCAAAGCTGCTTTCGACAACACGAAAAGGAGCTGCCTTTATGCCGCGATGTCTGAATTTGGTATCCCCGCAAAACTAATACGGTTGTGCAAACTGACGATGAGCGACACCAGAAGCTTCGTCAGGATTGGGAAAGACCTCTCCGAGACGTTCTATACTAAACGAGGTTTCGAACCTGCTTCTGGAGAAAATAGGTCGAGCTGCAGAATTAAATAGAGAAGGTACTATCTTCTATAAGATTGTAAAGCTGCTGGCGAATACCGATGATATTGATATCATCGGCCTCAACACCCGCGCCGTTAGTTCTGCTTTCTCCAGACTGGACAAGAAATATCTCCTGTCATCAAACAAACAGTCGTCGCACTCGCTACGTGGCACTCACGTCACTGTTGACAGTCATAACTTTGAAGTTGTAGACAACTTCGTCTATTTAGGAACAGGTGCTACTTCGGACTGCGTAGGCAATTGAAAAGTAAAGTTCTCTTTCGACGAACAAAAGCCAAACTCTGTATGTCGCTAATAATTCCCGTCCTGCTATATGGTGCAGGGGCTTGGACGATGAAAAGAACCGATGAGTCGACGTTAGAAGTTTTCGAGAGAAAAGTTCTGCGAAAGATGTATGGTCCTTTGAGCATTGGCCACGGCGAATATCGCATTCGATGGAACGATGAACTGTACGAGATATTCGACGGCATTGACGGCATTGACATAGTTCAGCGAATTAAAAGACAGCGGCTGCGCTGGCTAGGTCATGTGATCCGGATGGACGAAAACACTCCAGCTCTGAAAGTATTCGACGCAGTACCCGCCGGGGGAAGCAGAGGAAGAGGAAGACCTCCACTCCGTTGGAAGGACCAAGTGGAGAAGGACCTGGCTTCTCTTGGTATATCCAATTGGCGTCACGTAGCGAAAAGAAGAAACGACTGGCGCGCTGTTGTTAACTCGGCTATAATCGCGTAAGCGGTGTCTACGCCAATTAAGAAGAAAAAGAAGTGACTATGGTTTGGAAATAGATACACATTATGGTGATATCTTAATGAAACATGGTATGCAGGTTTCTCAACACAAAAGAAAGTTCTAATTCGTAGATGGGCGTAATGGGACCACTGCCATGCCCACAAATCGCCATTATCCGAAAACATATAAAGTGCTCTAAATAAGCCCCAAATTAAGGTATAAAACCTATATTTGGTACAGGGGATCGGAGTAGGAAGGGAAGGGCGTGGGCCCACCCTCTAATAAATTTAATGTGCATATCTCTTAACCCGCTTAAGCTACAACAATAAAATTCTCAAATATTACCAAAACTGGATGAAATCGGATGAAAATCCCGTTCACTCCACTTATAACGGTACTGTTCCAAACTACTAAAAGCCCGCAGGGATGGTATGAGAGAGCTTTATGGGAGCCGGTGTGAAAATTGGACGATGGGCGTGGCACCGCCCACTTTTTGGTGAAATCCCATATCTACGATTTCGACAAAATTTAGTATGAGTGAAATCGGGCAATAACCACGCCTACTTCCCATTTAAGACAATTCTAAATACCATTTGATTCGTTCAGCTTCCAATACGCAAATCAAGAAGCAATGAAAATGACATGTAGTATTGCGTACGTGATGGTCAAAATGCATTCAGTTACAAGTTGTATTTACTTGGCCCCACCTCTGTTTGTCTGATAACCTCCATCGTACATTGTTCGTCGCCAACCCTTCCCGTCACGTTCTGTGTTCGAGTCGTGGTTGTTCGTTATATTTATCAGCTCTCTTCTCCGCCGTTGGGAATTTATAACCATGGCTGCAACTTCGTAAGCAGCTTTCCACTTCTCTACAGATTTGACCATTTAGTTTACCAAGTTATCGGGAGTTGGGTCAACACCGAACGCATTTTTTAAGTATTGCCTCTCATGATTATATCATATTTCGGGCAATATAAAAATGTGTGTTCCACATTTTCGACAGTATCGTCTTCGCAATAATCACATGTGTCGTTATTTTCATGTCCGAATCGTTTCAAACATGCTTTGAAGCAGCCATGTCCTCTGAGGATTTGAGTTAGGTGGAAATCTACCTCACCGTGCGGTCTATTTAGCCATTATTCAACGTTGCGGATCAGTGATTCACCGTCTCTGCCCTTGCAATTCCTTTTAGTGTATTGTGCGGTAACCTGTCATTTGTAAAGCATTGAATCTCCTTGACCAAGAGGTCCAAAGTGTGTAAACCCGAAATTACTACTAGTCGTCTTAAATTTTGATTTGGCCCACGGGTATTGAGCATTAACCGGGTCAAGGCATAAAGACGTCTCAACGTTTTTACCGCTAATTACAAATAAATACATACGTTGCAACCTCACGGACTTTTCTGCCCGTAATGAGAACCGCTTCTGTCTTACTCTCCGCTAAGTTCATTCCGTTAGTTTCGAGTCAATCGCTTATTAACGCTATTGTGCTGTTGGTTATCGTAATTTTATCGTGTATGTGTTTTGCTATAACCACAGCGATATCGTCTGCGAACCCAATGATGTTAACGATTTTAAGTATCTTCAGTCGCAGTACTCCATCGTACATGATGTTCCAGAGTAGCGGCCCAAGTACAGTTCCCTGGGGTACTCCACCATGCAGAGGAGACGGAAGTGGGATGGTCCTGTCATTAGTTTATTAGATTTCGATAGTAATATCAGATGTTGCCTTTTCCATATGGTGGGAAAGCGGCCTTCTTGGATGCTTATATGTATTATACATTATTCGAAAAGGGCCTATGTTTTTAGTATTCGCTATTTTTAGCACTATATTCGGTATGTGCTGATTTAGGCTAGTGTAGCTGGAAATTCCTCAGCGTGAAATCCCCAGGAATTTCACTTTTCGTAGATTGTGAATTGTGGGATTTAAGCAGGTATCAAAGGGAGAGCTAAGAAAATGCGCTCATCGCGATTTCCCTTTTGTGCGAACCATCTCCCAAGTCAATAAATATTTATGAAGTGTTTTAACACTCACCGCTTTTGTAACTTTATTATGCTCAGTTTTTTGTTTTACTTGAGCTGATGTGGGCACTGTGACTTTTTCCGCGCGCTTAGGAACTAATTTTGGATTATTTCCTATCGTACTTGATACTATAAACGGAGCACCAGAAAAAACATGTCACGTCACTAACTCACTTTCACTTATCCTAACAAACCTTATGTGTCTGTCAGCATATGTGTATGTATGTAGTATATGTATATAAAATTGCTTGGATTTCGATCCTCAGTGACGTTTTACACCATAAAGTATTTTCTTGGCTTTGATTCCTGAAAGTTGTATGAGTATAAAATTTTCGGTTGAACCCGAGCTTAGCCCTTCCTTACTTGTTGAAGTTTAAGTTGATTCTTTGAAAATATTGTTTTTTTTTTGTTGTTTTGTACTTAAGATGTTTTATAAAACGAAAAAGAAAGTAAAATATTGCTTTATTTGACTTAGAATATTGTTACGAAAAAACGGCAGTTCTTTGAATTGTAAGTGGACATAAGAGTTGCTGTTAAAATTGAACAAATAAGTAAATAGAAGTAAAATGTTAGCTTATATTCTGTACTACTTTACAGTATTCAGTTCTTATTATTTATTTAAAACAGAAAAAAAGTTAAATGTAATATTCAAGTTTTTCACTCAAGCTTACTAATATTTTGTTTCAATATAATTAAATAATTATTCGCTGCTTTCGTTGTTTTCGGTTAAATCTGGATGGCAATCTAACATATTTTCTGAAGTTAAATTCATATAAAAGTCTCAATAAATTTCATTTAATTTTTTTACACCAACTGTTCTTATAAATTGGATGATGGATTTTAATTGAAGATTTGTTTTCCTTTTCTCTTCGCTGCTAGGTCGTTATCGCATTCCATGTAGTACATGAACCATAAATATATGATCAACAAGTATAATGCTTACATTGTTTTCCAATTGCGTGAAAATCAGATACATATTTGAATGAAAGAGTTTTTCTTTTGACCTTGGCAGCAATCACTATAGAAAACAATTTGATTTATATTAGCATTGCTTCATTCTACATGGTTGATTGATTTGTTGAAAGTATATAAAGGCCTTTTGTAGAATGTCATTTAAGTTCTCAACAAAAGTGAAGGAAGACACTACTGCAGATCGACTCAAAACACTTTTAGTTTAGTGTCATTTAAAGATTTTTCTTTATCATATTTCTTTATATCTTAAGCTTGTTGTGCTACGTTGAGATGATCAGTTTGCTCTAATTTAAGAGATTTAAGTTCTTCATATTTGGCAACTTGTATTTTACATTGAAGCAAATCACACCTGTGGCAAGTGTTAATCTTAGGATTTTTAAATTTTAAATTGAGTGTATCAAAGAGTTGATCAAGTTTTTAAAGCGACACGGGATGATTGTATTTATCTCTATAGAGGCGATACAATTCAGCTACAGATAAATCACTCGGCGTAAACTTTTGATGAAATCTAAAATTTCTTGTTTTCTCGCCTTAGAAAATTTTCTAAACCCCTTTTTTCACGCAAATCTCCACTGATACCACATCTATCAAGTTTTGAAATTCTATTACTACCAACCTCAAAAAAATAATAGTAGCAATTAGGTCTACTTCGAATTATATTTCACCTTTTACTCTTTTCATCGTATTCGTTTCTTGAATCTCAATTAAGCCAGTTATGGGAACCTTGACTCCAGTACTACGTGAGAATATTGCTGTTCCTTGTAATTATTCTACTACCGCATCTTTTCTTATAATATTCCAGGAGGGTACAACAGGAATAGGCACAGCTTTTCCTGCTGTTGAAGTATAACTTACCGTGAGGTTTCTTCATTATTTTCGCGTCATAGTCTTTGGCACCACTTTGTTTATAATAGCCTTTTTTAGTTTTAATTTTGATTATTATTTCCCGATAAATGAGTTTAGAACTTACAACTTCTTTTTCCGAATCTGAGTTAGGCGCAATGCAATATATTATATCAAAATTGGGATCAAAAACCGAATCATCACAGGAAAAATCAACATTACTCACATTGCTAATATACAATAAGCTGAGTAAATTATCACTTTCCATTTTATTAAGAAAATACTTTAAACAGCTCAACAGTATTTATGGAACTGAACAGTTCAAATTAAAAAAAAAATTGAGAAATAAACACACATACACACAAAAACTCATGTTGATTTAAAATACCGTTGTTGGCCGAATGAAAATTTTGCAAATCATTTTTAATAAGTTTTGTAAAACGACATATTTCACATGATTGATAACCTTAATTTTACATAAACGCATATGTATGTCCATTTAACTTATGGAAATTTAAAAATAGTTTTTACAGTAAGGCTAAAGTAAACAAAAATGTTTGACAATATTCAATTTGCCGAATATCGAATAGCAAATATTGAGTTTATGTTGACGTAAGGTTTTATAAAAAAATCCTTAATAACCGAATAGAGATTTCAAAAAACTTAGGTTTACTCAAGATATTATGTTGTAGGAAATATACTCAAAAAGTGGAAAAATAAACCATGATAACGGATTGTATTAAAATGTGTACTGCGAGAAATGAACTAGAATATGACCTATGTATGTACATATGTATGTTTTGACCTATGTAACTTAACTTAAGATACTACTGTGCCCAAAAAATAAGGTGACATTTGAATTTAAACTGCGCGCGTCGAAGGATTTCGAGAATGATTTTTTTTAGGTTGATAGTACTGTCAGTCACATTTATGTCAAATTTCATGTCAAAATATTCATAAGTGTTTGAGATACGTGTCGTTTTGTGAGCTGCTAAAAGTGAGTTTTTCGTTTTTTGCGATGTCGAAATTTGTTGAGCAAAGAGTTTGCATTAAATTTTGTTTACGGAATCAATTTTCTGCTGCGGATACGTTGAGGATGGTGCAGAAAGCCTTTGGTCATGAGGCTATGCCTAAAAAAAATGTTTACAAGTGGTATAGTGAGTTCCAAGCCGGCCATGAACGTGTCGAAGACAAAGAGCGTCCAGGGCGATCATCAACCTCACCCGACGAAGCTCACGTTCAACAAATCAAAGATTTGGTGTTGAAAAACCGTCGATTAACAATTAGAGACCTTGCTGATGAAGTTGGCATATCGAAAGGCTCAGCCAATACCATTTTGAAGGATGTTTTGGGCCTCAAGCGCGTCAAATCGTCAAATCTCGACTGCTACCAAAAACATTGAATTTTTTGGAAAAAAGGCGTCGCGTTGAAGTGTGTGAAACGATGCTTTCCAACTACCAGGGTGTCATGAAATGCATTATAACTGGCGATGAGACTTGGATCTATGCTTACGACCCCGAAACAACCGATCAATCGAGCGAATATCGTGCCAAAAGAGATCCGAGACCAAAAAAATCGCGCCAAAGTCGCTCAAAAATTAAAATCATGTTGACTGTTTTCTTCGATTATCGATTATGAATTCCTTCCAACCGGTCAAACAGTCAATTATTTGAACGTTATGCGACGTTTGCGTAACGCTATCCGCCTAAAAAGGCCGGAATTAGGGAAAGACAATTCTTGGTTTTTACACCACGATAATGCACCATCCCATACTGCACTCGTAATTTGTGATCATTTCGTCAAAAACTCAACCCATATCGTTCTGCAACCACCGTATTCACCTGATCTGGCGCCGTGCGACTTCTGGCTGTTCACCAAGCTCAAAAGACCGCTCCGGGGACACCGTTTTTATACGATACGATCAAGCCGCAGCGAAGACGGAACTGAAGGCCATCCCAGAAAGTGACTACAACCAGTGTTTCGAAGATTGGAGAATCCGTTGGCATAAGTGCATTGTATCGGGAGGGGATTACTTGGAAGGGAATGAAATTGATTTGAAAGAATAAATAAAGAATTTTCAAAATAAATACAATGTCACCTTATTTTTTGGGCACAGGTATAATAATATATTATCACAGATTTATAAGCAAATTCACCTTACTCTTGGATCACAGGTAGTACTCACATAAGTTTTGGAAAAAAATATGTGTGTGCTATAATTTTGAAATGGTATTAATGAGAAAAGCAAATCAACAGAAGCCATGGTAATACAAAAATTAGCGACAATGCCCTTATATTAAAGTGAGTTACGATTCCCTCAAGGTCATATTGAAGGCTGCGTAATAGGTAAGCAACTTTACTGATTGCTTAAAATTGAATTTACAAAAAAAAAAAAACGAAATCAAAACTCAAATATGTAGATAATGCAGATAAATTTAGTCATTGTTGTTTTGCACCCAATATCAAACAGTAAGTGTAACTCCCTCGGACCGTCAGACTGGAACGATATTGACCCTATAAAAATAATTTAATTGTGGAGAATTAGTGCAAAACACGCAGGTATGGTGTGTGAATAGAAATACATATACAACAAGTTGGCTGCTGAACACCAACTACACAGACCGATTTTAAGTTTAATTTCTAATATAGTATATCCGAAAAGTGCTCACAATTTACTTTGCTGCTAAATGTTCAAAAAAAAATTTAACTAAACGACAAAAATAGCATGTGTATGTAATGTCAAACCCACACTAATTGGGACAAATGTACCAAAAATCGTATTCTTACAATGCCAGAAGTTAAATTCATATGTTTGATCATAAGCGCACTTATATTCTTGTAAAAATTTATTACAAATTTATTTAAAAGTCCATTAAATGATGGACTACAGGAGAATGACAATATTTATTTGCAATATACTACATTCTTATTTATGTTATCTTGTACGAAAACATACAAATATATAGTATGTACATAACCTAAGTATTTACACGACTTTATGGTGCAAGTGCTGAATGATACTAAATAAAATCGTTGCATTGGTTATTTTAATTAAAGAAATTGGTGGAAATGGTTTTGGACATTGAAAAATGGTACTAAAATTTTAGGGAAAGCTGCAACACTAATTTAAGTACTTTTGACAACTTTTAAACGTTATAAGTTCTAAAATAGTAACTATTGTCATGGTGTCTGATTCTTTTTTTCATGCATTTTACATTAAATTATACACTAATATTTCTAACATTATTTATTATCTCAAAAGATGTCGGTCTTATCGCAGATTCTCACAAGCGCGATTCATCAGAATAAAAATTAACACGAGATATTTAATATATGACTTTTGTACCCTGCTTAGGGTGTTTAGCCATGTTCGCTACCGAACTAGCGCTTCAGTATATGAGAGTTCGCATTGAGGTTTTCCTCATGTCCTTTTCTGCCCAAACAGCTATGTACTCATTTGTGAGCACGTAAATGATATATAATAGCTGCTAAACAAACTGATCGATCAATATCAAGTTCTTGTATAGACACCTTTTTTTGACTTGATATCTTTACAAAATTTTACACTGAATATTGTCCAAGGCAACACTATGAAATATTCGAACATATTGTTTAGATCGAACTACTATAGCCTATAGCTCAAAGTTTGTGTATATTAAACTATCTGACGAGAAATAATTGCATAATGTTTTCCATTGGTTATTCTCCCCTAGTTACAATACGTATATACTTAAGTAGTTCCTATAAGAAATGCTCAAGTTCAGGGAAGTAACATACGAGTATCTTTATCTGTTCCTTTTGTAACATGTTATATAGAGAATAATAATTCGCCTAACGGTTGCTTACATCAACTAAAACTAATCGAGATAGATATGGAGTTATACACAGTAGGTCGTCAAAGTGAAACATAACAAATAAGGAAGGGCTAAGTTCGGGTGCAACCAAACATTCTTCACTCTTGCAACTTGCAAGAATCAAAGCCAGGGAAATAGTTAAAGGTGTAAAACCCATCATATAGAGTAAAATCAGCCGAATATTCGAAAATCTTGATTTAGTTAAATAGGTGCTAGGCTAAGTTTTCGCTTAAATTTATCTATTTTAGGCACAAAGATACAATGTTATAAGTAAAACATGCACACATATTGACCGATATACATGTGCCGAACAAAGTCACTTTGTAGTTCAAAAATCTTTATATTAAGTATTTAGAGGTTAAGAGAAGTATTGGTCCGATTCAGCCCATTTTTGACGTACTGACATACCAATATAAGAGAAGGATTATTCCTTAATTTCAGTTATATTTGTAGAAGGTGCCTTCCAAAGTAAACAGGACTTTATACAAAACAAATGATTTTTTCGGCAAAATTAATTTATTTTATTCAAAATAGTCTCCTTCTGCTTCAATACAGCACGGTCCAAAAGCATGTCGTACGAGTGTTTTAGCTCTTTGGCCGGTAAGCCGCCGGTATGCCGGTGCAAGCCTTTTAAATGGTCTCTACGTCTGTATAACGCTTTCCTTTCATTGGCAAATGCATTTTTCCAAAATGGAAGAAGTCGCACGGTGCCGTATCAGGTGAATACGGGGAATGGTTAATGGTTAAAATGCGATTTTTGGTCAAATAATCGGTCACAAGATGTCCTTCGAATGTTGGATTCTGAACATTTTTTGGTCTTCAGTAAATTTTTGCGGAACAAACTGTGAACACCCCTTTCATAAGCCCAAATGTTCGGTCAAAATGCGATAAATCGATGTTTTCAGTTTCGATGCAATTTTGGATGATCACGGATTTTGATTGGCCGACATGTTGATCGTCATTTATGTCCTCACTACCTCTTTGAAAACGTTGAAACGACTCGTGCACTCTGCTACGGGATAGGCAATCATCGCCATAAAATTGTTTTATCAATTGAAACGTTTCGGTAAAAGTTTTACCAATTTTATAACAAAATTTAATGTTGACTCTTTGGTCGAAGCGCATTTTCGCACCAAAAACACAAACATACTAACACTTAAAACGCAATAACTTCCCTTCCAATCAATGAAATGTCATGAAAGTCTCTCTGGATAATCTGTAAAAATAGCAGATTCTAACGCACCAGTCGACATATAGATGGCACCACCAGGAGGCGCTAGATTCAAAAAGCCCTGTTTACTTTGGAAGGCACCTTGTATATGCGCTACAAAGTCGCCCGGAAGATCGATTATCTTTATATTAAGTATATGGGTGCTAAGGGGTCCGATTCAACCCATTTTGGACACACAGACATACCTATAAAAGAAGAGGATATCTCTTAATTTCAGTAATATGTATAGTATATATATCAGACATTGACCGACATTTTTGATCAAAAATCAATTATGGGTACCTGGGTCTAAATGTCCGGTACTGAGGGGCTGGAAATGGTTTTATTGGATTTGAACAATTTTTTGTCATAAGGTGGCACACATTAAAAATATTAGTCGTGCAAAGTTTTATCCCGTTATATTAATTGCTTCATGATTTATGTAATGGAATCGGAGCGAATCAAGTGGATTTTAAAATTCTGCTATATGGAACATAAGAATGTAAAAAGAATGCCACGGACTAAATTTTTTTGAAATTTTTTTTTATATGTGAATTTCACTAAAAAGTGGGTGTGACCACACCCATCGTCCTTTTTTTGACATTGTCTACCGTAAGACTCTCTCAGACTATCTCGGAGGTAAAATTTAATATCTCTTCCGTGTCTGGTTATTAATTTATTGCGCTTTTAATAGTTTTTAACAATACTGTTATACATATAGAGAGCGAACGCGATTTCGTCAATTTTTACACTGCGGGTAGAAGTTCTTATAATATTTGCGCTTAACAAATTTAGTCGTTGTAGCTTAAGTGGTTTAGGAAATACATACGTACACAAAACTTCACTGCGATCCCATTTCTTCCATCTACGAACTCGAATTTTTTTTTGTACCAAGGAAAGTGTATACCAAGTTTCATCATATCTCAATTTTTACACAAATTACAGCTTGCACGGACGGATTTACTGACAGACAGTCAACCGGATTTCTACTTTTCTCGTCATCCTTCACTTTTATATATACATAACCCTTTATATATCTCACTTAGATTTAGGTGATACGTACAATCGTTAGGTGAATAAAACTATAATACTCTGTAGCAACTAGTTGCAAAAGTTTAAAAAAGCGAGGTAGATAAAATTTTAAAGATTATATTTTTTAGATAAAATTATTTTTTTTTATTGAGATTATATTTCGAAGCATCAATTGAAAGTATTTTTAAATCAAAAAGAAAATTCATTGTTTCAATAAAAGGAGAACATACGGTAATTTTCATGTGGAAAAGATAAGTTATCTCATGTTTTAATACCCACAATATCCATAATTTCGCGTTGCCAGTTGACCCAATTGTTGTTGGATGAAGTTGACAAGCAAACACTAATTTTGAAGAAATTTTTTTCAAATACCTTAGATCCTTCATACAACCAGGTTTTGTGGTATCTCGTTATACGAACCTTTAGGATTGCCCAAGCAACTCAATTCGTCACAAATCTGGGATTTGAGGAGACCACTTTAACATACCCACATTTTAATTTTTTAGATAAACGGTGATGACTTTTGGAGTAAGAATGGGCGCATTGCACTGTTGAGGAAGAAAATCCGGTCTAATTAAACTCCAGCAACGGCGTGCTATATTGAACCACCTTAATAAACGTTCCTTCCAGGACCACAATATTGCACTGACTTAAATGTAGGTACTTCTCCTTTGATTTTAATATGTGCTCTACTTAAAATGTTTATCGTTTCTTATTATTTGCTCAAATTCTTTGTTTTGCGCCGTCTGTTACCATTATTATAATTTTTTAGTCACTTTAAAAAATTAGCATCAATATTTAATTAAATAAAAAACATTAACGGATTTCGTACCAATTTAATTTCAAAATTAGAAAATAAATAATTCTTGCACCTTTTGTGAATTTTTGTATAGTATTTTTTGGGTCACCGATTGCCAACAAGTGCATACTTTGACCTTGCCGGTATTTAACTGAATAAAATCATAAAGTTGGTACTAAATGATTTTATTTTTATTTTTATAATTAGTTTATTCATTCTTCTTCTTGAACTACTAAAAATTAAACAAATTAACTTATTAAATAAATATATAAAATTCCATATATGAAAATTTCCAAAAATCTGGTGCGACAAAACTAAAGCACGAAATAGTTTTATGATTGAAAAATGTATGTCTTTCAATATTTGGTTGCGTATCCCTAATTTTTTAATACAGCTACACATTATCGAGGCATGGACCCAATTAATTTATTTAACTTGTCCCAGGAAAAGCTTTTCCATGCTTCCTTAAATTGTATGAATAAAGCGGCCCTATTTTTACAATTCTCAGGTATGATTTTTCGATCTACAGTTTTCCAGTGGTTCTCTATGGGATTGAGATCTGGTGATTGGGCGGGTCTCTTCAAAACTTCAATACTGTTTACATCAAACCACTATTTTACACAAATAGCAGCGTGTTTCTGGTCGTTGTCATGTTGATAACTCATATTTAAAGGCATTTCTTCTGCAGCATGCCACAGCAAAATATTCCAAAAATTTTTTTTATACTTAAATTTGTCCATTATACTATTTATGTGATGAATTGGCCCTATTCCATGCGCTGAAACATAACCGCACACTAGCACATTACCTCCGCGGTGTTTCACTGTGCCTGTTATTTAACGTGAATTTAGGCGTTGTGCTTTCGCTTTGCCTATCAGCTTTAACCAGACCTGGGTAATATCAAGTACCAGTACGACTTGTAACAAGTACATTTTAAAGGAATTGTACTGGAATTGGTACTGGAATTGGTACTGGCATTCCCAAAATTGTCAAGTACAAGTACAAGTACAAGTACAAGTAATTGAAAAATACTTGAAATTTTAACAAATACTTGAAAGTATTTGAAAAGAATTGAAAGTACTTGAAAAGAATTGAAAAATGTACTTGAATCTATTTTTTAATTCTTTTCAAGTACCTTCAATTACTTACAATTGTGAAACCAATATCTATGTTTAGAGGACAATAAGCTTTTTTATTGCCCGTGTAATGTTTCGAAAAAAAAACAACGAATTTAATTATTTCAATTTTAATGATTTATTTCGATATAATTTGATTGCCAATCGCGCTGGCGATTACCGCGACATTCAATTGCGACAAACTAAATTAACAGCTGTAACAAGTTGATTAACCTGCAGCCTTTCTCCTAATTCATACGGTGGCTACGGTATAGCGATCAGCTGAGATAGTGGTACATGTTCTAATTCCATGCATTTACACTAATGTAGGCATTTACGCTTGCCTAAGCAAGTATGATAAGAGTGCGTTATCAAAGTCACTCAAATAGACAAAACCGGTTTGGCGATTGCCGGCGCTCAGACCTAAAGCAAGCATATCTTTAGTTTTAAACAATGTTGTTGTATACAATTAAGTGCTAGGAATGTTGGCACATAATAAAATATGTATAAAAGTAGCAGTGATGATTTTGCATATAAACTATGTATCTGTTTCTAAACAATCTAAAAGAAATAACACAAAAAAATGACATTTTATATTTCTTACATGTCGCCTGGAGTGGATATTAGCCGTGCGATTCTGTACTGTGATACAGTATCAAGTCTCCTCATTTGAAATTTCAAGTTAGAGACAAAATCTATTACATTTCATTATTCAGAGATGTTTTTACGCTTGAATGAAAATAAATATGTCGATAACAAATCTTAAATTTTCTATAACATCGTCAAAAAAAAAATTATCAATAAAAATAAAAAATATATGTTGACTTTGTTTCATAATATTTAAGAAATTTATGTAAAATTGATTTATTTTTAACCTTTTCGTGTTTAAGTTGCTTACAAAATATAAAAAAACGACAATCGATTAATTTAAATGATGATCTCTATTCAGTATATTCAAAATGGCAGCAAGAGTTCTTTTTAATTTGTGACCTGCTAACTATCAGGTCTCAAATTTTAGTCAATATTTTGAGACTAACCCTAGAGACTGTTTAGTGAATAGTAACTAGTCTCAAATTGAGACTTTACCTCAAAATGTCTCAAATAGAGACTAGAGACTGGTTACAGAATCCCGCTATATATTTATACCAGCATGTAAATGTCAGAGTGGTAATTTTGACATGTGATTGTTAACATTAAATTTTGACAACAAAACAATAACAAAAGAAACGTGTTTTTGCGAAAACGAAAGTAAAATCGAATACTCAACGCGAACATTCTCGCAACCATAGTCCATGTCTGATATTGTTTATAATATTCATGAAATTGTGATAGTACATAATTGTAAGAATTTAGTAATGTCTTCAAGTTTGGAAAATGATTTTTCTGCTGATGATGAAATGGCCGACCCAACCTATTCGCCAGAAAGGCCGTCCAGGAAGCGGAGACTGGCGTTAGAAACACCAACAACGTCCAAAAAAACTCGCCTATCAACTGTTCTTCCTGTGATACTTGGACCAAAATTTTATTCGGACCTGGAAGAAGTTGGTTTACATGTGTTGTGATGTCTGGTATTGTTTTGCATTTTGTTTTTAGTGTTTTTGTTAGTTTTTCCAGGTACATACAGTGGCGGAAAAAAGTATAGGCACACTACATTTTGACAAAATTTGAATATTTTCTTTTATTTTAAATTTGCTTGTTTAGTGTTTATTAATTTTTTTTTTAAACATCCCAACTGCTAATAAAAACCATAAGAATCCAAATTGCAATTTTTGTGCAAAATAAAGCAAAATTCTGCAAAGTTTCATTTAAATTTCAAACTTTTTTATTACAATTTTTCGAAAAAATTGTGGTGTGCAGCTTTTTAGTCCATTCAATTTAAATATAATAATGTGCAAGTTTGAATTTTCTGAAAAATTACGCTGATTTTTTACAAATTTTTCCGCCACTGTATGTAGATAGGTAGATAGAGAATGTAGAAATATTTGGAAGCATTAACAAAGTTAAATATGTTATGTAAGAAAGTAAATAGCTTTACGATATTTTTTCTAAATACTTGTCTTCATTCCAGACGTTCGGTCTGGATAAAGTCAACTTATCCGCGAAGTGTGTTGAATGTGGTCGCGTCATAAAGGGATCCAGAGAAGTTACCTCCAATTTCGTAAAGCATTTACGAGTTCGTCATCGCGAAATACACGAAGAGTACCGATTTCTGAAGGTATTTGCATTTACATATACAGTCGTGTGCGGATGTAGTGAACTAATTATTGCAAGACCTGTTTTCGATTGTTTAAATAGTACTGTAGTTTTTTGTTAAAGAGTACTGTATGTAAAAATTAAGATTTTCACTATATCGAGGCGTTCACTATACAGGGTGTTCACTACATATTGGTTTCTTTAATAACATAATAAAAAATAATTGATGTTATTACAGACGGGTAGTCCCGGAAATCGAACTTCACAGGACGTGTTCGACAAAAATTTGGTAGACGCGATTGTCGACGCGGGTTTACCTGCCTCATTACTCGACAGGCCAAAATTTGTGAAGGCATTGACTTCATATGTGCCTGGTCTTAAAGTAATGACTAGGAAAACCCTGATGACAAAATTGGAGGTTGAGTATGTCAGAATGGTTGACAAAATAAAGTCAGAGATGAAAAATATTAATTATTTTTGTACAACCGCTGACATATGGTCGTGCACTAACCGAAGCTTCTTTGGATATACGTGTCACTGCTTTACAGAAAAACTGGAGCGAAAGTCAGCTGCTTTAGCATGTAAAAGGCTCCCTGGTGTGCACTCGGCGGAAAACCTAACCAAGGTCATCACCGAAATTAACAGCTCCTTTGGACTTAATAAGTCCAATGTCGTCATGACTGTCACAGACAATGGGTCGAACTTTGTGAAGGCATTTAAGGAGCATGGAGTTCAACCCGAAGAAAAGAACGCCGACAGCGATGAAGATCTGCCTTCGTTTTCCAATGAGTGCCTGCTACCCCAACACCAGCGTTGTGCAAGTCACACATTAAGCTTGCTCGCTACAACTGATTTAGCGAAAGTTTTGCAATCAAACCAGACACTTTATTTGCAACATACAGAGGTAATATAGTTTTAAACAACCGGTTTATTCAAAAATATATTTTGTGTTTTCTCCAGATATTTGGCAAATGCAATGCTTTGTGGAAGAAGTGCAAGTGGCCGAAGTCTTGTGAAATAATTCTCAAATGTCTAGGTTCAGCTTTGCTTGTACCCGTAGTAACGCGTTGGAATTCATTGTATGATGCAGACAGACGGTTACTCGCGTATAAAGCAAAGTTGAATGATTTGTGTCAAGAATTTGACTTGGCAAAATTTACCGCAGGAGACTTCACTTATCTGGAACAATATACGCTGCTGCTGGAGCCAATTGCAAATATTCTGGATGACCTACAGGAAGAGGTTAATGTTAAATATGGTTGTTTATTACCCAGTCTTTTGACTCTGAGTAACAAGTTGATGAAATTAAGTATATCTGAAGATATACCAAATCTCAACTCTGTTGCGATGATGTTGGATCAAAAGCTGAGGAAAAGATTTGAACCATATTTTACTTTGGCCCCGTCAGCAGATATTGCAATAGCTGCAGCTGTATTGACTCCAGATGTGAAGACCGACTGGGTCGAGGCGTTGCAGGACACACTTCCGGATTTGACGGAAGAAAGAATCAACAACAGGGTGATTAAAAGCATTAGGGAGGCCCTAACAAAAAACAACCATGCTTTAGAAGCGATTTCTAAAAGGTTGGGTTGTCCTCCAAGGCACAGATCGAAGTATGACTTCAAACGTGCCGGTAAGAATGTATCTATTTATTTTTATTTTTTTATTTTATAAAAGTTTACATAACAATAAAATTATTACATAAACTATAAATAACGCAGCGCTAGCATCGGAGGCTTTCGGCTGAAGAATGTATCTATTTACTTTTCTTCTGGGTTTTTACACGTGTCTTTATTGTTTTAGGTAATGGTCAAGACACAAATGCCACCGCGTCGGCTCCACAAAGTGTTGATGTGAGAGCTGCGATAGCAAACCAATACTACAGTTATTTAAATGACCAATCGATGACTGATAGTACCTGGGACCGATATCCATTGCTGAAGGAGGCATTTGTGAAATTCAATACCCCACTGCCATCATCGGCACCTGTTGAACGTCTTTTTTCATTTGCGGGGATAATAAACAGCCCAAGGAGAGGTTCATTGACAGACTTTTCTTTTGAAAAGCTTGTTCTAATGAAAGCAAATTCCATGTGGTTATGAGTGTTTTTTGTTGAATTATTGTTAATTCATAATTTTGTTTTTTGGTGAATTACTGTTACTTTATATATTTTTTTATGTTGAACTATTGTTTATTTTTGTTGTAAATGAAATTGAATTATTAATTTGTGTTTAAATTGAAGTGCTTATTCAATATTTATTTTTAAATTTGAACAATGAATTGTATATTGTTAAATAAAAATAATGAACAATATATAAGAAATATAAAAATGTCATTTATTTGTGTTATTTCTTTTAGATATTGGTTTCAAAATTGTAAGTAATTGAAAGTACTTGAAAATAATTGAAAATAGGTTCAAGTACATTTTTCAATTCTTTTCAAGTATTTTCAATTCTTTTCAAATACTTTCAAATATTTGTTAATATTGCAAGTATTTTTCAATTATTGGTACTTGTACTTATACTTGTACTTGAAAATTCTGAAAGTACTTAGTACATACTAAGTACTTCAAGATAAAAATTAAAGTATTTAAGTACGTACTAGTACCATTACTACTCAGTATTACACAGGTCTGGCTTCAACCCATCTGAATCTTTTATATTAAACTTCGATTTGTCAGAAAAAAGTACAGTTGGCCTTTTGTAATCGTCCAATTGATGTGCATCTTCGCAAATTTCAGTAGCGCCAGTCTGTTCTTTAAAGAAATATATGGCTTTTTTGCACAAACTTGCTACAGGTAGCATGAAAATTCCCCATGGACAGCTCAACGTTGTATGGGTCTCTGTAATATATTTAACCGTAATTGTCTTACAGTTGATGTTGCAGATATAAACGGGTAATTTTTTATTGTCCGAATGACTGCCTTCTCTTCTGGTTCGGTTGTTTTCCTCGGCCTTTCACCACTATGCATTGTAACTAAAGAGCCTGATTTGCGAAATCGGCTTAATGTTCGGGAAACAAAATATGATTTACTCCAACCTTTTTTGCAGTAGTCATAACCGATTCTCTTTTCTTAAAATCCTTAACAATTTTTTCTCTAAAATGAGCAGAATACTTATTTTGAGCCATTAATATACCCTTTATTTAATATACACCCAACCGCATTGAATAACGAATTGAAACTGAATATGTACTAATATTTTCCTATTTAGCTAATAACTACACATATTCAACATTTTCTGATCATTAAAAACCGTTAAACAAAAAATTAATGTGCAATTAATGTGAATTCTTAGTTATGTGCTTTAGTTTTGTCGCACCAGATTTTTGGAGTTCTTCATATGTGGTATTATATATTTTTTTTTAATAAGTTAATTTGTTTAATTTTTAGTAATTCAAGAAGAAGAATGAATTAACTAGTTATAAAAATAAAAATAAAATCATTTAATACCTACTTCATGATTTTATTCAGTTAAATACCGACAAGGTAGATTCCGTGCTTTAGTTTTGTCGCACACTGTATATTCTTATATATTTTTTGATATTTCTATTTATTCTTATATGTCTAATATTCAAGGTTAAGCATTTGAAATCATTCACCTCAATGCAGTTAATAATTGTATTTGCATTGTGTTCGCTTGCGTTTGCTTTGTACACTTTTACTAACGCTATGTTTCGCTCACGCAGTTATACGTAGCTAATGTGCACATTAGCTAGTCCCATTTAACATGCACTAAGTTTAATAGCGCAAACAGCCAAACATAGACCAGTGACCCATGTCAGCTGATACAACCTATATTATGAGCGCGCAATGTAAATTAACAGCGAAAAACGCTACTCCCTTCTCTCTTTGCCGTAAGAATCCACGGCATTTGGATTTTTGCCGTAGAAACGTGTCAGCTGACTGCTCTCTCACAACGCAGGGTTGCCAATCCCGATATACTGTTGTAATTATAAAAGTTGTCTTCAATATGTTTGAAATTTTCTTAAAATAACTCAAAATCCCAGTCGAATGCAATTATTTATAAATATATAAACTATTTTTAATAGTTTGTTTTCAGTTTTGATATTTTATATTATAAAAAATTGTAATTGAAAACATAGATGTGTACAAAACTATACTCGTATATGCGTATTGAGCAATGGTAACATTGTTCAAATGAAAACAAACAAAGATGGCTGTTTTCTGCGTTTTTACCACGGGCTCAACTTTTTTTGCTCGCTAAGGAAGGCAAAGGAAGGAAGGGAGTAGCGTTTTTGGCTGTTTCTGCTATAACATGTAAATAAGACATTGCAATTTCCATTTTCCACTTCTCTTTTAATAACCAAATTATACATATCGGAATTATGTATTTAGCGGTATAGAAATATTGTTTAGAATGTTATTCAAGGAGAAGAAGAAAGCCATTAATAGCCCTACGGTATTTCCAAAATTTTAATTAAAAAACACTGATTGTTACACTGAATACTTATTTTTTCTACGCTTTGTCACAGCAAATTTTTATTAAATGGCACGCAATTTTTTTTTCTAAACGAGCGATTGCCAATAAAGTCATCAATTACGGTTTTTTGATAACGTAGTTTATCAAATGTACCGAGTAGGTCCTTGTGGCATTTACCACAGTGGCCATATAAAGGAGTGCAAGTTTGGTGTTGGATTCGTGGTGGAAGAGAGACTCCGTCGCCGAGTACTATCATTCACTCCTATGAATGAACGTCTAGCCACAATCCGCATCAAAGCGAGGTTCTTCAACATATCGCTGATTTGTGCCCACGGCCCGACGGAAGAGAAGGACGATGTGACCAAAGATGTTTTTTATGAGTGCTTGGAGCGCACTTATGAGAGATGCCCCCGCCACGATGTCAAAACCGTGCTTGGCGACTTTAACGCCGGGGTGGACAAAGAAGGTATCTTTGGCACTACGGTCGGTAAATTCAGCCTCCACGAGGAAACATCCCCAAATGGATTGAGGCTGATCGACCCGGGGCTCGAAATATGGTTATCTGTAGTACTAGATTCCAGCGTAAGAAGATTCATCAAGCTACCTGGCAGTCTCCGGATCGAAAAACCACCAACCAGATCGATCATGTTGTAATAGATGGAAGACACGTCTCCAGTGTTTTAGATGTGCGTGCGCTCCGAGGTCCTAACATCGACTCGAATAACTATATTGGTGCAGCCAAGATTCGCACCCGCCTCTGTGCATAAAAAACGCACGCCAACTAACACAAGGAAGGTTCGACGTCGAGAAGCTGCAATCACAACAGACAGCCGAACGATTTTCTACTCGACTTGCACTCCTGGTCTCTGAGAGCACTCGTCAATAACTCGGCATAAGGGAACTGTAGGACGGCATTTCAAACTCCTTACGTACAGCTGCAACCGAAACCATTGGTTTTCGGAAAGTGCAAAAGAACAGCTGGTACGACGAGGAATGCCGTGTCGCAGCGGAGAGAAAACAGGCTGCCTACCTCGCAACGTTACGATCGATCACAACACGTGCGCGATGGTATAGATACCGACAGTTGAAGAGGGAAGCGAGACGCATTTGTAGACAGAAAAAGAAAGAAGTCGAAAGCGTGAGTACGAAGAGCTTGATAAGCTGGCTGACAGGGGTAATGCTCGAAAATTCTACGAAAAGATGGGGCGGCTTGCAGAAGGTTTCAAGACCGGAGCATACTCTTGTAGAACCCCCAAAGGTGATCTAGTCACCGATGCCCAAAGCATGCTTAAATTGTGGAGGGAACACTTCTCCAGCCTGCTGAATGGCAGTGAACGTACAACGCCAGGAGAAGGCGAACCCGATTCCCCAATCGATGACGCTGGAGCAGACGTTCCATTGCCCGACCATGAAGAAGTTCGAATAGCAATTACTCGCCTGAAGAACAACAAAGCGGCGGGAGCCGATGGATTGCCGGCCGAGCTATTCAAACACGGCGGCGAAGAACTGATAAGGAGCATGCATCAGCTTCTTTCCAAAATATGGTCGGACGAAAGCATGCCCAACGATGGGAATTTAAGTTTGCTTTGCCCAATCCATAAAAAAGGAGACCCCAGAATCTGCGCCAAGGTTCTATCGCGTGCAAGGTTCTGTCGAGCGTACTGTGTGAAAGATTAAAGCCCACCGTCAACAAACTGATTGGACCTTATCAGTGTGGCTTTAGACCTGGCAAATGAACAACCGACCAGATATTCTCCATGCGGCAAATTTTGGAAAAGACCCGTGAAAGGAGAATCGACACACACCACCCATTCGTCGATTTCAAAGCTGCTTTCGACAGCACGAAAAGGAGCTGCCTCTATGCCGCGATGTCAGAATTTGGTATCCCCGCAAAACTAAACGGCTGTGTAAACTGACGTTGAGCAGCACCAAAAGCTCCGTCAGGATCGGGAAGGACCTCTCCGAGCCGTTCGATACCAAACGAGGTTTCAGACAAGGCGGCACCCTATCGTGCGACTTCTTCAATCTGCTGCTGGAGAAAATTATCTAATAATGGGTTGTCAAAAAAGTCTTGCGGTATTTTTATTGAATCAATTCGTGTGGCACCCATACATCGAGCTTCTTAGTGACTCCAAGCTTCTTCAAATGGTTTATAACGGTTTGATGACTACTATGCCGGTCTCTTTCGACCAATTCAGCGATTTTATCGCAATTTTCGACGACAGGCCTTCCGGAGCGTGGCGCATCTTCGACCACCTCTACACCAGAACGAAAACGTTGAAACCATCGTTGTGCAGTGGAAATGAAAACTGTATCGGGTCCATAAACTGCACAAATTTTATTGGCGGCTTGAGATGCATTTTTGCCTTTATCGTAGTAGTACTGTTAAATATGCCGTATTTTCTCTTTATTTTGCTCCATGTTTGCGATGCTATAACTCACGAACGACTTAAAAGAAACGACAATCAATCAAACACGTGTTAGCGCGCTTTCCAAAAAGGTATAGCATGACCCGATGCGACGAATAAAACTAGAACTACGCGCCTTCAGCGCCAACTAGCGAAAATACCGCAAGACTTTTTTGACAATCTAATATATGTATATAAAAATGAACAAAATGGCAAGACCAGTTAGTCCAAATGATTGTCTATCCATCCGTCTGCTCGTGGTTGATGAAACTTCGTACCCTGTCAGATAAGTATTGCAGATGGGCGGAATCGAGCAGTTGCCAAGTTCACAAAACGTCATTAATTGAAAACCTACAAAGTACCATAACGAACCTCCACAATAAGATAAAAGGCTGTCATTTAGTACAACGAATTGCATTACGAATAGACATCTAGGGCTTGAAAAAATTTACAAAGGAAGCGTGGTCCTGTCCGCAAAAAGGTTTAATGTATATTTCTCCTAAACTGCGACTGCTATAATAATAGCATTGACACAGTCACAAAATTTTACACGCCAGATGGGTGTAACAACGCACACCATTTGGTGAAAACCCATACCTCGGGACCTTATGGACCCATTTCAACTAAATTCAGTACAAAATAAGTACAAAATACTAAAGCAAGCCTACTTTCATTCTTACTTACAATTTTAAATTTCATCTGATTCTTTCTCTTCTAGTATACCTAAAACCAATCAATTTATCAAGATAGATGCGCTACCTAATGAACAAAAAATGCTAAAATCGAACTTCTACTGATCAAGGAAGCAGATACCGAATATGGGGAATAATTGAAAGATTTTCGAACTTCCAACTAAAGTCAGCCGCATATATCGGCAAATATTTGGGTATCTTAATTACATTAAGAGTCTAATCTTAGGTATCTTTGTGGCTAAAATAGACCAAATCGTGTGAAAACTTAATACCTACCTTTACAGTTCCACCTCCATAAACGTCCCAGATATAACAAGGTAGAGAATCTACCCTTAAATTGGTTGCAAAAGACAGTCAACAAATGAGGAGGAATCCCAGAAACACAAACTGGAATCTCTACAGGCAGGTACTATTAGGCAAGGGACTTAAACCCTGCGTGTATAAATCAAATGAAGAGACTGAAAGCGGCGTGATTGTATTTTTCATGAATGCGCCTTCTCAATACGCTTGTCTTACGCTGAGGCTCAAGCACAAAACGAAAATCCGTTGGTGGAACAAGGAGCTCGGGTCTTACAGACGTAGAGTACAGGGATTTTTCAACTTGGCCAAGCTAGGCGAAGACGAGGACTATTGCAATGAGTATAAAGTTCTCCTAAAGGAATTCAAAAAGTTTATGCGCAGGGCACATCGGCAGCCCTGGAAGAACTTTTTTAGCTGATTTGAAAAGACTAACGAGGTGGCGAGGCTTAGGAAACTATTGTTCAAAAGCCTCACCTTGCAAAAGTTGCTTTGATAACCACCCCAACGGCGGTTCTAGTATACATATGCATATGAGAAATAGAATCGTAATCGATATAGCATACAACGTAGCATATATAGCTTCCGGCCACTTGTCATAATTTTCACGCAAACAAGTTTGTCTTAAGGCTAATCATTGGTAAAAACGTAAAATTTCTACTTATCAAAAGATGAGAATTTCTTTTTTGTTATCTTCAAGAGTGTGAAGTCATTTTAACGAAGTGACTTCTTTTAAGCGGAGATTATTTAATTTCCTTCACCTTAAAATTTAGCCCACATATTCTCGATGATAAATTGAGTTGTTCGCCACATACTTTTTCCCATTCGTCTCATTGCGAATTGTCTCTTGTTTTCACAATCAACAGGTATTCAGCATTTTCTTTTAGTTTTTAAAAAAATATTTTTTCTCTTTTAAAATTTGTTTACTTTTGAATTTCAAAATCTGAGTTTTTGGATAAATTAAATCATTGACAATATACTTATCAAATAAACGTAAAGGAAAACTAAGTAATACGCTTATTTCACTTTGTTGAAAACACTTTGATTTTTACTATCCATTTTATATATGTACTATATATTTTTTTTTCAAAGTAGAAGGAGGAAAATGGACCGTGTCCTCTTCACCATGATTTCCATCGTTGCGGTCATTTAAAAAATAAAACAATGATGGATTCCTTACTAATAGTTTGAATGCCGCTATCTGAAGAAGCTTTAAACTGAATTTTTTTCTTAAAATAGCGGCTAGTCGAAAGTAAACGTCGATTTTTTCGCTAAGTTTGTTAATGTTAATTTTTTAAAAATATTACAAATTATAATTTGAATTTTGAAATTTGAATTTTGAAAAAAAATAGGGAGATATTTTTGAATATCTTAACTAAGTAAACATTATGAAAAATTCATTACATGAATGCACAATTAATTATGTAAATTTTCTGCTTTTACGTTAGATAAATAACCTTACAGTAACTAACAAGCCAATTATATTACGCATACCTGAAATTAATTACCGTTACGTTATTTTTACTTCGCAAATTGTCTTTGCAGTATTAATGGGTATGTTAGCATTAAAAAAAAATTTAATATATAAAATAATGTACATATATACATAGGTTTAAGTAATTATTTGTGAATATAACCTGCTATATAAATGGGAAATCCTTTGATGAATATGTAAGTTGTTGTTGTTGTTGTTTTCCTGCCAGGCCAGCCCGAGACAATTTACTTCCAAGCCTTCTTGTCTCAACAATCAAAATTTATAACTTTTGAAAATTATTAAGGCCATTTTATGGGAAAGAAAACACAAAATTGAACTATGTTTTGGTATTATGAACTTCAACTATTTGCAGTCTAATAGCGGGATTCTGTAACCAGTCTCTAGTCTCTATTTGAGACATTTTGGTTTAAAATCTCAATTTGTGACTAGTTACTATCCACTAAACAGTCTCTAGCGTTAGTCTCAAAATATTGACTCAAATTTGGGACCTGGTAGTTAGCAGGTCACAAAACTAAAAAGAGCTCTTGTCTGCCATTTTGAATATACTGAATAGAGATCATCATAGATATTAATCGATTGTTGTTTTATTATATTTTATATGCAACTCAAACACGAAAAAGTAAAAAATAAATAAATTTTACATAAATTTCGTAAATATTATGAAACAAAGTCAACATATATTTTTTATTTTCATTGATAATTATGTTTTTTGACTATGTATAGAAAATTTAATATTTGTTATCGACATATTTATTTTCATTCAAGTGTAAAAACATCTCTGAAAAGTAAAATGTAATAGAATTTGTGACTGTCACTTACATAATAGCAAAATCGTCTCAAGCCTCAAAAATTTTCACTAACTTAAAATCTTAAATTTAGGGACTTGAGACTGCATCACAGTACAGAATCGCGCGGTAAGTTTCATTAGTTCTCATCAGTCAAACCCATTTGAACTAAATCAATTAACTCAAAGTATTACTGACAGTAAAATGACATTTAAACAAAACTTGTTGCAGATTCCTAAAAACGATTTCTAAAAAGCATTTCGTGTTTTTTTTGTTTCTAAATTGGATTAAGAAGCATTAGCACAAAATATCTGTTCAATTGCTATCGGTAGTTATCAGCAGTGCATTTAAAATAATTTTAATTTGGACTGGCGAAGACTATGATATCTTTGGTTGTTAAAAAGTTCACCAAAAGTTTTCCACCTTTCCATGTATTTGTACAAAACAACTGATAAAAATATAAAATGTTTTAAAATTTTAAGTAAAATCTTGGGTAAAACTATTTTTTGTTTTCTATTAGTTTTTCCCAAATAAACGTCAGGTTTAACTACCCGTGCGATTCTGTACCGTGATACAGTCTCAAGTCTCTAAAGTTGAGATTTCAAGTTAGAGATTACTTTTGAGACTTGAGACGATTTTGCTATGAGGCCATCCATAAATTACGTCACACGAATTTAAGGACTTTTTAACCCCTCCCCCCGTCCTTGTCACAAGTTGTCACATTTTGGACTAGCCTCCCCTTTTCGTGACGTCACACATTTTCCAATTTGATGGATTTATCAATTCAGGTTATTCTATTTATTCTTATATTTATTGAATAATCTTTAATAAAATCAACATTTAGTTAAATATTAAAGTACAGACACAACGAATGACTAGTCAAGAAATAACAGATACTTAATTATGCTAATTAAAAATACAAAACTTAATCATATTGTGTCCCTGGACTTTTGACCCACTCCTTTATATCATTTATTACTGGTAAATCAGGCACATCATATTCGTTCTGAATTTGGATGTCAGGAACATCTTTCGTATCAACATCGTCTTCTTTCATCCATAAAGCATCGTCATTATTCATTAAATAGAGAATCTCTCGGGCACGTCTAGCCGTAATTCTTTGAGGACGAATTTTCGCGATAGGTAACAGCTTTTGTTTTTTATGTGATTGTTTGTGTTGAGTGGTGGCCTTATATGAAGAAAAATATAGGCCACATATGCTACACGATATTTTAAATAAGTATAACTCGACACTATGGCAATAACTATCATATGGAACTTGTTTCAGATGGGATGATGCTTGGAGACTTAATAATATCTGCAGTAATAATGGAGCAAACTTAACGTCGTTGTCATCACCTCCTGTGACTCCATAACTTTCTGATGTCTGTTTAACTAACACAGGTGGTGGTAAAAATCCTTCTTTTAATAATTTCCAAAGACTAGAACGTCTTGCACCGCAACATGCAATAGTTTCACATTTAACAATTTGTAAAAAATATTGTGACTCACGTACGTGATTAGCATACCAAGTAGCATTATTTTTCAACATCATAGCCTGTTCAATATCCAGTCCAGTAACAGTTGGTGCAACACATTCAGCAACGACTGGAAAATTATCAATGATTAACTTGCTCCAAATGTCAGCCAACACATTGCCCACACTTTCGAAGTTTCGTTTTTCTATATCTAAGTCAGTAGTTCGATTACTTGAATCAAGATGTGACCCAAAATCATCATGATTTAATAGCACACCAGTAAGTTCGCGACTGAGAGGTGCTATGCTGCGTTCCACTCTGTTAAATGCACTCCTTCTTGGGACATTTGTAGCTATATAAATTGCATCTAAAGGAAAATTTTTAAAATGTTGTAAAGCTAAAACTATAACGCAGGAGACAATTTTGTAACTTTGATTAAAATTATAATATGAAATAAAATATAGTACGATTCGCAGAAAAGCCCCAATGTTTACAAATTTATTATAACGAACCCTGGACACGACGAGTATACATCAGCAAGTTATACTTGTAAGAAGCAGGGGCAGTAGAAAGCTTCGTTACAACTTAAGTATTAAAAAACAAAGATTGTGTTTATAAATGTTTAATATTTTTTGTTAAACTATAAATTTCACGTTTGTACATCACGAATTTTGAAATGTGATGTCACAAAGCTTTTGACCCCCCTGCCCCTTGTCCCACAATGTCACTTCTGAATGATACCCATCCCCCCTTCAAGGTGTGACGTAATTTATGGATGGCCCCTATTCTGTAAGTGACAGTCACAAAATCTATTATGTACATTTCACTTTTCAGAGATGTTTTTACACTTGAATGAAAATAAATATGTCGACAACAAATATTAAATTTTCTATACATAGTCAAAAAACTTAATTATCAATAAAAATAAAAATATATGTTAACTTTGTTTCATAATATTTACGAAATTTATGTAAAATTTATTTATTTTTTACTTTTTCGTGTTTGAGTTGCATATAAAATATAATAAAACAACAATCGATTAATATCGATGATGATCTCTATTCAGTATATATCATTAAATGGCAGCAAGAGTTCTTTTTAGTTTGTGACCTGCTAACTATCAGGTCTCAAATTTGAGTCAATATTTTGAGACTAACGCTAGAGACTTGTTAGTGAATAGTAACAGTCACAAATTGAGACTTTACCTCAAAATTTCTCAAATAGAGACTAGAGACTGGTTACAGAATCCCGCTATACATCTGCTTGGTACATAGTACTTGAAATTTTTCGATATTTTAGTCAATCCCCCACACACAGTTGACGATTTTGGCTGCATACTTTTAGGCGTATTCTTTGGAGTCTATCAAACTGTTTGTATTTAGTATATGTGATACAGTGCCACTGGAAAATGTTAGACACACAGAAGCATACGCACACACTCGGATGCAAACATTCAGCTGACGCTCATAAAAGTGAAAATATGGGAACTTACACGTAAGAAATGATCCAGATATGTATGTACATGTGAACTATTTTGACATTTACTGGCAGCATGTGTCAAAAATCTAGTAGTTACACTCTTGCAACATGTTACTACGGAGTATAATAGTTTCGTTCACCTAATGGTTGTACGTATCACCTCAAACTGATCAAGAGATATAATGTATATCTGTGCTTATATATGTACATTTTAGCAAAATTTACCACACGGTGTCCAATGGAAATCAACTTAGAAGAGAGGATAGTAAAAACAATTCATAAATAAACAAGTAAGGAAGTGCTAAGTCCGGGTGTAACCGAACATTTCATACTCTTGCAAAGTAAAGTAGTATACTCGTATGAGTAAGAAGCTTTGTGTCAGTTATTTACATTCTCAGTGAAATTAATTGAACCACTTTTATACTAAAAAATATGAGAAATATGAGTCATCAAATCATTTTTTGACAGTGGATAAATAAAGTTGTTTATTACATCAATACATGTTTAGCTTACAAATAACAAATTTTTTATTTAATAATTTAAAAAGTAATATAACTATATTAACTTATACGTAATCTTTACATTATTAAACAGAAGTTAGCCGTAAGCACTAGCTGAGTGGTTCTTACTCTGTAAGATAATAATGCATTATTATTTATCATTTAATAAATAAATAAAAAATAAACGGAATTTTTATAGAGATTTTTATACATCGGTGTATGAATGAATAATAATGTAAAGATTGCTAACACTAGCTAATTACTTAACATCATTTATCCAAATTACATTCCGTAGATCATATATTTGGTGTTAGTGTCTTGTTTGGTATTAGTGTCTTTACATAATATTGAATTTTATTTTAGGAAATATTTCTTAAAAGTTTTCCGAATTGCTGTACCATTATAAGCCATTATGTTTGAAAACAAAGATAGAACTATTGCACTAAGTCGGAAACTTCTGTTTGAAATAGAGACACAAATACTGTTATGGTAGCTGTGTACTGTCTCATAAGTAATTGCATTAACATGGGAAGGTTCCATGTTTAAAAATGACCAATCAATTTGCGTACCTGCAGGTGTAGTTGAATATGCTACACCAAGCAGGGAACTAAAGTTTTTTTTCTTGTTGAAGATTTTTTATTGTAGCTCCTGCAGACTTTAGCCAAATGTTAAAATCTCCAACAATTAGGACATTTTGATTTCATAACTCAGAAGTAAGAACTTCCTGAAGTTCTGCAAATAAATGTCTGACAGAAAAATATAAATTTCTATATAGAACCAGAATTTTAATATTGCAACTTTTAAACAAAACTGCTTCTAAAACTTTGCGGCCAGAATAAATTTTCTTTACAGTTTTTTTTCTATAGAGCTGGCAATACTATGCTTTGCACTTTTTACAATGCCCCGTTTATTCCTGTTGTTTGTCTCCTTGCTATCTATCCTCAGCTCGTTAATTGGAGTAAATCCTGATATATCAAAAATTCCACAGGAATAACTCCAAAACATAAAATATCTGAAGATATCATCAGGTAGTCGTCTTTTATATCATTAATGTAGGCGTGCAGACTCTGTACATTAGGAATAAAATTTGATGACCTGATGTTCGGGAAATCATAAAATAGAAACTTGTTATCAAAGCTTTATTTGAGTTCAATCCCATCAGTTCTCTAAATACAGGATCAGATTCAGAAAACTTGCTAGGAGGAATAAAATTTCCTTTAATGAAAAGACCTTCTGCAGTAGTAGCTTGACTGCAAGTAGCATACATATATCCAAGCTCCTGGCATTCTGGGTCTAGTATAAACAACAACTTTACCACATGTGGCACTCTGACTTTTATGAATTGTTATTCCCTCAGCCGGACTCAACTGAAAATTGATGTCTTTCAATTGAAATCTGTTCATTTCTTTTGTATTGAAAATATTTCATTACTTTTGCAATAGGTGTCCATGTATTTCCTAAAGGATGAGGCTTTTTTTAACATGCTATCAAACCAACATAAGGTTGCGAGAATTTAATCCATAAAGTTGATGAAAAAGAATAATAGAAATCAATTTGCATAAATTGACCAGTTGCCCGATTAACCAAGCCTTTACACGTATTTCTATTCACTGTAATCATATTATATATTTGGCATGGTGGTTTTCAGTGTCAACTCATGGGGCAGTCCCTGCGTTTCAGAAGTTTTGAAAAGTTTAACTCTTTCCAAAATATTATCATTTGCACTTATACCAATCCCTTTAACTGAGTCTTTAGCAGTTGAAAGGATAAGCTCAGTTGGGATTCAACTGAGTTAAAGAGCATTGAAATTATTTGTCTCTTCATTGGACCAAAATAAATGTACGGCATCATCAGGAACTTCCTCGGAATTAACCACTCGAGTTTCAATTAATGATATGTCATCATTTGTCATGGTACAGGTGCCATATGGTTTAATCCAATAGCAAAGGCCTAATCCTCCCTTTGCCTCATTATTTCAGTTAACTCAAAATATTTGAATAACTCCCACAAAGGGGAACCAATTAAAGTGCTATATGCTTCATTGGGATTAGAAGGGAATATCCACCTATCTCCAACAGGGAAGAGTTGCTTCAAATCACCAAACTCTATGATTGCTATACCACCGAAGGAGCTGTCTGTTTTGAAAATTTGTTTTAAGCTTGAGAACAGAGCTAAACATACGACTACCTACCATCGATATTTCATCAATTATGATTAATTTTAAATCGAGAAGTCTGCAATATAACGAATTAACTATGTCATTGCTAAGAGGCCTTATCTCTCCATTCAACTGATTAACAGGCAAAGAGAATATTAAGTGAAGTGTCAGTCCACCTTCATTCCGAATGCTGTTTTACCTGTAGGTGCGCAAAGAAGAACTTTCAAGGAACTTGGATTGGATAAAGATGTAGAATTGTAACGATGGTATATTGCATAAATCAAACGACTTTTTTCTACAGCGGCACGCCGCCAACGAACTCATAAAATGGCCGACCTAATTTTAGCTGGTGCATCAAATGTGTCAAATAGGTTCTTTGTTTAATCTTTCTAAATTTTCAATTGTTTCTGTAAGAGGTAACAATATTTGTGTTGAAGGCATCGGTGGATATGGTATAGCAAAACGACAAAACTGTTGTCCTCTTATTTCTCTACAAGACGACTGTGGTTATGCTTTTGAAAACCCAAATAATTTTCTAAGTGAATAACCAAACATTTTGTAGAAATATAATTGTCAATAAAACTAATTGCAGACTAATCAGACGTTGCCTGAGGATCTGTATATGGAATGTAAACAAATATCAAGTGACAATTTAGGGCCGGCAAAATATGTCCTCCAAAAAAATCGATTAAACTAGAGCATAGAGAAACCGATTATAATGAGTGGAATGTAAGTTTTTAAGTGGTTTTCATCGAAAACTGTGTTTCCGTTTGACAAATTTTACATGGACGAAAACACAAGTTTTCGTGCGAAAACCAGTTTTTCCCACGAAAACATGTTTTCAATGTCGGTCCGAACATAGTATTAGCATAAATGAAAATATATTCATTGAAGTCAAGAAAATTTATTCTCTGTTCAACCAAGTTTGAAGAAAAAGCAATTTCGATAAACGTTTTGTTGTCAAACGATTGCGTTTTTCGGTCGCAGTTGCTCCCGCTTTTGAGAAAAGCCGCTCAGCTGGTACTGAGGTATCAAATAGATGACAATACTTTTTTGAAAGTCCGTACAGTTTTGGGTAAACGGTTTTCATTTCTTCCCAAGCATCAATAGTGTTTCGACTTAGTTCTTATACCTGACAATTCAAATAAAAGCTCAATTCATCTTGTGGAGATGTAAAATCGTTGCCCTTCCTCCTTCTTTTGTGCACTAGAGTTTTGTGAGGAGCCCAGAGGTCAAACTCATTCTCTACTGATTCCACAGACGACTCGCTGCCCGTTTCCATAGTATCATCTGCAACTGTTATTTCAGTACGTAAAAACTTTATAACGGGGGACAACGCTAATGGGTCTTTGAAATGAATTATTTTGAATCTCGGGCCGAGTAATGTTGATGCAGCTAGCAAAAAGGAATGTTCGATGTAGCCAAATCTACGATCAAACTGTTTTAACACGACATCTTGTAGTTTTTCAGCGACTGGCTGTTTAGCTGTTATTCTCACTATTTAACGTTGCTCGTTGTTCACCACTTAGTTGTACAATCATTGCCTCTATGGTCTCAATATACTGATTGTTTCCATGATATCATCTTTTTCCTTAGATGTTATCATTACCGGTGCGTCAGAATAGTTGAGGAGTATTTGGTAAATATAGGAACATAGTTTAATGAACCGTTCAATCATGTAGTAGGTCGAATTCCAACGTGTTTTCACGTCCAAAATTGGCTTTAGCATTTTGCCTTCAGCTACGCCGGCAGCAGCTTGCATATTTCGAAGATCATCATTAGCTTTAACACTTCTTTTTAGCCACTTAACTTTTTCTTTGCATTTTACAACAACTGCATTTACTTCAGGATTGTTCAGTGCGTTTTCACATACCAAATTGAGGTGTGAGCAAAACAAGAAATATGGCGTTTTTGCCAAATGAATCATGTACTGCTTTTACGATGTTTGCACCATTGTCGGTCACTACAGCCATTACTTGTTTTTCGTCAATAGAAAAGTCTTTCAAAGCAGCAATGAGAACTTCGGAAATATGTGATGCAGTATGTGCTTCCGTTATTTTATAAACGCAAATTGTTCTATTAAATTGCTTCGTCACATTTACACCATGAATGGTCACACCATTTCATCACACCATCACATCATTTCTACATCAGTCCAGATATCTGTTGTTAAACTCAAATATGAAAAAGTTTTTAGCATCGCTACACATTTTTCTATTTCTTCATCGTACATTTTTTCAATGTGAGCCTTGATGGTATTTCTTGTTGGGACTTTGTAAAGAGGAAAATGTTGTTTCATGAAACTTAAGAAGCCTTTACCTTTTAAAAAAATAAATGAACAAAAAGCGTCATTAATTATCAATTTGTTTTGTAATGTATTTTAATATACCTTCAAAAAAGTCAAAAGGTAGATTATCCTTGATATCCATTTCCACTAATCCATGCTGTAGCTTTTAATTCTTTGAGCCATGAAGCGAAAAGTTTTCAATATTTTGGAAGACTTTAGAAATGAGGGGTTGAGGATTTTTACTGCTACAGCTGGGTAGCTCTCTTATACTTCTTTCATTCGGTTTTTTGCTGCTGAAGCTTGGCCCCTCACTTAAAGGGCTTTCATCAATTGGTTTGCTGCTGCAACTCGGCATTTCAATCATGGTGTCAGTCTCATCATCACTTAGGGAAACATTGTCTTTACTCCTAGATTGCAGAGTCTAATTTGTACATATATATATATATATATATATATACATATGTAGTAATAGTCAATTCACTGTTTATTTAGGTGTTTAAATATATAGAAATGTTTATTTTATATGTATTGATTACATAGTTTTCTCTTAAATTAAATATTAATAATAGCAAGTTAATATTCTGGTATTTAATACATTACTTCGATGTTGGCTATTCAACTTTCAATTTTTAACTGCTGTTTTGCTTGTAACGCGTTCGTCAGGTTCGTTCAGCATTGTCAGGGTTGTATTGTTAAGTAAATATATTCTAAGTCTTTCGCCCACTGCGGTGTTGCCGTCCTACATTCGGCCCTCCTGACGCCTCATTCGGCTCGAATGATGACTCAGGTTGAACCGGAGGCTCCCATTTTTTCATGTATTCCGCAATAGAAATTGTACGGCCGGGGCCTTCGTGGTCGCCTACTTTCACTACCTCATACCTACCATGTGCCAAAACTTTGCTTACTTTATATGGACCTAGAAATTTCCGCTTTAATTTTAATCCCGAACCAAACTGTGTGCGCTTAATGGCGACTAACTCGTTTGTCCGGTATTTCGTCTCTTCCTTTCTGTTTTTATTGAATGATTTACGATTTTCTTCTTGTATTTTGCTAATATTTGATTGTACTGCTTTACGCACATTCTCACGTTCCTCGTCTAACTCTTTTATATTTGCTTCTTCTAATAATTCGCTCAATTTAGGGTCAGAAACTACTCGCATCTCAACTCCGGTTTATAACTTGAAAGGTGTAAACTTTGTACTCCTAGGAGGAGTATTGTTTATTGTCTGCTGAATACGCCCTGTATGTTTATACCAATGACCTGAACCTTCTGAACAAAGTTTAGACAACATCGGAATGATAATTCTATGGATGCGCTCCACCTGGCCATTCCCGCGGGGTACACCAGTGGCAATGACAAGATGTTCAATCCCTTATTTCTCGCAGTATTCCTTAAAAGAGTTTGACGTGAACGCTGCACCTCGGTCGGACATAATGCGTTTCGGATTTCCAAACACTGAAGCCTGTCGGCTAAGCCGGTCTATAACAATATCTGCTGCCGTATTTCTAGTCCGATAGAGCCAGACGAACTTTGAAAACCCATCAACCACGACAAATATGTAACTATATGACTTAGCGGTCTGTTCCATTGGATCATACATGATCGACATGGTAGGTCCCTAAAGGTCTGTCTGCCTTGTCTATCGGTGTAAGGAATCCTTCTTTTTTCCCCGACTTACTTTCACTCACAATACATTCTACGCAACTACGAACTACATTCGTGACTTTAGCGGTTATCTGCGGAATATAGAAAGATTTCTCAACTGCATCTTTAGTTTTGTTAATTGAGAAATGAGCCTGCCGGTGTGCCATCGTAATTATTTCGTTTTCCATAGACGATGGAACGACTACAAGTTCCTTAATGGAATCTTTGAAGAGAATTCTTGAGATAAAAATCTTCATAACTATTCTGCTCTAACACTGCACATACCGCTTTAACCCAGTGGTCTCCCTGCTGAGCTTGTTTCAACCTATGTATCAGGGAGTCTTCTAACATAAGACAGGACACCCTACTTAGTGCGTCCACATGTCTCATTTTTGACCCACTGCGGTGTTCTATCTCATAGTTATAGTCCTGCAGAAACATAGCCCAGCGAGATACTCTTAGTGGAATATCCCGTTTCTGCATTGTACATGCAAACGCGTTACAATCCGTCACGATCTTAAATTTTATACCCATTAGGTATACTCGCCACTTTTTGAGAGCCTCTACGATCGCTAAAACTTCATGCTCGTAAGAGTGGTACCATTCTTCAGCCGGTTTACACCTACGGCTCATGAATTGAACACGATGAAATTTCTGATCATCCGTGTCCTTCTGCATTAAAACAGCTCCGTGTCCGTAAATACAGGCATCCGCGTGCACTTCAGTGATTGCTTTAGGGTCGTACAGCTTTAAAACAGGGGCTTTTATCAGAGCCATTTTTAACTGCTGGAAGGCAGTCAGCTCTTCGTCCCCACTTCGAATTTTGAATCTTTCCTCAAAAGGTCAGTAAGTGGTTTCGCTACCACTGCGTAACCTTGTATAAGCCTTCGGAAATAAGAAAGCGCTGTAACGACTTCTTATCGTGTGGCATAGGAAATTTCGCCACGGCTTGAGTTTTTGCTTCCGACGGTGCTATGGTACCGTTCTCTAAAATATACCCTAAAAAGTCGACTCTACGCACGAGAATCCTACACTTGTTCCACTTTATTTTCAGGTTGTACTCCGACGCTCTATTTAGAACACGTTCCAGCTTTTGGACGTCCTCATTTAAATCCTTAGCGGGAATAATGAGGTCATCCATGTAGCCCACAACTGTTCCATCCTGGATCATGTCTCTTAAAACAGCAAATACAAAACGCGAAAATACAGCAGGCGAGTTTGAGATTCCAAACGGAACATAACAAAATTCAAACTGATCGTTATGTGTGACGAAAGCTGTATATTTCCTTGAGCTCCTCTCAACTGGAACATGGAAAAACCCGTTAGCTAAATCCAGAGTCGTAAAAATTTTAGCTCCCTGTAATCTTTCAATAACATCGTCTAATAGGGGCATCGGAAAATTATCTCGTACGATCTTAGTATTTAACCGCCTGTAGTCGCAACAGAGTCGCTTACTACCGTTCTTTTTAGACACTAGCACAATAGCCGATGCATATTCTGACGAACTACGCTGAACGATCCCCTCTTCCAACCATTTCGCTACCTGATCATCGACGACTTTTTTGTCAGCGTAGGACATGCGCCTAGGCCGTTCATAAATTGGAATATCATCCGTCAATAAAATTTTCATTTCTATTGGAGATTCCCCCGTCTTTTTTGGCTTATAACGGGTAATCAACTCTTTGACCCTATTCACATTGTTTACCTGCAAATGTGACAAGTCAACTTCCGGCTCGCTAACGTCACATTTTTCCACTATACAACACAAATCTTTGAATTCTTCTAGCACATCAACCTTCTGCTGTTTCGTTGCGTCCACTAATTCCCTATTGCGTAAATCAGAATTTGTTAACGTAGTAATGCTTTGTGATATACTATCTACCTCATCTTTAACCGTCTTTGCCTTGAATTCCGCCAAATCTTCCGATACAATCAAGTTTACATATTTGAGTATACTATTACCGACTATTGCTGAGTAATGCATATCACGTTCACGCACAGCGTGGAATGTAACTTCAAGTTGCAAATTATCAACATGAACTGGAATTGTAAAACTACCTACAGTATCAAGGATACTACCACTAATACCTCTTAGCCGACGCTTATCGTTATTCAATTCAATATCTTCTCCCAACATGAGCAAGATGTCGTTACGTATTAAACAAAGGTCACAACCGGTATCGATTAATGCCGAAAAGGTTACACCCTTGCATGTCAAGTTCTTGAAAATGCACCTACCAATTTCGCTAACTTTTGGGACTAGGTCCTCTTCCAATGTATTTACACTACCTTTCTCGGTTTTCACTGAAGCTTGTTTATCTCGACAATCGGCCGCACGATGGCCTGGTTTCCCACACTTAAAACATTTAGGCTGTGCCTGATTACAATCTTTTGCTATATGAGAAACATTACCACACTTAAAGCATCGTTTAACTTTTCCTTTCTCTGAGTCCTGATTAGCTGTCGTTACTGATTTGGGAGTTGTTTGATTTAAGCTTGAGCTGGTCACTTGCTGGCGACCAGATCGCACTTTCTCATACACATGTATTTGCTCTTTCAACTCTTGTATGGTTTTTGCCTGATAAAGGTTGATTTTGTTTTGTCGTGAATCAGGAATACCCTCTACGAAATATTCAATTAAACTCATATCGTCAAGTTTAATTGCCTTACCCAACTCCATGAGACTATAAAGATACTCTTTATAATCTTCATTGTTACGCTTTCGACGATTTCGTAGCATACGGTGAACCTCGATGGACGACACTGTAATACCAAACTCAGATTTCAATGCCTGCGCTAACATATCAAAACTAGTAATTCCTCGCTGACTTCGTATGAAAAGTTTTGCTGCACCCTTAAGCAGCTGTTTAGCATATATAAATTTCTGCAATGGATTCCAATGAACTGCCTCAGCATTTTCATTAAATTCGTCTAACCAATCCTCGACCGACAAAGAACCCGAACCGCTAAAAGACGTTAATGACTCTGCAATATCGCGCAAAGTAAATGGCGTACGACTAAGTGTTTGGTAATGGACTTCACTTGGTGGTGAAGTGCCAGCGTCGCCATACTCGGAGCCCTCGTCAACGTCATCATCATTGTTAGCCTCAACAGTCAGGCCATAATGCTCAAAAAGTCTGTCTTGTAAGGTCATCTTTCGTCCTGTAGTCGGCAGCCCTAACGCAATTAATTTGGCTTCAAATCATTTAAATTTAATTTTAAAATTTCGCTTCTTTCCATCGTGGAATTTACACAGCCAGTTACCATTCAATTTCAAATTATTTAAAAGTTATCAAGAGTAATGTAAAAATAGTTACACCAAATATCTTATAAATTAATTTGTCTTATTCGCATAAAGGTAGTTTAATTAAATCATACAGCAACTTATTAGGTCGATTTTGCTTTTGCAATTGTGCATAAGGCTTATACTACTTTAACAATTCACCTCAGCTATCAAAGTATAAAGCTCTCTCGTATACAAAATTTCACCACTCAAATTTTCTTCTTCTGGGTTGCTTACAAGCAATCAAAATAAACTTTCAACATTTTAAGAATGTCATGAAAAATGAGAAAGATAATGACTTAGCTATCAGTTACAATTTTCATTCTATTTCTTTTGCTCTTACTACTTTTCTATACTACTCGTACTCATCTGTAGTTCTGCTTGTCCAATTTCAATTCCGCTGCTTCGCCAAATAATGTTTCGTTGCAATTTTCCGATGTTTCAGCTACACTTCTTCTGCCAGTATTACAGCCTAGCAACGAGTAGATGATACGATGCCAACAATTTCACGAAGATTTTTGAATCAACGGAAAATTATCTCGCAAGTACAGCGAGTGTTCAACCAACAACAATTTGCTTTTGTGCTTTCAGCCTTTTCCACACAAATATTCACTAGCGCTATTCGGCAACCGCCACACCAGCGCAGTATTCGCCAACAGCAATTGTTTATGCTTTTCAGTCTCTGCGGCAACACACGTTTAGTACGCTAGCGCTATTCGGCCTCTGCCACGCCAGTACTCGTACTTCACCAACAAAAAGTATTCACGTTTTCAGCATCTGCCGCAATACACGATTAGTACGCTAGCGCTATTCGGCCTCTGCAACGCCAGTACTCGTTCGTTTCAGCCTCAATCACACAAGACAAAACTTGTTCACTTGCAATATTCAGCTATCGTCAAGCAAGAATTTGCACACTTTTGTTGATGTCTTTCTCCACACAAAATATTAAATATTTTTCGACTAGCGCACTTGCATATTCTTTATGCCAGTATAGCAAAATCAACGTCTTTGTTTTTTGGTTGGCCACTGCCACACACACACACATCTGCTCGCGTTAAGCTCACCCCACACCTGACACCAATTTGTAGTAATAGTCAATTCACTGTTTATTTAGGTGTTTAAATATATAGAAATGTTTATTTTATATGTATTGATTACATAGTTTTCTCTTAAATTAAATATTTAGGGTATTCACAAGGTGTCATATTGTGTCATATCGTCATATTTTTTTATGACTGTCATATTAGCACTGTTGTTGTTTCACATGCAAAATTAAAATATGACTGATACGACACTGCGCGGTATGTTTATTGAGTTCGCTATTCTATCGGCTGTATTTGTTTACAAATACAGCACTGCGTGGTATGTTTCTTGAGTTCGTTATTCTATCAGCTGTATTTGTTTACTTTCTTATTACTCGTATTGTGTGTAGAGTGTAGAAATATGGCAAAATATGACATACAACAGTTAAGTGTCGTATTTTTTAAGAATATTAAAATATGACATAAGACATACAACAAAGCTTGTGAATTGCCTAATTAATAATAGCAAGTTAATATTCTGGTATTTAATACATTACTTCGATGTTGGCTATTCAACTTTCAATTTTTAACTGCTGTTTTGCTTGCAACGCGTTCGTCAGGTTTGTTCAACATTGTCAGGGTTGTATTGTTAAGTAAATATATTCTAAGTCTTTCGTCCACTGCGGTGTTGCCGTCCTACATATATATATATATATATATAACAAGAAGAAATTAAAAATGTAATACCGATTGCTCCAACTTACCACCAATTTGCAGGTTACAGCATGCTTTAATTTTAAATGCTTCAACATATTTGATGTGTTATTAGAAAATTTTAAATTTTTGCAGCACCGTTGACATTTAACGTAGTTATTGCTTATTTTATTAAAAAAATTCCACACTTTGCTTTTAACTGGCGCCATTGCTCTTCAAACAACTGAATGCGTTTGACTTAACTGTAAATGCAACATAAAATGTGTTTGACTTAGCTGTAAATGCAGTATCACCAGACAGTCATTTGTTGATATTAAACTACGTTGACATATTAGAATTTAACTATGTTTACACCGTTTCCAGTCATTAATGACGCGACCAATTTCGATCCTTGTACGCTAACTTAGATGAACATAGAATGTATTAAATTTCAAAGTGCTGTTTGCGATTATTTTGCAATTACTCGAGTAATAGTCGAGTAATTAGAAAAGGTGTTTCGATGCAATTAAATCGTAAATTTAATGAAAACAATCGATTAATTTAATCAAATGATTAATCGTTCATCTCTATGCACAAGTAACTGCATCTGACCGAATTAGGCGATACCTGGGTTGTTAAACTGCTGGGCTCCTCTTCCGAAATGTCTTCAAAGTCAACAATTTTAGAGAGAATGACCATAAGCTCAATCCACAGCCGAAAAGTAATGAAGAAGGTTGGAAGCCCGAACTGGCGAATCATAGCTATTTCCTTTTTTTCTCGACTTCCCAGTGGACAGGAGAGATTCTAACACCTTTCAACACCTTGTAACCATCATAGTGCTGAATAAGTCTTTGAACAAAGTTTTCTTTTAACCCTAGAACACACACCCGGGTACAAATGTATCCACTTTCAACTTTAAAGTGTTGTAACTTTTGAACCGCTATACCTCTATACCGCTAGGAAGATCACTTAGTTTTGAGTTCAAATTCAAAATTTGAACCAGATCGGACCATTGGTTCAGGAGCTACAGCCTTCCAAACACATTACATACGTAAACACACACCCGGGATACGTTTGTACCCCAATAGTAAAAATTTTTATTTGAAAAATTAAAAATATTCATTTCACACATTATATTCTTGACTTTTATTATAAAAATTATAAAAATGCATCTTATATCTAAGGAAAATCATGGCAAATAGAGCAATTTGTTGATGTGACCGAATGTTCAAGACACATTGGCTTCTTATATTTGGCGCACATCTTTCTGGTTTTTCTACGGCGTTTTTCCTTTTGTACGTAACATAAATAGCAAGATCCGGACACAGGTTTTGGCGTGCGCGCTGCGGCAGATGTTGATGCTGCTGTTGACACCATTGATTCCACCGGTCGGTTGAAATATGCTTCAATAGCACTTTTAGTCGAAAAATTTCGCGTCACTTGACGATTTATGGCTCTGGCTTCAATAATGGGCATACACAATGCTTCAGCCAAGCTGCGCAGGATCTGCTTACGCTTGTTGTTTGTTCTCCAAGGCAACAAAGGGTAGACAATGTAGGCTGCAAGAGCTGTAATGTCCAACATGTTGAAGAACATCGCTAGTGGCCATCGTTTTGTTTGTATTTGTGTTGGATATTCCGCAAACATTTGGTCCATTCGATCAACACCACCTTTGGTACGATTATAATATTCAATTATTTCAGGTTTCCCACTGTCAGCTATTTCAACAACATTATGCATGGTCGAAAGCAAAATTACTGCTTTATTTTTTTTGGGAACATAAGAGCACATTGTCACATTATTTTTGAAGCCAAATGTCGTTGAACCAATTATCCTGTTTTAGTTCTGCTTCATTTCTTGAGGAATATATGATTTGTTTTTGCGCAAAGTTCCAACGATCGTGAGTTTCCAGGTGAGAAGCAGTTCTGCAACTGGCAAGGTCGTAAACAAATTGTCCATTGTAATGTTTCGGCCACTTTCTTGGTATTTGGCAGACAAATCCTTCACCACTCGTTCGCCTTGGTTCGTTTCCCTACCAGTTTCTGCTTGGCCAGTATATATTTGTCCATGCAGTGGATATGCATTTGTGGCATCGCAAATCCACCAAACCTTGACACCATATTTAGCAGATTTTGACGGTATGTACTGCGTAAACCGTGTGCGTCCACGGTAAGGAAATAATTGTTCATCAATCGTCAAACATTAGCTAGGCTTGTAATGTGCAGCAAGATTATTGTTGATCATCGTCCACAACTCACTGATCGGTGCTGCTTTATCAGTTAGTAAGCGTGTTGCACGAGTGTTTTTATCGTCAAATCTTAGGAACCGCAATATCGAACAGAAACGGTTGACTCCCATTGTGGTGCGATATAAAGGATAGTTTTTGACGCTCCATAAATCTCGAACATGTTCTCCATTGCTAAGGTTCGCACCAGTCATAATAAGTATGCCAAAAAATGCATACAGCTCTGTTATTGACACAGGCGTCCATGACTTAGGAGTTGTGTTTGGATGCGCATTGTTGTAAGCATTATAAGTTTCTTTTGCTAACTTATTTGTGTGGCGCATAATTATATCAGTCATTTCAACGTTCATGAAACATTTGAATGTTTGCTCTATTGACAACATTTCAGTGCATCTGGCTGGTCCAGAACGTTCTCTTATAATATTTTGTCTGAGTACCTGACGACTTACATTTGGTTCTTTCATCCACTCAGTACCATCACGTGCAACAAATTTTTCGGCACTAGCAGGTAATTCATTATTTTGTTCTACTTCTTCTTCTTCGTCGTCTTCTTCATCATCCTCATAGTCCGCATAATCAGGTAATACTGCTGCGGCACTTTGCGAAACTTCAGCATCGTCATCAGCAATTTCAATGTCATTGATTTGAATTTCTTCTTCATCTTCTGAGTCAAAGTCATAGGGAGCGTCATCGTCACAAATTTCATCAAATAAAGATTGTATATATGACTCTCGCTGTTCTCAGTTAGCCTTCATAATAAAAAAAAATTAGTATATGTTTACATTGTTGCTTATTTTACATTTTTTACCTTCTATATGCTGCACTTGATAAATATTCGTTTCTTATTGAAGTCATTTCGTATCCAGTTATTTATAGTTTCAGTTATATTTATTTTCACTTATATTTTCACTTCTTACTCTTTTGAGCACCAAAACAATAATGAAAATATCAACAGGCAGCATTTATAACAACACCTCGTGTGAAAACAACCCTTGCAGCTGCATATAAAATACAAAAACCAGTTATACCAGTGTATTTGCTACCTACGTACCCACACCTTGCGCGACCTTTTTGCACATATCTTTTGAACCAGGTAGAATATTTCAATGAAATAAAAACCAAAATGTGTATTCGTTGTTACTCTACAAGTATATTATTATAAATTATATTATTTTGTTTTGCATTTATCAGGACAACAACAAAAACAAAAATCCACTGTTGCATGTCCTGATTTTATTTGCCCATATCGCTGGAATCAGTAGGAATATTCGAATGAAACAAAAGACAAAATACTTGTTATATATTAAGATATACATTTAAAAAAAAAATCATAGAAATCGGTTGAATAAGCATTAAAAAAACCGCAAAATAAGGTCCCGGGTACAAACGTATCCCGGGTGTCTGTTTACGTGGTATTTTCTGGGTGTGTGTTCTAGGGTTAATATATTTTGGGCTATAACTCGGTTGCGATCTGAAAATTATCGTAGACAAAGGGATGTACTATTTTTAATTTGCATTAATTCCAACTTTTTATAATCGTAAAACAATTTTGTCAAAGCGGCGTATTTCAGAAAGAACTATCTTATCATACGTTTCAGAGCAGGTGTGTTTTTGACCTACATGTATTCTTCCAAATGACAATTCTTCGGAATTATTATCCTGAATTATGTTATTGGGCCTTTGCGCTTCACTTGCTGCTATAACTAAACGGTTGTAATCCAAGTTTTCTACTGAAATATTGTGTAAAAGAATTTCTCGACCTCCTGGATTTAGCTCTGCTGCTTCAATTGCCATTGGAGTACGATTGACTGAAAAATGAACCTGTTGCGCATGAATAGATTTAACCAATCTGCCATCTTCGGCAGATGAGACAATAGGAATCTCTTCTTGCTTAATAAATTCTGAAATCCAGTTCTCTCTGATGCCTATATTATGCTCACGCTACAGAGGAGTATTCACTAAGAAGCGCAAAGCTTCCATAATCTGTGCGGGAAGTACATATAGTATCAGTCATACATATAATCATGATTGTATTGCCTTCTTCAGTGAATTTATATCACATGAGCTTCATTAAAGGACCTCGTCTAGATACCCCAAAGGACGGATTGTCTTAAATGGCAATCTAGGCATTATTAACCATTCTTTAATTGGCGTTAAACTTTTCATTTAATCTGGTACTTCAGGAAAACCTAGACCGTTTGCTAAACATATTATTGGAATAGTTTGTTTGACAATCTTATTCCTTCAAGTTGCGCAGAAATTGTAGCTTCCATCTACAGAAGGAAATTTTTGCATTAAAAAGAAAGCTGATTCAGCATTCGGGTTACCTTAGGCAACATTTTCAAAATTTAACTTTGTTTTAACATGTAAAAAAACACCCCAATGAAAAATTACAACCAGCCTCGGATGAGAGACCTCCTTTTGATGACGACCATGGCAAACATAAAAAGGACTACGATTTGAGGGCACGCACCTTGAATGTCCGGTCCCTTAATTGGGAAGGCGCCGCTGCCCAGCTGGTTGATGTCCTCGTGAAAATAATTCACTCCGGTGGATGAACGTCTAGCCACAATCCACATCAAAGAGAAGTCCTTCAACATATCGCTGATTTACGCCCACTTCCCGACGGAAGAGAAGGATGATGTGACCAAAGATGAATTCTATGAGCGCTTCCCCACCACGATATCAAAATCGTACTTGGCGACTTTAACGACAGAGTGAGCAAAGAAGGTATCTTGGCACTACGGTCGGTAAATTCAGCCTCCACGACGAAACATCCCCAAATGGATCGAGGCTGATCGACTTCGCTGAGGCCCGAAACATAGTTATCTGTAGTACTAGATTTTAGCATAAGAAAATTCATCAAGCCACCTGCCTGTCTCCGGATCTAAAAACCACCAACCAGATCGATCATGTTGTGATAGACGGAAGACACATCTCCAGTGTTTCAGATGTGCGTGCGCTCCGAGGTCCTAACATCGACTCGGACCACTAACTTGTTGCAGCCAAGATTTGCACCCGCCTCTGGTCAGTAAAAAACGCACGATTCGATGTCGAGAGGCTGCAATCTCAACAGACAGCCGAACGATTTTCTACTCGAATTGCACTCCTCCTCTCTGAGAGCACTCGTCAACAACTCGGAATAAGGGAACTGTGGGACGGCATTTCAAGCTCCTTATGTACAGCTGCAACCGAAACCGTTGGTTTTCGGAAAATGCAAAAGAACAGCTGGAGAGAAAATAGACTACCTACCTCCCAACGTTACGATCGACCACAACTCGTGCGGGATGGGATAGATACCGAGTGAAGAGGGAAGAGAGACGCATTTGTAGACAGAAAAATAAAGAGGCCGAAATGCGTGAGTATAAAGAGCTTGAAAAGCTGGCCAACAGGGGTAATGCTTGAAAATTCTGCGACAAGATGCGGTGACTAACCGAAGGTTTCAAGAAGGAGCATACTCTTGTAGAACCCCCAAAGATTATCTAGCGACTGATGCCCAGAGCATACTAAAATTATGGAGGGAACACTTCTCCAGCCTGCTGAATGGCGGTGAACGTACAACGCCAGAAGACGGCGAACCCGATTCCCAATCGATGACGATGCAGCAGACGTTTCATTGCCCGACCATGAAGAAGTTCGATTAGCAATTTCCCGCCTGAAAAACAACAAAGCGGCGGGGACTGATGGATTGCCGGCCGAGCTATTCAAACACGGCGTTGAAGAACTTATAAAGAGCATGCATCAGCGTCTTTATAAAATATAAGTGTATTTTGCTCAATCCACAAACAAGGAGGCCCCACAATCTACGTCAACTACCGTGGAATAAGCCTCCTCAGAGTGTACAGCTGCTGGCGTATGCCGATGATATTGCTATCAGTCGTAACTTTGAAGTGGCAGATAATTTCGTCTATCTTGGAAACAATATAAACCCCATCAACAGTAGGCAATTGAGAAGTAAAGTCCTCTCTCGACGAACAAAAACCAAATTCTATAAGTCACTCATAATTCCCGTCCTGTTATATGGCGCAGAGGCTTGGACGATGACAACAACTGTTGAGTCAACATTGCGAGTTTTCGAGAGAAAGGTTCTGCGAAAGACTTATGCTCCTTTGCGCGTTGGCCACGGCGAAAATCGCATTCGATGGAACGATGAGCTGTATGAGATATACGACGCCATTGACATAGTTCAGCGAATTAAAAGACAGCGGCTAACGTTGGTTAAGTCATGTTGTCCGAATGGACGAAAACACTCCAGCTTGACGCGGTACCCGCCGGGGGAAGCAGAGGAAGCGGAAGACCTCCACTCCGTTGGAAGGACCAAGTAGAGAAGGACCTGGCTTCGCTTGGATTACGACTGGCGCGCTGTTGCTAACTCGGCTATAATCGCGTAAGTGATGTCTACGCCAATAGAAAAGAGAAGAAGGTTTATACTTTCCTTAACTACCCTTATCTCGGGATTTTCTCACCGAGATCTATGTTACACTGTATTAACACTTTGTTCAACTGCCTTTACCTCGGGATTTTCTCGCCGAGACCTATATTTTCGAGTATTTCTACTTTGCTCCTCAGAGCAAAAATGAGGATTTCCCGCCTAGTTCTATGTTGAACAGTATTTATATTTTGTTTAATAGACCGCATTTGGGAATTTTGATGTTTTACTCGGACTGGCGTACCTCAGGATCTAAGGTAGGTATTTTGTGATTGCTCACTAACACTACACAATGAGTTTGCTCTAAGAATTCGCAGGCGTCCGTGATTTTCAAAACGATTTAGTACAAAAGATCTTTTAATTAACCTAGGCATTATTAAGTATTAATAAACGGCTAAAAATAGTGACACTAACTATTGTCTGATTTGCGATTTTGTAGGTCGGTTCTTCCGGGTGTTGAAAGTGTGTGATTTAATCCTCGTTATCGTTCTGATGGTGTTCTGCTGTCAGGGTTATTGAATCCTTTTAATTTCCATAAATATTATTGTAATGTCACAAGCACAGAATGTGTATTCAATAGTACATAAAATAAATACTATTGTAATGGCACAATCACAGAATGTATATTCAATAGTGTATAGAAAAACTGTTTAAATAAAGATGTCATTAGTTAAGATATCTAGCGAAACTAAAAGTTTGAAAACAGTGTACTCGAATATACAACGCAGACATTCATTAATATAATACAATGTATAACATTTAGGTATACATATATATTTCGAAGAAATTTGCAGTTTGTTTCATTGTGTTGAAAGTCGTAAATTGTTGGCTCGGAAACCTTTTCCGAAAATGGTTTTTTCTTACGCTTTCTAAAACAATGGGATTGACCTACTCTGAAAGGTCTGCTCAGGTCTTTTTTCTACTGAATACTTATAATTATGTATAAAAGATAGGTAGGTCATGCATGTATTCTATTATTTAAATATTTGTAAACAGGGCTTTTTGAATCTAGCGCCTCCTGGTGGCGCCATCTATATGTCGACTGGTGCGTTATAATCTGCTATCTTTATCGATTGTCCAGTGAGAATTTCATGACATTTCATAGATTGGAAATGAAGTTATTGCGTTTTAAGTGTCAGTATGTTTGTGTTATCGGTGCGAAAATGAGCTTCGACCAAGGAGCCAACATTAAATTATGTTTTAAAATTGATAAATCGTTTATCGAAGCGTTTCAATTGATGAAAGAAGTTTATTGCGATGATTGCCTATCCCGTAGCAGAGTGCACGAGTGGTTTCAACGTTTTCAAAATGGTCGTGAGGATATAAATGACGATCAACATGTGGGCCAATCAAAATCCGTGATCACCGGAAACTCCATCTAAACTGTACGTGAATTCATCAAAAAATCGGCCGAAATCATCACTAAAATTCACCGGAAACTTCATCTAAACTGTACGTGAATTCATCAAAAAATCGGCCGAAATCATCACTAAAATTCATGGAAACAGAACTGCACACCTCGAAAACATCGGTTTATCGCATTTTGACCGAACACTTGGGCTTACGAAAGGTGTGTGCACGATTTGTACCGCACAAATTGATTGACAACCAAAAATTGCTCAGAATCCAACATTCGAAGGACGATTACTTGACCAAAAATCACATTTTAACCATTAACCAATCCCCGTATTCACCTGATGTGGCACCCATCATTTTCCCATGAAAGTAACGCTTTCCTTAGACGTAGAGGCCGTTCAAAAGGCTTGCACCGGTATACTGCCGGCCATACCGGCTGCCTAAAACACTCGACATGCTTTTGGTCCGAGCAAAAAGCTGTATAGAAACAGAAGGAGACTAGTTTGAATAAAATTAATTGATTTTGCCGAAAAACCATTTGTTCTGTTTTTTTTTAAGTCCTGTTTACTTTGGACACCTTGTATATATATTCTTCTGTATTTTTCGTGATTTTAAAGTTTTTTTCAGTATTATTTCATTTATTGGATCTGCTTTTTTTTAAGCCTAGCAATAAGTTATAAAATCTTAAATCTATTTAAAAACTAGACAGGCTCAAGCAAGTGATAGAGCTGTTTTGGTGATACGTTGGTCCTTATTGGGCATATTAAACTGTAAAACTGTAAACCGTAAACTGATATTCTGCTCATTTAGCCCTCGTGCGCACTTTGCTAACTTTTCGGGCTAAAAATGTGGCCATCCCTGGCCTAACTCTTGTACTTAATGCACTTTTTTCAATATTTGTTTATTTTTGTTTTTTTAGAAAATTTCTACGGAGCGCATCAAGACAAGTGGGTTTAGATTGAAAGCTCGCTAGAAAAAAAAAGTTCACTTATAAAACTTCATATTAAAATGCGACGCTCAACTGAAACAGACGGAGTCACAGTTTGTTTTTATCGCATCTTAATGTGGATCTTTATATATTATATTGGTCCGAGGTAACCCTTTATGGCGCCAGAGCACACGAACTCGTGAACATTGCTTAACGCTTTCCTTTCATTGGAAAATTCATTTTTCCGAAAAGGAAGAAATCGCACGGTTCCATATCAGGTGAATACGGGGAGTGGTTAATGGTTAAAATGTGATTTTTGGTCAAATAACAATAACGGTCACAAGCGTCGATAGTTGTGACGGCGCATTATTGTGCAACAAACACCAACTTTCCTCTTCGCGATATTCGGGCCGAACACGTCAAATACGGCGCACCAAACGCTTCAAAACTCCAAGATAGAATAGAATAGAGATGTTCAATTCCGTTTTCATGAATTTCAATGATGATTTCGGCTGATTTTTGATGAATCCATGTACAGTTTAGATGAAATTTCCGATGATCACGGATTTTGATTGGCCCACATGTTGATCGTCATTTATGTCCTCACGATCACTTTAAAAACATTGAAACCACTCGTGCATTATGCTACGGGATAGACAATCATCGCCATAAACTTTTTCCATCAATTGAAACGCTTCGGCAAACGTTTTACTAAAATTTAATGTTGGCTCTTTATTCGAAGCTCATTTTCGCACCGATAATACAAACACACTGACACTTAAAAGGCAACAACTTCACTTTCAATTGATGAAATGCCATGAAATTCTCACTGGACAATCGATAATATCAGATTCTAACGCACCAGTCGATATATAGATAGCGTCACCAGGGGGCGCTAGATTCAAAAAGTCCCGTTTACTTTGGAACCCATCTTGTAGTTATCGATTTATCGCGCTTTCAGTAGTTTTGAACACTACCGTTATATGAGGAGTGAGCGGGGGTTTCATCCGATTTCATCCACTTTCACACTATCAGTAGGAGTTCTTGTGATATACATGCTGATCGAATTTTGTTGTTGTGCTTTAGTGGTTTAGGATATACGCACTTTAAACACATTAGGGGTGGGGCTACGCCCACTTTTCCAAAAAATTTTATCCACAGATGCCCCTTCCTACTGCGAAATATAGGTTTTATATGTTAATTTGGGGCTTAGTTATGGTACTTTATAAGTTTTCGGTTAATAGCAATATGTGGGCGTGGCAGTAGTCCGATTACGCCCATCTACGAAGTCCAATTTATTTTTATACCAAGGAAAGTGTGTACCAAGTATCATCAAGATATCTCAGTTTTTACACAAGTTAAAGCGTGAACGGACGAACGGATAGACCGACAGTCAACCGAATTCTCGTCATCTTTTTCATTTATATATGTCGGTCTGTCTGTCCGTCCGCTGTAACTTGAGTAAAAATTAAGATATCGTAATGAGACTTGGTACAATAATGGGACCACTGCCAAGATCAACGGTAGTTTAAAACCTGTATAGATATAGAACTGCAATTTGTCAGATAGTTTACTTTGATGACAGTGCAGAAAATTCGCAGAAAACAGTTCCGTTATTATCTATTCACCATACCATCGACAAACATGGTCCATAATGGATGGTCGTCAGAAATTGAATCAAGTTCATCTATGCGTTATTGATGATTTTAATCCAGGGCAAAAGTTGTAAAAAATGATGGCCCGGAAATGTTCGTCGATTAATTTCATTCATTCGTAGAGGCGAATATTTTAAGTTACTGTACAAATAATGCTCTTATGTCTAAAAGTTCTGAGTATTCATACCATCAAAAATGTCCAATGTCAATGTCTCATCATTGGGAAAATTCAAAATGGTATCACAATTCCTTGTTCCTTATGTTACTGATTCCGATCCCAACCTTGTCGTTTTCTATATAAACTCAACGTACTAAATTTAGGTTGTTTGGTTGAGTTTACGAGTATATCAAATATATCTTATATCGTTAACGCGAATTGAAAAACAGATTACAAACAAATTTTGAATAAAGTTCCTTTAACAATTTAAATTTTCAAAGACTTCTTTCTAATTTCATACGACGTTTATGTTGTATTATATTTTTCTTGCGACCAGTTACGCCGTCGTCTTGGAGACAATTTCTTAGTCAATATATAGAAGTTAGCTTCTAAAACATATAAACAACTTCAAATGGAGCAGTATTAGAGACATTAGTGGTACAGGTGTACTTTAGATGTAACATAAGACCAATATTCGCTGGCGGCACTTGCGTGGATTGGTAGGGCTTCGTGATCCTGTCATAGTTGACCCTTAAATATGTATAGTTGTTTTGTCTAAAACACATTAAGATAGCAAAGAACATGCCGAGGCAAACCGATTCAAATGTACAACGTCCAATGGCTTCTATTTTAAACATCAACATCATATATAAGTATATGTGCACCAATGCGAACGTTGTCTGGAAGCAGAGGAACTTAGCAGCTCTACTCACTATCACGCAAGTGAGGAAAGTTCTCTAATCGCCATTCTCAAGTGAAAGGATTCTTTTACATGTGACTCAAGTAGCTCACGACTTCCGGTCTTTGACTAAGTATGCTCTGGATAGCCTAAGAACATGCGTTTGAAGGCGAGCTAAAGTGAGAAGGCGAAACATCCCCTACATGGGGTTGTGCGCTGGGTTTGGGACCCGCTACGTAAAAAACCACCCCCAATGAAAAGGAACCATTCACTAACGAGATAAGGACTACGAATTGAGGGCATCCACCTGAAATGTCTGGTCCCTTAATTGGGAAAGTGCCGCTGCCCAGCTGGTTGATGTCCTTGTGAAAATAAAGGCTGTCATCACCGCCGTCCAAGAAATGCAATGAACGGGGCAAGGACCGAGACGAGTAGGCATTTACTAGAGTGGCCATATAAAGGAGCGTAAGTTTGGTGTGGGAGAGAGACTCCGTCGCCGAGTACTGTCATTCACCCCGGTGGATGAATGTCTAGCCACAATCCGCATCAAAGAAAAGTTCTGGCCGACAAGGGTAATGCTCGAAAATTTTACGAAAAAATGCGGCGGCAATGAACGCACAACGCCAGCAGAAGGTGAGCCCGGTTATCCAATCGATGACGATGGAGCAGACGTTACATTGCCCGACCATGAAGAAGTTCGAGTAGTAATTACCCGCCTGAAGAACAACAAAGTGGTGAGGACTGATGGTCACAAACTGCGCCAACTACCGTGGGAAAAGCCTCCTCAACATCGCGTGTAAGGTTCTATCGAACATATTGTGTGAAGGATTAAAGCCCACCGTCAACAAACTGATTGGACCTTATCAGTGTGGCTTTATGCCACGATGTCTGAATTTATTTATGCCGCGATGTCTGAATTTGTTATCCCCGCAAAACTAATACGGTTGTGTAAACTGACGTTGAGCAACACCAAAAGCCCCGTTAGGATGGAAAAGACCTTTCCGAATCGTTCGATACCTAACGAGGTTTCAAAGAAGGCGACTCCCTATCGTGCAACTTCTTCAATCTGCTGCTGGAGAAAATAATTCGAGCTGCAGAATTTAATCATTATTTATATCATCGGCTTCAACACCCGCGCCGTTAGTTTTGTTTTCTCCAGACTGGACAAGGAAGCAAAGCAAAACGGTCTGGCAGTGAACGAGGGCAAGACGAAATATCTCCTGTCATCAAACAAACAGTCGTCGCACTTGCGACTTGGCTCTCACGTCACTGTTGACAGTCATAACTTTAAAGTTGTAGATAATTTCGTCTATCTTGGAACCAGCTTAATCACCACCAACAATGTCAATCTGGAAATCCAACGCAGGATAACTTTTGCCCACAGGTGCTACTTCGGAATTGAGAAGCAAAGACCTCTCTCGAAAAACAAAAACCAAACTCTTTAAGTCGCTCATATTTCCCGTCCTGCTATATGGTGCAGAGGCTTGGACGATGACAACAACTAATAAGTCGACGTTACGAGTTTTCGAGAGAAAGGTTCTGCGAAAGATTTATGGTATTTTGCGCGTTGGCCTCGGCGAATATCACATTCGATGGAACGATTAGCTGTATGAGATATATGACGAAATTGACATAGTTCAGCGAATTAAAAGACAGTGGCCACGTTGGCTAGGTCATGTTGTCCGAATGGACGAAAACACTCCAAACCTGAAAGTATTCGATGCAGTACCCGCCGGGGGAAGCAGAGGAAGAAAAAGGCTTCCACTCCGTTTGAAGGACCAAGTGGAGAAAGAACTGTCTTCACTTGGAATATCCAATTGGCGCCACGTAGCGAAAAGAAGAAACGATTGGCGCGCTGTTGTTAAGTCGGCCATAATCGCGTAAGCGGTGTCTACGCCAGTAAAGAAGAAGAAGTCACGTGAGCAGTTCCATAAATATCCTGTGAAATCGGGAAGGTCGTATCTTGAATAGTTTTCGGATGGCAGCGTTCTAAAGAGCGACTCTCGGAGATGCAAACATATACATATGTATAAGTGAAACTTTAATCGCGTTTTTCTCGAAACGACATTTTCCAAAATTGATGGCGTCATAACTCAACGAGAAATTGACCCATGGACTTCAAATTAAAACTGAGTGTTTCTGAATACCATTTGCTATATAATGACCTACGTTCTTTTTGATTGGTTGGAAATTGGAATTGTGGCATTAAAAAAGCGACAATTTTTTTTTTATAAAAAAAGGAAATTTTTTTTCAAAATAACGCAATTTTTGTGTTCAAGATATTAGAAGAGGGATTTGCCCCTATTACAATGTAATCCATGACAACACTCTTTTCAGGAACTCATAAGAAGGAATACCTTAACTATTTTACAAACCTCGATTTCTGAAGGTATTTACTTACCATTACCGCCTTTGAAGAGTAAAGGTTTTGGTTAAATTCCAAAAGAAATCTCATGTGGACATGTAATTCCGAAAGAATATTTACTACCGTGCAAGAATTTTATTAGAGAGGAAGGCTTTATTATTTTTGAGAATATTTCCTAATGCAAAGAGTTTGTGTGACTTAAATAGAAATTACTCATACAAGTACATCGATGTTATAGTATCATAAATAATTGTCAATAGCCCTGAAAAGACATGGCTTACATTTTGGACCTCAATGTCCAATCAATCTTATTGTGTTTGATCAGTGCCAGATTGTTATTTCAAATCACTTCAAAGAAGTAACGGATCGAAAATTTCGTACTCTCTATATCTTACATACGAGTACTATTACAACCGTCACTTGCAAGTAAAATGGCAACTAACTTATAGTATATGCCAAATTCAGAAAATATTTTACAAATCAAACTTTTCAATACACTTTTTAAATAATAAGTTAAATTCAAAAAATTAACTTGGCAACCAGATAAATTGAGTAATAAACAGTTTAAATCTCAAAATATCTAAGTATTTCGTTAATTGTTATTTTTTCTAAACAGCTTAGCTCATTAGGTGTTGAAAACATACGTTGCGGTTGTATTCAATATGTAAACATAATACGTGTAACAACCGATATAAACCACAACGGCGGATACGCATTTGTATACAGTGGACCAATAAAGTTTACATACACCTAGTTCTATTAAATTACGACACGTTTCTTTGTTTCAAAATGAATGCATTTTGTGTTTTTTCTATCCTTTTCAAGATATGTATATTCAGATAGATAGTTAATGCACCGAGACCTAGGGTCTATTGTGCCCTCTCCTATATTACATGTTTTCCCCAAGTTCCAACCTGAATATTTCCAGGAGTTTGCTGGTTAGGTTAATTAGTTATGGGGGAGGTTAACTAGTTCTTTGAACCTGGAGGTTGTACCCCCCTAGGAGCAGCTTGGCATGGCGCATACCTTCTACCTGCTGCCAATGCTGTTCTCTCTTCGTTCTCTCCTCCATACGGAGCAGCTCCTTAGAGTGTGGGATCCCACCGCTAGGCATGGTTCTGGTCCCATCATCTTGGACGCTGCCGTAGAGCGGGCCAGTTCGTCGGCCCTCTCATTTTCTTCCATTCCTTTATGCCCTGGCACCCAGATTAGGAGCACCCGGTTGCACAAAGATAGGCGGTTTAGCCTTTCTATGCATTCCTCTACTAAAAGCGATTTGATCTCATATGCTGAGATCGCTTTTAGTGCCGCTTGACTATCGCTGAGAATGGCTATGCGCTGGTTGCGATAGTTGCGGCGGAGGTTGACTTCTACGCACGAACTTCAGCCAGAAAGATACTTGGGAAGCATCCCATTGGTATGGACACCTTAGTACGCGGTCCCGCAATACCTGCCCCAATACCTTCCGGTGTTTTTGAGCCATCAGTGTACCACTGGATGGTACTGTCTTCTAGCATGGAATCACTCCACTCCGTTTTGCTGCCCAGAGTAATTCTGAAGTTCTTTTTGAAATTTATCCCCTTCGTGGTGCCGTCCTTTGGGAGAAGGGCTAGCGGTGTGCTTTTTGCTAGTGTCTCCATCTGTCGAGGTGACATTAGCTTCCCTCTTCCACAGCCCTCTGCTGACATTAGCAGTATGATATGTTTTGCAACTTATTTGATCACCTGATGCAGCGGTGTGAGCTCCAATATGACTTCCAGTGCCACCATGGCATGTGCGCTTTGTAAGCCTTTGCAGGATCACGGTGGTTTTTGCCGGGTTGATGTTTAACCCTACCATGCTGCACCATCCCTTCGCTAGGTTTTAGCTCTTTTGAACAATGTCACAGAGAGTGTTCTCAAATCTACCTCGCGCCATTATGACAATGTCGTCCGCGTACCCTTGACACCGGATTCCATTGCTGGTGAGCAACTCAAGGAGCTCATCTACTACTAGACTCCATAGCAGAGGGGATAGTACTCCACCCTGTGGGCAGCCCCTTGTGGTGCCGAGACGGATCTTGCTTCCCCCACCGCTGTTTCCCCTACCCTAGTGCGAAGGGCTTCTATCCATCTGCATACCGATACTGTTACGTTCCTTCTCTCAAGTGCCTTGATCTCGCTAATGTGGGACGCGTTATCAAAAGCACCCTCTATGTCTAGGAAGGCTCAAATCGCAACCTCGCCATTATCCAGCGAATCTTGCAACTCAGATGTGAGTTGGTACAGAGCAGTGTTAGTGGGATCTATCCGCTCTGTACGTGTCCTGTCTGGCATATAGGGGTGCGATCTTCCGATCTGATGTGGTTATCTATTACTTTCTCCATCCCCATGAAGGATGTGAGACTTATAGACCGGAATGATTTGGCTAACGAGTAGTCTCTCCTCCCTACCTTGGGGATGAAGATGGGTATGGAGTCAGGTCAGCCTGAACCGTCTCCGGAAAGTGCGCTTGTAGGAGTGTTTCTGCCCTCTCCTCCGCGTTAGTCGTATGGCACCCGTCCTGTTTTTGATGGATAATACCGTGTCCGTCTTACCTCTCGACAACGTTTTGAGCCTCTGGGGTCGAGGAGACGCTGTCACAGAATTTTCTAAAAACTATTTGTCTTTGCAAGCCTAATCTCCTTGTTGCAGATTGTTAGGTGCTGCTTGTACATATTCCTCCCAGTTGCCCGTGCGCTTGGCTCTATTGAACGGCCTTTGCACCCTATGCCTAAGAACCGAGAGTTTGTTAGACCACCAGGGACAGGTTTGTTTACTGGTAGTGACCTTTAGTGGACAGGCACAACCATTCCGCTCATATTTTTCCTCAAAGTCTCTGTGAAAATATCCCTTGAGTTTACAATATTGATTCGATGAAAGGTCCTCGTCCTCGCCATCTCCATCAACCTGCATGTCCAGCCTTCCAGGAGCTCTTGGATGGAGGGCAGCGTACCTTCCTGCTCGTTGGGGAGCTCATTACGCCTACCTTCATCAGCGGCGGTGGTTTCAACCCGCCCAGCCGAGATGGTGTCGTTGGGGGACTCGTGTCGCTCTCCTGTAACCACAGCGGCAGTCGCATCATGCACAGTTGAGCTGGCCGCCGTCGCAGGCTTTTTCAAAACCGTATTCGAAAGCAACGAATTTCTTCAAAATAAGGCCAAGAAACAGGATCATCGACTTAGTGGGTCCAAATATCCGGAAATAATACTAGAAATCGAGTGGGGAATCGAATGTGTCGACGTCTAGGGACAATAATAGCAACAATATGTAGGTCAAAAACCGCTAAAACTATTGTAATTACTTTTGATTTATACAAATAGTCATTGGTGTACGTAAATTTTTTTGATATGAATTAGGCCATTTTAAGCCTTAGCTTTCATTTTTTTTATTTGTGTAAAAAAAAATATTTTGATATACTATATTTAATGTTAAATATACATATCTTGAAAAGGATAGAAAAAAACACAAAATTTTTTTGAAACAAAGAAACGTGTCGTAATTTAATAGAACTAGGTGTATGTACTCTTTATTGGTCCACTGAATGTATGTACTATGTGTAACTACTGTACCAGTCCAAAATCAACAAAAAACAATTAGAAATGCGCTGAACAGAACGGTAGAAGTGAATTGCCTTTCGTCGAGTTTCATTGGGATTTGCTTTGTGGTAAATACTATGTATTTGTAAATATGTGGTAGAGTGTACAAACTAATCGTTTATTTTATTAAAAACGTAGAAAAAATAAGTTCTTATTACCCCGAGAGAAACCGCATTTATTCTATTTTCCTATTAGACCAAAATATCGTAATTTCTTTAAGCCATAATTAAGCCTAAGTCAACGTTGCCCCAGCAGTTGGTCAAAGTTATTATCAACTCAGCATTTGCGCTGTTGTGCGGGGAATACCGTTTGCTGCCCAGGTCTCAAGCTCTATGTTTACTTTTTGGAAATAAAGCCCTGTACGCCAATTTCAGCGTATTAAATGCTAAATTAAACACACGCAAATCAAACATTGTACTTGCATCATTTGCGGACAAGTGTGTGAATTGTCGAAGTCGAACAAAAAGCCAAAAGCGGCAATTTTGGCGATTAACAAAGCCATCAAAGTAAAAATGTGCAAAGTAAAAACGTGCTCTCGCTTAGAATGATTTTGTTGATGAAATTTGAAATATTATTTAACATATTGTTCAATAATGAGGACACGTTATTCTAATGTGCAACGCTCTGTTTTTACTAAGCCTAAACTGTCAACTGTCGTTTTGCTATTTCTTAGGGTTGTCAACACTTTACCATATTAATGGCGGCAAATTTAAATCTTAAAGAGACTTCTGGACTTCATTAATATTTATTATTTATTGACTGATAGGTGCAGTATAAAGTCAACCGAAAGTTCGAGAATATTTATATTATAAGTATTGAGCCAATTTATCCATTTTTGCCACAAACGCATGCTATCATCACAAAAATGCACCCCGATTTTTAATACTTAACCTCACAGATCGAGAGACAGTCATATGCATTGGGGTTCACGAATTTGGTGCCTTGGTCCTAGGAAAGTTACATTTGAACCTCAACAAATTGGGAAAATGCTGAAACACCTTAAGAGCAATGCACATATGTATGTATGTGCAAGTTTATTTAGTTTGGGCACTGCAAAGCGAAAAAATCAAATGGATTTTAGAAGTTAGTAGCTTTTAGCAGTTTTCAACATAATCGGTATTTGAAAAGTGGGCGTGATTATTAACTGATTTTTTTGTATCTAACTTTAGTGCTTGGGGTTCACCTGGATCGAAGGCTCACGTGGCGTAAACATATAGCGAGTAAAATAACTTTCATGAAGTTAAGAGCAGAAAATTTAAATTGTTTAAAAATTGGCTTTTAAACAAAAGTTCAAAACTTAGCATAGACAACAAAGTCCTATTATACAACGCAATCATAAAACCGAAATGGACGTATGGCATTGTCAAAAGAGTTTTGCGGTATTTTTATTGAATCATTTCGTGTGGCACCCATACATCGAGCTTCTTAGTGACTCCAAGCTTCTTCAAATGGTTTATAACGGTTTGATGACTACTATGCCGGTCTCTTTCGACCAATTCAGCGATTTTATCGCAATTTTCGACGACAGACCTTCCGGAGCGTGGCGCATCTTTGACCACCTCTACACCAGAACGAAAACGTTGAAACCATCGTTGTACAGTGGAAATGAAAACTGTATTGGGTCCATAAACTGCACAAATTTTATTGGCGGCTTGAGATGCATTTTTGCCTTTATCGTAGTAGTACTGTAAAATATGCCGTATTTTCTCTTTATTTTGCTACATGTTTGAGACGCTATAACTCACGAACGACTTAAAAGAAACGACAATCAATTAAACACGTGTTAGCGCGTGAAATGAGCTTTCCAAAAAGGTATAGCATGACCCGATGCGACGAATAAAACTAGAACTACGCGCTTTCAGCGCCAACTAGCGAAAATAGTGCAAAACTTTTTTGACAACCCAATATTAAATATTAATAACAACAATTATATTAATGTGGATAATATTAAGTAAATTTATTTAAGAGAATTATTAAAATGGTTTATTGAACAAAACTATTTGTAAATGTGGGTGCCCAACTTAGTGGGAGGCACACCTTTCAAGTACACTCGCGTTATATTCTATCTATGTGAGTGAAAATGCGATGGATCTCAGATAGATTATATGAAAATTTTATTTTTTATAACAAATTATTTTACAAATAATTGATGATGTATAAATAAGTGGGCCCGAGAGTAGTGAAGTTAATTGCAGCGCGCGAGGTTGGTGACGGAAAAACGTATGTTGATGTGCGCACTGTATTTGACGAATGTTGACGTCCGAATTGTGTCTTATCCTTTTTGTTTAGCAGGGGTACAGGTGTGGTGAGTTGTATTGTCATGTCATCAGCTGTGGTGAATTGCGCTGATGTATTAGGATGTGCCAGTTTTGCCGGGTAGAGGGGGTGGATGCTTAACTCATTTAAACATCCTGGGCCCCCTAGGCGAATATTTTGCCTAGTTTTATATATGATGTTCAATGTATTTCGAAATTGGTGTTTGAAATAAGTAACTTCAATGTGTTATATTGCGGTTATTGACAATTTCCTTAAGGACGGCTCATTATTTGTGGTTTTATTTGAAATTTCTTTACCATCGGCTTGGTAAACTAGCTGTTGGTTAGTTGCCTTTTCTGTGTTATCGGCTTATAAAGGATAGTAACTCCACGTCTGGCTCAGATATGGCCAATAGAGGAATCTTGCGAGAGAGTGGCCGGGAATGGAGAACGGCTCGCCTCGTGAAATAGAGAATTCTTCATACAGCTGATTCCCATAACCCACCCTATGAGGAGCGTTTGGATAGATGCGATAAAAGCGACCTTAGCTTTGTAAGCGTAAGTGCGTTAATGTATCCCATTGGGAGTATTGTGATCCCTTAATTTCATTTTTGATTTTTTTTTTTTTTTTAATTTGAAAATGTATGCCTCTATGGGGCAATATTGTATATAATGTGTAGATTTTTCGACTTTTGGAGACAATTTTGTTATATTTATGGTTTAGTTCTAATTTGGCGTTTAGTAGCCCGCCACCGCTCTACGCCATTATTTGATCGAGTAGTTGTGGCTCTCGAGTAGCCCTTACAATACTGATCTTGTGGAGTTTTATTTAATATTCGGGGAAGTTTCCCTATCTCTTGAATTTTCCGTAATTGTGAATTAAGGCATTGATTTGATTTTTTCTCAACTTGAGTTGGTATGGTGGTAGCTAGTTCTGTAACTAGTCCACTTTGTGTTTCGCTGTGCAGCGTTTGAGCTTTTTGTGCCTTTAAGCAACATGATGTTTCTTGGTAATTTTTAGTATTTTGGCTTTCAGGATTTGCTTTTGTAATTAAACCCGTGGTTCTTTTTGTATATGCGCTCCTTTGAGGTGAGATGGGATATGAGCTGTAATGAAGCATTGTATGATGTCTTTTATGACAATATAAGCAGTTAAATTTGCTTTTGCAATTTTTATATGTGTGCGCATGTGACAAGCAATTTGTGCAAAGTCTTTTTGACCTGACAAAATTATTTCGTTCGTTAACTTTTAAGTTTTTAAACTTTTCGCAAGATATACGAGGTGTGTTCAAAAAGTATCGCGAATCGTAACTGACAGTTTTCTTCGATTGCAGGGGCGTGTTGCATCATGAGTTCTTGCCACAGGGAAGAGCGGTCAATAACGAATATTACCTGCAAGTTATGCGCAATTTGCGAGAAGCAATCCGCCAGAAACGCCCGGATTTGTGGAAGAACAAAAATTGGCTTTTGCACCACGATAACGCTCCTGCTCACACACATCGTTGCTTCTGCGCGACTTTTTGGCCATAAACAACACAATAATGATGCCGCAGCCACCGTATTCCCCAGATCTGGCCTCCTGTGACTTTTTCTTGTTCCCTAAACTGAAGAGGCCCATGAAAGGACGACGTTACGCTTTTCTTGACAAGATAAAGACGGCATCGAAGGAGGAGCTGAAGAAGATAAAAAAAAAATGATTTTTTGAAGTGCTTCGAAGATTGGAAAAACCGTTGGCACAAGTGTATAATATCTCATGGGGATTACTTTGAAGCGGACAAAATAGATATTCATGAATAAATAAATAATTTTTGAAAAAACACAAAACTCGCGATACTTTTTGAACACACCTCGTAAGTCTACGCCCTATTTTACATAGTTCGCTTGACGCTTGTTTTTTCAATTCGAATGTGAACGATTGCGTTTTGTAAAAGTTTTTGTTTGAATTATTTTTGTTACTAACTTGGGGTCTATTTAAGCTTCCATTCTGGTCGTGTTAGTTCTTAGTTTTGATTATTTTTTCTTCTAACCTTTCCGCAATTTCATATTGGGTGGTGAGAAAATCTTTCATTTGTTGCCACGTTGTTCACTTTTTTCGTGATGAGAGCGATTGCTCCCATAAAAGTAACAACTTTTCTGGTAATGCGGCGGTGCAAATGTTTACCAGAATTGGGTCCCAGCTGTCTGTGGGAATATTTAGTGTCGATAGAATCGACAAACAATTTGAAACAGTGGATTCTAGTTTGATGAATTCTACACTTGTTCCTTTCTTAATTTTTGGCAAGTTCATTAGTGTCGTTACTTGTTTATCGACCAGTATTCTTTCGTTTGAAATTATCGTTATTAAGAGCGAACTGTTTTACTACGTCGCCTGCTTGACTGTTTGTCTTGTATCTGAGATGTACAATTTTTGTGCTTTTGATAGTTGTGGATGGTTGATGTAACGGCTGTAAACATGTCCCGGAAGGACGGCCATTCTTCATAACCTCCATAAAATGCTTTTTATTTCTAATAACGATTCCGAGTTATCGTGAATCGCTGAAGAGGCAAATCTAGTCAGTATTTTGTTAAACTGTCATTTTCTGAAATAAATCTAGCAACCTGTTTTGAGCGCTCCAGGTGTACTTTGATTTTTGTTATTGTTCATTATTTTGGTTGCATGTAGAAATATTTTTTAAAATGAAATAAAGGTTCCTTAGTGTGAACTGAATACTTTTTTCAGTATATAAACGTTTTGTTTTTTTTGTAAACGACGGTTTATTTTTTTAAATTTTATTTTAATTTTATATGCTTTGCTTTAAAACTGCAATATTAATTTTAAGTATTTTCTAAATAGGTATATAGGCACACCCTAATGATTGGCTTGTATGTACTTGTTTTTGTGCAATTGAGAGCTCGTTAGAGAGATCAACTCGCTTTTTGTGCACAATCCTGCTTGTTTATGTTTGCCAATGAACAAGAGGTATTGCTGGATAATTGCAAATGTGGACTTTGAATATTTGTGTGTACTAATGTTTTGGGTTAATTTTGCTTGTTTTTGTTTGGCAACATATTTGCACGACGAAAAGAGAGTGCAAAAACGGATTCGGTAAAATGTTTTCCGTATGCAATATAATATATGTGTACGTATGTAAATAATCATATTTTCTAATTAACTATAAGTTCGTAGTTCTGTTAAGGTTTCTGTGAATATGTTTTTGTAGTAGGTACATATATTAAAAATATATGAGGATAAATATGTTTCCACTCGGTATATATGCGATATGTATGTATGTTTTTTTTGCAATTCTTGCTTTGTTTTTTATGTTACAATTTTTATTTATGTTTGTGCCTTTGCTTACTTCATTTATGCAATCCTGCTTAATGTTTTGTTAAACATAAGAGGTATGCTGGAAAAATTGCAAGATGATACTTGAATGTTTTTTGTTTGTTAATAAGTGTTTGAATACATGAAGGTAAGCTCGTACCTAGACAATAAAGTAATATAATTTATTAACATACAGTAGAACTCCAATTATCCGAATTAATGGGGACCGGGACCCATTCGGAAAATCAAATATTCGAATAATCGGATCTTTTTTAAAAAAGTTGCCATTGGAGAGAATAAAAGCTACGTTTTGATATTGCACTATTTTTTTATTGAATTAAATGAAAGAAACATGAAATTTTCACATGTTTTAAATATAAATAAAATGTACTTATGTACAAGTTTAGAAATAAAAATCATTGTTTTTTAAACATCTCCGTCAATGTAAGCTGTTTTGCGGTCTTCAACCGTTTTCGGGTAGCCAGGTCACGCATTCGCTTGACGGTGAGCAGTTGCAAGTGGTCACACTCGGGCTGAACGATAGAGCGTAAGCGTGTGAAGTTAGTTTGCACAATTGTGCTAAGAAATGTCGACCACTGGCCTACACTGACTTCGCGGGGGGAAGTCAGTGTAGGCACACTGGCAAGTTAAGACAAGTCAAGTCAGGACTTGACGCGCAAACACTGGCTCCGCGGGGGGAAGAATAATAGCGCACTTAGACTTTTTTTGGACAATTTTTTGTGATTCGGATAATCGGGATTCGAATAGTCGGAGTTCGGATAATTGAAGTTCTACTGTAATATATTTATTATACTTTTTGTTATTTGTCTTACATTTTAAAAATTTATAGTAGTTACAAAGAAACTTAGAATTGTTAGGCAATTTTACAGTTATTACCCACAGTGCAACTTCCCATCTATGCGCGCGCTCTCATTTGTAAACATGGTGTGGTAAAATACGTTGCTCTCATTTGTAAATATGGAGTGGTAAAATATTTTGCTCTCACTTCCCTCTTCATATTTGCCCGCGATGATCCCCTCACCTAGCCATCAAAATGTGCACTCGTGCCCGCACGTGCAAAATGCCACTGAGAGCAAATATGCCCACCTCTGTACTAGGGAACCTACTTCTATGCTCTCTACTATATTAAAGGTACCTAAGCACTAGTACCTTTTAGCATTTTATAGACTTTCAATTAAGGGCATGTTGTGGTACTCGTATCTTTCCCAGTCGCCTCAAAGTTCCATGTCCAACGAATCTTGATTTGTTGTGAGAGCTTTCGTTGTGATCTTCTGTCCAGATATCCTTTTCAATTTAATTGATAAAATGTCATTTCAATGCTGAAGTTATAACGATAATACCACATATACAAGTGCAAAACGTGTCTTTTTCTCTGTGAAATGAACTAAGGACTCCCTTTATTATTTCCCGCTGTATTTATATAGTTTTGTGTCATGATTGTATGATTGTAAATATCACATAAGTTTCAACGTAGGAAGATACAAAGGAAAGAATAATTCGTCACATAACCTGCTCTATGATTACTCAAAGGGGATCAAACCATTCCACGCTTGTCTCACAATAATACAAGTTGTTTAGTCAATGTTACTGTCAGTTTTTATTAAACGTTAATGCAAACGTCTGTCACCCCATCGCTCGGCATAATCAAACTCCAATAAAAGGCTCGGTTAAAAATTTAAAAATATTCATACAACTAACTGAAAACGTTGTTAAGGAAATTTTTCATATGCATATAATTATGGCATTTAAAAAACTTACTTCACATATTCAAGTTTTTACCTTTTCACTTTATTTGAGAGTTTATAAAGCCATAACGGCAGTACATTAAGAAAAATACCATAATCTTATATGTATTTATATTTTTTTTTATTATTTTATAATTGTATCTAATATATGCAGATAAAATACTAACAACTGATTGTATTCTAATTGATTGGAGAAATACTTAAAACGTAAATGTTAAGAAATACCTTTGATATTACTGTTACTCTTACTAGGTCGGAAGGCTTCTTGCGTTTTAACCGGATTTATCGCCCACCAGTTTTGATGAGTCGGAAGCCTCCTCATTAACGTGCTGTTTAAGCCTCAGTTCGTGAGACTTTGCAATTTCAGAGACTTCATTTACCATTGCATTCGCGCCTAGATCACGGTGCAGGTCCGCAGATCTAACGTACCAAAGAGCAATAACTAAAGTCCTTAGTACCTTACTTTGAAAGCTCTGAGTGCTGGTAATACAGCTTTATCTTGAGCAACCTCTTAGTTGGGCTCCGTAGGATTGAAAGAGTGGATTTCCTGCTAACTAGGTGGTAAAGTTTAGCAAATTTCATATACTCCGAAATGTAGGTGCAGACTCAGTGAAAAAAACACACTTTTTTACTTTAAATTGGCTATCAAGGTTACCAAACGGCAATCCAATAAAGAATGTTTGAAAAAATATCAATAAAATATTTAACGTCGACAAAATAATTTATTCTGCTACTCCAACATAGCTGGAGGTATATTCCCGTGAAATATGCGGAAGATTTGATTGCGAGTTGTCATCAAAGATCATTATAGAAACATACAAGTAACAAAAGAATTATATGGTCATGAACATCTGAGATCACCTTATCCAGGGATGGGCACATTAGCTCTCAGTGGCATTTTGCCCGTGCGGGCACGAGTGCACATTTTGCGGGCTAGGTGAGGGGATCATCGCGGGCAAACATGAAGAGGGAAGTGAGAGCAACGTATTTTACCACTCCATATTTACAAATGAGAGCGCACGCATATATGGGAAGTTGAACTGTGGGTAATAACTGCAAAATTGCCTAACAATTTTAAGTTTCTTTGTAACTACTAAACATTTATAAAATGTAAGACAAATAACAAAAAGTATAATAAATAAATTATTTTAGTAATAATTTTTTTATATGTCTTTATAACAGCATTTAATTTGGTTTATTTGCCATAATAAGTTCTATGTTTGGTTTAATCTCATTAGCTGTAGCTACGCGCATTATTGTACCAAAATTTAAATCAGATAACCTACTTCTTATTTTAGATATAATTTTCGAAGCAAACAGTTTCTTTAAACTTCCTTATAAAAAGTAATTTCAATAATAACTTCAATTTATGGACCACTGTTTCTTCAAACACATATGACCAAATGAATCTTATAAGAGCGCAATGTAAATAATTACCCAACAACCCTTCTACCACCCGCCAATCGTAGAATTTCCAACGACTTGGGGTTTTCCGCAGGGTTGCCAGGCTCGATATACTGTAGTAATTATAAAAATTGTCTTCAATATATTTGAAATTTTCTTAAAATAACTCAAATTCAGAATCGAATGCTATTATTTTCAAATATATAAACTAGTTTTAATAGTTTGATTTCAGTTTTGATATTTTATATTATGTAAAATTATAATTGAAAACTTAGAGGTGTACAAAACTACATATGCGTATTGAGTAATGGCAACATTGTTCGAATGAAAACGAGAACAAAACGCTTGCCGCATTAGCGTTTGTATTCTATTTGTGTGCTTAGCCACTCTCAATCAATAATGCCATACCGCGCAAATATATTTTTATTTGATGATTTCTTATATTTTTGAAAATATGTGTTCCCTTTCTATAGCGCATATTATTATTTTAATACATTTCCAGAGGCAACATAGATTTTTAAAATTTAACAAAACAATTATAGAAAAAAACCTCACTTTTTTGAATATTTTGATAAAATAATTTTGATAAACGCAAACGTTCATATCAGAACAAAGAAAACAAACGTCATGCGAACTATGTACAAGAGGGCATAAACTGATATCTTGCGAGAAGTTTAAAAAACTAAAAATTAATGAAAGAAACAATTTCGTGAGATCAAAAAAATTATGCACAAATTGCTTGTCACATGCGCACACATATAAAAATTACAAAAGCAAATTCAATTGCATATATTGTCACAAAAGACATCACTCAATGCTTCATTACAGCATATATAACATCCCACCCCATAAAAGCGCTTATAAATCAAGAACTACGGGTTTGATTGCAAACGCAAATCTCGAAAAACAAAATTCTAGAAATAGCCAAGAGACACCATGTTGCTCAAAGGCTCAAAAAGTTCAAACGCTACACAGCGAAATACAAAGTGGACTAGTTACAGAACTAGTTACCACCATGCCAACTAAAGTTGAGTATAATACAAACAAATACCTTAATTCACAATTAAGGAAATTTCGTATGTTAGGGAAACTTCCCCCTATAACAAACAAAACTCCAGAAGATCAGTATTGTGAAGACTTCTCTAAAGCCACAACTACTCGATCAAATAATGGCCGGTACGTCGTACGACAACCAATAGAGCCACAATTTTCTAATACTCTACAAATTGGTTTAAAAAACAAAGTCAGAGTTACCTCTGACAGTCCAAATAATTAAAAGCACATACAACTTTTCGGCCCCGCAGGATGGCTTTCGCCAATAATGAAAAAATAATTCTGAACAAATCCTAGAGCGGTGGCGGGCTACTAAACGCCAAATTAGTGCGTACTAAAAATAAAATATACACAATATTAACAGAAAGTCGAAAAATCGACATTTTCATACATTTTCATAATACATACAATATCAAAAAGAAGTCAAGGGATCACCATACTCCCAATGCGATACAGTGACGCCCCTAGACTTAACAAAAGCAAAGGTAGCTCTCATCGCACCTACATTAGCGCTTCTCATAAGGGTAGTTGGTGAGAATCTGTTGTACAACTTGAACATACCACTTAAAAAATTAGTATTCTAATGAAGCCGTTCACAATAACCGGCCACTCTCTCGCAAGAACCCTCTAATTCCAGAGCTCAAAACTCAAGGCTAAAGAGCACGCACTCTGGCCATATGTGAGTCAGAAGTGGCGTCGCTACATTTCATAGAAATAAAAAAATGAAAACCATTTCAGAAAAAGCAAAAGAATATATAACCGATATACCAAATCAATAAAATAAGAAATTGTAAATAACCGCAAAGAAAATTAATAAGAGCAAACAACGCATACACATGTTCACAATAATAATAAGTCGTAAAATATAGGTCCTAGCCATACGCACCTAAACCATACCAAATATATTTAAAACCAAAGCCGATTTTAGCATTTACACGTATTCTGCGCCCTCGGGTACTCTACCAGAAGTACTCCGAAATACATGCAACAACGTGTAATACTAGGCAAAATATTCGCCTAGGGGGCCCAGGATGTTTAAATGAGTTAAGCATCCACCCCCCTCTACTCGGTAAAACTGGCGCATCCTAATGCTACAGCGCAATTCACCACAGCTGATACCACTCAACACAACTCAACACTCATCCACATCAATCAACCCACATATCAAAAAGGATGGACAAGGAGATAGTAGATACCATTCGTTCACGCAATTCGTCACAGACAGTTCGCCCATCAACACACTCATTCGCTCTATACAATTCGCACGTCAACAATTCGATTCCCCACCGCGCCGCAGAATCATTAATTTCGGTTTTATACATACAATTGGATCTTCGACAGATTTCGGCTCAACCCAGTTCCTGTGAGCGATCAACTCAACGACTAATTAAACTCGGCCGTACCGATAACATTTAAATATATTTAAAAAATTTATTGTATTTTAAATATAAGACAAATTAAAGTAAATGATACAACCAATTACTTTCATTTGCAATTTTCTTCGCGGGTGTAATTGGGATTTGAATACCCAAATAAACTGCGGAAATAAACACCTTTTCAGATTATAATTTGACATTCCTTATTGAAGTATGGATGAGAAGCAGTCGCTGCATCCGCTTTTCGAAATTTACGCGAAAGTTGGTTGAGTAGGTCATTATTGGGATCAATCAACTATGGCTCCTGGCATCCTCGTCATCATAACGCCATAGTGTCCACAAGGAAAGGACGGTAGCGATCGCACGACCGTGGGCTCAATATTAAACTAGAGACGCCTAGCCAAATATGGCATCGTGTTGCTTCATAATAAGACTAGTAATTGTTCCAAACCACAGCGGACGCGCATTAAATCTTAAAGCGGATGAGCTTGCAAGAAAACACACTACAGCTTCAATATAATAAGTGGTAAGTTGTTTCGCTGCAGTTCGCAGTTCCACTTTTTGAGAGCAAACATGTAAAATTAGCATCTTCATCCTCTTATAGTAACCTCTTTGCAAATATTTCGAGATAATGCCCCCTCAGTACTGAACATTAGATATACGCTCCAGTTGTCTGCATTCCTTTCCGAAGGTGAAAATTGTACTGGAACATCTCAACCCAATCTTAATATTTCATTTTATAATGTCATATATTTCGAAAGTTCACACTCTTAAATACACAGCTTTTTTCGAAAACTGAGCTAAAAGAGAGACAAATACATTTTCGTTTCCTGATGTGTTAATAAAAAGTGCTTTCCAAAGTAAAAAGGACTTTTTGAATCTAGCGGCCCCTGGTTGGCGCCATCTACAAACATATGTATGTATATGTCGACTGGTGCGTTCGAATCTGCTATTATCGATTGTCCAGTGAGAATTTCATGACATTTCATCAATTGGAAGTGAAGTTGTTGCGTTTTAAGTGTCAGTATGTTTGTGTTATCGGTGCGAAAATGAGCTTCGAACAAAGAGCCAACATTAAATTTTGTTTTAAATTTGGTAAAACGTTTACCGAAGCGTTTCAATTGATGAAAAAAGTTTATGGCGATGATTGTCTATCCCGTAGCATAATGCACGAGTGGTTTCAATGTTTTTAAAGTGATCGTGATCATCGGAAATTTCATCTAAACTGTACATGAATTCATCAATAATAATTTGTATATTGTGAATAACTTTTTCACTTATTTTATGTTCCCAATAACAAATTACCAATGTAAAAATTGCCAATTTTTCAACTTTAAATGCAAATATCTCTAAAACTATAAGTCAGCGGCAACTATATACATATATATATTTTCGTGATCTGGAGAACGTCACCTTTCCAGTGATACCCATTTTATTCCCGAAATCCGGGGATGCTAGTCTAAATCCCAGCCAAAGTAGGTTATCTAATTTAAATTTTGGTACAATAATGCGTGTAGCTACAGCAAATGAGATTAAACCAAACATAGAATTTATTGTGTCAAATAAACTAAATTAAATGCTGTTATAAAGACATATCAAAAAAATTATTACTAAAATACAGTAGAACTCCAATTATCCGAATTAATGGGGACCGGGACCCATTCGGATAATCAAATATTCGGATAATCGGATTTTTTTTAAAAAAGTTGCCATTGGAGAGAATAAAAGCTACGTTTTGATATTGCACTATTTTTTATTGAATTAAATGAAAGAAACATGAAATTTTCACATGTTTTAAATATAAATAAAATGTACTTATGTACAAGTTTAGAAATAAAAATCATTGTTTTTTAAACATCTCCGTCAATGTAAGCTGTTTTGCGGTCTTCAACCGTTTTCGGGCAGCCCGGTCACGCATTCGCTTGACGGTGAGCAGTTGCAAATGGTCACACTCGGGCTGACGCTCCATTCACTTCAAAGCAGTCTCGAGGCCGGCAAATGCTTCACTACCTGATGATCCAGCGTCTACTTCATCATCAGCAGAAAGTTCTTCTTCCACTTCCACTTCAACATCTTCTCTCACACTTACAACAATTTCATCGTCAGCGGGGAAGTCAGTGTAGGCACAACGGTAAGTTAAGACAAGTCAAGTCAAGACTTGACGCGCAAACACTGGCTTCGCGGGGGGAAGAATAATAGCGCACTTAGACTTTTTTTGTGATTCGGATAATCGGCGATTCGGATAGTCGGAGTTCGGATAATTGGAGTTCTACTGTATATTGATATACATATATACTAGGTTGATTCAAAAAAAATTTTTTTTTTTCGAGTGGTACTGGGAAAAATAAGTTCCTAGACACCTTTAAGAAAGCCTCTCCAAATATGAGTTTTTAATTGCAACAGGAAGGTCATCCTATATACAGTTTTCTATTTTTTCTTATTATCCGATAGAAAAATTTATGTCTCGCTTCCAACTTTAGATTTTGTAGGAAATTTAATGCCCTAAAACAAGGTCTCCTATGATTTTTTCGTAAACCCAACCGCTTAAAAGATATTAACTGTTGAAGTTTGATTACTTTTGGGAAATTTTTTTATTTCTTATGAATTTTTTAACTCAATGAAAAAAAATCATTATGAATGATGAAACTAAACTAACTACTAAGGAACAAGATATTTTTTCAAGTAGTAGGAAGCGATATATAACTTTTTCTATCTGATTATAAGAAAAAATAGAAAACTGTATGTAGGAGGACCTTCCCGTTACAATTAAAAACTCATATTTGGAGAGGCTTTCTTAGAGGTGTCTAGGAACCTATTTTTCCGAGTACCAATCGAAAAACAAAAAATAAATTTTTTTTGAATCACCCTAGTGAGAATGATTTAGAAGTGATGTAGTTGATGTGATTACTGAAAGAAAATCTGTTGTCAAAGATTACCCCAAGATCTTTGATTTCAGTAACACATTTTAGGACGTAATTAGAAATATTGTAACTTGAAGATAAGATGCTACGTCCCCTACCATAAGAGATCTGAGAGCATTTATCTAGATTCCGAAGAAGCAATCATAAAAAGTATCAATATCACGTTGAAGTTTGAGTACATCTTGCGAGTTTTTGATTATTGCAAAAATTTTTAAGTCATCTGCATATAACAGATGGTTAGCGAAAGAGAAGCAACAGGAGATGTCATTGATAAACAGCACAAAGAGAAGTGGATCCAAAACGCTTCCTTGTGGCACTCCCGATGACGCAGTGAATGAATCAGATGACACTCCATCGACACTGACACGAATCGTCTATTGCGTAAATATGATTTAATCCACTGCAAGAAGACCGCGTAAAATCCTAAAGATGATAATTTTTTATATAGACACAATCTACCTGAAATCCAGCGGAGAATGCAGACATAGAATAATCACTAAAAACCGCTAAGTTTGACACAGTGGAGCGTCCCGAAACAAACCCATGCTGATTGACATTAATTATAGATTTTACTGCAAAAAATAATTTATTTTTAACAGAACACTCAAAAATTTTCGAAATAGTAGAAAGTTTAGAAATGGGCCTGTAATTGGAGACTACATCCTTTCTACCACCTTTGAGAATAGGGGTAATGCATGTCAATTTCCAGTCAGAAATAAAATTCCCAGAGGAGAGAGACTTATTAAAGATAAGCATGAGAGAATATACCAAGGCAGTAAAATTTTTTATAAGTACAGGCGGAAGCCCATCCAAATCCAATTTGGAGGAAGACTTAATATCACCAACAACCTTTGCAATATGAAAGACACAGTGAGTCAAAATTTATGTATAGGAAGTTACTAGCCGAAAAAGTGGAACTAATACCGGGATCATAGTGAACATAATTCGATTTGAAAAATTTGCCAGGAGTGTATGCTGACTTATCACTCCAGCGTAGAGCAGAGGGAATGGACGAACACGCTCTTCTAGATTTTACAAAGTTCCAAAAGAACTTGGGGTTCGACTTAATTGTAGACTCCGTACTATAAATAAACCTTTTATAGTGAGACTTATCCAATTCATTAAACAGTTTTGTGTAGTTCTGATATTGAACAAAGAAAATATGCGATCTAGTTGAAGAGAATTTTCGGTAGTATTTATTTCTAAGTTTTTTTAACCGCCTGAGGTCCTTAGTGTACCAAGGCAACTTATATGGTTGCATTTGTTTGAGCGGGATATTATAATGACAAAATTCCTGAATTGATTTCTTAAAAATCGAGAAACTATTAGTTGTATCTAGTCCCGAAAGTAAATCATCCCATTTAATCTCAAAGAGCAGATTGTTGAGTCGTTCAAAATCACAAAATGTAAAATTAAAACCAAGCCCATCAATAGGTTTAACAGGAGCGAAAAGATAAGTATCCACCTGAAAAGACGAAAAATTGGAAGGAATAAGAGCAGGAATAACAGGCACATCCACTAATCTGCAGCGCTGTTTTCCCCTCCTTTTGGAAAAAACTTAAAGGGACGCAACTTAATGCCAGAAGGCCACACTGAAGAGGACGGCATTAAAAAAAGATGGGGACAAACCTAACTTAAAGTTTATCTTTTTAAGACTATTAATATCAGGATCTTTCTTAATTAATTTATAACATAAAAGATGCTCTTTATCAACATTAGCATGTTTAACGACAAAAGATATAATATCTTCTTCAGTGACTAAGTTAATTTAACTTTAATTTATATTAAAGTTAATTCAACTCAATCTTGCCGCACGTCGTACACACTTCACACTTGCTTCTTCTGAATAAGGGGCCATCCATAAATTACGTCACACCTTGAAGGGGGAGGAGGGTATCATTCAGAAGTGACATTGTGTGACAAGGGGCAGGGAGGGTCAAAAGCTTTATGACATCACACTTCAAAAGACAACGACGCTAACACAAGCAATCACATAAAAAACAAGAGCTGTTACCTATCGCGAAAATTCGTCCTCAAAAAATTGCGGCTAGACGTGCCCGAGAGATTCTCTGTTTAGTGAATGATGACGATGCTTTGACCAAATCCAAATTCAGAACGAAAATGAAGTGCCTGATTTACCAGTAATAAATGATATAAAGGAGTGTATAAAAAAAGAATACATAGAATAACCAGTTATTTTTTTTATTTTTTGATAAATCCATAAAATTGGAAAATGTGTGAGGTCACGACATTTTGAATGTGACAACTTGTGACAAGGACGGGGGAGGGGATAAAAAGTCCTTAAATTCCTGTGACGTAATTTATGGATGGCCCCTAAAAACGCGCCGCATCAGCATAGCGTTTATTTTCCTTTTGGACCAAAGCATTCAATTAAGTGAAGTTTCAATTTGCCGGGCAGGCTTCAGAATTTATGGGTCAATCTGTTATGAAATCTGTTCAAATGTAGTCATACTTGCTTCAATTCCATTTTTTCTAATAGTTGAAAAATAATTGTTTAATTCGTTTTTTGTTTTATAATTTGCATTTTTAAGCTCAATTATATTTGATTCATAATTACTCAGTTTCCTCTCCTGAGCCATAATCTAAAATTTTAATAAAATCTCCAATTAGACGTCTGTCCTTACATGTATATTTTTTCCTCAACTCATGGTCACTGCCAATACCCCTTTATCGATCTTCGAAAACTGTACAGTGAGTTAGTGAATAAAAGTGTCCAAACAGCCATAAATCGATTTTGTTTTTTTGATAGTTCGAAAGTATAGTTCTTTAAGAATATACTGTAAATTTTTTGGAAGGTTTTAGCAGGTAGCGCCGGTATCTAAAATATACATAGACTCATTTATCTCAAAACTACTTTTTTGGGCGTGCCGTTGATGAAAAAAAAACTATCCATCCGAATCACTTGAAATTTTAATAGGGTGTTTATAAGATCAATATCTATCGCTGGGACTATGATCAAATTTTAATTTTAAGAACTCCGATTTTTTTTTTGATCTAAAGCTAGACCAAAAATAGCTGTTTTTAAGAATGTGAACTTCAAAAGCGCGAAATTTTTTTAATTTTAAATTTTTTTTGGTTGTAGTTCCAGCGATAGCTGCAATCCTACTGATTAATAATTTATTTACTTTTTATGTTTCAGATGTTCAAAAGAGTCAAAATCAACAACGGCACCGGGAGTCCTTTTTTACGATAGCTTTTTTTGGACGCCATTTTTAATATTGTTAAAATTTTTTTGTTGATTAACAAAAAAATATTTTTGTACTTTTCAAAAGAGTATAAATAAACTGCAAAAATTTTACATTGATTGCTCTATTTTAAAACCTTAAAAAAACCCAGAAAACACCCTTAATTTGAGAGTTCTAGACCACCGGGACCCCTTAATAACGCGCAGTCATAGCAAACATTTACTACCTCGTTCAGTAACCTCACCGCAAAGATGAAACAGCGAATGTGTGACAAATAGACCAATAAGTGTAATAAAGGCATAAAAGAGTGGAAGAAAAACTTAAATATTGCACCAAATTGTGGTGTTTTATATAAGCAAGGTGGGATCACAGCAGATGAATAAAACGAAATATAAGTCAAAAAAATTAGCATCAAAAGTAAAATAATACGGGGAACAATTTGAAATCAAAGTGAAATAAAAAACAAAAGAGCCAACCTCAAAGGTAAGCAATACGAGTATAACCGTGAAGTTCAACAAAATAATTTTTGTTACCATTTCTGGCGAGATATGACAACTTATTCTTTATTTCTTGCCCATCTATGTCTTGTGCTAAACAACAAGGGCAATACCGTCAACAGCAATGACAGTCACTGATATCAGTCTAAGCGGTAAAATTCAGAAAAATGATGCAAGATGCAATGTATGCTAAAATTAATACCGTTGACCGACGCCGATCTATGCGTCTTTGGCTCTATGCAAGAAAATATAAGAGCGAAGAGAAATGCTCTATCACCACTTAGAACACCAGAACGATAAGTAGGTATCATGAGTCATAAGTGCTGCTCCTACAACGCACACGTAACTAGAGCCGAGCAGGTATATTTTTATTAGTGTTGAGGATAAAGAAGAATGATGGTAGGATGCAATTGCAACGGTAATTGCATGTTGATTATTCAGATACACAACAGGCGAAGAAAAATTGCAAAACAAATATGAACACTGATATTTATTACATCGAAAATGCAGGTTTACAGCCAACAAGCATATACCGCAATTACAATAAATGCAGGCGTGTACGCCTGGTATTCTCAAAAAAACCCACTTTGTAGTAAATAAATAAAACTATATTAGCTTCGGCAGCACATTCAACAAATAAAGGCCTGTAGTAAAAGCTATATCCCCACTGTGGCTTATGTCTTCTAGTAATTTTTTACTTATATCTACTTACAGTCCTTATATTTTTTCTTTTACTCACCTTGTAGTTACACTTTATATATTATATGTATATACGTATTGGGAGCATTAATGAAAGTAATAGGATTGATTTGACCTGGAAGAGGTCGTTGAAGACCGCGCTGGGGGGGAAATGTGACTCGTGTGCGCAAAGTTTTGAACTCAGACCGTCGACTAAGAATTCGTTTAATTGCACAGATGTTAAATTTATCAAAATCTGTGGTTCATGAAATTGCGGCAGAGCACTTGAACAAGCGCAAGGCGTGCGCGAAGATGGTCCTAAAAGTGCTCACTGATGACCAGAAATTGCGGCGAGCGGAAGTGTGCCAAGAAAACCAAGGCCGGCGTCACAACGCTTCCGCAGCCACCCTACAGCCCAAATATGGCCCCGGATTTTCTTTTGTTTCCTTGCCTGAAAAAGACATTGAAAGGCAAGCATTTTGAGACGACATAAGGGATCCAAGAGGAATTCTGGAGAAAGTCTTCCGTGACGTCTTCTTCTTCTTCTTTACTGGCCTATTCACCGCTTACGCGATGATAGCCGAGTTAACAACAGTGCGCCAGTCGCTTCTTCTTTTCGCTACGTGACGCCAATTGGATATACCAAGAGAAGCCAGGTCCTTCTCCACTTGATCCTTCCAACGGAGTAGAGGTCTTCCTCTTCCTCTGCTTCCCGCGGCGGGTACTGCGTCGAATACTTTCAGAGCTGGAGTATTTTCATCCATCCGAACAATATGACCTAGCCAGCGTAGCCGTTGTCTTTTAATTCGCTGAACTATGTCAATGTCGTCGTATATCTCGTACAGCTCATCGTTCCATCGAATGCGATATTCGCCGTGGCCAACGCGCAAAGGACCATAAATCTTTCGCAGAACCTTTCTCTCGAAAACTCTTAAGTTCGACTCATCGGTTGTTGTCATCGTCCAAGCCTCTGCACCGTACAGCAGGACGGGAATTATGAGCGACTTATAGAGCTTGGTTTTTGTTCGTCGAAAGAGCAAAGTAGCACCTGTTGGCACGAGTAATCCTGCGTTGGATTTCCAGGCTGACATTGTTGGTGGTGTTTACGCTGGTTCCAAGATAGACGAAATTATCTACAACTTCAAAGTTATGACTGTCAACAGTGACGTGGGAGCCAAGTCGAGGAGATATTTCGTCTTGCCTTCGTTCACTGCCAGACCCATTTGTGTTGCTTCCTTGTTAAGTCTGGAGAAAGCAGAACTAACGACGCGGGTGTTGAGGCCGATGATATCAATATCATCGGAATACGCTAGTAGCTGTACACTCTTATAAAAGATTGTACCTGCTCGATTCAGTTCTGCAGCTCGAATAATTTTCTCCAGCAGCAGGTTGAAAAAATCGCACGATAGGGAGTCGCCTTGTCTGAAACCTCGTTTGGTATCGAACGGCTCGGAGAGGTCCTTCCCGTTCCTGACGGAGCTTTGAGTGTTGCTCAGCGTCAGTTTACACAGCCGTATCAGTTTTGCGGGGATACCAAATTCAGACATCGCGGCATAGAGGCAGCTCCTTTTCGTGCTGCCGAAAGCAGCTTTGAAATCGGCAAAGAGGTGGTGTGTGTCGATTCTCCTTTCACGGGTCTTTTCCAAGATTTGGCGCATGGTGAATATCTGGTCGGTTGTTGATTTGCCAGGTCTAAAGCCACACTGATAAGGTCCAATCAGTTTGTTGACGGTGGGCTTTAATCTTTCACACAATACGCTCGACAGAACCTTATATGCGCAGGAGGCTAATCCCATAGTAGTTAGCGCAGATTGTGGGGTCTCCTTTTTCATGGATTGGGCATAGCACACTTAAATTCCAATTGTTGGGCATGCTTTCGTCCGACCATATTTTACAAAGAAGCTGATGCATGCTCCTTACCAGTTCTTCGCCGCCGTGTTTGAATAGCTCGGCCGGCAATCCGTCGGCCCCTGCCGCTTTGGTGTTCTTCAGGCGGGCAATTGCTATTCGAACTTCTTCATGGTCGGGCAATGGAATGTCTGCTCCATCGTCACCGATTGGGGTATCGGGTTCGTTTTCTCCTGGCGTTGTGCTTTCACTGCCATTCAGCAGGCTGGAGAAGTGTTCCCTCCATAATTTTAGTATGCTTTGGGCGTCGGTGACTAGATCACCTTTGGGGTTCTACAAGAGTATGCTCCGGTCTTGAAACCTTCTGTAAGTCACCGCATCTTTTCGTAGAATTTTCGAGCATTACCCCTGTCGGCCAGCTTATCAAGCTCTTCGTACTCATGCATTTCGGCCTCTTTCTTTTTCTGTCTACAAATGCGTCTTGCTTCCTTCTTCAACTCTCGGTATCTATCCCATCCCGCACGTGTTGTAGTCGATCGTAACGTTGCGAGGTAGGCAGCCTGTTTTCTCTCCGCTGCGACACGGCATTCCTCGTCGTACCAGCTGTTCTTTTGCACTTTCCGAAAACCAATGGTTTCGGTTGCAGCTGTACGTAAGGAGATTGAAATGCCGTCCCACTGTTCCCTTATACCGAGTTGTTGACGAGTGCTCTCTGAGAGCAGGAGTGCCAGCCGAGTAGAAAATCGTTCGGCTGTCTGTTGTGATTGCAGCTTCTCGACGTCGAACCTTCCTTGTGTTTGTTGGCGTGCGTTTTTTATGCACAGAGGCGGGTGCGAATTTTGGCTGCAACAATATGGTGGTCCGAGTCGATGTTAAGACCTCGGAACGCACGCACATCTAAAACACTGGAGACGTGTCTTCCGTCTATCACAACATGATCGATCTGGTTGGACGCTTTTCGATCCGGAGACAGCCAAGTAGCTTGATGAATCTTCTTATGCTGGAATCTAGTACTACAGATAACCATATTTCGGGCCCCGGCGAAGTCGATCAGCCTCGATCCATTTGGGGATGTTTCGTCGTGGAGGCTGAATTTACCGACCGTAGTGCCAAAGATACCTTCTTTGCCCACCCTGGCGTTAAAGTCGCCAAGCACGATTTTGACATCGTGGCGGGGGCATCTCTTATAAGTGCGCTCCAAGCACTCATAAAAAACATCTTTGGTCACATCGTCCTTCTCTTCCGTCGGGGCGTGGGCGCAAATCAGCGATATGTTGAAGAACCTCGCTTTGATGCGGATTGTGGCTAGACGTTCATTCTCCGGAGTGAATGAAAGTACTCGGCGACGGAGTCTCTCTCCCACCACGAATCCAACACCAAGCTTGCGCTCCTTTATATGGCCACTGTAATAAATGCCCAAGGACCTACTTGTTTCTGTCCTTGCCCCGTCCATCGCATTTCTTGGACGGCGGTGTTGTCAGCCTTTATTTTCACGAGGACATCAACCAACTGGGCAGCGGCACCTTCCCAATTAAGGGACCGGACATTCCAGGTGCATGCCCTCAAATCAAAGTCCTTAATTCGTTTGCCATGGTCGTCATCAAAAGGGGGGTCACTTATCCGAGGCTGTTTAAACTTTTTCATTGGGGGCGGTTTTTAAGTGGCGGGTCCCAAACCCAGCGCACAACCCTAAGTAGGGAATATTTCGCCTTCTCACTTTAGCTCGCCTTCAAACGGGTGTTCTTAGGCTACCCAGAGGATACTTGGTCAAAGACCGGAAGTCGTGAGCTGCTTGAGTCATATGTAACAGAATCGTTTCTGGCCACTCCCAAGTGAATGGCGATCAGAGAACTTTCCTCACTTGCGTGAACTCCTACAAATGACTCCATCCTCCCTACACATGGCTCCATCTTCCTCCGTGACGTCTTCAATGCTTGGAAATCGCCTATTTTGAAAGTTTTTAAAGATTACGATTGGTTCAATACATTTTTACATGGTAAAGCTGGCTATGCTGTGCAAACTTTTCGCATTTAATAATTTGAATATGTCTGAAACGGGGTTCTAATAGGGTATATTTATGATTCTGTTTAAGCAGTTACAGTTTTAGGACTACACCCAATTCCTACTCTTGTGTCCTCTCCAATCTAGAAACAAACTCTTCCAATGAAAGGAAACACTAGCAGCGGCTGAAAGACACCACTTTTGATGACGACCACAACAAACCTAATAAGAACTATGATATGACGGCATGCACCTGGAATGTTCCTGTTGAGGTGAAGAAAGAGCGACCCTTTGTACTAATAAATACAACTCTGTAATATCATAGAAGTATTCTCTTGCTCTTGCAAAACCCTTGCAAGGTGCACGAATTGCAGATTTTTCCACCTAATGCAACGGCACATTAACAAACTCACACAGAAAAGCATTTGCAAGGGCTGTCAAATATGTCAGACCAAAACCCATGTTTATTTTCGTGCAATGATACGTGATATTTTGACGTTAAATTGTTGAGGAAGGTAAGTTTTAAATAGATTTTATAAATTCTATTTAAATTTTAAAGATTTGTTAAAGTTTTTTGTTAAAGGTTCATATCCAGTTCTCAAAAAACCGATATGTGTGTGGTAACATAAATATTTTCCTTGCGATTTAAGGAATGTTGTTGATGATTGGTAAGTTTTATACGACATTTCAAAATGAAATATACTTCATAATAATGATTTTAACTAATTTAGGACGAATTTAACGATTACTTTGAATTTCTTTCAAGAAACAATTGCTGATTTGATTTAGTACTAGATTACTATAGAGCTGCATACTAGCACAAGTAAATTTATCGCAGGAATGGTTCTTGATAGTTTCTTAAGCGTTTTTACATTTCGTGAGAGCTGGATACTAAGCTTAAGAATGAATGCAGAAGGTGCGCATTCACAATAGCCATGCACAATAGTCATATACTATAAATTGACCGAATCAGCCGATCCTATATCACTATCGTGCCCTTGTACATTTCGGTATAGAATTTTTGCAATCTGTAATCTTGCAAGAGCAAGAGAATCCCGCTCATATGTTTATGCTGAATTAATGAATAAATATGTCCGCCCTCTTCCGTTTTATATTTCACGCTAAACAGGTTGTTTTATTACACTGTGTTAAATTATATCACAACTCTAATAGGTTATGGGCCTATGACATAAAATATTATAGAAAATATTTCGGGAATCGTGTAAACTAAACGTTTTGGTATCTGTTAAACGTGGATTGATTATTTTTAACCAAATAATCTCGGATTTTGTTGCTTGAAAAAATGGCGGCCAACGTGGAAGCTTTCTCGTTCGAAAAATTGAGGGGTGTGAAAATTTGATATTTTGAAGCGCCACGCGAAATCATATCTTGTGATAAAAAACTTCTGGAGGGTAGTTGAAAAAGAGCTACCTGCAGAAAATTCAGACAAGGATAAAGTGTGTGATGAGGGTGCATTGACTGATATAAACTTAATGATAGGACCTAATAACTTTTCTCATATTGCACGGCTGCAGCATATCAAGTGTGGAATTTATTGTTCTGTGTGTACGAAGACACGGGTCTTAGAAGAAGGTAGAACTTTTAAAGAAATTAGTGCAGTGCAAGCTTAGTGACTATGTATCAGTGCAAGAATATGTGAATGCTGTTATGAAGACGTCACTTAAAGTCAAAAACGCTGGTCTCAATATAGACGATGAGCTGACAGCTTCGTCAATGTTAGCAGGTCTATCGGACGAATTTCGCCCACTCGTACTTGCCGTTGAAAATACGAAAGACAAACTCACCATCAATAGTGTCAAAAATCTTCTGTTGCAAGACGTAAAATGTGATAATTCAAATAAGAGTGGTGAGAATGTACTATATTCGAAAGAAAAATCAAATTCGAAAGTGAGTTATAATAAGTTTCGATGGTCATTTTGCTCTTGATTGTCCTAATAAGACTAAGCAAAATTATAACCATGCAAAAACCAAAAATATTCTTTTCGCATCTTTACTTTCTCATGACATTCGTAATAAAGATATAAAGATGATTGGTTTGTTGATTCGGGTGCTATTTCACATATGATCTCCAATTAGACGTCTGTCCTTACATGTATATTTTTTCCTCAACTCATGGTCACTGCCAATACCCCTTTATCGATCTTCGAAAACTGTACAGTGAGTTAGTGAATAAAAGTGTCCAAACAGCCATAAATCGATTTTGTTTTTTTGATAGTTCGAAAGTATAGTTCTTTAAGAATATACTGTAAATTTTTTGGAAGGTTTTAGCAGGTAGCGCCGGTATCTAAAATATACATAGACTCATTTATCTCAAAACTACTTTTTTGGGCGTGCCGTTGATGAAAAAAAAACTATCCATCCGAATCACTTGAAATTTTAATAGGGTGTTTATAAGATCAATATCTATCGCTGGGACTATGATCAAATTTTAATTTTAAGAACTCCGATTTTTTTTTTGATCTAAAGCTAGACCAAAAATAGCTGTTTTTAAGAATGTGAACTTCAAAAGCGCGAAATTTTTTTAATTTTAAATTTTTTTTGGTTGTAGTTCCAGCGATAGCTGCACTCCTACTGATTAATAATTTATTTACTTTTTATGTTTCAGATGTTCAAAAGAGTCAAAACCAACAACGGCACCGGGAGTCCTTTTTTACGATAGCTTTTTTTGGACGCCATTTTTAACATTGTTAAATTTTTTTTGTTGTTTAACAATATTTCACATATGACAAAAAATCGTGAAATGATTATAAATGAAGTGGCGATGGAAAATAAAAACATTCTAACTGCAAATAATGATGTAATTCAAGTTAATTAAAAAAATGGCGTGAATATGTGCTTATTTGCTAATAAAATAAAGACAGATGCTATTGTAAAAAACGTTGAGCATGTGCCGGAGTTATGTGCGAATTTGTTATCGGTAAGACAAATGATGAAAAATGGAAACAAAGTAGTATAATTTGATAGCCACCGCAAATGTTGCAAATGATCTGTATCGTTTAAATTGTGATATTGAGTACAATCGTGATTCGCCAAATCAAAATGCATTTTATACTCGTGACGATTATAATTTATGGCAGAGCAGAATGGGAATAAGAAATGTCAAGAAAATTTGAAGAAAGTGAAATGTACTTCTGAGGGTATAAACTTTGGAAAAATTAATACGAAAAAATGCGTAATTTGTGTGAAAAGAAAACAAACGCGTCCTTTAAAAACAGTGTTGCTCGGGCAGAAAACTTTATTGTAATGCGTCCAAAGCATATAGACTGTTCAATCCGAAAACGCAAAATATTGTAATAAGTCGTCATGTTGTTTTTATTGAAACAGAAAATAAAAATGTAATTGAAACAGACTATTGTTGTGAAATTCCTGAAGGGTGTGAATCTTTCAATATTGACGATTCAGAAGAGGTAGAGAGTAAAGAATCGCCAATGGTTGAAAACACGCAAACGGAATATGCAAATAAACGCGAGAGTCAGTTAGTGAATAATAAGGTAGACTCTGATTCTTCTGAATATGAAAGTGCAAAAGAACTCTGTAGAAATTAACGTTTCGTGTAATTATGTATATCTTAAGGCGTTCGAAAAGAATAGTGGCCATGAAAGATGGCTATAACTTTTGTGCAACTGAAAATGCAAATGAGTGGAGTGTGGCAGTTCATGCTGAAATAGACTCTCTCCATTCGAACAAAACATGGTGTTTAGTACAATTACCCGTTGGTAAGAAAGCCATTAAAACCAAAATGAACGGTAATGATGAGGTGATACGACGTAAGGCTAGATTGGTGATCAAAGGATATAATCAGAAAAAAGGTGTTGATTATGAAGAAACGTTTGTCCCTGTAGTTCGATACACGTCATTACGTATTTTATTGGCGTTAGCTGCTCGGAAAGACTTGTTAGTACATCAAATGGATGCTGTAATAGCATTTCTCAATGCTGAGTTAAATGAAAAATATATATGGTGCAACCTGACGGTTTTGATGACAACACTGGATGTGTATGTAAGCTCTTGAAAGCCTTATATGGACTGAAGCAGTCCAGTCGAGTGATATTCAACCTCGTACAAAACACGTGGATATAAAAGATAAATTTATTCGGCAGCATTTAGAAAGCGGGAAGATTAAATTGATTTATATTCCAACGAACGAGATGTTAGCAGACATTTTGACAAAAGGTATCGCTAAAGAAAATCATTTTAATATTTGTAATTCAATTGGACTTTTAAAGAATTAAAATGAACTTGTTTTCTTTGCTATTATTTAAAGCACGAAACTATGTATCAAAATGTATGCATGAAATTTAAAGAACAAAAAAATAATTTATAAATATTTATTATAAAAAGTGTCGTTCAGGAAAAGTGTTGAAATGAAGAAACAGGTTGTTTTATTCCACTGTGTTAAATTATATCACAACTTTAACAGTTCCGCCTCTGAATTGGGAAGGTGCCGATGCCCAGCTGGTTGATGTCCTCGAAAAAGTAGAAGTTGATATCTCCGCTGTCTAAGAAATGCGATGGACGGGACAATGACGGAGACGAGTAGGTCTTTGTGACAATTACTACAGCGGCCATACAAAAGACAACTTGGTGTGGGATTCGTGGTGGGAGAAAGACTCATTCAACGAGACCTGGCATTCACTTCGGTGGATCAGCATCTAGCCACAATTCGCATCAGAGCAAACTTTTTCTAGATAAAACTGCTTTTCGCCCACGCCTCCACAGAAGCGAAATTTTAATTTATTTAAAATAGTCTACATACATTGACTACAGTCGGAAAATACAGCTTCCATGGCGAAACCTCTTCAAATGCGTTAAGTCTTATTGACTTCACAGGGTTATCTGTATTATTAGATTCCAGAACAATAAAATTTATCAAGCTACCTGGCTGTCTCCGGATCGAAAAGTTCGCAACCACATCGATGATGTTGTGTCAATGTTTTTAATGAGCGGACGCTTCGAGGACCTAATATCGTGAAACTTTTTGATTTTGTAATTGATTTAAGATATATTTAACTTTAAACTATAATTTTATTTTTTATACATATTTCAACATTTAATTTACAGCATAAAATCAATACGGTGTTTGCTCATTTCACTAAATTTTTCTACTATTTATTCTCGTTCCACAGGAATTTTGTAGTTTATTGTTAAGGAGTGCTTAGCCGGTAATCTTTTCTGGAGCATCGTTGTTCTGAGCCAAGTCTTGATTCGGCGTAAAGAAGAAAAGGATCGGTCAGCGCTAGAATTTGCGGCTGGCAAAGTGCAGAGTACGCGAAGGAGAATATGAATCGACGGATATATATTCTTATCACAAATACTGAGGCTTTCCAAGGAAAAAAGAACTTCTGTTCTCGTAGTCATTTTCATTTTCTATGGTTGTTGAAAAAGCACTACTTCTGCTTTAAGCTTCATTTTTTGCAGTTCTTTGTTTCCGGGAAAGATTTTCCCAAAACGTTTAATTAGGCATTCAATGAGTACAGTTAAGTCCTTTTCTTCCGAATTTAAGTTGAATTTTGGTAACAGTTGCCTCAAATTGCATGACCGTGTCAATGAGTGAAATGTATGCAGAAACCCAGCTTTGAGCTGGGTGATTGTTTCGATTACTCTGACGACCAGATGTTATGGCGTTTTCCACTTCAACATCTAAATTTTCAACCATCTGAGTAGCATGTGAAAAGATTGCATTAAAGTCATGATGAGCAGTCATTCTTCACATGTTCAGTCTTGCACCCAATGTTGTTATGACTTTTGATTGATTTGTTCTGCAGAATCACACTAAGTGGCTGCGTCAATGACAAAACATCACTGAGACAAAAAATTCCAATAATAAATTCGAAGCTGCACAGTACTGTGACTAAACTCGACGCTTTTACTACAGTCGTTCTATTCTTCCATTCGCTTATTTTTGTCAGTACTTGAACGATTTCTGGAAGGGTGACTGTGAATTGATGAATGGCATCATGTCTTTGTACTTACCTTGTCTCACAAAGCTGCTCAATTTTTCTGCCCAAGAATTGAGCTAAAACAGTGTTACGCTTCGGTCTTGAAACTTGGAAAAATGTTGTAAATCCTCTGAATATTTGAGATATCCTTCCAATCAAAGCAATTTGAACGGATTTCAGAATGCTGCTGTTCAATTTATGGGAAAAACATGGTATCTTCTCAGCGTTTGTAGCTTCTTTATACCCTGAACAGGATATATTAAGTTTGTCACGAAGTTTGTAACCCAGAAGGAAGGGTCGGAGACCCTATAAAGTATATGTATATATAAATGATCAGTATGTCGAGCTGAGTCGATTTAGCCATGTCCGTCTGTCTGTATATATACGAACTAGTCCCTCAGTTTTTAAGACATCGTTTTGAAATTTTGCGAACGTCATTTTTTCTTCAAGAAGCCGCTCATTTGTCGGAACTGGCGATGTCGGACCACTATAACATATTGCTGCCATACAAACTCCAAGACAACAATGTAATCTCCGAAGAAATTGTTCAGATCGGTTAACTAAAGCACATAGCTGCCATACAAATCGAACGATCGGAATCAAGGGCTTGTACGGAAAACTTTCGCATTTGACGTGGCATGTTGACGAAATTTGGCATGTGTTATGCTTAAGGTAACAAAACAATCATAAAAAATATGTTCAGAACGGATTACTATAGCATATAGCTTCCATCCAAACTGAACACATAGTTACTAACAGAAACGCACCTGTGAAGGGTATTAAGCTTCGACGCAACCGAAGTTAACTTTTTTCTTGTTTTGTATTTCCTTTACAGCTCCACGATCTCCCAACATCATACAACCAACAACACAACCATCAGTGTCTAATGCAACGCATTTCTGAACATCCAGCCCTATATCTTTCATGTCTTTCAAACGCAGCTCCCGAAAGTGAAATCTCCTTTCTTCAATACTTATATACTTCAACTCTTATATACTTCAATACTTTTATTACTGTGATTAAATTGAAAGGTAAATTTTTAATTTATACTTCGGGTGTTTTTCGAATCGGTAATTTTTTTCTGTAAGTTGGTAGTATTTTTAATGACATCTATGCTTAATTTCACGTCAAAATATTTATTAGTATTTGAATACGCGACGTGTGAGGCTCTAAAAGTGAACTTTCAATTTTTACTATGTCTGAATTTATTGAACAAACAAGTGCGATAATGCACCATCTCATACTGCATTGGTTATTTGTGATCATTTCGCCACATTTTCACTTTATCGTGCCGCAATTACGCATTCGCCTGATTTACCTTCGTGTAACTTCTGGCTATTCAGCAAATTCACATGACCACTCCGAGGACACTTTGAAGGAGATGAAATGGACAAAATTCGGTTTTCAATTTGATCACGGTAGTATTTCCTTATAAATATTTGTACATATGTACATATTTGGCTCGTATTTGCTTTCGTAAACATACAGACAAATGTGCCAAAGAAAGAATATGTACATATATACATATTATATGTATGTTTTTCCTGTGTAAGCATTGGTTTATTTTGCGTGTCGGTCTGTGCGCATGAAATAAATTTAAAAAACTTGATGAAAATGATTTTGATTATTTATAACATTTGTGGCTCAGTGGAAATAATGTATAACTTTTTACTTTTGGACCGTGGATCCGCCCCTGCTGAGGGCACTCATCAGTAACTTAGTATAAGGGAACTATGGGACAGCATTTCAAGCTCCTTGCGTACCGCTGCAAGCCAAACCATTGGTTTTTGTAAAGTTCGTACAGCTGGTACGATGAGGACTTTAGTGTCGAAGAACAGAGAATATGCATGCATCATCTCTTTGCAGGATATGGTTGTAAGAAAGCAAGTCCGACGATTGAAGACAATCTTTGTCGATTACCGTGGGATAAACCTCCTTCATTCGCATATACGGTTTTTGTCGATTTTAAAGTTAAAAATGAATGTGTGAAGGGAAAAAAGTATTTTTTTCCTAAAAATTTTAATATAAAAAAAAAAAATTAAAAATTTTTACTTTATTTTTTTAGTAGTTTATGGCCAGAAATCTGGAGTTATTGGGGAAAATTTATAAAAAGGCGATAAATGACACTTTTTTGAATAAAAGCAAATAAAAACAAATAGAAATTGTAAAAAAAATTAAAAGGTCATAAAAAAAAACTGACACATACGAACGCCAAGCCCTTTGAGGGTTTTACTATACTGACCTAGTACCATCACCCTGACTTGGAATTTCTCACCCCCCAGATTAGTTGTTGTACTGTGTAATCAAAAAATTGAAGTACATAAACATAAACACTTAACATCATACAAGTACATCATAATAAAACCAGTGTATTCAAAAATTCATTTACATTTAGTCCGGTTCACAAAATATTACTGGAAGATAACTAATTCAATAATCATTATTGCTGTTATAATCGTTGAAATCTACATGCTTATACACGTAGAGGTATAATGTACATATATTCAAATGATAATTATATTTTACCCGTGGTTGGAGGACCATCATTTTGCTTTCGGCACGCCTTTGCGCCTATTCATTCCTATTCGCCATTAGTGCCATATTGCGAGCAACTAAATAGTTGATTTAATTAACTTTGAAATTGTATGCATATCTGTTTAAGCGTCAATTGAATTTGCAACATAATAAATTTTATCTGCAAAATGCTGTTTTAAAAATTTCGAGATTCACTTAAAATCTTTTTAACATCTAGATGGGTAGGTTAGGCAAACAGATATGGAGTTCTGCGAGTTCTACCGTAACAACAGCCATATCCATAATTAGCAACAAATTACTTACAACAGCATGTAGAATAAAAAACTAGAATACGTTAAATTTACACAACATACATTGTGACAAAAAGTATCAGGAAACTGTAAATAAAACGTAAAATATTTAATTCTGTATCAATATTTATTTTGTCGCCTTCAAAGTAATAACTTTTACAAGCGATTTTTGCTGTCATAAGCACTTTTCGTTAAGTAAATTTTTATACCCTGAACTGGGTATATTAAGTTTGTCACGAAGTTTGTAACACCCTGAAGGAAGCGTTGGAGACCCTATAAAGTGTGTATATAAATGATCGGTATGTTGAGCTGAGTCGATTTAGCCATGTCCGTCTGTCTGTCTGCATATAAGTATACGAACTAGTCACTCGGTTTTTAAGATATCGTTTTGAAATTTTGCAAACGTCATTTTCTCTTCAAGAAGCTGCTTATTTGTCGGAACTGCCGATATTGAACCACTATAACATGTAGCTGCCATACAAACTGAACGATCGGAATTAAAGGCTTGTATGGAAAACTTTCGCACTTGACGTGGTCTCTTCATGAAATTTGACATAGATTACTGCTTAAGGTAATAACATAATCTCCGAAGAAATTGTTCAGATCGGTTAACTGCTATAGTTAATGTAGCTGCCATACAAACCGAACAATCGGAATCAAGGGCTTGTATGGTAAACTTTCGGATTTGACGTGGTATCTTCACGAAATTTGACATGGATTACTGCTTAAGGTAATAACATAATCTCCAAAAAAATTGTTCAGATCGGATTACTATTGCAGCTAGCTTCCATATAATCTGGTTGGGAAGTTACTAAAAAAATGAAGCTGTGAAGGATATGTTAGCTTCGGTGCAGCCGAAGTTAACGTTATTTCTTGTTTTTAAATGCAGAATCATGGAGAACATAAATTTTAAAGTCTTCCATACTAACGTTTTTTCGAATTGTATTTAATTCCAAGGAGGATGGAGCAATGTGTAGAAGTTCACACAAGCCAGAAACGATTCTTTTACATATGGCTCAAGCAGCTCACGACTTCCAGTTTTTTACCAAGTATTCTTTGGGTAGCTTAAGAACATTTGTTTGAAGGCGAGCTTAAGTGAGAAGGCGAAACATTCCCTTCACAGGGTTGTGCGCTAGGTTTTGGAGCCGCCCCCAATGAAAGATTACCAGCTGCCTCGGACGACCATGCCAAACGAAATAATCAATACGATTTGAGGGCATGCACCTGGTCCGGTCTCTCAATTGGGAAGATGCCGCTGCCCAGCTGGTTGATGTCCTCGTTAAAGTGAAGGCTGACATCACCGCCCTCCAAGAAATGCGAAGGCAGGGATAAGAACTGAAGCGAGTAGGTCCTTGTGTCATTTACTACAGTGACCATATAAAGGATCGCAAGGTTGGTGTGGGATTCGTGGTTGCAGAGAGACGCCGTCGCCGAGTACTATTATTCACTCCGGTATATGAACGCCTAGCCACAATCCACATCAGAGATCTGTATGCGGTGGCCGCAATTATTGTACACCTAGTCAATACTTCTTGCTTCTGCGACTGAACACTGCACTGACTGATACGTGTGATGCTAAAGAGAAAAAAATGGATGAAAGAACACCAGCGCAAAGCGAGGAGTGCGCATAACATATTGACTTCGGCATAGAAGTGTTTCAAGTGTTACGCACGAAACAAGCAGACACTTTGTTTGACTTGTTGCCGAAGGCATAAGACGCTGCGTTTAGCTTATTGCCGAAGGCATGACACTTTATTTGACTACTAACAACATGCTTTTGGCGCTAACAGAGGAACGCAATTGAACTATGGTTGCATATGCTACATAATTACATATTTACCTATTAACTAGAAAAAAATATAATTTGCAAAAAAAAAAAAAAATACTTTTGCCTTTTATTTATCATTCAATATGTGCTGCGTTTATAATTTTTAACGGAGTGTTGACGTATCACAATTATTTGTTGAAATTTTTATAATGGGAATGTAAAAATAATAAACTATTGACTGCATTTGGCGCTAGTCGGCTTCGCTTCTCAGGAGTTGAATGAATTTGAAAAGTTAATTTTGATAAACGAGGATAGTTTTTGGAATTATTTGTCTACCATTCAAATAAGTCAAAATCTCCCGTAATTTTAACTTTTTCCTGGCTATACCGTTCCCCTTCTTCTTCAGGAATTTCTGATGCTGTCGGTGCTGAGTCTTCTAACAAATTTGATAGAAAGAATTGAATATCTTGATTGTGATAGGGTGATGGAGTCGTTCTGGTTGCTGTTGAAAAACTTGCTAAGTTATTAAATGAATTTCGCGAAACTGGCGCAGACAACTGTGGACCAGAGCTTTCGGAATCAGAAGTAATATTAGCCAGTGGTATTGATTGGAAAGAATCTGCTGCAGTACATTCTAATTCTTGAATGCGACATATGCAAAAATTTTTAATATCGCGGAGGTCGTTACATTGCATATTTACAGCTGGCGTATATAAAAAGAATGCAGCCTTATGTCACAAAGTCAAATTCTTCACCCAAATATCGTCTACATTTTGAATTATTTTTTCTTTCAAAACAGAAATAGCGCCAATATCTTCGCTATTAGGTTTACAGAGGTCTTGAATTTTATAAATCGAAGGTAAAACAAAACACACAGAGGGTGAGCTGCAAGTTTGCAACTTTTTGAAAATAATTTCAATGTTCTTACACAATGCAAGTAAGACTTTCAGTGTCGAAATATTTATGTGTAAAAGGCGCTGCCTTCTTTCTCACTTAGCAATTCATTTATAATAAACCAGTTATCAACGATTGATTTTATCATGGCGTAATTGGAATTCCACCGGGTTGGGCATGGACTTTTGAGAGAAGTTGTAAGCCTGTTCTGCAAATTTGCTTTTTTAAAATATTTTACGAGTTTCTTGCACGCCTCTAATATTTCAGTGAGCTCAGTAGTTTCGTCAAATGATTTATCTAACACATTTGCTAATAAATGGCTACTACAACTAATGCGTGTGTAGTTCTCCAACGCTTTAACCATATTCGAACCTCTATCTGTTTTACGAATTTTATAGCATTCACTGACTAAACATTATTTTTAAATTCTTTAAAATATTGTCACCGGTTGATCTCTCAAAATCCATTGATTTCAATCCTAAAGTGACATCAACAAGTTTAAAATCGTGGTGATAGTGCAACGTGACTCCTAAAAAATTTCTTTTTACATAGTTGTCTGACCACGTATCTACATAACAGAACAGAACAGAAGCACATCCACTTTTTACAACGTCGTTTATTTCACTCTTAATCGTTTCCTTTATTTCAACCTCTGACAATATATTCCAAATGAAACTTCTTCCCTTGTGTTGCAGTGATAAGGTGTAAACACCATTCGCAATTTGTTCAGTGATAAAAGCTTGTGTATCGGACATTATATAAAACCTATAGAAAAACACATATCCATACATAAAATAACTCATTTATTTCGTAAACACATACATACATACAATATACACTACAGAATAATATCATTATATTACTTACTTCTTATTAATTTACAAAGTTATATTAAACAAAACTGCCAGGTTTTCAATTCCGTGTAAACAAACCGAGCGCAACAGAATAACTGAAATTATGAAATAAGCGTGTCAGTCAAGTGTCGTTGAATTGTTGTTACAGTAAAAAACAGTCAAATAAAGTGTCATGCCTTCGGCAATAAGCTAAACGCAGTGTCTTATGCCTTCGGCAACAAGTCAAACAAAGAGTCTGCTTGTCTCGTGCGTAACACTTGAAACACTTCCTTGCCGAAGTCAATATGTATATCAGAGATAAAGAGATGTCCAACTCTTCTCCCACTGGAAGTGAGAACACAATTGCTAAACGTCAAAACCACCTAAACTTTGACAGTTGACTGGATTGAGGTGGTTTTGACGTTTAGCAATTGGAAACGAGCGATGGCCAGATTGAAATCTTACCAAAAAAATATGAAAACGGAGGGATTTGTTATATCCTTCAAGACCACTTATAAAAAATGTTAAACAATGAAAATTAAGTAAATTTATGATATTTAAAGGTATTTGATGAAACGTTTTGTAATGTGATGCATAACAGTATTATTTTCAATGGAAATTTATTAAAAACATTTATTGATTAAGAGCTAAAATGCTCAAATCCTTTTATTGGGTATTGAAAGTTCAAAAGTCAATTGTTCTAATATACTTTAAAAAGATTTAAATATTTTCTCCATATAATAAATAACCACTATATAGTAGTTTTCATTCGTACTAAATGTTGGGTGTTTTAATTTAAAATGCCCAAAAAATTTTATTTTGTTCGATCTGGCCATAATGGAAAATGTTATAAAAAACGCTTATTTTGAGGCGCTCTCACACTGGAATAAGTTGGGCATCCCATTATCCCTGATGTATATGCAGGCTTAAATTGATCGTCACATGCGGTGGTGGTGTGCGCTTGCACTGCTTGCTTTGCGCTGGCGTTCATTCATCCACTTCTTTTAATGTAAGTAGGCTTAAAGTCAGAGAAACAGTAGCGCATGCCGATCTCTGATCCACATCAAAGCGAAGTTCGTCAACATATCGCTGATTTGGGCCCACGCCGCGACGGAAGAGAATGTGACCAAAGATGCCTTCCATGAGTGCTTGGAGCGCACTTATGAGAGCTGCCTCCGCCATGATGTCAAAATCGTACTTGGCGACTTTAACGACAGGGTGGGCAATAAAAATATCTTTGGCACTACAGTCGGTAAATTCAGCCACCACGACGAAACATCCCTAAATGGGTTGAGGCTCATCGACTTCGCCGAGGCCCGAAATATGGTTATCTGTGGTACTAGATGCCAGCACAGATATACATGAAGCTACCTGGCTGTCTCCGGATCGAAAAGCCTCCAACCAGATCGATCATGTTGTGATAGACGGAAGACACGTTTCCAGTGTTCTAGACGTGCGTACGCTACGGGGTCCTAACATCGACTCGGACCACTATCTTGCAGCCAAGATTCGCACCCGCCTCTGTGCATAAAAAACGCACGCCAACAAACATAAGGAAGGTTCGACGTCGAGAAGCTGCAATCACTACAGACAGCCGAACGATTTCCTACTCGGCTTGCACTCCTGCTCTCTGAGAGCACTCGTCAACAACTCGGTATAAGGGAACTGTGGAACGGCATTTCAAACTCCTTACGTACAGCTGCAACCGAAACCACTGGTTTTCGGAAAGTGCAAAAGAACAGCTGGTACGACGAGGAGTGCTGTGTTGCAGCGGAGAGAAAACAGACTGCCTACCTCGCAACGTTACGATCGACCACAACACGTTGGGAATGGGATAGATACCGAGTGAAGCGAGACGCATCTGCAGACAGAAAAAGAGAGAGGCCGAAATGCGTGAGTATGAATAGCTTGATAAGCTGGCCGACAGGGGTAATACTCGAAAATTCTACCAAAAAAAGCGGCAGCTTACAGACGGTTTCAAGACCGGAGCATACTCTTGTAGAACCCCCAAAGGTGATCTAGCCACTGATGCCTAGAGAATACTTAAATTATGGAGAGGAGAAGGCGAACCCGATTCCCTAATCGATCACGATGAAGCAGACGTAATGTTGCGCGACCACGAAGAAGTTCGAATAGCAATTATCCGCCTGAAGAACAACATAGCGGCGGGTCCAATGGATTGCCGGCCGAGCTATTCAAACACGGCGGCGAAGAACTGGTAAGGAACATGCATCAGCTTCCTTGTAAATATGGTCGGACGAAAGCATGCCCAACGATTGGAATTTAAGTGTGCTCTGCCCAATCCACAAAAAAGGAGACCCCACAATCTGCGCCAACTACCCTGGGATAAGACTCCTCAACATCGCATATAAGGTTCTATCGAGCGTATTGTGTGAAAGATTAAAGCCTGCCGTCAACAAACAGATTGGACCTTATCAGTGTGGCTTTAGACCTGGCAAATCAACAACCGACCAGATGTTCACCATGCGCCACCTCTTCAGCGATTTCAAAGCTGCTTTCGACAGCACGAAAAGGATCTGCTTTTATGCCGCGATGTCTGAATTTGGTATCCCTGCAAAACTAGTACGGTTGTATAAACTGACATTGAGCAACGCCAAAAGCTCCGTCAGGATCGGGAAGGACTTAATCGAGCAAATACAATATTTTATAAGAGTGTACAGCTGGTGGCGTATACCAATGATATTGATATCATGGGCCTCAAGGGATGGTGCAGAGGTTCGGTAGTGCGATGACAACATCTGATGAGTTGACATTGAGAGTTTTCGAGAGTAAAGTTCTGCGAAAGATTTATGGTCCTTTGCGCGGCGGCCTCGGCAAATATCACATTCGATGGAACGATGAGCTACATTAGATATACGAAGACACTAACGTAGTTCAGCGAATTAAAAGACATCCGCTACGCTGGCTACGTCATGTTGTTCGAATGGATGGAAACATTCCAGCTCTGAAAGTATTCGACACCCCGTTGGAAGGACCGCTTGGAATATCCAATTGGCGCCACGTAGCGAAAAGAATAAACGATTGGCGGGCTGTTGTTAACTTGGATATAATCGCGTAAGTGGTGTCTACGCCAATAAAGAAGAAGAAGATTTAATTCCAAGTGTTTCTTTATTTCATTTTTAGAGGTCGGTGAGGTAATCTGGCCTGTTTTTTTAATTTTTTTTTCATAGAAATTTTTGTTTTACAATAGATAGATCATGAGGTATTTCGTGCAGTGAGATACGTTTCTTCACTGGCAAAACGATTTCTCATGTCTGGATCGTCTGAAACTCAAAAACCGTACTAGAATCATAAAGTGTTGATAATAAAAAATTAATTATCGATTTTTTTTTTGTTTTTAATTTTTTCCCATGTTTTTTACATAAATTTTGTCATAACATTGTCAATAAATTATAAAAAATTGTGAATCTAGATAGCCAGGCGTTTTGTGAACATTTAAAAAAAATTGAGCAAATCGGTTGACTAGTTCGACCGGAATCGTGTTCGCCAGTTTAAAAAAGTGTGTTTTGAGAAAAACGGGTTTAAAATTTGAGGTATGCGCTCCGAGCGCTCCGAACGTCGAGCGGTATTATTATTTTTGGGCCTCTTTCGAAACTTTCCAATGGTAAGTGGGTTTCTACATTAATTCTAATTGCATAAGGGAACAGAAAATGCAAAAAAAAGAACAAAAAAAAATTAAAGAAGATTACCCTACTGACCCCTTAGTAACTTCCTTACATTATTACTTGGTAAGCTATTTTTCTATTATTTAAGAAAAAGAAGAACTGTACTTAATCAAAAATGAGGCATTCAACTCAGTACATTGAGTTTGAATATATAATATAGTGAAAAAGCACGTATCGATATTTTGACTCGAATCGCCAAATTGCTAAAAAAAAATTGGTCGTAGTCCAAATGTAGTATAGTCCGTTACTAAAGACGAATGAATATAACTATCAATTCCGTGATTTGAGGAAGGAAGAAAGGTTCTTGAGTCGAAATCATGGCCATTAAGGCAGCGGTATGGTTCCGGAAGCAATATACACCATATACAGCGCACTTTAATATAATATAAAATCGTACACCATAAAATGACGGAGAGCATCTATAAAACACTTTAAAACCGTCTTTTAAAGAGATTCATGAAATTTTTGAATCTGTTGAATAGGTTCGTCAACTGAAATAATATTTCGACTCTTGTACATTTTTGAATAAAGTATAGCTTTACATTATATAATCAGCAAAACATTTGTTTATAGATCCAATTTGTCGTTGTAGCGAACATTTATTTTGATGAAAATTATGATCAAGAAAGTGCGTTCTGGAGCAGTAGATTTACTGCTACCTTTATGCCAACCTGTGGTTGGAAGACGTTTCAGTGACCAGAAGCCTAAAATGGAGTTTATAGAAAGTTTCTGAAAGTGTACTCCTATACCAACCCTTCACGAAAGCTTTGAACCATCCATAAAAAATCTTACTGCCTCTCTCCTCCAGAGAGTTCTCCCCTTTCCATGCCTTCCGCGAAGTTATATGAACAGAAAAACGGGCTAGGGCTAGATTGAGCGCCTTAGTAATTCTCGTATTTTGAGCTGAAAACAAAGTATGCGAAGGTTTAGGAGTGCCCAGTCTCATAAACATTCAAGTACCCAGATCCTCTGAGGCTGAAAGCAGTTTTAGTGGCCATACATCTTGCGGCTATAACGCCATTGTTGATGAGAGCAGCTCATTGAACATTCGCCAGGAGACAAGTGTTTAAGGGGTAGTGTCCAATGATCTATCTTTGCAATAGGCTTGCTATGACCTTCAAAGTCGTTTCTTTCATACCCCTTAAGAACAGAAAATCCTTTACCGACACATGCGATCTCTTACTGGCCTTCGGGATTAACGCAACCCTAACCTGTCTCCAAGTCCCAGGAATATATCTTAATCAATCGATGTTCGCATAGATGGATACCAACCAATTTTACGAAAGTGTAACACTTTATTGCAGTTGCGGTAATATAATGCCAGCTTAGGGGATTTGAATGCTTTCAACGAACTGATCGCCCATGCCAGGCACCCCGAGAGGTGCGATACCAGGAGAAGGATTGCTTGGAAAGCGAACATCCAGTAGCAGCTTAAGAGTGTCCTGACTGCTCAAAGTCCAGCTGCAATTCTTATCCTTTAATTACCCCAATAGGATGGGATTCATTGCGAGGATGTGCTTAAACGTAGAAAAAGCCACGAAGACCTCTTGGCCTTTCTTATTTCGATCACAGCCAAATCTTCAGATAACCACTTTTATAAAAACCCTGGAAATGGCTGCGGCTATGATAGCACCATCCTCCCTACTGCGGTCGCGTCAAATTCAATGGAATACGCGAGTGTAGCGATTTCGCTAAACGTCTTTAATGACAACTTCCAACTAAATTTATACCTTCTCTAATCAGATCTGCAGCTCAAATTATGTTCTCCAGGAGTAAATTAAATATGTCGAAAGATAAAGTAGCCTTGTCTGAAACCTCGACTCGGAGAGGCCCTTCCAATCCTGCCGGAGCTTTTGATATTGCTCAACGTCAGTTCACACAGCCGAATTAGGGATACCATACTCTGGCACAGAATACTATCAAAAGCGGCTTCGAAATCGACAAAGAGATGGTGTGTGTCGATCTTATTCAACGGGCCTTTTTCAAGATTTGCTGCTTGGTGAATATCTGGTCAGTTGTTGATTTTCCAGGCCTGCATCCACGCTCGGTAGAACCTTTTTTGCGATGTTGAGGAGGCTTATGCCACGGTAGTTGGCGCAGATTGTGGGGTCTCCTTTTTTTTGGATTTGGCAGCGCACACTTAAATTCAAATCGATCTTTCATCCGACCATATTCTACAAAGAAAGTGATGCATGTGATGCAGCTCTTCGCCACCGTATTATAATAGGTCGGCCGACAATTAATCAGCCCTCGCTTCTCTTCCATTGGGGCGTAAGCGCAAATCAGCGATATGTTGAAACGTTCATACACCGAGGTGAATGACATTACACGACAACGGAGTCTCTCTCCCACCACAAATCACACACCGAATTAGCGCTCATTTATATGACTACTGTGGTAAATGCTACAAATACCTACTCGCCTCAGTCTTTGTCCCTTCCATCGCATTTCTGAGAGGGCGGTGATTTCAGCCTTCACTCTAATAAGGAAATCGAACAGCTAGGCAGCGGCGCCTTCTTAATTATTGGACCGGACATTCCAGGTGCATGTTCCTAAATCGTAATCGTTAACACGTTTGCAGGGGTCGTCATCAAGAGGGGGGTCTCTCATCTGAGGCTGTTTTCTTCTTTTAATTGGTAGTGTTTCTTACGCGGCGGGTCCCAACCCTGCGCACAACCGTATGGAGGAGATGTGTCTCCTTCTACCCAGAAGATACTTGGCCAAAGACCGGAAGTCAAGAGCTGCTTGAGTCATATGTAAAAGAATCGTTTCGGGACACTCCCAAGTGAATGGAAATCAAAGAACTTTCCTCACTTGCGTGAACTTCTACACATGGCTCCACCCTCCACACATTTTGTGGTAATGACAAAAATTAATACATCATATAAGTATCTAATATGAAATTTTCAAACTATGTACGATATCTTAGTAAGATTAACTCTCTGTTGTTATACTTTAGTTTAATGCCAAAAATATCTGGAATTTTATTATACTACATGCCTGAGTTCAATTTGTATTTTTTTTTTTTTGCTTCGGTCTCGATGATTAACCTTACATTATGTTTTATTGCCTGCATTTTTTTACAGAAATCAAAAACGTTTCGGGTCAGTTTCGGACCAATTAACACACGTAATTGCTTTGTGCCGTAATTTTTATACTCTTGCAACCTCTTGCTACAAAGTATAACATTTTTGTTTCTCTAATGGTTGTGCGTTGTACCAAAAACTCAGCAAGGAACATATAGGGTTATACATATATACATATAAATAATCAGGATGACGAGAAAAGATTAAATTCGGGTGACTGTCTATCTGTCTGTGCAAGTTGTAAAAAAGCGCGATACAAGTAAATAAAGGACTAAATACGCCAGAGGCATTAGAAGTTTATGGGAGCCGGTGTGAAAATTGGAAGATGGGACCTATTTCCCATATAACAAAATTTTAAATTCAATTTGATTTTTAACTTTCCAGTACACAAATCAGGAAGCAATTGATATAACGGGATAAAATTTTGTACCACTAATTCCCTTAAAATACGCCTTATCATCAAAAATTGTCTAAAACCAATCAAAACTGTTCCGGACCCTAGATACTCAACATGTGGACCTTAGTATCTATAGTTGACTTTTAACCGAAAATATCGTTCAATGTGTGAGACATACAATTCAAATTCAGAGAGTATCCTTTCTTTACAATAGTAATTTTGTGTATGAAAAATGAGCTGAATGGGGTCAATATTTTCCAGAGCCCCATATACCTGATAAAAAGGTTTTCGAACCTCCAGGTGAATTTATACTAGATATATCGGTCAATATTTGAGTTATCTCAATTAAAATGAGAGCGTGTTTTATAACTGTTTCTCTTTGTGCGTAAAATAGATACTATTGGACGGAAACTCGCCCTAGCCCCTATATATGTAATATCAGGATTTTCAAACATCAGGCTGACTTTTCTCACAATTTTGTAACAAATCTTATACCGAATTTTTCAGTCAGTGTATGAGTTATATAGGGTATATATGTATATTTAAAATTGTTAGATTTCGATCCTCTGGTTAATGTTTTACATCTTAAGGTATTTCGCTGGATTTGATTCTTGCAAGTTGCAAGAGTATAAAATGTTCGATTGTACCCGAACTTAGCTTTTCATACTTGTTTTAATATGAAAACTAACAACTAAGCGGTCAAAATGGTGATTCGGTTCACATTGTCATGTAGTTATTTCCCCAAATTTCCAAAAAAAAGATGTAGATGTCTTAATAAAGCTTAAGAGATGTATTTGTTTTTGCACAGTATACTTAAATTTTGTTACCACTTTCTTTGAAAGCTAATTGCGCTTTGATTTGATTGAAAAGAACGTTCAACATCAATTTCAATGAATTAATTTCAAAAATCGGTAAAAAAATTTGCTAGGTTATTAAATTTTTTATAAAAATGAAATGTTTGTAAAAATTTGCAACGAAGTTGTATTTGCTGTCAAATTTAAAAATCGTTGTAAAATAAAACTAAAATTTGAGACAATCTGTGGCTTTTTTACGGATTCAATATAGAACAAGATTTTTGAAATGTCACACGTCACTGCTACGAGCCAAAAATTATTTGAAAATGTTTAAGAAAATTAATTTGCCTTTTTATGCGCCTATTTGTTGGCATGATCAGGCATATCATTAACAAGATGATTGCTCTTTTTGCCAAATAAAGGTTTCAGATCAAAATTTTAAATCGCTTAAAAACGTAAATAATCTGAATGTTGCTACGGTTACAAAACCAAAATGCGGAATGTATTTAGAGAAAGAATTATATTTAGAGAAAGAATTCCTTTCTTGTATGTATCTCAAAATCAACGGAAAGGCATTTGGTTTCCAATTTACAAGACTTACTTAGTAAATTGTGTAAATATACCCAAATTATTTCCAGATTTAAATCATAAATCATTTTAGAAGCTGTGTTATTATACAATGAAAATCTGTTACCATCAGTTTTTGTCGCGAATGGGGTTAGCAAAAAAGAAGCGTATGAAATTATGGAAAACATTTTTGGTTTACCTCCAATGCACGCATAAATAAAAAATCATCGCTAACTGAAAAGTTTTGACAATTTTATTTGGCATGTAAGGTGGGTACAATTATCTTTGTTATCTTTATGAATAAGTTAGTAGGGCATCCAAGCATTATGTTCGAAACGTATGGCCATCTCGAGAGTCATATCAGATATGTTTCAAGTCCCATTGGTAAAAGCTGAGGATGTTATTTTACCACCACTACATTTAAAGCTGGGTTTCAGGAAACAGTTTGGATGAACCGGATGTTAATAATGAAGCTTTTGCAACTTGAAGTAAGTGAAGCTAAAATAAAAGCTGGTGTTTACTAATTTGTTTTCATACTTACTTCTTTTTATTTTATTTTTTTGCAATATAGTATGTACATATATAAGCATTTTCATTGGACCTCGAAATTATGAACGACGTTGGCTTTATGAACAAGTTGAACTGTGTTTAGATACGTGCATGTAAGAGTTTTATAGCGCTATGTGACAGTTTCCTTGGAAATAGGAAGAACAGAAGCGACTGTATCACGGCTGTAAATGATTTTTTAAAAGCGTGTGGTAAACTGGGTTGCAGCATGACGATAAAAATTAATTTCTTGCATTCGCATTTGTACTTTTTCTCACATAATCTGAGCCAGTTCAGTGATGAACAAGGCGAACATATCCACAAAGAAAAACGTTTCAAAGGACAAAAACAAAAAAAAAAAAAACAAAAAATGAAAAAAAACCAGAGACCGTAACTCTTATGACTTTTATCAAAAAATAAGAGTTATTTTTGATTTTTATTTATGCCGTATGTGTTACAATATGCTGCATCATTCCAATTTTTATATATGAATATATGCGACTTATCCATTATCAAACCGTCCAATAAACTCTTACGTAGTAGATATATTCACGGTAGCAATACTTTAATTAAAACAGTATTCAGAAGAAGCAAATTTAGGCGTAGTGATAAAGAAGAAACTGACAATTAAAATATAGAAAGTTATGAAAATATCATGGATAATGTATCAACTATAAAACGTGAATAGAGCGAAATAAAAAAATTCTAAAATTCTTAGCTTACGTAAAACTTAAGAAGTAATGGTTACTACTGCGAGAGGCTTATAAGTTTTGGCTGCCATTCAAGTCAGTGTTAAGAGGTTTTTTCAGGTGTTCAATTTTACCATCTTAATCGATTCTAAATGTTCCTCAGATAAACTATATCTCAAATCTCCCAATATCAATCTGAGTGCGGAAAATGACCTTTCTACACTGACTTGAGTGGCAGGTACAGAATGAACAATTAAAGCTAATTTTCGAAGCCATGGATACGCAAATTTTTTGCTCTCTCAATATTCCAATAAATTAGCAGAAGTATCCAAACGTTTTTCTTTATAATCATCTGTTTCAAGATACGCTTTTCGGAGGCTGTCAATTGATAACAAAAGACAAGTCATCTAAATTCAAGACGAGTAATTCATCTCCATTGACTTTCGGCCGTCGCTACGAAGATCGAGAGCTTGCATCGGAGCTTACATTTCTTAGAAATAAGTCTTCTACAATCAGGTGGTGTTCATACAGGAAAATTGTTGAGTTTCGAAGTTTTGCTCAAATACAACATGAATGAGCATACATTGTAAAAGTAACAGACAAAACATTAAAAATATATCTATCGGTCATCTACACGTTATTTTAAATGTTGACTTGTCTTAGCTCACCACGTTCTTTGGCCGAATTTAGCTTCTCATGTAATAAGTCACGTCTTTAAGTTCTTAGATGACTGTAAACAGGCTGCATATATAGAGTCACATTCAAGCAACTTTGTTTGCCTTTTTTCGATATGATCCAGAAGTTGTCTGGTCATCTCAGTATTGAAGTCTTTTAGAGTAAAAATAAGCTCTAGCCAATTTTTATAAAAATCTCCGAACAATAAATTAGATTTTTGTAGTTTAAGCGTCAGAGTATTTACTGGTTGTAGAGCCTGCATAATTTTTTCTAGTGCCGCCCACTCATGTCTTTGGAGTTGCTCGGATAATGGCAAATTTTCACAGCAAAATTCTTTTAAGTGTAGAAGTCGCTTCAACATATTATAAGTGGAGCTCCAACGTGTTGGTACGTTCAATATTGGTTTGAGGGTTTAGCTACTTTTTATATTATGTCTGGAATAGAATGAAAAATTTAACAAGAACACATTTTGTACATGCGAAGTTTAAGGAAATAACTTACCGATATGCAGGTGTTCTCAAATATTTTACACAATTCCGTGATTTATTCACTACATTTGTATTTATGTTATCTAAAAAGTCTCTAACAGCTAACTGCAATGTGTGGGCAGCACATTTATTAGAAATAATATTTTCGAATCTTACATTGCACCCAATACTTTCGTAATTGTCTTCTATTTCACTGTCACTTTTTTCGTCATCACTATGCAATGATAACAGCTCCACCGCTTTCACCATATTCCTGCCGTTATCAGTGGTTACTGCATAAACTTGCGCCTTATCTATATTGAAACTTTTCAAAACATTTTCAATTTTAGTGGTTAAATATTGCGTAGCATGTTTCTGCTGCCATTCAAGCATGGCTAGTGTGAATATTTCAAGTTTATTGGATGTGATGCAAGAATTAACAACTTCATTCACGGACATTTCAACGGTAAATTTAATTTTTTTTTATCATTTTTGCATGCTTCACTGCTTTCTATTTTAGCCCTTTTGTCATCATATATATCACTATGGTCCTTTTGTAAATGTCTTTTCATATTAGTTAAACAGAGTGCACTAATTTTTTTTTACAAAGTTTACATTCTCCATTGGAACCTTCAATAATATAAAAATCTCGTATGAATACATTTCGATTTCTTCCCATTATGAACTTATATCAAACATTTACTTTTTCAGTTTTGTAAATAAGCAGTGCTCATCACAACTTCTCCCTCGCGATTGAATGCTATCATGATGGTGTAATCAAAACTTTTCTACGATGTTCCTTCGTGTATGATTTTTTTTATTAAAAATTGTAAAATAACTCTATTTCCGGTCCCTGAAAAAAACACTTTTTATCTACATATTTTCATGTAATAAAATTTATTGGTAAATTAAGTCCGTTGCGAATTTTTGCAAAAATTTCGATTTTATAAAAAGTTGAAATTATTAAATATTTTTACCGACTTTTGAAAAAAAGGGTTTCTTCTTTTTCAACCGTTCATAAATAAAAAACCGTTGATAATTAGCTAAGATATGGGCTTCCAAAATTGGCTTGTGGTTCTATTCAACAAGATATAGAGTATAAGAAAAATAGCATCACTTTACAGGTGTTGTGATTCATTTTAATTATACGTACATATATGTATATTAAAATAGGGCTAGAAATGGGTTGAGACATAATTAAGTTAGTGAAAAATAGTCATATTAAAGTATATTAACTGATATTGTTAGTTCAAATGTACATTATTTAATTTATGACATCAAAAACCACTTATCGTAAAATAAATATATAGCATAGTATTTCTAGCGTTTCCATACTCTTGTTATTACGGAACATAATAATTTTTTAGCTTTGAAATTGGGTTAGGACGTAAGTACATTTACATATGTTTTCAGTTGAAAACTAAGCAAGTTTTTCTTTTAAGCAGTTAGCCAAAGTAGTTTAGATTTTAAAGTTGTTTTCCTTCTCTTAGCCACTTTGACATGCCATGTTATTTTCATGCTGTCCAATATTATCTTTTTGACAGCAAGATAAGCGTTTGCGCTGATATGTCATCTGAGCTGGTTGGATTGATTGAATTAAACATTAAATAAGCTCAAAACTAAATAAAATATTACATTGAATAAAAAAATTAGAAAGTTTGTTTTCAATTGACCTTGCAGTTTCTTCAAATAATGGAATGCATACTCAGTGCGGGACTAATAACAACTATTGGTCCAAGAGAAGAAATAAAAACTTAAGTTACAAGAAGTAGCACTTCGATTCGAGTGCGATCAAGAAGGATAAGAATGAGAAGGAACCACAAGACATTTCGGTAAAAATTGTAACAAATAAGTTCGAGTGTAACCGAACATTTTAAACTCGTGCAACTTGAAAGAATCGAATACCAGGAAATTCATTCCTTTTCCTTGATTTGAAAAATGTCAACCAGAGGATCGGAATTTATTTTATTAAGGATACGAAGTTTTAAGTTTACAAATATCAATATGTAGTAAATGGAACTTCACGGTAGCCTCGACCCGATTTTTTATATTGTTGCCAATAACATATACTATTAAAGTGCTATTAAAATGTTATTATACTATTAAAATGCTCCCTTTTTTCATTCAGGTACCTTACATACATATGTATCATCACCAATCTATAAGGAGTAAAATCAACCGAATGTTCGAAAACTCTTATTTAGATTTATGTATGGGGACTAAGGCAAGTTTTCACCCGATTTTATTCATTTTAGCCACAGGAAAAGATACCCTCCGAATTTAGTTATATATAATATCTCACACATTGACCGATATTCTCTGTAAAAAGACAACTATGGGCGTTGAGGTCTACACCTAGGGGCTTGAATATTTGTGGTTTGATGTGGATAATTTGGTCATGGGGAAATTTTATGCAAAGGCACTTAAGAGAGTTTTATCCCGCTACAATGGAATGTGAAAGTGGTAACTAAATTGTATTATATGGAAATATATCAAGGCGGTTGCGCCCATAGTCTAATTTAAACACCAGACCATATAAAACTCTTTTATGTTATTCTAGATATAAATTAAATGTTTCTGACGCATTTAGTTGGAGGATGGAGTTATGTGTAGCAGTTCACGTAAGTGAGGAAAATTCTCTGATCGCCATTCACTTGGGAGTGGCCAGAAACGATTATTTTACATATGACTCAAGCAGCTCACGACTTCCGGTCTTTGACCAAGTATCCTCTGGGTAGCCTAAGAACACCCGTTTGAAGGCGAGCAAAGTGAAAAGGCGAAAAATCCCCTCCGCAGGGTAGTGCGTTGGGTTTGAGACCCGCCACGTAAAAAATTATACCAATGAAAAAACAACAACAGCCTCGGATGAGTGACCCCCATTTTGATGACGACCATGGCAAACGGAATAAGGACTACGAATTAAGGGCATGCACCTGGAATGTCCGGTCCCTTAATTTGGAAGGTGCCGCTGCCCAGCTGGTTGATGTCCTCACGAAAATAAAGGCTGACATCACCGCCGTCCAAGAAATGCGATGGACGGGACAAGGACAGAAACAAGGTCCTTGTGGCATTTGCTACAGTGGCCATATAAAGGAGCGCAAGTTTGGTGTGGGATTCGTGGTGGGAGAGAGACTCCGTCGCCGATTACTATCCTTCACTCCGGTGAATGAACGTCTAGCCACAATCCGCATCAAAGCGAGGTTCTTCAGCATATCGCTGATTTGCGCCCACGCCTCGACGGAAGAGAAGGATGATGTGACTAAAGATGCCTTCTATGAGTGCTGCCCCCGCCAGAATGTCAAAATCGTGCTTGGCGACTTTAACGCCAGGGTGGGCAAAGAAAGTATCTTTGGCACTACGGTCGGTAAATTCAGCCTCCACGACGAAACATTCCCAAATGGGTTGAGACTGATCGACTTCGCCGAGGCCCGAAATATGGTTATCTGTGGTACTAGATTCCAGCACAAGAAAATACATGAAGCTGTCTCCGGATCGAAAAGCCACCAACCGGATCGATCATGTTGTGATAGACGGAAGACACGGCTCCAGTGTTCTAGACGTGCGTACGCTCCGAGGTCCTAACATCGACTCGGATCACTATCTTGTTGCAGCCAAGATTCGCACCCGCCTCTGTGCAGCAAAGAACGCACGTCAACAAACACAAGGAAGGTTCAATGTCGACAAGCTGCAATCATAACAGAGATTTCCTACTCGCCTTGCATTCCTGCTCACTGAGAACACTCATCAACAACTCGGTATAAGTGAACTGTGGGACGACATTTCAAGCTCCTTACATACAGCTGCAACCGAAACCATTGGTTTTCGGAAAATGCAAAAGAACAGCTGATACGACGAGGATTGCCGTGTCGCAGTGGAGAGAAAACAGGCTGCCTACCTCGCAACGTTACGATCGACTACAACACGTGCGGTATGGGATAGATACCGAGAGTTGAAGAGGGAAGCGAGACGCATTTGAAGAAAGAAAAAGAAAGAGGCCGAAATGCGTGAGTATGAATAGCTTGATAAGCTGGCCGACAGGGGTAATGCTCGAAAATTCTACGAAAAAATGCGGCGGCTTACAGAAGGTTTCAAGACCGGAGCATACTCTTGTAGAACCCCCAAAGGTGATCTAGTCAGCGATGCCCAGAGCGGAGTGGAGGGAACACTTCTCCAGCCTGCTGAATGGCAGTGAACGTACAACGCCAGGAGAAGGCGAACCCGATTCCCCTATCGAAGACGATGGAGCAGACGTTCCATTGCCCAACCATGAAGAAGTTCGAATAGCAATTACCCGCCTGAAGAACAACAAAGCGGCGGGGGCCGACGGATTGCCGGCCGAGCTATCCAAACACGGCGGCGAAGAACTGATAAGGAGCATGCATCAGCTTCTTTGCAAAATATGGTCGGACGAAAGCATTCCTAACGATTGGAATCTAAGTGTGCTATGCCCAATCCATAAACATGGAGACCCCACAATCTGTGCCAATTACCGTGGTATAAGCCTTCTTCAATCTGCTACTGGAGAAAATAGTTCGAGCTGCAGAACTTAATCGAGCAGGTGCAATCTTTTATAAGAGTGTACAGCTACTGGCGTATGCCGATGACATTGATATCATCGGTCTCAACACCCGCGCCGTTAGTTCTGCTTTCTCAAGACTGGACGAGGAAGCGAAGCAAATGGGTCTGGCAGTGAACTAGGGCAAGACGAAATATCTCCTGTCATCAAACAAACAGTCGTCGCACTGGCGACTTGGCAATCTCGTCATTGTTGACAGTCATAACTTTGAAGTTGCAGATAATTTCGTCTATTTAGGAACCAGTATTAACACCACCAATAATGTCAGCCTGGAAATCCAACGCAGGATTACTCTTGCCAACAGGTGCTACTTCATACTGAGCAGGTAATTGAAACGTAAAGTCCTCTCTCGACGAACAAAAACCAAACTCTATAAGTCGCTCATAATTCCCGTCCTGCTATATGGTGCAGAGGCTTGGACGATGACAACAACCAATGAGTCGACCTTAGAAGTTTTCGAGAGAAAGGTTCTGCGAAAGATTTACGGTCCTTTGCGCATTGGCCACGGCGAATATCGCATTCGATGGAACGATGAGCTGTACGACGACATTGACATAGTTCAGCGAATTAAAAGACAGTGGCTACGCTGGCTGGGTATTCGACGCAGTACCCGCCGGAGGAAGCAGAGGAAGAGGAAGACTTCCACTTTGTTGGAAGGTCCAAGTGGAGAAGGACCTGGCTTCGCTTGGGATATCCAATTGGTGCCACGTAGCGAAAAGAAGAAACGACTGGCGCGCTGTTGTTGACTCGGCTATAATTGCGTAAGCGGTGTCAACGCCAATTAAGAAGAAGAAGAAGAAGAAGACGCATTTAGTTATTGATTTATTACATTTTTGGTAGTTTTTAACAAAACCGATTTTACCTGTTTATATAGATGATATAGCTTTATTGCTTTGATAGATATACAAATTAATTACATATTGACTAAATATGAATCGTTGTGCCAAATTTGTTTTTCATCTTATTTGTGTGTTTTCCATAGCAGTGGTCTGATTACACCCATCTACGATTTTTTTCTTCCTTTTTTGTCGAGAAACACGTACATATACGCAGTTTTATCATCTTTTTTGGCGTGGAACAATTCGTCTCGTCATCCTGACATTTATACTTGTATATACGTAACGCTATATCTATCTGGGTTAGTTTTAGGTGATACATACAACCGTTGGGTGAACAAAACTATTATAATAAGTATCGACATGTTTCGGCAACAAGACGTAGGAAACAATAACGATTGGACCGTGCAAATAATGAAACGAACTGAAGTAATCATAAAATGCAGCACCACTTACGTAAACAAACAGCTTCAGCGTCATTTATCGCACTGACAATATAAAAGGTTTCCATATCCAAACGAACGGCACATCCATTGGCATTATATCAGCAAATCAATGACAGTTGCATGCAACGCCAAGTGCAATATTAGTCACATGGTGACAACGAAAAATAGGTTATTGGAAGAACAACAATGTAAAGCTCACACGAATACATAATTTGATTTAACGCGGTCGCCATCTGGATTGAGATGTAACTTCTTTAAAAATTGAGATATCTTGATGAAAATTGGTATACGGGTTCCTTAGTATAAAAAAAATCGAAATCGTATATGGACGTAATCGGTTTACTGCCATGCCCACAAATCGCTAAAACCTGAAAATGTATAAAAGGCCATAACTACATATGCACTAAATTAAGATATAAAATTCATATTTGACACAAGAGATTGTAGCAGGCAGAGGCACCTGTGAAAAAAAAAGTTTGAAAAAGTGGGAGTGGCCCCGCCCTCTAATAAGTTTAATGTATATATATCCTAAACCGCAAAAGCTACAACAACCAAATTCGGTCAGCATGAATTATGCAGGAACTCCCACCGATAGTGTAAAAATTTATGAAATCGGATGAAAACGCGGTTTACTGCCCATATAACGGTACTGTTCAAAACTACTAAAAACGCAATAAATCCATAACTAAATACGCCAGAGAAATTAAATTTTACCTCTGAGATAGGATGAGTAGGCTTTATGAGAACTGGTGTAAAAATTGGACAGTGGGCTTAGTATCGCCTAGGTTTTGTGAAATCTCATATCTCGGGACCCGATCAACCGATTTCGACTACATTTAGTACATTTAATTTTTTTTACCATTTATATGTTACAGTGTGAAAGTACGCAAAATCGGACAACAACCACGCATTCTTCCCTTATAACACAATTTTAAATTCCACTTGATTCGTTCAGAGCTTCCAGTACTCAAATCAAGGAGCAATAAACATAACAGGATTAAACTTTGCACGATAAATGTCCTTAGTGTGTGCCACCTTGTGACCAAAAATTGTTCAAATCCAACCGAAACTGTTCAAGACCTTGGTACCGAATATGTGGACCTCAGTATTTATAGATGACTTTTGATTGGAAATATTGGACAATGTGTGAGATATACAACTAAAATTTTGAGAAAATCTTTCTGTGACAATGGTATGTCTGCATGCTAAAAATGGTCGCATCGAGCCAATACTTCCCTAAGCACCCAAATACCTAATATAAACATTTTCGAACTTCCAGGTGACTATATGCTTGATATATCCGCCAATATTTGAGTTCTCTCAATGAAATTAGGAGAGAATGTTTCAATCATGACAGTTTATTATTGTGCCAAAAAAGGATAAACATGAGCGAAAACTTGTCCTAGTCCCCATATAACTATTGCCAGGGTTTTCGAACATTCGGCTGATTTTGCTCCATATGATTGGCGATTGTATATGACGTACCTCAATGATAATAGTCAATGAATAATATCGGGTCGATACTAACCCAACTCCCATATTCTATATACTATAATGAATCATCATTGAAATTCATTAAATGGAATTGAACATTTCCAAAACATTGATCTATCGTATTTTGACCGAACATTTGGGCTTACGAAAGGTGTGTGCACGGTTTGTTTCGCACAAATTGACTGACGATCAAAAATTGCTCAGAATCCAACACTCGAAGGACATCATTAAAGAAGACGAGCCGAAACCCAAAAAATCGCGCATGGAGAAGTCAAACGTAAAGACATTGCTACCCGGCCAAAACGTTAATGCGGTATTCTACCTTGGAGTTTTGAAGCGTTTGGTGCGCGGTATTCGACGTGTTCGGCCCGAATATCGCGAAGATGAAAGTTTGTTGCACGATAATTCCCCGTCTCATCGATAGACACTTGATCGATTATTTGACCAAAAATCACATTTTATCCATTAACCCCCTTCCCGTATTCACCTGATATAACACCGAGCGACTTCTTTCTTTTCGGAAAAATTCTTTCAAAAGGCAGTATGCCGGGCGGCCATACCGACCAACGAGCTAAAACACTTGTTCGACTTACTTGTGGACCGTGCAAAAAGCTGTATTAAGCAGAAAGAGACTATTTGAATAAAATAAATTGATTTTGCCGAAAAACCCATGTTTACTTTGGGACGCACTGTATTATCAATTTTTTTGTTGACCTGTTGATAGCTGTCTTTGATACGCCACTTTTCTGGTCGCCTGTCAAAAAAATTTCATGTATATTACATCTTCATGTTACCAAGTTTTCCATTGTGAATGGTTCAAATGCGAAATGAAAGTACAAATTTCTGTTTTTCTTGTCATTTTGAAACTTCAAATCAATTATAGTAATTTAAGGAAAACAATAATAAAGGGTTACTGCAACATTGACGAGAAAAAAAGGAATTCTCTATTAACAAGGAATCATAACACTATTGCACAAACATCACACGACAATTTAACGCAGGCTTTCACCTCAAGTGTTGCCTGTTTGTTTGAGCATCGGGTACTATAGTTTGTTCACATCTTTCAGAGTTGTATTGTGCAATTTAAAAGCATTTTACTTTCCAAGCAAGTTAACTATTGAACAGTGCAAATGAGAAAAATAGCACGAGTTGTGAACTCCCTAAACATACTTAAACTATGAATTTGAGTCTCCAGACCTGGTCACACAGCTAACAGGCAGTAACAAACATTTCATTTGTTGCATTCTGCTGTGGCACGTGATGACGTTGTCGGCCATGTAATCCTTGTAACTCCATGCAGAAATTGAAATCGTTTTAATTCACTGCATTGCATAAATTGAAACTCGTTGTCTATGGAGACTCCATACATTTATATTTCTACGTAAAGCTATTGACAACATTACCCATTGCCGATACATGCCGTCTTTATGACAATCGATTTCACAACTCATGAGGTGCTTTGCACACGGTGCAGTCAAAACATTAACTGCTCATTGCTACGTTTAAGGCACAAATTATAGCAAAGAAATAACGCGAGGCATTCTGACCATGATCGATTTCGCCAAACAGCATCACACACCCGCACTTGCTTATAGACCTTTATTGCATATGCGTAAACGTTGCTCAGATAGACAAGTGGTTGTGGCGGTTTCATTCGAGCTTCGCTCCCACCCGAATTGGCATACCAGTGCTAAAAGATTAACTGACCGACAAAGGAATCCATGCAAACGCTTCAGAAAGCACATAAAAACGGACTTTACTTTGTTTATCTTATGTTTCAAGGTCTTTTACTGTCGCCTTGTGCGTTCATTTGTGGCTAAAAATATGAAAAAGCAAAACACGGAAGCCGCTTAGAGTATGAACTACAAATAGTATATAGCATAGTAAAGAGGAATCAGCATTTTATAATGTCAAAATGAAAAAGTGGCTTACAAACTATTACATTTTGTTGTTAGAATAAACGGCTGTTTATTCACTTCCTTTGTTTCCTCGGTTGTGTAGGCAACCCATCAGTGGTTGAGCAATTGCAAGGCAAACGTCCACCTTAGCAGTTAGGCAAATATTAGGGCGTGCGTTGGGTAGTGAAAGTGCAAAATTACACGGTTATAATTCAACATAAGTTTTCGCAAAAGAGCTGGAAGGTTCAAGTACTACCGTAAGGGGTAAAGGGGTTATTCCAGTGAGAGAGCGCTTCAAAATTAGAGTTTTTTATAGCAATTTGCATTATAACTAAATCAGTCAAAATAATAATTTTTGGACATTTAAATTAGAACAGGTTTATTAATATTAAAATCTATTACGAGGTTTGACAATTAAGTAATGATACTGATTTTATTGCCGCGCTTGTGGTAAACCTGTGACCTTGAAATTCCTTTTCTCTTTTTCCATCATTGATATATAATATGTACCATCGCTCTAGCTTGGTTAGCTCGCCTGCTGCGTCAAGTTGAGTAGACGTGTGTTTGTAGTGCTCGTCACGAAAATGGAAAAACAAAATCAAGAGCAAGGCGTCGCGATAAATAGGGTGCGCCCAGACATCGCTCGTAACTGGATCCTTCATCACGATAACGCGCCACACCATCCTCAGCGTGTCCCAGTATTTGGCCTCTAAAGGGATCGCCGTGTTGCAACAGCCACCTTATTCGCCCGACATGTCACCCTGTGACTTTTTTTTGTTTCCTAAAACAAAATCTGTGGTCAAAGAAACCCATTTTGAGTCGATTACGGACATCCAGGCGGCCGTGATGAGAGTACTCGCGAACATCCCAGTCGAAGCGTTCCAGAAATGTTACGAAGCATGGAAAACGCGCTGGAATCGCTGTATACCTGCCCAAGGGGACTACTTGAAGTGGATGGCAGAGTTGTAAAATAATTTTCAAATATACGGTTTTTATGGAATCAGTCTCATTACTTATTTTTCGCTCCTCAACACAGTACATCCAGCATCTAACAGCACGTTGCTTCAAGATAAGGTCCATCAAACATCGTAACTGTTGTTTGAAAAGTCATGCTGTGACATCGTGACAATCCCTTGCTGATTGACAAAGATCCTTAATTCCGCACGTATGTCATGGCATCCTGGGAGTACTCGGTCATGTGCCTTGGGCTGCCAATGTATGCTGATGCCAAAAACAACGCCGACCGATATTAGCGCGACCTTTCGTGGCATCGTAACAAATTTCAATCTGTAATTGATCACTTTAATTGTGAAATAATTTTTCTTTTGAATAGCCGGAAAGCAAACGACAAATTTGAAATTAATTGAAAAAAAAAAACAAAAAAAATTTTATGGAAAAAAGTTAGTTTTTGGAATTGTCCAATTTTCCGACTTTTCCTCACGAAGACCTTACGTTTTTTTTATTTCTAAACCTTGCACGATCCACAGCAAATAACCTCTTTCATCAAGATTGGTTCAGCCATTCTTGAGCATTAACGTTACCAACAAACATTCATTCGTTTGTATGGGAAAAAAGGGCTGTTATTCGATTTTTTCTCGCCTTAAAAACCATCTTTGAACTTCAATGAAACACGAGGACTGTGCAGTGAAAATAGCTTAAAAATTATCTCTTATAATAAATTAAATTGCAATATAAAATCGTGCTTAATCCCCATAAATCGAAATGTGTATTGAGAATAAAGGTATATGTTATATAACAAAGTAGTTTTTATATAATAACATATTGTTTTATTATTTTGAAACAATTGTTTTATAAGAGCCCTTTTGAGTGCTATGTTTTTCTTTATACATCGATTTCAGGTATACAAAAAGTTGTGATCCCTGCCTCGCCCTCAAATGAATCAAGTTTTTTTATATTAGTTAATGTTTTCTAAGTCTATGCTATTGATTTCAGCTGCAACTTTTTGCAACTTTCTTTGTTATTCATGTTATTCTTCCAGGCATTCGATTTTTTGTGTGTTATTTTTTAAAATTTTTTGTACTTACGTATATGTATATTCATTCATATTTTATTGTTTTTTATGTTTTTTTTCATCATACATATATATACATATTGAGCTTTGGTTTTAATTTTAAGCAAATTTAATAAAGCTTCACTATCTTCTTATTAGAAGTTTCGTTAACAAAAAACTTAATATTAACTTTTTACCCTGCTATGATAACATTTTAAAGGAAAAATAGTTTTCCTGAGCAAATAAAGGTCTTAGAATCTGATGTTGAAGTTGAGATAAAAAAATGATTGCACCACATTCCCTCACAAATGTAATTAATGAACTGAATGAGCCATCTAATTATTTGTTATCAATAGGAATATGTGGCTTTGATGGTAATTCCGGTCAGAGCGAATATAGGCAGTTTAATAATTTATTTGTCACGATATATGTATGTCCCTGTACAATTGATAATAAAATCGCAAAATGATGAAGAGCACAAACAAATTTAGAAAAACTGCAGACCTTCGTCCCACAGCTAAGGTGTCCTGTTCGAATTCAATTACAAACAGAATTAAACCCTAAATGCACCAGATTTGTACTAGATCCTGCAAAGGAATTAACTTCAAAATATTCCCGGTATTATCTTTCTTCGTCAGTCATAACATCGCTCCCGATGTTAATCAATATGCACCAGTTTCAATTGGAGAACTCTCATGAGAATCTGCTGAGTCAAGCAATAAGGACGTGTACTCCATCATACACGAAAGAACTAACGGATCAGATTAGGACTTGCTAAGCCGATTGCTTTTGAGCTTAGATCTTTTCATCACCAGTCATAGAAACTATCATGCAAAAGTAAATCAATTTTAATAAAATGAATTTTTGATTTAGTTGAATAATATTCAAAAAATTCCTTTCTTCGTTTATCAACTTTTTTAATTCAATATAATTAATTAAAATTTGTTGCCATCGAGGGGTGGCGGAGTGGGACACGGGAAAGGGAGATTTTAAAAAGCTTTGGCAAAAGTTTCATTTTAATATAGGCAGCGGAATTATTTTTGCCGCTGATTCCATACAAGACCGACCACTGTGCAATGTCTTAAAAATATAATGTGAATATTTCAGACAGAAATTCGAAATATTTCCGGAGTTATAACGAGTTTCCTAGAGCGCCTCGGAGTCCAACTATTAAGGTCGACCGAACTTTAAACGCATTTTTCTCTAAACAATGTTTTTCGGGTCGGCCCGGATCCTAACTTTTTTTCTACTGAACCAATTGCATTCAAATTTCAACAGGCTATTATACACATTTATAGTTTTCGTCGAGTTGTATTGTGCAATTTAAAAGCATTTTACTTTCCAAGCAAGTTAACTATTGAACAGTGCAAATGAGAAAAATAGCACGAGTTGTGAACTCCCTAAACATACTTAAACTATGAATTTGAGTCTCCAGACCTGGTCACACAGCTAACAGGCAGTAACAAACATTTCATTTGTTGCATTCTGCTGTGGCACGTGATGACGTTGTCGGCCATGTAATCCTTGTAACTCCATGCAGAAATTGAAATCGTTTTAATTCACTGCATTGCATAAATTGAAACTCGTTGTCTATGGAGACTCCATACATTTATATTTCTACGTAAAGCTATTGACAACATTACCCATTGCCGATACATGCCGTCTTTATGACAATCGATTTCACAACTCATGAGGTGCTTTGCACACGGTGCAGTCAAAACATTAACTGCTCATTGCTACGTTTAAGGCACAAATTATAGCAAAGAAATAACGCGAGGCATTCTGACCATGATCGATTTCGCCAAACAGCATCACACACCCGCACTTGCTTATAGACCTTTATTGCATATGCGTAAACGTTGCTCAGATAGACAAGTGGTTGTGGCGGTTTCATTCGAGCTTCGCTCCCACCCGAATTGGCATACCAGTGCTAAAAGATTAACTGACCGACAAAGGAATCCATGCAAACGCTTCAGAAAGCACATAAAAACGGACTTTACTTTGTTTATCTTATGTTTCAAGGTCTTTTACTGTCGCCTTGTGCGTTCATTTGTGGCTAAAAATATGAAAAAGCAAAACACGGAAGCCGCTTAGAGTATGAACTACAAATAGTATATAGCATAGTAAAGAGGAATCAGCATTTTATAATGTCAAAATGAAAAAGTGGCTTACAAACTATTACATTTTGTTGTTAGAATAAACGGCTGTTTATTCACTTCCTTTGTTTCCTCGGTTGTGTAGGCAACCCATCAGTGGTTGAGCAATTGCAAGGCAAACGTCCACCTTAGCAGTTAGGCAAATATTAGGGCGTGCGTTGGGTAGTGAAAGTGCAAAATTACACGGTTATAATTCAATATAAGTTTTCGCAAAAGAGCTGGAAGGTTCAAGTACTACCGTAAGGGGTAAAGGGGTTATTCCAGTGAGAGAGCGCTTCAAAATTAGAGTTTTTTATAGCAATTTGCATTATAACTAAATCAGTCAAAATAATAATTTTTGGACATTTAAATTAGAACAGGTTTATTAATATTAAAATCTATTACGAGGTTTGACAATTAAGTAATGATACTGATTTTATTGCCGCGCTTGTGGTAAACCTGTGACCTTGAAATTCCTTTTCTCTTTTTCCATCATTGATATATAATATGTACCATCGCTCTAGCTTGGTTAGCTCGCCTGCTGCGTCAAGTTGAGTAGACGTGTGTTTGTAGTGCTCGTCACGAAAATGGAAAAACAAAATCAAGAGCAAGGCGTCGCGATAAATAGGGTGCGCCCAGACATCGCTCGTAACTGGATCCTTCATCACGATAACGCGCCACACCATCCTCAGCGTGTCCCAGTATTTGGCCTCTAAAGGGATCGCCGTGTTGCAACAGCCACCTTATTCGCCCGACATGTCACCCTGTGACTTTTTTTTGTTTCCTAAAACAAAATCTGTGGTCAAAGAAACCCATTTTGAGTCGATTACGGACATCCAGGCGGCCGTGATGAGAGTACTCGCGAACATCCCAGTCGAAGCGTTCCAGAAATGTTACGAAGCATGGAAAACGCGCTGGAATCGCTGTATACCTGCCCAAGGGGACTACTTGAAGTGGATGGCAGAGTTGTAAAATAATTTTCAAATATACGGTTTTTATGGAATCAGTCTCATTACTTATTTTTCGCTCCTCAACACAGTACATCCAGCATCTAACAGCACGTTGCTTCAAGATAAGGTCCATCAAACATCGTAACTGTTGTTTGAAAAGTCATGCTGTGACATCGTGACAATCCCTTGCTGATTGACAACGATCCTTAATTCCGCACGTATGTCATGGCATCCTGGGAGTACTCGGTCATGTGCCTTGGGCTGCCAATGTATGCTGATGCCAAAAACAACGCCGACCGATATTAGCGCGACCTTTCGTGGCATCGTAACAAATTTCAATCTGTAATTGATCACTTTAATTGTGAAATAATTTTTCTTTTGAATAGCCGGAAAGCAAACGACAAATTTGAAATTAATTGAAAAAAAAACAAAAAAAATTTTATGGAAATAAGTTAGTTTTTGGAATTGTCCAATTTTCCGACTTTTCCTCACGAAGACCTTACGTTTTTTTTATTTCTAAACCTTGCACGATCCACAGCAAATAACCTCTTTCATCAAGATTGGTTCAGCCATTCTTGAGCATTAACGTTACCAACAAACATTCATTCGTTTGTATGGGAAAAAAGGGCTGTTATTCGATTTTTTCTCGCCTTAAAAACCATCTTTGAACTTCAGTGAAACACGAGGACTGTGCAGTGAAAATAGCTTAAAAATTATCTCTTATAATAAATTAAATTGCAATATAAAATCGTGCTTAATCCCCATAAATCGAAATGTGTATTGAGAATAAAGGTATATGTTATATAACAAAGTAGTTTTTATATAATAACATATTGTTTTATTATTTTGAAACAATTGTTTTATAAGAGCCCTTTTGAGTGCTATGTTTTTCTTTATACATCGATTTCAGGTATACAAAAAGTTGTGATCCCTGTCTCGCCCTCAAATGAATCAAGTTTTTTTTATATTAGTTAATGTTTTCTAAGTCTATGCTATTGATTTCAGCTGCAACTTTTTGCAACTTTCTTTGTTATTCATGTTATTCTACCAGGCATTCGATTTTTTGTGTGTTATTTTTTAAAATTTTTTGTACTTACGTATATGTATATTCATTCATATTTTATTGTTTTTTATGTTTTTTTTCATCATACATATATATACATATTGAGCTTTGGTTTTAATTTTAAGCAAATTTAAAAAAGCTTCACTATCTTCTTATTAGAAGTTTCGTTAACAAAAAACTTAATATTAACTTTTTACCCTGCTATGATAACATTTTAAAGGAAAAATAGTTTTCCTGAGCAAATAAAGGTCTTAGAATCTGATGTTGAAGTTGAGATAAAAAAATGATTGCACCACATTCCCTCACAAATGTAATTAATGAACTGAATGAGCCATCTAATTATTTGTTATCAATAGGAATATGTGGCTTTGATGGTAATTCCGGTCAGAGCGAATATAAGCAGTTTAATAATTTATTTGTCACGATATATGTATGTCCCTGTACAATTGATAATAAAATCGCAAAATGATGAAGAGCACAAACAAATTTAGAAAAACTGCAGACCTTCGTCCCACAGCTAAGGTGTCCTGTTCGAATTCAATTACAAACAGAATTAAACCCTAAATGCACCAGATTTGTACTAGATCCTGCAAAGGAATTAACTTCAAAATATTCCCGGTATTATCTTTCTTCGTCAGTCATAACATCGCTCCCGATGTTAATCAATATGCACCAGTTTCAATTGGAGAACTCTCATGAGAATCTGCTGAGTCAAGCAATAAGGACGTGTACTCCATCATACACGAAAGAACTAACGGATCAGATTAGGACTTGCTAAGCCGATTGCTTTTGAGCTTAGATCTTTTCATCACCAGTCATAGAAACTATCATGCAAAAGTAAATCAATTTTAATAAAATGAATTTTTGATTTAGTTGAATAATATTCAAAAAATTCCTTTCTTCGTTTATCAACTTTTTTAATTCAATATAATTAATTAAAATTTGTTGCCATCGAGGGGTGGCGGAGTGGGACACGGGAAAGGGAGATTTTAAAAAGCTTTGGCAAAAGTTTCATTTTAATATAGGCAGCGGAATTATTTTTGCCGCTGATTCCATACAAGACCGACCACTGTGCAATGTCTTAAAAATATAATGTGAATATTTCAGACAGAAATTCAAAATATTTCCGGAGTTATAACGAGTTTCCTAGAGCGCCTCGGAGTCCAACTATTAAGGTCGACCGAACTTTAAACGCATTTTTCTCTAAACAATGTTTTTCGGGTCGGCCCGGATCCTAACTTTTTTTCTACTGAACCAATTGCATTCAAATTTCAACAGGCTATTATACACATTTATAGTTTTCGTCGGTACGAACGAGAATTTTTTTCATAACTAACTTTTTATTTTACAACCCTTTCTTTGCTAAAATAAAAGGACTTTTTTTTTCAAAGTTCGTCATTTTGTTATTTACAATTGAAATTTAACTCCAGTAGTTTCGTCCAGAATGACATGTCTTTAGATTAAGAATAATCAAGAATATTTTTATACCCTGAACAGGGTATATTAAGTTTGTCACGAAGTTTGTAACACCCTGAAGGAAGCGTTGGAGACCCTATAAAGTGTAAGTTAACACAATATTTTATGAACTTCTACATAAATTCCATTCACACATTATATGCTAGAAACATACAAACCGTTTGCATACTTTGGAGTCCTATTACAACCAAAAGTGCAACTGCGCTAAACGCGCATCCGCTAAATTCTTAAGTGAGCGAAACACGCGCAACCATGTATTCTCCCCCAAAACCAAATAGCTGCAGGTGAGCGCTACATGCGCAAACCCTTTTAGCTGACCAAGCATCTTTGGTCACGTAGGCCGGCTCAAGCATAGGTTAGATTATAATCTTTAAAGTTAAGTGTAGTCAGTCTTTTTTAAGTTACTAGACTCGACAGGCACATAGTGCCGCTAAAAAACATAAATAATTTTAAGATAATAAAATAGGCACATAGTGCCGACCTAATAAAATTAATTAATAAATAAACCTCCGTCTCGTTAATTGGCGCCCGAGCAGGGACCGTGAAGAAAAAAAAATAATATTTTTTATACTCGCGGACGAAACCTAAATAACATTTCGTACTCGGCCCCTTAGTACCTTTCGGAAAAAGGACGGGCAGTATCAACCCAGCCGAACAAAAAGCATAAGCTAAATACAAATACATTGAAGGGAAAGTTCGTGACGGGAAATTTAGAATAAATTAAACAAGTGTAAAATAATACAACTATAAGAGGAAAGATTTAAATTAATTCATCAAATACAACCAATACAACAAATACAACTACTAGAGGAAAGATTTAAGTTAATTCATAAAATACAACCAATACAACAAATACAACTACAAGAGGAAAGATTTAAATTAATTCATCAAATACAACCAATACAACAAATACAACTACTAGAGAAAAGATTTAAACTAATTCATCAAATACAAAAAATACAACTACAAGAGGAAAGATTTAAATTAATTCATCAAATAGAACCAATACAACAAATACCACTACAAGAGGAGAAATCTAAATTAATCACACAAAGGAGGAATCACTATCAACACAGGAAAATGCAAATCAGTGGCGTAACTATAGGGTGGCAAGTCGGCAAAATGCCACGGGCCCCCGGTCAGAGGAAATCTCAATTCCCAACATTTATTATTACACATACACATTACTTAAGTAAAAAAAAGTTTTGTCTTTAATTTATTTGTTACCTTCTAAGTTGAATACACAACTAAAAAAAATATACCTAGGTATTCCACTTTCAATGCATTAGTAAAAAAATTTTTAACCCAGTTTTAGAAAGAATGGTCAAAATCCAATACTAGTAATAATTTCGGAAATATGTGTGTATATTGGTTTACATTTATATTCAGGGTGTCTCGCTGAGACTAGGCTGAGACTGCCGGCATTAAAATCAATGTTGCCGTTTTAGCGCATTTCGCGCTAGATAGCACAATTCTAGACTCTCCAGCGCTTTTTTTCTCAATACAATGCGCTAAAAAATATTTTTCGGAATCTAGTAGAAAATTGTAAAAATTATTGACGATCGTAAATTTAAGCCAATAAGTTAATTGCCAGAGCCGTAAAACATTAGGAAAATAACGAGCTGGGAATTCCCAAAAGGATTTAGTATTCCCCGACCACAATGTTATTGATGCGTTTAATATTTTGTCTCTTTTTTACATTAAAGTGTTATGTTATGACTGTCTCTGATTTTACTAACAGAGTTCAATTATAATGATACGTCATCAGTTGAAAGTTCTTAAGAAAAATTGCCACACTTTTATGTTGCCTGAACACGGTTTGAAGAAAATTACTAAAACTGTAAAAAAAGAAACGGCATCTGGTGAAGGCACACCAACCGCACCCGAACGTAATGATGACCAGAAAGATATTCAGTTATTTAATTTAGTTGATTTTGATAAATGTAATAATGGTTAAATAAATTCACATAAAAACACATCTTCTCTTATTGCCATTAAGAATTCACAGCTAAAATTTAGCGCAATTTTGAAATGAGTTTGATGTATTTTTTTCTTTCTCAAACGGCAACACTGCTTAAAATTTATGTTGGTAATACTTGCTGATGCTTGGGGAATCTCCGATTTGAGTTTGTATATATGAAAAACTCCACTATTGTACTACGCAAGAACTCACCAAGCAATTAGCAGTTTATTGTTGTAAGAATTGGCTGTTTGTTGCAAGTGAGGATATATTTAATTAGTTAATTGTGAAAATAGGTTGACAATGTCTACTCGGTAAGAATTTTATTCTAGTATTTAAAATAATTTATACTATTACAATTATTTTGATTTTTAATCTACCCATAAAATTAATAATTTACATCGTCGGTAGGTATCGGTAGTAAAGTTTGAAATCACAAGTTACGAAATTATTATTTAAAATAATGATTCTCATCGCGCATTTCAAAATCAATTCACTATTTTGACATTCGTAACAACCAAAACTTGACACTTGAATTGAACTTTGAACAATCGGTGGACTTTCGTTATAAACATTTTTACGGTCGCTTTTTGGCATTTGTTAGCAATTAAGTAGATTTTTCAATAAATAAAAACTATAGTATTATTACAAACTTTTTGCGGTTTTGTTCTAGAAAGTATCAGAGTGGAAGAACAAAATAAAAAGTTACCTAAAATAAGTCAGTACTTTAATAATCAAGATAGTATACAAGAAGAATCAAATGAACAGCGCACCAGAAAGGCAGAAAATGATGACATAAGTGGCAATATCGCAGGGCCCGATAACAGTGAATATTTAGATTCAGAGCAACCACAACCAGGTACGAGCAAATCTTTAAATGATTCATGTTTGGACATAGAAAAATTAAAATCTTTACCGCATGTTACTGATAAAGGTAACTTTAAAGAACTCAATGATCAAGTAAAACGGTTTGTGATCGAAAACGGACACTGTAAACCAAAAGGCCCCTTTTTAAGGGATAGTAACAATAGATCTTTCTTAGATAAATATTATGACACTGTTTCTAAATCTGGCGTAAAGTTAGAACGTACACGGCTGTCCTATTCTTTATTGCTTCAAAAAGCATATTGTGAACCATGTTGGTTATTCGCAAATAGGGCATCTAAAAATATACAAAATATTTGGATGGAAGGCTATGATGATTGGAAACATATTGTGGAAGCCATAGAAAGACATGAGACATCGAAAGAACATTTGCATTCATGTTTTGTACATCGACAGTGGCAGTTACATGGAACACTAGATGAAGAGCAAAAGTCCATTATCAAGAGAGAAAAATTTTTTTAGCGCCAGGTACTCACTAGACTTCTTGATGTTACTCTGACACTTTCAACCTGTAATTTAGCTTTTCGTGGCCATAAAGAAACTGTATATGGCAACGATTCTGGTCCAAAAGGAAATTTTTTGAGTATTGTTGAGTTATTAGCCAAATACGATCCTATTTACAAGAGTTGCCAAGCAAACCTAAGGGCCAGATTAAATACTTAAGTCCAAAAATACAAAATGAGCTCATTGCTGTTCTGGTTCAAAAAGTGGAAAATGCTCTGGTAATGAAATAGTCACCGCACCGTTTTATTCCATTTTGTTTGATACTACTCAAGATATTTCCAAAACAGATCAATTGTGTGAATTTTACCGTTACTGTGTAATCGAGAAAGATGAAAATGGAACTCCAAAGGCGCTCGTAATTAAAGAGTCATTTTTAGGATTTCATGAGGTTAAGGATAAACTGCCTTAGCAATGTCCAAGTAGATAATAAAATCCATAAATGACAAAAGTATTTCTCTGAATAAGTGCCGTGGACAAGGGTACGATGGAGCTAATACCATGAAAGGTACTTATGGCGGAGTTCAAAAACTCATAAGAGATATAGAGCCAAATGCAGTGTATGTCTATTGTGCTGCTCATAATTTAAACTTGGTAGTAAATGATGCAGTAAAAGAGGTCAACATTATTCGAAACTGTGCAACAAATTTATAATTTTTTTGCCCATAGTATTAGACGATGGAATATATTATCTAGTTTTATATCTGACAACAAAAAAGGAGAAACCATTGTATCATCAAATTCAGTAACATTAAAAACAATGAATCCAACTAGATGGGCAGGACGCTTTGATGCCATGTTTGCTTTAAAGGTTCGATTTGTTGATGCTCATAAAGCACTAACAAAAACCATTTTATCAAATTCCAAATCAAATGAGAGAAATGAAGCTATCTTGCTAAAGAAGAAGGTAGAGAACTACAATTTTATTATGTTTCTGGTTTTTCATTGCAAGGTCTTACAAACCATAGACGCGGCTTCTAAAGCACTTCAATCTAAAGCCATCGATCTTTCAATTGCTTCAAAGCGTTTGCAAGTCTGTCTAGAAGAACTTGAAAAGTATCGACATGAATTTGAAGATTTAAAAACGGAAGCAAATAGTATTGCAGTTAAATGGTCTATAAACCCTGAATTTCCTAAAACTCATCAGAGAAAAGTGAAACGTCATTTTGTTGAAATTTGTGAGGATGAACGTCTCCAAGATCCTGAAAGCTTGTTTAAAGTGTACGTATTCTATCGTGTATTAGACATCATCATTAATCAACTTAGATCGAGTTTCCTTGGAATGAATGAAATTGTTTCCAATTTTAGTGTCTAGCAGCCTGCCACTTTGCAAAACTTGAATGATACTGATTTATTGGAAAAGGCTTTAGCATTTGTCCATTTATATAAAAAAGATATATCTATGTCGTTTTCCAAAGAAATTCTCAGTTTTCGATCCTCTTTTAAACACGAAATAGAAAGGTCATCTTCTATAAGAGAACTTGCTGACTTATTAATAATAAAGAATAATTTTATATCTTCAAGCTTTCCGGTTATTTCTCACCATTCCTGTAACTACGGCTAAGTGCCGAGCGATCATTTTCAAAACTGAAATTGATAAAAACTTATTTAAGAAATTCTATGGGACAAGAAAGGTTAAGCAATTTGGCTATTCTATCCATCGAAAATTCTATGGCCCGAAATTTGAACTTTGATGATGTCATTAACACTTTTGCTGAACAGAAAGTCCGAAGAAAGGAATTTTAATAATTAAAATTGTGTACTTAAAATAGAATTGTGATTTCAGTTCAATATGTACTTTAAATTAGGTACCTTTAATTAAAAGTGAATAATTAGAAAATCAAGAAATTATAATTATAAAGTTTGTATGTACCTACTTCACGTAGTAATTTATTAGTTAACTCTTACAAATAAAAGTGTATAAATAAATATTATAAAATAAAAAATACTATTGTTGTTGGTTCAGCTTCTTTATAACGGGTGATTTTTTTGAGGTTAGGATTTTCATGCAGTAGTATTTGACAGATCACGTGGGATGTCAGACATGGTGTCAAAGAGAAAGATGCTCAGTATGCTTTGACATTTCATCATGAATAGACTTACTAACGAGCAACGCTTGCAAATCATTGAATTTTATTACCAAAATCAGTGTTCGGTTCGAAATGTGTTTCGCGTCCGTGTCCGATGAGCGATGAGGCTCATTTCTGGTTGAATGGCTACGTAAATAAGCAAAATTGCCGCATTTGGGGTGAAGAGCAACCAGAAGCCGTTCAAGAACTGCCCATGCATCCCGAAAAATGCACTGTTTGGTGTGGTTTGTACGCTGGTGGAATCATTGGACCGTATTTTTTCAAAGATGCTGTTGGACGCAACGTTACGGTGAATGGCGATCGCTATCGTTCGATGCTAACAAACTTTTTGTTGCCAAAAATGGAAGAACTGAACTTGGTTGACATGTGGTTTCAACAAGATGGCGCTACATGCCACACAGCTCGCGATTCTATGGCCATTTTGAGGGAAAACTTCGGACAACAATTCATCTCAAGAAATGGACCCGTAAGTTGGCCACCAAGATCATGCGATTTAACGCCTTTAGACTATTTTTTGTGGGGCTACGTCAAGTCTAAAGTCTACAGAAATAAGCCAGCAACTATTCCAGCTTTGGAAGACAACATTTCCGAAGAAATTCGGGCTATTCCGGCCGAAATGCTCGAAAAAGTTGCCCAAAATTGGATTTTCCGAATGGACCACCTAAGACGCAGCCGCGGTCAACATTTAAATGAAATTATCTTCAAAAAGTAAATGTCATGAACCAATCTAACGTTTCAAATAAAGAACCGATGAGATTTTGCGTTTTTTTTTTAAAAAAGTTATCAAGCTCTTAAAAAATCACCCTATATATTGGGGAAGTGGGAAGGCAGGGGGCCCATTCGATGAATTTGCCACGGGCCTCGAACGGTATAGTTACGCCACTGATGCAAATGATATTTATGTAAGTTTGATATTAAAATTATTAGTAAGTAAGGTTATGTGAAAGGAAATAATTATTGTTATAACAAAAGAAAATTTAACACTGTAAAAAAAAAAAAATTTTAATACAAATAATCATAAACAAGTGAACAAAATGGCGCAAGAAGAACAGATAGCAGAGACCCTTTCGAGGTTAAATTTGCAGGCAAATAATAACAGTTCAGGTACCTCCTCCTTACCCTCTGTTTTTACTGCTAGCCAGAGAAGCTTTCAACTTAATAACAGAAACAGTTACCGCCCTACTACACCCTAAAGTAGTAGAAGAAGAGGAGCATAGAGTGGACTTCAGTAGGCATACCGAGTCATCAGACCGAATACCAGATGTAGTGAAGTGTTTGAGGGAATTTCCTGGAAGACCAGGATGCATGGTCAAAACAGGGATTCGCCAAAGTATTTTTCAATTCTTCACACAATCAAACACAAAATTACAGGCGAGGCCGACGCGGCACTCGAGTCATATCGGACTCCATTGAATTGGAGCAAGATCAAGAAGTGCCTAGTGCTTCATTACTCGGATAAAAGAGACGTCAGTACCTTAGAGTACCAAATGAAAACTCTTGTCCAACAGGGTAGAACAGTAGAGGAATTCTACCACGAGGTCTACAGGTGTCTCTCTCTCATACTAGATAAGATTGATTGTCTGGAGTTAGGAGAGGAAGCCATGACTGCTATGGCTAATACCTATAGAGAAAAAGCACTAGACACCTTCGTTAGGGGTCTCAATGGGCAACTGCCAAGTTTACTCAGTGTGAGGGAACCAACCAGCTTGCCACAAGCCCTTCACATGTGCCTTAAATTGGACAATATGAACTATCGGACAAGCCATGCCAACAACATTTCCCGTTTGATAAGTAATCAAAAAACGACAAACCACTCCCAACAACGAACATACCCCGCAAAGACGCAAGGACGATCGTTTTACCCAGAGCTTGCCAATTTTGGGCAAGGATCTTTCAGTAGACCTCCACAGAGGTATGATCTAAACCTTCCCCTACAATATGGACGGAATGTCGTACTACAACCCGTTTCAAATCCGACTCCACAATATCGACAATACGGCACACCACAAGCAAATCGATACGTCACATCGTACAATACGCCTTACGGAAATTCTCAACAGGGTTACAGACCACAACTACCACCCAAACCAAACAGGTTAATTATCAGAATAGACCACAACCCTAAGGACTTCATAATCCGGGGCAACGAAATTCAAACAATGGACAATCCCAACCATTTAATAAACGCCCACCCTCGCTAACTTTACAACAGCCCAATAAAATTCAACGACTCTATAATACAGAAGCTGTGGATCCTACTGCAGCATCCAACTCAAACGAGACTATTGAAAATGTTGAGGGATATTACTACGAAGACCCGCAATACCTTAGCAACGAACAAGAAGCGGCACATTTTGAAAACGAAAAAACAGACTATGCTACCGATAACATTAATTTTTTAGATTAAAGTCTTCTTCGTTGCCATATTTTTCTTACAGGATGAAGAATGGTAACGAATTGAAATTCTTGTTAGATACAGGTTTGAACAAGAATTATATTAACCCGACTTACATACGAAATCCTATTCCAAATCAACCCTTTTATGCAGATTAAGTTGGAGGACCGGTCAAAATAAGTCATCACGCAAATATCGATATCTTCAAAAATGAAATAGGACAAATTAAATTTCATATCATGCCAAATTTAAAAACTTTTGATGCAATTATAGGTAACGACACATTGAAAAATTTAAATGCAGTAATTTTTACAAACGAAAATTATTTCACTCTACTTACCAAATACAAATATCCTATCCAACAGCTTCCAATAAACTCAATTACACATACAACCCTACGGACTAATCACTTGAATCCTGAAGATAATGAAAAACTAAAGCAACTTATAAGTTCATGTCCAACCCTATTCGCCGAACCCGACAAGAAATTAACTTTCGTCACTAATGTCAAAGCAGAAACTAGAACAAGAAATGAAAGGCCCATTTACTCAAAAACTTACCCATATCCTATGCCTCTGAAACAGGAGATTGACCAACAAATTGCTGAATTGTTGAATGATGGCATCATTCGTCCATCGAAATCCCCATACAATTCCCCTGTATGGGTAGTACCAAAGAAACAGGATGATTCGGGACAGAGAAAATATCGGATGGTAATTGATTATCGTAAGTTAAACGAAGAAACCATCCCAGATAAATATCCCATTCCGGATATTACCACCATTCTGTCCAACCTAGGGAAAAATAAATTTTTTTCCACCATTGACCTCAAAAGTGGTTTCCACCAGATTGCACTAAATGAGGCTGACATTGAGAAGACCGCCTTCGCGATTACAAATGGAAAATTTGAGTTTACACGACTTCCATTTGGGCTAAGGAACGCACCTGCTATTTTTCAGCGCACTTTAGATGACGTCCTTAGAGAACATATTGGCATTCGCAGCTACATCTACATAGACGATATTATAATCTTTAGTAAAACTAAAAAAGAGCATTTCGATAATCTGAAGATTATTTTTAATACGTTGGAAGAAGCTCGATTAAAAGTTCAATACGACAAATGTGAATTCATTAAAGAAGAAATAGAGTTTCTAGGTATCATTGTCGATCAAAATAGTATTCGCACCACGCCAAAAAAAGTGGAGGCAATAACAAATTTCCCGCTTCCCAGGAACGTTCATGACTTACGCTCCTTTTTGGGAATGACTGGACATTATCGCAAGTTCATAAGAGCCTATGCTCAAATCGCAAAACCACTCACTGAAATATTGAGAGGGGAACTGATAAGAATTTCCAAACATCAGGCTAAAAAGACCAAACTGAATTTGACAACTGAACAGATGGAAGCTGTCAACCAACTAAAAATGTGCCTCACATCCGAAGATGTTATACTCCATTATCCCAATTTTGAGAAAGCATTCGAGCTTACCACTGACGCCTCCGATTACGCTTTGGGAGCAGTACTCTCACAAGAAGGTAGACCAATATGCTTCCTTTCAAGAACGCTAAGCAGAGCGGAGGAGAACTTTGCAACAAACGAGAAAGAAATGCTAGCGATAATTTGGGCTTTACAGTCCCTTAGATGCTTCCTTTACGGATCAAAAAAGGTCAAAATATACTCCGATCACCAACCCTTAACTTTCGCTATAAGCAATAAAAACACAAACACCAAAATGAAGAGATAGAAAGCTCAGCTAGAGGAATACAACCATGAACTAATTTACAAACCCTGCTGTCAAATGTAGTTGCAGATTTCCTTTCACGACCACCAATTTCAAACGTTAACTCACTTACAGTTCATAGTAGTGATAGTTCACTGGAAAATCTGATATACTTAGTAGAAAACCAGTAAATGTCTTTAAAAACCAACTTTTTATCTCTGAAGGACCGGAATCTTCATATAAATTCCAAATAATTTTTCCAATGTACCATAGACATCTTATCACAGAAAAAATCCTTTCCGAGGAGTCACTGAATTCACTTAAAAAAAAAACATCTAAATACTTCAATAATAAATAGCATTAAAACAACAGAAACGATTATGCTAAAAATTCAAGCCATTTACCCTCTACATTTCGCTAATTACAAAATACGATTCACACAACTAGCTGTCGAAGATATTACAAATACGGACGATTAAGACAGAATTATTATCGAAGAACATAACCGTGCCCATAGAAACGAAAAAGAAAATAAACAACAGATTTTGGAAAAATATTATTTTCCCGCGATGGCGAAGAAAATTAGGAAAATAATAAAGTTGTGCAGAATATGTAAAGAGAACAAATATGACCGACATCCAAACAATCCAAAACTCGGCGCTACACCTCTACCAGAGTACGCAGGACAAACCATTCATATAGACATTTTTTCGACAGGCAAGCATAAAGTCCTTACTTCTATTGACAAATTTTCAAAATTAGCTGTAATAAAAAATATAGACGGGAAAAGTATCGAAAACATAAAAAAACCATAAGGAGACATAATATTTTACTTCGGAGTACCCAAATGCATGGTTTTTGACAACGAAAAGGCATTTAGTTCACAACCAATAAAATTCATGCTAGAAAATGAATTTAACATACAAATTTTCACTGCACCACCATACAAAAGCGAAGTGAACGGACAAATAGAAAAATTCCACTCGACATTATCCGAAATAATGAGATGCCTTAGACAAGAATACCCAGACAAAAACTTTGAGGACCTTTTGCAATGGTCTGTAAACGAATGCAATCATACTATCCACTCCGTTACAGGAAAAAAACTAGTTGACATATTTTTTGGCAGACCCTGTCCATCCAATCGCGAAAATCGGGAAGAGACTAGAACAAAAACTCTCGAAAAACTTAAAAAGGCACAAGAACGGGACCTACAATACCATAATAGTAATAAAAAGGACACTATAGACTACAGGCCAGGACAGAAAGTTTTCGTTAGACAAAATAAAAGACTAGGTACCAAACTTTCCAAATGATACAAAGAAGAAATTGTAAAAGAAAATAGGAACTCCACAATATTAACAGAATCAGGGAAAACAGTTCACAAGGACCGCATACGAAACTAACTCAGAACATTTTTATTATTTTTAGATCTCTCTTTTTCCTGAACTTTATTTTAAGCGATGGTTCGGTTGAGGTGTTAGATTACACTCAGTCAGGAATCGTTATGATGGAGGAAGGAATTGGCAAAATTCAAACAGGAACCTACCGGATTATCCACATGACAAGCATAACAGAATACTCTACAATATTACGGGAACTGAACAGAAACTTCATACGAAACATTCCAGCTAACAACCCTCTTTACCCATTTATAACAGACGAAATCAGTAACATCAACATAACAATTAATAACATTTTACCTAAATACAAAAATAAAAGATCACTAGACTACATAGGATCAGCCTGGAAATGGATAGCTGGCAACCCGGACCATGACGATTTAGTAGCCATCAACAGCAAATTTAAAGAAGTAATCGAGAATAATAACCAACAATTAATAATCAACAAAAACATTTTAGAAAGAATAAACAATATAACAGAAATTAGCAACTCAATAATAAAGTCTCTAGGAAGTAGTAACGAATTTCAAACCGCCCTAATACTTAAATATAAATTTAAAATTGACATAATCAAAGATGAGTTAGAAAATATTAAAAGAGCAATTCATTTAACTAAAGCGAACATTATTAACTCAGTTTTTATTAACAATCAAGAAGCTCATAGAATAAATAAAATTTTTATCGAAGAGAATCTGCAATTTGGTTCGTTAGAAGAATCTCTGGATTTTGCAGACATTCAAATTGCTGTAAACCAAAACTTGCTAATTTATATGATAAAAATACCGAAAACCGGTAAAGAAATTTGCAAATCTATTATAATTAAGCCTTTAAGTAAAAACGAAACTATTTTAAAGATAAATTTTGAAAAAATACTGAAATGTAATGAAGAATATCATGGTATAGAAAAAGATTGTAAAATAATAAATGTAATAAAAATTTGCAAACAAACCCAAATTGTTAATTTGGAAAACGAAAATTGTATAAAAAATTTAATAAGGAATAAACCATATAAGTGCACTGTAACAAATACGGAACATGTTAAAAATATTGTAGAAATAAATAATGGATTAATACTTTTAAATAATTTCGAAGGAAATATTACTACAAATAATAATACTAGAAAATTAAGAGGATCATATTTGATAAGAATCTTTAATGAAACTATAAGAATAAATAATATGAATTTTATAACTTTAGAACAACATAGCTTGAGACCACTGCCTGCTTTAATCCAACATTCAAACTCAAATTCAGAGTTCGAGGAAGTTCTGTCCTTAAAACTTATGAAAGAGCTTAATATAAAAAACATTAAAAAAATCACTCATTTTGGACTATTAGCCCTAGTACTTACCATAATTGCAATTTTCAGGTGCAAAAAGCGCGTAAAGCCTGAAATAATTATTAGCAAACCGGAATCATTTCAAATGCCAGTAATTAAAAGGACGCAGCATAGAAGTCTTAACGACATCCCATTTTTTTAATTAATCAAGCGGGGACGCTTGATATTTCGGAGGGAGGAGTTAACACAATATTTTATGAACTTCTACATAAATTCCATTCCCACATTATATGCTAGAAACATACAAACCGTTTGCATACTTTGGAGTCTTATTACAACCAAAAGTGCAACTGCGCTAAACGCGCATCCGCTAAATTCTTAAGTGAGCGAAACACGCGCAACCATGTCTTCTCCCCCAAAACCAAATAGCTGCAGGTGAGCGCTACATGCGCAAACCCTTTTAGCTGACCAAGCATCTTTGGTCACGTAGGCCGGCTCAAGCATAGGTTAGATTATAAACTTTAAAGTTAAGTGTAGTCAGTCTTTTTTAAGTTACTAGACTCGACAGGCACATAGTGCCGCTAAAAAACATAAATAATTTTAAGATAATAAAATAGGCACATAGTGCCGACCTAATAAAATTAATTAATAAATAAACCTCCGTCTCGTTAATTTGTATATGTATATAAATGATCAGTATGTTGAGCTGAGTCGATTTAGCCATGTCCGTCTGTCTGTCTGAATATAAGTATACGAACTAGTCACTCAGGTTTTAAGATATCGTTTTGAAATTTTGCAAACGTCATTTTCTCTTCTAGAAGCTGCTCATTTGTCGGAACGGCCGATATCGGACCACTATAACATATAGCTGCCATACAAACTGAACGATCGGAATCAAGTTCTTGTATGGACAACTTTCACATTTGACAAGATCTATTCACAAAATTTGGTATATATTATTTTCTAAAGCGACAATGTAATCTCTAAAAAACTTGTTCAAAACGGGTTACTATAGCATATATGTAGCTTCCATATAAACTGAACACATATTTATTAACAGAAATGCACCTGTGAAAGGTATTTAGCTTCGGTACAACCGAAGTTAACGTTTTTTCTTTTTTTTTTTGAGGTTCCAACTTCGAGTGACACGAATAAATATTAGTATTAAAGTATTACATTTTTTCAAACATATTTTTTTTTATATTTTTAATATGTAAATAACAACACTCTAAATATTCAAGGTAACTAATTTTTATTTTCCTATAAAAAACCACCCTCCAAAGATGTCATGAAAATAGTCATAAGTTACCAGGCTACTACAATAAGTTAAGTTATTTGAAAGAAATATTCTTTCATATAAAACTGGGCGTCATACGCATTGGCCAACTTTTAATGCTGTTAATGGATGTCGTCGATTAGAAACCTGAAGTACTATATGAAATCTAATAGGGCCTATTTTACATATGTACTCTTTTCTTAATCTTGTAATCCAAATTTCGCTCTCGGGATGTTACCAATCTACATATAATTATAAACGCAATTCGCACCATCTGCGGTAAGATCATGAAATATTTGCATTAATCCAGAGTTTTTTTAATTCCTCATATTTCTGTAGTTGGTAGTTTCTTTTTAACAGCTATTTTGACTTCACAGATTCTCTCTTTCACATTTAAGTTTGTTCCACTTATTTTTGTTCCATTTATTGGTGGACCTGAAAGCTTTCAAGATACGCATGTACGGCTGCACTTGCATAAACATCATAGCTTGAAGAAAGTAAACATTTTCCAGCAACCTTCTTTAGTATAAGTACTTCTTCAATGCGTTTCTGTTGAATTTATTTCACTCAAGTTGTGCAATAGAGGATGGAAATAAGACAGGATAAGCAGCAGCTGATGAGTTTGTTGGCTTAGCTCTTACTCTAGGCCAGTTGTTTACATGGAAATTTTATTTCATATTTTTGTGTGCGACCTGTTTAACTACCTATTCCTGCTTCCTTTATGATTCATTCTATTTAGGCTTGTTTGTATGTATGTATACAGTTTCTCTTTGCTCTACACCTTTCAATGGTTTGAAAGTATTTCGTATATACTTCGAATTTCAATATTTTCCTACTTGTTAATATTGGGCAACAAGCGGTGGCTTGGTGGCACACAAGTACTCTTAGCTTGGCTACACCTAGATTTTACTTAGTAAAGTTAATATTTAGGTTTCTGAAAACGCTTTTTTTTATTTATTCTTAGTAACAATTCTTAAAAAACTAATAAAACTCACAGAATGCAGTCAAAACTATGCAGCGGTACTTACATATATTTCCACAGATATCTTTATGTTTTTGAATCTTTACTTCTTTCTTCTACTCTTCGTAGTATAAGAGAGCATTCTGTAACATCATTTTAGCAAAAATGCGCTTGTTTGCTTGTTAGTCGTCGATTCTGTCATGTTTTGTATATTAACCCCAAAAAGTATTTTTGTAATTGTTTGATTTAAACATTCGAAAAATTTCTGTACGAAAACTCAAAGCTTTTGAAAGTGGATATTACTACTTATTTTTATGTCAATATAAATATTTTTTATTTGGTCTATTATTACGAATATTTATACTCTAATTATTTGGAATCAGATGGCTCCCATTACATCAAGAACTCGAGCAATAGTTATTCTTCTAAATAGTCACTACCACCAAAACGATAAAAATCAGATATTGTGTGAACCTGGAAATATAATTTAAATAATAATTTCAAGGCGGCATTTTCACAAACTTTTTTTTAATACTCTTTCAAATCTTGTATACTCTTGCAACCTGCTGCTACGGACTATAATAGTTTTGTTCACCTAACGTTTGAATGTATTACTTAAAACTTATATATAGTATACGTGTGTATAATATAATGAGAAAAGTTGAAGTACGGCTCACTGTCTGTCTGTCCGATATCTTGATAAAACTTGGTATGTGGTTTTTTTCTTAGTACAAAAAAATTAATTAGCCACTAAATTAAGATATAAAAATGTAATTTGGCACAAGGGATCGCAGTTGTGGTGCACCTGTGGGCAGAAAATTAAAAAAAAAACAGGGCATGGCCCCGCCCTTTAATATTTTTATTGTACATATCTCCTAAACTGCTAAAGCTACAATAACCAAATTTTTTCAGCGCAAATAGTATAAAAATTCCTACCGATAGTGTAAAAAAGAATGAAATCGGAAGACAACCCCTCCAACTCACCATATAACGAGTGCATTAAATCAATAACTAAGTACGCTAGAGACATTAAATTAAGCCTCCGAAATGGTATGAAATATCTTTATAGGAGCCACTGTGAAAATTGCATTGCAAAATTGTGGGCATTTTCTACATATCCCTGTGTCACGGTGTGGAAATGGGCGAAATTGGACTACAACCACTCCTACTTTCTTATCAATTTTAAATTCCTTTTGATTCTTTCACTCTCCAGTACACAAATGAAGAAGTAATTAATATGACGGGATAAGATTTTGCTAATAATTTCCTTAAGGTAGACCACCTTATGACCAAAACTTGCCGAGATCCAACCAAAACTGTTCAAGCTCCTGGGTACCAAATATGTGAACTCCAAATATCGAAAATATCGGCCAATGTGTGAGATATACAATTGAAATTCAGACAGAATCCTTTCCTGACAATGGTAAATAAAATTGGGCGAAAACTTGACCTAGCCCCCATTTAAATATTACCAGGATCATTGAACTTGCAGCTGACTTTCATCCATGTGATTGGTGATTGTATGTGAGGTATCTTAATGGAACCCAGGAAAAGTGTTTTCTGTGGCTGTGATTGTGGAAAGCTACAAGAGTATTGAATGTTCGGTTGCACCCGATCTTAGCCCTTCTTTACTTATTTAATTTTATTTAAATCAAATATTAAATAATTCACAAAATAACTTCATTCGAATGTTATACAAGTATATATACATATAAAAGTCACAGCTTCATATTTTGTCATTCAAATAAAAATTATAAGCAAGTAAGTAAATACTAAGTTCGAGTGTAACTAAAGATTTGATACTTTTGCAACTTGCAAGAATCAGTGTCCGGAAAATTGCTTCAAGTACTGACGATAGTATTATTTATATATGTATATGGGGGCAGGATGGAGTCATGTGTAGGGAGGATGGAGTCATGTGTAGAAGTTCACGCAAGTGAGGAAAGTTCTCTGATCGCCATTCACTTGGGAGTGGCCAGAAACGATTCTTTTACATATGACTCAAGCAGCTCACGACTTCCGGTCTCTGACCAAGTATCCTCTGGGTAGCCTAAGAACATCCGTTTGAAGGCGAGCTAAAGTGAGAAGGCGAAAAATCCCCTACTTAGGGTTGTGCGCTGGGTTTGGGACCCGCCACGTAAAAAACCGCACCAATGAAAACCAACAATCAGCCTCGGATGAGAGCCCCCCTTTTGATGACGACCATGGCAAGCGAAATAAGGACTACGAATTGAGGGCATGCACCTGGAATGTCCGGTCCCTTAATTGGGAAGGTGCCGCTGCCCAGCTGGTTGATGTCCTCGTAAAAATAAAGGCTGACATCACCGCCGTCCAAGAAATGCGATGGACGGGACAAGGACAGAGACGAGTAGGTCCTTGTGACATCTACTACAGTGGCCATATAAAGGAGCGCAAGTTTGGTGTTGGATTCGTGGTGGGAGAGAGACTCCGTCGCCGAGTACTATCATTCACTCCGGAGAATGAACGTCTAGCCACAATCCGCATCAAAGCGAGGTTTTTCAACATATCGCTGATTTGCGCCCACGCCCCGACGGAAGAGAAGGACGATGTGACCAAAGATGTTTTTTATCAGTGCTTGGAGCGCACTTATGAGAGATGCCCCCGCCATGATGTCAAAATCGTGCTTGGCGACTTCAACGCCAGGGTGGGCAAAGAAGGTATCTTTGGCACTACGGTCGGTAAATTCAGCCTCCACGAGGAAACATCCCCAAATGGGTTGAGGCTGATCGACTTCGCCGGGGCCCGAAATATGGTTATCTGTAGTACTAGATTCCAGCATAAGAAGATACATCAAGCTACCTGGCTGTCTCCGGATCGAAAAACCACCAACCAGATCGATCATGTTGTGATAGACGGAAGACACGTCTCCAGTGTTTTAGATGTGCGTGCGCTCCGAGGTCCTAACATCGACTCGGATCACTATATTGTTGCAGCCAAAATTCTCACCCGCCTCTGTGCAGCAAAAAACGCACGCCAGCAAACACAAGGAAGGTTCGACGTCGAGAAGCTGCAATCACAACGGACAGCCGAACGGTTTTCTACTCGGCTTGCACTCCTGCTCTCTGAGAGCACTCGTCAACAACTCGGTATAAGGGAACTGTGGGACGGCATCTCAAACTCCTTACGTACAGCTGCAACCGAAACCATTGGTTTTCGGAAAGTGCAAAAGAACAGCTGGTACGACGAGGAGTGCCGTGTCGCAGCGGAGAGAAAACAGGCTGCCTACCTCGCAACGTTACGATCGACCACAACACGTGCGGGATGGGATAGATACCGAGAGTTGAAGAGGGAAGCAAGACGCATTTGTAGACAGAAAAAGAAAGAGGCCGAAATGCGTGAGTACGAAGAGCTTGATAAGCTGGCCAACAGGGGTAATGCTCGAAAATTCTACGAAAAGATGCGGCGGCTTACAGAAGGTTTCAAGACCGGAGCATACTCTTGTAGAACCCCCAAAGGTGATCTAGTCACCGATGCCCAAAGCATACTTAAATTATGGAGGGAACACTTCTCCAGCCTGCTGAATGGCAGTGAACGTACAACGCCAGGAGAAGGCGAACCCGATTCCCCAATCGATGACGATGGAGCAGACGTTCCATTGCCCGACCATGAAGAAGTTCGAATAGCAATTGCCCGCCTGAAGAACAACAAAGCGGCAGGGGCCGACGGATTGCCGGCCGAGCTATTCAAACACGGCGGCGAAGAACTGGTAAGGAGCATGCATCAGCTTCTTTGTAAAATATGGTCGGACGAAAGCATGCCCAACGATTGGAATTTAAGTGTGCTATGCCCAATCCATAAAAAAGGAGACCCCACAATCTGCGCCAACTACCGTGGGATTAGCCTCCTCAACATCGCATATAAGGTTCTGTCGAGCGTATTGTGTGAAAGATTAAAGCCCACCGTCAACAAACTGATTGGGCCTTATCAGTGTGGCTTTAGACCTGGTAAATCAACCACCGACCAGATATTCACCATGCGCCAAATCTTGGAAAAGACCCGTGAAAGGAGAATCGACACACACCACCTCTTCGTCGATTTCAAAGCTGCTTTCGACAGCACGAAAAGGAGCTGCCTCTATGCCGCGATGTCTGAATTTGGTATCCCCGCAAAACTAATACGGCTGTGTAAACTGACGCTGAGCAACACACAAAGCTCCGTCAGGATCGGGAAGGACCTCTCCGAGCCGTTCGATACCAAACGAGGTTTCAGACAAGGCGACTCCCTATCGTGCGACTTTTTCAACCTGCTTCTGGAGAAAATAGTTCGAGCTGCAGAACTCAACAGAGAAGGTACCATCTTCTATAAGAGTGTACAACTGCTGGCGTATGCCGATGATATTGATATCATCGGCCTCAACACCCGCGCCGTTAGTTCTGCTTTCTCCAGACTGAATAAGGAAGCAAAAGAAATGGGTTTGGCAGTGAACGAGGGCAAGACGAAATATCTCCTGTCATCAAACAAACAGTCGTCGCACTCGCGACTTGGCACTCACGTCACTGTTGACAGTCATAACTTTGAAGTTGTAGATAATTTCGTCTATCTTGGAACCAGCGTAAACACCACCAACAATGTCAGCCTGGAAATCCAACGCAGGATTACTCTTGCCAACAGGTGCTACTTTGGACTGAGTAGGCAATTGAAAAGTAAAGTCCTCTCTCGACGAACAAAAGCCAAACTCTATAAGTCGCTCATAATTCCCGTCCTGCTGTACGGTGCAGAGGCTTGGACGATGACAACAACCGATGAGTCGACCTTAAGAGTTTTCGAGAGAAAAGTTCTGCGAAAGATTTATGGTCCTTTGCGCGTTGGCCACGGCGAATATCGCATTCGATGGAACGATGAGCTGTACGAGATATACGACGACATTGACATAGTTCAGCGAATTAAAAGACAGCGGCTACGCTGGCAAGGTCATGTTGTCCGGATGGATGAAAACACTCCAGCTCTGAAAGTATTCGACGCAGTACCCGCCGCGGGAAGCAGAGGAAGAGGAAGACCTCCACTCCGTTGGAAGGACCAAGTGGAGAAGGACCTGGCTTCGCTTGGAATATCCAATTGGCGCCAAGTAGCGAAGAGAAGAAACGACTGGCGCGCTGTTGTTGACTCGGCTATAATCGCGTAAGCGGTGCCTACGCCAGTAAAGAAGAAGAAGAAGATATGGGGGCAGAGGAGCGGGGCATTCATTTTGGCACTGCTCAGAACATATTTTGAAGCAATTTTGTTTATAAACAAGTAAGGAAGGTCTAAGTCCGGATGTAATCGAAAATTTCATCCTCTTGATACTTGCAAGGATTAAATCTATGATGATACCTTCGGGCACATAAGGCTTGTTACCTATTTCGCTTAAATATATCTGTTTTAGGCAGAAAAACACGCTCTTCGGATGTATGCAAGGTGCGTTCCAAAGTAAACAGGAATCTTTATGAATCTAGTGCCCCCTGATGCCGTCTGGTGCGTTAGAATCTGCTGTTTTTGTCGATTGTTTAGCTTCGAACAAAGAGCCAACATCAAAAAATGTTTGAAAATTGGTAAAACTTTTACAGAAACGTCTCAATTGATGAATCAAGTTTATGGCGATGATTGCCTATCCCATAGCAGACGATCAACATGTTGGCCAATCAAAATCCGTGATCACCGGAAATTCCATCGAAACTGTGCGTGAATTCATAAAAAATCAGCCGAAATCATCATTGAAATTCATGGAAATGGAATTGAACATCTCCAAAACATCGATTTATCACATTTTGTCCGAACATTTGGGCTTGCTTTTGATTTCACCAAAAATCACATCTTAACCATTAACCACTCCCATGAATCATGAAAGGTAAAGTCCATTCAAAAGGCTTGCACCGGCATACTGGCGGCCATACCGGCCAACGAGCTAAAACACTTGTTCGACTTGCTTTTGGACCTTGCAAAAAGCTGTATTGAAGCAGGAGGAGACTATTTGAATAAAATAAATTGATTTTGCCAAAAAAACCATTTGTTTTGTCCATTTTTTCAAGTCCTGTTTACTTTGGAAAGCACCTTGTATATACAATTATCTGGAAACATTTCTCACACATTCACAGATTTTTTCTATAAAATTTCAACTATAGGTACTGGAGTGCACATGTTCGGTACCCAGGGGCTTGAGTAGCTCCACTTGGACAATTATTGGTCACAAGGTGACATAGATCAAAAACACTGTTCGTGCAAAGATTTATTTCATTGTATTAATTACTTGCTGATTTGTATAATAGATAATGAATTTTAAAATTGGGTTATATAGGAAGATATACATATGTAACGGGTGATTTTTTTGAGGTTAGGATTTTCATGCAGTAGTATTTGACAGATCACGTGGGATGTCAGACATGGTGTCAAAGAGAAAGATGCTCAGTATGCTTTGACATTTCATCATGAATAGACTTACTAACGAGCAACGCTTGCAAATCATTGAATTTTATTACCAAAATCAGTGTTCGGTTCGAAATGTGTTTCGCGTCCGTGTCCGATGAGCGATGAGGCTCATTTCTGGTTGAATGGCTACGTAAATAAGCAAAATTGCCGCATTTGGGGTGAAGAGCAACCAGAAGCCGTTCAAGAACTGCCCATGCATCCCGAAAAATGCACTGCTTGGTGTGGTTTGTACGCTGGTGGAATCATTGGACCGTATTTTTTCAAAGATGCTGTTGGACGCAACGTTACGGTGAATGGCGATCGCTATCGTTCGATGCTAACAAACTTTTTGTTGCCAAAAATGGAAGAACTGAACTTGGTTGACATGTGGTTTCAACAAGATGGCGCTACATGCCACACAGCTCGCGATTCTATGGCCATTTTGAGGGAAAACTTCGGACAACAATTCATCTCAAGAAATGGACCCGTAAGTTGGCCACCAAGATCATGCGATTTAACGCCTTTAGACTATTTTTTGTGGGGCTACGTCAAGTCTAAAGTCTACAGAAATAAGCCAGCAACTATTCCAGCTTTGGAAGACAACATTTCCGAAGAAATTCGGGCTATTCCGGCCGAAATGCTCGAAAAAGTTGCCCAAAATTGGACTTTCCGAATGAACCACCTAAGACGCAGCCGCGGTCAACATTTAAATGAAATTATCTTCAAAAAGTAAATGTCATGAACCAATCTAACGTTTCAAATAAAGAACCGATGAGATTTTGCAAATTTTATGCGTTTTTTTTTTTAAAAAGTTATCAAGCTCTTAAAAAATCACCCTTTATATGAACAGATTTCGCTCATTTTCGCAATGTAACATAGAAAATGGTCGGACGAAAGCATGCCCAACGATTGAAATTTAAGTGTGCTCTGTCCAATCCACGAAAAGGAAGACCCCACAATCTGCGCCAACTACCAAGGGATAAGCCTTCTCAACAATCCCGTATAAGGTTCTATCGACATGGCAAATCAACAACCCACTAGATATTCACTATGCGCCAAATCTTAGTAAAGACCGCTGAAGAGAATCGACACTCACCACCTCTTAGTTGATTTCAAAGCTGCTTTCGCCGGCACGAAAAAGAGCTGTCTTTACGCCGCGATGTCTGAATTTAGTATTCCCGCGAAACCAATACGGTTGCGTAAACGCGCTTTTTTTAACCTGGCTATAATCGCGTAAATATTGTCTACGCCAGTAAAGAAGAAGATTCTTCTTCTTATCCTACTTATCAGCAAAGCCGAAATACTATTAAAAATAAATATCTAAATTAAAATCTATTTTCATACATACGTACATACATGTGTACATAAATAACCTCATGCATTTACATGCACAACAATAAATATATATGGGACACAAGTCATAAATTTATAGATCAGATAACAACCCCATGTAGCATAAAACATATCAAGCAGCATAAACAATATGCTGCAATACATACACATAAACAAATATATTTAGTTATTTAAGATAGTTTCCAAAAAAGTATATAGGGCTTACAAATATCAAAATAAAATTAGAATGTATATGTTCTCACTCAAGCAAAAATCTTTATTTTTCCCCCACCAGCGGTTAGAACTTAAATATTCTTTTTTGAGTTCAATGTTTGATGACAGAAATCAAACACTAAAGATAGAAGTAAAAGAATAGCCTTCTATTTAAATTGCAGCGTTCACGATTACATAAAGATGGGAAATGGGACAGAAAATAAATTGAGTATTTATTACGTTCTTGTCATGAAATCAAGATAGTATACATGTGTATGTGTTTATCTTCCCTCTTTCCGTAGATATTGGTAGATTTGAATGCCTGAGTATCAACCCTACACTGACATTTATGTTTTATGTTTATTTGTTTATTCTGTTTAATTTTACGAAGGCTTACTATTGTTTATAATTACTATTAAATACTGTGATTGGAATTATTACTCATTTCCATTCCCTATTGCGATTGACAACTCATCAGTTAATCTACTACCCGAATTTAGCGCTCTCCCAATCTCTTTGCGGTAATGTTTCACAGTTTTCTTTCACCATTTCTTTATAAGTATAAATAAAGGATTTCCTTGTTGAAAGAGATTTTATATATTAATATAATATAATAATAATAAAATTCGAGAAGGAAAATGCGATTAAAATATCATACTGAACGAAATTACATAAATAACCGGGACTTTTGGAAACATGAATACTCGACAATTCGTACTGGTTAAGCCCTAACATTTTTAATATTGCAAATAGATTCATTTTATTTCTAGTATTTTATTTATTTTCTTCAGCTAATACTAAAATCTTTTTCTTTTTCTTTCAAACAAAATATAAACTAAAATTATCAGCACTACATTTTGTTAAAAATTTCCTGTAAGTTTATTTAAAATACACAGCTTTGATTAGTGTCACTGATCCTTTTAAGTTTTCATTCCAAATTTTAAAGGTTATAATACAATGCACAAGCTAAATTTCTACATAGCGCAGGCATTTGTACACCAACCATGTAAACCGCTAAGATCAATTTTAAGATAATTCAAGTCGTTTTTAGCATGAACAAGAAAAAACGTTGACTTCGGTTGCACCGAAGCTAAATGCCCTTCACAGGTGCATTTCTGTTAGTAACTATGTGTTCAGTTTGTATGGAAGTTATATGCTATAGTAACCCGTTCTGAACAAGTTTTTTAGGGATTACATTGTTGCCTTAGAAAATAATATATACCAAATTTCGTGAATATATCTTGTCAAATGTGAAAGTTCTCCATACAAGCATTTGATTCCGATCGTTCAGTTTATATGGCAGCTATATGTTATAGTGGTCCGATATCGACAGTTCCGACAAATGAGCAGCTTTTTGGGGAGAAAATGACGTTTGCAAAATTTCCAAACGATATCTTAAAAACTGAGGGACTAGTTCGTATATATACAGACAGACGGACAGACAGACGGACATGGCTAAATCGACTCAGCTCGACACACTGATCATTTATATATATACTTCATAGGGTCTCCGACGATTCCTTCTGGGTGTTATAAACTTCGTGACAAACTTAATATACCCTATTCAGGGTATAAAAATAAAAAAATCGCAAAGCATATAAAGAAGAACCAAGTTCGAGTGTAACTGAACATTTCATACTCTTGGAACTACAGGGTGCGTTCCAAAGTAAACAAGACTTAAAAAACGCAGAACAAATGTTTTTGTGGCAAAATCAATTTATTTTATTCACGATAGTCTGCTTTTGCTTCAATACAGATTTTACACGGTCCAAAAGCATGTCGATGACATGACATGACAAATCAGCATTGTCTTCACTTTTGACTTCTTCATGCGCGATTTTTTGGGTACCGGCTCATTCGGTACCTTCCATTCAGAACTCTGGCTTTTCGTTTCGGGATCATATTAGAAACACCAATTTTGGCCGTCAGACAAATTGTGCGAAACAAACTGTGCACACACCTTTCGTAAGCCCAAATGTTCGGTCAAAATGCGATTAACCTATGGTTTGGAGATGTTCAATTACATTTTCCATGAATTGAAACATTTCAGTAAAGGTTTTACCAATTTTAAAACATTTTTTAATGTTGGCTCTTTGTTCGAAGCTCATTTTCGCAGCGATAACACACGCATACTGACACTTATAACGCAATAACTACACTTCCAATCTATGAAATATCATGAAATTCTCACTGGATAATCGACAAAGATAGCAGATTCTAACGCACTGTCGACATATAGATTCAAAACGTCCTGTTTACTTTGGAACGTTCCTTGTATTGTAGTATTAACCCGATTTTATCTATTTTTGGCACTACTGAATATTACTAACCATTTTTAGCACAAACATATTTTATTAATAGAAAAACACCATTTTTCAATTCTATTGACTCACATTTGCGGTAAAAAGTCAGCCGGAAACTGGAAAATTTTTTGATTGAGTGTATGGGGACTGAAGTTATTGTCCATTTCTGACAAACAGGCATACTATAAGAGGATTCTCAGACATATTGACAAATTGACCGATAAATTCGATGAAAAGTTCGCAATAGGAACTGGGGTAAACATGTTCAGTGTCTAAGGTCTTGAATAGTTTTTGTTTGATTTGGATAGTTTTTGGTTTTAAGGCGGCACACTTCAAATGTACTATTAGTCCGAACTTGTATCTCCTTATATACAAGTATCTGGTGCTTTATTTGTACAGTGAAATGTGAAAGAATCAGATGTAAGTTAAAATTGTGATAAAAGAGAAGTATGGCTGACACAACATAAGTGCAATTATTCGAAAATAGCGAACAAGCAAATATACACAGTTAGTGGGCATACGAAAAGGAAGCTATAAAATTGTTTTCTTGACGTACGTTCTAGAGTCAAGAAAAGACAGTGAACGCGTCAGGCAAAAGTGCGATCGATCTGTTATATTCATCTTATAACGAAAATTTTGTGGAAAACAACATACTTTAGGTTAAGTTGTTGCAGTTAAATTGCGACTAGTCAGCTTTCGCTCAGAAGTCCAGTCATAGGAAATTAAATTCGGAACGTGCTTTTGATGTCTTGGAAGAACAAATTTCAGTAACTACTCAAACCAAGTATATTTGCGAGTGTGCATGCATAAATATGTTGCTAGACTATAAACACCCACACGAACACATTAGGGCAATTCAGAATCTTGTGCATCTGAGTTTGCAAAATTATGCAACTGCAAATATTTACCATAAACAATGATCGTATTTTTTTAGTTTCTGTGCAACCCTTGCAAAGACCAATAATTCACAGCTGATCGGTGAAGAAAAACATTCTTTATAATCAAAATTTTCGCACAAATTGGAAAATATGCGGAAAAAATGTTTTAGAGAAAAATTAACTGACGCTTTATTTCACGAAGCTACTGAAGAAATTATGTACATTGAAGGTAAGAAATATTTTTATGCGGCACATCGCGCAAATTTCAAATTTCTTAATTTTTAATTTGCAAAATTTACAATAATTTCTCCATTTCTTCTCTTTGTTTTCATAGTTTTTATTTTTGACAGCAGCTGAATATTTGTAAACCAGTATTGCAAATAATACAATGGCTAAAATGCCATGGCTTATTTGCAAGGGTGTAGCAGATGCATCGCTGTACATTTTATTAGTGTAAAAGCAAAAATATGCTCGCTAATTTGCAATTGCAAATTCAATATGCAATATTCCGAATTGCCCTTTTATTGCATAGGAATGCTATTGGTAAGGGTGGTGTCCTTTTTTTCGTATCATTGTTTCAGATTTGTTTGTTGGGAGCTTGTTATGAGATGTTCCAGCTCTTCGATTCGAATTGGGGTTTTCAGTGGGCTAGGTCAAAAGCTGTCTACCTAATAACGCTACAATAAACCACAATATGTGCGAGATGTGATAGATACCAAAAGCTGAAGAAGGAAGCGAAACACATTTGCAGACAAAAAAAGAGAAAGGCCAAAATGCGGAAGTAGGAAGAGCTTGACAAGCTGGCCGACAGGGGTAATGGTCGAAAATTTTACGAAATGATGCGGAAACTAACAAAAGGTTTCAAGACAGGCCCCATAGCGGTAATCTAGAGACTGATGTTCAGAGTATGGTGAAGTAATGGAGGGAATACTTCTCTTTTTATTTAGTATATCACTGGCCTCAGCAACCGAGCCGTTAGTTCTATTTTCATACAGTCTGGAGAAGCAAAGACTATGGATCTGGTTGTGAACGAGGACAAGACGAAATATCCCTTGACATCAAAGACATAGTCACTACATTAGCGACTTGGCTCACACGTCACTATTGACAGTTATAGCCTTGAAATCGTAAATAATTTCGTCTATCTTGGAACCAGCATCAACAACTCTATATGACTCTCATTATTCCCAATAACATCATCTGATAGTTCGACCTTAGCAGTGTTCGAGAGAAAGGTTTTGCGGTACATTTATGGTGCTTTGCACATTGGCAAAAGCGAATACCGCAATCGGTGGAAGGATGAGATGTCTGGATGGAAGAGAACACTCCAGCTTAGAAAGTTGTCGATTCAGTATCCGCCGGGGAAGCAGAAGAAGACCTGCACTCCATTGAGGAGATCAGGGGAAGAAGGACATGTCTGCACTTGATATCTAAATTTGCGCTAAATAACGAAAAGAAGAAACGGCTGGCGCGCCGTTGTTAACTCGGCTATAACTCGGCGTAAGCGGTGTCTGTGCCAGTAAAGATGAAGAAGAAGACGAAAACTGACAAATGTATTTTAAAACTGTTACAGTTTGGCAAACACAACTTTAAAAGAAAACCTCAATCAGTTATTTTTTGAAAAATATGGAAAGCAACAAAAAAATCACAAACTGATATAATAACTTTATACTTACAAACCGATATACTCATATTTATAAATTAATCATATGCACTCATATACATTTTCATTCTCACTAGTTGGTTAGAGAAAGTATTCTAATTTGTTCAAGAAAGTTTCAGTTAGTAGATATACCCGTACCAGTTAATTTATTTCATACTAGAGGACCCGTCCACGCTAATACAGAGATAATACTCTTAATACTTATTTCTATTAGTTGGATTATAACTAAATATTAGTTAATGAGATATAGCATTTTTGTGAAGCAACTTGTGTTAGTTTACAAAAAATTGATCATAAAGCATTTCGTGTGTTAATACAGCATTGCTCTTTGGGGGAAAATACTGTTGAATTTGGGATCAGGAAAATCCACCTATGAAAAGATATTTGCTAAGCTTAAAGAGACAAAAGCTCTGTGCTAAGTGGGTGCATCGCAAGTTCATAATCCATCGAAAAAAAAAACGAATAACTGATTCTGAGAAGAGTTTGAGTGCTCTTTAATCGCAATAAAACCGAATTTTTGAGTCGGTGTGTGTAGAAAAATAGCTCCATCATTTCCCACTGAAATCCAATCGATAGTCATTCTAGTGAACTGCACATGATGAACCGGTTCTCAGGCGTGAAAAGACGAAAAAGTCGGCTGAAAAGGTTATGAAATCGGTCTTTTGGGATGCACGTGGTATAATACATACTCAACGACTGATTACTGAGCCAATTATAATCTATGTCAGTAATAATCTATTGCAACGTAATTGGTTGCAGTTATTTTCTACTATTCCAAATACTTAGCAATTGTATTATTTTTAAGGAAGAATCTGCTTAAAATTGTATACATATATTCGAATAATTTCTACAAACATAAATTTTGAGCAAACGCTTATGATTTAAAATATAATTTTTGTATTTATGAGTAGTATTATATGTCCTTACCATGATTCTAAGCTACCTCCCCACCAATTTTCAAATCGCCAAATCGGTTCAGACGTTCTTGAGTTGTAAATGGTGTAACTAACACAACTTTCTTTTTTATATAGAGATTTTCTGTTCACAGATGTACTATAATACCATAATAAACGCTTTGTTATTTTCTGTCTTGTTTGGACTAAGCACATTTCAGAACAAAAGTAGTGTATTTGTGTAAAATAGTCAGCAGAAAGCTGAATTTTATGTTACGTGCCTATACTATACTTATACATACAAAAATTGGTCCTAAAGGACGATTTAAAAATTTTCAAACAAGAGTTGTCATCGGTGATCATTTATATAAACACTCATCGCCCACAACGCGACAGACCCATTAAACAAGGCGCTGAGCCTTTAAATGTTGTAAACATGGTAAAACTTTCTAATTTCCACATTTTTATTTCCCACCTTTTTATTGTTTTCTGAACTACAGCAACTGCACCTCGTCCTCAAGAACCTGCTGCTAATGTAATCCCAGCGTGTTTTTATTCTCCCTATTGGCCCGTGCCAAACAACTTGGACTCTGTGCGAGACGGATTTTGGCCGAGCAGTAGTCTTTTTATTGTTGTATGTGTGTGCTGGCAGCGTCGCTGATGCTCGTAACATTGCGGCTTGAACGTTGACAATTAACCAACTAAATGACATTTCATTATGGAACTTTTGTAATTAATATGGCAGAAGAAGTGAGATCGACGCGACAGCCAATAGGGGAAGGCCCACCAAAGCTCACAAGTGCTAAAACATATTTAAAAAATTAGAAATTGGTTAAACAGACAAAAAGCTGATGAGTTGAGCAACAATGCCAACGACAAAAACCTTTAAAGCTATTAAAATCTTAAAGTTATCCAAGAGAAAAAATGGCTTAATGACAATAATGCGCTGAACAATCGACGCTCAGAATTCGGATATAGTATCAACGCATATAGGATAAGCTATTAACAGTAGAATATTTCCTTATGTTTAACTGGTCATAAGTAATAATGATAAAATAAGTATGGATAATAAATTCGCAAAAAAAAGTGCCAGGGGGCTAAGGAAATCGTAACCGATTTATATATAGCAGTAGATGATACACCGTCTCGCAGTCCTGATTTTTAACCATTCGTCTACAGTCAATACCCTTTACAAATTTTAGAGCCTCAAAAAATCTTTGATTTGAGTAGCGTCGTCAATGCCAGAAGAAACTATGCGTATTGCCATGGCCGGGTTAGTGGAGGCTCGTGTAAAAAGCAAAAGGTGATCATATCATACAAACTATTATATATCGCTCACTTCACAAATAAATCATTAAACGAAATTAATTTCTTAACAAATTTTTTAATGTTGAATTTTTATAACAGCCTATACTGTAACAGAACTCACGGCAGATCTAAATATTACTAAACAAACACCAACTTAACTGATATATACTGATCGCTGGCGAAATATAGGCTAAATTTCCAGTTCAGATATCTATGTTATCGTCTTTTGTGAATTCGTTCCAAATTATTTCCTTTATGATCCAGCCAAGAAAATCGATTTGAATTGAACCGGATGTATCAATTTTGAAAATAACCCACCCGTTTTAAGAGAGTGTAGTACTTTTTTCTCTGCTAATCTATGCGAGTACATATGAATATAGTATTATATATGCAAATATTCATTAGAGTACGAGTAGTTAAGCCAAGGACTAACGGTTTAACCAATTTCGATCAAATTTTGTTACTTTGATATTTATGTCAAAGAAGTTAATGTGGAAACAAAACTCAGGTAGCTTATATGGTCCTAACAGACATACATTTGTAGATATTACATTTTTATAGGTGTATGTGTTTATGCTAGCAGTATTACATATAACACTTTAAGTGCTTCATTCCAACTAACGCTTTAATTAATTACAAATTTTTTATGTAAATTGTACTCAAGCAATAATAAAACTAAATAATATGTTAAAGAAAACATTTAACTTAGAAAAATATTTATTTATATCTTCCCTAGCTGACTTGCATTTCTGGTTTGAGACCAAACATATCCCATAACCCATACATAGTATAAATAAGCTTGGCTGCTTGGCACCTATCTCCTCAGCCTATCTGTTAGTACGTATTTCTCTAAAACTGTTTCTCCTCTTATTACTTTATCCTCATTATTACTATTTTGACAAATACTTAAAAATTATGCAATTGTATGTGTTTTATAATACCTCCATAACATCTCTTTGATTACTATTCACATACATACGGCACTAAAAAATTGGAATTTTTCATTTACACCAAGAAGTTTTACTGCAGTGTACCCTTCATTTACCAAACTAAGTATTTTATCATTAAACTAATTTTACCTAATTAGCAACGAAAATAAAGTGGCAGCGGTGGTTGTGGAGTGTACAGCAACAATAAAGCTACCAAAGAACTTCAAATATTTTTTGCATCGAAATTGTAAAAGCTGTAAGGCTAGTGGCAAAATATTCAGCGATTTTCTGCTGTTATAAAAGTATGGCTTGCGATTACCCAGCCATGTGTCCAAATCCATGGCGTATACGCAATATGTACAATATTTCACTGTTTATTGCTTGCCCTTCACTTTGCAACTCAGTATAACTTTCCTTCGTCAAAGTCTTTGCGTTCAAGTGTGCCTGTATGACAATTGCATACAATATGATATTGAACCAAATCGCAATCCAAGTTCGGCAACAATAAAAATAGATATCATTTAGTATGATTATTGTCACAAGCGAGCTTATGCGAGCGACAAATTTTCCAATTTGTCTGCCCAGTGTGTTGTCGAAGTTGTAAACAAACTTCCATCTTATTTTTGCAAGATTTGTTATTGCGACGAAATTGATAATGGACACAGGTCTGGCGAAGTGTTGAGGGACGCGCATATCGAGGAAACGTAATTTGTTATACCTGCAAGCCAAAAACAAAGCAATAGCATCAGGTTAACATCAATATGCAATACTTGCTTGATTGTAAAACCGGAAACCGCAGTATTCAAGGGGCATTGTAAAATTGCTAAACATCGGTAGCTCGTTTCATTCAATATTCAGCGTTGCAGCCAGAGAGCTTCATGTCTTTGCATGTCATTCGCATATTGCTTATGACATGTGCGTAAAATGTCAGAGTAACACGGAACAATATCAATGCATGTTGTATGCAATCGTCTCCGCACAGGCACACTTGATGGCAGAGACCTTGACGAATGAAGGTATTGCGTATACACATTGCTGTGTAATCGTAAGCTATACTTTAATAACAGCAGAAAATCTTAATTTGAGAATTACTGAATATTATATTTTCCCACTAGCCTTACAGCTTTTACAATTTCAATGTATAAAGTAAAAAAATGCGCGAATTGGTTTTGGATAGTTTTTGTATATTATTGTACATATATTGTATACATGTTGTGTTAGTAAAAAAACCGTATAAAAATAAATTAAGATAAACAAATTTACACGAACAGAAATGTTCTTTGTTCCTTTCTTATTTATTGTCATTAACAAAATATAAAATGTAAAATAAGTTTGTATATACTTACACATATGTAAGTGACATATCCTAATGTTGCATTGGAGACATTTGCCAGCAAAAGCATCGAATGCAACATTGCCAACGTGCTTCAATTCAGCATTTCCGCCATTGAAAGCGGTCCCGCACATTAAGCGGCACCGTTTATTAAATCGCATTTGTCAACACTCACTCTGATTTCGTTATCCTACTCGTAAGGTTCTAGTTAATTGTGTTCCAAAATAATTATTTAATATAAAACTGTTATTTGTTATAAAAATATTATTCAACAAAATATACTCGTATTATATGTTATAAAAATATTACTGTAGATACCGGTAGGATCTGCGCAAAAGATCCTAAATAATAAAAAAAACCTATTCGTCTAAACTACCCTGAACAACGAGTCGGACTGTACCTTTTTGTTTTAAATACACACAATCATGTAGAGGCAAAAAATAAACTAAAATAAAAAATAAATAAATAATTTTGATACATTTTAAATGAATTAATTTTTCAAGCTAGCAAAAAACACAATATATGTACATATGTAGTGAAAAAAGAAATTATATATCGTTTAAAAATAAAGGAGGATCCAAACTTTAACACCGTAACCCTAAACAACGTGGTAGTGAAAAAAAAACAATATCGTAAAGGAAAAATTTACATACTATAGAACAAAAAGATCAATTTATTATCATGAAAAAACAATTTTTTGGTATATCGTACAAAGCAAAAAGATTAAAACCTCATCATCGTACATTCGGTAACTCAAAACAACGTGGTAGTGGAAGTGGAAAAGTGAAAGAGAACGTTTAATATCGTGAGAAAAAAATGTTTATCGCATAAAATAAAAAGATCAAAACTTTAACATCGTAAAATAAACATTCGGTAGCTCTAAGTCAACGTGCAGTTAAAGCTTAGTGTCCAGCTCTCAAGAAATGTAAAAACTTCATATAAAAAAACGCTTAAGAAACGGACAAGAAACTTTCCTGCGATAAATTTACTTTTGCTAGTGCAGCTCTAAAGAAATCTAGTACTAATTTTTAATACATTTTTTCAATTAAATGCGAATATGGCAAACCTGGTTTTGCAAAGAATCATGAAATCAACAATTGTTTCTTGAAAGAAATTCAAAGTAAATTGTTAAAATCATCATAAATAAGTTAAAATCATTATTATGAAGTATATTTCATTCTGAAATGTTGTATAAAACTTACCAATTATCAACAACATTCCTTAAGTAGCAATGAAAATATTTATGTTACTACATACATACATAATTCGCATTCGCATAAGTTTGTTTTCTTTGTTTATTCTCTCTTGCTCTTCTATTGTGGATCATTTACAATGCGTAACCAGCTGTCAAAATTACTTGAGAAATAATGCATTTTTTCTTGCGCAATTACTTGAGAGCTGGATACCAACCTTAAGGAACGTCGAAGCGAAGAAAAAGAAAAAATTATCGTAACAAACAAAACGAACTAAGTTACGATGGAACAGTGGCACAAAAATATCACAATGCGTTAAAAATAAAAAAAATAAAAATAGAATAAAAAAAATCTAAATAATTAACATACGATAAATTATTCAACAAAAACTCTACTCCACAATCCAAATAACAAAAATCAAAAGTTGAAGAGAAAACGAATGCAGAATGTCGTAAGTGCGACTACCTATTTGGTGAAACAAAATCAAAAGTCCAAAGTCAACATTACAAACGAAGGTGAATAAAAACAAAGCAGGCAGTTTATGGAAGAAAAAGTGGGCGAGCTAAGCCAAATTTTGAAATTCATTAAAATTAAAGGGACAAAAAACAAAATGGAGCGAGAAACCAGAGAAATGGCGAACCATTAGATGGTGATCGAAACTACTTAGCACTCTTTATTCAAGGGATCGACGCGATCATGCCACAGTCTCCTGTTATATCGGAAGAGACGAAAGTATTCTATCTCAAAAAATTATCCATTGTTCAATCAAAATAATTATTATAAAAATAAACCATTTTTCAATGAACATGGCAAATAATAATTTCCCACAAGTTAGGCATACACCTTTCAATTCTGCAAACATTTATACTAATAGAAACTTAAATAATTAAAAACAAAATAAACCAGGGTCAAACCAATCTCGATTAAGGCGCTTTGGCTATCCTGAACCAATGCAACAAGATGAGGTAAATTTACACTTAACAGCCTCGAAAGGCTCCCCACAATTGAATTGAAATTTAATAAAAAATATTATAAATTTTAAGACAATACAGGTTCATCAGTAAGTTTAATGAAGCTTGGAATATCCAACGAAAAGATTATTTATGTTCAGCCAATAAAATTAACAACAGCGATAGGAAAAGTTTGTCTAAACGAAACCCCAGAATTGTTTAGCGATGAACATATGAAAAAACTGAAATTTTTCGTTTATAATTTTTCGAATAACTACGACGGTTTACTTGGTTATAATATACTTAAGCTACTTAAAGCTAAAATTGATCTGGAAAAAATATGACACATATGAATGGTGTTCGGTATAACTTTTTCAAGAATAAATCAATTTCTGAAAATTTTGATAATTGCCTTCAAGAATTAAATATGAACGAAAATCATAACAATAAAGATAGTAAATTTAGACTTGAACATTTAAATTCAGAAGAGTTAAACAGATTAAAAAAACTTTTAAATAAATTTGAAAATATATTTCATAAAGAAGAGGACAAACTCACCTTTACTCATAAAATAAAACATAGTGTTAAAACGGTTCATGAAGACCCAATATATGTAAAGTCGTATAGATATCCTGAAATTCATAAATCAGAAGTAAACAAACAAATGAAAGAAATGCTTGAAAATGAAATCAGTGATTCTCCATATTCAGCACAAATTCGGGTAGTACCAAAGAAGTCAGATGCTTCAGGTAAAAAGAAGTGGAGGATTGTTGTCGATTTTTTCAAGCTCAATAGTATTACTATCGATGATAGGTATCCCATTCCAAACATGGACGAAATTCTCGAAAAACTAGGTAGGTGTATGTATCTTTCAACAATAAACGTAGCGCAATGCTTCCATCAAATGGAAATGGATCCGGCAGATAGGAAAAAAACGGCTTTCTCTACTCAGAGCGGACATTTTCAATTTTTAAGAATGCCATTTGGGCTTAAAAATGCACCAGCCACCTTCCAGAGACTGATGAATACGGTTCTAGATGGTTTAATAGGAAGAGATTGTATGGTTTACTTAACGACATTGTAGTATTCAGTATGTCATTACAGGAACACATAGAATTTCTAGACAGAGTTTTTCGTAAATTAAACGAAGCAAATCTGAAAATTCAGATGGATAAAAGCGAGTTTTTAAAAAGAGAAACCGAATTTCATGGTCATATCATAACGCCAGAGGGTATTAAGCCTTACCCTTATAAAATCAAAGCAATTGTAAACTATCCCATTCCTAAAACGGAAAAAGGAATAAAACAATTTCTTGGTTTGGCGGGATTTTATCGTAAATTTATTCAAAACTTCTCTGAAATAACTAAACCTTTGACTAACTCTCTTAAAAAAGACAATAAAATAAATAGGTCAGATGAGAAATTCATGAAAGCTATAAACACTATAAAAATTTTAATTACTAATGATCCAATTCTGGCATATCCAAATTATAAGAAAATATTTACATTGACGACTGATGCGTCAAATGTGGCATTAGGGGCAGTGTTAAGTCAACAGGGACATCCAATTTGTTTTGCTAGTCGCACACTCAATGAACATGAGCTGCACTACTCAACTACTGAGAATGAACTTTTAGCCATGGTTTGGGCTACCAAATATTTTAGACTATATTTAAACGGCAGGAAATTTTTAATGAAAAGTGATCATATACCATTGCAATGGCTCCACAACTTATGGGAACCAAACTCCAAGTTACAAGGATGGAAGATTCGACTTAATGAGTATGACTTTGACGTAAAATACATATCAGGTAAAGAAAATCGTGTAGCAGACGCTCTTTCTCGTATTAAAATTACGGAATGCTTTTTTAATGAATAATCTGAATCTAACGTAGACACTGTTCATTCTGCCGATGAAGATTCCGAAAGTTTTATTAAGATAACGGGGCGACCATTATATATATTCAAAAATCAAATTAAATTAATAAGATATGGTAAAGACTCAACTACAATAACGAAAGTTTTTTTTAATAACCTAATTGTAATTGCATACAAAGAATTAACTACAGATTATATTAATGATATAATTAAAACCCATTTATTAAAAAATAATACAACAATTTTTATGCCCAATGATACTGATTTTATACAATTCGAAAACGTTTATAAGGCACTAATAACAACAAGTCGCAACAAGATTTATCGGTGTACAAAAGAATTAGAAAACATTACAGATTTTGCAAATTTTAAAGGAAAGTACTTGAAATCCATTTAAGTGGAATTCATCCAGGTATAGAGAAGGTTGCAAAATGTTTTAAATTACAGTATTATTACCCCAATTATCTTAAAGAAATCACCAAAATAATAAATGAATGTGAACTGTGTAATCATTGTAACAACGATCATGTTTCTAGCAAAATGCCGTTCAAAATTACACCGCCAATTTACAAAATAAGAGAAAAATATGTTGTAGATTTTTGGAAATGAATATTATTTAACATGTATCGATTTATACCCTAAGTTTGCTATGATAGAAAAAGTTAAAGCATTGAACTGGCTGAAATCCAAAAAAGCATTGCTAAAAATATTTAATTGTATGGGTCCTCCAAAAACTTAAAAAATCGACCAAGCCCAAGGTTTAAGTAATATAAACATTAAGCAATGGTGTAAATCATTAAATATAAAAGTAGGAGTAACCACCGGTAAAACTGGTATAGGTGACATTGAAAGACTACATAAAACTTTAAATGAAAAACTTAGAATAATCAACACATCAGGTGGTAAAGAATTAAAATATTTAGAAATTGGACAAACATTTTTCACTTATAACCATATTGTAAAGTAAAGTGTAAAAGTCAAAATATAAGAAAATATAAAATAATAATAAATATAAGAAAATATAAAAACCAATTTAAAAGAAAAAAGAGAACCAACTAAAACTAAATCTAAGAATTGAAAATTATATCTTATCAATCTTATTATTCCTTTTTTACTTATTCATTATTACTTAATAATTTTTATGTGCAAAAAAATATCTTTAAATATTGTAAGAATTATTTAAAAACTTTAACTTGCAAACAAAGAAAAATTGCAATGACTACATTGCATTATTTTAAGATGGCAGGAGTGACATATCCTAATGTTGCATTGGAAACTTTTGCCAGCAAAAGCATCAAATGCCAACGTGCTTCAATTCAGCATTTTCGCCATTGAAAGCGATCCCGCACATTAAGCGGCACCGTTTGTTAAATCGCGTTTGTCACCACTCACTCTGATTTCGTCATATTACTCGTGAGGTTCTGGTTGATTGTGTTCCAAAATATTATTTAATAAAAAACAGTTATTTGTTACAAAAATATTATTCAATAAAATATATTATATATATGTTATAAAAATATTACTTATATATGGAAGATACATGTGGTGATCTTTTTTCAATAACCTTTTTTTGCCTGATCACGCTTGAGTCGTATCTAACTGTCATGTTATTTTGGGTCAGTATTGTTTGACACATCGTCATGAACAACCGTTCATCTTTATTATGAAAACTCATGTTCTGAGAGTATACGCGAATACCTTGGAGAGTCGATTCGGCGACGTTCGCAGCAACTGGGACTGACGTATGGAATGACTTAGAGCATTTTACATCGCGATCTTAAATTAAACTTCCCAAGCGACATTGGACTCCGCTTTATGGACTCTTCAAAAGTTCCAAGAATATCCGACGCTTTCGAGGCAAATTTTGTTCACGCTTATTTCTAGCTTAATGGGTATGTAAACAAGAAAAATTGCCACAATTGGTACGAAGAGCAACCTGACGAGATTCAAGAGTTGATATTTAATTCAGAAAAAAACAACGGTTAGGTGCGGTTTGTGGACCAATGGAACATCGGTTCATATTTCTTCAAAAATGATGCCGATGGGAACATAACCGTCAATTGTGACCGTTATTGCGCCATGATAATCGACTATTTGATGCTTGAAATTATAGCTCGTGATCTCGGCCACAATTGGTTTCAACAAGACGGTGCCACTTCCTACACATCCCATCAATTAATTGATTTATTGAAAAAACATTTCGGTGAGCAGATATGATCGTGTGATATCACTCCGTCCGACTTTTTAATGTAAGGATATGTAAAGTCAAATGTCTATGCGGAAAATAACGCTTCGATGTAGCAAAGCATCACGCGAGTTACGATTTCTGTTAATTTACAGAATATGATTAACCGTACCGAGTAGCTTGTCGTCTGGTCTTTTATTAAAAATGTACTTTTATTACTAAACTGTACTTAGACCCGTTGTTGGGGCCATAAATGGCTCGGCATAACTTAAATAAGCAATATACTTGTATTGTTTATGTTGTACGATACCAAGAACGTTTATATATATACATATATATATATATATATATACATGTGTGTTTGTATATACACGATCATAGTATTTTGTTACACTATTTTGTATTTCACAATTGTATTTATATTTGCCAAATACACATACATAAGCATGTACTTATAATTTTATTATTTTTAAAACGTACTTTTTCTTACATTGGGGCATCGAAAATTGGACTCAATGGATGGGCCATTTGGGAAGTAGCCGCGGTCTATATTTGAAGGAGATCGTCTTAAAAAATAAATTACAAAGAATGTTTTTTCGAATGATAAAAAATGTTCCTGACTAAATTTGTAGCTTTTGTGTTTTTTTCTTTAAGAAAGTAGAAAAGCTCGAAATGAATCTCCCTTTATACATATGTATATAGTTTTTATAAAAAAATTTCTAATTTACACATCTTATTTGCTTTTGCAATCTTTCCGTCCAGATGGGCATTATTCCATTTAAACTTAACCTGCTCATAGTACATTACATCATGAGAGGATGGAGCGAACATCTTTTCAATTTCATTGAGATGTAATTACGGTGACCATCCGTACTGATCTTCGCAGTACTGTACTGATTTTGAAGCACCTATTCTGCGGGTTTTTTTTTGTGAAAATGGCAAAAATGTTCTGTTCTTTTCCGAACGTACTGTTTTTTGTTCTGCAATTTAGCACCAAGCAGCTTAAAAAATGTCTATTACTGAACAGCCCTTTAATGATTAAAGTATTATCAATATTAAATTCTCATCCTTGATGTGAACAGCTGATTTGAATTATATTGCTTTCTGTAATGTTCTATTGACAAACAACTAGGTAAGTTTTATTGCCAGTAGCGTTAAAAACTTAAATTGGGAAGAATTCTTTTGTTTTAGCTTTACAAAATGCCTCCTTCCTGAAGAAAATGCGTTTTTAATAAACAACTACAAGAAGAATACACCTTCATAAAGGAAATTAACAGCGGTACAGTGAAATGTACAAAATGTTCTGCAGTTTTTTCTATTGCCAATGCAGGTAAACACGATGTGCTGCGCTATTTACAATCTCAGAAACATCGAAAAGCCGATATTGCAGCTTCTAGCAGCAAAACCGTGAAGAGCTTTGTTAGGACACGTACAATAGACGATCAGCAAATTACCAAGTGTGAATCTATTGTTTGTAATATATTAGCACCACATGCATTGCAACTAGTGAAAGCTGATTTTAATGCTACCAATTTTATTGCCGTTTTTTCCGACTGCTCAAATCATGGAAGTATGAAAGTGTGTCCTGTTCTTGTTCAATATTTTCTGCCTGAGAAGGGTGTGCAATTAAAAATATTGGAAGTAAATGATCTCCGTGGTGAATTATATTTTTGATCTGAAAAAGTTTTCGTTAAGTGAGAAGCTACTTGCTCTTTGTGCAGATAACACTAATTGTAACTTTGGAGGAGCTGCAGGACGCGGAAAAAATAATTTTTTCCATAAATTGGCAGTATCCACTGGCAGCACCCTTATTTGCGTAAACTGTGCTGCTCACATTGTTAATAATTGCATACAAAGTTCAATAGAGTGTCTTCCGGTGGATATTGAAGTCATTGTCGTTAAGATATATTCCTACTTTTATATATACACGGTTAGAGTAGAGCATTTAAAAGAAATTTGTGAAAATGTTGATGTCGAATATAAAAAAATGCTAGGCTTTAGTAAAACAAGATGGCTTACTCTAAAGCCAGCTATAGAACGGATCTTAAAACTTTTCAAAGCACTAAAAAATATTTTTTAGAACAGCCTCACTGCCCAACCCTCTTAAAAACTTTTTTTGAAAACTTAACCTCAGAAATGTGGCTTTTCTTTACTCATTGTCAAGCATCTCTTTTTCATAATTACATTATGCAGATTGAATCGCAGAATATTTGCATGATAGAAGTTGCCTTACTAATGAAGGAACTTAAATTAAAAATCACGGAACGCAGAGATGTAATTTTTGTATGTACCTCTCTGGACGAAGAACCTCAAGTCAGAGTTTGAAAACGCAGGAACTGGAAACTTAAGAGAAATTAAAGATCACGTTAAAAACTTTTATAATAATTGTGTTGATTTTATAAACCAGTGGGATCATGCATTTGAAGAGGTTGAGGTAATGGAATAGATTCTTCTGCGCACAGTGCCATCTTGGGATGAGATTGAAACAAATTTAATGTATATTATGGAAAAGAGACGCAAAAATAATATTAATTACAGTGAATTGTTTGATTAATTCACTTGCGTTAAAAGTTATGTAACTTATCAAAATATATGTAAAATAGTCGAATTTAATTTATGTTTACCGGGCTAAAATGCTCCAACAGAAAGGATATTTTCCATTTTAAATAATATATGGACAAACGAAAAATCGCAAATGAAAATTGAGACTGTGAAGTCAATTTAAGTTACTAAGTGCAATTATGGAATGAACTGCATAGAGTTTAAAAATTGCTTACAAAACGAAGAAAATTTGATTACAAAACTTTATTCCTCTGAAAAGTACAATTAATTTGCATTCAATGCATATTTATATTTTTATGTAATACTTAATTTAAAAATAAGTTTTTTAATACATATATAGTATAACTGTGCCCAAAAAATAAGGTGACACTGTATTTATTTTGAAAATTCTTTATTTATTCTTCCAAATCAATTTCATTCCCACTTGTGCCAACGGATTTTCCAATCATCGAAACACTGGTTGTAGTCACTTTACGGAATGGCCTTCAGTTCCGTCTTCGCTGCGGCTTTAATCTCATCTATCGTATAAAAACGGTGTCCCCGGAGCGGTCATTTGAGCTTGGTGAACAGCCAGAAGTCGCACGGCGCCAGATCAGGTGAATACGGTGGTTGCAGAACGATATGGGTTGAGTTTTTGGCGAAATGATCACGAATTACGAGGGTAATATGGGATGGTGCATTATCGTGGTGTAAAAACCAAGAATTGTCTTTCCACAATTCCAGCCTTTTTAGGCGGATAGCGTTACGCAAACGACGCACAACGTTCAAATAATATTCCTTGTTGACTGTTTGACCGGTTGGAAGGAATTCATAATGCACAACACCACGATAATCGAAGAAAACATTCAACATGACATTGATTTTTGAGCGACTTTGGCGCGTTTTTTTTGGTCTCGGCTCTCTTTTGGCACGATATTCGCTCGATTGATTGGTTGTTTCGGGGTCGTAAGCATAGATCCAAGTCTCATCGCCAGTTATAATGCATTTCATGACACCCTGGTAGTCGGAAAACATAGTTTCACACACTTCAACGCGACGCCTTTTTTCCAAAAAATTCAATGTTTTCGGTACCAGTCGAGATTTGACGCGCTTGTGGCCCAAAATATCCTTCAAAATGGTATTGGCTGAGCGTTTCGATATGCCATCTTCATCAGCAAGGTCTCTAATTGTTAATCGACAGTTTTTCAACACCAAATCTTGGATTTGTTGAACGTGAGCTTCGGCGGTTCAGGTTGATGGTCGCCCTTTACGCTCTTTGTCTTCGACACGATCACGGCCGGCTTGGAACTCACTATACCACTTGTAAACATTTTTTTTAGACATATCCTCATCACCAAAGGCTTTCTGCACCATCCTCAACGTATCCGCAGCAGAAAATTGATACCGTAAACAAAATTTAATGCAAATTCCTTGCCCAACAAATTTCGACATCGCAAAAAACGAAAAACTCACTTTTAGCAGCTCACAAAACGACACGTATCTCAAACACTAATGAATATTTTGACGTGAAATTTGACATAAATGTGACTGACAGTACTACCAACCTAAAAAAAATAATTCTCGAAATCCTTCGAAGCGCGCAGTTTAAATTCAAATGTCCCCTTATTTTGGGCACAGAGTACATGTAAGTCAAAGGAGACTGATTTATGTTTTTTATGTTAATTTTTGTTACTTTAATTAAATAAATTTGTTCTTAAAAAGTGTTCTGTTTTTTCGATTTGAAATTATGGTCACCGTAGGTATAATGTGTGTTAAGGCTGATGGGAAGTTATTTAATTTTACAGTAACACTGGTTCCAACATATGTATATGAACGGTGACGACTAGCAATCTTAGTCAAATTGAATATCTGAGTGAATTCTTGTTAGGCAAAAATCTACTAAACATCTACCAATCATATGCATATATCATCACAGAATAATATCATAAATTAAAAGATTTCTTAAATGAACAATAATTATTAGCAGCTAATTTATAATCACAGAAATCGCCATTCAAAATAAATATTTCTCAGCTATTCAGGACCCCAGGAAAGTGTTGTTTCTATATAATAATTCAGATGACAGATTAATGAACGAAGAACAAATTTCAACTTGTGAATAGTTTGAAAATTTTTAATAAATCCATCCAATAATTTGGAACTTTCATATGCGCATTATCTAAAAATTCTACACTCTTAATTGACAATTTACTATCTTTCATTTGTTGATCTCATTGCTATGCCATAATTGGCGTTAACCACTCATTGTTGAATAATTCAAGAATATATCATGATAACTAGAAATTGTAAATTAAACTCAAACACAGGCGAGCAAATACCACAATGTCTTTATAGTTGCATTCAACAAAATTAAAATTAAATAATTTGGAATTACAAAAGCAACAGCAAAGCGTTTGCAAAGATATTGCCTAACTAAAACTTAAAATGCAAAATAATTCCATTAACAATGAGTATGAGAAGTAAAATCTTTGACATAGATTTCTTTGCTGCAAACATTTTTACATGCACAGGTAATCATATTTCGCCGCTGTATTTGAATAGCTCGGCCGGCAATCCGCCTGCCACCGCCGCTTCGTTGTTCTTCAGACTTTGACACTGTAGATAGGGGCTCTTGTAATATTAGCTCTGAGCGAGTTTGGTTGTTGTAGTTTAGGAAATATATATGTACATTAAACCTATTCGAGCTGCAGAACAATCCTTTATAAGAGTGTACAGCTGCTGGCGTATGCCGATGACATCATTGACCTCAAAAACCGCGCCGTTAGTTCTGCTTCCTTCAGAATGGATAAGGAAGCGAAGCTAATGAGTCTGGTAGTGAACGAGGGCAGGGCGAAATATCTCCTGTCATCAAACAAATTGTCGCGACTTGGGTCCCACGCCCGGCTATAACAGCGTAAGCGGTGTCTACGTCAATAAAGAAGAAAAATTTATGAGCGGGGTTACCTTCCGATTTCATCCATTTCCACACTGTCAATGGGAATTCTTATAATATTTGCGGTAGGAAAATTTGATTGTTGTAGCTTTAGTGGTTTAGGATATACATGTGGAGATCACCACTCTACACTAATTATAATAATTACTCCTAATTTTGATTTGTACTGTACATAATATTTATTCGTACTATACTTCTTAAATTTGCCATTTTATGTATTTTATCCTAAAACTTAACGAATGTAAGAATGTGAGTTCAAAAGCACTAAATTGAAATATAGTTCGTCAGCGACCATCAAAGTGTGAACAACAATTCCTCCTAGTACCGCATCACCACCAAATTGATGTCAGAAGAGTAAAATTGTGATTTTTTTTTTTCTAAACCCCGCGCTTACTCAAAATGGACGAACACCTTCAACCTGTGGAAAGCGAAACCATATCTGGAATTCCAGTAGTTCCAGAAGCATTTAGACACTACGGAGCGCCAATGACATTCAACCTGAAAGTCAAAGTCATACGGTCATACATTTAGAGGCAACGAGTGAAGCTGCGCGTCAGACGAAGCCAGCGCAGACAGAGGGCAGCGAAGTACCGTATAGAAATTTACATCAGCCGAATATAGTACCGTTTTCACAACAACAGTAAAAATGATGCGATACCGTTTCCAGATCATCAATGTGTACAGTTTGCACCGCTTCAACGGTATACTGCACCTGAAGCACATGCACGTATTCCGATGCCTCGCATAACACCAAACGATATGAATGCATGGTTCACATCGGTGGACTATTGGTTTAAGGCATGCAACATGAACACCGACGCTCAACGTTATTATCATGTGATGGCTACTTTAGATCCTCTTACGCTACCAACCATTAGCCAAATCAGTAAAAACGCTGAAAATACGCAACGCATTACCAACTCAGGCATTGGCATGTACATATGACTTTCTCATGACTGAACTTCTCAAATATTTTGGTGAAAGTTATCAACGTAAAATTCAACGATTATTGGAGGAGATGGTACTAGGTGATCAACGTCCGAGTCAACTATTTAATGCCATGAGACGAGTGGCAGGTAATTCTTTTTCGGAAGAAACTCTTCGAGCCATGTGGATCCAACGCTTACCGGAATTAATAAGAGCATCTGTAATCGCACGCGAAGGTACGATAGATGTCCAAATTGCAGTTGCCGACGCTATTATGGAAACGTTAACCCAGCGTCGAATTTGTTCATCATCATATCACACCGCCAGTACATCAGCTCAGACTCAACAAGACACGATTTCTCAACTATCAAATACGATTCACGAATTGCAACGCAAATATGCGCACATGAGAACGCAGTCGCTCACGCACTAGTCGCAGATTTCCTCGACAATATAGTCAATCCAGTGAGCGAAGATCTTCCTCACGCAATACAACATAATGTTGGTACCATCCAACCTTCGGAGACTCCGCCAACCGATGCCGTAGTCCATGTCTACGTCGACAAAGTACAAACACCCAGCATGAATGACTAGAAGTTTCAGTCAGCGATGCTGACGCCAATCACCTCAACGCAGCAGTAAATCAACTTTTCATCAAAGACCAGTCATCAAGCGTAAAATATCTCATAGACACTGGTGCCGATTACAGTGTTCTTCCAAACAAAAACAATTTTAATTCTCTTCGCCCAACAAACGTCACGTTATACACAGCCAATGGTACTCCAATAAAAACTTACGGTTTAGTACGCCAACACGTGGATCTTGGTCTTCGTCGCAAATTCATGTGGAACTTTATGGTTGCAGACGTTAATACATCAATCATTGGCAGTGATTTTATTCGTCACTACGACTTGATCATCGATCTAAAACGCAACAAATTAATCGACAACAAGACAAATCTCGAAGCGCCATGCACTATTCACAAAGAGTTGAATATGCAGATAAAAGCTTTTGGCATACAGTGTCCATTCGCAAAGTTACTCAAGGAATTTAAGGACCTCACAGAAATGAATCTTGATCGAAAACCAGTAAAGACTGAGGTATGTCACATAATTGAAACTCAAGGTCAATCCGTTACAGCTCGTGCTCGAAAGCTCGACCACAAAAAACTTAAAGCCGCACGCACTGAATTCGAATATCTGATGCAATTAGGTGTGTGTCGCCCTTCAAAGAGCAATTGGGCTAGTCCGCTTCACATGGTCCGCAAAGCAGACGGCAATTGGCGTCCATGTGGAGATTAGCGTGCGCTCAATAAAATCACCGTTCCCGACCGTTATCCTATTCCGTTTATTCACGTCTGCTTAACAATCCTACAAGGAAAAACAGTTTTTGGCAAGATCGAAGACATAAAGAAAACAGCCATAATAACACCATTCGGTCTATATGAGTTTACTCATATGACGTTTGGTCTACGAAATCCAGCACAAACTTTTCAACGCCTCATGCATGAAGCCTTACGAGGATTTGACTTCGCCTTTCCTTATGTTGATGACATATGCATAGCTTCAGTAAACATGGAGGAACATATGAAACATATACGCATGATATTCCAACGACTCCGCGCAACTGGTCTAACAATTAATCCGTCGAAATGTGAATGTGGTAAAGAAGAAATAAAATTCTTAGGTCACATCATTACGCGTAAAGGTATTTGCCCGCTACCAGAAAAAGTTGAGGCTATTTTAAAAGTTAAACGACCTACAGTAGCCAACGAATTAAAAAGTTTCCTAGCATCTATCAATTTCTATCGCAAATTTGTACCTAACGCCGCAAAACGTCAAGCCGTTCTACAAAAGCTTATCAACGGAAACAAACGCAATGATAAAACTCGTATCGATTGGACAGATGAAGCAATCAACGCTTTTGAAGATTTTAAACAAAATATGGCCGATGCAGCAACTTTAGCATACCCTCATGTTGGTGCTCAACTCCGTTTATTCACAGACGCATCCGATGTCGCAGTAGGAGCTGTACTTCACCAATTAGTAAATAACGAACCAGAACCCCTTGGATATTTTTCACGTCGTCTAACCGAAACAGAAAAGCATTACTCAGTTTACGATAGAGAACTTCTTGCAATCTATCTCGCCATAAAACATTTTCAATTTCTAATCGAAGGCAATCAAACATGCATTTATACGGATCATAAGCCATTAATTTATTCTTTTCATAAGCGCAACGACGAAGGTTCACCTCGTCAGATTAGACAACTTGACTATATTAGTCAGTTTACAACAGACATCCGTCACATTCCGGGTTCAAAAAACCAAACTGCAGATATATTGTCGCGTATCAATACAATAACATCAATCAACTACACTGATGTGGCCAACGAACAAAAATCTGACTCAAACATTCAAGCACTTGTTAATGGTAAGATAAAACACTCCTTACAACTTAAACATTTCAGATTGGAAGGCAGGAACGCTACATTACTTTGCGATGTCTCAATGAGCCAAGTTATACCCATCGTACCGTAAACGATTTGTAAGCAGATTCTACACAATGTTCACGACCTCGCTCACGTTGGAGCCAACGCAACTCTAAAGATGATTTCTCAATATTTTGTTTGGGTAAATATGCGAAAGGACTGCAAAGCATTTGTTCGTGCCTGCATCCGTTGCAGTCGCAGCAAAGTTTTACGCCACATCAAGTCTCCATTACAACGTTTAGAAATGCCAGACCAACGCTTTCAAGTTGTTCACGTTGATATAATTGGACCATTACCTCTTAATCATGGATTCAAATATTGTCTTACACTCATCGATCGCTTTTCGAGATGGCCCGAAGCGATACCTCTTGTCGACATTCAAGCAGAAACAGTATGTAGAGCTTTCTTGAACGAGTGGGTTGGCGATATGGCTCACGTCAGAAGATAATCACAGACCAAGGAACTCAATTCGAATCCAAAATGTTTCAAGAGATGTTACTAACATTAGGTACTCAGCGTGAACGTACTTCGCCGTATCACTCACGAATGGATTGATAGAAAGGTGGCATCGTTCATTTGAAAACGCTATAATAGCCACCGGAAAAGAATCTTGGGTAGATAATTTAGGACTTATTCTTTTGGGTCTATGAAATGCCGTTAAGGATAACTTAAAGGCTTCCGCAGCTGAAATGTTATTCGGAACCGCAACACGATTACCTGGCGAGTTTTTTACTACAAAACCAAATATGTAGCCGAACAATTACGACATCATCTTCAAAAAATTCGTCCCGTCGAAACTTCATGGCATACTCCAAGTACACCATTCGTAAATAAGAACTTATTTCAATCAACACACGTATATGTACGCAACGATCGAGTAACTCTTTCTATGACACAACCATACGATGGACCCTACAAAGTTATTTCAAAAAACGACAAAAATTTTACAATCGAAATAAAAGGCAAAAACATCGTTATTTCAATCGACCGCCTCAAGCCAAGTTACAATATAGCAGATGAAGAACCGGCTGTTAATTCTAACCAAACATCAGACCCTCTAGATGTATTGCAAGTCAATTCACAAAAATCTAGAGGGGGGTAATGTGGAGATCACCACTCTACACTAATTATAATAATTACTCCTAATTTTGATTTGTACTGTACATAATATTTATTCGTACTATACTTCTTAAGTTTGCCATTTTATGTATTTTATCCTAAAACTTAACGAATGTAAGAATGTGAGATCAAAAGCACTAAATTGAAATATAGTTCGTCAGCGACCATCAAAGTGTGAACAACAATTCCTCCTAGTACCGCATCACCACATACATATGTGGGCTAAACTTAATAGTGAGCGTGGCCACGGCCTCTTTTTCCAAATTTTTGCCCACAGCTGCTCTTTGCATCTGCAATCCGCTGCGCCAAATTCAAGAAGTTTTGTGTCCTTATTTAGTACTTAGTTATGGCATTTTATAGATTTTCGGCGAACGCTGTTTTGTGAACGTGGTAATGTTCCACAAGCGTTCATTTGGGAGATGCATACAACCGTTAGGTGAATAAACTATTATACTCTGTAGCAAATGCTATATTCATCTTGTTGATGGTGGTAACCAGAAAACCACAATTTTTCCTGTTTGACGCATTTAATTCATTTTTTTTGTTACATTTTGAAATGACCTTTTTCAATTAAATACAAGATGCGTTCCAAAGTAAGCAGGTATATGTTGACGCGATAGAATCTGGTATCTTTATCGATTACCCAGTGAGAATTTCATGACATTTCATTGATTGGAAGTGAAATTATTGCGATTTAAGTGTCAGTATGTTTGTGTTATCGATGTTTTTGTTTTAAAATTGGTAAAACGTTTCATTTGATTTCAACGTTTTCAAAGTGGTCGTGAGGGCATAAATGACGATCAACATGTGGGCCAATCGAAATCCGTGATCACCGGAAATTCCAACGAAACTGTGCGTGAATTCTTCAAAAATCAGCCGAAATCATCATTGAAACTCATGAAAATGGAATTGAACATCTCCAAAACCTCGATTAATCGCATTTTGATCGAACATTTGGGCTTACGAAAGGTGTGTGAACCGTTTGTTCCGCACAAATTGACTGACGACCAAAAATGGCTCAGAATTCAACATTCGAAGGACATCATTAAAGAGGTCAAAAAGGACAAAAACTTCCTTTACAGTATTGTAACTGGTGACGAAACGTGGTGTTTCCAATATGAACCCGAAACGAAACGTCAGAGTGCTGAATGGAATGCACCGGACGAGGCGAAACCCAAGAAATCGCGCATGGAGAAGTCAAAAGTGAAGACAATGCTGATTTGTTTTTATGATTCCAAGAGTATTGTCCACAAAGAATTTGTTCCACCCGGTCAAAACTTTATTGCGGCATTCTATCTTGGAGTTTTGAAGCGTTTGGTGCGCCGTATTTGACGTGTTCGTCCCGAATATCGCCAAGATGAAAGTTGGCGTTTGTTGTACGATAATACGCCGTCTCATCGATTGACACTTGTGACCGATTATTTGACCAAAAATCACATTTTAACCACTCCCCGTATTCACCTGATATGGCACCCTGCGACTTCTTTCTCTTTGGAAAAGTGCATTTGCCCATGAAAGGAAAGAGTTATGTAGACGTAGAGGCCATTCAAAAAGCTTGTACCGGCATACTGGCGGCCATACCGGCCAAAGAGCTAAAACACTTGTTCGACATGCTTTTCGACCGTGCAAAAAGCTGTATTTAAGCAGAAGGAGAATATTTTGAATAAAATAAATTAATTTTTTCAAGTCCTGTTTACTTTGGAACACACCTTATATATCTAAAATGATTATAATTATTTTTGATTTATGTAAATAATCATTAGTTTATGCACACTTTTTTAGTATAAATTAAGCGCATTTGAAGCTTTTGTATAGGTTTTTTTCTTTATTTGTGTAAACAAAATATTTTGATATGCCATTTGTATTTATAAATATTTGTATTTATAAATATATATTATAAAAACAAGTAAGGAAGGAATGCGTTCAGGTCTAACTTGAACATTTCATACTTATGCAACTTGCAAGGATTAAAGTCAGGAAAATACCTACAGGTACATAAGGCAAATCTGCTAATTGCTGCATTAACCTTTAAAAACTATTTTTATTACGCACCACAGCGATTCGATTCTTTGGGTATGTGTCCCATCTTGGGCGACAAGTGCTCGTACCCATGATCAGATGAGCAATTATATACCATTAAAAAATCTAAACATATAATTGATCTTCCGCCACGTGCTTATTTATAATGGGTATGAGCACATCGGTAAATCTGACATTTTCGGGTCACACTTCTAGTCTCAAATCATCACTCTCATCCCCTACTATACCTAGTACCCAGTGACCTTACCTTCCTGCCTGAAATATGAAATAATTAGTTAGTATGTAAAATTTTAAATATGTTTATATTATTATCTTTTCTGTTTACGAATTTCCTCTTTTTGATTTGTAATCCTTTGTTGGAGCAACAAAGCTTCTTGTTGGTCTATTTGAAACAGTGTTGACAACCTCAAAATAATAAAATAAAAACCACAACTCGCCTAAAAAAAACAGTAGAAAGCGGTAGGTAAAGAAAAAAGGCAGATTTCATAATTTTGCTCATATAATTAAATAATAAACAACTTTCTTAGTTACTAGAACTCACATCAATTGATATATTTATAATCACAGCAACATAAAACAAAAATCAAAGTAAAATTATTTTTCAGTTTCATTTTCAATTGCCTCATCTTCAATATTTTCACACTCATTTTTATTTTTAAAATCATACATGTTTTTGTTGAATTTCTTCATGTGCTTTTCTGTGGCTTCGAATGAATAGCAATCAGTTATTTCGGATTTAGTGTGTAATACTCCTTTAATAGTTGTAGTCGATATTCTATTGCGTAATTTGGTTTTCATAATATTTATAGCAGAAAATAACCTTTCCACCGTGGCGCTGCTATGTGGTAGGCACAAAAACTTCTTTACCAATTCACATAATGTAGGGAATGTTTGAAATTCGTCTCCATTTCTTAATTCTTGTACATGTTTCCAAAAGTCGATAATATCGGGAGTTTTGTTTTGGTCGAAAGAAAAATCGACATTTCTTAACATTCGCCATTCTCTATCGAGTTCCGTTATATTATTTGGACAAATCTTTGGGAAGAAATAATGTAAATCTGCAATGGAAGGGAATTTCTTTTTTATTTCAGAATCTAGAATTGCTTTAGGATTTAGAATCTTCCGATATTTTAATGCTTGACGGTCTTTGTCGTCAAAGAAACTTTTAATATCTGTTTTGCAGCATCGATATAAAACTCCTTACATTTTAAGTAGAAATTTTTCAGCTGTTCTTCCTCTAGTTCTCCTAATTCTCTCTTTCTTCTGATCAAATTTGGCATCATTCCACCAACGTATATATGTTGCATCGGTAAATGTTTCTGCTCACTCGAGAAGTCAAGGTTTAATATTTTAGTTTCTTTTGCGTGTAAAATATTTTGTGCTTCATTTTTTTCTCGTTCAATGAGATTCAAATATTCAGCTTGTACAAAGCATTCCAAGATCGTTGTGTATGCGGTCAGTATTTTGTCGTATAGTAAATATAATTTCGGAGTCTCGGATTGCATTTCTTTATTGAGATCGGTAAATATAGGTAATGCAAATTTCAAAAACTCCAGGTACAATTCAGTTGTCGGTTCGAGAGCCTTGGAGAGAATTGATTGCGCAGAAAGTAATCTATCTACATGAACTGCAGCTTGAAAATACAATTTTATAGCTGGTAATTGTTCCAGAAGCCTATTTACTACCTCAATAAGCGACAACCATCTGGTTTGGCTAGGGTGGAGTAATTTGTGTGGTTTAATATTTGTGAATGCTTGAAATGTTTTGAAATCTCCAATACGTCTTGGTGAATTTTTACATGATTATATACGTCTCTACAGAAATATTCCACGCCCCTTGGCAATTTCTCACATGCGTATGATGCGCATAGGTTAAAAGAATGACAAATGCACTTCATAGTAAAAAGCTGAGGTATGTCATTTTTAAACAAAGTGGCCAATGAATGTTTATCTCCAAACATAACGTTAGCGCCATCAGAAGCAAAGCCTATCATGTTTGATTTGTAAGGAATATTTTTTTCAACAAAATATTCTACTATTTTGCCATACAACGCTGTTGCTGTACCATCTGCGATTGGTATTAAAGTCAGAAATCTATCTTCAACGCTGAAATCTAATTTTACTATTCTAGCGACAAGCGCTAAATGTTTTATCGTAGATTTATCTGTGCTTTCGTCAACAAGTAATGCAAAGCAATGATTCTGTAACATCTCTATTATATTTTCTTCAGCTGTCTGCCCAGTTACATTAACAATAATAGCTCTAGCTTTTGTGCAGCTTATAGATAATTGTTCGGCAATTTTCGAATCTGGACATACAGCGCAAATCAATTTATTCAAATGAGATGCTATGTTAAAAGACAGATTATGCCCAGCAATAAAGCAGGCCATTTTTACTTCACCCGCTTTAGCTGCAATTTTTGTATCTTATGAGTTGGAAGCTGAGGTAAACATTGATGTCAGTTTTTGTTGTTTTTGTAACTTCAAACTATTCTTCGCGTGTTTGGTTGAATCTCTGTGTCGTAGCAGTTCGTGTATACCACATTTTCTGTCGCAATTACACGCAGAACAAAAGAAATAAGTCTCACCTTTAGTGCTTTTCTTTAACCAGCCTTTGAACCTATCATCTTTTAACCACGAATTTACGAATTTCTGTTCATATTTCACATTTTTCTTCTTAGGAGGACTTTTTCCAGTCGATGAATCACTACTCATTTTATCAAAAACTTTGTAATTATTATCGAACAAATCCCCAATTTGCAAGGATATGCACAATTCACTTATACCCGCGTTTAAGCATACAAATGAATATTCGCGAGCGAATTCGTATATAATTTATTTATTTTTAATTTTCTTTTTAATTATTGATACATGTAGCGTACAATTTTATATGTCTAAATCGAAGGAACTGTGATGTTTTAAATAATCGCAGTGCGAAATTGTTGTTTGTATAATGAACGAAAGCTGCTCACAGGAACCGGGTTGTGATGAAGGCTAGCAAAAGTCCCATTTAATTGTGTGTCGACGCAGCGCAATGTATAACCGGGAACGAATGTTGTTGATCGATTTGTTTAGGAGTAATTGTGTCGAAAGGTGCCGACGCGGCGCAGTGAAGAAGCGAATGTTGATGCCCGGCTTGTATAGATCGAATTGTTGACGTGTTGATAGGCGAACGACAGGTGACGAATTGATGTATCTGCTCAGGGGCCCATCCCTTATGCTGAGTGGGTTGATGTAGTATGTTGTGTTTGGTGTTGTGTTGTAGTGGCATCCTGTGGTGAATTGCGCTGGTTTAATAGGATGGGCCAGTTTTACCGGGTAGAAGGGGAGGATGCTTAACTCATTTAAACATCCTGGGCCCCCTAGACGAACTTTTGCCTATTATTACACGTTGTTGCATGTATTTCGGCGTAATGCTTGTAGAGTTGCCGAGGGCGCAGAATACATACTGCAAATCCAGAAAATGCCTTTGGTTTTAAACATAGTATTTGGTATTTATTTACCTTTAGGTGCGTATGACAAGGAACTATATTTTGCGAGTTTATCTGACTTATTATTATAGTAAAAAAAGTGTATGCGTTGCTTGCTTTTATTCATTTTATTTGCGGTTTTATTTAAAATTTATTTGACATCGGTTTGTTAAACTAGCTGTTTATTTTTTGCCTTTTCTTTGTTATCGGCTTATAACGGATAGCAACTCCACGCCTGGCTCAGATGTTTCCAGAATGGGTACTCCTTAGTCCTTGAGTTAGGACTATAAAATGATTATGAGGGATCTTGCGAGAGTGTGGCCGTGAATGGAGGACGGCTTCTATTGGAATTATAATTTGGTAATTACCAGCTTTTTTTTTTGTAAGTGAAATGTTCAAGTTGTTCAACCGATTCCCACCAACTACCCTTATGAGAAGCGCTTTTGTAGGTGCGATAAGAGATACCTTTACTTTTGGTAAGTTTAGGTGCGTCACAGTATCGCATTGGGCGTATGATGTACCCTTAACTTTAATTTTTAGTATAAATTAAATTATATTTTTTTATTTGAAAATTATTAGGCACTAGTTTATGACAGGTGCCGATGTTTCGATTTTTTGAACCATTTTATTATATGTAACATTTAAGCGTCTGTGCATTAATTTGGCAAATAGTAGCTTTCCACCGCTTAAGGATTTTTTTCAGGACTAAGTTTGTTCTCATTAATAGCGAAAGCCATTTGCTTTTGCAACTTTTAAGATTGTGTGTATGGGACAAGCAGTTTGTACAGAGTATTTTTGATCTGACAAAGCTGTTCCTTTCGTTAATGTTTAATTGTTTAAACTTCTCGCAAGTTTTAAGCTTATGCCCTCTTGTGCATAGTTCGCATGACGTATGTTTTCTTTGTTTGGATGCGAACGATTGTGTTTTGTTAAAAATTATGTTTGATTTGTTTTTGCTTCTAGCTTGGGGTCTATTGAAGCTTACATTGAGGTCGTGTTTAATGTTTTAAGTTTTGATTATTTTTTCTTCTAACCTTTCCGCAATTTCATATTGGGTGGTGAGAGAATCTTTCATTTGTTGCCACGTTGTTCACTTTTTTCGTGATGAGAGCGATTGCTCCCATAGAAGTAACAACTTTTCTGGCAATGCGGCGGTGCAAATGTTTACCAGAATTGGGTCCCAGCTGTCTGTGGGAATATTTAGTGTCGATAGAATTGACAAGCAATTTGAAACAGTGGATTCTAGTTTGCTGAATTCTACACTTGTTCCTTTCTTAACTTTTGGCAAGTTCATTAGTGTCGTTACTTGTTTATCGACCAGTATTCTTTCATTTTCGTATTTCGCTTTTAGAGCTTCCCAAGCCAAATTGAAATTATCGTCATTAGAGCGCACTATTTTACAATGACGCCTGCTTGACATTTTGTCTTGTATCGTAGGTGATACAATTTTTGTGCTTTTGATAGTTCTGGATGGTTGATGTAAATGGCTGTAAACATGTCCCGGAAGGACAGCCATTCTTCATAACCTCCATAGAATATTTCTGTGTCACATGGGGGCAGCTCGAGATAGATGCATGAACTTGCCTTTTGACTGTCTATTTGTGGCTCTACTGTGGGGAATAGGTGCAATTGCTTTTATTAGCTTTAATTGATCGGAGATCATAGCTTTCGTTTCTTCATACTGGTCTAAGCAGTTTTCGTATATTGTGTAAGCTGAGGATTTACAATTATGTGGCAAGTCTGAATCGTCAGATTCCAATATAGCGCCATGGGCCGCTTGGAGGCGAGTCCAAAAATTTTTAAGATTTTGGCTTTTTATTTCTAATAACGACTCCGAGTTTTCGTGAATCGGTAAAGCGGAAAATCTAGTGCAGTATCTTGTTAAACTGTCACTTTCTGAAATGAATTTAACAACCTGTTTTGAGCGTGTAGCTCCTGCAGGTGTATTTTGATTTGTGTCATTATGAACCATTTTTGCAAAATTATATTTTTAATTTATATTTTAGTTTGAAAAATATATTTGAATTAATTACTATTAAAAACCGCGTTCTTTATTTATTAAAATATTTGATGTCCGAATGATTTTTTATTTAGGTACACCCTACATATATGTATGTTTGTATGTGCGTATGAAGTTGCTATGTTTTGTGCAATTGAGAGCTCGTCGAAGAGATCAATATGCTTTGTACATAAGTATGCACGATTTGTTTGTTATGCCTTGTTCGTAAGCAATTGAGAGCTCGTTAGAGAGATCAATTAGCTTTTTTTCCACAATCCTGCTTGTTTTTGTTTGACAAAGAACAAGAGGTATTGCTGGATAATTGCAAATGTGGACTTTGAACTTTAGGTTTTTTTGAGATTTAGTTTAGTACGATTACATGTACAAATACATTTACGTATGTACATATGTTCACTCTGAGAAGCGAGAGCGGAGACAGAATTGAAGAAAGCTAAAGGTGCTTATATATAAGTATGTTTGTATTTTATGTCTCTCTTGTTTTGTTTTTTAGTTTTTTTTATGTTATAATTCTATGCTTATGCAGGCCTAATAAAAGGTGTGCTGGAAAAATTGCAAACAAGCATTATTTTTTTTTGTTTTTTTAGTTTGTTAACAAATGTGCTTGAATACACGCAGGTAAGTAAGCATCGCATAAATAGGTATTTGTATTTATGTATTCATTTGTGTATATTATATATTAAAGGACTTGATACGCTCACTTGTTATTCCTTTTGTATGTAAAGGGCGCCTGTAATGTACGTACATATGTATGTATGTTTCTTCCGCCAATTTAATTCCTCCGCTTCTCCCAGTTAGTTGGACCTGTTGTGTTTTTTTTTTTTTTTTTTTTTAATTTTTAATTCGCGCCCGGTTGTTTATTGCATGTAGGTTTGTGTTATTTGTTTAGATGCTTTTCCTTTTCGTGCCCGATTTATGTTTTTTGTGTTTGCAACGTTTTGCATAAGTATTTTGTTTTATTTTTTATCACCGCAGTTTTTGTTATTGCATATACATATGCATATTATATTTATGCCGAGTCACCACACTTAATTTTTTGTCTTATGTTTTGTGTTTTATGTTTGAACATATATTATTTTTGTCACTGCACCGTGTTTTTGGTTTCTTAAACTGCTTATTCGTTTAGTCTTTTAGTTTTGTGTTTTAGTATATAAGTATGGACGCACTTTTTATCACCACTTTTATGTTTATTTTGACTTTAGTTTTTCCAATAGTGCCTTTCTGTAAGGCTCGAAGGACCATGAACAAATCCCCAATTTGCAAGGATATGCACAATTCACTTATACCCGCGTTTAAGCATACAAATGAATATTCGCGAGCGAATTCGTGTATAATTTATTTATTTTTAATTTTCTTTTTAATTATTGAAACATGTAGCATACAATGCAATTTTAAATATGTCTAAATCGAAGGAACTGTGATGTTTTAAATAATCGCAGTGCGAAATTGTTGTTTGTATAATGAACGAAAGCTGCTCACAGGAACCGGGTTGTGACGAAGTCTAGCAAAAGTCCCATTTAATTGTGTGTCGACGCAGCGCAATGTATAACCGGGAACGAATGTTGTTGATCGATTTGTTTAGAAGTAGTTGTGTCGAAACGTGCCGACGCGGCGCAGTGAAGAAGCGAATGTTGATGCCCGGCTTGTATAGATCGAATTGTTGACGTGTTGATAGGCGAACGACAGGTGACGAATTGATGTATAAATCTGCTCAGGGGCCCATCCTTTATGCTAGGTGGGTTGATGTAGTGTGGTGTGTTTGGTGTTGTATTGTAGTGGCATCCTGTGTTGAATTGCGCTGTTTTATTAGGATGGGCCAGTTTTACCGGGTAGAAGGGGAGGATGCTTAACTCATTTAAATAATTATTTTTTCAAAATAGACGCCGCAATTCAAAGAAACTGTTCAAGGTGTTGTGACTATAAAACAATACATACGCAATACAATAGGCGTGTAGGCTACACGGTCGGTGTAGCTGTTATTCATAAATAGGGATTTCCCCGTGCATAAAAATATAAAGAAGATACAGCATCTAGCGTCAATGCGTTTTATTGCGTCGTGGTTATCAAAAAATGTTTGCATAGTAGTGTATTAGGTGGCGCTGAACGCGAAAAACAGTAGAAAATAGGAATGAAATAGAAAACATGGTCATCAATGTGAAAACAGCAAATCTACTATTCAAACAGTAGGGTTGGTAACGCTGATTTGAAACAATACAACGGCCTCCTGGCAATAGTTGTGCCAATCGCATATCAAAACCGTTGACAAAATAACAATGAAGCTATTTTGTGTGGCACCAGTGTGAAGCATAGGTAATACTATGTTCGGCTCAGTTATGCACACATAGTTCAGCACTATATAGACCAGTCGGCATGAGAGGAACTGCGAATGCGTAAGTGAGCACGAACTTAAACAACCTGTCAAAACTCCTATCTTACATTTGGCGAATATTATTATTATTTTTTTAACGAGTACTTTCGTGCTTCCTGCTTTTTGGTGCATTGTACGATTAAAAAACGGCCCTAATCATCTTCCTCTCAAGCCGATTTACCGTAGTTATATTCCACACAGCGCATAGAAAGTCAGTTGCTTTAGATAGGAGTATCAACGAGGAAATAAAAAAAAAAAGAAATCAGCGATGTCCCTATTGAATGTCACACATCATAGAAATTTCAGTATTTCCAATGGGTTGTCAAAAGAAAGAAAAAGAAAGAATCAATTTGTGTGGCACCCGTACATCGAACTTCTTAGTGACTCCAAGCTTCTTCAAATGATTTATAACGGTTTGATGACTACTATGCCGGTCCCTTTCGACCAATTTAGCGATTTTATCGCAATTTTCGACGACAGGCCTTCCGGAGCGTGGCGCATTCTCGACCACCTCAACACCAGAACGAAAACGTTGAAACCATCGTTGTGCGGTGGAAATGGAAACTGTATTGGGTCCATAAACTGCACAAATTTTATTGGCGGCTTGAGATGCATTTTTGCCTTTATCGTAGTAGTACTGTTAAATATGCCGTATTTTCTCTTTATTTTGCTCCATGTTTGCGATGCTATAACTCACGAACGACTTAAAAGAAACGACAATCAACCAAACACATGTTAGCGCGTGAAATGAGCTTTCCAAAAAGGTATAGAACTACGCGCTTTCAGCGCCAACTAGCGAAAATACCGCAAGACTTTTTTGACAATCTAATATATCGTGTGCTGCGTTCGATAATCGGTCGCCAACAAAATCTATTAGACAGATTATTTATGTGATAATTATGCATATGCGCAGCGAATTGTGTTTTTGGTGCGGTCTTGTGGTATTTCTTGAAATTGACATAGTTTTTCACACCAATTATTTTTAACTTCTTTTCAGACACTTTTCGGAACCTGAAATAATTCAAACGGACACAAAATGTAACAGAAAGGTACATTTGTCTTTTTAGCAAAACATACGATTTGTATTTTTAAATAAAAATCCATTTTCACTTACCTGCATATATTCTGTGGCATTTTTGTTGAAAAATATACTCTTTTCCCCCTGAAACAGCAATACAAACAAAATGCGTGCTAAATTTTGCATTGAGATTTTGTTTTGATTCTTATGCTGTTCTCTTTTCGTGTCCCCTTTGGTTTTTGCATTGCCAACTACCGAAAATATAAGCAAGGTTTTAGGGGAGTGACTGAACATACTTATTGCCAGGAGCTCCCAACTACTTTCTCATTGAGGTATAGCCTCTGAAAATAGTAATGGATGCACCGCAGAGAATCCAGAAAAAAAGGACTCTAAAATTGTGAGCACGCCTCCTTCTAGGAAAATGAAATATCTACCACTGCTAGATCAACAAAAATGCGAATATGCTAACCATCCAATTAAAGGGGCAATCTCTTTCAGGAAATACAAAGTAATGAAGTAGTTATCAACATAGTAACGCTACGTGCCATGACTTAGAAAGGCGAAGCTTGGGTCGACGTTATTAAGAAGAGAAGACCGATCGAAAAGAAAATTAGGTGGAGACCAGACGCCATGATACTTACAAAAAATAAAATTTATTCTCCAAATAAAAGACAACAGCGGATTAGAAGGGCTCAAGTGTCACGTACATGAGCAGAAGGTTGAAAGGAGACCTGCTATTAGAGCTGAAAAACCAAGCGGAAAAGAGAGCCAAAGCGTTGCAAAGTAGCTTAGAGGAGTGGTCGGTAAAATGGGTGTGATACAGCCCAAAATCCATTAAATAATAGTTATGGGCAATAATTTTGATGAACTAACTACTCTAGAAGTGATTTGCGAGGCACTGCAAAAGAAGGTGAATCTGGGGAAAATAAACATTAAGACCTGAAGGCCAACAGCACTTTTATACCTGCGCCACGGCTGCGCTTAAGGTAGGCAACATTAAGATCGGGAGATCTATTTGATATAGGGAATACTCTCCTATATTCCGTTGATTTAGGTGTTTTCACATGGGGCACATGGCACGCAATTGTTGCAATCCCGTAGACAGGCCGTCTTTATGTACACGTTATGGAGACGGTGGACATATAGCCTCAAGTATATAAAGATAACAAATTCTTTAGGTAAAACAAGGGTATTACAGTTGAAACCATTGCGCTGCAGCACAAGATCACTCTTGAAAAAAAACATTATTGTTGTCTATATGGTCATGTACATATAGAACAACCAGTTCTCATAATTGTTTCACATGGGCAAATATACGTGACATTAGCTGCTATGCTTCTCACAGCGCCTTAATTAAAGATTTTGAAGACTTCCTCCTGGAACTTGCTTATAATCTCAGGGGACTTTAACGCGTGGTCGACCTCTTGAGTTAGCATGCGCAAGGCTCATCGTGGGCGTCTGATACTAGAACTTCTCTGCCAAATGAATCTTACAATCTGGAATAGCTTCGGTTTAGCGAATTGAAATTATAAAAGCTATACATAGCATAGCACTGCCATACATGGAACTGTAACATAAAAAATCTGTTTAATACGTTTTGCATGCATTTAATTACCGAACGCAGGTTTCTTTTTTCTCGTCTCTCACTGCGTCTTTTTTTCCCTAAAAATCAAACAAACACATTCGAAATTCCCCTAAAATAATATTACAAAAACAAGAAAAAACGTTAACTTCGGTTGCACCGAAGCTAAATACCCTTCACAGGTGCATTTCTGTTAGTAACTATGTGTTCAGTTTGTATGGAAGCTATATGCTATAGTAACCCGTTCTGAACAAGTTTTTTAGAGATTACATTATTGCCTTAAAAATAATATATACCAAATTTCGTGAATATATCTTGTCAAATGTGAAAGTTGTCCATGCAAGAACTTGATTCCGATCGTTCAGTTTGTATGGCAACTATATGCTATAGTTAACCGATCTGAACAATTTCTTCGGAGATTATATTGTTGCCTTAAGGACTAATCCATGCCAAATTTCGTGAAGATAGCACATTAAATACGAAAGTTTTCCATACAAGCCCTTGACTCCGATCGCTCAGTTTGTATGGTAGTTATATGGTATAGTTAACCGATCTGAACAATTTTTTCGGAGATTACATTTTTGCCCTAGAAAATAATCTATACGAAATTTGGTGAAGATACATTGTCAAATGTGAAAGTTTTCCATATAAGAACTTGATTCCGATCGTTCAGTTTATATGGCAGCTATATGTTATAGTGGTCCGATTTCGGCCGTTCCGACAAATGAGCAGCTTCTTGAAGAAAAAATGATGTTTGCAAGATTTCAAAAGGATATCTTAAAAACTGAGGGACTAGTTCGTATATATACAGACAGACAGACAGACGGACATGGCTAAATCGACTCAGCTCAACATACTGATCATTTATATATATAATTTATAGGGTCTCCGACGCTTCCTTCTGGGTGTTACAAGCATCGTGACAAACTTAATATACCCTGTTCAGGGTATAATAAATAAAAATTTATTGACACATACATATGTATGTATGTTATAAATATAATTAAAAACAGATGTTCAAATAGTGTAGTAGTCTAGTACGTAATCACTTTCAAAAGATTGGAAAACAACCGAAATATGTCAAATTTTCATAGTGAAAAAAGATAAAGGTTGCCCAATAATTTTCTTCAATTTGCCCTCGATTTGATCGTAATTTGTAAGCTAGTTTTCTAATATAACAATAATATTGAAATCAAAAAAACCCCTAAGTTATATGCTTATAGCCCTTAAAAATTGTACTCAACTCTTTTAGCCCCCAAATTAAGGAGAAACTCCATTAAATTGGTAACACCGCATTTTAATTTGGCTTGTTCATTTATGATATTTCACATTTGCTTCTCTGCCAAACATACAAGAACGGCAGCTATGTTTCACATGTAATGTTTGCCTATGCAGTAATCTGCTATATAAGCATAAGTGAATCTTGGGGAATCGAAATGAAAAAGAGAGCCATTATTAACAATTTTCTCGTGTGAAATTTCATGCATTTTTGAGCCATAAGAGATATGTTTAAACAAATACCTCTAAAAAAGCAAAATGTCTTTCACAATTTATAGTATCTCTGTTTTGCATTTTATATTTAAAATGTTAGCATCGCAAATATATGTTTATATTTTGGAGTAAATTCGAAAAATTCCGTGTCAATTCTAGTTTTTGTATAAAAAAAATGTATAAATGTGTATTATTTTAGAATCCTTTGAACATTATTTATTTATAAAATACAAACTTCTCAATGTGTTCAGTATTTTTCATCGTGGTAAAGCGACAACGGCAAGTGAGCAGCAACTCTCTAAAATAATTAACTTCTGCTTAAATCTACATCAGATGCTGATACATTAGACCAGTTGATTGGCCATTAAACTAACCGTTGGTCCTATACTCTGTTCTCTAACGTAATAGCTATTTCGGCAGTAAATTCATACGTCTTGTGGTTAGAAGTAGCAGCGACTGAAACGCAAACAAAAAATATAAAAGACAAAAAATTTTGACGGAATTGCGCAGATTCACAATACCAAGAAGTTTTTGCGTCAGCTTGTAAAAAAGATTCAATCGCAAATCTTTGCCATTAGAAAATCGGGAGACGCAAAGCGCAAGAGAACTACTGGAGCTAGATGTGCTATGAAAAAACGAATTAAAAGCATTTTCTCCCTGCTGTTCTTCATAAAATGGCAGTTCTTACAAATGTGGAACTGGAAATTAATATCAAAATGGGGATTTAACATATATGAACTTTTTTCCCATGAACATTTATGTTAAGAAAATTTTAATATAACCGAAATTAATAGCGCAATTCAGTCTTTAGTCACTATCTAAGACATTTGAAATAAAGTCTCAATTTGTGCCAAGTTACTACCTATTAACGGTACAGTCTTTAGTCGCAAAATATTGTTTTGCAGTTGTCACCTGATGGTTAGCAGTTAACAAAACAAATAAAATTTTTCTTTCCAATTTGAATATACTAACACTTCATTAATCGATATCATCATAGGTATTAATCGATTGTCGGACATAAGAGTGCAGGAGTAGAGCAGAAGGCGCGTATCACGCCCTATATCAAATCATATGCTAATGTTTTGTTCAAGATTCACCAAGATTCATCCAATGTAATAATTAGAATAGACGGCTAAAACCCAGACACTACACTTAAGAAAACACAGGCTTGATCGTTCCTTTTAAATTTTGCATTGTTCTGTGCAATGTTTCTTCAGGAACATTTTGTCAGCTATTATGAACTCATCTCAAATTTTGATTCAACCTTTTCTTATTCATTTACAACTATCACTATAATTCATAAATATGTATGTGTATAACAAAATTTTGTATTTTTGAAGAACAAAATATTTAAATGATTTTTACATGAATATTGAACACATGCTTATATTTTGAAACATACTTTTTCTATTTATGAATTGTTGTGACTTTTTACATAAAACGATAGCAAATAGTTTCCACACAAATCGGTTCAGCCGTTCTTGAGCTGTAAATATAGACATAAATTGCGAAATGGAGGGTGATTTTGCAAAAAAGGCCTCCGTTAGGACCTTCTCCAGGACTAAAGGAATATCTGTGCAATTTCACGTCTTTCTGTGTTGTGGTTCGGGCGTAATGCGTGGACATACAAGAAAAGTTTCATTTTTATAAACATATAAGATTTTACTTTTTGACTGCGTTATAGAAAATTTAATAATTGTTATGAACATTTGTTTTTATACTCTTGTATTATTTTGCTACAGAGTATATCCAACGGTTGTGTGTATCACCTAAAAGTAATCGAGTTGATGAGACGAGTTGAAATCCTAGGAAATGTCTGTCTGTCCTTCCGTCCATGCAAGCTGTAACTTGAGTAAAAATTGAGATATCCTGATGAAACTTGTTATATGTTCGTAGATGGGAGTAATAGCATCACTGCCACGCCCACAAAACAAAATCAAATGAAAACTTATAATGTGCCATAACTAAGCACTAATATAAGATATGGGAATGTAAGTTGGCGCAGGCGATCGCAATAGCTGGGAACACCTGGGGGCTAAAAATTATTAAAAGTGGCAGTAGGCCCGCCTTCTAATAGGTTTAATCTACATGTACTATACAAGTTGGTTTCCAAAGTAAACAAGACTTTTTGAATCTAGCGCCCCCTGGTGACGACATCTATATGTCGACTGGTGTGTTGGAATCTGCTATCTTTATCGATTGTCCAGTGAGAATTCCATGACATTTCATTGATCGGAAATGAAATTATACGTTTTAAGAGTCAGTATGGTTGTGTTATCCGTGCGAAAATGAGCTTCAAACAAAGAGTCAACATTAAATTTTGTTTTCACATTAGTAAATCTTTTACCGAAACGTTTCAATATGCATGTACGAGTGGTTTCAACGTTTTCAAAGTGGTCGTGAGGACATAAATGACGATCAACATGTGGGCCAATCAAAATCCGTGATCACCGGAAATTCCATTGAAAATCTGCGTAAATTCATCAAAAATAAGCCGAAATCATCATTGAAATTCATAAAATTGGAATAGAACATCTCCAAAACATCGATTTATCGCATTTTGACCGAAAATATGGGCTTACGAAAGGTGTGTGTACGGTTTGTTCCGCACAAAATGACAGGTGACCAAAAATTGCTCAGAATCCAACATTCGCTTGTGACCAATTATTTGACCAAAAATCACATTTTAACCCTTAACAACTCCCCGTATTCACCTGATGTGGCACCGTGAAAATGCATTTGCCCATGAAAGAAAAGCATTATGAAGACGTAGAGTCCATTCAAAAGGCTTGCACCGGCATACTGACGGCTATACCAGCCAACGAGCTAAAACACACGTTCGACATGTTTTTGGACCGTGCAAAAAGCTGTATTTAAGCAGAAAGAGACTATTTTGAATAAAACAAATTGATATTTACGAAAAGACCATTTGTTCTGTTTTTTTAAGTCCTGTTTACTTTGGAAAGCATCGTGTATAATAGAATTTCAAAGGGAATCCTTTCCGTATAATAGCACGGTTGTATGTCAAAAATCGGATTAATACTTCACTCAGTCCGTATATACCTAATAACGGGTGATTTTTTTGAGGTTAGGATTTTCATGCAGTAGTATTTGACAGATCACGTGGGATGTCAGACATGGTGTCAAAGAGAAAGATGCTCAGTATGCTTTGACATTTCATCATGAATAGACTTACTAACGAGCAACGCTTGCAAATCATTGAATTTTATTACCAAAATCAGTGTTCGGTTCGAAATGTGTTTCGCGTCCGTGTCCGATGAGCGATGAGGCTCATTTCTGGTTGAATGGCTACGTAAATAAGCAAAATTGCCGCATTTGGGGTGAAGAGCAACCAGAAGCCGTTCAAGAACTGCCCATGCATCCCGAAAAATGCACTGTTTGGTGTGGTTTGTACGCTGGTGGAATCATTGGACCGTATTTTTTCAAAGATGCTGTTGGACGCAACGTTACGGTGAATGGCGATCGCTATCGTTCGATGCTAACAAACTTTTTGTTGCCAAAAATGGAAGAACTGAACTTGGTTGACATGTGGTTTCAACAAGATGGCGCTACATGCCACACAGCTCGCGATTCTATGGCCATTTTGAGGGAAAACTTCGGACAACAATTCATCTCAAGAAATGGACCCGTAAGTTGGCCACCAAGATCATGCGATTTAACGCCTTTAGACTATTTTTTGTGGGGCTACGTCAAGTCTAAAGTCTACAGAAATAAGCCAGCAACTATTCCAGCTTTGGAAGACAACATTTCCGAAGAAATTCGGGCTATTCCGGCCGAAATGCTCGAAAAAGTTGCCCAAAATTGGACTTTCCGAATGGACCACCTAAGACGCAGCCGCGGTCAACATTTAAATGAAATTATCTTCAAAAAGTAAATGTCATGAACCAATCTAACGTTTCAAATAAAGAACCGATGAGATTTTGCAAATTTTATGCGTTTTTTTTTTTTAAAAAGTTATCAAGCTCTTAAAAAATCACCCTTTATAAAGATTTTCGGACTTCCATGTATACCGCATATGGCCAATATGTGATGTCTTAATAAAATTGAGAGAGCGTTTTTTACTGAAAACAGTCTATCTTTGTGCCTAAAATGGATAAATTTGGGCAAAAATTTGACCCAGCCCTATATAAATATTATCAGGACTTTTAAACATCTGTCTGACTTTATTCCACATGACTGGTATTTTTTTTTACACATTTGAGTCATATTCAGCAATACAATTCGATATTTCCATTGCAATTTTTTGGTGCTACAAAAATTGTTATACTCTTACTCTGTTGGCAATGAAAAAGTTGTTGCCAATTTTTTTTGATACCGTGAATTTCTGTGATTTCAATTGATATGTCATTTCAATTCAAACGATTACAATTAAGTTTTAAAATTGCTAGAAATTAATAAATATTTTTTTGTTTGAATAAATGCATTTGATGTTAAAATAACTTTTTATTATTATTTTACCTTATACGTCTCGAAGTACGTGCCGGTCCGCTAGTTTTTTTTTATAATTGTAACTGACGCCAACTAAAATATAGCAATAAAACTTAATCTAAGTTAATGTCCTTAAATTAAGCACGAATATTCCAAATTTGATTGTAGTTTACTCAGAATTTCTTCGAATAATAAGTGTTAAATTCTTGTGCAATATTCTTTAAAATAAAGTTTTGCCAGCGTCTTAAGTAATTTCCGGAGCTTTGATGCTTAAAAATTGCAAGAGTATTTGTTCGGTAACTCAATAAAAAGAAATCGCTTTAAATTTAAATTGTCTAGTGGGAATTTTTTTGCTCTAAAAAAATGGTCTACATAATTTCGCGATTAAATTAAGGGTTTACGAGATATTCCACGTCAAACGTCATCGTCTACAAAAGGAAAATACAAAAAAGAAAAAGTAACAAAAAATACACCATTTTTGTTGAGCAGTAAATTTCGTATAAAATTATTAGCATTGCGGATAGAACCTCCGGTTTTAAATTAGTCAAATTACAATCCAATACTAACAGTTTATGTTTACGAAGAAACCGTAAGAGGTAAAGCATACAAAATTCGAAATTCAATAATGATCTTAAATAATTGGAAGCGAAATATGAATTTTTCTATCTGAAAAAAAGACAAAAACAGAAAATCGTTAGGTGGAATTTACAATTATAGTTACAAATAAGAACTCATACCTGGAGCAACCAAGTTTTTAAAGCACGAAGCGAAAAACAAGGGGAATCTTCAAAGATACCGCCATTTTTCCGGACGATATGTTCGATTCTTATTGTCGGCTAAAGAAACACCTCCTTTTCTAAACTCTGTGGGCTTGTGTCGCTTTTTCAAAGGCTTGGTCTACGGCTTGTAATTTAACTTCGAGTATATTTCAATTACTGCTGGTTCGTAATGGTGTATCCACCAATATTGACTGCGGCGACCTATAGCTTCTTTCCTGCTTGTAATTGATACTTTTGGTCAGCTAGTTGAAACTTTGACGCCATTAGCCATTTTTTGATTTGTGTCGCCGCATAATTTCACAGACACTCTATTAGACTAATTTCCTTGGCTACCACGGTCCTTGCGATCATCTACGTATCCAATTATTTATACCTGCTTAGGTAATGGCGCGCAGCACGCACGTCAACAAACACAAGGAAGGTTCGACGTCGAAAACTGCAATCACAACAAACAGCTGAACGATTTTCTCCTCGACTTACTCTCTGAGAGCACTCATCAGCAACTCGGTATAAGGGAACTGTGGGACGGAATTTCAAGCTCCTTACATCTGCAAACGAAAAAAAATGGAAAATGCGAAAGAACAGCTCTCACGATGAGGAGTGCTGTAACGAAGCGGAGAGAAAACAGACTGCCAACCTCGCAACGTAATAATCGACCACAAAACGTGAGGGACGATCTACTAAAATGAGAAGTCACAATCTGTGCCAACTGCCGTGGGATAAGCCTCCTCATTATCGCATATAAAGTTCCATGGAGTATATTGTGTGAAAGATTAAAGCCCACCGTCAACTAAGTAATTGATCCCTATCAGTGTGGCTTCAGGCCTGCAAATTAAGCAGATATTAACCAGGCGCTAAGTCTTGGAAAAGACCCGTGCTGCTTTTGCCAGCGCAAAGAGGAGCTGCCTCTATACCGCTATGTGTGAATTTACTATCCCATCAAAACTAGTACGGCTTTTTAAACTGACGTTGAGCAACATCAAAAGCTCCGCCAGGATCAGGAAGGACCTTTTCGAGCCGTTGAATACCAAACGATGTTTTAGACAAGGCGACTCCATTTCGTTCGCGCTTCTTCAATGTACTCTTAGAGAAAATAATCTCCACAAAGGGCTAAACCCAATGAACAGATTGGAGTAAGCTCCAAGGGCTTACTGCTCCCCGTGGTATCAGAATTAAGTCTCCGGTCAGACCTCGTAGCCGAAGCTACTACCAGTTGAGCTTCCATACGGCTCTGAACTGGTGGTCAGGGGTTGGACCCCATACATAAATACAACCCTAACTCCCAGCTAACTAACCCACGCGCAAACGACCCTAACTGTTCGGTATTTCGAGCTAGTCCCCATGCCACCCAGATCACAAGTGTCCGAGTACATCGGTCACTCTACAATTAAATGGGACCAATTTTCTACCCCCGCCCTAGTGTTGACAGTCATACCTTCGAAGTCGTAGGTAAGTTCGTCTATCTTGGAACCAGGATTAACAGTAACAACAATGTCAGCCTGGAAATCCAACAGCGAATAACTCTTGCCAACAAGTGCTACTTCCGACTAAGTAGGCAATTGACAAGTAAAGTCCCCTCTCGAGGAACAACAACCGATAGTAATTTAGTACCTGCCGGAGGAAGCTGAGGAAGGAGAAAAGCTCAATGCCGTTAAAAAGGCCAGGTGAAGAGGAACCTAGATTCGCTTGGAATCTCCAATTGGTGCCATATTGTGAAAAGAAGAAGCAATTGCCACGCTGCATTTAACGCGGCTATAACCGCATAAGTGGTGTCTACGCCAGTAAAAAGAAGAAGAAGTTTATTGAAACGGTATATACGCCCACCATTTACATTTTCACTGATTTAAGACAAGAAAACATTAAAGGCTACTGCGATTTCAAAACAACTTTCATTTAATTTCAATACTCGCAGCATACCATCTATTCGAACAAACGGTATTCAGATTATTCTTGTACATATGTTAAAAATAGGTTGCAACGGACAAATATTTCTCTTAACTTACTATATGTATATCGCAATGTTACAACTATTTGAATAGTATTAATCGACCAATATCCATACAAACGGTTGCAGACCGGATATTCGAATAATCGGGTTTCAAATGGTTCTTGTATGTTAAAAATAAGTTGTATAGTATTTCTCTTATATCAGCGCAAATATCTGAGTTATATTAATAAAGTTGAGAGGGCTTGTTGCTCTAATAATAGTTCATCTTTGGTGCTAAGAGATGGTCCATTCAATCTTGACGTGACTTTACTCCTTATATAACGGTATGTGAAGTACCTTAATTGAACCCAGAGAACATCTTTTTTCGTTAATAATATATAATCACGCCAAAAATAGATAAAATGTCAATACTATCCCTATCTCACACACACCTAATGCTAGATTTTCGAATGGTGGGATTTATACCGTGTATATTGGACAATGTATTTTTTAAACTGCTTAAATATTGAGTATACGATCCACATGAAGGATGTCGAAAAAGCGCATCAACACCAGAAATCATAGCGAAAATATAGGATATGGTTTGGAAGATCGTCGAATGACTGATAAGATTTAGTAGAGGCTCTACATATCTCATTGGGCAGTGTGAGTTATATTTTAAGTGAAATGGGAACAAATGCTCATTCCAATGCGGCTTTCTCCGCAACATTTGGAGCGTTTTAAAAAGTATAAAGTGGATTTTGTGCTTCGCTCCATCACAAGGGATGAGACATGGGTCTATCACCATGATCCTGAATAAAAACAAGAGGCTAAAGAGTGGTGTGAACCTGGTTGTTCGGATTCGAAAGGAGTTCGTGTCCGGAAATCAGCCAAAAAAGTTATGATAACAGTTTTATACGATGCTAGAGAAATTTTGTTTGTAGATTACTTGCGAAAGGGTAAACAATTGGTTCTGAATATTATTGCAACCTTTCCGACCAGTTGAAGAAAAAAAATCGTGAAAAGGACCCGGTTTGCATCAGACAAAAATCCTTTTTCATCAGGACAATGCACCATGTCGCAAGAGTATTTTGACAATGGCTAAAATCCATGAATTAAAGTTCGAATTGTTGGAGTATCCACGGTATTTCACCAGAACTCAAAGAATTTATGCGTGGCAAACGTTTTTCATGAAATGAAAAGGACGTAACGGCTGTTGTAGCCTTCCGGATTATCACTACAGGGTTGGGATCCAAAAACTGAAGAATCGTTGGAGCAAGTGAATTCATGTTCAGGGGGATTAAATTGAATAATAAAATGTATTTTGCGTCATAAAATTGTGTGTATTCTTATTAAACGACAAAGCTTATTGAAAACCCTGGTATCAGTTCGTGTAGCACAACAATGGTTCGCTCGCTTCTGTTCTAGAAATTTTGATTTACCACTGTAAATGGAATAATGTCTCTAGCGGAAAAAAGGCAAAATGGTACATATTTGTTTATTTATTGAGTAGCATAAATAAAAAAAAATTAAGTTGAAATTTGATTAAAAATACGAAAAGATTTTTTCGACTTCCCAATATTCTTGCAACATACTTTTACAGAGTATAATAGCTTCGTTCATCTAACCGTTGTATATAACACCTAAAATTAATTGAGAAAGATATAATATATTTAAATAATCAGGTCCGTCGGTCCATAAGTCCGTGCAAGTTGTAACTTAATTAAAAATGGAGATATCTCTTTGAAACTTGTTACACGCATTCCTTGATAAAAGTACAAATTCGTAGATGCACGTAATTGAACCACTGCCACCCCCACAAAACGCCATTGACCGAAAACATATGAAATACCATAACTACACACTACAAGAAAATGAAGGCATAAAACTCCAAAACTTCTAGAATCGCGATCAATAACTAAATACTCTAGAGCCATTAAATTTTACCCCCTTGTACATAGTAGCGAGGGGAAAAAGTGAGCGATGGGCGTAATACCACCCACTTTTTGGTGAAATCACATATCTCGAGATCAATAACTAACTACGCTAAAGCCATTAAATTTTACCCCGGAGATCGTATGAGGTCTCATAGTAGCGAAAGGAAAAATTGGGTGATGCGCGTAACATCACCCACTTTTAGGTGAAACCACATATCTCGAAAATCGCCGATCGATTTTAAAGAAATTAGGTACGTGACATTCCTATATCACAGTGTGAAAATAGCCAAGCCCATTTCCCATATAACCCAATTTTGTATTCCATTTGAAACTTTTACTTTCTAGTATACAAATCAAGAATGAATTACTATATCAGCATAAAACTTTGCATTTGTGGTGTGACACCTTGTGACTATAATTTTCCTAAATCGAAACAAAACTGCTCAATATCGGTGAATGTTTGAGATTAGTGATGAACGATGACTGTGATAACTGTGCCTTTATAGTACGAGGGCTGCTATATATATTTCTGGCCTAGGCAACACTAAGTGTTGCCAGGTTCAATCTGACATTTCCATTGGAAAGTTTGACATTTTTTAGCATAACATCACTCAGAAAGTTTTGTCATTTAATCGTGAATTGTTTTATTGACAGGGAATTAAAAAATTCATCTCGGCCAAAAAATGGAATTAACTCGTGAACATTTTCGTGCGATCATTTTTCACAACTTTCGACGTGGATTATCACGACAAGAGTGCATCGATGAACTAAAATCTTTGTATGGCTATGAAGCACCATTCTATAGCACTGTAAAAAACTGGTACAACGAATTCAATCGTGGCCGACGCTCGCTCAAAGACGAATTCCGTGAAGGTCGTCCAAAAACAGCCGTTGTGCCAGAAAACATCGATGCCGTACGTGAACTGATATTGCAAGACCGTCATGTAATATACCTTCAGATAGAGGCATGCCTATGCATTTCTCCCACCAGCATACAATTGACAATCGCTCAAAAAAAGGCTCGTGTGGATTGATGTAAAGAAATGCTGAAAAAATACGATATACGATCGCGGTGCTTCAAAAGACATTTATAATATCGTCACAGGTGACGAATCATGGATCTATGCGTATGAGCCCGAAACAAAACAGCAATCGACCGTGTGGGTCTTCCAAGACGAGCCAAATCCATCGAAAGTTGTTCGTCGAAGAAGCACTTCGAAGCAAATGGTCGCCTGTTTCTTCGGCAAAACTGACCATGTGGCGACTGTTCCACTTGAGCAACGTAGGACGGTTAATTCTAAATGGTACACCACCATTTGTTTGCCTGAAGTCTTCGGAGAAATTCGAAAATCGAACAAGAGAAGGCGAATCATTGTGCACCATAACAATGCGAGCTCTCTCTCACACATCGGCTCAAACCAGCGCCTTTTTGACCGGCCAAAACGTCGAATTGATGGGTCATCCGCCGTACAGCCCTGACTTGGCACCCAATAACTTCTTTTTATTCCCACACATCAAGAAAATAATGAGTGTCAACGATTTTCGTCACCAGAAGATGCTGTTGAAGCATTCAAAAACCATGTTTTGGAGGTGTCTCAATCGGAGTGGAAAAAGTGCTTCGAAAATTGGTTTGAGCGCATGCAAAAGTGTATAAATCTTGATGGAGAATATTTTGAAAAACAATAAAACCATTTTCGTTGATAAATATTCCTATTTTCATTATTAGGCCAGAAATATATATTGCAGCCTCGTAGCAGTGATTTTAAACTGTGACTGTGACTGTAGTAAAAATTGTAACAGACAAAGGCCAATAAAATAGAACGAAACTGAACAAAATTGTTTCTTTTTTTTTGTTTACGTACAATGTAAACATTTATTAGAATAAACAGAAATTAAAATAGCAAATTCATTTTTAGAAAATCAGCAAATATATAATATATACATAAATGCTAAAATTAAACGGTGTTAAAAATAATTACATTAAATTAAAAAAAAATAAATAAAATAATGTGTTTATTAACACAAAAACAACAATATGTCAGTATTCCTTTCGCTTAATCTTGACCGACAAACACTTACAATTTGCCCTCCTTTGGACAAAATTCTCTCGCAAGGAACGCATAAATACTTTTTACCTATTTCTGCCATTTTAGGGTATTATTTATTTTCAAGCCACCAAAGAAATAGGTTGCAACTACGGGAAACCAGCCTATCTTCCGAATGCGCTGACTTTTAATAATGGCTTTTGCTTCTTCGCTACTTGTGGTTTATATTCATATTGATACTGATTGCTCTACAATTTCTTCTGTGTTTTCAGTCTGAAATTCTATTTCTTCCCTTTGCATTTCCATTAGAAAACGTTTCATATATATATTTTTTTCGTATTAGGTGATTAATCAATCAATTTGAAGTTGGGGTCGAGAAAAATGGCTACTGTAAGCGTAGTGCTGAGCTGATTGATATCATTGGCCTTAACTTCAGAATGAATACGCAAGCGAAGCAAATGGGTCTGGTGGTGAAAGAGGGCAAGACGAAATTTTTTCCGTCCTCAAACATAAAGTCGTCGCACTCGCGACTAGGCACCCACGTCACTGTTGACAGTCATACCTTCGGAGTCGTAGATAATTTCGTCTATCTTGGAACCACCATCAACACAAACAACAACGTCAGCCTCGAAATCCAACACAGAATATCTCTTGCCAACAGGTGCTACTTCGGACTAAGTAAACAATTGAGAAGTAAAGCCCTCTCTCGAAGAACAAAACCCAAACTCTATAAATCCTCATTATTCCCGTCCCAATCACAACAACTGATGAGTCGACGTTACTTTACGAATACCGCATTCGTGATTACGCTGACTATTTCCGAATGAATTTCGTCTAGCACCCGTTCACTGCCAGATCCATCTGCTTTACTTCCTTATCCAGTTTGGAGAACACAGAATTAACGACGCCGATGTTGAGGCCAATAATATCAATTCTATCTTCTCGATTAAGCTCTGCAGTTCAAATTATTTTCTCCAGCAGCAGATTGTCGAGAGTCTTCTTGTCTGAAACCTCGTTTGGTATTCCCAATCCTGACAAAGGTTTTGGTATTGCTCAACGTCAGTTTTCACAGACGTGTTAGGTTAGCAGCGATATCAAATTCAGACATCGCGGCATAAAGGCAGCTCCTTTTCATGATGTCAAAAGCAGCTTTGAAATCGATGAAGAGGTGGTGTGTGTCTATTCTCTTTTCACGGGTCTTTTCCAAGATTTGGCTCATGGTGAATATCTGATCAACTGATGATTTTCCAGGTCTAAGGCCATACTAATAAGGTATAGGTTTAAGGTTTGTTGACGGTGGGCTTTAATCTTTCATACATTCTGAAACTTATCCAACGGTAGTTAGCGCAGATTGTGGTGTAATTGCTATTCGAACTTTTTCATGGTCGGACAACGAAATGTCTGTTTTCTTTTCATTGTGTAACCGCACTCCTCTTTGTACCAGCTGTTCTTTTGCATTTTCCGAAAACCAATGGATTATTTTGCAGCTGTATGTAAGGAGCTTGAACTGCCGCCCCAGAGTTTCCTTATACCGAGTTGTTGACGAGTGCTCTCATGGAGCAGAAGTGTAAGTCAAGTAAAAATCCGTTTCGCTGTCGGTTGTAATAGTAGCTTCTCGACGCCGCACCTATCCTGTGTTTTTGGGCGAGCTTTGCTCTACAGAGGCGGGTGCGTATCTTCGCTATAACAGGTTGATGTTAGGTCCTTGGAACATACGCACATCAAGGACACTAGAGACTGTCGTCCATGCATCTCAACATAATCGATCCGGAGACAGTCAACTAGTGCAAGTGGAGTAGAAAACCTTCAACTGTCTGATGTGATTGCAGCTTCTCGACATCGAACCTTCCTTGTGTATGTTGACGTGTGTTTTTTGCTGCACAGAGGCGGGTGCGTATCTTGGCTGCAACAAGATGGTGGTCGGAGTTGATGTTAGGACCTGGGAGCGTACGCACGTCTAAAACAGTGGAGACGTTTCTTCTGTCTATCACAACATGATTGATCTATTTGGTGGTTTTTCGAACATACAGCAAAGTTGCTTGGAGAATTTTTTATATGCTGGAATCTAATAATACAGATAACCAAATTTCGGGCCCCGGATAAGTCGATCAGCCTCAACCCATTTGGGGATGTTTCGATCATACAGCAAAGTTGCTTGGTGAATTTTTTATATGCTGGAATCTAGTACTACAGATAACCAAATTTCGGGCCCCGGGTAAGTCGATCAGCCTCAACCCATTTAGGGATGTTTCCTCGTAGAGGCACTTTTGTGCCAAAGAAATCTTTATTCCCATCCTGGCGGGGGCAGCTCTCATAAGCGCACTCATTGAAGGCATCTTTGGTCACATCGTCCTTCTCTTCCGTCGGTGCGTGGTCGCAAATTAGCGATATGTTGAAGAACTTGGCTTTGATGTGGATTGTGGTAAACGTTCGTCCACCGGGGTGAATGACAATACTCGGCGACGGGGTCTCTTTTCCACTACGAATCCCACACCAAATTTGCGCTAGTTAAGGAACGATTCCTTATAATACTAACAAACATCAAAACAACCTTTTGTCTCAGTAAACAGAATGCAACCAACCTTGAGTTGGAACAATTAAAATGCGCTATCAATACAACAAACAATTCTAAACAAACAAGTATCAAAACAACATTGAGTTTAAATACCACAACAACCTTATCTTAAAACAAAGCAAATGTATCTAAGCAAACAATATAGCGTATGTAAACAAACCTTAACAAGTAATATAATCTGTATCTAAATAAACTATCAACTAGTAATAAGTAAACATACTAGTTAGTATAAATAGAAGTAAGAACTATGTCATAATTTAGTCTTAAGAGTATAAATAAAGAGTACAAATTTGGGTCCAGCTCAAGACATATCGTCCCCTCAATATAACAATAGCGTATGTGCTCATACGCCATTATTTTTTTATTGCATATTTAGAGTCTCCATCATTGATTCTATGTCTGGTCAAAATTTCGTCAAATTCTACTTCCACAAAGTGGGTCAAAATGTCTTTGGAAAAAATGGTGTATAATTTCATGTTCAAAAATTTCCTGCAATAAGTGTATAAGCTCATATGCGCTATTTTGCTTAAAATTGCCACTGCAAAGTTGTTAAAAGAATAATAGTGTATGCGCATTATACTCCATTTTAGCCTGTAGAAATAAATACAATTTATCAAAACTTTAACTCATAAAATAGCTTATAATAATATACACTATTTTTTGAGAAATAGTTTTATTCCGACCATTTCTATACTCCACATAAGCTGTTTTATTTTCAATACAAATTCGAAAGTTTTATCAGAAATTTACAAGAGTATGCGATTTTTACGTTGGTTTGACCAAAGTGTATTCAACAAAGTGAACTAAGTATTTGACTTACGCTTATTTGGCAATAAAATAGTAAACAATTCATGTATTTGTTTATATTAACCCGTGTGTTTTTTTTTTTTTTTTGATCTTGAACAATATGAAGCCACTTGCTTTACATACATATATATGATAAATATAAACGTAATAGAAATAGAGAATTTATTCTCAACGTTATTATTTGTTCTCAACGTTATAATGAATTCATATTTATTTTACAAACAATTACATACGTGTATAAATGCAATATTATTCACAAATTTTATTGTAACTATATTTATACGTCGTAACCAGTACCCCGCCAAACTATTAGAAACTGTATACAGATGTTTATGCGACTCTTTAAATTATAATAGTTATTATAATTCTTTCATATAGTTCATTCCAAAGCATAAATCAAAAATTAAATGTTTCTAATATTGTATTTTCAAGTAAGTGTATAAAACATTTTTTTGTCGTTATGATATTTTTGATGCAACTGTTTATTTTTCAAATTTTTGTTCAAATGCTTGATTCGAAAATGTATCCTGCACCTAAAAAACAATTTCTTGACATTATCCTCAAGAGCAATATCTTTGCATTTATCAAAAAGTATGTCTACCAAATTTCTGTCACTGCAAATGTTGTCGTTATTCACATTTATAAACACGTCTTCTAAAAGTTTTAACTGGTCTAAATAATTTTGGATCGGTTTTTTAAGTCCTGTCCCTCCTCGCTGGTCTACCCATGTCCTTGTACTATCAGTTGAAATTCTGTCACCTAAATTTAATTTGTCTATTAAAAAACCACCCAAATATTCCAGTCCATCTTCATAAAATGAACCCAAACTTGTACTACTTAAATTTCGATTATTAATTTGGTCAAGCTTTTTACTTTAAAAGTGTTCTTCATGTATATATATCTCATCTTCTAAAAAATATTCCGGCTCCGGATCTAGTGTCAGCCACTTTGCATCGTCCTTTTGTACGTTCAATGTTGAGCTTAAACTTTCGGTGTTCCGTGCTACAAAAAAAAAAAACACAAATTAAATAAAAACACTTTAAAGGATCAATAGTAAAAACGTAAAATTTCTATTTATCAAAATATGAGGGTTTCTTAGTTTTTTTCTTGATGATTGGGAAGTAAGTTTAATGAGGGTACTGCATCGGGGCTTAGTCGTCTTCTTTTAAGGGGAGATTCTTTTATTTCCTCCGCCTTAAAATGTAGCCCACATATTCTCGATGACAAACTGAGTTGTACGCCACATACTTTTTCCCATTCCTTCCGTTGCGATTTGTCAGTTGGAGCACAAAACATTGGTAAGTTGCTTCCATGAATTGTTTTGCATAGGCAACAAGTATTCGGCATTTTATTCAGTTATTTAAAAAAATATTGTTTTTCGTTTTGAAATTTGCTTACTTTTGAATTTCCGAATTTGAATTTTTGAATAAATGTAAGGGTTAAGTCAATGACAACATTCATGTCAAATAAGCGTAAAGAAAAATTAAATGTCATATACTTAGTTCACTTTGTTGAATACACTTTGGTTTTGACTACATGAATGCCAAGGAAATATTGTAGTCATTTGAAATTTCAGCTTGCAAATTCATTTCGCAGAGAAAGTTTGTTCATTAAAAATATGGATTTTAAACATCTGAGTGAGTATCGTCTTTTATATAATGTAAGTGAAGTAAGTAAGGTAAATCAATAATAATATCAACAGGCTGTGACACGAAACCACCAGTCGTTGTGGAAATCGCTCCAAAGACTGATGAGTTTCATTTCGCTGTGGGATTGCCGGACATAGAGATACCTCAAACAGATGATGAGAATGGTACAGACTTCTCTGCAGGATCGTCGGACGAGTATGTCCCCGATTCGGATGACGATGCACTGGCTTTGGCAGATGAATTAGATAATTCAGTGATAAAGACAGCAGATGTAGTTTTAGAAGAAATCGCAGACTATGGTGATACTTATATCAATAACAAGAATGAAAATGGTAGAAATATACTTACGCGAAAGAGAAAGGTGATTACAGCAAACAGCTTTTGAGAAATATTGTTTGGGTCTAGCCACGTCTAACTCTGAAATATTTCCGATCAATAGATTGAAAGTCATAAATGGGTGCAGAATAAAAGGAAGTATCATCGCAACAAAGTGAACCCGTATGTCACTAAGAGTGGCAAAAGAGTTGAAGAACGTGTTCCGAAACCTATTGACTGTAAGTGCCGCCATAATTGCACAGAAAACTTCTGAGAAGAAGAGCGCACAGAGATCAATGCAGAATATTGGAATTTAGGCGACTATTCGAGGCAGCGACTGTTCCTGGCCAATTGCGTGAAAATTGAGAAGTGCAAAAGGACGTTGACAATTGGATCACGGTGGTCGAACACATTTAATTATACTCTCAAAGCCAAACAGGTATGCAAGAAGTTTTTTTTTTAAATACTTTGAACTTGTCAGATGGCGCAATATCTGTGTTAGCCAAGAAGATGTGCCAAAATGAATTTACTGATAAGAGGGGTCAACATGGCCACCAGAGAATATTAGACGAAGAGACAGTTGCGCTTATCAAACAGCACATCGAGTCTTTTCCAGCCGTCGAAAGCCATTACACTCGAGCAAAAAGTCAACGACTTTATCTTGCCTCCGACTTAACAATATCAAAAATGTACGATTTATTCAAAGAACTCCACCCGGACGCTATCATTAAAGAAAACGTTTATCGCCGGATATTTTGCATGAATTATAATTATTCTTTCCACCGTCCAAAAAAGGACACCTGCTTAGCATGCGAGAGGTACAAAAACGCTGAGGACAAAGACTCATTTCAGAAATCCTATGATGAACACATCTTAAATAAGACAAAGGCAAGAACTAACAAGCAAACTGACAAGGAATCAGCTAAAAGTAACAGTAATTTAAAAGTGTTTACTTTTGACCTCCAGTCAGTATTAACGACTCCTTGTAGCAACGTAAGCACGATGTATTACAGTCGAAAGTTCGCCACGTATAATAACACATTTTACGACATTGCCAGTGGAGAAGGTTACTGTTTTCTATGGGATGAAAATCAGGGTCAACGAGGATCGGACGAAATTGGGACCACAATATGGAAAATGATGAACTCATTAGACGAATCGGTAACCGATGTTATTCTCTACTCAGACTGCTGCGGGGGACAAAACAGAAACAGGTTCATTGCTACACTATTGATTTATATCAACAATACCTTGAAGCTTAATTCGATAACAATTAAGTACCTCCAAAGCGGACACACACAAATGGAGGCAGATTCGATGTACTCTGCAATAGAACGTGGGAAGAGAATTATATGCGTTTCTTCGCCGGAAGAATGGCCAACTATAATGAGACTGGCAAGACGCAAAATCCCATATGCTGTAGAGAGGCTTCAATACAGTGATATGATTGATCTCAAAGCCATGTTTTCGAGTTTAGGCCATAGCCTTAAGAAATATATAAAAGATGACTCGGTAAATTGGCTTAATGCTAAATTACTCCAAGTGAACAAAATTCAACGAAAACAATTATTATACAAGGAGGAATGGGATGGAGACTTGAAAGTAATTGATATTGCAGGAACGCGAAAAACAAAAGAGGTGTTCAACTTTTCGTTTACTGGCAAATAAAGAGCTGCCAATTTGTAATCGAAAGCTGCATGATCTTCAAAATTTGTGCAAAAAGAGTGTAATTCCTCGTGGCTCGCAGTCATTTTTTTTTTTTTTACTTAGGAGGTGGAAACAAGCGAAATTGTTTAGATGAGCCAGATGTAGCAGAGGAAGAGAATGAAGACGAATGAAGACGAATGAATTTCTAGTTATTTTTGATTTACGCAATGTATACCTTCATTTTTCATAATTTTTTGTTTATAATAACCCAAATGGGAAAGTAATGAATAAATGCCACTGAATTAACAAAACTATGAATTAATTACTGTTTTATGATGTTACAAATTGATATTTTTGAGATCAAATATTTTAATAAAAATACCGTAAAATTATTGAATAAAACAGCGTATACCATACAAAATAAAATAGTGTATCAGATACATCATACGAATTCCTTAAAAAATAAAATGGCCTATATGGAGGACTTGCGCTTTGAATAACATAATTATGGTCTTAAAGGATGCGTAGAATAAAGAAACTTGGTAAATTTAAAGACAAGAAACGGTATAATGTACTCATCGAAAAATCCACTATGAAGAATTTTTATTTACCGCGATATTTAGGTTTTAATAGACATCTGATTTGACAAAAACTTTAAACTCGATTTTCTCAAAACCCCAAAAAATATACGCTATTGTTATATTGAGGGGACGTTATATTCTTTTGACTCAATTTTACTTAATGTAAAAATTAACTCGCTCCTTTATATGGCCACTTTAGTAAATGCCAGAAGAACCTTCATGCCTCAGTCCTTGCCCCGTCCATCGCATTTCTTGAACGGCGATGATATCAGCCTTTACTCTAACAAGGACATCAACCTGTTGGGCAGCAGCACCTTCACAATTAAGGGACAGGATATTCCAAGTGCATGGCCTTAACTCGTCATCATTAATGTCATTTGCGTGAAGTACACATGACTCCATCCTTAAAGCTAAATTAACTTATTTTATATGTCAACCAATTTTTAATTATCCAAAATGGAAAGATAATTCACAGCTTCTAAGAATATGAAATCATCACAGTCGCAATTTTTCATGTGACACTGTGACTACTACTTTGTAGAAGTTTCTCATGTGTTCGCTAATTTAGAAAACTTGTCACATCTGTGACCAGTGATTTTTAAGTAGCAGTGACAAAATCACAGATACTGAAATATTGACCATTTCTAGTTGAGATATATGATTGAAATTCAAAAAAAATCCTGTCCCGGTGATAGTATGTCTGTGTGTAAAAAATGGGTTAACTCTGACCAATACTTGCCTTAGCCCACATATACCTAATGTAAAGATTTTCGAACTTCGGGGTGAATTTACACCACATGCATCAGCCGATATGTGAGTTATTTTAATAAAATTGAGATGATGTGTTTTTCTTATAACGGTGCATATTTGTGCTTAGAATGAATCGGATAAAACTCGCACTAGATCCCATATAACTATAAGCCTTTTGTACCTGAAGGTACTTCCCTGACATTAATCCCTGCAAGTCGCAAGGGTATGAAATATTCGGCTATACCCGAACTAAGCTCTTCCTTACTTGTTACCTTTTAATAAAAGGTGAAAGCTCTCGCAACTTGTAAAAATATCCATTGTAATTTTTTGTAAAGTTTGTAAAGCATATTTTACCAGTCCATCAACTACGTCGCAAGTTGCTTGCCGCATATTTAGGATGCAATTAATGTCTATTTTTATGCCGTATGTTGCTAGTTTGGATGGTATGTATTAAATCTTAAGGCTACTAGTGCTGCACCCAAAATAAGAAAGGTTTTCATACGAAATTGAAGCATTTTGGGAAATTTTCTTCGTGTACAAAATTACTTAATTTATTTCATTTGTATACATATGTATCTCATATATGTATGTATAAAAATGAATCGCAAAATGTGTTGGTAAGCGCATAGCTCAACAACGCCTGGACCAATTTGACCAATTCTTTTTTCTAAATGTTCGTTGAGGTTCAAAGATGGTTCTTACGGCAAGAATAATTCGAATAATTGCCGGAAACCCCCTGAAAACAACACTTTTCTTTTTTCCATACAAACGAATGAATGTGGGTTTATTAATAACGCTATGGGAACGACTGAACCAATCTTGACGAAATTTTCAGAGAATGTTCTGTGTGGATCAAGGCAGGTTTAGAAATAATAAAAACCTGCATTCTTTTCATGAGGAAAAGTCGGAAAATTGGAAAATTCCAAAGAGTTAATTTTTCCATACAAATTTGTTTTTCAATTTTTTTGTTTTGTTTTTCAATTATAAGAATCGTTCAAATTTGTCGTTTGATTAAAAAATTTTTGAAAATTATTCAGTGAAAACGTTATGTGTGTTGCACAAAAAGTGATCAATTACAGATTGAAATTTGTTACGATGCCACGAAGAGTTCGCACTAATATCGGTCGGCGTTCTTTTTGGCATCAAAATATGGCAGTCCAAGGCAAGGCAAGGCAAGAAGTACTCCCAAGATGCGATGACATACGTGCGGTATTATGGATCGCGATCATTCAGGAAGCGATCGTCCCGATGTCACAGCAAGACTTTTCAAGCAACAGCTTCGATGGACTTTATCTTGAAGCAACGTACATATGGCGCTGTTAGATGCTAAATGTACTCTGTTGAGTGGCAAAAGAGAGGTTTGCCGCACGCACACATTCTTCTTTGGATGGTGGATGGTGGTTGCACCAGATCAAATTAATGAAATCATTCAGTCATGCGGAAATTCATGATGGAGAGAAAGGTCCAGTATCATACGAAGTGATGAAAACCAATATGGTTCATGGACTTTGCGGACACCACAATCCCACTTCGGTTTGTATGTCTGACAATAAATGCACAAAGCAGTATCGACGTTTCTTTCGGAAACACAAGCTAGAAATGAGGGATATCCACTCTATCGACGTCGCTCACCAGACGACAATAGCAGAACATTCAGCATTCAATTTAGAAGAATGAATATCGAAGTTGACAACACATGGATCGTACTACGAGTATATTCACCATTATTATCTACTTCATATTCAAACCTCATATCAGTGTTTAGTATTGCGGTTATTCGATAAAATACGTTTGAAAGTACGTCACGATAGGAAGCAACATGGGGGTTATTGGACTTGAACGATACAGTTGATACATAAAGTGCAATAAAGCGCTTTGTAGGACATTTACTTCTGCAATTCATGAACGTTTTCCGACTGTTGTGCGTCTCACAGTTAATTTGGAGAAGGCCAAAGTGTGAACTTCAACCCAGAGAACAGAGTACAGTCAGTGGAAACACCGCCAGCAACAAAATTAACATTTACGAGTTTTTGCTCAACTTTCGTCAGAGATCCGTTTGCGAGGACATTCGGAAATACCTTAATATTATACATGTAATGCATCGTTGAAGAAATGGTTGGGCAGAAAGCAAGGCCAACCAGTAGATGGACATCCAGGTGTGTTATCAACTAATGCATTGGGACGAATTGACACAATCCACTCGAAAAACGACGATTGTTTCTACCTTCGGTTGCTATTGATAAATGTTCACGGTTCAACTTCATTGGAGTCATTGCGTACTGTGAATGGTACGGTGTGCAACTTTTTGAGAAGCAAGCCAGCAATTACAATTGCTGGAAAATGATAATCACTGGAATGCAAATGAAGTTCGCACACTTTTCGCGATAATCATGTCGACATATCAGCCTTCAAATCTGCGTCTATTATGCGATACGAACAAAAATGAAATTGCCGAAGACAGTTTATATCGTCTTCACTAAAAATTGGAAATGGATCAATTCCGATTGATACTTCCGGTGGTTTGATATCAATTTCATCTGCCGTTTATCAGTTCACGAAATATGAACTCATCATGAATGTTCGGACATTGGCCAAATTATCGTAACTACGTTTCCTTAAGTGTACGCGCAATGTTAGCTGCCAAAAATACCGATATTGTTGACTTAAACTGGAAGTTTCAAAGTCAATTTCCGGGAGACTTGCGCTCATACAAATCGATGGTTCGTCTTGACAATGAATGAATTATCCAGTGGAATTTCTAAATTCTTTGGAGAGGATTGGTATGTCACCGCACCATTTGCGTCTCAAAGTTATATCTGTCGTTATTATGTTTCGCAATCTTCATGCGCCGAAACTGTGTAATGGAAATTGACTGATTGTGACGCACCTATCGAATACAAGGAGCAGAATGATTGATTCTACGAATTCCTTTGAGTTCTACCGATTTGCCATTTCAGTTCAAACGTATACCGTTTCCAGTGAAAATTGCATTTGAGATGACAGGACACAAGGATATTCGCATAGTGTGTGGCATAAATTTGGAAATGATATGTTTTTCACACGGTCAAATATACGTGGCGTGCTCACGAGTCTCTGTACACCGGAACAGAAACCAAAAATGTTGTTTATCAAGCTGTGTTGCATTGAAAAAAAAAATGAAATGATAAATTTGACTTTCTTTTCTGGCTAAATGAGCCTTAGTCGCCTGCCCCACACCACACCTACACCCATCACTAACACGCACACTCACCACACTCACCTCGACATCACCACACTCCATATCAACACCACCCACACGCGCGAGCGCAGGATCCACACCCGCAAACACACACCACACCACTCCACTGGAAAAGGGTCCGCTTTACACAGATCAGTTCTTATTCGACCGCTTGCGAAACCACGTCGCTTTCCGCCACCGCTACGCAGCATATTCAATTTCCCGTGAAGTTTTATTGTACAGCCAAAATCCCGAGAAATCAAGTGCTAATACAACTTAAACCAAATACAAGTCGGTTTATTGTTAAAACCACAATTGGACAAAAGTGGTAAGTGAAGCGGGCAACCAGTAAAACATTGGTCCTTCGAGCCGCAAAGAACGGCACTATTGAAAAAAAATAATAATAATAAAAAATAAAAATTAAACTAAATTTGTGACATAAACAAGTGAAAAGGAGGTTAACTTATAAAATTCGTGCTGTGAGGCGACGTATACATACATACATACACATATACAAAATTCAGTGCAATATTCACTATATACAAAAAATTGATTGCAAGTGAAATCAAAGTGCAGTGACAAATACATACATACATACATACAAAAAAAACAGTTGGAAACGGATTACCCGAAACGGTTCCGTACTGTTACGTCAAAATCAAAAAAAAAAAATAAAAATTTTATATCCAAATCACAAAAAAAAAATAAAAATACAAATATTTTAAATCGCGGGTGAAACACAAAAAAAAAAACAAAGAAGTGTGAAATATATAAATACATACATACATATAAAATATTCCAAAAATTGTGCAAAATCACGTAACGTGCAATTACCAAACCAACAAAACTAAACCAGTAAAAGGTTGTGTGGCAAAAGCCAAAAGTTAAAAGTAAATAAAAGAAAAAAAAAATTCCTCAAAAGTGGCGCGAAAAATAAAAGCGGCACAAAGATCAAGACGGGCGCGTTTAATGACAGTACAATAATCGGGCGCGAAAACAATAAAAAATTAATTTAAACAAAAAAAAAACAAAAAAAAACCAAATTTAATAATAAATAATAAAAAAAATGACATAAAAAAAAAAAAAAGAAAGAGGAAAGGAAACAATCATCGGCAACAACACAACAAGAAGCAGTTCGGAAGCCAAAACCATAAAAAACGGATGGAAACGGATCACAGGCATCGACACATCCCCCCACCTTTATCTGCAGAGATATTCTTTAGCCCCTTGAAGCGGCCCAAAGTGAGTTGTATCGACTCCACTTTTTATTTAAAATTTATATTTTCATATTTGTATGTTGGTTAACAGATACAGTTTATATACATAAAAACTGTATTCAAGTCGGTTAACATTTCAAAGAACGGTTGCTGCCAAACTGTTTCAACTTACGGTTAATTTCCGGGAAACCGAAAAACAGTTTGGTACGCTATACATTTGTACATCCACATATATGTATGAATAGTATATACTATAATATAATTATATATGTGGCAACCTCGAATGATCATTACGGCGTTAATTTAATCTTCGGCGCAGCACTCCTAAAATACAACTCTACCTAACTCCTAAAGGCAACGCTATCATATGTTTTTAATCCTTCATTCTTTTTATTATTATATTCTTACTAGTCCTTAAGTTATAACGATTAAGAAATAAATCTCTTCTGCGATTGGACGTCAAACACATCAGTCATCATCATTTTCACTGTTCCCACATCTGGTGACCCCGAAGGTAAATTGAACATACTAATTTAATAGGAATGGCGCTGAACGACAGCCATGTGGTTTCTGGCAACCGGTACTCCGACGTCAACATTGGGGATTTTCCACATTCAACTCCACGTCTACCGCTACCAACAATGACCGAAGACAACATCGAAGCTTATTTTTATTCGCTGGACTTTTGGTTTAGCGCTTCTTCAATTTCCAACGATAATAGGAAATTCGACATCGTTCTTGCATATGTACCGCCTAACAAGTTAATAGAGCTTCGCTGCATCATAGACGCTGCGCCGACAAATTTTAAATACAAATACATTCAGGACAAGATCATCGAGCATTTTTCGGACAGTCAACAGCGGCGGCTGCAACGTGTTCTTAAAGACATGGTTCTAGGCGACCGACGCCCCAGCGAGTTATTTAACGACATGAAACGCGCAGCCGGGACGACTCTGAATGACAGCATTTTACACGATCTTTGGGTAAGCAGACTTCCTCCGTATGTACAAGCAGCGATTATTGCTACAAACGTCGATATCGTGGAGAAACTAAAGATCGCTGACTGCATTGTCGAAACTATTGGGATGCGACACAACCACGCGCAAGAGGGTCTGGCACTTAATGAAGTTTCGAGCTTGAAACTTGAAATAGCAGAATTGACTAGGCAGGTGCATAAGCTTTTCAACAACAAAGGATCAAATTTTCGTTCACGGTCTCGATCTAGGTCACGTGGATCCCATACGTCTTTAAGTAAACCGGACAAACCGATGTGCTGGTACCATAGTAAATTCGGCGCGAAAGCAACTAAATGCCGAGAGCCGTGCAATTTTGTTTTATTGAAAAAATCTTTATAGGGCCGCTCGGCTGCGACGGTTTTAGAGTTGGGCAAACAGTCTAAAACCTTCAAGACATACCGTTTACGCATATACGATACGTCAGTAAAATTAAATTTTTTAATAGATACCGGTGCGGACGTTTCCGTTATACCAAAATGCAACAACACAGCCCGAGCTTCTCCAAACGGTTTAAAATTGTTTGCCGCAAATGGATCGCCGATCTCTGTATTCGGTGAGGCGATTCTGAAACTTAACCTAAATTTACGACGCGAATTTTTGTGGAATTTCGTTATCGCTGATGTTTCGCAAGCAATTATTGGCGCTGACTTTCTGTCTCATTTCGAGCTTTTGGTCGATCTCAAAAATAGATGTTTACTCGATCGCAAAACCGAATTAAAAACGGTTTGCGAAATTGAAAAAACGTGCATACTCAGTATAAAATCTTTTAACGCGAATTCTACTTATTCGAATATTCTCGCAGAGTACAGCGATATCACACGCTCTCATCCGCTAAATTCACCAACAAAATCGTCTGTAGTACATCGAATTATTACCACCGGTCAACCCGTCTTCGCACGACCACGCCGTCTTTCACCCGAAAAATTAACCGCCGCTAAAGCTGAATTTGATTCGCTGATGAAACTGGGCATTTGTCGCCCTTCCAGTAGTAACTGGGCAAGCCCATTACATATGGTACGTAAGCCTGATGGAACGTGGAGACCATGCGGGGATTATCGTGGACTAAATGCAGTAACAGTTCCTGATCGATATCCGTTACCATTTTTGCACGATTTCTCTAACATCTTGGCAGGAAAACGCGTGTTTTCTAAAATCGATTTAAAAAAGGCCTTTCACCAAGTGCCAATAAACAAAGAAGACATTTGTAAAACGGCGATAACGACTCCTTTCGGACTCTACGAATTTACGCATAAGACGTTTGGTTTGAGGAATGCAGCACAGACATTCCAAAGACTTATCAACGAAGTTTTTCGTGGTTTAAACTTCGTATTTGTTTATCTTGATGACGTATGTATTGCATCCAGTTCAGAAGAAGAGCATCAAAACCACTTGCGCCAAGTTTTTCAACGACTCAGGGAGAACAACTTAACTATCAACGTTAGTAAATCGGAATTTGGTGTCTCAGAGCTACGATTCCTCGGGCATTCTATCACTAAAGATGGTACTCGGCCACTCCCAGAACGCGTTGAGGCTCTACGTAATTTTAAACGACCAGTTATCGTCAAAGATTTAAAGCGTTTTTTAGCGATGCTTAATTTCTACCGTCGCTTCATCCCACACGCACTGCAGACACAAGCCTGTCTTTTTGATATGGTTCGTGGTAACAAGCGAAACGATACTACACCACTTACTTGGTCAGCGGAAGCAGCAGACAGTTTTGCTGCATGTAGAGAACAACTGGTCAATTGTGCATTACTCGCTCACCCATCGCACAACGCGGAACTGTCTTTATGGGTAGATGCATCAGATTTCGCTGCTGGCGCAGTCTTAAATCAATTCGTGGATGGTAGTCTACAGCCATTAGGATTTTTCTCTCGCAGATTTACTAGTGCTGAGAAAAGATACAGCACTTACGACAGGGAGCTGACTGCCGCATACCTAGCATTACGACATTTTCAATATATGGTCGAAGGTCGCCGTTGTCATATTTACACAGACCATAAGCCGCTGATATACGCATTTCAACAAAAGTTAGATCGAGCTTCTAATCGACAAATACGTCAACTTGACTTCATAGCTCAGATCACCACCGACATTCGCCATGTTAGCGGCGAAGATAATGTAACAGCAGACCTGCTGTCTCGAATAAACTCAATTTCCACAGAAACTTTAAACTATGACAACTTGGCTGAGGACCAGTCCAAGGACGAGGAGCTTCGAAATCTTTTAAATGGTAACATAAAACACTCTCTTAACCTAAAAAATTTCGCTCTTCCTTTTAGTTCCAGAAGCTTATGCTGCGACACCTCAACTGGCCGTGTTCGACCGTTCATAACCAAAAACTTTAGAGAAACGTTTTTACGGTCAACTCACAATCTATCGCACCCAGGTATAAGGGGGACTACACGATTGGTAACAGACCGATTTGTTTGGCCTGGTGTCCAGCGAGATAGTAGAAATTTTGCTCGCTGCTGTTTGCAGTGTCAGCGGAATAAAACTATACGACACAACCGAAGTTTGTTTCAGCGTCAAAAATGTCCAACACTTCGTTTCGCCCACATCCATATCGACTTAGTCGGACCATTTCCACCATCCGAAGGAAACCGCTACTGTCTTACTATCCTGGATAGATTCATACGCTGGCCAGAAGCGTTACCTATACCAGATATAACAGCTCCAACTGTCGCCAAAGCACTACTAAACGGCTGGATTTCACGGTTTGGTGTACCTGTAACCATCACATCAGACTTGGGACGTCAATTCGAAAGCGCCCTATTTCAACAATTACTACAGCTATTGGGTACACGACATTTTCGAACCACACCTTACCACCCCCAAGCAAATGGACTCGTCGAAAGATGGCATCGTACTTTAAAAGCAGCACTTCTATGCCACAACACTAGTCAGTGGACTTCATATTTACCACTTATTTTATTGGGCTTACGATCCACATACAAAAACGACTTGGATGCAGCACCAGCCGATCTAGTTTATGGCGAGAACCTGCGACTACCTTCAGAATTTTTCATCGATAGCAAACCAACATACAACGAAGCCGATATGGTCAAACAACTACGTTCATGTATGCGAGACCTGCGACCAGTTGACACCGCTTGGCATGCCAAACAAAAAGTGTTCGTCCACCCTGGGTTAAAAACCTGCCAACAAGTTTTCATTCGAGATGATCTGGTGCGACCATCGCTATCGCCTCCATACAAAGGACCATACAAAATTATTCAACGATTTCCGAAATACTTTTTAGTGGAAGTAAACAACAGCGTTATTAAAGTTTCAATAGATCGTTTAAAACCTGCTTTCATCGCCACTACACAAAGTGTCTAGGAGGGGAGTATTGTGGCAACCTCGAATGATCATTACGGCGTTAATTTAATCTTCGGCGCAGCACTCCTAAAATACAACTCTACCTAACTCCTAAAGGCAACGCTATCATATGTTTTTAATCCTTCACTCTTTTTATTATTATATTCTTACTAGTTCTTAAGTTATAACGATTAAGAAATAAATCTCTTCTGCGATTGGACGTCAAACACATCAGTCATCATCATTTTCACTGTTCCCACATATATATACTGGCATATACATATCTAATACAAAAGGTCCTATTTACGCTTATCCTTGTGTATCCAAACACACAAATTAAAAAAAAAAAAAAAAAATTCAAGTATACACTTGACCCCGTTTTCCGGCAATACCCCTTATACTCCAAAAGTATAAGCAGGATTGCGCAAATATTAAGCTTGGACAAACTCGATTAGCAAAAGAAAAAAATAAAAATAATAAAATACAACATACATATATGCAAATACTTATATTCATATTTTATATTTATTTATACATATATTGACATATAAGTACCAACCAAAGTTGGAAAACAACATACACACATATGTATGTATAAATAATAATTATAAATTTCTGCAATATTACATATCTTCTAATGTGTACTTAGAGTGCATACCTGCATCTAATACTATGTTCGGACCGACATTGAAAACATTTTGAAAACACATTTGTATGTTGTGGAACGTAAGTCGTTCGGACCGACAATTTGTGTTTTCGATGAGTTTTCACTGACAACTATCAATACAAGGATTCTCTTACTCTTTCAAGATGACACAAAATGCAAAAATCCTATACCGAAATATGCAAGGCCAAGACTGCACCCATTGCGAATCTAGTGATATATGACGGCACGAAAATAAACCTGGGTTTTGATCTGACATATTTTACAGCCATTGCAAATAAATTTTTGCGTGTGTTTGTTGTGCCGTTGCACCAAGAAGAAAATTCTGCAATTGGTGCACCGTGCAAGAGTTTTGCAAGGACAAGAGAATCCCCTTAACAGTGAGCAGCTGTATTTGTATATGGAATGTAAACAAATATCAAGTGACAATTTAGGGCCGGCAAAATATGTCTTCCAAAAAAATCGATTAAACTAGAGCAGGCACCGATTATTATGAGTGGAATGTAAGTTTTCAAGCAGTTTTCAGCGAAAACTGTGTTTTCGTTTGACAGATTTTACATGGACGAAAACACAAGTTTTCGTGCGAAAACCACTTTTTCCCACGAAAACATGTTTTCGCTGTCGGTCCGAACATAGCATAACCAATTTTCTTCTCCCGCGTTATTCGTACGGCAGAATAATATATACGCATACACACGGCATCCAATTTGCCTATGCCGGTATATACATACATATGTATAACGTACACAGGATACATAAATAAATTAAATTTCAAATTACGATTTAAATACTTCGGAATAAATTTCGGTGCGGCAAATGCAACCATTTAATAAGGAAAAAATTACATTCTGTTAATTAAAAAAAAAATAAATAAATAATAATAATAATAATAACAATAATTACAATACGGATATATACGGACAAAATAAAACAAATAAAAACCAAGAATTGGTAGCCTAAGCGCATATCAACATTTGATTTTATATTATATATCCAAAGACCAAATCGGCATATTTCAAGCAATACCTCTTGTTCTTGCTAATGCTATGTTCGGACCGACATTGAAAACATTTTGAAAACAAATTTGTATGTTGTGGAACGTAAGTCGTTCGGACCGACAATTTGTGTTTTCGCTGAGTTTTCACTGACAGCTCACAAATTTATTTGTTTGTTTACATTTGAGCAACGAGAATGGTAAGTTTTGAAATCCTTAATATTTGCTTATAATTATTACTAAAGATCGTGTTTTTTAGAATTCTGAGAAAAAGATGTTAATTGCGAAAGCATTGGCTTTGAGAAGCCAAATAAATATCCTGTTCATCGACAATTCTTCGAGAGAACTATTGGAATGTCTTACTACTCAGCACTATGCCTTGGAAAAAAAGATAGCCGAGTTAAAGAAACAACATCTAATCGTATTAGATTTAATAAAGGACCTTGGGATGCCGATTAATTCATGTTGGACAAAAGTGTGTATATGTTCCTACTGATGCAAAAGTTTTCAATTATATATTATTAATTCCAGCAACGTAAGAATCAGTTTTGGGAACACGATTGCCAACGAAACGGATCTGCTTTTTTTAAAGAGAACTTTCGCATGGACCGAAGTTCCTTTGATAAACTATGTGACATCCTCCGCCCGTTACAAAAAATGGATACAAATTACCGAAAAGCTATTCCTATCGAGAAAAGAGTGGCTATAACATTATTTGCTTTAGGGTCATCTGCAGAGTATCGTAGTATCGCCAACATGTTCGGTGTAGGAAAATCTACGGTTTGCGAAATTTTACTGGAATTTTGCACCGAAATCTGGAGGTTACTGCAGCCATCCTGTTTTAAAATGTTGCCTCTAAACAGAGAAAATATAACCGAATTGGTGACTGGTTTCGAGGTAATTGGATTCCCACAATGCTTAGGAGCAATTGGTAAATATTGGCTATAAAATCTTAAATTTGCGTTAATGTTCTAATAATTGTTTACAGACGGATGCCACATTGAGATTCATCCATCATCTGACGAAGCTGTGGATTATTATAATTATAAAGGATGGTATTCCACCGTTTTAATGGCATTAGTTGATGCTAAGTAAAGTCTAAAAACTCAATATACATAGAAGTACAAAAGTAATGTTTACAATGTATTTTCAGATACCGTTTTACTTACATAAACGTAGGAAGTCCCGGGCGATGTAATGACTCTCAAATTTATGAGACGTCATCACTTAAAAAAGAAATGGATAGTTGTCCTTTACTAAGCGAAATGTCTAGAGAAATTTCAGGCGTAAATGTGCCAGTATTCATTATTGGGGATTCAGCTTTTCGACTTAGCAAACAACTAATGAAACCGTATCCATTTAGCGTAAATCAAAATAATGGTGAGAAGGTATTCAACTACGCTCTTTCAAAAACACGTAGAGTTGTCGAAAATGCTTTTGGACACCTCAAGGCCCGCTTTCGACGCATCGGAAAAGGAATTGACAACTCTGTACGGAATGCCAACTCCATAATAAAAGCATGTTGCGTTCTTCACAATTTTTTAAATGATAACAACGACACGCTAAATGCTAAATGGTTACGCGCTTTGGAAGAGTTGGAGACTAGACGCCAGAATCCGTGTGATATTTCATATGCATCTGACGACCCAATTAATGGAGAAATGATTCGGACAGCACTTTGCACATATTTTGGTAAGTACATGTGCATATTGTGTCACAATATCTACATTTTACACAATTATTAGTCATTTATCTATTTATATGAAGTTCATCTTTTAATTCTCGGAAATGTCTATATTGGAATTTTAAATTATCATAAAAATTAATTTTTAAAACAGTACTATTTTTATTTATTTAAATACTTAAAGATTAATTTACAATTATGATATATATAAAACTTAAATGTAAGTATAGAAAAAAAAATAGATGAAAACAGCCTAAAATAAAAAAATAAAAAAAATAAATAAGTTAATTTTATTCAATGAATTGCCTGATAAAAGGATTACCTTGATAGGGTAAATAATGCAATTAGTATTGCATTCATTATATTTAATAGAATTAAACTATTTCTAAAAGTATCAAACATAACCGCATTATTAAATTAAATCCTAATATTAACTTCAATAAAAAAGATAAGCTAATTAAGCTACTGGGTTCATACCCCATTTATAAAGGTTTTAATCCTTTTCTTTTTAATTTTTAATAATTCAGCAAACATTTTTTTATTTTTTTTTTTATTTTAATATCAGGAACCCTTATTACTGTCTCATCGAATTCTTGAATGTAAATCAAAAATCAAGTTGTACACACAAAACAAAATTCAATTTTATTTTCCATATAAAACCAAATATTATACATAAACATATAATAAACATATATTATTAAACTGAAAATACTTCTGTATATTAAACATATATTATTAAACTGAAAATAATTCTGTATATTAAACATATATTATTAAACTGAAAATAATTCTGTATATTAAACATATATTATTAAACAGAAAATACTTATGTATATTTATTAATTTTTTTATTTATTTAGAAGTTGCAGTAAGCGTTCATTTGTTTCTTTAGAGTCGTTTAAATATTTTTCCATCATTTCGGTTTTTTTAATGTCGTTTTCAACCATTTTTTTTGTCAATTCCTTAATTTCTCTGTTGTTTTCACTGGATTCCTGACTTGCTTTCTCGAGCTGTTTTTCAATTTGCTCAAATTTTTTTAAAATTATGCTCTGAAAATGATTCCTTTTTTATTTATAGCATCACTCGGCTCAGGAGACGGTACTGGTTGCGAAGAAGTATCGCTTGACGACATCGGCATCGCTGAGGGTGATGGCAGGCAAACGGGTGAAGGCAATGGAGATGCAGCAACAAATGTCGAAGACGCAGCCGTTTCCACGGAAATTTGGAGTGGTTCCGAATTAGTAGAACCTTTTTAAAAATGTATATACATATGTATGTAAATATAAATAATATATTGAATTACAAAACAAATGTTTCTTACTTTGGAAACTTTCCTCCACTAAGCTCTCGGCGTTGTAGCTGACGTACGGCAACAGTACGGATCTCATTTTGTCGTAAAGCGGCCACTGCGAGGGAGAACCGCCAGTTGACCCAACTGCTGTCTTCTCTTTCCTGTAAAACATGATATATATATAAAAATTCTATTTTTCCTTAATTTTATTTAATTACATACCTATACCTCTGCGACAGATTGTGCATTTTAGATTTTATTTCACTTGCCGTGAAATGCACACCTTGCTGCTGCAACTCCACTGCCATTTCCTCCACTATGTGATTGTTTTTTCTTTGACTGCGAAAAGCACTTATTTTAACCTGCCACACTTCAATTAGTAGGGCTTCTGCCCTATCACTCCACAAATTTCTTTTCTTGTATTTTTGCTTTTCCATGGTTTCGAAATTAACACCGAGTGACAGCTGTATTTTTATATGGAATGTAATAAAATATCAAGTGACAATTTAGGGCCGGCAAAATATGTCTTCCAAAAAGATCGATTTAACTAGAGCAGGCACCGATTATAATGAGTGGAATTTAAGTTTTCAAGTAGTTTTCAGCGAAAACTGTGTTTTCGTTTGACAGATTTTACATGGACGAAAACACAAGTTTTCGTGCGGAAACCAGTTTTTCCCTCGAAAACATGTTTTCGTTGTCGGTCCGAACATAGCATAAAGCACAAGCAAGCAGGATTGCAAACGGAAAAAATCTTTTATATACAAAGGTCATTAACTCTTTCCTCGTTCTCTCATTATCGTCCGTATAAGCAATTATAAGCTAACGAGTGCGAAGCAATAAATAAAATAGAAAAAACCAAGAACAAACTAATGGCACAACTATTAGGAATATGAAGCAATAAATAAAATAGAGAAAAAAACAAAACAAACTAATAGCACAACTATTAGGAATAAAGAAAACGAAACACTCACTCGTTAGTTCGTACCAAGAATGATAGAATACAAGATTACGACACTAGTTTACCGTTAGTTTTTTTCGGTTTAGCTCTTGACAATTCTTACAAAAACAAATACATTGTGCAACAATTTCGTGACGTCACACTTCTGCCTAGAGAAGAACAAGCATAGAAATGCATACAAATTGTAAACAGAAAAGTAAACACTTTTGGAAATTCCCAAAATAATATTAATTCATTCGTCTTTGCAGGAAAAATTTCAGTGGAACCGTCCTTCCGGGACATGTTTACGGCAGTGTACATAAACCATCCTAAGTTATCACAAGCGCAAAAATTGTATCACCTCCGATACAAAACAAAAGGTCAAGCAGGCGTAATAGTCAAACAGTTCGCTCTTAATGACGAAAATTTCAATTATGCTTGGGAAGCTCTAAAAGCTCGTTACGAAAACGAAAGAATATTAGTCGACAAACAAGTCACAATATTAATGAATTTACCAAAAATTCAGAAAGAAACAAGTGAAGAATTTATAAAACTTCAATCCACTGTTTCAAATTGCTTGTCGGTTCTAGCGGCACAGAATATTCCCACACACAATTGGGACCCCATACTAGTAAATATATGCTCCGCGGCATTACCGGAAAAATCTTTGCTTCTGTGGGAGAAATCGCTCTCATCACGAAGAAAATGCCCAACGTGGCAACAAATGAAAGATTTCTTAACTGCCCAATATGAAATTGCGGAAAGGGTAGATAAAAAACGGTCAGAACTAAAAACGTTCAACAAGACCTAAATCGAAGTTTTATTAGACCCCAAGCTAGTAACAACCACAATTTAAACAGAAGCTTCTTTAAAAATCAATCGTTCACATCCGAACAATATAAACAAGCGTCCTGCGAACTGTGTAAAGGAGGACACAAGCTGAAAGCTTGCGAAAAGTTTAAAAAACTTAATATCAATGAAAGGAACAACTTTGTCAGAGCAAAAAGACTCTGTACAAACTGCTTGTCCCCCTCACATAATCTCAATAATTGCGAAAGCAAATTCAATTGCGTATATTGCCACAAGAGGCATCATTCAATGTTGCATTTCAATAACTTTCCTAGCACACCCCAAAGTAGCGCTTCCTCCAAAAGAGCCACGGGTTTAGTTGCAACTGCAACTCCCGAAACACAAAATCTCGAAATTTGCCAAGAGACACCATGCTGCTCAAAGGCTTTAAAAACACAAACGCTTCACAGCGAAAATCAAAGTAGGGTACTACTACCCACAGCAGTTATCTCCATCGAACACCGAGGGGAACTTTTCAAATTGAGAGCCCTAATAGACCAAGGATCACAACGATCATTCATAGCGTCTAGGGCACAAAATAGGCTAAAACTACCAACAAAACATGCCAATTATGAAATTACGGGAATGGGCGGAAGAGTAGTATAAAACTCAAATAAAATCTGCCCCATCACCCTAATTTCCCCCCAAGCGGATAAGCGCATTCAAGCGGAAGCTATAGTCTTACCGCAACTTACAAACATGCTTCCCAGCTATCATATGAATAGCAAGCATTGGCAAAAGGTTACACACCTAAAGTTAGCAGATCCTAACTGCAACACCCCCGCTCAAATAGATCTTCTATTAGGCAGCGACCTTATACCTCAAATTATTCTAGAAGGGGTTGAAAAGATTTCAACCACCCTTTTAGCTCAAAATACAATATTCGGTTGGATACTAAGTGGACTGGTAACAGAACCAGTTACCACCTTGACAACTCAAGTGGAAGAGATATCCAATGAATTCCTTAATTCACAATTAAGGAAATTTTGGGAGTTAGAAGAACTCCCCCCCATTACAATTACAACGCCAGAAGATCAGTATTGTGAAGACTTTTACAAAGCCACAACTACTAGATCAGGAAATGGTCGGTATGTCGTACGACTACCATTTAAACAACAATTTCCAGATACACTCGCCATAGGTCACTCTCGCACCTCTGCAATACAGCAGTTTCTAAGTATGGAAAAAAACCTACTTAGAAAAGGTGAGCTCAAACAACATTATGATGATGTCTTAGAAGAATACCTCCATTTAGATCACATGGAGGAAGTAAGCCCATGCGAAAAAATCATAAAAGGCAAATATCACTCATTCTACTTGCCGCACCATGCAGTAGTAAAGCCTGACAAAAAAAACAACAAAAGTTAGAGTTGTCTTTAATGCCTCCAGATGCACTAGCTCGGGGAATTCGCTCAATGATATTCTATTCACGGGCCCCACACTCCAACCAGATTTAATGCTCCTCATACTAAATTGGCGTATATACAAATACGTTCTCAATGGGGATGTTGAAAAAATGTATCGACAAATAGTCGTACATAAAGACGATCAAGATTTTCAACGAATTATTTTCCGAAAATCTCCCAATAGTCCATTACGCGACTTTAAATTAAAAACAGTTACCTTCGGCGTAAACTGTGAACGTAAAAGATTTTCTTAAAACTGAAAACATAGATTTACATTTTGTTAAGCCAAATAAGCAAACAGGCAATAGGGACATTGAGCGACTTAATAGTATATTAATGGAAAAAATAAGAATTTTGTATATTGAAAACAAAGAATTAAACATTAAAGATAAAATGAGTAAGGCTGTAGAATTTTATAATAATAGCTATCATTCATTTATAAACATTGTATATTATGTTACACTTAAGCTGCCGACAACATTTTCCTATTTTCTTTAAGCTATTTTTCTTATTACAATAACTGTTACGATTCCTTCGAACTAAAAATACAATAAAGCAATACAATAAAGTTTTGATCACTCTTCGGAATCAGAAGTTTTGATATACATAACTCGGGTGTTGAGCAGCTTTACACTCTTGTAAAATATTGTACCTGCTCGATTAAGTTCTGCACCTCGAATTATTTTCTCCAGCAGCAGTTTCAAGAAATCGCACGATAGGGAGTCACCTTGTCTGAAACCCTGTTCTATATCGAACGGCACGGAGAGGTCCTTCTCCATCCTAACAGAGCTTTTGATATTGCCCAACGTCAGTTTACATAGCCGTATTAGTTTTGCGGGGATACCAAATTCAGACATCGCATTCAGGCATAAAGGCAATCAGTTTCTTAACGGTGGGCTTTAATCTTTCACACAATACGCTCTATAGAACCTTATACGCGATGTTGAGGAGGCTTATCCCACGGTAGTTGGCGCAGATTATGAGGTCTCCCTTTTTGTGGATTGGGCAGAGCACACTGAAATTCGAATCGTTGGGCATGCTTTCTACCGACCATATTTTACAAAGAAGCTGATGCATGCTCCTTATCAGTTCTTCCCCGCCCTGTTTGAATAGCTCGGCCGGCAAACAATCGGCCCCCGTCGCTTTGTTGTTCTTCAGACGGGTAATTGCTATTCGAACTTCTTCATGGTCGGGCAATGGAATGTCTGCTCCATCGTCATCGATTGGGGTATCGGGTTCGTTTTCTCCTGGCGTTGTGCTTTCACTGCCATTCAGCAGGCTGGAGAAGTGTTCCCTCCATAATTTTAGTATAAAGTTGGTATCCCCTTTGAGGGTTCTACAAGAGTATGCTCCGGTCTTGAAACCTTCTGCAAGCCGCCGCATCTTTTCGTAGAATTTTCGAGCATTACCCCTGTCGGCCAGCTTATCAAGCTCTTCGTACTCACGCATTTCGGCCTCTTTCTTTTTCTGTCTACAAATGTGTCTCGCTTCCTTCTTCAACTCTCGGTATCTATCCCATTCCGCACGCGTTGTGGTCGATCGTAACGTTGCGAGGTAGGCAGTATGTTTTCTCTCCGCTGCGACACGGCACTCCTCATCATACCAGTTATTCTTTTGCATTTTCCGAAAACTAATGGTTTCGGTTGCAGCTGTATGTAAGGAGCTTGAAATGTCGTCCCACAGTTCACTTATACCGAGTTGTTGATGAGTGTTCTCCGTGAGCAGGAATGAAAGGCGAGTAGGAAATCTCTGTTTTGATTGCAGCTTCTCGACATTGAACCTTCCTTGTTTTTGTTGACGTGCGTTCTTTGCTGCACAGAGGCGAGTGCGAATCTTGGCTGCAACAAGTTAGTGGACCGAGTCGATGTTAGGACCTCGGATCGTGCGCACGTCTAGAACACTGGAGACGTGTCTTCCGTCTATCACAACATGATCGATCTGGTTGGTAGTTTTTCGATCCGGAGACAGACAGATGGCTAGATGAATTTTCTTATGCTGGAATCTAGTACTACAGATAACCTTATTTCGGGCCTCGGCGAAGTCGATCAGCTTCAACCCATTTGGGGATGTTTCATCGTGGAGGATGAATTTACCGAAAGTAGTGCGAAAATTACCAAATTTGCCCATCCTGTCGTTAAAGTCGCCAATCACGATTTTGATATCGCGGCGTAGGCATATGTGGTCGGGGCGTTGGCGCAGATCGGCTGTATATTGAAGTTTTGATGCGGATTGTGGCTAGACGTTCATACCTCGGGGTGAATAATAGTACTCGGTGACGGAGTCTCTCTTTCACCACGAATCCCAGACCAAATTTGCGCTCCTTTATATGGCCACCGTATTAAATGCCACAAGGACCTACTCGTCTCAACCCTTGTCCTGTCCATCGGATTTCTAGATGGCGGTGATGTCAGCCTTCATTATAACGAGGACGTCAACCAGTTGAGCAATGGCACTTTCTCAATTAAGGAACCAGACATTCCAGATGCATACCCTCAAATCGTAGTCCTTATTTCGTTTGCCATTTGTCGTCATCAAAATGGAGGTCTCTCATCCGAGGCTTGTTGTCTAGGGCGGGTCCCGGACTCAGCGCACAATCCTGCGCGGCGCCACAAATCCTTCCTACGATCACTCATCGGTCCGATTTGCGAGTTTGTCCTTTCCGTACATATGTGCTCGCATTTCAAATATACAATTGTATTTATCTCGAGGGACGAGGGGTCGTAACTCTTTCGACTTTTATGAAAAAAAATCAAAATATAAGAGTTATTTTTGATTTTTATATATTTAGATCAAAAATAAGAGTTATTTTTGATTTTTATATATTTAGATCAAAAATAAAAGTTATTTTTATTTTTTTTATATAAAAAAATAAGAGTTATTCTTTATTTTTATTTTTTTTTTATCAATAATAAAAATCAATTCAAAATTTTTATTTATTTATCTATGCCGTATAAATTACAATATGCTGCATCATTCCAATTTTTATATATGTATGTGGCAACACCGTGATCTATTACTTTTAAAATGCAACCGTATGCTATCCTGATGTTGTCATTTAATCGTATCGTCGCTTTACACTGACATTCGTTATTGAAAAGGCAAGGCATCAACCACTGCAACTTTGAGTTTATGCCTTCTTCTGAAAAAACCCGTCAACGAGTAAGGATCACAACATTGTAAAAGCCTTTAATTGGTGACCCCGACGTGATCTAGCACCAGAGGTAATTCAGCGCCCAGATTAATCCGGTGTTCAACGTAATCCATCACCTGAAGGAGTCAACGCCTTAGTTCTTCCAGTACTCCAGTGCTCAACGCGATCGCGATACTGTGCCATCTTCGTTTTTCATCACGTGCACGTGCAAAGGCGTGAACAGTGCAGCTCAGATCATCGATTTCCCGGATTCCAGTGACATGATGAATGATAGCATGGCCGTTTCAGGTGGAAGCAGCGGTGTCGAGCATATTTCAACCCAAAACGTTTCGCCCAGACTTCCGCTGACCTCGATGTCAGAGGATAACATCGAGGCATATTTTTATTCGCTAGGTTTCTGGTTTGAAGCCTCGCGAGTTTTTGACGATTCAGTGAAATTTAACATTGTGTTAGCAAGTGTGCCTCCGGCAAAACTAATTGAAATGCGCACTATTATCGACGACACGCCTCTTACGGATAAATACGGGTATATTCGGCGGAAAATTATTGATATTTTCACCGAAAGCCAGCAGCGCCGTCTCCAACGGGTTTTAAAGGAGCTACCGCTGGGCGATCGTAGACCCAGCGAGTTGTACCACGAGATGCGACGCACTGCTGGACCCGCACTCAGCGAGAGCACTCTGCACGACCTGTGGGTTAGTCGTTTACCGCCGTACGCCCAGGCGGCCATTATCGCGACAAACGCTCCTATCGGTGAGAAGATAAAAATCGCGGATTCCATCTCAGAGTGCTTAGAGATGAAAGTTGGTAGCCAGATTTGCGAGGTTAGCACCGAACCGTCGTTTCCAGATGAGTGGTCGAATCTTCGAGCTGAAGTCGCCGCTTTAACAAAGCAAGTCAATCAATTCATGCGCAACAGCCGCACACAACAGCGCTCTAGATCTTCAAGTGCCTCACGCAGCAGAAGAGGCTCGCTCAATGTACCGTGCTTGTGCTGGTACCATACGAAATTCGGGGCAAATGCCACAAAGTGTCGACAGCCGTGTACATTCACACAGTCACCGCCTCAAAACGTCGAGTAGGTGGGCGGAGCTAATCCAGTATCAGGGCTCGGCAAATACCCTGATATACAAAGGAGCTATCGACTCTGCATCTATGATACATCAGCAAAAATGAAATTTCTCATAGACTCAGGTGCAGATGTCTCTGTCATACCCAAGTCAACAAAATTAGCTCATGCTCACCCATCATCAACACTCCTGTTTGCCGCGAATGGCTCCACCGTATCCAGTTACGGTGAAGTCATGCCTAAACTTAATCTTAACCTGCGGAGGGAATTCCTCTGGAATTTTATTGTCGCAGACGTATCACAAGCCATTCTTGGTGCCGATTTTCTTGGGTACTATGGCTTGATTGTCGATTTGCAAGGCCAGCGTCTTGTCGATCGCACAACATCGCTTAAATCACCGTGTATAGTAACGCAAGGCCAATTTTCGAAAATCTCAACAATCAACGCTTCGCAAAGATTCTCAGGTATTCGAAAGGAATTTTTAGAACTCACGTGTCCACCAGCGCCAGGCAGTCGAACAGACGCTTCCATAGTTCATCAAATCACTACCACCAGTCAACCTGTTTCTGCCAGGCCACGACGTCTATCACCGGAGAAGCTCGCCGCTGCACGCGCCGAGTTCGAATTACTAATCAACCTCGGCATTTGTCGCCCTTCAAAAACAGCTGGGCGAGCCCGCTCCACCTCGTTCAGAAAGCTGACGGATCATGGAGACCCTGCGGCGACTATAGGGCATTAAACGCTATCACCATACCAGACCGCTATCCGCTACCATTTCTGCAAGATTTCTCAACGGTTTTAGCAGGTAAGACAATCTTTTCTAAGATTGATCTGCAAAAAGCCTTCCACCAGGTGCCAATACACCCTGATGACATCTGTAAAACAGCAATTACGACACCCTTTGGGTTATTTGAATTTACCCATATGACCTTCGGTTTGCGGAACGCCGCACAAACCTTTCAGCGACTAATCAATGAGGTGTTTAGAGGATTGGACTTCGCATTTACGTATTTAAACGACGTTTGTATCGCATCCAAATCAACTGAAGAGCACCAGGAACATCTCCGAATGGCGTTTCGTCGATTACAAAATTACAAATTAAAGATTAATGTTTCTAAATCACAGTTTGGCGTTACGGAATTGGAGTTCCTTGGTCATTCGATCACCAAGGATGGTATAAGCCCGCTCCGCAGCCGCGTCGAAGCGATAACACACTTTAAGCTACCAATGCGTTACAGCATCAAAGCTCTCTTTTTGCGATGGTGCCCGGCAACAAGAAAAACGATAATCGCAAACTCATTTGGACAGAAGACGCCGTACGCCATTTTGAGGCCTGCAAAAACCAACTTGCGAACTGCGCTGTTCTAGCACACCATCTACCCAACGCAGAGCTGTCGCTTTGGGTAGACGCATCCGACTTCGCAGCTGGGGCAGTTTTAAATCAAGTAGTCAGCGGGGACCCCCAACCTCTTGGATTTTTTTCGCGAAAATTCTCTCCAGCAGAAACACGCTACAGTACCTACGATCGCGAACTCACCGACCTCTACTTGGCTATGCGCTACTTTCGTTACATGGTGGAAGGTCGACTCTGCCATGTGTATACCGACCACAAGCCGCTTACTTTCGCGTTTCGTCAGCAGTTACACAAAGCATCAGATCGCCAAGTCAGACAGTTGGACTTCATTTCTCAAATCACAACTGATATTCGGCATGTTAAAGGGGAAGAGAATGTCGCAGCCGATCTACTTTCGCGGATACAGTCAATCACGGCTGCTACTATCAATTAATATGCACTTGCGGATGATCAACAAAAAGATAACGAATTGCAGTCATACTTATCCGGTAAAGTTCATCATTCACTAAAACTTAAAAGTTTTCCATTACCTTTCAGCACCAAGAAAGTGGTTTGTGATGTGTCTAAAGGTCGATTTCGTCCCTTTGTAACATCGAAATTTCGTCAAGTTTTTGTGCAATCTACGCACAACCTATCACACCCTGGCACACGAGCCACCGTCAGGCTCATGGTGGAGCGATTTGTATGGCCAGGAATTCAACGTGACAGCAGGGTTTATGCAAAAACTTGCTTACAATGTCAGCGAAACAAGATCATCCGACACAATTCGAGTATTCTGCAACGTCGAAGCATGCCTAACCAACGTTTTGGACACTTGCACATCGACATCGTTGGACCGTTTCCACTGTCGAAGGGCAACAGGTACTGCTAACTGTGATCGACCGCTTTACCCGATGGCCAGAGGCATTCCCTATTCCGAACATGACAGCACCGATCGTGGCTAGGGCTTTGCTAAACGGCTGGATCGCACGCTTTGGAGTGCCTTCGGATATTACGTCGGACCTCGGCCGACAATTTGAGAGCGCCCTGTTTCAGCAGCTACTCCAATGACTCGGCGTGTCGCACTTGAGGACAACACTGTACCACCCACAAGGTAACGGACTTGTAGAACGGTGGCATCGGACACTTAAATCTGCCATACTCTGCCACAAGGTAGATCAATGGACAACATATCTGCCGCTTATCCTACTAGGTCTTCGCTCTGCCTTCAAAGTCGACATTGGCTGTACGCCCGCAGAGCTGGTGTATGGTACACCGCTACGACTTACTTCGGACTTCTTCATCGGACAGCGTGGACCAGCCAACGAATCAGAAACCGTGCGAGAGTTACGGCGCATTATGCAGGATATTCGCCCTGTAGATACAGCCTGGCACACTACAAAGACACCATTTGTTCACAGTGGCCTCAAGACATGTGAGCACGTCTTCATTCGAGATGATTCTGTTAAACCATCGTTGTCACCACCGTACCGAGGTCCATACAAGGTCGTCCAGCGCACACCGAAATATTTCATAGTTGAGGTCAACGCAGGCAAAACCAAAGTTTCTGTTGACCGCTTGAAGCCAGCTTTCATCACACCTCCAACGACTCACTAGGAGGGGAGTACTGTGGCAACACCGTGATCTATTACTTTTAAAATGCAACCGTATGCTATCCTGATGTTGTCTTTAATCGTATCGTCGCTTTACACTGACATTCGTTATTGAAAAGGCAAGGCATCAACCACTGCAACTTTGAGTTTGTGCCTTCTTCTGAAAAAACCCGTCAACGAGTAAGGATCACAACATTGTAAAAGCCTTTATGTATGAATAAATGCGACTTATCCATTATCAAATGTCCAATAAACTCTTACGTAGATATATTCACGGTAGCAATGCTTTAATTAAAACCGTATTCAGAAGAAGCAAATTTAGGCGTAGTTATAAAGAAGAAACTGACAATTAAAATATAGAAAATTATGAAAATATTAGGTTGTCATAAAAGTCTTGCGGTATTTTTATTGAATCAATTCGTGTGGCACCCATACATCGAGCTTTTTAATGACTCCAAGCTTCTTCAAATGGTTTATAACGGTTTGATGACTACTTTGCCGGTTTCTTTCGACCATTTTAGCGATTTTATCGCAATTTTCGACGACAGGCCTTCCGGAGCGTGGCGCATCTTCGACCACCTCTACAACAGAACGAAAACGTTGAAACCATCGTTGTGCGGTGGAAATGGAAACTGTATCGGGTCCATAAACTGCACAAATTTTATTTGCGGCTTGAGATGCATTTGCAATCAAACACGTGTTAGCGCGTGAAATGAGCTTTCCAAAAAGGTACAGCTTGACCCGATGCGACGATGCGATGCGAATAAAACTAGAACTACGCGCTTTCAGCACCAACTAGCAAAAATACCGCAAGAGTTTTTTGACAACCTAATATCATGGATAATGTATCAGCTATAAAATGTGAATAGAGCGAAATAAAAAAAATTCTAAAATTCTTAGCTTACGTAAAACTTAAAAAGTAATGGTTACTACTGCGAGAGGCTTATAAGTTTTGGCTGTCATTCAAGTCAGTGTTAAGAGGTTTCTTCAGGTGTTCAATTTTACCATCTTAATCGATTCTAAATGTTCCTCAGATAAACTATATCTCAAATCTCCCAATATCAATCTGAGTGCCGAAAATGACCTTTCTACACTGACACTTGAGTGGCAGGTACAGAATGAACAATTAAAGCTAATTTTCGAAGCCATGGATACGCAAATTTTTTGCTCTCCCAATATTCCAATAAATTAGCAGAAGTATCCAAACGTTTTTCTTTATAATTATCTGTTTCAAAATACGCTTTTCGGAGGCTGTCATTTGTTGACGTAGGAATGTCATCTTCATCCGAAGACGAATAATTCATCTCCATTGACTTGAAACCGTCAGCTAATAAAGATCGAGAGCTTGTAACGGAGCTTTCATCTATTAGAAATAAGTCTTCTGCAACAGGCGGTGTCCAGCAGGAAAATCGCTGAGTTTCGGTGGTTTGCTTAAATACAAAACAAATAAAAAAACAATAAAAAAATAACAAACAAAACATTAAAAATATATTATAAATTATTACAAGTTATTTTAAATGTATTGTCTTAGCTCACCACGTTTACTAGCTGGAGCACCATTTTTTTTAAATGATTTTTGGCCGAATTTATTTTCTCATTTGACAACACACGCTTAAATCTGGGGTCTAAAAATAGGGCTGCATATATAGTGTCACATTCAAGCAACTTTGTTTGCCTTTTTTCGATGTGATCCAAAAGTTGTCTGGTCATCTCAGTATTGAAGTCTTTTAGAGTAAAAATAAGCTCTAGCCAATTTTTATAAAAATCTCCGAACAATAAATTAGATTTTTGTAGTTTAAGCGTCAGAGTATTTACTGGTTGTAGAGCCTGCATAATTTTTTCTAGTTCCGCCCACTCATGTCTTTGGGGTTGCTCGGATAATGGCAAATTTTCACAGCAAAATTCTTTTAAGTGTAGAAGTCGCTTCAACATATTATAAGTGGAGCTCCAACGTGTTGGTACGTTCAATATTGGTTTGAGGGTTTGGCTACTTTTTATATTATGTCTGGAATAGAATGAAAAATTTAACAAGAACACATTTTGTACATGCGAAGTTTAAGGAAATAACTTACCGATATGCAGGTGTTCTCAAATATTTTACACAATTCCGTGACTTATTCACTACATTTGTATTTAAGTTATCTAAAAAGTCTTTAACAGCTAACTGCAATGTGTGGGCAGCACATTTAATAGAAATAATATTTTCGAATCTTACATTGCACCCAATACTTTCGTAATTGTCTTCTATTTCACTGTCACTTTCTTCGTCATCACTATGCAATGATAACAGCTCCACCGCTTTCACCATATTCCTGCCGTTATCAGTGGTTACTGCATAAACTTGCGCCTTATCTATATTGTAACTTTTCAAAACATTTTCAGTTTTAGTGGTTAAATATTGCGCAGTATGTTTCTGCTGCAATTCAAGCATGGCTAGTGTAAATATTTCAAGTTTATTGGATGTGATAATTTGCACATTTACACCCAAAATAGCCCAATCGTGGCGAGTAGCTGTATCCATTTTTAAGCAAAGTATTTTTTGTTAAATTTCTTATATTATTTTTTAAGTTATCACACTGATCTTTCAAATGGTGTAAAATATTTCTCGAGTTTATTTTTGGAATATGTAGACCAACAAATATTGGGTTTGTTAATGTAATTAAATGGCTCACTATCAAAATGTGACAAGGGCACTGATTGTTTAGTTAACAAAGTGTTGCAAGAATTAACAACTTCATTCACGGACATTTCAACGGTAAATTTAATTTTATTATCGTTTTATCATTAATAACAAGAACAAAAATGAAAGAACAAGTAATAGCGTTATTCCAAGTTCAGGGGCATAACATTTTGTTATTATTATAACCGTACACCTTTGTTTTACTTTAAAGCTTAACAGAGATTAAGAAACATATTATGTCACAAATTTTGAATTGATATTTATTATTGACTTAAAAATATAATAATCAAAAATAATTCTTATTTTTTGATCTAAAAAAATAAAAATCAAAAATAACTTTTATTTTTGATCTAAATATATAAAAATCAAAATTTAAAAATCATACAATATTTCGCATATAGTTCACCTAAAAATCATGATGGTGTAATCAAAACTTTTCTACGATGTTCCTTTATGTATGATTTTTTTTATTAAAAATTGAAAAAATAACTCTTATTTCCGGTCCCTGAAATAAACGTTAAAGGGATTGCGCACTTTACATCCTTACGAAATATCTGTTTTCAGCTCAGAAATCGTATTAAATTGACAATAATCTTCGTAAACCTTTCTTACCAATCACCCCAAATGTTTTATCTCACCTAATGCCAGTTCATGTGAATTCCGGTTAAACTGAGACGGGAGGCTTTATAATGTGGTTTCAAGAGAGGCGCTTTTTGAATTTGCTCAAGTACAATGTTAGGATTTCGTGTCACCTTCCGCCAAATTGTGGAAACAGATGTATAAGTTTGATTCTCTCTTATCACTTTGATCATCACGCTTTGATGCTTCGCTTATATATTTGTATGATTGTAAATTTTTTTCAGTGCTACTAAAACTTCAATGGATGTATTAACTCTTTGAGAAGCAGTACAAAAACCTCAAAATACGCACACAACTGTGCAACGTGATGACAACAGCATTAGCATAAGCCTATAGCTTTCATTTGAATAACAAATTTACTCAAACCTATCCTTAACCCTGGACGGTCATCCTTTTTTTTGTACATTAACGTCATCCTTCGTCAATATGACGACCACTTATTTCAAATCCATTTTCAGTAGGGGTGAGTCGAAATAATGAACGCGTTTTATTTTTTATTTTATTTTTTTATTTCATCATTAATAAATACAAGTCAAAAATAAAAAGGAAAACTTATATTCTATTAACTTAAAATTAATAATTCACAGTCTTCCATCAATTGGCTTCAACTTTAAGGCATTACCTTTTAAAAATAAAAAATCACAATTTGTGGCAGGAATTCTGATACAAGTCTTTGAGTTTCTTAAAACGAAATAATTAAACTTAAATAGAAAAATTTGCTTTTGAAGTTCAAACCTGAGATAAGACAGGAGGCACAAACATCAACTTTATGCTCTCCACATAGGTGTTTATGGCACTTTGCGCATACCACCTTCGTCATTCTTCGTTTGGAAGAAGGACACATGGCACAAATCTTCCGTTTCTTAGCTTCTGATGCCCGTATCATATTTTCTCATCCATTTTTAAGATGGTCAGGTTGTAAATTTATTATGTCATTTCTTACCGTAGTGATAATTGTTGGCATATTAAGTCTGTCATCTAAGTGACTATCTATAAGACTAGTAAAAAGCTTTTTCATAAAATCTACCCGTTTTAAAGGCTTTTGTCCAACTTTAAACATATTGTGTGTGTAAATAACATACGAATTTATAAAAGAAATGTTCAGCATACCGAAAAATTGGCACAATGGCCACCTGTTCGTTTTTCTTGAACAACTCATTGCGCTGCACATCTGATTCAGAGTGTCTACTCCCCCTTTGGTTCCGTTGTAAAACTCAATCATGGTTGGCTTATTTGAAACGGGGTTAATAGTACCTATTTCATTGCAAGATGACAGAAGATTTACTATTTTGCTAATAGAGTTAAATTTTTGTCGTAGCAAAACATTGACGTTCCGCATTTACGTCCCTTTTTGTTTTTTAATTCAGAAGGTATTTCCGCTTTGTTTGATCTGAGTGTGCCAACTATTGTTAAATTGTACGGGTGATTTCCTAACGACTGAGCCAAAGATATGGATGTAAACCAGTTGTCCATCGTAATACTTCTATTCGAGCCATGTACTGATTTTGTTAGCTCTTTAACGTAGAACTCTCCAAGAGGCAGTTTCGTGGTATTGGAGCCTTTACCTAAATACGGCATTGCATTCACCATGTAATTAGTTCCACTATCATACATCATTGTAATTTTAATGCCATATTTGGCTGGCTTATTTGGTATGTACATACGGAAACGGCATTTACCTCTAAATGCCAGTAGCTGCTCATCAATTGTTAGGTATGGACCAGTATTATAATTTTCCCTGCACTTTTGGACAAACATTTCCCATGTTTTCCTTATAGGAGCGAATTTGTCCTTTACTAGTTGAATGCGTACAGACTTATCGTCGAACCGTAACCAAGCCGTTAGGAAGAAATGCTGATCCTTTCTAACAGCCGTCATTACTAGTACTCCTAAAAGAGCGTTTATTTCCGTTTCAGAAATGATCCGTCTTTGTGTCATATCTGTATCTCCAATCACGGTTGATTGCCGTTGAATTATTTCTTGGTTTGTCCACTGAACGATTTCGCTAATAACATCCTTTGTGATAAACATTTGGAAACATTCTAGTGGGTCAGTTATGTTTTTGCCTTCACGCGCTGGACCTCGATTTTGATGTATGATGTTCAAACCGCATCGATGTGTTTAACCTTTTACCGATGACCATTTATGGCCGTTTTTGCCACGCAGTATTACTTTAGAGCATGATATAATATTAGAATTTGATTTTAAAATATTAAGGGGAACGTCGTCTTCATCCACCTCGGTTTCTTGATCTGAACAGCTTGAATTATGAGCATAATCGCATTGATCCACACTAGTTTCTTCACCTGACGAGCTTGTATTTTGAGTGCATTCGTCTTGATCCATTTCCTTGTCAATACGTAGTTCACTAGTTTCGCTTTCCAACTCATCGTCATCGATTAAGGAGAGAAACTTCTCGATATTCTCATCATTTAACGGTAGCTTAGTAGTCATGGCAAACGAAATAAACCCCTAATCGATCAAGAAAAGAATACCACAAAAACCTGAAAGTTACATAAACGTCATCCTGCGTCAATTTGACTACGCCATAAAACATAGCCGAAAAAAAAAATCTACTTACGATTTGCGTGCTCCTCTGTATGTGTGCATTCAAAGAGAGTAAACAACCGACTATCGCTGTACGAAAGCGGAGATCAACACGAACAATTAAAAACATATTTACAGTGAAAATAAAATAGTTCGTAGTCATTTTGACGAAGGATGACCGTGTAGAGTTAAAGAAAGTGAAACCAACTATGGTTTAAAAAACATGCTTTTAAAACAAATAAAGAAGGTTTGGATGCAACCGAATATGTTATACTTTTGCAACTTGGAGGAATCAATGCCAGGGAAATACCTTAAGGTGTAAAATGTCGGAATCCAAGCAATTTATATCTACATATACTATATATTATAATGTGTTGTCAAAAAAGTTTTGCGGTATTTTTATTGAATCAATTCGTGTGGCACCCATACATCGAGCTTCTTAAAGACTCCAAGCTTCTTCAAATGGTTTATAACGGTTTGATGACTACTATACCGGTCTCTTTCGACCAATTCAGCGTTTTTATCGCAATTTTCGACGACAGGCCTTCCGGAGCGTGGCGCATCTTCGACCACCTCTACACCAGAACAAAAACGTTGGAACCATCGTTGTGCGGTGGAAATGGAAACTGTATCGGGTCCATAAACTGCACAAATTTTATTGGCGGCTTGAGATGCATTTTTGCCTTTATCGTAGTAGTACTGTAAAATATGTCGTATTTTCTCTTTATTTTGCTCCATGTTTGCGACGCTATAACTCACGAACGACTTAAAGGAAACGACAATCAATCAAACACGTGTTAGCGCGTGAAATGAGCTTTCCAAAAAGGCATGACCCGATGCGATGAATAAAACTAGAGCTACGCGCTTTCAGCGCCAACTAGCGAAAATACCGCAAGACTTTTTTGACAATACTCATACACTGACCGATCGGCATCCGATTTGTTAGAAAAACGAAACTATGTGTAGTATGTATATGGGAGCTGCGGGTAGTATCGACCCATCATCATCCCACATTAAAAATTTGCCACAGATTCAAAAAATGTTCCCTGTGTTTCATTATGGTACCTTACATGCAATCAGCAATCATATGGAACAAAGTCACCGTGAAGTTCTAAAATCTTTATGTTTGGTGTATGGGAGCTCTGGGAACTATTGACCCCATTCAACTGATTTTTGATAAAGAAATTGTTATTATCAGGAAATGATTCTGTCCGAATTTCATGTGGATTTCTCACACATTGACCCATATTTTCGGGTAAAAGTCAACTATACATACTGTGGTTCACATATTCGTTACTTAGGAATTTCTCTTTGTGTTATATAGGAAGTGGTTATTGTCCGATTACGTCCATTTTCACACTATGACCAAGGAATATAAAAATAATGCTACGTACTAATTTCGAAATCGGTTGGTTCGATCCCGAGATACGGGATTTCACCAAAAAGTGGGGGGTGCCACGTCCATCGTTCAATTTTCACACTGGCTCTCTGACGTATTTAGTTATTGATTTATTGTGCTTTTAGTGGTTTGGAACAGTACCGTAATATGGTGCGCGATCGGGGTTGCCTTCAGACTGTTCGTAGAAGTTCTCATAAGGAACCCGCATACCAAGTTTTACTGAAGTTATAACACACGGATTTTAACTTTTCTCGTCTTAGATTTAGATGATACGTGCAACCCTAGGTGAACAAAATTATAACAACTGTAGCAACAGGTTGCAAGAGTATAAAAATAATTATTAATATAACCTGGCAATGGGTCTGATCATTACAAATAGAGTCATTTATGATTTTGTCGTCAGAGGCTATCCCGAAAACAACTAGAAACATCTTTCTTTCAATAAAATCGATCATATTATATGTAAATCCTAATGAAACAGACTAAGCTTAGTGAAAATTAATTATTGGAAATTACAGATACATATATTGCAATTACAGATATATGGCACACCCCCGTTTGGTTATTATTTTATATATAGGATGCCTTGTATTTAACTGCTGCAATAAAAGTGAAATGAAGGATAATAAGCATGCGCGGTAGAAAGGCAAAAGTAATGACATAGCACTATCCTCCCATTTCATTTGAGGATACGAGTGCAGCATTACTGCAACTGCTCTGGTATGTGTATAGGTATGCCGTTATCGTGATCGCCGCCACAGCGCCGTCGTAGTGGTCCCGCGTGCAGTGTCCGTCGAAATTCAATTAAAAATAAGTCCAACTGCGGAGTTACCACAACCACACTCGCATACTTGAGCACATCCATAACTGCTGCACCGTGCATGTACTGATACTCCACTATTACTCGCAGACTTCGAAATTAAAACATATCTCCTTCGGGTTAAGAGCTGATACAAATTTATTGAATATTTTTGGTTTGAAGGGAAAACATGAGTCACAAGATTTGTCATATTACATATATACACAACAATTTAAACCCACCGTAATCTTAAATGTTTATCCAAAAATTATTGGTTTCCCTTTGAATTTACGAAAGATAATGAAATTGTAATAAAAATATTAAAGATTCAACATAAAAAAGTTTAGGTACACAAATGGAAAATTTTGTTTTGAATCCGACTTCTCTTAATTCTTACGTTTTGTTAAACCTCCTTCGACCTCAATAATTATAAAAATATTAAATTTTGATTCGTCTATAAATATTAAATTATTCCAGAGAGCTTCCGGTTGATTAACATTAAGTTTGGCGAACTCCAGTCTCTTTTATTATTCGTATCTAAAATGAATGTCTTACTTCGTGGAACTCGCCATGATAACCAACTTTGTGTAAAGTGTTACGTACGATTTGGTGGTCAAAGTTTTTTCAAAGCATTGAGGCATCTCTTGACACGGCTTTACTACTGAAATCTTCGGATTATGAGTCACTGTAGCTACTACAGATGGTGTGAATATTTTTGGATGTCAAAACTTGTTTTCACGCTCAAAATTTCTGATGCTGATGCAGTGTTTTTATATTACCAATTTCACGATAAGATTTTTGCTCCACGTGCAAATTAATTAAAATTTTACAGACATCTATCGAAATTTCTATACGACCCGCTATTTCGCTCACTCTATAGCTAGTTCCATTTTTGTACTGACATGAAACGATTGAAAGTTGGACAACTTAAAAATAGTTATGAGTAATAAGCCGAATATAGCATTTTCCAAAAACTTAACTTACTCATAATTTATGCACAACCTTCTTCATGAGCGATTCGCAGTTTTACATATAAGGTCCGTATCCAGCTCTTAAGTAATTGCTCAAAAAAAAATCCTTATTTCTTGAGCTGTAGTCAAGTAATTTTAACAGCTGGTTATGCATTGTGAATGACCCACATTAGAAGAGCAAGAGAAGATAAACAAAGAAAATAAACTTATGTGTGTAAGTATATATAAATATTTTCATTCCGATTTAGAGAATGTGGATGAAAATTGGTAGGTTTTATACAAAATTTCAAAATGAACTATATTTCATAATAATGATTTTAATTAATTTTAGGATGAACTTAATGATTACTTTGAGTTTCCTTCAAGAAAAAATTGTTGATTTTATGTTTCTTCGCAAAACCCGCATTGCCATATTCGTATTTTACTGAGGAAACGTATTAAAAATTAATATTAGACTTATTCAGAACTGCATATTAGCTTAAGCGTTTTTTTATATGAAGTTTTTACATTTCTTTATAGCTGGATTCTAAGCTTTATGAAATAACGGAATATTTCTTTGCTTATTATGATATACAGTTATGTAAGTCAGCTAATAATATGAACTGCGTCGAAAATTTGGTTAAAAAATTGTCATTTCAATTTTGAATACACCTTTCAGCAAAGACAACGGCTGTGCTAAAACTTTTTTGAATCACTGAATTTATATATAATGTACTTATACCCATGCACATGTGAGTACTAAATCTACAAATGACGAAATGCATTCATCGTATTATGCACTGTGTCCACGAAGCTAATCCATCTTCATTGTCCTCCAGAGTAGTGAATAAATACCACTTTCGACCGATGGCTGGTTGTTCTCTTCTATAACATAACTACAAAGTTGTCCAAACAACAGATAGAAATAGGGGAACAACAGATCCTAACTCAAATACGTGTATTGGATCAAAGCATAAAGAATATGATGCAAAGTTCTACTTTAAATAATAAGCGATGAATTTTTTATATCACAACCTAAGAAAAGTTTTAATATGTACATTTATTGGAGTTGCATATGTAAAACAGCCATGGCGCACGAGCAAGGTCCGGATTAAAGTGGTAAGTCGCGCAATCGACAGTTGTGTCGAATCGAGTTTCGGAAGAAGGAGTTCTTATTATTTTGCGCTACACCTGAAGATCTTGAACCATCTTAAAATCGATCTGCAAATTTTGTAGCTAATTTTAGCCCAGAGTTAGAACTAATATCATCAATAGTTAGGAAAAATTAGATAGTTAGAAAAAAATGTCTTAAAAACAAAAGATGCTATTTACTAAATCCCAACGAAAGCTATTAACGAAACCATAAGACCTGAGCATAGAACATGGATATCGGATTTGGACAAAATACCGCATATCTTCCGAAGCATTTGAGGAAAAAGGAGATTACAACTCTTGGAAAAAGAAGCAAACTAGTGTGGAATTTTGTCCGTTGTCTAGTATAAAATAGCAACGATCACCTCACACTACAACCATACAATATACCACTAGATTGGAAATGGTGTTTACCTTCGTACTATACAGAAAGAGAAGTATCACAAGTCTCGAAAGCTAGCTAGCATCCTTGGTACATGACAATGGTGCCACAAAACAAATAACTGAGGGAGAGTTCCCTCCAAAAGTAAAAAGTTATATATTATTTCCAATGAACCACAAATATCATAAAAAATCAAAATACATCTTTTTTTCAATAAAGCTTTTAAAATTTATTTCTTGCCTCCAGACCGACGTGAAAAATAAACCAATGCTTACACGGAACGATCATACATATGTATGTACCTATATTCTTTCTTTGGCACATTTGTCCGCATGGTTAAGAAAGCAACCCTTGATACCATGGTTTCCCCATAAATTGAATAGCAGCATTTCGAAATCTGTTCAAATTGCTGTTATTGGAAAGAGGAGTTACAACATTTTTCCAAGTTTCAAGACCGAAACCTAAGTCTGTTTTAGATCAATTCTTACGCAAAAAAAAGTAAAGCTTTGTGAGACAAAGTGGGTACAAAGACATGACGCCGTTCTTCAATTCACAGTTACCCTTTTAGAAATCGTTCAAGTACTGCCAAAACTACTTCGACTGCAACTTCAAATTTATTATTGGAATTTTCTGTCTCGTTGATGTTATGTCATGAACGTATCAATCGACCTTGCAAAAGCAACAAACGTTATAACAACATTGGTTGTAACACTGAACACACGAAGATAGCATGCTGATCATCACTTAAATACATTTTTTTTTTTCAAATCCTACACAGGTGGCTGAAAATTAGATGTTGAAATGAAAAAACCCAGAACATGTGAAAGTCAGAGTCATCGAAACAATCACCCGTCTCAAAGCTGTAAAGATTTTTACAGGGTTTCTGCAAACATTCCGTTCATTGACACAGTCATGCAAGATTTAAAACGCGGTTTTCCGAAGAAGTTCTTGAAAGTTTCAATTTGTGTCAGCTGTTACTAAAATTTAACCTAAATTTGCCCGGAAACAAAGAACTGCATAAAACGAAGCTCAAAGATGAAGTAGTGCTTTTTCAACAACAATGGAAAAAGAAAATGGCCACGAGAACCCAAATGCTTTTTGCCTTAGAAAGCCTCAGCACTTGCGATAAGGATATAGTATGTATATATATCGGTCGATTCATATTTTCCTTCACGTACTCTGCACTTTGCCAGCCACAAATGCTAGCGCTGAACGATCCTCTTCTTCTTTGCGCCGAATCAAGACTTAGCTCAGAACAACGATGCTCCAGAAAAATTTGAGCGGCTTAACACTCCTCAAGATAATCTAGGAAATTACTGTGGAACCCGAAGAAATAATAGAAAAATTTAGTAAAATTAGAAAACACCATATTGATTCTATGCTGTAAATTAAATGTTGAAATATGTATAAAAAATAAAATTATAGTTTAAAATTAAATATTAAAAATTTAAATTAATTACAAAATCATAAAGTTCCCCCCAAAATTCTACTCTGGATCCGCCCTTGACAAGTCTCATTTCCAAATGTATTTCTTCAGCAAAAATGGCCATTGAATATTTAGAATTCTGAACAAAAAATTGAAACTTTTTCCGCAAATTCCACAACAAGTATAATAAAGTCATCACGTTTCCTATATAACTTACTAGTATAAAAAAAATAATAAAAGTCACCCTTTCGACAAATATTCATATCATAAATAAATTAAATCATTGCTCAATTAGGGAATAACACAGCTCAACAAAATAACTTTTTTTTTTGTTGCTCTGGCATATTTGATGTTTTCAAATGTCCGGGTTACGAATTTCTTTATAAAAGTATTGAATTTGTTCTTGTTTTTATTACTGATTTTTTTTTTTTGGATATCTAGCAAATCTTTATTCTTTAAAGTGTTCCGATTATGACCTTATTCATGGAAATGTTTAGTGTGCTCTTATTTTTAAGATAATTATACATGGACTACTTAGAATCAATGTCACCTAATACCGAGATAACGCTACACTCCCACCAATTGGTGTGAATAAGATGATGCAACATCTACACCAAAGTTATTTGCTCCAAATGAACTCAGTGATTTAATATGTGATCAAGTTACGATGGATAAAGCAATTTGTAGCAAAGCATTGAATGTGAAAACATATTAGACGTATTCTCTTGCTCTTGCAAAACCCTTGCACGGTGCACGAGTTGTACATTTTTCCATCTAATGCAACGGCATAACAACAAACACACGCAGAAAATTATTTGCAATGGCTGTAAAATATGTCAGACCAAAACCCATGTTTATTTGTTTTAGCTATCATTTTACATAAAGACATATTTTGCCGCTAAATTGTTGAAGAAGGTAAGTTTTAAATAGATTTTATAATTTCTATTTAAATTATAAAGATTTGTTATAGTTTTCTTTCTACAGTACAGGACTCTTTCTACAGTTACAGTTTCTTTCGGTATAGGATTTTTGCAATCTACAATCTTGCAAGAGCAAAAGAATCTCCTTATTGTTTTGATTACATTCATAAGAAATTTCCGAAACTTAGTATGAAAAAATTGAAAGGTGGAAAACTTTATGATCCTCAAATATTGTAATTAATGAAATATACAGGTTTTATCAAAGGAATGCTAGGCCTGGAAAGTGAATCGTGGAAAAGTTTTCTGTTGATAGTCCAAAATTTCTAATCATTAAGTGATTATGACGAAATTGTCCTAAATATACTGGAAAACTGTCAGACTGTAGTAAAAATATATACCCGATTATATCCGTAATCGTCTGTTTACATTTTCGGATAATTTTGGAAGTAATAGTGAGCAAAACCACTGTAGACCAGCGTTATATGTATTTTGACACATTGTCGGCCCTTCAACCATGAGATAAATTTTTTCAGTCATGACTGGGTCGCAGATTCATGGACGATGACAACATCTGATGTGTCGGCTTTAAGATTTTTCGAGAGAAAGGTTCTACAAAAGATTTTTGGTCCTTTGCGCGTTAGCCACGGCGAATGTTGCTGGCTAGGTCATGTCACATGTATGGGCGAAAATAGTCGAAAGGAAGAGGAAGACCTGCCCTCCTTTGGAAAGACCAGGTGGTGAAGGATCTGGCTACGCTTGGAATCTCCAATTGGCGCCACTTAGCGAAAAGAAGAAACGACTGGCGCGCTGTTGTTAACTCGGCTATAACCACGTAAGCGATGTATACGTCAGTAAACAGGAAGAGAGAGGAAGAATTAACCCGATTCAACCCAATTATAGCAAACAGACTTATTTTCATCAGGAAACGATTCTCTAAAAATTTCCATAATATACATACATACATATGTACATAACTCTTACATTGATCGATATCTTAGGTACAAAATCAACTACAAGCACAGAGATCCTCATATTTCGTATCTAGGCGCTTGAAGAGATTCGCTTCGATATGTATGTATGTATATGTGATCATGAGGTGACATATGTAAGTACATCGAAGCACTATTCATGCCAAGTTTTATCTCGTTATATTAATTATTTATTGATTTGTATACTGGAAAACGGAAAGAATGAAATGAAATTTAAAATTGTCTTATATGGGAAGTAGAGAAATATTTTGTATCGAATTTGTTGTAATACCCATTACCAATTTTGATCACAGCTTCTTCAGAACACTCTCATACCATCTCGGCGTTAAGATTTAATGTGTCTAGCGGATTTCGTATTGATTTATCGAACTTTTAGTAGTTTTTAACATTGCCTTTATATAGGGAGTGGGCGGGATTACCATCTGATTGCATCCATTTTCAGACCATCGGTAAGAGTCCTTATCGTATTTATTCTAGGCGAATTTTATTATCAGGGCTTTGATTGTTTAAGAGATATTTGCATATATACTACCTACTTACTCCCACTTTTTCATACTTTTAGTTTTTACTAAAGTTACAGCTTGTATAGACAGACTGATGGACGGACGTGATAGACAGACATAAGGATTCAACATATAACCCTAAATCTATCTCGATTAGTTTTAGGTAATAAATACAACCCTTAGGTGAACAAAACTATTTTGCTCTATAACAACATGTTGCAAGAGTATAAATATGTCTACATACTCGTAGTTTCAACTTTTGTGGTACCCTTCATAATTAACTTAGTTTGAAAGGCGATAACCTTCCCTAAATAAAGCGGCAGCGGCAAGTAACTAACAAAAAAAAAAAACCTTGTGCCCATAGACTTGTTATGACACATACCAAAATAACGCAAATTTCGAGTTAAAAATGAATCAAAAAAGTTAGCACCGTAGTCTTAAATGTTTATCCAAAAATTGCAGGTTTCCCTTTGAATTTACGAAAGTAGTAATAATCATATGTTCATTTCAATTTCAACATTTTTATTATATATTCAACTAAGAGATATATTTTACATAGTTTAAAGATGATGAAATTATAATAAAACTACTAAAGATTCTACATAAAAAAGTTTAGGCACACATTTAGAAAATATTGTTTTGAATCCGATTTTAATTCTAATATTTTGTTAAGTCTCCTCTGGCCTGAATAACGGCTTATAAACGTCGAAGCATGCTTCCAACTAGGCTAGATTTCTGCTCAGGGGTGGAGGATGGAGTCATGTGTAGAAGTTCACGCAAGTGAGGAAAGTTCTCTGATCGCCATTCACTTGGGAGTGGCCAGAAACGATTCTTTTACATATGACTCAAGCAGCTCACGACTTCCGGTCTCTGACCAAGTATCCTCTGGGTAGCCTAAGAACATCTGTTTGAAGGCGAGTTAAAGTGAGAATGCGAAATATCCCCTACTTAGGGTTGTGCGCTGGGTTTGGGACCCGCCACGTAAAAAAACGCACCAATGAAAACAACCAAACAGCCTCGGATGAGAGACCTCCCTTTTGATGACGACCATGGCAAGCGAATTAAGGACTACGAATTGAGGGCATGCACCTGGAATGTCCGGTCCCTTAATTGGGAAGGTGCCGCTGCCCAGCTGGTTGATGTCCTCGTGAAAATAAAGGCTGACATCACCGCCGTCCAAGAAATGCGATGGACGGGACAAGGACAGAGACGAGTAGGTCCTTGTGACATCTACTACAGTGGCCATATAAAGGAGCGTAAGTTTGGTATTGGATTCGTGGTGGGAGAGAGACTCCGTCGCCGAGTACTATCATTCACTCCGGAGAATGAACGTCTAGCCACAATCCGCATCAAAGCGAGGTTCTTCAACATATCGCTGATTTGCGCCCACGCCCCGACGGAAGAGAAGGACGATGTGACCAAAGATGCCTTTTATGAGTGCTTGGAGCGCACTTATGAGAGATGCCCTCGCCACGATGTCAAAATCGTGCTTGGCGACTTCAACGCCAGGGTGGGCAAAGGAGGTATCTTTGGCACTACGGTCGGTAAATTCAGCCTCCACGAGGAAACATCCCCAAATGGGTTGAGGCTGATCGACTTCGCCGGGGCCCGAAATATGGTTATCTGTAGTACTAGATTCCAGCATAAGAAGATACATCAAGCTACCTGGCTGTCTCCGGATCGAAAAACCACCAACCAGATCGATCATGTTGTGATAGACGGAAGACACGTTTCCAGTGTTTTAGATGTGCGTGCGCTCCGAGGTCCTAACATCGACTCGGATCACTATATTGTTGCAGCCAAAATTCGCACCCGCCTCTGTGCAGCAAAAAACGCACGCCAACAAACACAAGGAAGGTTCGACGTCGAGAAGCTGCAATCACAACGGACAGCCGCACAATTTTCTACTCGGCTTGCACTCCTGCTCTCTGAGCGCACTCGTCAACAACTCGGTATAAGGGAACTGTGGGACGGCATCTCAAACTCCTTACGTACAGCTGCAACCGAAACCATTGGTTTTCGGAAAGTGCAAAAGAACAGCTGGTACGACGAGGAGTGCCGTGTCGCAGCGGAGAGAAAACAGGCTGCCTACTTCGCAACGTTACGATCGACCACAACACGTGCGGGATGGGATAGATACCGAGAGTTGAAGAGGGAAGCAAGACGCATTTGTAGACAGAAAAAGAAAGAGGCCGAAATGCGTGAGTACGAAGAGCTTGATAAGCTGGCCGACAGGGGTAATGCTCGAAAATTCTACGAAAAGATGCGGCGGCTTACAGAAGGTTTCAAGACCGGAGCACACTCTTGTAGAACCCCCAAAGGTGATCTAGTCACTGATGCCCAAAGCATACTTAAATTATGGAGGGAACACTTCTCCAGCCTGCTGAATGGCAGTGAACGTACAACGCCAGGAGAAGGCGAACCCGATTCCCCAATCGATGATGATGGAGCAGACGTTCCATTGCCCGACCATGAAGAGGTTCGAATAGCAATTGCCCGCCTTAAGAACAACAAAGCGGCAGGGGCCGACGGATTGCCAGCCGAGCTATTCAAACACGGCGGCGAAGAACTGATAAGGAGCATGCATCAGCTTCTTTGTAAAATATGGTCGGACGAAAGCATGCCCAACGATTGGAATTTAAGTGTGCTATGCCCAATCCATAAAAAAGGAGACCCCACAATCTGCGCCAACTACCGTGGGATTAGCCTCCTCAACATCGCATATAAGGTTCTGTCGAGCGTATTGTGTGAAAGATTAAAGCCCACCGTCAACAAACTGATTGGACCTTATCAGTGTGGCTTTAGACCTGGTAAATCAATCACCGACCAGATATTCACCATGCGCCAAATCTTGGAAAAGGCCCGTGAAAGGAGAATCGACACACACCACCTCTTCGTCGATTTCAAAGCTGCTTTCGACAGCACGAAAAGGAGCTGCCTCTATGCCGCGATGTCTGAATTTGGTATCCCCGCAAAACTAATACGGCTGTGTAAACTGACGCTGAGCAACACTCAAAGCTCCGTCAGGATCGGGAAGGACCTCTCCGAGCCGTTCGATACCAAACGAGGTTTCAGACAAGGCGACTCCCTATCGTGCGACTTTTTCAACCTGCTTCTGGAGAAAATAGTTCGAGCTACAGAACTCAACAGAGAAGGTACCATCTTCTATAAGAGTGTACAACTGCTGGCGTATGCCGATGATATTGATATCATCGGCCTCAACACCCGCGCCGTTAGTTCTGCTTTCTCCAGACTGGATAAGGAAGCAAAAGAAATGGGTCTGGCAGTGAACGAGGGCAAGACGAAATATCTCCTGTCATCAAACAAACAGTCGTCGCACTCGCGACTTGGCACTCACGTCACTGTTGACAGTCATAACTTTGAAGTTGTAGATAATTTCGTCTATCTTGGAACCAGCGTAAACACCACCAACAATGTCAGCCTGGAAATCCAACGCGGATTACTCTTCCCAACAGGTGCTACTTTGACTGAGTAGGCAATTGAAAAGTAAAGTCCTCTCTCGACGAACAAAAGCCAAACTCTATAAGTCGCTCATAATTCCCGTCCTGCTATACGGTGCAGAGGCTTGGACGATGACAACAACCGATGAGTCGACCTTAAGAAATTTCGAGAGAAAAGTTCTGCGAAAGATTTATGGTCCTTTGCTTGTTGGCCACGGCGAATACCGCATTCGATGGAACGATGAGCTGTACGAGATATACGACGCCATTGACATAGTTCAGCGAATTAAAAGACAGCGGCTACGCTGGCTAGGTCATGTTGTCCGGATGGATGAAAACACTCCAGCTCTGAAAGTATTCGACGCAGTACCCGCCGCGGGAAGCAGAGGAAGAGGAAGACCTCCACTCCGTTGGAAGGACCAAGTTGAGAAGGACCTGGCTTCGCTTGGAATATCCAATTGGCGCCAAGTAGCGAAGAGAAGAAGCGACTGGCGCGCTGTTGTTGACTCGGCTATAATCGCGTAAGCGGTGCCTACGCCAGTACAGAAGAAGAAGGTTATATTTGCCCATTAAGATTAGTGTCTGGGGTTTTTTTATTGCTTACAATGGTAGATAAGCCATTCTTGTACAATAACAGTAAGACGCATGTTTCGGATCGTTATCTTGTTGAAACAAGAATGACTTCCCATTTATGCCCAACCCTTCAACGCTTGGAGCTAAATTTTCCTTTCAGATTTTCAAATATGGGTGATATTATCATTAATAAAAACGATATTTCCCACATCAAAAGCTGCAATGCACCCCCAAACCATTACGTTACCGCCACCATATTTCACAGTATTGATTATATAATTTTCCTGGAGTTTTTTGTCTCCTTTTCGGTAGATCGCACCGTCAGAACTAAACATATTAAAATTTGATTCGTCACTAAATATTGTTGAAAGTACTTGCAACACAAACTACTTGTTGTAATTATTATATTCGAATCATTGTATTCTTCTTGTGATTTGTCTTATGAAGAAAATTTCTTTTCTGTCTGTATAAAACAATTCTTACGAATAAAACGTTTCTACATCTAAATTATAAACTTTAACAGACTATGAGACTTAGGAAAGGCATAACAGAGCGTACGTAACCAATCAAACGTTTAGCAAAAAAAAATAAAAAATTTACGCGACTAAATCCGTTTCAATGGCTACTTCTGGGTTGTTTTCCATTGATAAGCTCGATGACACAAATTATTCGACGTGGTCAGTCCACATGAAAAGTATTCTTATTCATGCCGATTTTTGAGGAATCGTATCTGGTAAGCATGTGAAGAACGAAAATGCAACGCTAGAAGAATCAGCCTCGTTCGACGCAAAAGATGAGAAGGCGCTTGCGAGCATTACGCTTTGTGTCAAGCCATCGCAGTTAAATCATATTAGACACTGCACAACTTCATTAGAGGCCTGGAGGAAATTACGAGAGATATATATATATATATATATATATATATATATATATATATAAAACAATTCTTACGAATAAAACGTTTCTACATCTAAATTATAAACTTTAACAAATATTAAATTATTCTAGAAAAATTCCGGTTGGTTAACATTAAGTTAGGCGAACTTCAGTCTCTTTATTCGTATCCGAAATGAATGTCTTACTTCGTGGAACTAGCCCATGATAACCAGCTTTATGTAAAGTATTACGTACAGTTTGGGGGTCAAGGTTTTTTTCAAAGCATTTTTGATCCCTTGTCATGGCTTTACTACTGAAATCTTCGGATTCTCAGTCACTGTAGCTAATACAGCACATTCTTTACGTGATGGGAATTTTTTTTGGGTGTCCAGATCTATTCTCACGCTCTAAATTTCCTGTGTGCATGTAGTGTTTTATAATATTTCGAGCACTAGAATTATGTCTCTGCACTATATCACCAATATCGCGATAAGATTTTTGCCCCACGTGCGTATTAGTTATAATTTTACAGACCGGCCGTTTCACTCACTCTATACTCGAAGCTAGTTTAATTTTTGTACTGGCATGAAACGATTGAAAGTGGGACAACTTTAAAATAATTATGAGTAATAACCCGAATAAAGCAAAAAACATCAAAAAAAACTGAATTTACTTACAATTTATGCAGAACCTTCTTCAGGAGCGTTTAGCCGTTTTTAATAAGATAAACTACGTTGTTTGAAATAATCCCCAGAAAAATGAATATTTTAAGTTACTGCAAACAACACCAAATAGCGATCCTATATCGGTTCTGCGTAACATAAAAAATATCAAATTTTACGATAAAGTTATGAGTTGCCAGATTGCAAACACTATGGTTGTCAAGTGTCAAAATATAAAAGATAGTACTAAACAAGTAAGGAAGGGCTAAGTTCGGGTGCAACCGAACATTTTATACTCATGCAACTTGCAAAAATCAAAGCCGAGGAAATACTTGATAGGTGAAAGCCTATCATATATCAGTAAAATCTGCCGGATGTTCGAAAATCTTGATATTAGCTATGGGGGATAGGCCAAGCTTTCGCTTAAATTTAACTATTTAAGGCACAAAGATACACTGTTGTGTGTTAAACACGCTCTCTCATTTTCATTGAGATAACTCACATATTGGCCGATAAATGCGATACAAAGTCACCCCGAAGTTCGAAAATCTTAATATTAAGGGAAGCATTGGTCCGATTCCACCCGTTTTTGACATACAGGCTTACCATTGTAAGAGAAGGATTATCCCTTAGTTACCGGGGTCTAAATATTCTAGAGGCTTGAAAAGTTTTTATTGGATTTAAACAATTTTTGGTCATAAGGTGGAATACACTAAATACATTTTTCGTACAAAGTTTTATACTATATTAATTGCTTAAAATTATGCTATATAGGAAGTAGGTGTGGTTTTTCCGATATCGCTCATTTTTACAATGTGACATAAAAATATAAAAAAATACCACGTACCAAATTTTGTCGAAAACGTTCAGTCGGGTCCCATCGTCCAATTTCTACACCAGCTCTCATAAAGCCTTCTAATGCCATCCTGGCGGTAAATTTTTGCGTTTCTGGCGCATTTAGTTATTGATTTATCCCGCTTTTAGTGGTTTTGAACAGTATAGTTATAAGGGGAATTAAATTTGATGGTTGTAACTTAAGTGGTTTAAGAGATATATACATTAAATTTATTAGAGAGCGGGACCAAGCCCACTTTTTAAAATTTTTTTTTCCAGGTGCTCATGGCTACGCGACCCGATTTCGCCCATCTACGAACTAGAACTTTTTTAACTAAGAAACCTGCGTATCAAGTTTCGTCAAGATTTCTCAATTTGTACTCAAGCTTGTACGAACGGACGGATGGACAGACAGACAGATAACCGTATTTTCTCGTCACCCTGATCATTCATACATATGTACATACGTAAAAACTATTATATCTGTATCAACTGGTTGCAAAAGTATAAACACGTTCCCCTCAGTGCTTTTATTTGGTTATGACAGTAACCGTAAATTTTTGTTGTTCTAGTCAATAACAGTTCGAATAGCTTCAAGAAACAAGTCCCTAAAAAACACATCACAGTCGAAGTGAGCTACTTACGTAATTTTGTTGTTGCTGGTAGAGGTAATTGTTGGTGTATGAGTTGGGTTTTGGAAAGCAATTTGTGAAGAAGCGTCGGCAAACAATTTTGGAAATCAGACAGCGAGTAATTATATGTATACTGCATCAAGATGGCTAACTTCAAAGCAGAATTTGTCAATAAAAGTCGATGAACTGTGCGGCGTTTAAATTATCGCTTTGGTTGAGAAGAAAGAAGTACAAATAACCGATATAGATAATGCCTTTATTCTCTGTACTCCAAATCTTCGCAAAGTTCGAAACCAACTAAATGTCTTTGTCAACCCCGAAACAGTAAGAAGCCTTCAGGAAACATGGTGTTAATGAGCGGATGGCTCGAAAGGAACCATTTGTTGGCACAAAAAGTAAGAAGCGTCTGCAGTTTGCAAATAATTATATCATAAAGCAGGGGTTCTCAACCCGTTTTGCCAGATACCACAATAATATAATTAAACTAGTAAATAAAATTAAACTCTTTAATTTAACTTCGCTGATTTAAAATCTACCCTCAGATTCTTTCTAGCAGCACTAGGTTTAGTGATTCAGGTACTTCTTGAAACATCAATACCAGGCTAACTTGAATTAATTTTTTGTTTTGTGCTGTTTGTGGAAATTTTATGTTTAGAGAGTGCTATGTTAATGCACCTGATTCTATAAAAAATCCTAATTGGACTTCTTCCATTAAAAGTGTTAAGTAAGCCTTAGATCCCAAATTATATATACTATACTATATGATAGTAGTCTTATAAAAAAGATCAACTTTGAATTTCAAAAGCCGTAGGAAAATGTACACAAAAATCGTTCCAAATATCCCTAATTTATAATCGATAAATATCCCACTGTTGCCTTGGTTATGAAGAAGATAAAATACTTATGTTAGAACATAACTGGCTCATATGCGTCCATCTAAAGATGGTAAATTTTCTTTTGATTCAACAAAGAGGATATACCAAATACACTTGTTCCATGTGTTTATGGGATAGCCGAGGATCTAAGGTTTCAACAAATAAATATCAATTGTTACAAATTTTAGAGCTGATTTGGTATTGTTATAAGGTAATCAATTGAGGTCCTAGTGAAGTCTAAAGAAGGAACGACTCATTATTGGAATATAACCTATTGTGAAGCCTATTTTTCTAACTGTAGTGCTGAAAATGATTTAGTCGCTTTAAATTAAGTTCACATTGTTTTGTTTTAATTAATTATGAATTTCATGGAATGATCATTTTCGTCCGTCTGTCCGTCCGTGCAAGCGATAGCTTGAGTTAGAATTAATACATATATGTATCTTGATGAAACTACAAGCGTTTATTGGTGACAAAAGGAGGACGAGTTCGTAGATGCACGTAATCGGAGTACTGCCACGCCCACTTAACGACATTAAACGAAAACTTATAAAATGCTTTAGCTAAGTACAAAATCAAAATATAAAACTGTAATTTGCCACAGGGGATCGCAGTGGCAAGGGGCACCTGTGGGCAAAATCTTTGAAAAAGTGGGCGTGAACCTGCTCATTAATACCTTTAATGTGGATATCTCCATAACTACTAAAGCTAAATCCACCAAAATCATACAGAGCCAATACTACAAGAACTCTTACCGACAACGTGCAAATGTATGAAATCGAATAATAACCCCGGTCACTCTCCATATAACGGTACTCTTAAAAACTATTAAAAGTGCGATAAATCAATTCCTAAATACACAAGAGACATTAAACCTTACCCTCGAAATGACATGAGAAGGCATTAACCCATTTCCAACTGGTGTTCGATTAATCGAACAGCAAAATTGTCTATTTTGAATAATTGTTTTAGCTGTGAAGGTAAATGATATCAGGACGATAGTGAGTATCGTATATTACTTTGATATTTTGGCTATTTGAAAATTATATTTACCAACCCCCAACTCCCCCTTAATTTGATTGGGGGTGGGGTTGAAAAATGCCTTGCCGGTGGACCTTTTTTGTAAATAATATTAAAAATATGTAAATAAATAAAACTAAAAAAATAAACATGAGGTCTTATAGGCAAAGAACCAAATATTATTTTACAGTAAAAAAATCAACACCTGACACAACATGGATGGCATAGGTATTACTCAAAATAGATGTTCGATTAATCGAACAGTGGCGGTCATCACATACAACATATCGTAATATAACAACATATCGTAATATAAATGAATAGACAAGATTATTTCAGTAAAAACAAATGTTTATTGAATATTGGCTATTTTTGATTATTTAGATAGTATTTCATGGAAATCTTTGAAACACTTCGAGTGCATATGCTTGGCTCATTTTTCACACATCCAAACTGTTGGTTTTCCACAGCCTTTCAATTGACATCGACGACATTTCCCTTGGGGTTGACGGACGATGAGGTGTTCACCAACCACATTTGGTAAGTTGCGTGGTCTTTGGAGCTCCAGATCTTCATCCACCTCCAATGCTTCTTTTTCATCGGTCAACAAAAGAGACTCAGTGACTGACGACTTGAATTGTTTTTGGCTCATTGGCTTCTCATTCTTATATTTCGCGACCAAACAATGCAATTTCCATGCATTCACAGTGGAAGAATTTAGGGTGTTTATCCAAAGTGGCTAGTACCATTTCTTTCCACGGATGTTTACTCGATAATTTTGAATGGCATTGTCGTGGAGATCAACGCCACCCATTCCTTTGTTATAATTGTGAAGCACAGCAGGTTCATCCACGTTGACAAATTTCCCATTTTCTCCCAGGCTTTTCTTAGAAGCTTTAGTGGCCTTTTGCCAACGCCGAACAGGGTAGAGTGGCAGAATCTGATCATGGTTTGTAGCAATGGTGACCTCCTTATTATCTTGCCAGCGACAAAGGGTTATCTGGTTCTTAGAATCGTACATATAATCACATGCGCCGCGAGGCAGATCTTTACCGGTCTTCATGTTTATAGCACCCCCAGCTACACGATTGCAGCGAACAGTTCCAGTGGCGCAGAACCCCTTTGCTGATAACAGGCACAGAAGATGATAGGAAGTGAAGAAGTTGTCGAAAAATACCACGTGACGCATAGGTGCTTCGACGTTGCTGAGTAAACGGAGAACGACATCAGCTCCAAGACCAAGCTCTCTGTTGTATTCATCGGATTGTCCACAGTATGGTATAAAACTAAACAAATAGCCCGTTGACGAACAGAGGCACCAAAGTTTATATCCAAAACGAATCGGCTTTCCCAGAATAAACATTTTGCAACTGTGACGGCCGAAATAAGGCATCATCTGCTCGTCTATGGACAAAAACTCTGACCAAATGCCAAACTGTTTGAACTTTCTGTTTATGATGTCAAAGAATCGACGAAGCTGAAATCATTAAAATATAAATAAGGAAACTTGAATAACGATAGTGTAATAATTTATACATAGTACCTTGGCCATCTTATCATTAACATCTAATTCATCATTATTCGCAAAATGGATGTATCTCTTCACATACTCTTCATGTACTATTGCTATTCCCATTGACAGCTGCGAAGACCAATAATCCTCAATTGAAGGCAAAGTGTGGTAGCCCGATATCAGTAAAATCCCCAAAAATCTTTTCAATATAACCACGTCCAAATGAAAACCAGCGTTGTTCTGGGCCGCAAATCGGTTAGTCTCAGTTATGATATAATCCAACACCTCCCCATCATAAAACTTTGAGAATAATTGTATTGGTGACAGATCCTTTAGTAACTCACACACATCTTTCTGCATATCGGTCAACGGAGCTGCCTGAGGCGATATATCGTAATGAAACTCCTCCTTTCCTTTGTTCCTGGACCATTTTGGAGTTCCAAATGAACTCACTGGCTTGTAGCTGACTCTCGGTTTCTTTTGAGGTGGACCAGTCGATTCAGCATCCGATTTGGAAGTTGATGGCAAAGCCTCCGGTTGAGTTTCCACAACCTCTTCATAAGCAATATCCATATGAATGTTTCGGTCTCTCTCAATTTCCACATAGCCGGCAATCTCAGCCAAAGCAGTTTGATCTTCATTAATTGCGATGGTATTCTCGTCAATTAATTCTTCATCGGATAGCTCATGTACCTTGGGTAGGAGTACGTTGACACACTGAACCGTATTTTCGTCATCGCTCCAATTCTCTAAAATATCTTCAATCTCCCTCATTGTTGTTTTCTTTGAACGTGCCATTTTGCAATTCTGGAATCGAGGAACAATACAAACACTCGGAATTACACATCAAACGAAACTATATTCTAATAGATTCTCATCATTTATTTTTCGAAAAACTATTAAAATGTAAGAATGTGATAAGCAGGCACAAAACAAGTCTTTTCTTCTGAAACACACAAAAGAAATGTCAAAGCCCTATCATTTGGCGGGAAAAATTGACATTTCGCATTTGTATGGGATTTTATGGTATGTATTCACCGCCGGTGTTCGATTAATCGAATAATTTAATTTTTGACAAATCGGGAAAACGGGAAGAGGTAGAAATTTTTTGATGACAGATTTGGAATCAGGGGGCCGTAATTAATCTAAAAATGTACCTTAAATAAAAAAATTTTAAAATTTTTGCAGCGCGGTTGGAAATGGGTTAAAGAGAGTGGCACCGCCCTTCTTTAGGTATCATCGCATATGGGTCACATGGGTCTTGCTCTAGCCCGCATAGTCTTTTAATTCGCTGAACTACGTCAATGCTCATCGTGCCATCGAATGCCGTATTCGCCGTGGCCAATGCGCAAAGGACCATAAATCTTTTGCAGAACCTTTCGCTGCTGTAGAAAAACTGACTTTAGATTTGGAATCTGTTTAAACGAGTTAAGCCTCGACCCACTCTACCCGGGAAAAACTGGCCCACCCTAGCTAGACACAACACCAATACACCACACATGGGGATACATTGGATTTCACCACAGCAAATATCAAAAGGATTGGATCATCGCTATTATTTTGATCTCATTCGCTCCTACTTTTCCGTTCACAACACCCGTCCTGCGCGCGACAGTAAACTTTTTCGACAACAACGATATGGCGCGCTATATGTAGACATACGCTCGTTTAAGTTACCGAAATAAGTGAAATGTATAATTTTAATAAAATAACTTGTGAAAAAATATAAAAACGTCCTCAATAAATTAATACGTTATTGTATATTATACTACTCAAGTTTCCCGGTACTTTTATTTGAAATGTGTGTGACACCTATGTATTTAAACAATTTATACGTACATGGTTATTACCCAGACCAAAATAGAGATACATACTTATGTATGTATCTACTGATGACAAAAGTGGTCCTTCGAGCCTTAACGAAAGGCACCTTCGATTTTCACAGACAAATTAGAAACAATAAATTAACATAATAACAATAAATAATATAATTTTAGTAACAAAAACCAAAAGGTGCCCGGATAAAAATGAAATATAAAACCTTAAAGTGGAGAAAACCAAAAGTGCAATGAGGTGACAGAAACAGAAACAGAAACAAATTGTCATTGTAAAATAAAACAACACAAAGTGCAGTGGGCCAAACAAAAAAAAACAAAAGAAAAAAAGTACCTATATACCTACAGAGCTGGTCTTATAATTAGAAACGACTTTGCTGTATATAGTTTTCTAAATTTATTAAAAAAAAAAATATCAACAAAGTAACACATTTTATTTGAGTTTTACATAAAAAAACTAAAACATTAATGATATTTTTAACAAAATGAGGTGAAGAAAAAATATAAGTTTTTATACTTGTATATATGAAAAAGACAAAAAAAAAACAAAGACCTAAACTTACAAAACCCAAACATACAAAATTTTACAAACACTAAACCGGCGCGAAACCCTAAAATAAAAATATAGAAATACAACAAACATCCGGGCGCGAACTTAAAAACATAAACTTACATACAAACAACAATATGCACAAGAAGTCAGGCAGCTGGATGACCGCGGAAGAAGACAAAAGGAATTGGCAAAAAAAGAAGCATAGGCATACATACAAACGTTAAATCCTCATCAAAGTGAGCGTATTAATTTCATTTCATATGTAGTATAGTATATGCACATATGTACATACTTATGTATAGTACGGTTTTCCTAGTTGAAACTTAGCGAAAATCGGTACCCAAACTGGTTTAATTTACGGCTGTACTATACTATAAAATTCAAATGACCGCATTTTAATCAAGAATATTCTATATCATTACATGTACATCCATACCCTGTATCTTCAAATATAGCCACAATAGCAATAGAAATCTCATTATCTTTCCAATTTTCAATTATTTCACTTTATATACCACCTTCACAAAATTTTTCTTGCAGCGACCTAATAAATATTTTTCGGACGATATCCACCCCATTTATAATCGTAGGCGATTTCAATGCGTGGAGGCCTCTTTGGGGCTCTGCCACCAAAAATATCAGGGGTTCTATGATCGAAGACTTAGTCTTCTCTGAAAACCTTATTATACTGAATGATAACAAACACACACAGTTTTCCACACACAAAACATTCACCACTGTAGACCTTACAATCTGTTCCTCGAACATTGCACCTAAATTAACGACAAACACCCTTTCCCATCTGCATGGCAGTGATCATTACCCTATCCTTACATCCCTTTCCACTCCTTTCACTTCTAAAAGCCCACAGAAGGCCAAGGTTTATTATAGAAAAAGCTAACTGGGACATGTTTGGAACGACTGCTTCCAGACTTTGCGCGGACCGTCCTTGCACTCCCAATATCAGCAGGGAAGTTGCCACAATTACAAAAATCATTCGCATATCAGCCCATCTGTCTATTCCACAAACCAATCCCAAAGTTCATAAAAAGATCGCGCCCACTGGTCCTCTGAACTATCCCAATTACGAAACGAAAAAAGATTTCTTTGGACAGAATATAAGCGAACAAGGTCAAATTCAAATTTAATGTTTTACAAAAAGACAAATGCGATCTTTAAGAAAAAACTCAAACACTCTAAAAGGGAGTTCTTAAACAAATTCTCCGAGTCCATTAACCATCAAACAAATCCAAAAAGAGCATGGTCCGATATCAAACGACTTTCTGTCACTAATCCCCGATCGTATATTACTTCAATTAATAGCGCACATGGCCCTATCGTTGACCACAAGCAAATAGCAAATCACTTCGCAAAGTACTGGTCCGATTATTCACACGATTCAAATTTCCATCCTACTTTCCTTTCAGAGAAGAACAAATACCTCAACAGTAGTTCCAAGAGTCCCCCTGCAACTTCTAGCATCACCGACTGCAAGATCAATAACATTGAATTCGAATCAACTCTATCTTCTTTAAGTGGGAGAACCCCCGGGGCTGACAGAATATCATATCCTATGTTGCAACATTTACCCCCATGTATGAAGACAAGATTGTTAATGCTATATAACAACATGAAATGTTTGTGACACCTATGTATTTAAACAATTTATACGTACATGGTTATTACCCAGGCCAAAATAGAGACACATGTGTATGTATCTACTGATTACAAAAGTGTTCAGAATCATTGTGGCGAAATCATACAAATTCGTTTAAGACATATAGTATATAGAGCACAAATAAAGCAATGAAAAATTAATATTTTTAGCATACACTTTTAAAACTTTGCTTTAATGTGACTACTGAACTTGCTCTCCTTCACGAGATCGGCTAGTCTAGGATTAATAACTCACAGAGTCTGTGATTAATAACTCACTAGTTTCTTGCCCGCATAAAGAAATTGTGGAGAAGAATGTAAAATAGCGCAAGTTCGAACTAGTTTTTGATCAACTTTAACTTATTAGTATAGTCTGGAAAGTAATGATTTGATTTGATTCATCCATCAATAAAAGAAAATGAGTATTTATTTGTTCTTGTATACTTACTATATTTGTATATCTTCCCTCTGTGGACCACTGGTTGGACAAGAATTTTTGACAAAAGATTCGTGCGTAATCATTTATAAGCTACTAATATTATGTTTTTATGTTTTATTTACAGACGAAATTAAAGACAATTTAATTAGCTCAGTTGATAAACAAATGGTTCGGAGAAAAAGAACTGCGAGCTTCAAACGCAGAATCTTAATACCAGTATTAAGTACGGAAACGTCATGGAATGGGGCTGCATTGCTGGTGGTGGAAATATAAATCGTATTCTAGGGATAAATTCGATTATATAAGTTAATACAACAAATATTTATTTCAACGACATTCATTGCAACAATGTAGTTCTTAAAGTTCAATAACTTACAAGTTGACACAACAAATATTTATTTCAACATGACAACATTCATTACAAACATCCGCTGCAACTCCAAGAATCGATCGACATTATTGCTGATCAATAAATAGTAATATCAACAACAATAATCAACTTCAATATATTGTAAATTCTGCTGACCATTCAACATCCGCTAAACTCTGCCGTTAAGAACGCCGACGCCGTTGCCGTTGAACCACAGCTAGTTTAGGGTATTTTGAAGATTCTATGTTTCAGTTTCTTTTCAAAACTCAATACAGTAAAAACTTAACTGGCGCCCGAGCAGGGACCAACGAGGATAAAACTTAAAAGTTGAACTTCGTTGGAAAAATCGGTGGATTGCAAGTCTTGTCAGGTAAGCCCGCAGGACACCCACTACCCTCTTAGTAGGAAGCAAACGAGAGAAAATCCGAGTTACCAGGAGGAGCGACCACATCAAATTCCCTAATGTAAGTTAGAATTTAAGTAATTTTGAAACATAAGTGAATTAAAAAATTAAATTTTGATATTTGAACTTGAAAAGAAAAGAAATAAATAAAGTAAGCCAGAAATTATACCTGAAATGTTGAGAATTTATGGAAAATAATACAGATATTAAGTTTAATTGAAAATAAAAACATATTTGAGAATTTTATACAAAAAATTGATATTAAACCTCAAAACGTAATTATTAAGTAGAAAACTAAAATTTTATATAAATATTCATAAAAATATTGAACCTAAATGAAAGTGAAATTAACTAATTGAAATTGTGAAATTAAGTGCATATAAAATTACAAATAATTGAAAGAGCGTAAAGCGATAAAAAAATAATAACTCCTACTTTTGCAAACAATTAACTTAACGAAATTTTGTACGCAAAAGTAGTATAATTTAACCCAATTCTGCGATTCCCACCCAAAGGACCCTCCAGGATAAAAGGGCAAAACCAGCTACTGGTTTTCAAAAACAATAATAATAAATTAAAATAATGATATTGATTGATTAAGGCGAATCAGAAATATTCTTATGGTAGTAAAAATACTCCAATTAAGTTAATAATATAAAATTAAAATTTGAAAAAAGGATGGCTAATCCAAACAATTTAATTAGACCTCCAATAATTGATATTGAAGAAAATCCCCACCAACGACCAAGACAGATACAAAGACAAGCGACGTTTCAAAACAACAGAAATGTGACCCAACCTAGCGATTTAACAAATGCCATTCGGCAAGTGTTATATGAACAATTACCGACTTTATTACAACAGACTCAAAATCAAACATTTGATTTTACTAATGTAGAGTGTCAAGGAATTGACCAGGAGCACCTAGGTAATTTAGCAGAATTAGACAAAGTGTCCGCCATTGTAAAAAGTCTAAGACAATTTTCGGTGACCCAGCCGAGTTTGGCTCATGGAAAAAAAGTGTAGACAGAATTTTAAGAACATACGAACACACAGTTGGTGCGGCAAAGTACTTTGGCATTTTGCATACCAATCGCAATAAAATAACTGGTAACGCAGACACTGCGTTAGAATCGTACAACGTACCTTTAAATTGGAGTGCCATCTCCAAATGCCTTACGCTTCACTATGCAGACAAAAGGGACTTGGGTACACTAGAGTACCAAATGACCACCATAGCACAAGGTGCTAACCAGTCTGTTGAAGAATTCGATCAGGCCGTCTATAAACATTTATCATTGATCCTTAATAAGATAGGCTGTATGGAATTAGGCAGGGAATCAGAACATTTAATGACCAAGCTGTCCAGGGCTAAGGCCCTTGATACCTTTATTCGCGGATTACGTGGAGACCTTTCACGTCTTCTCGGCATGAAGGAGCCTGCTGATTTACCAACTGTATTGCATTTATGTTAGAAGTTGGAAAATCAAACATACCGTACCAATCATGCGTCAAAGGACAACAAAACATATTTAGAAATCAACCCAATAGACCAATGTTAGTACCACGCCATGTTCCGACTACTCACTTTTCATATTTTCAAGCTAGACCACTTCTTCAACCTATAATTAGCACACTGCAAAACCCAACTATAGATCCCAGACAATCAAATAATTTTTTTGAACAATCACAACAAATGCCATATTTTACTAATGTACTATAGGTAACCAATTCGCACAGAACCATAACGTACAACGGGCATTATACCAACCATCTCGTCCTATGGTTGCCAAACCACAACTACGACCAGAACCGATGGACATTGACAGATGTATCCAAACTTAGCAGATTAAAAGACCATCCATACTCACTACCGAGACAGCCAAAACTTGTACAGAATCCACTACAAAATGAAATCCCATTTATGGCAGTATCCGTAGGAGGTAAAATAAAAATAACCCATTAAAAATGGCTAATTTGTTTAATGATCCAAAATCAATAGTTAAATTCTTTTTATTACCCACACTCAGAACATTTGACGGAATATTAGGAAATGACAGTTTGAAGGAACTAGGTGCAATTATTGACACTGAAAGAAGTAAATTGTTTTTTAGAAACGGAATGAGTATTCCCATAAAAGAGGGAAAATATGAATCAGTAAATGCAATTATAACCAAATGAGATCATCTCGCAAATTGTCAACGAGAAGAATTTGTTTGCAAAACCCGATGACAAACTGACCTATACCACTAACGTTAAAGCCGAAATACGCACAAGTACAGATCACGAACCACTTACACATGATTGTAATTGGAAGGATGGAATAGCGGTTAAAAGATGGAAGTCTTACCTGGATGATTACAATAAAAAATTACTTTATAAACCAGGAAAAGAAAATATTGTAGCCGATGCATTGTCTCGAGTATGAAAACAATATGAAATTAATTCAATAACAGAAAACCAACACAGTGCTCAAAGCTCTTCTCATAATCTTATTCCTAGCATTGAGGTACCGATAAACGCTTTTAAAAACCAAATTTTTATTTACAAAGAACATCCTCCTGACTACAAGTTTACCATTACATTCCCTACATTCCATAGACAATCTCAATAGCCTTAATACAAACAATAATAAACAGGTCATTATAAATAAACAACTACAGAATGGAATTAATGATTTAACTACAATTTCAAATATGCTAAAAAATACAATCAAGAAAGACAATTGGTTTAATAATGAAATAGCAATAAGTTTCCAAAATCAAGTAAGATTAATAAAAGAAGAAATAATAAATGTCAAATATGCAACTCAATGGGCAAAACAAAATATAATAAATACTTTACTTTTAAACGAAATAGAATTACAAAAAGTCCATAAAATATTTCAAAAAAATAATATAACAACTCTTTCAGTCGAAGAAATATTAAAGTTCGCTGAACTATCAGTCTTACATAATAAAACAGCTATAGTTAACTTTGTAAAAATTCCAGAATTAGAAGCAACCAACCATCAAAATCTACTAATAAAACCAGTTGTAAAAAATAAACTAGTAGTTCACTTAGAAACAGATGAAATATTTTTATCCGAAAATTCTATGTTGGTACTTTTAACTGTAAAATATCCAACACTGTAAAATATCCAACAATATAAAAATTTGTGAAAAAGATACAACCATTAACTTAAGAGAATCAAAATGTATTTCTAAATTAGTGGAGGACACAGAATCGCTGTGTGATTTCAGTAATGCAGACCATATCCCGGAAATCGAAGAGATTTACAACAGCCTAATCCCACTTAACAACTTTAACGGCAGTCTAATACAAAATAATATAACCCATCATCTGAAAGGAACATATCTCGTACATTACTGGAATGAGAACATAACCATAAATAATAAAGAATTCAGCAACAAGGAGAAAACTATATTGAAACCCGGAACACCACTCATCCAAATGACCCCAATAGAATTGGAGCGTTTTCAAATACTATCATTGGAATCCCTATACGCACTAAACATACAAAATAGGGAACAATTAGACCAAATAAATACAGATTCCTCCTCGAACCGTATATGTAGCTATAATTTTTCTATCGGCCATTATTATAGCAATAGTTGTAATACAAAAATTTTGTATTAAGCCAAAGGAAAACCTAATCCTACAAATTGGAAAAGTTCCGACACAAATCATGAATGAAACGAACAATTTTCCCAGATCTGTACAACCACAATTTAATAACGTACTATACTTTTAAAGCTACTTGAGGACAAGTAGGAATTTGAGGAGGGAGAATTAATACAACAAATATTTATTTCAACAACATTCATTGCAACAAGGTATTTGTTAAAGTTCAATAACTTACAAGTTGACACAACAAATATTTATTTCAACATAACAACATTCATTACAACAATGTTGTTGCTAAAGTTGAATAACATAAACAAACATCCGCTGTAACTCCAAGAATCGATCGACATTATTGCTGATCAATAAATAGTAATATCAACAACAATAATCAACTTCAATATATTGTAAATTCTGCTGACCATTCAACATCCGCTAAACTCTGCCGTTAAGAACGCCAACGCCGCTGCAGTTGAACACCAACTAGATTAGGGTATTTTTAAGATTCTATGTTTCAGTTTCTTTTCAAAACTCAATAAAGTAAAAACTTAACTTGTATGTAGATATTTTACGACAAGTGTTGAAAGGAAGGAGATTTTTTTCGAATCAACAACGACTGTAAGTTGCTCAAGAAGGATTATTACATATTTGTCCACACCACCAAAGGAAGAAATGTAACTTTCCCATCATTGCGAAGTTAAAAATGTTAAAAGTAAAATAAGCATAAAACCCAAAATTTAAATCAAATAAATTGATGCAATAAAATATTACAGTCATACCTAGTTTGCAGAAGTTCGAATTTGTTCGTCAGAAGCTGAGAACAAGCCGAAAAGAAAGCATAACGGTTCTACACAAATTCATTTTTGAAACATAAATAAACACTTACGGGATTTTATTGACTTTGAATTCGACAAAAACGATGAGCGCTGTACCCAGAAATTGATTTACATAGAAAACAGGTTGGGATCTGCCGATTTATTATCAATTTGTAACGTATTAGGTTTAACATGCAGTGTAAGTAGTTTGAAACTGCACATATTACGAAATGTGCGATGACGAATGTGTCGATGAAGGTGCCGAAGACGACGATGATCATGGTGATGTTAGTATCACATTTGATTGTTAACAAAGGGTAAATGTTGAAAGCGAACGCGTTGCAAAAAATATGACAAGCATGAATGGCGATACATCTAATATGAAACACAAATGTCGCGCTTTTCAAAGAACTTTCGTGACGTAGAAGACCCTATTCGTTGGTCTGATGGTAGCGATAAAACAGATGTCGAAGTGTGGCTAAGCGAGTTCTAAGAAATTTCTATTTTATATAATATATTAAATATTATTATATTAAATTTACTTCCCGCGTCAAACAATCAACGAAACATTTGCTTGCCAATAAACATTTGTTGACGCGGGAAGTAAATTTAATATAATTACAGAAAAGGTTTTCAAGTCGCTACATGAACCTGTGTTATAAGAGATAAATATTTGCCTAATAGGTTTTGGTGAACCTAAGCCTTGTAATAATATATAATCAATTGGGGAACTATGTAAGTCTTGACGTAAGCATGACAGTCAAGTTTTTAGTTTAAACGTTCTTGGTAGGACCTTCAAAATTGATGGATATTGACGTGATGATCGTCGGAGATTTCTGCTTGCAAGCAGATATTCAAATAAATCAAGGTGGACTTTCTATTCGAAAAATTCCTTTTAAAAATGTTGATAGTCAGTGCTCGTTTACGTAACATCCCAAAACGTCAAACCTTTTTTTTACATTGCCTACTCTAAAACGTCAACTCTGAATAAAACAAAGTGTTGAATTTATCAGCAGCACACATATTTGTACACAGACATATTTATTTTATGAAATCATTTTTGAAATAGGGGATTGTCCTTATAAGTTGAGTAGAAAAGTAGTTGCAACTGCACGTACTCTCTTTTCATTTATGTTCATTTACTTTTTTGTTATCCTGTAATTCTATTCTTTTGGTTCTAGTTATCTTCTATGTTTCTAGTTAGGCTGAATGCCTTTTTTGTTTCCTTTTTGAATTTGTTTATGTTTGATTGAAGTTTATATTTAATACAAACTTTTCAAAACAGATACATATGTGTTTTTTTAATTATGTTACATTCGTAAACGTCAACAAACGCGGTTTTAATTAATTAACGTTTTCCCAACTGCACTATATATTCGCCAATAAAGACCACTTCATCACACGAAGCTATCAGCCGTTTGAGAATACAAAATGCAACATTCGGAAATTCAACCCATATAGTCAAAGACTTGAACAGCTTTTACGTCTGACAACTTTCGGCGCTATTGTGAGGACGAAAACATTAAGTATGTTAAAATAACCACTGGCTTGGCCCGTGCCATTGACCGAATAGAGCGACTGAACACGGTTATTATTAGTGTTTTAAAAAAACTGAGTAAGAATGATCCGAAGAAGTGGTAATAAATTCCAAATACAACAAAAGTATTGACCCGTACCGCTGACGACATGAAAATCAAACAACTTATCGAAGAAGAAACAACTCCAAGAAGGGAGATACGAAATACGACAAAAGGCAAAAGAACAAATAGTAAAGATGCAAATTGAAAATAAAAGGACATACAATCTTAGACGCAAAGAAGCTAACCAATATTCAGTAAACGTTTTAGTCACCGGGAAAAGAACACAGTTTGGTGGCGGTCTTAAATTGAATCCAAAGTATTTGATCCTTACCAATTTACTAAAGTTAAAGCTAATAAAACCTACGATGTCAAAAAAGTTGGTGCAGCTGAAGGTCGAAATCAAACGACGACTTGTGTTGAGTTTATCGAGGTCGAAAACGATGTAGGATGACCGAGTTGTGAGGTTTGAGCAACACAGAAACTCTTTTTTGCAAGAAGTTTCGAACAAAAGGCTCCGAAACAGAAAATGCCAATGAGAGACGATGACTTGAACATAGATAAATTGATCAGAAACTCTTTTCTTACTCTCTCGCTTGTCAGCTGGCAGCGGACCCCGACCTTTTTCTGAGCTGGCAACAAAATACAGTAAGGATCGCGTCAATCAGCTGTTATAGAAAAAGGAGGAATGCCAAAAGAATAGCGAGTTGTTGAAATTCTGTAGAATTAATGTCGGTAGTTTGTAAAATTATTTATATAAGTATATGGGTGATATATGTAGGTCTACTGGGGAATCGAGCACCCAAAAATAATATGGTTAACTCGCTTCTTGCATACTTCAGTGGTAGTGTGTAAAATATAAAATACCCAAAAGTTATAAAATGCCCAATCTAATATTTTTAAGCAGTGGCATCTTAGGCAAAGTTATAAAAAATGCGAGTCTTGTCAGCTTTCTCTTGAATAAAATACTTTCGAATTAATTTAACTATGACTTGACCACAGAACGCGTGGTCGTACGCACGTGACAACGTTGATTATATAATTTATTACATTAGCTTAGTATAGGGTGGACCATATAAAATTTTAAATTTAAAAAGTCAATAAAAAACGGCTTGATATTTTTCAAAGGCTTAACATTTTTTTAAAAAGTTGTTTTATGAAATTTATTTGTGGAAAACAATTTCGGACAAATGACCACCACGGCTGAGTTTACAGTAGCTTATCCGATCCACCCAATTTTGGCAGCTTCTGGGCCAATTCACATCACCTCTTTTTCGAAGATAGGGCGTAAAAGATTGTGCGTAGCGTTTGCTGTATGGCACGTAGGGCCGTCCTGTGCCCCAAATGCGACAATTCTGCTTGTTAACGTAACTATCGAGGTGGAAGTGAGACTCGTCCGAAAAGATGATTTTTCGGTAAAATTGACCATCCTCGGTCAAACGATCTTCTGCCCAATCTGCGAACTGTAGAATAGTAAATAGCGACCCATTTCGTAAATTTTAGACTTTTTACTGAATATCTGTCATTTTCCGAATGGTATTTGACGTTTCCAATGTCGAAATATAGATAATTCAAATTTAAAAGGTTAGATGGCCCACCCTATATTAGATTATACTATATAAACGAAGGGGTTATCCAAGATAAACTGTTAATTTAATCATTTAATTCTTTTACTTTTAAGAAAACTTAATATATAAAAGAAAGTTGTGTTAGTTACACCATTTATAACTCAAGAACGGCTGAACCGATTTGGTTGAAAATTGGTGGAGAAGTAGCTTAGAACCAGGGTAAGGACATAAGATATTTTTTGTTATCTCTTTATGTCAAAATTTAATACAACTCACAAATACAAAAATTATATTTTAACTAATAAGCATTTGTTCAAAATCCATGTAAAATTAATTTGAAATTTTTATTAATTCAAAAATAGAAAGAACTAAGTAAAAATTTTTATATCCATATATGCTTAGTATATAGGTTATATGGATTGTTCACCTGAACAAGGTAGTTTTTTTTTAGGACTAATCCGCCAGATTTATTTAATATCACAACAAAAAATGGCGTTGACATTTTCGTAGTCAAGGCATTGCGGGTACTTTGCTAGATTATGGGCGAAGAACGCAAATGCCTTCAAAACAAACAAAACAAAATAAGCGATATCTACCAAAAAAATGTAGCGGAATAATTGGAGTGCTGATAAAAAGATCTATTTTAATTTGAGATATATGGAAATATTTTCGTACCATTACACAGAGCAGTGCAATATTTAAACGGAAACGATGAAGTATATGCATACAATTCCAAACTTATCCTTCCTAAAAAATAATAAAATTGACAAATATAGGGAATGGTAGAATAGAACTGCAACCAAATAAGCACTGCAATGGATAAAAACTGGCTCAGTAATCTTTCGATGAATAACATACCACGGTTATCCCAAAAGACTGATACCATACCGGCCGAGTTTTTTGTCTTTCCACACTTGAGAACCCTTTTAAAATATGCAGTCCACTAGGCTGACTGTCGTAGCACTATCTGTTAGTAGTACTATCTATATATTGGCCATAGTAAAACGTGGATGGGTCCTCTAGTTTATTAATAAAACTTTGTACGTTGTCAATCGTTTTGAATAATATCTAACCGCAATATCAGTATTTCATTTTAACAACGATGTCAAAGATCCAACAATTTTGACACCATCGCAATACCTTTCAGTTCAATTCGCCATAACTCGATCTCTTGAATTAACAAAATAGGTCAAATTTCATAAAAATTTTCCTTCCATAAATCGAAAATTAAATTCCACTTTGTTAATAGCTCCTGGCGCAGAAGTCGCGGTGCGTATTTATCCTTAAAAATAACAATGAGACGAGCTCAGCCGAATTTAGAAGAGATGACATTGTAGAACTGAATATTTCATAACGAATGAAGACTTCCAGCGCCATGGAAAACGATGAGGATTCTGAAGTTTTTTGAAAAACTCCAAGTCTCAGTAACTTGGAGTTGTTTCATGGATTGTATGATTCCCATTACGGAAGTTCAATTATGTAATGAATCGAGTATAGAATGCGAACTTAAAAGAATTCGAATTCACGCACCTATGTATGTCCATACATATGTATTTTTGCAAAGGAGCCATCCATAAATTACGTTATACCTTGAAGGGGGGGAGGATATCATTCAGAAGTGACATTGTGTGACAAGGGGCAGGGGGGGTCAAAAGCTTTGTGACATCACATTTCAAAATCTGTGATGTACAAACGTGAAATTTATAGGTAAACAAAAAATATTAAACATTTATAAACACAATCTTTGTTTTTTAATACTTAAGTTGTAACGAAGCTTTTTACTGCCCCTGCTTCTTACAAGTATAACTTGCTGAGGTATACTCGCCGTGTCCAGGGTTCGTTAGAATAAATTTGTAAACATTGGGGCTCTTCTGCGAATCGTATTTTATTTTATTTCATATTATAATTTTAATCAGTTACAAAATTGTCTCCTGCGTTATAGTTTTAGCTTTACAACATTTTAAAGATTTTCCTTTAGATGCAATTTATATAGCTACAAATGCCCCAAGAGGAGTGCATTTAACAGAGTTGAACGCAGCATGGCACCTCTCAGTCGCGAACTTACTGATGTGCTATTAATCATGATGATTTTGGGTCCAGTCGTTGCTGAATGTGTTACACCAATTGTTACTGGACTGGATATTGAACAGGCTATGATGTTGAAAAATAATGCTACTTGGTATGCTAATCATGCACGTGAGTCACAATATTTTTTACAAATAGTTATTTGTGAAACTTTTGTATGTTGCGGTGCAAGACGTTCTAGTCTTTGGAAATTATTAAAAGAAGGATTTTTACCACCACCTGTGTTAATTAAACAGACAGCAGAAGGTTATGGAGTCACAGGGAGTGATGACGACGACGCTAAGTTTGCTCCATTATTACTACAGATATTATTAAGTCTCCAAGTATCATCCCATCTGAAACAAGTTCCATATGATAGTTATTGCCCTAGTGTCGAGCCATACTTATTTAAAAGATCGTGTGGCATATGTGGCGGGGGGTTCTAGTCCAAAATGTGACAACTTGTGACAAGGACGGGGGGAGGGGTTAAAAAGTCCTTAAATTCGTGTGACGTAATTTATGCATGGCCCCAAAGCCCCTTTTACAATTCGCGCTTTGTTATTTTCGACTCTTTTGGCTTTAGCCCAAATAATTAAAAAATTGAAACCATTTAAGTTAAAATACATATGTAAGTATATGGAAACTGCATAGAAATCGATTTCTGTTTAGTAATGGCAATTATGGGTCGGAGGAAGAAGTTTTAGGCAAAAACTAACTTATTACTATAGGATAACATAACTACGAGTATTCTACAAAAGCATACCTAAATTAATTGCATATGTTATTAAATTCTAATTTGGTAACAATTCACGGATACTCGTATTCAATCCAAACGTTTTCATCATTTAACAATGTTGATTAATTATGCTGGTGTCCAAATGATGTCGAACCTTTAAGAAAACGACCCGAATATTCAATGTTTCATGCTTTAACGTAAGTACTTATTAAACTTGCATATTAACACAAGAAAAGCTTGGAAAAATGGCATCACAATATGTACAGATAAATAAATGTAGTCGTATGTTTGTACATAAATGTTGGAATCAAACAGTGTTTTAAAAACAGTGAAAAGCACTCTTCCATATTAAAACGTACAAATGTGTGTGAAGGGTATAAAAACCATACTTCATAATGAGGTAGCTAAAATCAACCGCGGGGAAGCAAAGGAAGAGAAAGACCTCTACTCCGTTGGAAGGACCAGGAGGAAAAGGATCTGGCTTAGCTTCGAATCTCCAATTAGCGCCACCTTGCTATAAGAGGAAATGACTGACGCGCTGTTGTTAACTCGGCTATAACCGCGTAAGCGGTTTCTACGCCAGTAAAGAAGAAGAAGAAGAATTTAAGAAAGATATAAACAAGTTTGTTTTCAACTTCCATAGCTTCTAACTGTAAAATTTGTAACTTATCTTCTTATCTGTCTCTCTTCAAAGGTTAGAGATGGCAAAAGATTTGTATATATGAAAGAGAAATTGCTCAAAGGCGAAAATTTAAGAGAAATAGGTACACAAATACGACGACCAATAAAAGCTTTGAAGAAAAACTCACTTAGAATGTTTTGGAAGCGCTATCCAAATTTGCATGGGAAACCATAAATCGGAATATTGCAAAAGACTTTGGGGTGAATATGATCTTAAAAATACATTTGGAAAAACATCTGGACGCAGGAATGCTAGCAGATTATTGCTGAAGACTTTAAAAAGATCTTCCAAGAGTCCAATATCACGAAAATCATAATTTTTTTCTATATTAACAACAAGTTCACTAACTATAGGTATGCCAGTTTTTTCATTCACATGTTTTTTTAGTGGCCCTAGTACACTTGATATAAGTTTTCATGTGACAAAGTTAAAATTTTGTTAAACGGTGTTATAAAAAAGGTGTGATAAGAATTGAAAAAAGTATATTCGAAAGCATTTCTACATAAGCAAATAATAATAATTATAACATAAAGAGCATATATAAATAATAATAATTTTAATATAAATAATAAAAAAAATAAAATAAAAAATCGTAAAATACCGATATCTGACAAAATTAGAAGACTCAACTAATGAAAAGGAAAATTTGTAAAGTTAACTAAAGTGGTCGTGGAAATATTAATCTTTTTTGCTGTATAATATTTGATTCAACAAGAACCTTGCCGTTACTTATTGTTTCTTCGTAAAAAGAAAAAAATAGTTAAACTTATTATGGTGGTAGGGAACTCTACTAACGTATTTTAATTTTTGCAACAATTATCTCTTTCCATTATTTTTGCAGCATGTCATGTCCTTGTCCTGTGGCTTATACACATCCGATTATATTGAATTACCACGCAACAACCTTAATCTTTCACTTTAATCAGCAGAAATGATTTATGCCGTTCGTCATCTGTTGACTTGGAAATTGTTTTGCGGCGAAGATCTCCGAATTAATAACATGTACATTTGTATATACATACCCACACATACATTTTAATATGTATAGACATCAACATGTTACGACGGAAAAATTCTTTATAAATTATTATACAATAATTATGCCAAGACACTGGGATTAAAATTTTGCAGAAAGAAACATATGGAGAAACAATTTAACGAATTATGTAATGCTTCGGTCTTAACAGAACTATAGTATAAAATGTTTTGAAAACCATAGCAAGCAAAAGCAGAAGTATTTATTTACTTCAATACTTATAACTACTAAACATAAGTATGTTTAAGTGTATAGAAAATTAACAAGTTACTCACTTTGAAAGTGCACATTTTAGCACAAATATGTGTCGAGATCATTGGACGTTAATGAGTGTGAATAGATAGTTTAGAAATGAGGTAATTTAATTCATAGATTAAACTGTTTCGAGGATTGTAAACAAAGTTGGCATATGTGTATTGGGCCCAAGGAGGATTATTTTAAAGAAGACGACGTAGATTTTGAAGAATATGTAAATTAAGAACTTTAATGTTTTGAATAAAGTCTTGTTATTTTTTGCTAACGTAACTTTTTTTGAACTTCCGTGTAACTTTATACCGCTTATGTAGACCAATTTGTAAGCTATCTCAATGAAAAAGCGAGTGCGTGTCTTACTAAGCACAGTGTATCTTTGTGCCTAAAATGGATAAAATCGGGTAAAATTTAGTCTCCTTATATCTAATTTTAGAATTTTCAAAATTTCGGTTGGTTTTCTGACAATGCTCATGCATAAAAGGAGAACTCCCGGCTGTCACAATAGCAAAGACCCCTACTTGAAATATAATGCAGTGACCCGAAAGCTTAAAAGGCTTCCTTATGCCTAGATGTAGACAGTACCTCCCCGCCCCAACTCCATCCTATATTTTCTAACTATCCGTATAAATGTTTAGTGTGTTGCGGGAAGTTATCATGCCTTTATGTGAACCATATTTTTCTTTCTCTGAACCTTCTTTGTCAATTGATAAGTGGAATAACGTAATGGGTGCTTGTCAGAGGTCAATAGGTGTAAGGTTTAGCACTACATCCATAAAAGAAATTGCTGACCTTTCTTACTCTTTCATACACTTTGTGCTTCCATAGTAGTTTGCTGTTCAAAGAGAGAAAGTGAGAGTTGTGTCCCAGTTATCGACAGGGTCCGCTGTTTCTGGATTCAACCCTAAAACTGCTTGCAACTGTTAATATCTTTGTAACGGTTAAGTTTACGAAAAACCGTAGGAAAGCATATGTAGAGCATTAAATTTTCTATGAAATATATTAGGTTGTCAAAAAAGTATTTTCGCTAGTTGGCACTGAAAGCGCGTAGTTCTAGTTTTATTCGTCGTATCGGGTCATGCTATACCTTTTTGGAAAGCTTATTTCACGCGCTAACACGTGTTTGATTGATTGTCGTTTCCTTTAAGTCGTTCGTGAGTTATAGCGTCGCAAACATGGAGCAAAATAAGGAGAAAATGCGACATATTTTACAGTACTACTACGACAAAGGCAAAAATGCATCTCAAGCCGCCAATAAAATTTGTGCAGTTTATGGACCCGATACAGTTTCCATTTCCACCGCACAACGATGTTTTCGTTCTGGTGTAGAGGTAGTTGAAGATGCGCCACGCTCCGGAAGGCCTGTCGTCGAAAATTGCGATAAAATCGCTGAATTGGTCGAAAGAGACCGGCATAGTAGTCATCAAACCATTTGAAGAAGCTTGGAGTCATTAAGAAGCTCGATGTATGGGTGCCACACGAATTGATTCAATAAAAATACCGCAAGACTTTTTTGACAACCTAATATGAAGGATGGAGTCATGTGTAGAAGTTCACGCAAGTGAGGAAAGTTCTCTGATCGCCATTCACTTGGGAAATAGGGAAATTAGCGAAATAAGGACTACGAATTGAGGGCATGCACCTGGAATGTCCGGTCCCTTAATTGGGAAGGTGCCGCTGCCCAGCTGGTTGATGTCCTCGTGAAAATAAAGGCTGACATCACCGCCGTCCAAGAAATGCGATGGACGGGACAAGGACAGAGACGAGTAGGTCCTTGTGACATTTACTACAGTGGCCATATAAAGGAGCGCAAGTTTGGTGTTGGATTCGTGGTGGGAGAGAGACTCCGTCGCCGAGTACTATCATTCACTCCGGTGAATGAACGTCTAGCCACAATCCGCATCAAAGCGAGGTTCTTCAACATATCGCTGATTTGCGCCCACGCCCCGACGGAAGAGAAGGACGATGTGACCAAAGAAGCCTTTTATGAGTGCTTGGAGCGCACTTATGAGAGATGCCCCCGCCACGATGTCAAAATCGTGCTTGGCGACTTCAACGCCAGGGTGGGCAAAGAAGGTATCTTTGGCACTACGGTCGGTAAATTCAGCCTCCACGAGGAAACATCCCCAAATGGGTTGAGGCTGATCGACTTCGCCGGGGCCCGAAATATGGTTATCTGTAGTACTAGATTCCAGCATAAGAAAATACATCAAGCTACATGGCTGTCTCCGGATCGAAAAACCACCAACTAGATCGATCATGTTGTGATAGACGGAAGACACGTCTCCAGTGTTTTAGATGTGCGTGCGCTCCGAGGTCCTAACATCGACTCGGACCACTATATTGTTGCAGCCAAAATTCGCACCCGCCTTTGTGAAGAAAAAAACGCACGCCAACAAACACAAGGAAGGTTCGACGTCGAGAAGCTGCAATCACAACGGACAGCCGAACGATTTTCTACTCGGCTTGCACACCTGCTGTCTGAGAGCACTCGTCAACAGCTCGGTATAAGGGAACTGTGGGACGGCATCTCAAACTCCTTACGTACAGCTGCAACCGAAACCATTGGTTTTCGGAAAATGCAAAAGAAGAGCTGGTACGACGAGGAGTGCCGTGTCGCAGCGGAGAGAAAACAGGCTGCCTACCTCGCAACGTTACGATCGACCACAACACGTGCGGGATGGGATGGATACCGAGAGTTGAAGAGGGAAGCAAGACACATTTGTAGACAGAAAAAGAAAGAGGCCGAAATGCGTGAGTACGAAGAGCTTGATAAGCTGACCGACAGGGGTAATGCTCGAAAATTTTACGAAAAGATGCGGCGGCTTACAGAAGGTTTCAAGACCGGAGCATACTCTTGTAGAACCCCCAAAGGTGATCTAGTCACCGATGCCCAAAGCATGCTTAAATTATGGAGGGAACACTTCTCCAGCCTGCTGAATGGCAGTGAACGTACAACACCAGGAGAAGGCGAACCCGATTCCCCAATCGATGACGATGGAGCAGACGTTCCATTGCCCGACCATGAAGAGGTTCGAATAGCAATTGCCCGCCTGAAGAACAACAAAGCGGCAGGGGCCGACGGATTGCCGGCCGAGCTATTCAAACGCGGCGGCGAAGAACTGGTAAGGAGCATGCATCAGCTTTTTTGTAAAATATGGTCGGACGAAAGCATGCCCAACGATTGGAATTTAAGTGTGCTATGCCCAATCCATAAAAAAGGAGACCCCACAATCTGCGCCAACTACCGTGTGATTAGCCTCCTGCGCATATAAGGTTCTGTCGAACGTATTATGTGAAAGATTAACAAACTGATTGGACCTTATCAGTGTGGCTTCAGACCTGGCAAATCAACCACCGACCAGATATTCACCATGCGCCAAATCTTGGAAAAGGCCCGTGAAAGGAGAATCGACACACACCACCTCTTCGTCGATTTCAAAGCTGCTTTCGACAGCTCGAAAAGGAGCTGCCTCTATGCCGCGATGTCTGAATTTGGTATCCCCGCAAAACTAATACGGCTGTGTAATCTGACGCTGAGCAACACTCAAAGCTCCGTCAGGATCGGGAAGGACCTCTCCGAGCCGTTCGATACCAAACGAGGTTTCAGACAAGGCGACTCCCTATCGTGCAACTTTTTCAATCTGCTGCTGGAGAAAATTATTCGAGCTGCAGAACTGAATCGAGCAGGTACAATCTTTTATAAGAGTGTACAGCTGCTGGCGTATGCCGATGATATTGATATCATCGGCCTCAACACCCGCGCCGTTAGTTCTGCTTTCTCCAGACTTAACAAGGAAGCAACGCAAATGGGTCTGGCAGTGAACGAGGGCAAGACGAAATATCTTCTGTCATCAAACAAACAGTCGTCGCACTCGCGACTTGGCTCCTACGTCACTGTTGACAGAATCCAATGTGATTTACATGAGCTCCTGCCTGCGAAGGCCCAATCTCACGGCGTTTTCTAGAAACACGTAGATCAGTATAATGCGCCGATCAACGCCCCAAGGCATAAGTGCATGCACAACACTATACCATGAGAGTACCAAAGCATGAGTGCCGCCCCGTCACTTATGCCTTGGTACCAATCGGTTCGGGTGAAAACCAAAGGAAACACCCTAGCCACCTTGGTCGGGTTCGAGGCCCATCTAAAACCTCTGCCGTACTCTGGGTCCGGCACCCGGCCGCAGTGCGACTTCACATTGGACAAAAGCCCTTCCTGCATTTAGGTTTCAACCACAGCCACCATGAATCTCCCCAAAGGGCCAAGACCCAATGAGCAGATTGGAGTTACCTCCAAGGGCAAACTGCTCCCCGTAGTACCATGTTTTAGTCTTTGGTGTGACCTGTAGATCACAAGTGTTACCTGTGACCTACTGCCAGTCGGGGACCCTAAGAACTCCTAGGAATTCCTAAGGACCCGGCTGTATGATGTGTTATGTGTCATATTATTTTTATTTTGTGTTTGTTATACAATTGCAAACCCATCTATAGCACTTTTCCGACATATCTGACTAAGCTGACATTCTAATTAACCAGACATACGAATGTCAGACATAGTGCATTTGGATTTTAGTCGCCTCTTACGACAGGCATGCCTTACCGCGGGAATATTCTTATCCCCCTCCCCGCAGGGGGCGTCACTGTTGACAGTCATAACTTTGAAGTTGTAGATAATTTCGTCTATCTTGGAACCAGCGTAAACGCCACCGACAATGTCAGCCTGGAAATCCAACGCAGGATTACTCTTGCCAACAGGTGCTACTTTGGACTGAGAAAGCAAATGAAAAGTAAAGTCCTCTCTCGACGAACAAAAGCCAAACTCTATAAGTCGCTCATAATTCCCGTCCTGCTATACGGTGCAGAGGCTTGGACGATGACAACAACCGATGAGTCGACCTTAAGAGTTTTCGAGAGAAAAGTTCTGCGAAAGATTTGTGGTCCTTTGCTTGTTGGCCACGGCGAATATCGCATTCGATGGAACGATGAGCTGTACGAGATATACGACGACATTGACATAGTTCAGCGAATTAAAAGACAGCGGCTACGCTGGCTAGGTCATGTTGTCCGGATGGATGAAAACACTCCAGCTCTGAAAGTATTCGACGCAGGAAGCAGAGGAAGAGGAAGACCTCCACTCCGTTGGATGGACCAAGTGGAGAAGGACCTGGCTTCGCTTGGAATATCCAATTGGCGCCAAGTAGCGAAGAGAAGAAACGACTGGCGCGCTGTTGTTGACTCGGCTATAATCGCGTAAGCGGTGCCTACGCCAGTAAAGAAGAAGAAGAATATGAAACGAAATATTTTTTCAAGTATCTAAAAGCGAGATAGAAATTTTATTTGATATTAAGAAAAAAAATAGAAAGCCGTTAGGCGGACGACCTCCTCGTCACAATTAAGATGTCATACTTGGAGAGTTCAAAACATTAGTTTTTTTTTTACCCACACATCCACGATTTCCTCTAATGTTTTCGACAGGTCTTTCCTGCTCATAGGTCTAAATTTTTTGAGTATGTTGGGTTGTTTCTACCCACCTTCGGTTTGTTATTCTAGCTTCACTTCACTTCACAGAACTTTAGCAAAAAAAAAAAAACATTCTAAAAATCATGTCTCCGCGCTGGGGATGCATCAAGCGCATTTTGCAACATGGTGAGAATGATTCCATCCGTACCGGGAGATTTGAAAGGATCGAATGAGAGGACCGCCCATTAGATCTTATTATCCATAACGATGTATTCGGAAAAGTTGACGGCACCATTTCTTTCATAGCTAGGACTAATGAACCCACTGTGTTATTGGCATATTCTTTTCTCTTCAGTACTTTAATAAGACGTCTACGCATTGAATTCAGAACTTTCACTGTATCCGCTGCCATAATTTTCCCCCATTCATCTTATATGGGTGGGTCATCTAACGTTTTAAATTTGAATTATCTATATTTCGACATTGGAAACGGCAAACACCATTCGGAAAGTGACAGATATTCAGTAAAAAGTCTAAAATTTACGATGGGCCACTATTCACTAGAAGAAAATTGGGAAATATTGAAAACTTTTTTCCAAAGTTCGTTTGACCGAGGATGGTCAATTTTACCAAAAAATCATCTTTTCGGACGAGGCTCATTTCCACCTCGATGGTTACCTTAACAAGCAGAATTGTCACATTTGGGTCACAGAAAACCCGCACGTAATCGTCGAGAAGCCAATGCACCCAGCACGAATCACTGTATGGTGCGGATTTTGGCCTGGTGGAATCATCGACCCATTTTTCTTCGAAAATGAAGAAGGAGCCGCCGTAACCATCAATGAGCGATATCGCGCAATGTTAACCAAATTTTTCTTCAAGCAAATTGAAGAGGAAGATTTGGACAACATTTAGTTCCAGCAGGACGGCGCTACGTGCCATACAGCAAACGCTACACTCAATCTTTTACGCCCTATCTTCGAATTTAAAATTTTCTATGGCCCACCCTATATATATATATAAAAATAAGTTTTATTTTTGTCTGTTCACTATAGTCAACTAAACCGTTGCATGAAATTAAAAATGGCCTGAACTATTTTGAAGGGAATCCTTTGAGGATGGTTTGTACAAAAAAATTCAGAAAATGTCCATTTTTAACCTCGCTACTAGGCAACACCCCTTTTTCTATATATGTATGTATAAAAAAATGAATATTTGTTTGTTAGTAACAACGGCTTGAAAAGGGCTGAACCAATCTTAGTGAAATTTTCAGCGGTTGTTCGTTGTGGATCAGGGAAGGTTTAGCAATAAAATCTTACACTTTTAATGAGGAAAAGTCGGAAAATTGGAAAATTCCAAAAAGTAACTTTTTTCAATTATATTTGTTTTGTTTTTCAATTGTTTGATTTGTACATACATACATATGTATATTATTTGAATCAATCAATTTCGGTCGTTTGCTTTCTTTATTCCGATTATTCAAAAGAAAAATTACTGAAAATTATTTAGTGAAAACTTTATGTGTGTGTCTCACAAAGCTGCCGAAAAGAAGGAAGAAGCCAAAAAGGAGCAGTCGGAGTCCGAGGAAGACGACGACATGGGTTTCGATCTCTTCGACTAAACAACTCAACACTAAAGTTGACAGTGATTAATTACAGACTGAAATTTGTTACGATGCCACAAAGAGGTCGCGATAATATCGGTCGGCGTTCTTTTTGTCTTTAACCTATATTGGCCAGGCCAAAGCAGATGCACAAGTACTCGCAAGATGCCGCACGCACACATTCTTCTTTGGATGGTGGATGGTGGTTACACCAGATCAAATTGCGGACACCACAATCCCACTTCGGTTTGTGAGTCTGACAATAAATGCTCGAAACACTATCCACGTGCTATTCTTTCGAAAACGCAAACTGGAAATGATAGATATCCACTATATCGGCGTCGATCACTAGATGACAATGGCAGAGCATTCAGCATTCAATTTAGAATAATGAATATCGAAGTAGACAACACATGGATCGTACTATATTCGCCACTATTGCTTAATTCAGATTCAGAGTATTGCAGGATATTTACCTTTTGCAATTCACGAACGTTTTTCGACTGTTATGCATCTCGCAGTTCATTTGGAGAAGCCCGAAGAGTGTATTTCAACCCAGAGAATACAGTTTAGCCAGTGGAAACACCGCCAATAACTTAATTGGTAGATTCAAAGTCAAATTCCGGGAGGCTTGCGGTCATACAAATCGATCGATCGTCTTAACAATGAAGACGAAGCCAGTGGAATTTCTAAATTCTTTGGAGAGGCTTGGTATGCCGCTGCATCATTAGCGTCTCAAAATTGGATCTCTTGTTAAAATGTTTCGTAATCTTCATGTGCCGAAACTGTGTAATGGAACCCGACTGATTGTGACACATACATGAGGGAAACATTCTTGAGCGAATTCCTTTGAGTTCCAACGATTTGCTTTTTCAGTTCGTGTACAGTTTTCAGTGAAAATTGCATTTGTGATGACAATCGTCCTGTTGTCAAGGTTTGTCGCTAGAAGAGTGTGGCAAAAATGTGGAAATGCCATGTTTTCCATACGTGGCGTGTTCATGAGTTGGAAACCCATCTTCTCTGTACATTTACGCTCCGAAATTGAAACGAAAAATGTTATTTATCAAGGTGCGTTACATTAAAAAAATTTGAAATGATTTTCAACACAATATAAATTCAGCTTTCTTTTCAATTCAAAACACATAATTTCACGCAGAACAACGCCTGCGGGGTCAGCTAGTTCATTATAATAATTATTCTAGAGCATACTTCTTTATGTTGTGAAGTATTTTCGAATTTGATGCTCGAGCAAGTTCCATAAAAGCTCAATGGGGTTTAGGTCCAGAAATTCAGAAAGCGTTCGCAACTAGTTTTTCACATTAAACAAAAATCAGAACTTCGCATTTGGCACAGTATGTTTGGGGTCCTTATCTTGTTGGAACCAAAACATCTGTTCCAATGTCAGTTGCTAAGCACATTGTCCAACAAGGTGGCTGCCATACAACCCCAAACCATAACACTACTTCTACTATGTTTACGCTTGACAAGCACCTTATTTTCCCTTTCAAAGGTTTTTCCCATTTCCCTACATCATACCTATTTCCTTTCATCACGAAGATGTAAATCTTGATTTTAAAATTCTGGGGGCTTTGAAACTATTTACTTCTGAAATATAGTCGGCTAGAGCTAGTCGGCTATCATATCCGTTTTTTTTTTTTTAAGTTCTAAAATCTGTATCGTCAGAAACAACTTTACAAAACCCTTGATAAACTTTCAGTTGGAATTGATGAGCTTCCATCTTTGGATTTAGCTGAACTCGCTGTTCGACACGCTTGTTTTTGCGATTTATTCGCAAGGTTGGACTATTAGTACGAAGTTTTGAAAAACAAATTCAGCTGCAATTTAATCTTTCATCACTCCATATACCGTGAATAAATTCGGTTTACGATTTTTCCTATATCCCTTAAGATTTTGCTCTCAACATTAAGTTTTTGATAAGTTTTCTTTCATTGGAAGCTATTCTCTTGCCTTTCATTTTCATACCTTTGATCGCACTCTGAGACCTCTAACTTTTATAATCACTTGAAACAAACTAAAATTGTTATTTTAAAGCCACACAAGTTATTGAGAAAAGCTAAACTAACTTTACTCGCGAATTGCTGTTTGCGAAAGCATTTCAAAGGATATTCTAGATCATTCAAAAACAAAAAAGGAAAAAAGGCGACAGGCGTACATGGGTCTCCCACGTTTCCTTCTGGAAGTTACATACATCGTGCTACATAAAAACTCCATAGAAAGTATGTTTCTCTATTACAGTGAATATATAACCTTTTTTTTTAAGAAAAGCAGGCATTTAGAAAAACGCCCCAGAACGTTTCTTTAGTTTTGGCCAATACTGTATATGTTATTAATAATAATTAATTATTTTCTGAATCAACATTAAAGTCGCGGCCAAGTTCAAGGGTGATTTGGTTGTGGTAACTATGCGTGCATTTATTTTATATGAAAGGAATTATATCTGGGGTATTAACCGCCGTTGTTGTAATGAAAAACACCCGTTCGATTGCATTGAAATATACTCACGAATGTATGTACATATGTATATTCACGTAAAAAAATCTATGTCCAATCTAATAAAGCATTTATTTCTATTATGAGTCATACAATATTATTGATAGCCACTCACCAGCGTAACAAAGCCCAGTTGGAAATTTAATACTTGGTAACGCATAAAGTATTCAATTCAGTAATATACGACACTCAAAGCTTGTCAAATGCGTTGTGATCCTATTGTTGTGAATTCTGATACCTTCAACCTAGATCTCATGAACTCTGAAATAATTGATATGTCGGTATCATGAAAACCAACTTTATAGGGCTTGCTATCAGGAAATAGATGACAGATAAGCTAAGGTATTAGGTATAAATTTGTTTCCCTTTAAAATCTTTGAAAGCATGTTATTTGGGAGTTGCTGGAATAAAAGCATTTGATCCACTTTTCTCCATCAGGAGAGAATAGTGTCATTATTAATTTCTTAAAAGCTTATGCATATGTATATTTTACATGTAGCACCTGTTGCTTCATTGATCGTGCAAAACAAATTATTTTGTTGTATAGTATTAAAATTTATATTTCAATATAAAATGGAATGAACTTTTTAAACGACGTACGCCGTAGAATGAGCGAAATTATATTTTTTTAAGCCGGACTAATTATATGACCGAATTTGGTAGATCAGGAATAACGTTTGTTAATAGCTGACGTTCTTGCATGACGCCATAAAACGTTCATACCACTTATGTATACACATACACATCTGTAATAAACATATGTCTGTACATAAAGCAATCCTATCCTATCATTTTTCCGAAAATTAAGATACAAAACTGCACAACGAACTTGTCAGAGACATTAAATTTTAAACCCAAGACTGCAGGAGAGAGATTCATAGGAGTAAATATCTAAACTGAACAATGGGCGCTGCACCGCCCATTTTTAGATAACTAACTAAAACATCAAAATCCATCAAATTCGGTGCATAACAAAATTTTTATATTAATCTTTCACATTACAGTGTAGAAATCCACTAACGAAGGAAGTATCGGAATCTATGTAAAGAATATCTTAGGAGCATGATATTAAGTTTAAAAATTATTGAAATCGGACCATAACTTTTTAAGCGTGCAGATACCCCATATATTAACATCAGTGCCTATTACAGGATTTGTTCGGATAGTAATGGGAATAATTTTCTTTCGCCGCGACTGTACTTCGAAACGTGCGCACACAGACTGGATTCGGTGGAGAGTGATCGTAACTAACGAACGAGCGGCTGGTCAGTTGTCTCCGAGCACCTGGAGAGTCAGGACCAACATTTTCGCGTGTTTCTGTGAGTGGTGCAAGCCGAAAATGCAGCGCTCGTTAGAGTATGCGGTTAAAATCCCAGATGTTGCTTTAGCAAGAAGTGGTGTGTTTCGGTGGCACCAGGCCTTTTTGGAGGGCCGGGAAGAGTCCGCTGATGAAGTCGACTAAGTATTCGTAATTGCCCAGATGTTACATTTATCAGAATCTGTAGTTCATGAGAATCAAGTGACATTGTAGCGGAGCACTTGAACATGTGCGCGAAGATGGTTCCAAAAGTGCTCACCCCCCAACTTTGGATAACATAATCGAATAATATACAGGAATAAGTGATTCCTTACCTGAAAAGTCCTATGAAAGGCAAGCATTTTGAGAGAACAAAGGGGATCCAAGCAGAATAAACCTCGGCTCTCAAGATTATTCCGGAGAATGCCTACCGTGACGCCTTCAATGCATGGAAATCGCGCTGGCAGCGCTGCATCAATACAGAAGGAACCTTTTTTGAAAGTTTTTAAAGAATTGTAACGATTGGTTCAATACATTTTTTTAAATCCACTCGGTCCTATTACTTTCCGGACAAGCCCTGTATATGTTATTTTACGTAAAATATGGATACATTTCGCAACTATACTACTGAAATTCAGATAAAATCTTTTCCTGATGATAGTTCATATCAGTGAATATGTGAGTTGTTTTAGTGTAAATCAAAGAAACTACGTGAGTATATGACATAAAGAGTAAATTAAGAAGATACCAATTTTTATTTTAATCATTTTATCCTTCTATGAAATAAGGAATGCTCTTTCGTAACATTTGTTTATTTAATATAAACGTTTGTCGGCAACTAACAATATTTGATTACCTTTGAGCCAATTAAATTGCGAGATTATACCCGAACTTTGCCACTCCTTACTTGCTATTTCTCTTTTATGGCAATTCAGTGACAAAGCTGTCAAAATCAGAGATCGTGTCGTGCATCGTCTACTGTCGGTTTGGCAACAGATTGCTCAATATACAGCACGCATATTGTGTAATAAATAGTTGAACAATTTAAAGAACAAAACTCATGGAAAATAACAATATTCTTTTTTTTTTAATTATACTTACTTATATTGTAATCAATTATTTTGATTTGAAAAATATGAATGAGACATGTTCCTAAACAAATACCTACTGCTTAAATTGTTTATATTAATCTAAACGGCCGCATAAACCATGTATTCGATGTATAGAAAATAGTTACAAAACATCTTTGGAACAGGTCAATCCTAATTATTACTATACAATCGTTTTAAGCGTAATTTTATATCCTTTATATAGAGTTTCAATATATTATTTTAAATTAATAAAATACACACAGCTTATTACTATTATTTGATAATTAATTTCAAAATAAAGCATCTATCTGTAAGTCCATACAACCATACAATCGAGTTTACGAAAGTAGGTGACTGGCCACAGGAATATGCGCTGGGGTCTTTATATATGGTGTCTGCATCCTTGATAAGATATGGTACGATTTCGTCAATTATTAGTCGTTAGATAAAAAACCTTGAGGTCACTAGGGATAAAAGGGATGCCTGGATAACCCCACCAACTTTTGTTGAAATTGGTAAAGTAGTTTCTGATATATTGAATTTACCTTAACTGTGGGCGGAGGCAATCTCTTAATTTTTACACCTGCTCCTCTGAAGCCTCTCCCTACCATCTTCATTGTGAAACTTAATGCTTGTTTCGCATTTATTCAGTTAACCGTTGTGTGGGGAGTGGGCGTGGTTATTATTTTCAGAGCATTTTAAAAATAACTAAGAAGAGCTCTTCTAAGCCAGCTTGGTTGAATTAACTAAAGCGTTTTGAAAGATATACATAAACATTCAACCAATTATAGGGCTTGGTCACGCCCATTTTAAAAACTTGTTTAACCCAGAGGTATCTCTAATTACATTATCTCTTGTACCTAATTACGAGTCGGCTTTAGTATACCGTCCCAGGATCTCGGGAATAAAATGGGTAAGGTCGGATAGGGGAGATTCTCCAGAAATTACAGTTTTGTTTCTTAATTTAGTGCTTAATTACGTCATTTAATAGGTTTTCGGTTCGTAGCAGTTGTCCGATTACGCCCATCGGCAAACCCCCCTCCCCCTTGGGTATCACGTTTATTTAAATGAATAATAATTTCATAATTACTTATGCTTGGAAAAAAGTAGTGAAACAAGCGATCCTTTAGTTAATAAATGCCACCAAATCCCATTACATGCCAATGCCTCAAAGTCAAGTATTTAAATAGCCATGATAGCCATGGTGATTGGGTCGTATATTACATATGTAAATATGCTAAGAAAGAGAAGAAGTTTGAGGGAGTGAAATGTCACACTAGTAGGGGGCTAGAATAACTAGTATTATTCTTGTAGATAAGTAAAATTTAACAAGTTGGAATAGTATTAGATTATAACTAGCAATTCCATCTGCTTAATCTGAATTTACTTACTTAAATTGAATTAAATTAATAAATAATTAAATAACATATTATATTACAAATTATACATTTCTGGATTAATTTTCATGCGTGGAATAATTTTAATTATTTATATATAATCTTTACGGTATTATTTTATTATTTTTAATTAGCATAAAACAGGTACATGTGTTTCTCACCGAATACAAACTTGTCTGAGGAAAATGTGGCATAAGGTTCATGCCACTTATAACCAGCGGGCAGGTCAAGAAACTAATAAACGCGAACATTTCGTAAAGTGGACAATTCTCATATTTTTATGCTTTGACAAGCACTGGCCGCTAATTTAGTTACATACATATGTATGTACATACTATACATATGTATATCTTATACTTTTATTATTTTTCTATAGGATGGAAACCATTCATTCTTTCTGTCATACGCTAAGCTTGCCTCGCTTTGATGTCAATGTTTAGGCTGTCACGCAAAGCACGGAAACTTTTATGTTAATCAACCTTAAGAATATGAAGGGGATGAACCATTAAAGTTTCGGATAGGAATGTCAATTCGGCCTTTAGAAACTCATAGAAATAAAGGGTTATCGATTTCGAAGTTCCCTACTTTTTTATAGAAAAAACACTGAAACTTCAAATTTATCGGGCAATGTTTATTAACGTTCGTAAGAATATTCTTTGGCATTTATTATTTGAAGATTATCTCTTTCAAATGTTAGCCGCGGTTTCGTCTCAGATGGCCCATCCGTTGAGTCCAATTTTCGATATTTCATTCGAGTATTTCGACTGGTTACTGGCGAATGACACGATTGATGTTTTACTCCAAGACCTGAATCGAAGCGGGATTGTCTGTATAGACTTTAGACTTTAACATGATTACACGATCTTCTCTCAATAAATCCATTGTAATATCCATCCTGTTTACTAAAAATGGCGCAGAATCGATTCGCCACGGTCTTTTTATACACTTTCATCTACTGCTGCTATATTTTCTTCACTGCATGCTGAACATAGTCTATTCGTCCGATTATTATCGAATAATGAATTCTGGATCTCAAGATGGATGATGGTGTTGCGAATAGTATGCTCAATAGACCGATTATGTTGACCATAAGTTGAACGAAGCGGGCGAAACACATTCCTTCCAGAACGTAATTTTGGTAATGTACGTTGAGCAGGCGTAAGTCTTTCTATGATGAAATGCCAAACAATACTGAACAAAAATAAAATGACAGCTTGACACGACTTACAAACGTGTGATCTGTAAAAAAAGAAAGGATATTGAAACAAGTACATCCACCTGGATCCCCCGTTACGTGATTACATAAATATGCACATGTTTTTTGTGGGGTTCTTCAGCAATTGGATACTTACCTGCTGTTGGTGAGTAAAGGCAGTTGGTAGACAAAAAAATATATATACATACATACATACGAGGTGTGTTCAAAAAGTATCGCGAATTTTGTGTTGTTCAAAAATTATTTATTTATTCATGAATATCTATTTTGTCCACTTCAAAGTAATCCCCATGAGATATTATACACTTGTGCCAAAACCGTTCCAATCTTCGAAGCACTTCAAAAAATCACTTTTTTTTATCTTCTTTAGCTCCTCCTTCGATGCCGTCTTTATCTTGTCAAGAGAAGCGTAACGTCGTCCTTTCATGGGCCTCTTCAGTTTAGGGAACAAGAAAAAGTCACAAGGGGCCAGATCTGGGGAATACGGTGGCTGCGGCATCATTAGTGTGTTGTTTTTGGCCAAAAAGTCGCGCACAAGCAACGATGTGTGTGAGCAAGGGCGTTATCGTGGTGCAAAGCCAACTTTTGTTCTTCCACAAATCCGGGCGTTTCTGCATAACTTGCAGGTAATATTCCTTATTGACCGTTCTTCCTTGTGGCAAGAACTCATGATGCACCACGCCCCTGCAATCAAAGAAAACTGTCAGTTACGATTCGCGATACTTTTTAAACACACCTCGTACATTCATATGTATGTAAATTGCTAAAGCGAACTTGTTGGTCGAGTCCAAGCTTAACCATTTCCAATGAAGCCTCAAAAGAATAGACTAACTTAGAAGCCTAGAAGAGTAAAGAAGAGTAGTATATAACTGTTCTGCTGCTATTACGAATAGCCTGTTTACTAAAAATTGCGAAATTATGCCATATTTTGTTGGACTCACGTCCCAGACTTGTCTTAATTATTCCCTGAACAGGTTATATTAAGTTTGTCACGAAATTTGTAACCCCCAGAAGGAGGTGTCGAAGATCCTACAAAGTATATACTTATATAAATGATCAGTATGAGCTGAGTTGATTTACCCATGGCTCTCTGTCTGTCTGTCCGTCTGTATATGTATATACGAACAAGCCCCTCAGTTTCTAAGATATCGTTTTAAAATTTTGCCAACCTCATTCTCCTCAAGAAGCTGCTCATTTTTCGGAACTGCCGATATCGGACCACAATAACATATAGCTGACATACAAACTGAACGATCGGAATCAAGTCCTTGTATGGAAAACTTTCGCATTTGACAATTTAACCTCACAAAAGTTGGCACAGGTTATTTTATAAGATAGTAATGTAATGTCGCTTTTTCATTGGAGTGTTTTTTTACGCGGCGGGTCCCAAACCCAGCGCACAACCCTATACAGGGGGGTTGTTTCGCCTTCTCACTTTAGCTCGCCTTCAAACGGATGTTCTTAGGCTACCCAGAGGATATTTGGTCAAAGACCAGAAGTCGTGAGCTGATTGAGTCATATGTAAAATAATCTTTTCTGGCCACTCCCAAGTGAATGGCGATCAGAGAACTTTTCTCACATGCGTGAACTTATACACATGACTCCATCCTCTAACTTTGAAGTTGTAGATAATTTCGTCTATCTTAGAACTAGCGTAAACACCACCAACAATGTCAGCCTAGAAATCCAATGCAGGATAACTCTTGCCAACAGGTGCTACTTCGGAATGAATAGGCAATTGAGAAGCAAAGTCATCTCTCGACAAACAAAAACCTAACTTTATACATCGCTCATAATTCCCGTCCTGCTATATGGTGCAGAGGCTTGGACGATGTCAACAACGGATAAGGCGACGTTGCGAGTTTTCGAGAGAAAAGTTCTGCGAAAGATTTATGGTTCTTTGCGCGTTGGCCACGGGGAATATCGCATTCGATGGAACGATGAGCTGTACGAGATATACGACGACATTGACATAGTTCAGCGAATTAGCAGACAGCGGCTACGCTGGCTAGGTCATGTAGTCCGGATGGACGAAAACACTCCAGCTCTGAAAGTATTCGACGCAGTACCCGCCGGGGGAAGCAGAGGAAGAGGAAGACCTCCACTCCGTTGGAAGGACCAAGTGGAGAAGGACCGGGCTTCGCTTGGAATATCCAATTGGCGCCAAGTAGCGAAAAGAAGAAGCGACTGGCGCGCGGTTGTTAACTCGGCTATAATCGCGTAAGCGCTGTCTACGCCAATTAAGAAGAAGAAGAATAATGTAATATAGGAAGAAATTGTTCAGATCGGCCTACTATAGCAAATAGCTGCAATACAGACTGAACGATCGGAATGTGGTGCTAGTATGGAAAACTTTTGCATTTAACAAGATATATTCACGAAATTTGGTATAGATTGTTTTCTAAAGCAACAATGTAATCTCCGAAGAAAATGTTCAGATCGGTTATCTATAGTACATATAGTATACATACATATGTAGCTGCCATACAAACTGAATGATCGGAATCAAATTTGCATGGGAAACTTCCTCATTTGACGATATATAGTAAGTACCTTCACGAAATTTGGTATGGATAACTGCTTAAGGTAATAACATAATCTCCGAAAAAACTGTTCAGATCAAATTACTATATAGCTTCCATACAAACTGAACACATAGTTACTGAAAGAAATGCACCTGTAAAGGGTATATTAGCTTCGGTGTAGCCGAAGTAAACGTTTTTTCTTGTTTTATTTATCATTGGTTATAAAAGATGAATAAGAAAGACAACATGATCAATATACATACTTACATACATATGTACATATGTACATATATACATATCGGTTATTGATAATTTTTGTATTTCTATGAAACATCAAAAATCCCAAGTAATATGGACATATGTACATATGTACGTCATGAATTGAATTTGCAAATAATATGAGTTATCTGTAATTGAATTAAATTTTTGATTCTGGGACTGGGTTATTACTGTTACCACAACATGACTAACATATTATTTTGACTGTAAAGTATAAAAAGTACGAGTATACTCACGTTTATAAATACATTACTCACATGACGTTGAAAAGAGTGAATGAAAGTGAGAACCACTACGATGACCAATTTTACTTCCAATCGCCACATGTCGTGAATTTCGGTTTTTTATGACGAAGTCTCTTCTCCAGCTGCTGAGACTGAGTTCACACGAAGGGTTCTTTGTCGTCCAAACAGGTTTTTGTTGGCGAAGGGACGACGAGGAAAGACGAAAGGACCGTGCTCCCCAGCTATGAATGAATACCGAATGTATATCAATTGATACTTTCATTTTATATTCAGAAATTTGAATTGTATTATCCCTGAAATGTGTTATATATACATACATATGTTTTAGAAAGGGGTGAATAAAAATTAGCTAATCAAAAATACTTTTGAACACCACGTACAAGAACTTGAGTTTGTGATATAAAAGAAATTTGTCCGACTCAAGCCGGCTGGCTCATGTTGCCTATGTTTAAGCGAAAAGAGAATTTGTCGAGACTGAGCGTAAAAGTGTCTCTGTGTGAACACAGTCTCACTCAACTTCATACAAAGCAGCGACTTGTAATATGGTGGTTTGTGGTGTATGCGATCAGCCGTTCACGATCCGGAATGGAATTGATTACGCATTCTCTTGGTAACATAAGAAATGCATATATTTGTAAATACCTTAACGGCAGAGAGAAGTTTCTCCTGCGAGTTCAATTGAGTGTTCGGAGAGTTGCTTGATTGTACGGTTTGTTTTACGCGAAGTATGAACATATTGCTTTGTTTATGCGTTGTGTATAGAATGAATTTATAACTTACATATGTACATACACAAATGAACACACAACCATTTATGTACGAATATGTTACTCCATGCGTAGATTGAATTGTATTTATGTATAAGCGAGAACAAATGTTTTATATTTGTTTATATGCAGCACGCAAGCGGAGTCTCTGAGTGTGAACGGCTGAGTGGGTCCGAGAGCCGTTGCTTGGTTCGAATAAAAGTGCAGTAAGCACAGTTTTCAGTTTCGATTTATACGCACGTCGTGTTGTGCCTTTGCAAATGTTTGTACTTCTGTAAACGTGTTTAATTATTAATCAATTTCTGGCACTCATTAATATTGTATAGAAAAAACGAAATCAACGACAATTCCTTTTAATCGAACTCCCTGTTCACTTTTATAATCAAAGCAAATTTGAATTCGACATACTTACGTGGTTGGAGAACACCGTAATTACATATGTATATTAATACATACATATGTATCTGCTAATAACTATAGTACATCAGCAAAAAAATCGGTGTTCGATGTGAATGGATGGGCAAATATCAAATGCTTTAAAATTAGATATTAATTTCTGTGCGTTATCGGCTCACTACGACGACCTAAATCGGCAGCTAGTTTCTTGCTCGGGTACATTAGATAATGAACTGAGCAGAAAGCATACAACTGCGAGCCCCTGAATGTGTGCACTAAATGTTTAATGAAAAATAAACAAAGAATAAGAACACATAAATAATTGAATGAATAACAATCCGCGGTGACGTCCAAAGTAGTGTTTGCTGCGAATCCTTCACTTTGCGTTTCTTTATGCTCCTCACTTCCAATTCGAGGCACTGCGCATGTGTTAAATATTTGGTGTCAAAGCGAATGCTGACTAACGTTGGCCATTTGCACAAAAATCTGAAAATAATAAATGTGTTTTGTTTACAAGTATTAAATAATGTCATTATACATCATAAATTATACGAAAATTAGATTATTATTAAGTGCACCGAGTTCACAAGAAGTAAAAAATCACTTCGTCATCCACATCCAAAGCAAATCTAAACAAAGTCTATGAGTGAGTAAATTCAGTGTATGTATGTACATATGTGTATGTGCGTTCAAGATAATATACACATATGTATGTACAAATGTATGCATGCATGTGACGAGTTTTCCTATTTTTCTTTGTTTAAACGGTCTTTATTAAAAATATTAAAGTAAGAAGTTTCGCAATTCTCTTTGAATATATAATAATCGATTAGATTTGTTTATTGACTATTTGAATTCCGTTAAATAAATTGTGCATAAATACGTACATTCTGTATACATAAGCCATCAGTTGTTCACATCTCAGCACTACCTTCGAAACACAAGTGTATTACAAAAAAATGTTTCGAAATTCATCAATTCCTATGCCGACTATAATCGCTTTGTTCGTAATAATGGCTGAGCTAATTGCGGCGGCGGAAGGCATCCCGCGCTATCATCAGTATGCCAACAATGGCAAATCAGCTGTTTCCGAGGATACAGTGGTAAGTGAAACTTCTGTTATACATGTACATATGTATATTAACCGTCAACAACAAATAAAATCATTAAATTGCCACAACAACATTCAATATGTAAGGTTATTGAACTCAAGTACAAATTTCTGACCGGTTGTGACGTATGTTTTTTAGCCTTATTTCCCATATCTCCTCTATGAATGACGCGCCTTTTCTACTTAAAATATACAAATGTATGTGTGTATGCAGTTGCTTATGGCGCCTTGCTGTTGCGTTTTTGACTTGTCCTTCAAAGACGTTGTCGTCCATACGCGCAACAAACACTACTACATAAACCAGGCGTATGTATACATTAGGGTGCTTCAAAAAAATATTGAATTTTTTTTTCAGCTCTTACCCCTTCAAAAGTTAGGGATTGACAAAACAAAAATCCTCCCTCAAACCAGGCGCTGTAGCTTAACTCTAAGGGTCGCTATTTTTTTAAGGTTCCCATTCGTTTATCATAGGAATTTTCGTTTTTTCATTCAAACTAAAATTCAACCAATTAATTTTCGTTTCTCAAAAATGACCATCACATATTCCGCAAGTTGACCTTTAAAATTTTAAAAGATTTTCTAGCGAAAATTTTTATTTTGTCAATCACAAACAATTGAGGGGGTAGGAGTTGGAAAAAAATTCAAAATTTTTTTTGAAGCACTCTAGTATTCATACTATATACCTGGAATAAAGGGACGTTCAACTTATTCCAGTGTGAGAGCACCTCAAAATTAGCGTTTTTTTATAACATTTTCCATTATGGCCAGATTGAACAAAATAATAATTAGTGCGCATTTAAATTGAAACACCCAACATTTAGTACGAATAAAAATTACTATATATTTCTTATATGGAGAAACTATTTAATCTTTTTAAAGTATATTAGAACAACTGACTTTTGACCTTTCAATACCCAATAAAAGGATTTAAGCTTGTTAGCTCTCAATCATTAAATGTTTTTAATCATTTTCCATTGAAAATGATGCTTCGAATTACAAAACGTTTCATCAAATACCTTTAAATTTTACAAATTTATTTAATTTTCATTGTTTTACATTTTTCATAAGTGGTCTTGAACGATGCAACAAATCCCTCCGTTTACAAATTTTTTTGGTAAGATTTCAATCTGGCCATCGCCCGTATCCAATTGATAAACGTCAAAACCTACTGAACTCGATTAGCTGTCAAAGTTCAGTAGGTTTTGACGTTTAGCAATTGCTCTCTCACTTCCAGTGGGAGAGGAGTTAAACATCTCTTTATCTCTCAAAAATTTTAAGTGAGTAGATTACAATTAATCTATTTACAATTCTAGGCCTTTCCCACTGTCGTTGAAAATTTATAAAACAATAGTTTTTGACCACCCGATCGAAGCTTTGCCATTTGTGTCATTTCTTGACATTTTGTAGTATCTACATCAGGTGTGATAATGTGATAAATTGCTCTACTGACAAATCAGAGACACACTGGGCGATTTCATATAGACTAGCTTCTAATCATCGCTGTGACGAGATTAACAACTGTCATTTTTGGATGTCAATATCTTGATAAATGCAGTAAATTAGTGATATACTCGTAATCTGCTCAACAGCTTAAATCTTGTGACATATGTACATATAAGGACCACATCCCTATTTGGATTGATTAATTATTAGTAATATAATTATTTCGTAAATATGGATTGAGTAATTTTATTCGGACCTTTTGGCATTATTGAGCACCCTTTTGACAACATAGGGTAATTTTTTTTGTCACTTTTTTAGTTTATAGATATTATCCCAAAACTACATTGTACACATTTTTGGCGTATAAAATACCTCCCCCATCGTTTTTTAAATTTTTTTTTTTATATTAAGGGTGTTTTCCACCCACAAAATGGAAAAATTATCAGAGAACGATAGGAAGAAGATTTGATTATAATTTGACTAATTTTTCTTGATTTTTTTATTTTCGGATAATTTCCAACCTATGTAGTTATGGTGATCACCGCAAAATGTTTTTTTCTCAAGACGTTCTGTTAGAAGCTCTATTACCGGATTATTCTTCAATATTTCTGTGTGAAAATATTACCCTAGGGTGTTAAAGTTATGCTCTATAATGTACAAAAGGTTCGAATAAAATTACTCAATGTGTTTTTTTTTATATTAGTGGAAATAAACTAATCAAAATGGTAAAAACAGGAAGTGTGGAAGGGGAAAATATATTTTTTAAATTATTAATAATAAACTTTAGAGCAAATTTTTTTATTTCCGATATTTATGTTCAAAATTTTATTTATTCATTTTAAATCCGATTTTTGAAATAAAAATTTACTTTTAACTCTTCAGTACGGTGCAAATACTGTAAAAAAGGATTTAAAATTTTTAAATTATTTTTTATTAAGAATTTCGGGATTACAAACAAAAATTTATTCAAATGTTGATTCAATTATACTATTGCATTATTTGCAACCATGATTGAGACCAACAGAATTAAAAAATGTCCGATTAATTACTATGAGATAACGTAGAAAAATATATACATATACAGTGGACTCGCGATAATATGAACTAATTAAAAACAGGACTGTTAATTTTTGCGAGATTGTTCATATTTACGAAAGGTGCAAAAAGGAAAAAATGTAGTATTAAATTAAATTTTTTTTTATTTTAAACTTCAAAATAAACTTTTTTTATTAATTTTTTTCGTTACACAAGTAAAATAATGTTGCATGTAAACAAAACAGTTTAGATATAATTTCATATTATACATATTTTAATTTTATAAAAAGTTGAAGCTCATTTTGGAAAAAAATCGGTAATCCCCTTTTGCTGTTTCTTTTGTTCAACCACCTTAAAAACTGCTTTTTCCCTTAGGTTCTTTAATACATTTAATTCCTTTTGTTCAACCATTTCACTTTCAGCCCATTCCAAAGCATTATTAAATATGTCAATAGCTTCTCTTGCTGTAATCGTCTTTTGCGACTCTACAGTATAGTCGTCTTCGTCGGATATTTCTTGTATTTCATTTTCATTGGATTCAATAGCATCCTCGTTCCATTCTCTATCTGTAGTGAATATAAATAGTAAATACAACTTTTTTGAGTTTACGTTTCTGATAAAACAAACCTCAGGTCTCAAGTTTTGTAAAAGATTGGCTGCACTCTCCTCCAAGTCCCCCACATTCATATTCAAGTTCCTTCGAAGGGTATTCAAAGGAATTTCATCTTCAGGATCTTCTTGATTTTCAAGCATACTAAAAACATTGTTCCAGCATTTTGATAGTACAGCCTCATCCACTTTATTCCATGCAGATTCAAGGGTAATAATATCGTCCTTAAGTGAAATTTGCTTCAATGACTCTAGCAAGTCACATCCTGTTGCAGCAACGGAAGCCAAAAGACTGTTTCTGTAATAAAGTTTTGTAATCCTGATTGCATTTTGGTCCATGGGTTGTATAAAGGGGGTGACGTTGGGTGGCATAAACATTGCTAAAATAGAGCCGTCTTCACTTTTAAGTTCATTCTCAGGTGGATGCAATGGAGCGTTATCAATTAAAAGGACAGCCTTAACTGGTAGACCTTTTTTTGTTAAAAATTTCGTTACCTACATAAGTTGTAACACACATACATAAGTTGTAAGCTACTGAAATACGAGTTAAAACTTACCTTAGGTATGAATGAACGATGGAACCAATCTTTGAAGATAGCGGCAGTCATCCAAGCGGACTTTGAATGTCTATAATGAACAGGGCAGTCAAACCCCTGAAAACAAGGGGGGTTTCTGGCCTTGCCTATCACAAGGAGCTTGAGTTGATAAGATCCTTTCGCATTTGAACAGCACAAGAATGTTATTCTTTGCTTTTCCATCTTTGCTCCTGGGGTTGTTTTTTCTAATGATAATACATACGTCTTTTGTGGTAAAAGTTTCCAAAATAAACCGGATTCGTCGGCGTTGTAAACTTGCTCCCGGCTTAAACCAAGCTCTTCCATTTTCGTCTTTAGAGCTTTTTTGAATGGATCGACCAACTGGGGCTGTGAAGATAATTTTTCCCCAGAAACTTGGAGCAACCGAACGCCATGTCTCTTTTTGAAATTTTGGAGCCATCCATCACTGGCATTGAAATCAAGGCAATTTTCTTTAATTGTACAATGAAGCACCTTCGCCTTTTCTTTTAACATCAGTCCGCTCACCGGGAGTTGTTTGTCCCTCATATGCAAAAACCATCTATACAACGATTTTTCCAATTTTGGATACTCTGATGGACGCATAGTTTTCCTTTTTCCAGGACCCATAAATGTATTGTTAACACATTTAAGGATAGCATTTTTATTTTACTTTATTCCACATACTGTAGACTTTGCCACTCCATATTTAGTTGCTAAATTTGCAACACTTGCCCCTTTTCGTAAGCATTTCAAAATATCGGATTTGTCTCTTAAAGTCAGAAACGTATGCTTTTTGTGTGCATGTTTCAAAATTATTTACATTTGATTATTTCTTAAGAAAACAAAGAGGCACTTCGCTCGGCATAAGTCAAAAAAATCGATTTGCCAGAAAACGCGTTTAAAGTTTTCAACTGACTATAACCTTACACGAAAAACAGGAAATATATTCTTTTCTCAAGCGGAGCATATAAGAGGTATTCATATGAATTTTTCACTCAACATGAAGTATGATATAACGAACAATTCTGCAACATTAACTCAAAAATCACGTTTTTTGATTTATGCCGGTCTTGCAGCAAATGAGCGACTTATGCTTGCGTGCAATCACCAACCAAAAACACTTAAAAATTCTTACAGAGGACTGACGTAGACAAAATCAAACCCTGTAATGAGCACATGTAAGCATTTTCGAGCGATGGGTAAATACATATGTATGTACATACATGCATATTGAATGCGAATAACTAGGGAATTCCCCAAATTACAAAGCGCTTTAAATTCGTTATTGACAACAATATTGTTCATATTTTAGAGCTTTTGTCCAAAGTTCATATTTTAGAGTAGTCAATGGTAGCCAAAAAGTGTTCATATTTTGGGGGGTTCATAATTTAGGGTGGTCATATTATCGCGAGTCCACTGTATGTACATACATACATATGTATGTATATGCCACATATTGATCGTATAAGTCTTAGCCAAATAAATATTTGCATTAAAAAAACAAATTTTGGTGTACTATAAGTTGACTTTTATGTTGATGAGTCAGTCACTTTCAACTAATACCAATAATTCAGTCGAATGATGAATAATGTGTCCTTCTCCTTACTTGTTTTACCTCATTATATGTACATAATGAATTACTTTTAGGTTAGCTTATGACTTTCCTTCAGACGTTAATAGCGTATTGCGTAGGAACATCTTTCAGCAATAAAAAAATGCTAATTGGTAGTTCATTAACCGCAAAATACTGGATTTATTTTAAGTATACATATGTATGTATGTATACTTAAATACGTGATAAGATAAATTTAAATTTTGTTTTAAAATGAGTACTTTCTATTATATACTTCCTTCTCTTGAAATAAATTAATTTTGTATACTATATACATACATACATAAAAAATTATAATTTTTTCAGAATATGATATTTTTAAGATTAATTGAAATGTTATTTATTTTCATGAAATGTTATTTGCGATTTGAGCAATTAAATTTAATTATAAATATTTACTAGAGCAAACAAAGGAAAACAGAGAAGCCACTATTGAGTTTTGTACGAAAAACCCTAAAATCAGATGTGCTTTTTTCGTAACAGAAAGAAGGACTGTAGAGAAATATTAGTACCATTTTATACAATCTAACATCTTATTCGCTTACACAACGTGCAGTGATCACTATCATAATAAGAAACAATGATCGTAAAGCAATGAGTAAACGTAGAAAATTTAGTTGGTATACAGATGCAGTACGAAGAACCATTCCGAGTGAACTACTATGTATATCCGAAAAATTAATCAAATGGTTGAATAATTCGTGAATAGAAGTCCCATTTACTTTTTTCATATATCTTTAATGTTTATAGTTAATAATAAATAGAAAATTTTCATAAAATACGATTTATATTAAAGAATGGAAAGGAAGAAAGTGCCGTGGGGCACACGGCCGTTGGTTTTAACGTGAAACGTCTATGTTAGCGAATCGCTTTTAAAGTAAAAGATTAAAATGAAAACAAGATTGACGCTGTTTTAAGTATTTTATAAATAATCCATACCAAATTTCGTGAATATATCTGGTCAAATGTGAAAGGTTTTCCTTGCAAGATCTTTATTCCGATCATTCAGTTTGAATGGCAGCTATACGCCATAGTTAACCGATCTGAACAATTTCTTCAGAGATTGGATTGTTGTATTAGAAAATATTCTATACAAAATTTCGTGAATATATCTTGTCAAATGTGAAAGTTTTCCATACAAGAACTTGATTCCGATCGTTCAGTTTATATGGCAGCTCAAATACCGTTTTGAAGCGTTTGTCCGCTGAACGTCAATGATTTTACATTGCTGTAAGTATAGGTATTCCAGTAGTAGAGGTACTCGCGAGGTCGGCAGCAGCTGCTTTGCGACGTTCCCGAAACCGTCTCGCTCGCTCGACGTCGGAAATTGGGGTACCTATGCATGGCCCATAGTCCCCTCTTTGTACCGATAGCCGTAATTTATATTTCTGGTTGGCTCTTGCACGAGCTGAGGCCGACATACCAAAATTTTTATATACATATTTATTATCACTTTCTGGTTATTTTAAATATAAAAACTGTCCAAATTACACTTATTTTTCACCGCGTCATATAGTCGGAGGCACGAGTGACACTGAATAGAAATAAGCGAGGGCGCCGGTTTCTCTAAATGTCATAACAGCGAGCTGACTATATAAGCGAAATATTCACATCATATTTTTGTTTCAAAGACTAATAGTTTTTTATTTATTAAGGTACGATGATATAACCTTTTCGTTACGGTCCACTTTTTAAACCTGCTACCCGTATGTTTCGGCGCGATTTTAAAGACGTTTCATGCCAAAAAAACATCCGGAAATTGTAATTAAATTTCTCGGATAAATTATATTTCAAAATAGTTTGCTAAGTTAGTTAATTACTATGCCAAATATGAGCGCGATCTTTCAACCAGTTTGTTTGCTGCAGCTGTTAAAGTCGTTGCAATGTCGTGTGCGGAATCATTGCGATTTTGGAAAAGGCATACGGTGATACATACATACAGTTTTATAGAAAACACAAGCTTACGATTGGTACAAAACCTTCAAAGATGGTCGAGAGATCGTTGAAAACATGCTTCGGACGACTTTTGATCTCTCCAACTGATGAAAATATTAAAAAAGTGAAGGATACGGTACTTGAAAATCGTCAAATCGTCAGGGAAGTCCCAGAGAGATGGCTAGAGAGCTCGACATCTCTCTAGAGTCCTTTTGAATGATTTCGGTGGATATTTTGGGTAAGAAACGTGTTCTTGTTCGACTCGTCCCATTAAAAGACCAAATTTTTTCATGCAAAAATACTGGAAAAGCCAGGTGACTTTCGTACTAGCAGTTACAAATTTCAAAAACAGATATAGAATTCGAACACTGAAAATATGTGGCGAAAAACTTTCGAATAATACATATTCAGTTAACCCATTTTTGCAAAACTTAAACAACAAAATTTTGGTTTTTGGAAAGTGCAAAAGAACAGCTGGTACGACGAGGAGTGCCGTGTCGCAGCGGAGAGAAAACAGGCTGCCTACCTCGCAACGTTACGATCGACCACAACACGTGCGGGATAGGACAGATACCGAGAGTTGAAGAGGGAAGCGAGACGCGTTTGTAGACAGAAAAAGAAAGAGGCCGAAATGCGTGAGTACGAAGAGCTTGATAAGCTGGCCGACAGGGGTAATGCTCGAAAATTCTACGAAAAGATGCGGCGGCTTACAGAAGGCTTCAACACCGGAGCATACTCTTGCAGAACTTAAATTATGGAAGGAACACTTCTCCAGCCTGCTGAATGGCAGTGAACGCACAACACCAGGAGAAAACGAACCCGATTCCCCAATCGATGACGATGGAGCAGACGTTCCATTGCCCGACCATGAAGAGGTTCCAATAGCAATTGCCCGCCAGAAGAACAACAAAGCGGCAGGGGCCGACGGATTGCCGGCCGAGCTATTCAAACACGGCGGCGAAGAACTGGTAAGGAGCATGCATCAGCTTCTTTGTAAAATATGGTCGGACGAAAGCATGCCCAACGATTGGAATTTAAGTGTGCTATGCCCAATCCATAAAAAAGGAGACCCCACAATCTGCGCCAACTACCGTGGGATTAGCCTCCTGCGCATATAAGGTTCTGTTGAGCGTATTGTGTGAAAGATTAAAGCCCACCGTCAACAAACTGATTGGACCTTATCAGTGTGGCTTTAGACCTGGCAAATCAACCACCGACCAGATATTCACCATGCGCCAAATCTTAGAAAAGACCTGTGAAAGGAGAATCGACACACACCACCTCTTCGTCGATTTCAAAGCTGCTTTCGACAGCACGAAAAGGAGCTGCCTCTATGCCGCGATGTCTGAATTTGGTATCCCCGCAAAACTAATACGGCTGTGTAATCTGACGCTGAGCAACACTCAAAGCTCCGTCAGGATCGGGAAGGACTTCTCCGAGCCGTTCGATACCAAACGAGGTTTCAGACAAGGCGACTCCCTATCGTGCGACTTTTTCAACCTGCTTCTGGAGAAAATAGTTCGAGCTGCAGAACTCAACAGAGAAGGTACCATCTTCTATAATAGTGTACAACTGCTGGCGTATGCCGATGATATTGATATCATCGGCCTCAACACCCGCGCTGTTAGTTCTGCTTTCTCCAGACTGAATAAGGAAGCAAAAGAAATGGGTCTGGCAGTGAACGAGAGCAAGACGAAATATCTCCTGTCATCAAACAAACAGTCGTCGCACTCGCGACTTGGCTCCCACGTCACTGTTGACAGTCATAACTTTGAAGTTGTAGATAATTTCGTCTATCTTGGAACCAGCGTAAACGCCACCACCAATGTTAGCCTGGAAATCCAACGCAGGATTACTCTTGCCAACAGGTGCTACTTTGAATTGAGTAGGCAATTGAAAAGTAAAGTCCTCTCTCGACGAACAAAAGCCAAACTCTATAAGTCGCTCATAATTCCCGTCCTGCTATACGGTGCAGAGGCTTGGACGATGACAACAACCGATGAGTCGACCTTAAGAGTTTTCGAGAGAAAAGTTCTGCGAAAGATTTATGGTCCTTTGCTTGTTGGCCACGGCGAATACCGCATTCGATGGAACGATGAGCTGTACGAGATATACGACGACATTGACATAGTTCAGCGAATTAAAAGACAGCGGCTACGCTGGCTAGGTCATGTTGTCCGGATGGATGAAAACACTCCAGCTCTGAAAGTATTCGACGCAGTACCCGCCGCGGGAAGCAGAGGAAGAGGAAGACATCCACTCCGTTGGAAGGACCTGGCTTCGCTTGGAATATCCAATTGGCGCCAAGTAGCGAATAGAAGAAACGACTGGCGCGCTGTTGTTGACTCGGCTATAATCGCGTAAGCGGTGCCTACGCCAATAAAGAAGAAGAAGAAAAATGTTTTTGCACCAATATTTTGTAGAAAATAAAACCTTTACGTTTTTTTCTGACCAGCACACTTAACGTAAGCTTTCGTTAATTCATGCCCGATCTTTATTCTGTAATCGTGCTTTTATGGGCCGTCTTCCCAATGTTCATTCAATAACCGACATACCTACAAGTATATAAATTTGAGTGTACTTAATTAAAATACTGAATATTTTGAAGGTATTGTTTGATCAAAAAGTTGTCTTTTCGAGAAGATTTTTGTCCACAGATTACATAAGTTTTATCACGTTGCCAATATTATAAGATGGATACGCATAAACACACATACATACATACATATGTATGTAGATATATCATATATTCTTTTAACACTAATACGAGCACATTCCGTTAAGATTGCTGTTATAAAAGTGGTCATAATTTTTATCGCTTTTGTCGTAATGATTTGTTTGCCTTGTCGTTGTGCTGTTCAAGTGCTTGGGACCATTTCCATTTTCAATTTCCATTTTTATCGCAAATTAAGAGCAACGCGAATGAAGTCACTGGCACTGTTTAATGGCAAGGCACAGCAGCAGCTTGCAGTAACCCCCATGCTGTTGTAGCATAACTAGTAGCAGTGGTGCGCACTCCACTTGTGGGTCCGTTGCCACTTTTCCTTTTATTTTCGATCATCAAATGCACTTAAGATGTACAACTACTGAACAAGTAGCACTGTCGGAGTGCAGATGTGTAAGTAACGGAACGAAGAAACAACAGAAGGAACTGCTGATGAAAATAGAAAATAAGATTTGAACCGACTCGAGCCATAATTGAAGGCATTGTTGATCAAAGTGTATGCAGCGTACACACATATTTACATTCATATGTACATATATGCACATCCACATATTAGTATTAGGGTCTAGCATTTGCATTCCTGTGCGAAAAAAATGGGTATAGAAAGAAACGGTTTGTCACCATGACAATAACCCTAAGCACACAGCACATGAACTTCAGTTGGGGATTCCCTTTAATACCTCGTCATAGTACCGTCACGAACCCGTTAGAAAATCTATGACCCTATTTGAAAGATAAGATCACGCACATACAAATTCGTCGAAAAGTACCTCTTGAATACACGCTAAGAAGCTTGCAGTTCTGTTTAGAAGAACAAAGTTACCATACATTGTTAAAAACTTCAGATATTTAATCTTTTGATTATCGATGAAGAAAAAGGTTTTAAGAAATGAACATAATGGTATACAAAAATAACAAGGTTTATGTTAATGTGTCCTTATACGTACAGTTATTTTTATTTGTACTTTAGACGTATTAAACAATAAACTCTTTTCCTATTTTCGATTTTGGTACTCTGTAGTTCGACAACCGTAATAAAAATATCGCAAAAACCTCGGTGGCAAAAACTAGCAGACTCTGCTTGAACAACAAGACGAAAACTAAATTGTATTTCACAATAACTCGATTAAAGTGATGAACAATATACATTTTAATATACAAAAAACATTTTCGGAACATTGAAAAAAGGAATAAATAAGAAAAACGTAACAAAGAAAACAACAAGAGAACTAAAATTGAAACACGAAACTGAAAAACTTAAGTTAAATAACTATAATGACTAAATAACTAAATTACTATAAGCTATAATAATAACTGCGAGAAGTCGAATTAAAAACATATTTAATCTGTAATTAATAAAAAAAACGTTTATTTTATAATTAAATCTGTTAGTTAGTTACAGTGAAATAAAAATTGGAATTATTAATTTGCAAATAGTTCGTTTAGTTTAACCGTGCGATTCTATACTGTGATACAGTCTCAAGTCTTAAAATTTGAGACTTTAAGTTAGAGACAATTTTTGAGACTTGAGACGATTTTGCTATTCTGTAAGTGACAGTCACAAAAGCTATTACATTTCTCTTTTCAGAGATGTTTTTGCACTTGAATGAAAATAAATATGTCGATAACAAATATTAGATTTTCTATAACATAGTCAAAAAACATAATTATCTTTGTTTCATAATATTTACGAAATTTATGTAAAATGTATTTATTTTTAACTTTTTCGTGTTTGAGTTGCTTACAAAATATAAAAAAACGACAATCCATTAATATCTATGATGATCTCTATTCAGCATATTCAAAATGGCAGACAAGAGCTCTTTTTAGTTTTGTGACCTGCTAACTACCAGGCAATATTTTGAGACTAACGCTAGAGACTGTTTAGTGAATAGTAACTAGTCACAACTTGAGATTTTACCTCAAGATGTCTCAAATAGAGACTAAAGACTGGTTACAGAATCCCGCTATAAGTTGAGTTGAGCTACGTGCATTTATCATATTTCAATATCATCCCTTATATTTCTAGCGATAGTAAAAAAATTAAATTAATTATTAAATTAATTATTAATTAATTAAATTGGAAAATTCTTCTGGCTCAAGCGTAATATTAATTGGAACTTCAAATTAAATTTTTTCGTCAGTGGTCAAAGGAAACACCATTTGCTTCGGGCACAGAGTTTTCATAATGGCATCACTCTTCCAAGATGCATCGGGAATCCCATTGTTGGGCTTGCCCGCTCTGTGCGAGGAACTTAAGTGTTGTTGACAGTCTCACGATTTTTGGAATTGAGGTTATCCTTGGAGCGACTTTTAATTGGGGTCTTATGTTGTCCAAAACACATAAAAATTCATGCTTGTTGAGGCGAAAAATTTTACATTAAGCTAAAAACACAAAAGAATGTAGATGTAAAGAAATTTTTAAAACCACAATTTTTTACTAACCTTATATCGCTTAGAAAAATAATGTCCGAATTATCTCGAATAATTTTTCTCTCAATTATTTCCTGAGAATACAATGCCACATAATTCAGTTTTAAAGTATAATCAACACAGTTTTAACGACAAATAATAATTATTTTAGCATAAAAAGAACAAAAGCAAACAATAGCATTGGGCTCTCGGATCGCATTGTATTTCGCATCGCTTTACAGAGTAAGCCCCCTGTCCTTTTTCACTTTCGCATTCGTCTTTATTCTCATTGATTGCCATAATTTCAATTAAGTCGTCAATAGGACCTTCTTGCAATAATTCTTCGATGTCAGCCGTTTAGATGTTGTCAAATCCATCGCTGCCTATGTGTATTATTTGAAAGGCATTGAATATTTGATTTTGGATACTCCCTCTCTGAATTATTTTTGCTAGCTCATTCGGATATTTTTTTTGCAGCGTTTTCGTCTCTTCTTGAATTTTTACATTATGAAAAGCGTGTATTTTTAGAAAACCTGTCAGCCATGCATGACTTGCAATGAAAAAAATTTCATTAGTTCCCTATGGGATAGTGATGATTCACACTCCTGAAGTCGGTTGTATATTCTAAGTGCTTTCTCTGCCAATAGATGATGAACCTTCATCACTTCTTAGGCTGTCTAGGATTTTTATGCCCTTACAACCAGTTGCTTCATGGTATTATAGTTTTTATACCCTGAACAGGGTATATTAAGTTTGTCACGAAGTTTGTAATACCTGAGACAGACATGTAGTAACAATACCATATATGGTACAAATACCACATGTGTGTCACCAAATACTAGCAAAATACCATATGAGCAATGCAGTATTTTGCTGGTATAATACTAAGATGTTTCATTGTGGTATTTGTATAAACACAGCTAAAAAGCAGGTAACAAACTTTGCTAAAAGCTTTTACACCAAAGCTCTTCGAAATATTCTGTCAAAATGACTTAAAAAATTAATTAATGAAATGGAAAACAAAACATTTTTCACAATTTTTGTTCCAGAAAAGCAGCAAATGCCTCATTTTATATGAGGATTTTAGAGAAACTGTAACCAAATCGCTTATTTTCTATGAAAATAGATTAACTTTAGAGCATTTTAAATAATTGAACTTATTTTCTCCATAACGCACAACAACATATTTATTGTTTACAATTTTTTTGAAATATTTAATGCCTATGAAATAAAGCTTGCACTTGAGTTTACTACGTTGCCATGTGTGTACCATGATACCTTTACTATGGTTTTGTTACTACATGTCTGTCTCGGGTATAACACCCAGAAGGAAGTATAAAGTATATAAATGATCAGTATGTTGAGCTGAGTCGAGTTAGCCATGCCCGTCTGTCCGTCCGTTAGCCTGTCTGTATATATACGAACTAATCCCTCAGTTTTTAAGATATCGTTTTGAAATTTTGCAAACATCATTTTCTCTACTTTTTGAAAAGCTATTAAAAACTCCTATTATGTAACTAACTTAAAAATAAACTTTAAGAACTGTGTTGAAATTATATATTGTGTCATTAATGAACTGCTATGTTAAATTAAAAGGGTATTTTCCTTAAAGTAAACAAGCTGTGAAGTAGAGCTGCTATTTGGATGAATCCAACACTGCAGAAAAACATGTTAGTATTTAATTTTTTTTAAATTCGTGTTAAATCAAAAATAACGTGTAAAAAAATTCTTCTTGACGAACCGTGCTATTTCAAAAAAAAAAAAACAAACAAGAAAAACGTTAACTTCGGCTGCACCGAAGCTAATATACCCTTCAGAGGTGTATTTATTTTAGTAACTATGTGTCAAGTTTGTATGGAAGCTATATGCTATAGTATCCGATCTGACCAATGTTTTCGGAGATTATGTTATTACCTTAAGCAGTAATCCATGTCAAAATACATGAAGATACCACGTCAAATGCGAAAGTTTTCCATACAAGTCCTTCCGATCGTTCGGTTTGTATGGCAGCTATATGCTATAGTTAACCGAGAGATTACATTGTTGCTTTGGAAAATAATGCTTACCAAATTTCGTGAATATATCTTGTCAAATACGAAAGTTTTCCATACAAGAAATAGATTCCAATCGTTCAGTTTGTATGTCAGCTATATGTTATAGTGGTCCGATATCGGCAGTTTCGACAAATGAGCAGCTTCTTGAAGAGAAAAGGACGTTTGCAAAATTTCAAAACGATATCTTAAAAACCGTGGGACTAGTTCGTATATATACAGACAGACGGACGGACGGACCGACAGACAGACGGACATGGCTAAATCGACTCAGCTCAACATGCTGATCATTTATATACATATGTACTTTATAGGGTCTCCGACGCTTCCTTCTGGGTGTTACAAACTTCGTGACAAACTTAATATACCCTGTTCATTGTATAAAAACCGGGTTAAAAAGATTTGACAGTAGTCACAAGTCACGATGCCAATGACTTCGCGTTTCTACGCTGATCACAACTGTTTAGTTAGTCGCTTTGAGCGAACGTTACTGCTCGGAGAAATTGGGAGCGAGAAAGTGATTGGACTGCAAAGTCAAACAGGTAGCAAGGAACGGCTTTTCTTTTGGCATTTCCTTTCTTAGATTTAAGTTTTAGTCAGCGTTAAACGGATGCCCAAATTATAATTTAATAAGCCATTAAAAAATTGATAAAGAACATTAAAATTGTATTATTTATATACGTATAAATTAAGTATATGGAATATTACTATTAGTAGATTTGAATTATCATATAAGAAGTAATAGTTAATTTGACATTTATTTACCAATATCAATACTTGTAGGCTGAATATTAGGTTGTTCCAGGGACATCATAGTTTTCTGTAATAATTTTCTACTCAATTTCGCGTCCCAATTGAATTCAATGAAGGCAGAATCAATAGAATATTGTATGAGTAATCATTTGCCAACTAAATGTAAATCAAACACAACTAAATTGACCCATGGGACTTTTAATAATATCTATGCCATTACCGTTTTATAGTATATATGTACAAATGTATAACCCTAATTTGAAGCGAATTGGAAGTGAAGAAGGTAGACAGTGAGTCTATTCCAAAAGCGATTTGATTTAGCAGTCTCACACATTTCATTTCCCCTTTCTTAAGTCGTATTCCTACACATTAGTGTGTGTGTGTACTTGTCCAGCATTGTGTGGAAACTACGTGCCACGACTTCGGTTCCCGCTTCCGTTTAGTAGCTCATAGCTTGAAACGTGTACCTACATTTTTCGTTGTATTATATATTCTTACTAAAACGGAAACGAGTCATTATAAAAGCAAAGTATATAAAAACTTAAGAAAACGAAGGAAGGGGAACAATTAAAATTAAACTTGAAGTCACTGCTATCAACAACTTCGAACAACCGTCGTCCGTAGCTTCACGCACATACTTACGTACATAAGCTCAAGCCTTAATATGATGGGCACACATGAACATATGTATGTATGTATCTATGCGTTTTTATATGACTTATGCCTCCAAGTATCTCCTCTCACATAGAAATATACAATAAACTCAGCGACTGAAAGATAATAATAAACTTCTTTCTTTTTTATTTTTAATTATTGTACATGAATCAACTATGTAGTTCGAATTGTTTCCAAGCGATCGGAGCTTACTAATAGGTGTAGATGCATTTATGTATGAGGGCTATCCCTTCATGAAATTTACAAGCAAGTGAAAGAAAATTTTATTTTCGGAAAAACCCCATCTAATCCAATGCAAAATCAACTCAGTTTGTTCCATTAAGTAAAAAAATAACAACTTAATATAATAATGTATGTAAAGTATTTTTGTGGTTGAAATTAATGCCGCTGCGTACTTTACAGGTAGATATAGTATGTACGTAGTACCACAACTGAAGTGACTCCCTACTTTCATTATTTTCACGTTGTTTGCAAAAATTTGCGAAATTTCGAAACTTTGGCGTTAGTTCTGTATTTTGGTTAATGGACTTAATTTCGCCTACTGTGAACTAGTAAAAGCCAAAAATGTACCAGACTAGAGGCAGTTCAGAACTAACACACGCCTTCTGGGTTGTAGTATATAAGTATGTATATCAGACAATCTTTATATGGTGTAAGTAGGAAACGCGACGATTGACTATAACCCGAGCACTTCGAATTGCATCTGCTGTGTGTTCAAGTAAGTTTATGACTTCAACATTACGAATTGTAGCTTTTACTTATTTATTATTGTTTTTGATTACATTTATTCAAGTGTCATTTCTGTGGGTTAATGCACTACGATTCGATTCGGTGCGATGCGAAGTCAAGTGGTGCCGAGCTTCCATTTTTAGATAAAGCGCATGAGCCTGGCTTCCGCACATTCGCCATGCACATATGTATGTATAAACACACATATTCGTATTAACATATACATACATATACATACATTTGTATATTTATGCATGTATATACATAAATGTGAGGGTAAATATTTATGTGTTGTGTGCATGTACATATGGTTAATAAATACATTTTGAATGCGTTTTATACTCTTGCAACCAGTTGCTACAGATTTTATAGTTTTGTTCACCTAACGTTGTACATTTCACCTAAAACTGAGCGAGTTAGATATAGGTTTATATACTTATATATAAATTATTAGGATGACGAGAACATTTGAAATCCGGTTGACTGTCTGTCTGCCCGTCCGTCTATCCGTCTGGGCAGGCTGTACCTTGAGTAAAAATTGATATATCTTGATAAATCTTGGTATATTGGTTCCAAAATACAAAAGAAATTTCGAGTTCGAAGACAATTGGACAACAACTACGCCTACTCTCACATAGCAGAATTGTAAATTCCTATTGATTCCTTAAGTTTTCAGTACACAAATCAAAAAGCAATTAATAAATGGGGATACAAATTTGCACAAATAATATCTTTAGTGTGTGCCACATTATGACCAATAGTTGCTTGAATCCAATAAAAACTGTTCAACACCCTAGGTACCCAATATTTGGACCCCGGTAGCTCTAGTTGTCTTTTGATCGAAAATGTCGGTCATTGTGTGATATATATGTATAACTGAAATTAAGGTATATTCCTCCTCTTATAATGGTAATGGGTTGAATCGGACCAATAATTCTCTTAGCCCGCATATACTTAATGTAAATATTTTGTACCACATATGTCGCCCAATATGTGAGTTATCCCAATGAAAATAAGAGAACCTGTTTCACTTATACAGTGTATTCGGAATATGATTGGTTTTTTAGTATCTGGCATGCTAATAGAATGTGTAATTGGGGAAAATAGAAAAAATTGGGTCGCCACTACCCCAATTTCGTTTTGTAACAGACTTACATAATAGGTTGTCAAAAAAGTCTTGCGGTATTTTCGCTTAGTTGGCGCTGAAAGCGCGTAGTTCTAGTTTTATTCGTCGCATCGGGTCATGCTATACCTTTTTGGAAAGCACGCGCTAATACGTGTTTGATTGATTGTCGTTTCTTTGAAGTCGTTCGTGAGCCATAGCGTCGCAAACATGGAGCAAAATAAAGAGAAAATACCGCATAAGGGCAAAAATGCATCTCAAGCCGCCAATAAAATTTGTACAGTTTATAGACCCGATACAGTTTCCATTTCCACCGCACAATGATGGTTTCAACGTTTTCGTTCTGGTGTAGAGGTGGTCGAAGATGCGCCACGCTCCGGAAGGCTTGTCGTCGAAAATTACGATAAAATCGCTGAATTGGTCGAAAGAGACCGGCATAGTAGTTATCAAACCGTTACAAACCATTTGAAGAAGCTTGGAGTCACTAAGAAGCTCGATGTATAGGTGCCACACAAATTGATTCAATAAAAATACCGCAAGACTGTTTGACAACCCATTACATCTCTGTCAGTACGTGAGTCTTATTTAGTAAATGTATGTGTGTATAAAATTGCTGAGATTTTGATCCTCTTGTTGACGATTTACACCTTAAAGTATTTCCCTGGCTTTGATTTATGAAGTTCAAGAGTATAAAATGTTCGGTTGCACCCTTCCTTACTTTTTATGTTTATTTTCGCATTTGTTTTAATAATAATTTCGATTACATTGTAATAACTATAACATAAACATATTAATTTTTGTGTTGTCCATTTGAGCACTTTTAAAAGCGCGATTGTACTCTTCTGGTAGTTCGTAGATCGTACCTCATAACTTGACGATTTTATATCACATTTATTTCTTGCAGTGTAATCTTCTCTCTTGCATTCAAGCAACTGTTATTTCTATACTGTAATGATTTACGAGCAATCAATCGTTAGCTTTTAAACAGTAATGTACTAAGTAGAAAAAAGTTAAATAAGCTTAAATAAAACTAATTGTATACTATATAGTAATTTAAAACGTTAAAGTAAAACCTTTCTTGCACTAGTTTGAAATCTAGTATCTCTGACTAGTTTGCTTTTGGTAAGGAATTCTTGTTATTTTCCTGATCAGTAGTCGTCGTCTTCCTGAGTTATCTTCATTACATGGTACATTATATACTGTATAAATAAAATTTAAAATTCAATTACTTACTGGTAATAAGCTGAGCTCACCCTTATAAAAATTCGATAAGTTAACTTAACTTTCAATTTATAGTATTATTCCCACAAATTCGATGTCAATACAATACATTATAACATACATTTTGAATCCTATATTAAGTTTGCCTGGAAGTTTTTGTACAACCAGAAAGAAACGTCGGAGTCCTTATAAAAATATACACATGAGGACCTGTGTTGATTTAGACATGCTCGTCTGCCTGCAGATTTGTCCTTTAGTTTTAAAGATATCGATCTGAAATTTTTGCAGAAATCCTTTTCTCACCGGTAACCTACTATAAAATGTAGCTGTCATGCATACTAAATGATCAAATTAAATTCATGATAAATTGGATAAGCAATCTTCACGAAATTAGGCATGGATTATTATTCAAAGCAAAAATAAAATCTCCGAATATATTGTTCAAATCAGATAATTATATCATAGAACTGCCAAAAATCTGATTGACCAAAATCAAGTTGTTGTAAGTAAAACTTAAGGCTCTGAAGAGTATTATAACTTCAGTACAGCCTAAGTTAACGTTTTTTTCTGGTTTATTATAAAGGCTGGATCATTTCAAGGTTCCCTACATTTTACAAGAAAAATCACAGAAACTTCAAATTTAGTGAGGAATGTTTATTATCATTCAAAAGAACATTCTTCGGCATTTATTTTGTGAATATAATCTCTTTCAAATGTTGATCATGACTACGTCTCAGATGGTTCATTCGTTGAGTCCAATTTTCTCCTCATAGACTTTAGACTTTACATTTCTTCACAGAAAAAAGTCTAAATTATCTGCTCACCGAAGTGTTCTCTTGATAAATTCATTGATTGATGCGATGTGTGGGAAGTGGCGCCGTATTCTTAAAACCAAATGTCGCCTAGATCACAAGCTTCAATTTCAGGCATCAAATAATCGGTTATCATGGAGTGATAACGGTCGCCGTTGACCGATGATTCCACCGGCCCATAAACCACACCAAACCGTTGTTTTTAGTGGATGAAGTGGAAACTCTTGAATCTCTTCGTCCCAAATGACGCAATTTCGCTTGTTAACAAACCCATTGAGCTAGAAATGGTCCTCAAAAAGAAAATTTCGGATGTTGTTGGCATTTTTCAAGAGACCATAGAGCGGAACGATGTCACTTGGAAAAGTCGAGCGGCTTCAGTTCTTGCACAAGCTGTATTTTGTACGCTTTAAATTTAGGATTTCGGAGTAAAATGTGCCAAGTCGTTAGTCCAAATTACTGCGAACGGCGCCGAATCGACTCTTCACGGTCTTCATTTACACTCTCAGCGACGCCTGCTATGTTTTCTTCACTGCCTTATGGACGTGGTCTATTCGGTCGAATGTTATTTAATAATGAAAAGTGGATCTCAAGATGGGTGATGGTGTTGCGAATAGTACGCTCAGCAGGCCGATTATGTTGACCATAGGTTGAGCGAAGCGCGCGAAATACATTCTACATAGAGCATATATTTTCAAAATAGGACGTGAGTCTTTCCATTATGAAGTGCTAAACAATACTCAATAAAAATAATATGGCAGCGTGATCTGTCAAAAAGGACTTTTGTAAAAAGTATCTCTACGTTGATCACCCATTATATTACTTTTCAGTAATTCTATGAACTTTAGAATATTTTCCGCTTAGCTCTAGGCCATATTCCAGTTCATAAATATTCTTTCATTGATCTCTTTCGCAGTGATAGGATGAGAACATGTTATTTATCTATATGTTATTCGATTAGATTTTTAATTAATTTGTTTATGATTTCAACCATTACCTTACCATTAACTCTTTTTTGATAATGCCGGGCGTTTTAGTTTGAACAAAAATTACAAAGCAATGCTGTGTAAATATATATAATTTTGTACACTTTGTACTTTGTATAATTCATAAAATCGTATGTATGTGTATTTGCGTTTGAAAGTTGTGAAAATACTCAACAAAATAAAAACCAACGAAATACGTTAATTTGATTTTAAGGCACAAAAAGCCATCGCGGGTCAGCGCCAGCCTGTGAGTAAAACTGAAACTGGAAATTTTCATTTGTTGCGTGATGCATGTGGTTTGCGACAAATACATACATAAGAAAATATCCATATCCAATGGCCGGGCCCAGCAGCATTCAGTGCGTTCGGCTTAACATCGACTTAGCATATTGCGATTTTAAAGAGAGTCAAAACTGCGACCATAGTGTTGAAAATCCTTTAAAACTATTTTTAATTTCTTCTTGCATATGTCGTGACGCCAATCTACTGCAGCATTACACAATGACTACAGTCGGGCGCATAACCTCTTTACCAGATAAGTTTGTTTGTATATATGTATATAACTATAAGCATATGTTCTATACGCGCTTTAATCCAGCCATTCTTTGGCCTTTATTAAATCTCCTGTCACTTTTAAATGCATTGAAACGTATTGCTTGGTACCAAACAGGGTGCGTTAGCGCGAAGTGGGGCAGCACATGCGAAGCTTCAAGCGTCGCGCTGAAGCCGTGATTTGGTGACCTTTTTTTATTTCAGGTGGGAAGGTGGGGTTTTACAGTGCTTAAGATATGCGCATGCAGCAGGTTTGTCCGGTCCGGTTGATGTATTTTAGGACGTTGCTGCGGTTACAGTTCAGGTTGAGGTTGAGGCTGGCGTAGGTGTCGCTGGCGTGGAAAATTAGCATTCTTCAACCAGAAATGACGCTTTTGCTACAAAAACAAGCGGCAGTTTATGTACAAAGAATGACTCAGTTGTGCAATAATTGTTTGTCTTGTATTTTTAATGAACGTGAATTCACTTTCAATTTTGATTATGATAAATGAAAAAATTATTATATTTCTGCGAAATTTTCGGACACATTTTATCCAAGTCAGCTGCTTATTAATTATGTATACATACGTCTATTTCTTATATGAATTTACCTGTAGTTGCCGTTACGCTATGATATTCTTACAACAATCGTAAAATTCATTAGAGCAAAATGACGAAAAAAATTAAGATGATTTATTTTGAAATATAGATATTGGTATCTGTTTTGAGAGATTTATACTATATGTAAGTATTGATTTAAAATTCTCTCGGAATTTCTAAAATATATCCAGATCAAGTAGACAGAAAGAGTCAAAGAAATGTACCTAGTTATAAGAACAAGTAAATATGTCGTTGTACTCTATATATAATATTGCATATATGAGAGATCACAATTATGCGTGCATAAGTACATATGTACATACATATATACATACATACATGAAAAAAGTTATTTTACGGCTAATTCAATTTATATTTAAGAAGTATATATAAAGTAATTAAATAAACTCTGTAGCTCATATGTATATAAGGTGTTCCATTTAGTCATTATTTTATATAAAACCCTTTAAACAAAATTGCATATACAGAGTAGTCGAAAAATTATTTTCGTATTTCTATTCAAACTTCTATTCCATCAGTGCAAATTGAAATTTCGAAATTTCTAGAATGGAAGCGAGCGAACCATTGTTGTGCGACACGAACTTCACAAATTTAACTTTTTGGTTAAATGCATTTTAAAATCTCACCCTTCTAACACTATATGGTATGATACAATGAGATTGGTAGCACTAGGCTGCAAGGACATCTATTGACAAAATACGAACAGACTTTTTCGACCACCCATTATTTATTTTTATGTGAAATAACTAACTGGAGGATGGAGTCATGTGTAGAAGTTCACGCAAGTGAGAAAAGTTCTCTGATCGCCATTCACTTGGGAGTGGCCAGAAACGATTATTTTACATATGACTCAATCAGCTCACGACTTCTGGTCTTTGACCAACTATCCTCTGGATAGCCTAAGAACATCCGTTTGAAGGCGAGCTAAAGTGAGAAGGCGAAACAACTCCCCTGTATAGGGTTGTGCGCTGGGTTTGGGACCCGCCACGTAAAAAAACGCACCAATGAAAACCACCAAACAGCCTCGGATGAGAGACCCCCCTTTTGATGACGACCATGGCAAACGAAATAAGGACTATGATTTGAGGGCATGCACCTGGAATGTCCGGTCCCTTAATTGGGAAGGTGCCGCTGCCCAGCTGGTTGATGTCCTCGTGAAAATAAAGGCTAACATCACCGCCGTCCAAGAAATGCGATGGACGGGATAAGGACAGAGACGAGTACGTCCTTGTAACATTTACTACAGTGGTACAAAGGAGCGCAAGTTTGGTGTTGGATTCGTGGTGGGAGAGAGACTCCGTCGCCGAGTACTATCATTCACTCCGGAGAATGAACGTCTAGCCACAATCCGCATCAAAGCGAGGTTCTTCAACATATCGCTGATTTGCGCCCACGCCCCGACGGAAGAGAAGGACGATGTGACCAAAGATGCCTTTTATGAATGCTTGGAGCGCACTTATGAGAGATGCCCCCGCCACGATGCGATGGCGACTTTAACGCCAGGGTGGGCAAAGAAGGTATCTTTGGCACTACGGTCGGTAAATTCAGCCTCCACGAGGAAACATCCCCAAATGGGTTGAGGCTGATCGACTTCGCCGAGGCCCGAAATATGGTTATCTGTAGTACTAGATTCCAGCATAAGAAGATACATCAAGCTACCTGGCTGTCTACGGATCGAAAAACCACCAACCAGATCGATCATGTTGTGATAGACGGAAGACACGTCTCCAGTGTTTTAGATGTGCGTGCGCTCCGAGGTCCTAACATCGACTCGGATCACTATATTGTTGCAGCCAAAATTCGCACCCGCCTCTGTGCAGCAAAAAACGCACGCCAACAAACACAAGAAAGGTTCGACGTCGAGAAGCTGCAATCACAACGGACAGCCGAACGATTTTCTACTCGGCTTGCACTCCTGCTCTCTGAGAGCACTCGTCAACAACTCGGTATAAGGGAACTGTGGGACGGCATCTCAAACTCCTTACGTACAGCTGCAACCGAAATCATTGGTTTTCGGAAAGCGCAAAACAACAGCTGGTACGACGAGGAGTGCCGTGTCGCAGCGGAGAGAAAACAGGCTGCCTACCTCGCAACGTTACGATCGACCACAACACGTGCGGGATGGGATAGATACCGAGAGTTGAAGAGGAGAGCGAGAGGCATTTGCAGACAGAATAAGAAAGTGGCTGAAATGCGTGAATACGAAGAGCTTCATAAGCTGGCCGACAGGAGTAATGCTCGAAAATTCTACGAAAAGATGCGGCGGCTTACAGAAGGTTTCAAGACCGGAGCATACTCTTGTAGAACCCCCAAAGGTGATCTAGTCACCGATGCCCAAAGCATACTTAAATTATGGAGGGAACACTTCTCCAGCCTGCTGAATGGCAGTGAACGTACAACGCCAGGAGAAGGCGATCCCGATTCCCCAATCGATGATGATGGAGCAGACGTTCCATTGCCCGACCATGAAGAGGTTCGAATAGCAATTGCCCGCCTGAAGAACAACAAAGCGGCAGGGGCCGACGGATTGCCAGCCGAGCTATTCAAACACGGCGGCAAAGAACTGATAAGGAGCATGCATCAGCTTATTTGTAAAATATGGTCGGACGAAAGCATGCCCAACGATTGGAATTTAAGTGTGCTATGCCCAATCCATAAAAAAGGAGACCCCACAATCTGCGCCAACTACCGTGGGATTAGCCTCCTCAACATCGCATATAAGGTTCTGTCGAGCGTATTGTGTGAAAGATTAAAGCCCACCGTCAACAAACTGATTGGAACTTATCAGTGTGGCTTTAGACCTGGCAAATCAACCACCGACCAGATATTCACCATGCGCCAAATCTTGGAAAAGACCCGTGAAAGGGGAATCGACACACACCACCTCTTCGTCGATTTCAAAGCTACTTTCGACAGCACGAAAAGGAGCTGCCTCTATGCCGCGATGTCTGAATTTGGTATCCCCGCAAAACTAATACGGCTGTGTAATCTGACGCTGAGCAACACTCAAAGCTCCGTCAGGATCGGGAAGGACCTCTCCGAGCCGTTCGATACCAAACGAGGTTTCAGACAAGGCGACTCCCTATCGTGCGACTTTTTCAACCTGTTTCTGGAGAAAATAGTTCGAGCTGCAGAACTCAACAGAGAAGGTACCATCTTCTATAATAGTGTACAACTGCTGGCGTATGCCGATGATATTGATATCATCGGCCTCAACACCCGCGCCGTTAGTTCTGCTTTCTCCAGACTGAATAAGGAAGCAAAAGAAATGGGTCTGGCAGTGAACGAGGGCAAGACGAAATATCTCCTGTCATCAAACAAACAGTCGTCGCACTCGCGACTTGGCTCCCACGTCACTGTTGACAGTCATAACTTTGAAGTTGTAGATAATTTCGTCTATCTTGGAACCAGCGTAAACACCATCAACAATGTCAGCCTGGAAATCCAACGCAGGATTACTCTTGCCAACAGGTGCTACTTTGGACTGAGTAGGCAATTGAAAAGCAAAGTCCTCTCTCGACGAACAAAAGCCAAACTCTATAAGTCGCTCATAATCCCCGTCCTGCTATACGGTGCAGAGGCTTGGACGATGACAACAACCGATGAGTCGACCTTAAGAGTTTTCGAGAGAAAAGTTCTGCGAAAGATTTATGGTCCTTTGCGTGTTGGCCACGGCGAATATCGCATTCGATGAAACGATGAGCTGTACGAGATATACGACGACATTGACATAGTTCAGCGAATTAAAAGACAGCGGCTACGCTGGCTAGGTCATGTTGTTCGGATGGATGAAAACACTCCAGCTCTGAAAGTATTCGACGCAGTACCCGCTGCGGGAAGCAGAGGAAGAGGAAGACATCCACTCCGTTGGAAGGACCGCTTGGAATATCCAATTGGCGCCACGTAGCGAAGAGAAGAAGCGACTGGCGCGCTGTTGTTGACTCGGCTATAATCGCGTAAGCGGTGCCTACGCCAGTAAAGAAGAAGAAGAAATAACTAACTCTGACAGCCGTCGCTGTAGTGCAATATGGCCTTAAAATATTCAAATAATTAAGTTATACATGTTATTTCAGTCTGACCCTAATGAGTTGCATAGCATATTGAATAAAAATACGTGGTTTTAGCCAAAAACTCACATTCGCAAATAAAGCCTCAGATCACTTTGTTTTGTTATATAAATTTATTAATTTGAACAACTGTAGAAATCTATGTATATGTTTGCCTATATTTGTATTCTTGTACTACCGCCTCTCACGCCCTTTAGCCGACGAGCAATAAAAAATTTTGTATTGATCTTGCCATTCATCTTTTATGTAAAATGTACATGTAAACTTTCAATAATTTCCCCATTTATTGAACTTCAGTTACTAACTTTATTGAACTACAGTTATTAACTAATCGAAATAATATTACACGTAATCCAACATAATATCGTTCACTCCAAACGCAGGATTTCTAAATTTCCGTTCACTATGAAATATAAATCTAACATGTCACAATATTTATAACACGTTTGCAGAAATCTTCAAGTCAAATTACTGTAATATTCCTTCTCAAAATTGATCAAATTATGAATATGTTATCGTTTAAATAAGTTAAAGTAATATTTTAATTACGAATCCCGATATGTGTTACTCTCATGCTTTCTCAAATATTATGACAAATATATGTATCTATACGAGTATACCTTCGACAAAATATTTAATTCCTCTCTCTTTCAATATGGAAGGAATCATTTATAATTCCTTTGTACTAAAGTGAATTTAGGTCATCCGTTGAAAAATATAGGGAATTTCAAAGCTATAGATTAATGTTTAAAAGCTATTATCTCAGGCTAAATTACATTTTCGATCAAGGAAGTTTACATCAATTAGTTGACCATGTATCATTATACTGACATTAGCAAAGCTTTCTATAAAGTAAATCTCAGGACTCTCCAGCCAAGGATATCTTTTTATCTTCATAACAGAACACAACAAGTGATATAATGACTCTTTAGGCGTCTCTGGTAGTCATCTTGGTATGGTTCTGTTCTTGTTATTTGTTAAAAATATCTCTTTTGTAATAGAGTACTAACAAATTTTATTATATGCCGGCGACCTAAAGCTTTTTATATCATACATGTACTACTTCTGAATGTCAAACAAGAAAAAACGTTAACCGAAGTTATACTAACCTTCACATGTGCATTTTTATAGCTTAAAAATGTATAAAAAAAATATTTTTCTTCGTCTATCGTTTTGAGTGATCAATTCAAATGACAGCTATTTGCCATAATTGTCCGATCTGTACAGAAATCATATCTGTATTCAAATTTATAAGTTTACCTCACTTTGAGCTAGATAAAGTTCTAAGATGAAAAAATTACAAAATTTTACTTCTCTCTGTTAGTATTTTATTTTTCTGCCACTTGGCACAATGCAAATACAATGTTGTGCAGGCTCAAAAGGGGAAGGCATAGTATTCGAATGTAATGCAACATTCGTTTATATTTGACATTAGGGCATCGGAGTTGAAATTCTGTAAAGGATGTTTACATCACAAATAAGTGAGCGCATTATTCAATAAAAGTTAAAACAAATATATTTAAGTTCCACGAAAATACTCTTTGAACTATCAGCACAAATGCGGTTCATTCATCTAAAAGGATGTTTTGCTTATATTGGACGAAACTGATTCCAATCATATTAAATGGATCACTTGGCATCCATAAAATTTTAGGTTTTTCGTGTTTGGACACACCAAGGCGACTGCATGAATGGTATAAATCTTCTTATGTGAACGACAGAATTCATAACAGAAGCAACAATGCAGAATTAAAGATGTTGTATTTGGTATCGAACACGAATGCAACTACAAGTAATGGTATCTATTGTGCAAAATTGCTTGCATCAAGTATGTATATTGAAACGCGTTGTGTATACATATAAGATATCTAACGGTTGTTTGTAAAGATTAAACTAATCAAATATCTGAACATAAGCCCTTTCTTACTTGTTTAATATAAATTGTTGACAACACTTTATAAAAGGGCAATTAGAATATGGTGCAAATGGTGCAGTTGCAAATTAGCGAGCGTATTTTTGCTTTTACACTAACAAAATGTATAGCGATGCACCCGCTACGCCCTTGCAAATAAACAACACAAAAACGCCACTGTATTATTTGCAACACTGGTTTGCAAATTATCAGCGGCTGTCAAAAATATAAACATTGTAAACAAAGAGAAGAAATGGAGAAATTTTTATAAATTTTGCAAATTAAAAATCAAGAAATTTTAAATTTGTGCCATGTGCCGGATAAAAATATTTCTTATCTTCAATATCCATAATTTCTTCAGCAGCTTCATCAAATAAAGCGTCAGTTAATTTTTCCCTAAAATATTTTTTCGGCATATTTTCCAATTTGTGCGAAAATTTTGTTTACATAAAAATGTTTTTCTTCACCGATCAGCTGTGAATTAATGGTCTTTGCAAGGGTTGCACAGAAACCACAAAAAAGACGTTCATTGTTGATGGTAAATATTTGCAATTGCATAATTTTGCAATCTCATATGCACAAGATTCTGAATTGCCCGGCTTTGATTTTTAAATATTGCAATAGCTAAAATGTTCGGTCACACCCGATCTTTGAGCTTACTTGCTTGCAAAAATAACATATTTTTCTTTTTTAAATTTGTAAGGCATTTAAACATTTGCATTTGATGGATGTTATAGATTTTAACAGTTGCTGTGGGAAATAGCAAATTAATTATTACTTTTATGTAATAATCAACTTAACACGTTGTCTAAAGCTTGGGGTTTTACAATGCTGAAGAATGGTATTTACTTTGAGTGATGAATAACCACTTGCCGACCTACTCTAAACGTGAAATATTTAACATTAATAATGATGTGTCATGCAAAGTAAGTATTATACAAAGTCTATTAGACATCAAAACGAACAAAAACTGCTTTGCGGCTGGGATTTCCAGAATTATTAAGACGATAATAATAATCATTTAACTGCGGTTTATATTTTCAATGAATTGTGTAAAAGCCATGGAGAAAGGCTAAAAAAGGTACAATTGAATGCGAAAGATGATGATTTTAAAATACTGTTGATACATATAAAAGCTATTAACGTCAGATGATTTGAAAGAGAGTTTTTCAGTTATCTTCCAAGTTTTGATTGCAAATTGGACTACTGTAAAGTAGTGCCTAACCGATGATCAATTTCTGGCCGATACCGATAAATCGGCTAGTTATCGAAGAAACGGCCGAGGCCGGCGGTAATTTAAGACAAATGTATTTAAAAATGTATTTACGGTGCCATATCAGTTTTACGAAAGAAAACAAATAACATTACAAAAAAATAAGAAATCAAGATTCACTTTGTTATAAACATATGTGTAAATATTTATTACAAATACTTTCCTTTACAATACTTTGCTCCTTCTTATTTAGTATAAAATAAATACCTATTTCAGTCGAAATGTAAGTTTTACTCATGGTAGTCGCATCTAAGAGTATTTATACATTTAAAAGTTACATATGTTAATGTTATATAATAATCTAAACCAAACAAACATTTTAGTCCATATACCAATACGAAGGTGAGAGCCGGTCGACCGGTTTCGAGCCAGCAATTCTTCAGGCGAAGTTTGAAAACTCTGAATGATCGGTTGTATGGGAGATATGTTACATAGTTTTTTGGATGAGGAGCGTGGCGCTGCCCTCTTTTTGGTGAAATCCCATATTTCGGGACTCGACTAACAGATTTTAACAAAAACTGTTTTTATTTTACATTCTTATGTCACATTGTGAAAATGAAGGAAATCGGACAACAACCACGCCTACTTCTCATATAGCAATTTAAATTCCGCTTGATTCGTTTAGTTTCCAGTACATAAATCAAAAACCCAATTACTATAAGGGGATACAACTTTGCACGAATAATGTCTTTAATGTGTGTCACCCCATGATTAAAAATTGTTTAAATCCAATAAAATCTGTTCAAGGCCCTAGGTACTGAATATTTAGACATCGCTACCTATAGTTGACTTTTGATTGAAAATGTCATTCAATGTCCCCATATACTTAATATAAAGAATTTCGAAATTTGGGGTGACTTTGTTCTGCATATATCGGCCAATTTGTAAGTAATACCAATGAAAATAATAGAGCGTGTTTTATTCATAATAGTGTATCTTTGTGCCTAAAATAAAGAAATTTTAGCTAAAACTTGGCCTAACCCCATATAACTAATATCATGATTTTCCAACATCCGTCTGACTTTTACACTATATGATTGGTTTTACTCCTTAAAGTATTTCCTGGGCTTTGATTCTTGCAAATTGCAAATGTTCGGTTGCAACCGAACTGAACCCTTCTTTACTTGTTTTTAATGTAAAGTTATATGAAGATATAAATATCCTTTCAAGTTACAAGAGTATGAAATGTTCTTAGCCATTCCTATCTTAATTGATAAGAACACAGGTCAATAAAAAAGATTTTTGGATTAATAGATTTACTTAATACAAGGTGAGTTCTAAAGTAAACAGGACTCAAAAAAACAGAACAAATGTTTTTTTCGATCAAGTTAATTAATTTTATTTTAAATAGTATCCTTTTGCTTCAACACAGCTTTTTGCACGGTCCAAAAGCATGTCGAACGAGTGTTTTAGATCTTTGGCCGGTATGGCCACCAGTATGCCGGTACAAGCCTTTTGAATGGCCTCTACGTCTGCATCTTTCCTTTCATAGGCAAATACATTTTTCCGTAAAAGAAGAGGTCACACGGTGCCATATCAGGTGAATACGGGGAGTGGTTAATGATTAAAATGTGATTTTTGGTCAAATAATCGGTCACAAATGTCGATCGGTGAACATGTCGAATACGGCGCACCAAACGCTTCAAAACTCCGAGGTAGAATAACGCATTAACGTTTAGCCGGGTGGAACAAATTCTTTGTGGACAATGCCCTTGGAATCATAAAAACAAATCAGCATTGACTTCACTTTTGACTTCTCCATGTGCGATTTTTTGGGTTTCGGCTCGTCCGGTGCCTTCCATCAGCACACTGCGTTTCGTTTCGGGATCTGGCGTTTCGTTTCGGGATCATATTGAAAACACCACGTTTCGTCACCAGTCACAATATTGTAAAGGAAGTTTTTGTCTTTTTTGACCTCTTTAAGGATGTCCTACGAATGTTGGATTCTGAGCAATTTTTGGTCGTCAGTCAATTTGTGCGGAAGAAACCGTGCACACACCTTTAGTAAGCCCAAATGTTCTATCAAAATGCGATTAATCAATGTTTTGTTTCAATTCCATTTCAATGAAGATTTCGACTGATTTTTGATGAATACACGCACAGTTTCAATGAAATTCATGGTAATCACGGATTTTGATTGACCCACATATTGATCGTCATCAATTCAAACGTTTCGGTAAAAGTTTTACCAATATCAAAACAAAATAGCAATAACTTCAGTTCCAATGTATGAAATGCATGAAATTCTCACAGATACCCAGCTCTAACGAATCAGTCGATATACAGATAGCCCACCAGGGGGCGCTGTTTACTTTGGAATTTTTTGTATGTTCTAGTCATAAAAGCCAATATTTGTGGGAAAGGACGGTAACAAATCGAAAAAATTTGTTTTCCGGGATGGCCTTCAGTTCCGTCTTCGCTGCGGCTTGAATCTCCTCTATCGTATAAAAACGGTGTCCCCGGAGAGGTTTTCTGAGCTTGGTGAACAGCCAGAAGTCGCACGGCGCCAGATCAGGTAAATACGGTGGTTGCGGAACGATATGGGTTGAGTTTTTGGCGAAATGATCACGAATTACGAGGGCAGTATGAGACGGTGCATTATCGTGGTGTAAAAACCAAGAATTGTTTTTCCACAATTCCGGCTTTTTAGGCGGGTAGCGTTACGCAAACGACGCATAACGTTCAAATAATATTCCTTGTTGACTGTTTGACCGGTTGGAAGGAATTCATAATGCACAACACCACGATAATTGAAGAAAACAGTCAACATGACCTTGACGTTTGAGCGGCTTTGTCGCGATTTTTTTTGGTCTTGGCTCTCTTTTGGCACGATATTCGCTCGATTGATCGGTTGTTTCGAGGTCGTAAGCATAGACCCAAGTTTCATCGCCAGTTATAATGCATTTCATGACACCCTGGTAGTCAGAAAGCATCGTTTCACACACTTCATCGCGACGCCTTTTTTCCAAAAAATTCAATGTTTTCGGTGGCAGTCGAGATTTGACGCGCTTGAGGCCCAAAACATCCTTCAAAATGGTATTGGCTGAGCCTTTCAATATGCCAACTTCATCAGCAAGGTCTCTAATTGTTAATCGACGGTTTTTCAACACCAAATCATTGATTTGTTGAACGTGAGCTTCGTCGGTTGAGGTTGATGGTCGCCTTGGACGCTCTTTGTCTTCGACACGTTCACGGCCGGCTTGGAACTCACTATACCAAAATATAATATATATATATATAAATAAGGTATGAATAACTCGAGCTCAAAAATAATGTTGACCGCAGTAATCCATACATGTGTTCAAATATTTAAAATCAGGTCAATACTTAATAAAATTAAAGGGCGGGAGGAAGTACTTCTTAACAACTATACATATGTAGATGTCGTAGTCTGCGCGGCTCAAAGTTCAAATTATTTAAACTGCAGCAATAAAACGGAAAAATGCTTCCTTTTTTAAACTAAAATGATTTAAGAATCTATAACAACAAATATTTTGTAAAATTCATTTAACAGTCAATAATGTTTTGACTTACTTGTCGTTAAGAAGTTTCAATGCATTTGAGTAATCCCAAAAGCGTTTTTGTATTCACCTTTTCGTCAGCAATAACTGAATTGAATTATTTTGATGTTTAGTTTAAAAAATGTGTACCTGTTTAATTATCTGTAAAATATTCGCTTTCTATATTGACAACCAATGAAACCTTGGCCGAAAATATTTTATTTGAAGTTTAATTGCTTTAACTTCAATTAACTGAGTACAGGAGAAAATCGTGGTAGACATACATATCGACAAGAAACAAAATGTAGTAAGAAAAGGAAATGAGTCCATGACTTATCAACGCTCGTTGCATACGTACTCGCCTATAGTCTTCACTTTTATCGACATCGACTTTTTAATATATAACTCTTATGTTCTCAGTAGAAGTGTGGAAGTTCACATACCATACGGAATTTTAGAATCATAGTAATGATATTAAACGTCTTCATTGCCCATTGTGTTACTTGCACTTATTTGGTCATCAAAGCTCAAGTGTTTCTGAATAAGACTTCATAAATTTCAACCTTTGCTCTCCGAATAGAGTTGACAAACGTAAGGTTTCAGTTATGCGTTTGAAAATGTCAGCAGCAGTTTCAACCTTTCAAAAATTTATATATTTACATTAGCATACATGCTTGGTGAGTCAGTTGATCGCCAGTTATAAAACTTTGACAAACTGTGGTCAAATGCAAACGGTACTTTCAGCGCAGTCATGCAACTCAGCAGAAGGTTCCAATACACTTCAGTATGCTTTAACTTGTTCATCTACGTATATGAGAAAAACGAAGTTGCCACTTCAAGATGTCCTTAAGAACTGAGAAAATGTGAAGTATTGCAGAAATTGGCGTTACTTTTCAAACTAGCCATAAGATTTCTAGATAGAACACAGGCACAAGCAAAATGCACCCTATGAAAACTCATACGGATTTCTCCTTGTTGTCATCTTGCATATTACCTTTCGCCGCATCCCTTGCTCATTTCATACATATGCCTTCTGCCAATAAATCGCAAATACTATGCAGAATGATGAGAAACTTTCTGGCTCTCAAAAGTGGAGGACGCTCAAACAAATGTTTCAGTCTCCCAATATATCCATAAGTATACAAACTCATACCTGGTCGGTGGACAAGGTTAATATGTTGCACAGCTACGACTCAGTAGGCAAACAAATACTCTTTCCGAAGTGCAGTACAAACAAGAACAAAGGTCGCAAGTCGGACCGAATCTAAAATAACTTACACAAATACAAATGATTCGATACAAAAAATTGATTTTGATCTGTTAGTTGGTATGGCAACTATATGCTACATGTCGCCATTTATCATTTATGTATATACACACTTTATAGGGTCTCTGACGATTCCTTCATGGGAAACTTAATTTACCTTATTCAGGGTATAAATAAGAAACATTGGATATGTTGTTTGAGAGACGGCATAGTGTCATTTTGTTAACTTATTCCAAAAGCGATGGTGTGAAGTCTTCCGAGCTAAATCTGTTTTATTTACAAAATTGTGAAAATTGAAACATTTGCTCCGCTTCTTCGCTCTGATTCATTAATAAATTTGGATTTGTTGGGTGTTGCGTTCGAGAAGTGCCGCGTATGCTTAACAAAGCGGTAATGTGTGTGTTGGTGTTAGAAGGGAGGAAGATTTTAATATATCTAGCTCATTCTATGAAATTATCGTTTTTATATAGTGTCCCATTTTTTAATTGTTTGCCAACTTTTCTAGTTTTAACATGCACTTTTATTGTTGTGTTTATGAACCCATTTTTATCAAGTTTTTTGCAAAAAAATTTTTGTATATTAATTGTCATCCTATATTCAATACTTACAATTTATCTCCATTTCCTTCATGTGATCGCCAGAGCTTTTACGCCGTTCACCAAAAATGTCTTTATTCAATTTTTGCATAGATAGGGAGCTTACTACTTTTGAATTTTCAAGACCAATCAATAAAACTACTTTCATAATTAAAAATTGACCTTTTGCAGAATTGAAAATATTTTAAGGTATGAATATGTTGACATCTGAATATGGCAAACGTTTTTTAATAATTACCTTTAGCAAATTTCCAAATATTTCCGTAAATAAAGTGAAGTCCGCCTGAACTTTAACAAAATTCTACACTATTTTATTACTACTTTCAATTTAATACTTAACTTTTTGTAGAATTTTATTTTTATACTCTTGCAAGATGTTTTGTTCACCTGCGAGATGTGAAGTGTGTGAGGTGTATGCGAGATAGATATTGCGATATATATATACAAGGTCTGTCGCAAAAGAAACAGGACTGTTAAAAAAACCACAAAAAATTAATATTTTTCAAAAGTTATATTTTTTATTCAGAGTAGTTTCCTTGTGCTTCGATACAGCGTTTAGCCTGGTCAATTAGCATTTCAAATGAGTGTTTAAGGTTATTTTTCGGAATGCTCTTGAGAATATCGGTCGTCGCCTTTTTGACAGCTGAAATATCCTGAAACCAGTGTCCTTTCATGGGCAAATGAAGTTTTCCAAATAGGTAAAAATCACAGAGTGCCAGATCAGGTGAGTAGGGTGAGTGATTAATGGTTAATATAGAGTTTTTTGTCAAAAAATCAGTGACAAGCGTCGACCGATGACACGGCGCATTATCGTGCAACAGGCGCCAGGACCCTGCCTCACGACATTGTGGTCGAGCACGACGAATGCGTGACAAAAGACACTTCATAACACCAAGGCAAAACACTGCATTAATCGTTTGGCCAGGTGGGACAAACTATCGGTGTACAATACCCTCGGAATCGTAAAAGCAAATCAGCATTGTCTTTATTTTTGACTTCTGACGACGACTTATTTTCGGTGACTCCTGATCGTCACAGAGGTCCTCACGACCTTCTTGGAATCGCTTAAACCACTCATGCACATTACTACGGGATAGGCACTGATCACCATAAACTTTTTTCGTCATTTGAAATGTTTCAGTAAACGTTTTCCCAAGTTTACAACAAAATTAAATATTTGCTCTTTGTTCAAAATGCATTTTACGACCGATGACCAAAAGCTGCTGTCACTCTTTGATCGATAACATCCATGATCCGAAATGTCAACAAGAGATCAAACTTTTAATTTCATATACCCACCAATAAGTGGCGCCACCAGAAACAGTTATATTTAAAAAGTTCTGTTTCTTTTGCGACAGACCTTGTATTATTATGTATAATAATAATAATAATAACACGGGCAACACAAAATTTGACCTTAACTTTAAAGCAGTAAATTTCCATGTTTTAGGTCGTAATTAGACGAAAAAAATATATGCCATGAAAAAGTTTGATTTTTTATTTAGGAAACTGCTTTAGCGATAGTATAATTATATATAATTACTAGCTGACCCCGCAGCCGTTGTCCTGCGTGAAATTATGTATTTTGAAATGAAAAGAAAGTCAAATTTATCATTTCATTTTTTTTCAATGCAACACAGCTTGATAAACAACATTTTTGGTTTCTGTTCCGGTGTACAGAAAATATGGTTTTCCAACTCGTGAGCACGTCACGTATATCTGGCCGTGTGAAAAACATATCATTTCCAAATTTATGCCACACACTATGCGAATATCCTTGTGTCCTGTCATCTCACATGCAATTTTCACTGGAAACGGTATACGTTTGAACTGAAATGGCAAATCGGTAGAACTCAAAGGAATTCGTAGAATCAATCATTCTGCTCCTTGTATTCGATAGGTGCGACACAATCAGTCAAGTTCCATTACACAGTTTCGGCGCATGAAGATTGCGAAACATAATAACGACAGATATAACTTTGAGACGCAAATGGTGCGGTGACATACCAATCCTCTCCAAAGAATTTAGAAATTCCACTGGATAATTCATTCATTGTTAAGACGAACCATCGATTTGTATGAGCGCAAGTCTCCCGGAAATTGACTTTGAAACTTCCAGTTTAAATCAACAATATCGGTATTTTTGGCAGCTAACATTGCGCGTACACTTAAGGAATCGTAGTTACGATAATTTGGCCAATGTCCGAACATTCATGATGTGTTCATATTTCGTGAACTGATAAACGGCAGATGAAATTGATATCAAACCACCGGAAGTATCAACCGGAATTGATCCATTTCCAATTTTTAGTGAAGACGATATAAAATGTCTTCGGCAATTTCATTTTTGTTCGTATTGCATAATAGACGCGGATTTGAAGGCTGATATGTCGAAATGATTATCGCGAAAAGTGTGCGAACTTCATTTGCATTCCAGTCATTATCATTTTCCAGCAATTGTAATTGCTGGCTTGCTTCTCAAAAAGTTGCACACCGTACCATTCACAGTACGCAATGACTCCAATGAAGTTGAACCGCGAACATTTATCAATAGCAACCGAAGGTAGAAACAATCGTCGTTTTTCGGGTGGATTGTGTAAATTCGTCCCAATGCATTAGTTGATAACACACCTGGATGTCCATCTACTGGTTGGCCTTGCTTTCTGCCCAACCATTTCTTCAACGATGCATTACATGTATAATATTAAGGTATTTCCGAATGTCCTCGCAAACGGATCTCTGACGAAAGTTGAGCAAAAACTCGTAAATGTTAATGTTCTCTGGGTTGAAGTTCACACTTTGGCCTTCTCCAAATTAACTGTGAGACGCACAACAGTCGGAAAACGTTCATGAATTGCAGAAGTAAATGTCCTACAAAGCGCTTTATTGCAGTTTATGTATCAACTGTATCGTTCAAGTCCAATAATCCCCATGTTGCTTCCTATCGTGACGTACTTTCAAACGTATTTTATCGATTACACCAAACCGCAATACTAAACACTGATATGAGGTTTGAATATGAAGTAGACAATAATGGTGAATATACTCGTAGTACGATCCATGTGTTGTCAACTTCGATATTCATTCTTCTAAATTGAATGCTGAATGTGCTGCTATTGTCGTCTGGTAAGCGACGTCGATAGAGTGGATATCCCTCATTACTAGCTTGTGTTTCCGAAAGAAACGTCGATACTGCTTCGTGCATTTATTGTCAGACATACAAACCGAAGTGGGATTGTGGTGTCCGCAAAGTCCATGAACCATATTGGTTTTCATCACTTCGTATAATACTGGATCTTTCTCTCCATCATGAATTTCCGCATGACTGAATGATTTCATTAATTTGATCTGGTGCAACCACCATCCACCATCCAAAGAAGAATGTGTGCGTGCGGCAAACCTCTCTTTTGCCACTCAACAGAGTACATCTAGCATCTAACAGCGCCATATGTACGTGGCTTCAAGATAAAGTCCATCGAAGCTGTTGCTTGAAAAGTCTTGCTGTGACATCGGGACGATCGCTTTCTGATTGACCGCGATCCATAATACCGCACGTATGTCATCGCATCCTGGGAGTACTTCTTGCCTTGCCTTGGGCTGCCACACTTTGATGCCAAAAAGAACGCCGACCGATATTAGTGCGAACTCTTCATGGCATCGGAACAAATTTCAATCTGTAATTGATCACTTTTTGTGCAACACACAAAACGTTTTCACTGAATAATTTTCAAAAATTTTTTAATCAAACGACAAATTTGAACGATTCAAATAATTGAAAAACAAAACAAAAAAATTGAAAAACAAATTTGTATGGAAAAATTAACTCTTTGGAATTTTCCAATTTTCCGACTTTTCCTCATGAAAAGAATGCAGGTTTTTATTATTTCTAAACCTGCCCTGATCCACACAGAACATTCTCTGAAAATTTCGTCAAGATTGGTTCAGTCGTTCCCATAGCGTTATTAATACACCCACATTCATTCGTTTGTATGGAAAAAAGAAAAGTGTTTTCAGGGGGTTTCCGGCAATTATTCGTATTATTCTTGCCGTATAAACCATCTTTGAACATTTAGAAAAAAGAATTGGTCAAATTGGTCCAGGCCTTTTTGAGTTATGCGCTTACCAACACATTTTGCGATTAATTTTTATACATAAGATTATGTAGCATTATTTCTATAGTTTTTACAAAAGCAAACTTTATAAGATAAAAAGGTATTTTCTTATCGTTTTTGTTCATAATTAATCAAAAATCATAAAATAAACTTTAGGACAAAGAAAGAAAATTTTTTTGTAGAGTCGTGTAATGGGATATACATTAGGGTGTTTTTTTTTTTTAACTATTAATTTTTTCAGTCCCGTCACGAAATTTCCTTGGAAACACCCTAAAAAAATTCCTTGAAAATTTTAGCCCTTAATATTAACATTAATAACTGGACCAAGACCTGTAAAAGTTTTCCATAGAGTATGTATGGGACTCTAAACCTGATTTTTCCATGAAATTCGAGTTTTTTTTGTCCTTATCCCGTAAATGACGAGAGCTGTAGAAAAAATTGAAATGACAAATTTGTAGGAAATTTTATTTGCAATAAGAAAGGTTCGAGGTCAAAATCGCTATCATTAATATTTCTCGAGATGATACATATGTATTAAAAAATCCATAAAAATTGCATACAGCCTTACTTAAAAAGCTGAATGTATATATATATATATAAAGGATGAAAAGACGAGTTGTTGTTTGTTTGCCCATCTGTGCATGCTGTAACTTGAGTAAAAATTGAGATATAGTGATGAAACTAGATATGCACGTTCCCTGACAAACAAACAAAAAGTTATGAGTTTGTAGATGACCATAACGCCACGTTCACAAACCGCTTATACCCGAAAACCTGTAAACTGCTATAACTAAGCACTAAATTAAGGTATAGAAATGTAACTTAGCATAGGGGATCGCAGTAACACGGATACCTGTGGGCAATATTTTTTAAAAAATGGCGTGGTCCCGCCCTCTAATAAGTTTAATGTATATATCTCTTTAATCACTTAAGCTACAACAAACAATTTCAACTAACGTAAATATTGTAAGAACTCCTGCCGGCAGTGTGAAAATGGATGAAATCGGATGATAACCCCGCTCACCATATAACGGTATTGTTCAAAACTGCTTCAAACACGATAAAGTAATAAATAAAATCGCCAGAGATATTAAATTTTTCCCGTGAGATTATATGACCGGGATGAATTAATGTGCCCTCTGCCCATAGAGCCCGCCAAACAGTGACTTTTTGAGAATGTAACGTTGAGACGTCGTTGGCTCACATACAAAGGCAATTATTTTGCTTATTAAGGTACCCAGGAATAACCTTTATTGCAGAACAAAGTTTTGTTGTGAAAACCGGGGTCGGTGGCCATCTCGTTTGAGACTGTTCGCGGATCGTACGACGCACTTGATGGTCGTTTTGCCTCAATTCTTGTAAATGGTAAATCAAAGTATGTATAAATCAAGTAACACCTGTCAAAAGGAACACAACTTGCCTCATTGAAAACCACATGTCTTAAAAACAACTCCTTGCCCAGCTTAGCATTTTACTGCTTGCTGAGTTAAGTGTTTCGCAACGAAATTTAGTCTCGGAAAAAACTAAGATACGTAAAAGCTTAACATTCACACTATTAGATGTACACTTGCTCCTGCTTCATGTATGCTCATAAATAAGTTTTAATTTTGGTTTATTTGTAGTGCTATGTGCCTTTAAAAACAGTTTTCTAATTCATTCCACACACCCACAAAATGTTAGTTTATTGTTTGCACTTATATGTCTCTTATCTTATATATGTACATACGTACACATATTAGCGCCATATATCAACGTTGTGCATTAACAATTCATCAAGCTTACTTTAATTAATTAAATGCAATATTTACTACCAAGTGCAACTAGCCCACTGACATGACCGTACTGTTGGCCATAAACCATTCGGGTAATAGATGCCTGCCAAAGGACGATGAAACATATGAGTTCTTTCCAGGAATTCGTATGTGCAAGTAGAAAAGAATGCATTTTTAAACGCTCACATGTAAGTGCTTGCTATAGGAGCGAACAGTTGTAGCGTTGCTTATCAAATCTCAAGTCGATAAATTGGGTACTTATTTTTACGTTTACATCGGGACTCTCACCTACCTTCTATCGTCTTATGCCTTTCAGTAGAAGCATCGGCGAACGTTTAACCAGCTAGTGGTCGCGGTGAGCTGTGTAACAATTCTCAACATCGGTAAATTTTCACCTTTGCAGCCATTTATCATTATTTGTCACAGTAGCCGGCGACAATTCACTCGCCCTTATAATGTTATTGGCCAAAACGACTGGTTTCTTCGTCCCGCGTACCAGGTACTTATAACTTTACCCTACTAAGGATTGCCTTATGGTATGGTCTTATTTTGCCATTATTATAGTACTGGGCTAACTGAGATGCTATTGAACTTGATGTCAAGTCTCAGATACACACATATACGATCACAAATGTACAAAATATTCATTGTGTAATATAATCTCTTACATAGATATGATACATATGTATGTATGTATATATAAAAATGAATCGCAAAATGTGTTGGTAAGCGCATAACTCAAAAACGCCTGGACCAATTTTGTCAATTTTTTTTTAATGTTTGTTGAGGCTCAAGGATGATTTTTACGGAAAGAAAATTTCGAAAAATTACCGGAAAACCCCTAAAAACAGCCATTTTCATTTTCCCATACAAACGAATGAATGTTTGTTTATTAGTAACGCTAAGGGAACGACTGAACCAATCTTAATGAAATTTTCAGAGAATGTTCCGTGTGGATCGGGGAAGGTTTAGGAATAAAAAAAACCTTCTCATGAGGAAAGGTCGGAAAATTGAACAATTCCAAAATGTTAATTTTTTCCATACAAATTTTTTGTTTAATTTTTTTGTTTTGTTTTTCAATTATTTGAATCGTTCAAATTTGTTGTTTGCTTTAAAAATTTTTGAAAATTATTCAGTGAAAATGTTATGTGTGTTGCACACAAAGTGATCAATTACATATTGAAATTTGTTACGATGCCACGAAGAGGTCGCGCTAATATCGGTCGGCGTTCTTTTTGGCATCAACATACATTAGCAGCCCAAGGCACATGACCGAGTACTCCCAGGATACGATGGCATACGTGCGGTATTACGGATCGCGGTCAATCAGAAAGTGATCGTCACGATGTCACAGCAAGACTTTTCAAGCAACAGCTTCGATGAACTTTATCTTGAAGCAAAGTATTTATATATGGTGCTATTAGATGCTAGATGTAATGCTAAAGAGAGGTTTGCCGCATGCATACATTCTTCATTCAATCATGCGGAAATTTCTGATGCAAAGAAAGATCCAGTATTATACAAAGTGATGAATACCAATATGAATCATGGACCTTGCGGACGCCACAATCCCACTTCGGTTTGCATGTCTGTCAATAAATGCACCAAAAACTATCCACGTGCTTTTCTATCGGAAACACAAACTAGAAATGATGGATATCCACTGTATCGGCGTCGCTCTCCAGACGACAGTGGCGGAACATTTAGCATTCAATTTAGAGGCGTAAATATCGAACAACACATCGAAGTTGACAACACATGGATCCTACCATATTCACCACTGTTGTCTAATTCACATTCAAAAGGCATGTCAATGTTGTGTATTATAATTTGTTGTAATCGATAAAATACGTTTGTAAGTACTTCACCAAAGGAAGCAATATGGCGGTTATTGGTCTTGAACCATTCGGTCGATACGTGAACTGTAATGAAGCGTTTTGTAAGATATTTGCTTTTGCAATTCATGAACGTTTTCCGACTGTTGCACTGTTGTGCATCTCGCAGTTAATTTGGAGAATGAACAAAGAGTCTATTTCTACCCAGAGAATATAGTATATCCAGTAGAAACACCGCCACCAACAAAATTAATGTTATGAGTTTTTTCTCAACGTTCGTCAGTGAGCGACCGTTTGCGAGAACTTGCTCTATTTGGAAATGCCTCGATATTATACATAGAATGCATCGTCGAAGAAAGCAAGGCCAACCAGTAGATGGACATCCGGGTGTGTTTTCAACTAATGCATTAGAACGAATTTGCGCAATCCCCCCGAAAAACGACGATTGCTTTTATCTTTGGTTGCTGTTGATTAATGTACGCGGTTCAAATTCATTTGAGTAACTGCATTATGTGAATGGTTCGGTGTGTGCAACTTTTTGAGTATCATGCCAGCAATTACAATTGCTGGAACATGATAATCACTGGAATCAAACTACGGACGATGCGATAGCTTCTTCGAATGCCACTGAAGTTCGCACACTTTTCGAGATCATCAGCCTTCAAATCCGCGTCAATTATGGGATACAACCAAAAATTACATTGCCGAAGACATTTTACATCGTATACGCTAAGGATTGGAAATGGGTCAATACCGGTTGATACTTCCGGTGGTTTGATATCAATTCAACTCACTAAAGATGGACTCATCACAAATGTTTATACAAACATTGGCCAAATTATCGTAGGTACGATTCCTTGAGTGCACGCGCAATGTTAACTACCACAAATACCTATATTGTTGACTTAAACTGGAAGATTCAAAGTCAAATTCCGGGAGACTTGCGGTATAACAAATCGATCGATCGTCTTGGCAATGAAGACGCCACCGTGAATTATCCAGTGGAATTTCTAAATTCTTTGGAGAGGGTTGGTATGCCACCGCATCATTTGCGTCTCAAAGTTGGATCTGTCGTTATGATGTTTCGCAATCTGATTGTGACGCATCTATCAAATATAAGGGGCAGAATGATTGATTCTACGGATTTCTTTTGAGTTCTAACGATTTGCCATTTCAATTCAAACGTATTCCGTTTCCAGTGAAAATGGAATTTGAGATGACGATCAATAGGATAGTCGTATAGCGGGTGGCATAAATTTGGAAATGCTATGTTTTTCACACGTCCAGATATACGTGGCGTGCTTACGAGTTGGAAAACCATCTTCTCTGTACATTTACGCACCGGAACAGAAACCAAAAAAAGTTGTTTATCAAGCTGCGTTACATTGAAAAAAAATGTAGAAAAATCGCAAATAAATGATTATCAACACAATATGAATTTTTATCTTTTCATTTTAAAACACATAATTTCACGCAAGACAACAGCTGCGTTCATTTTTAAATAAAAATTATCGACTATTATGTACGGGTTGCAATCCTATCTTTAAAAATATTCAGAAACGCTAGTGTTTGGAAAAAGCTCTATTAAGATATTCAATGATAATATCAACGTCTCTATTACGCCGAACTTAAGATATTATGTTCAACATAAGACTTCTTCTGCCTTCTTATTTATTTTATTGATTTTGTTAGTTACGCTCTTTATAAAAACTCAACAACTGCTGCAAGAAGCATTCTAAATAATTTATATATATAGATGTTTTTCAGTGCCCTCGTAAGAATGTTTTCTTTTTATTAAATACATGTGACCATAGTTGAATCGGACCAGTCTATAGTTAAAAAAACAAGCTTCTTGAAAAGAAAACGGCATGTGCAAAATTTTAGTCCGATTTCTGATAAACTGAAGGTCTGGTTGGTTTTCGGACAGGTAGACGATATCAGCACCACTCATTTGCTGATAATTTTTATATATTTTTAATAGGCTGTCCGACATTTCTTTCGGGGTTACAGACTTCGTTGGAAATTTTAAATATCCTGTTCAGGGTAAAAAGATGTCCAAGTGGTTGTCATATGTACTGGATAATTACAATATATTTAAATAAAAAAGATAAGCAAATTATATCAGATGCTCAAATAAACAGGCAGCACTTATGGTGCTACCCTGTGCCAACATGTCTACTGGGGCAAACCCGATAATGTTATGATTCTTTCTTGATGGAGAAATTCTTTACTTTGCTTTAGAAAAGTTGATGTAACCTTTTATTTGAGTTTTCTATAAAATACTATAATTGATTTTAAGTCTTAAATTTTACAAATACAAGAAAACAGAGAAATTTGTACTTTAACCATTCACAAGTAAAGCGTATCTAAAATATGCAAAATAAAACTTGGGGACATTGAATATAGTGGATATAACACTAGATTTGGATTTAATGTTAAATAAAAAGTAATTGAGGAATGTGTGGACAATTATGTTAAGTTTCTTAATACTGATACGAAACTACCAGAGTTTTTTTACATTTGAACAATTTTCCAACTTGTTACAGTATATCTATATATTTATAAGAGTTTAGAATGTGCGGGTTTTCTTGTTTTGGTTAAGGATTTCTTAAACTTCGAGATACTTTCATTTTTCTCCAGACACTTTTATCAATGAAAAGTAGGTAATTAGAGTTTACCAGAACAAATTTTGTTCAAATTAATCACTGATTATGAAAATAAAACTTTATATAAAAGAGCAATATTCCTGGTATAAATGTAGCACATAATAAATCTTCCAATCCAGTAAGATATCTTAGCAAAATTAAGCGAACGTATAATATTGAATATATACTAATTTAATGTCGGATATGTGTAAAATTAGTCTATGAAATACCACACCTTCTATATATGTGTTACTATACTGATCTGTCAATCAGTGTGTAGTTGTTGTCATACAAATTCGCGGACACATCTTGCTCGAGTATACTTTAGTAATGCAATGGGTTAGACCTTCCCCTAATTAAGCGCATTTGGGTTGTGGTTATATCACACATTTCTCATTTCATTAATTAGGTTAATATAAATATTTCGAATATTAAGAAAAATATATTAATGAAACTAAGTCTGCCTATGATCCATAATACCCTTGAGTAAAATACCAAATATGAGTATGATTGTAATTTATTGACGGTTTCGTCGGATAATGAATATTGAATTCTTACGCAACTTTCATTACAGTTTTGTCAACACCGTACGATATTTCGTCACCAAATTGCGAAAAGTCATAAAATGGATTTCTCTTAAATTTAGAATATTGGTTAATCATATAAACTAATTTCGAGAAATTGCTAATTAATAAAGTTTGACATTTAATGTGCATGTGCATGGTATAAATTATCGATAAACCTTTTACTATCTGCAGAACACTGGTTTACTTTAATCAATAATTTATTTATTGTGCAGTGTAATAAAATTTGATGAAAGCTCATTAAAAATCAATTTTCCATTGTTTCAAATTATTTTTATTGATAGATTTCATTGAATGTTTTTCCATAGAAACCAGTTTACTTATTTTCTTTCATATATTGCATTTGGTAGTCATTGTAATTATTTCACACCTAACTGCCAAGAGTCGGCCGCAACATCAAAAACTAAGAACGTCAACTAGCTAACTGTCAGCGTACACATATTTGGTGCTTAAATTTTTTTGTCCAACCACCCTGTCATTTGTCATTTGACCCGCTATGTCATCCTATATACTTCAAGCAGGTATACATATGCCATATAGTATGTAAATATATACATATATAATTTTTATTCTTTCAACAGGATGTACATTTTGGTAACGCCAGAGACTCAAATCTCGTCCGCCTGAATTCGCATATCCGAGCTAATCCCTCAGTTTTTGAGGTATCGATTGCACACGTCCTTGGTAAAGATTAATGCATAAGGTAGCGCAACAATCTCCGAATAATTGATTTAGATCGGGCCACAATAGAATATGCGACAGCCAATCAAAGTTAAAATTAAGCTGTTCATAAAGGAACATTTTTTACCAAGTAACCTTAATTCGGGTTGAAAGAACTTGGCTAGGAAGAATTAGTAACCGGTTTCCGTTGGATACGCTTTGTTTTAAGATTTAGTTATAAATATAGTTGTTATAAGAAATGCGCCTGGGAAGGGTATTACAGCTTCCATAAAGCCGAACTTAACGTTTATTCTTGTTTATTTATAGTTTGTATTGTGATTGTAATTATTGTGAGTTTACTCGGTTAGCTCGGCCTAAATGATTTAAAATACCTACCAATACACACATATTTACAAACTAATTGCGCATTAAATTGCAAATGCAAGTCAAAAGTATAGGAGTTTTTATGTCAGGAGCTACAAACTCCATATGCATATCTATGTAGGGTTACATATTTTCTTTGAAGCTCCAAATTTCTCGAAAGTAAACTTTCCAAAGAATATTGACAATTAATATAACGGGCAACAGTAATATCTTTACAGGGAGTAGGCCAGTCTAGGGCCAAATATTATCCAAATCCAACAAAAACTGTTGAAGCTCCTAGGTACCGAATATTTGGATCTCAGTACCTATAGTTGAATTTTCACCAAAAATATAGATCAATGTGTCTGATTTATAATTAAAATTCAGACAGAATCATTTCCTGATAGTAGTATGTCCGTGTTCTACAAATGGGTTAAATGGGGTCAACACTTTATGTAGCCCCACATACTTTATATCAAGACTTTCAAACTTCCAGGTGACTTTATACGGCATAAGAGAACGTGTTTTTCTTATAACGGTGCATATATGTGCTAAGAATGAATAAAATCGGGTGAAAATTCGCTCTAGACCCCAAATAACTAACAAACCTTATGTATCTAAAGGTACTTCCCTGGCTTTAATCCTTACAAGTTGCAAGAATATGAAATGTTCGCTTATACCCGAACTTAGCACTTCCTTACTTGTTTAAAATTAAATTTAACATGTAAACATACTTGTATTATATACATATAAATGAATGCATCAATTTTACAACTGTCGGAGAATTGATTCGTCAGATAAAAAAAGATTTGGCGTTGAAAAATTTATGCAACAAGATTTATGTATGATAACAAATTGCATTTAATGGATTCTGAAAAATAAATCACACTAAAACCCCTCGCAAAACTAATACGGCTGTGTAAACTGAAGTTCAGCAACACCAAAAGCTCCGTCAGGATCGGAAAGAATGAGTCTGGCAGTGAGCGAGGGCAAGACGAAATATCTCATCAAACAAACAGTCGTTGCACTCGCGACTTGGCACTCACGTCACTGTTGACAGTCATAACTTTGAAGTTGTAGATAGTTTCGTACATTTGGGAACCAGCATAAACATCACCAACAATGTCAACAGGTGCGACTTCGGACTGAGTAGGCAATTGAGAAGTAAAGTCCTCTATCGACAAACTCTATAAGTCACTCATAATTCCCGTCCTGCTATATGGTGCAGAGGTTTACACGTTGACAATAACTGATGAGTTGACGTTGCGAGTTTTCGAGAGATAAGTTCTGCGAAAGAGTTACGGCCATTTGCGCGATGGCCACGGCGAATATCGCATTCGATGGAACGATGAGCTGTACGAGATATATGACGACATTGACATAGTTCAGCGAATTAAAAGACAGCGGCTTAAACGAGACAGACAGGTTCGTAAAAATAATGAATACGAAAATCTCGGCTTCGTTTTTAATCAATACAAATATGTTCTAATAATAAGTCAGTATTATGGATTTTCATTTTATATACCTAATAGTGTCGTGTTTCTCGATTTCACCTTCATATAAATGAGCTTTTGACCTTTCATTATTGAAAATCAATTTCTATTGGCAATGCTGATGGGAATATACATATTTATATCTCCTAATCGTACGTTTGTAGATGTGTTTCTCGTGTGTATGTTTGGAACCTCAATTACACGCGTTTCAAAAATCTTTTCCACGGCTATCCACTTCCGTTATTTCATTTTCAAATAACGTTTGTACGTTTTTCGAATAATGAACAGTTTATGTAGTAAGTAAAATATTTAGCAAAGCATCAAAATGGAGTCAATAACCGATGGCGGCTATCAGTCATGCGCCTACGGACGTTGAATGCCTATCCATCGCAAAAGGCGCGACAAAGTGTCATTTTTACGAGCATTTTTTACTTTATACGTACATAATTAGCGAAATAGCTCGATTTTTTTCATATGAAAATACGTATGTATGTATGTACGTAGATTACTTTGCAGAAAAAAATATAAATTTTCGATAGGGATATAAACGTCGAAGCATAATAAAGTATACTTAAATGGTGAAAAATATCACGGAACTTATTAATATGCATATAAATTAATAGTTTATGAAAGAATAAGTATTTGACGAAATTATAAATGGATCTGGGACGTATAACCGAAAATGATAGTAATCTTACCCGTAGAAGTTTTGAGGGTTGAGTTTTTTTGAATATCTCAAATGGCATCATGAACCTGAGCAATTTCTGCTCATAACAAAAGTGTTTAAAACACCAAAACCCGAAGTTCACTGTTCAAAATTGTTGTAGTTAAGGGGTGTAGTTAACAAACCACTAGCGGTAGTCTAGAAAGTTTATGTTAATTAATATATTAGTATTTTAATAAAATCTGCCTATACCGAAGCAAGTTTAACTACGTATTGCTTCTTAATTTGGAAATCCTACTTAATATGTAAACCAGCTAGTAACCAAGGTTATACCTGCGAGTTGTGAAGTAATTACGGTTGTCAAAAGAAAATACGAATTTTTAGTTTTGAGCTTTTTACTTTTTATAACTTTATAAAAATGTCAAAAGTACAGAAGCGTTGTTGTGTTAACCACGCAGACAGCTTTTGCCAGATTTGTGCCCAGTTTATCTGAAAATTTCTCAAGCGTTTTTGAGAATAAAAATTTTTGGGATGCGTGTTTATATAATTATTTTAAATGTTTCACTTCGCGGAAATATACCAATTGCCTGTACCTACGTGGAATGTTTGAGTGCTCCGAAAATTGCGACGGCGAGAAAAAAGAAACGCGTGCGGATTCTATAGCGGTCGAATAACAATTAACTTCTTTATTTCAGCAACTAGATGACTTAGCCTAAATCTTAAAGCTAACGGGAAAAAACAGTTGGAATGTTAGTATGTATGTACAAAAAGGAGGTAAGTATAATTCATTTCGTTAACTTATGGTAATAGATTAAGGTGAGTATATTTAACATTATTAGGGTAAGTATACAATAATATAATTCAATATTTTGTAACTTTTTCTAATTCAATTTACTTAATTTTAGTTTTAGGTTTAAATATATATTTTGTCGCTTGACGCAACACCGGCCACCTTGACAGGATCAGATTCCTTCAATATCCAGTGGAAGGACAGCCAGTTTGTGGATGGGGCGCTTAATCGTGCCCGTCTTGGTTGCTACTTCTGCGACTCGCACCTTGCCGTCTTGCCCTTCGACGGCGGCGACGACGCGTCCGAGTACCCACTGCTGTGGCGGCACGTTGTCCTCGTGGACGAGGACGAGATCGCCTGGCTGCAGGTTGCGTTTGGGGTGCAGCCATTTGTTGCGTTCCTGAAGGCCCGTCATGTAGGTTTTGGACCACTGTCGCCAAAACTGTTGCTTGAGACAGCAAACAAGTTGCCATCTCTCGCAACAGCGAACTGGGTCCACTGGCACCTTCTCTGGGGGTAATGCCCGCAGGGAGCATCCTATTAATAGATGCGCTGGTGTTAACGCTTCTCCGTCGTTGGGGTCCTGTCCCAACGGTGCTAGGGGACGAGAGTTCAGAATGGCCTCCACTTCGGCCAGTAGTGTTGATAGCTCCTCCGTCGTGAGTAGAGCGTTGCCGAGTGCGCGGACGAGCAGATGCTTGGCGGACTTCACGGCCGCCTCCCATAATCCGCCGAAGTGCGGCGCCCTGGGTGGTATAAAGCCGAAGCTGAATCCTTCTTCGGCTGCGAACCCCATTAGTTCTGGCGCTTGCGCTAGGAACGCCTCCTTCAGCTCGCGCAGCTTGCGGTCGGCGCCGACAAAGTTGGTTGCGTTGTCGCTGAATACTTTCTGTGGCATCCCTCGGCGACCAATGAACCTTTTAAGGGCGAAAATGAAAGAATTAGTAGACAGGTCCGAGACTAGTTCTAAATGTACTGCCTTTGAAGTGAAGCAAACGAAAACTGCTATATAAGTCTTTACGGGTGGTCGACCACGTATTTTTAACGTTGTATATATGGGACCACAAAAATCTACGCCACATATCAGAAAGGGTCGTAACGCTCGAAGTCTTTCAACTGGCAAATTTCCCATTATTTGGGTTTGCAACTTCGGCTTGTAATGAAAGCAGTGTGTACAATTTCTTACGGTTCTACTGCAAGCTTCTCTGGCATTAATTAGCCATATGCGTTCTCGAAGAAGCGCAACCAACGCTTTTGCCCCAGCGTGGTGATTTCGAAAGTGCAGGAAACGTAAATAAGTGATAACGAAATGCGAATTTTTATTCAGTAATAATGGGAATTTGGCATCGTATGGGAGAGGTGCATTCAATAGGCGACCTCCTACTCGGATTAATTTAAAGGAAAGCGACGTATCCGAGTACTCATGCAAGAACGGGTTGAGTTTTTGCAAGTTAGCGGGTAGCGTCGTGCCTTTAGTCAGTTTTTGGATTTCGCTCGCAAACTCAGAATGTTGAATCACCTGGACAATTTTCAAAAAACTCAAGTTTAATTCATCTGCAGTCAGAGCTCTTCCCACAGCAGGCATCTTTGGTCGTCTGATCCAGCGTAATAAGTATGCGACCACGCGAAGCAACTTTTGATGAGAAGAGAATTTCTCAATCAGCTCCATTATAGTGTTATCTTTCACATTTGCAGAAAATGTGACAGCGTTTTTCTTCTTCTCTAAGGCTTCGCTTTCTGGGGAGAGCTGGAAGTGAGCGTTAATTGGCCATAAAGCGGGGTCTTCTAGGAGGAACTGTGGACCGCCAAACCATATAGAATTATTGAATTCGTCCACGTTACAACCCCGAGACACTTGATCCGCAGGATTTTGTTTCGTTGGTACATGTCGCCACTGTACATTGTCAGTCAATTCTTGGATTTCGGACACTCTATTTGCGACAAAGGTTTGTAATGAAGATGGATGCGTTTTTACCCAGTGCAATACAATTTCAGAGTCTGTCCAAAATATAATTTTCTCGAATCGTCGACTCAACATTGGTGCAACTCGTGACCATAATTTGGCAAGAAGATGTGCTGCCGAGAGCTCGAGACGCGGAAGAGACTTGGTCTTCAGCGGAGCCACTCTAGACTTTGCAGTAAGCAGCATGCATTTGACACCACTAGCAGATTGGCTTCGTATGTATATGCAGCATCCGTACGCTCTTATTGAAGCGTCGGAGAAGCCATAGACTTGGCATGTAGCAGTCGACTCTAGGTTTACATACCGAGGAATGCTAATTGACGAGAGCTGCAGTAGGTTGGCTTTGAAATTCTGCCAGCTAGTGTCGAGGCGCAATGGAATCGACTCATCCCAATCTAGTTTTTGAATCCAAAGCTCTTGCAATAAGATTTTTGCTTTGGTAACTAATGGGGCTAATAATCCAAGAGGATCGAAAAGGCGAGCGGAGACTGACAATATGTTCCGTTTAGTGGCTCGCAGATCAGTAAAGTTGGCATCCAAAATAAATCGAAACAAATCCTCTTTCGGCAACCAGTGGATTCCTAGTGTTTTAGTTGAATTTTTGTCATTGAAACTTAACGACTTTTCAGTGCAATCACTGTCGAAAAATTTAGGGTGGTTCGAAAACCACTTTGTTAAAGTGAATCCTGCCGAGTTTAATATTTTAATTACTTCACTTCTTATAAGATCTAGAGACTCAAAATTTTCAGATCCTGTTAATAAGTCATCAACATAAAAGTCTCTTTTAATGGCCAATGAACCGAGTGGGTATTTCATTGTATTGGCATCACTGAGCTTTTGCAAACACCGTGTTGCGAGAAATGGAGCAGGCGCAGTGCCGTATGTTACGGTGTTAAGACGAAAAATTTGAATTTGCTCAGAAGGATGCTCTCTCCACACAATAAGCTGACAATTTCTGTCTTCTTCGTGCATAATTATTTGGCGATACATTTTAGTAATGTCCGCTGTTAGTGCATACTTATGTAAGCGAAAACGAAGAAGAGTTGAGTATAACTCTTCTTGGATGGTTGGACCTACCATCAAAAGTTCATTCAACGCTATTTGAGTTGAAGATCGACTCGAAGCATCAAATACAACACGTAGTTTGGTTGTTGTGCTCTCGGGCCTTAAAACGCATTGATGCGGAATGAAGTAGTGTGGCTCACTCGGGATCTTATTGTTCGTTGGGCTCATGTGACCCAATGCTTTATATTCATTCATAAAGTCCAGATACATTTTACGAAGTTCTGGATCTTTTAATGTCCTTCTCTCCAGGGCCTGAAACCGCCGAACTGCGGTTTCATATGAGTGACCGAGTAACTTACGGTCAGCTTTAAAGGGCATTCTAACTTGAAGCCGTCCTGAAGGCAATACTTGAGTTGTATTTACGAAAAATTTTTCACACTCTTGTTGCTCTAGTGTGAATTTGATGCCATTTGATTCTGAAGGTAATTCTTCTAACGCCCAAAATTTTTGGACCACCGAATTAATTGACGTTAAGTCATCTTCAGATTGGCATAATGTGCTAGTTGCAGAAGGAGGAGGACTTAGATTGCTAGCATATTTGCCAGACACAACCCACCCTAAAAGGGTTTTCTGTAGCGTTGGTTGATTAGGGCCACTTTTAATTTGGCCAACCGCTAACAAATCGAAAAAGGTTTCTGCACCCAATAAGATATCAATCTTTTTTGATTTATGGAATTCTGGATCCGCCAATTTAATATTGTGCGGAATTTTCCAGCCATTAACATTTATGTTATGGTCTGGATGATTAGCCGAAATGCAACGCATTATCCAGAATTCCGCCGAAAATTCGTAATTATTGACCCGCGACTTAACAAACGCGCTTAGTTTTGTCCCCACCTTCGTGTTGGAATTTCCAATTCCTATTATGTTTAACGTTTTGTGTTGGCGACGAATCCGCAACTTTTGTGCCAAGTCCTCTGTCATAAAGTTGACTTGGGAGCCTGAGTCCAGTAACGCTCTCGCAGGCAGGTATTCACCATAACTGGTCCTCACTTGAATAACAGCTGTCGCCAACATTACCCGATCCGGCATACTCGCTGTGTGCATGGCATGTGTGGTTGATGGTTGCGGATAAGATGCAGCGGGGAAGGAAATCGGGTACTGGTGTAACAATGTGTGATGCGATCGATTGCATACACGACATCGATCCGCTCTGCACTTGGATACCGTATGCCCCTTACGCAAGCAATTTATGCATAAGGGCACCGATTTCACAAACTCGAACCTCTGTTGTACAGGAAGCGCCTTGAACGTGGGGCAGGCAGTTAAATGGTGCTCCTTTGACTTGCATTTCTGACAAGTTGGCTGCTTTGCATCTGCAGCAACTAAAGCAGATTTTGTCCTATCCATGTGTTGCTGCTTCACGTGGCTCATGCTGGTTGTGGATCCGGATTTCGTCCTCGAACAGGATGCTCCTTCCGCTGCTAACTGCTGAAACCTTCTATTCAAAATTGCTTCGCAATCCTTCCATAACGGTAAGTGATCGTAGTCAAGTTGCTCTTCCCACTTGGATCGGGTGACAGAGTCAACTTTTGTCATAACTATATGTATTATAATGGCGTTTGTTATTTGCTTCTCATCGCCCAGAGATAGCAAAGAGTCATAAACAGCAGACACTTCATCAATCATTGATCGCAATGAAGGCGCGGATGGCTTTGGGATGGTTGGCAGCTCAAAAAGTTTAGATATTGTATTGAAAAATATCAAGCACTTATTATCGTAAACTTTTTTGAGACTTGCCAACGCTTTCGGATAATTTTCATCCGACATCTGAAACGCTTTAACTGTTCCCAGAGCCTCTCCAGATAGACAATTTACCAAATGGTTAAATTTTTCTATATCTGGGATATTTGGATCATTATGAACCAAGCTCTCAAACAAACTCATAAAATTTTTAAATTCTGAATATTCTCCCTTGAATTTCGGCAAATTCATTTTAGGGAGCCTTGAGCTGTGAGAAGCTACGAAAGATGTTTCGGCAATTGACGTTCGATTTTTGGCTAAAATATTTTTAATTATTGATTTCGTTTCAACAATTATGTCCTCTAACTCCCCTCGGGCCATGTCGTCTTCATCAATCTCTTCAATTTTAGATTGGCATTTCATTAACTTTTCGCTATGTGAATTTAATATGTCGAGCCGACATTCCAATTCAATTGGATCTAACGACATGGTTTTTTCTAAGAGGCCCGTCTTTATTCGCAAAATACTATTTTTTGCCACCGTCCTTTGACGCTTTAATGACTTTAAGTCGATTAACTCCTTACTTGGAGAGAGGTTGGCGATAGTTGGCTTTGGCTTGCTCATTTTGCGTGTTTAAAATGAATTTCCGAAACAAAAAAGACTACAAAGGTTGGCAACAGATATATTAAGAATCGATAACGAAAACGAAAAAATATATACTATATATATCGATTCCCAAATACACGAAAGCCAAACCAATAGCAATAAAGGTTGGCAACAAATATATTTGGAATCGGTTACGAAAACGAGAAAGAATAATATCGATTCCCAAGTATACGAAAGCCAAACCAATGAGTTATGCAAATGAGCAAGAGCAAGCACAATTGAAAATTTAACGCGAAAAAATATTGTCCAATAATGAAATTTGCGAAAACCCGAGATAATGTGCGAAAAAATTGACCGAATTAAAATTTCAAAATTATGCGATTTACAAAAGGGTCGCACCTTAATGTAGGCAAATCCGCAATCCCAAAATCCCTTCACATTCACTTCAATATGTAATATGTATATATACAAGTATGTATAACCATATATAATATATGTATGTATAAATAAGCGTTTAATGTGAAAAGGGAGAGCCAAAAACTGAAAGTGTGCGTTTGCAGTTTTATTATTATTGTTTTTTGTTTGCACCACTTTCAATAATTCGCACTCGTTACCTGGTGCGTCGGCTGTTTGCCGGCGCTTACGTCCCTCTGGCACAGGATACAGCGGCAGCTCATTCCCACGATGACTTAAGTAGCAGCGGATAGGATGTTGACAATAGCAGATTGGGATGGCAGCAGCGGAGCGACGACAGCAGCAGCGACGGAATGGCAGCAGCGACAAGATGGCAGCAACGACGTGATGGCAGCAACGGAGCGACGACAGCAGCAGCGACGGGATGACAGCAGCGACAAGATGGCAGCAACGACGTGATGGCAGCAACGGAGCGACGACAGCAGCAGCGACGGGATGACAGCAGCGACAAGATGGCAGCAACGACGTGATGGCAGCAGCGGAGTGATGACAGCAGCGGCTGAATATCAACAGCGATGGCGGCAGCGATGCGATGATTTCAACGGGTAGCGGTGAAAACGGGTTGTCTATTCTACCGGCACTTTGGATTCTACCGGTTGTTCAATCTTGCGGCACTTTAAGCGAACGGGATTTTTTTTTTTTTTTTTTTTTTTTTTTTTTGAAACTGTAATTTATTTTTTTTTTTTTTGAGTAGGCCAAAAACGTTTTGTGGCTTTATTTGTGCCCACCACTGTACCGCACAATAGATCACTTTTCGCACTGGTTAGTACAGCGACCACCCTTTATGTTTTTTCTTCTTTTTTTTTTTTTTGGTGAATTTCTCGCTTTACGCTTTGTATACGTATACGCACACCCTCCACAATACTTCCCTTTTCCTCTTTTTTTTTTTTTTTGATTTTTTACACTGAGGTAAGTATACGGGTAAGTATTTCAGCACTGCACTTACACTGTATGTACATATGTAAATATGTATATTATTTTTTACAGATTTTCACTGGTCCACAATTCGTATATATATATATATATGTATTTATTCTTTTTTTCAGGTTTCACTGCACGCACTTTATATATCGATATGTACTTGTATTTATGTGTACATATATTTGGGTTTTTTATCCGTTTTACAATTTTTTTTTTTCTTGTTTTTTTTTGTTTTAGAATTTGTTGTTTTTTCACCTTCACAACCGTGAATACCGAATTCCGCAAACCGAACACCGAAAAGGGTACAATTGGCAATTGGTTTCGAAAAGAATTTTTGCACTATTATTATTTCACTGAGTGTAAATCTTGAGTTAACTTTTTTTTTTTTTATTATTATTTTTTAAACACGCATTTGTCCCTGCTCGGGCGCCATGAAAATTTCTCAAGCGTTTTTGAGAATAAAAATTTTTGGGATGCGTGTTTATATAATTATTTTAAATGTTTCACTTCGCGGAAATATACCAATTGCCTGTACCTACGTGGAATGTTTGAGTGCTCCGAAAATTGCGACGGCGAGAAAAAAGAAACGCGTGCGGATTCTATAGCGGTCGAATAACAATTAACTTCTTTATTTCAGCAACTAGATGACTTAGCCTAAATCTTAAAGCTAACGGGAAAAAACAGTTGGAATGTTAGTATGTATGTACAAAAAGGAGGTAAGTATAATTCATTTCGTTAACTTATGGTAATAGATTAAGGTGAGTATATTTAACATTATTAGGGTAAGTATACAATAATATAATTCAATATTTTATAACTTTTTCTAATTCAATTTACTTAATTTTAGTTTTAGGTTTAAATATATATTTTGTCGCTTGACGCAACATTATCCTTAAACCACAGAAGAGGACAATTACGAAAATTGTATCGCAAATATTTAAGCTGTGCCGTGTTGTTAAACTTTGTTGCAAATCTAAGTAAGTGGTTCCATAGTAACCGATTTTCTATGCCTTTTGTAGTTCCAATGATTTGGCGAGAGCCAACTAACAATTTCAACGACTACTACTTTTGTATGACAAAAGTGTCTGATTTTAAAGGGAAAACAAGCATAATATGGAATGTCCAGATTCGCACCAAGACCTGTTCCTCACAAATAAGGCTTACCCGCTCTCATTTCTTCAGCGAATTGGGAATAAGATTTGGTATATGAAGGAAAGCTGTACAGTGCAAAAATTAGGCGCTACCTATTCTCCTGAAGAAAAAGACAAAAAGGACTCCGACCTTCGGGTTGGGTTTAGTATCGCGCCGGTTAATTTTGGCTCACTGTACCTAAACGAGAGAACCAAATTGAAAATTTTAAACACGCATGTATGCTTAAATTATCGAACTTTATTTTAAAACATATTTTATAAAAATCGGTTCACAAATTTTTGTACAAATTCACTTTAAGAATTGCCATTTTTTGCAAATTTCTAAATATATGCTAGTGTATTTTCATCTATTGTGCATTGTACCAAACCAATTATGGATACATTTTCACGCACATATATTACTTATGAATTATAAAAACCACTAGTAATGCTTTTAATTACTTTTGATTGTTAATTTCTTTGTAAATCTTTAAACAAAATACACCTTTTTCTGCATTGAGTTCAATAACGCGAAAAATCAAAATGACTGCCTAATTTGAACTGTCAAATCACCGAGAAAGCACGAACAAAAGGGAATAAATTAAACCCACTTAGCAATAAATGTATGAAGTGAACGCGAAAAGGTGTTCAATGCTAAAATACTGTGGATGGCGTAGCCGGTGTTGGACCGGCCAGGGTTATTTTTTTTTGAAGCGCGGCCGAAGGCCGCCCACGCAAAAAGGAGTTCTATGCGAAAAAAAATCTGATACACCCCGGTGTTGGATCGACCAGGGTTATTTTTTTTTGAAGCGCGGCCGAAGGCCGCCCACGCATAAAGGAGTTCTATGCGAAAAAAATTTGATACACCCCGGTGTTGATTTCTTGTCCATACAAAAATGTTGGCTGGGTTGCATTGGTTTCAGTTTGTATGGAAAAATGAGCAAAAACACTGATTTTTGGTCATTTTCAAAGGGCTCCCTACAGGTCTATAGGGGGTCGAGGGGGGGTTTATTAAAAAGTTCAATCCTTCCTCTTTCCAATAAGGGGTCGTGAGGGGGGGTAGCCCCGCCCCCTTTTTCACCATAAACGATACTAAACCGGCGCGATACTAAACATTCCCCCGACCTTCTCTTCACCAAGCACCATCGTGAGCTAATGGGTTCAAGACAACAACAGTGGAATTTACTGGCATCAGGAATGAAAGTAACCATTATTGGAAACCGTAAAAAAGAGCTATTCTCATTTTGTGTTAGTCCAAATGGTGTTGTGGAAAGATAGGGTTTTGCGCATAATCCGGACGAGTGATGCTCATTCATAGACTCCGAAATTTAAAAACCAAAAAAGGTTTGTTACCTTCATTACATATTAAGCTGATAAAAAATTTTTTTAATCATTAGATAAAGACGGAGATATATTAAAGTAACTTAAACAAATATTCGTTAGAGCAGAGATACGCGATTAAATTCTGTGCCAAACTCGGTAAATCTGCGATAGAGACTTTTGAATTACGTAATCACGGGTGACAAGTCATGGATCTTTGAGTCCAAAGAGGCAATCTTCCGAGTGGCACACATCGGCGTCTCCTCCCCAAAAAAGGAAAGAATGAGCAAATCCAAAGTGAAAACAATGCTCATTATCTTTTTTGACATCAAAGGCATCGTCCACCATAAATTTGTTTCTATTGGACAAACCGCCAACGCCAAGTTAATCCTCGGGCCCGACAAGACTTCGCAGCCGATGGGAAGTTGCACCACGACAATGTCCCGACACACACCGCCCATCTTGTGAACAGCTATCTAACAAGGCCAGCATCCCAATGCTTCCGCAGACGTCCTACAGACCAGATGTGCCCCCTCCCCCGGACTTTTTTGTTTCCTTGCCAAAAAAGGTCGATGAAAGGCAAGAGAAGACAGAGATCCAAGCACGTCGGCTCTAAAGGCTATTCCGGAGAATGTCTTCCGTGACGCCTTCAATGCTTAGAAATAGCGCTGGCAGCGTTGCATCGACGCAGAAGGAGCCTCTTTTGAAAGTTTTTAACGAATTGTATCGATTGGTTCAATAAATTTTTTAAAATCGACTCAGTCCTATTACTCTCCGGACAAACCCTGTAATTTGGACCCTTTAAGGTAGAAAAAAAAATTTACTAATTAAAAAATTTTTATTTCAACCTTCATTATAAATTATACGAAATTTTAAGAAAAGAAAAACACTCAGAAAATGATGATCTGGGAATTTAATAAATATAACTCAAAGGCTCAATTGATCGAAAATTAAATGCTCTGAGATATACATACATACATATTTGGTAACTGTGATAACTTTTCTTCCGCACAAGAAAATATTTACAAACAACTGTTAAGTGAACAAAACTATCCAACTCTGTAGCAACATGTTGCGAGAGTATACATAATTGCACCAGTGAAATTTACATCTAAGTAGTATGTATGTACCTATAATTATATTGGTATATTTTGATATGTTTACACAACATTTACTACTGGTTTACAAGAATACAACAAGGTCACACTGCGTGTGGGAATTAATTTCGAAATGTAGTTATTTTTCCATTTCATAAAACCTGGAAGTTAATGAAAGCTTTGCGTGTGTGTGACACCTTTTAAGAAGAATTGCTACAACCGAGAAATTAAAATTCAAAGCTGCCGTTCCTTAATAAATAAATGCCGCTGTTAAAAAAAAATCATTCTGAGATTTGCTAGTATGGTATTGCTAAGGTTAAAATTATTATGTGATACTCGTATATATTACTTTACTTCACTTCTCTTTTCTTCTCAATTCACTACTACTTTCTTTCGTTTGAAATTCTCTATTGTTAAGTTCCAAATAACTTTAAATAAAACCCGAGTTGCTAATTTTTTGGTTCAAAAGTTTATGATCAAAAACTAAGTTTTTAAAATGGAAAAGTTATTTTTTAATTTTTTAAACTCGTAAGAAAATAATTGAAGTGATAATTCAATTATTTTATAATTCATTATTTGCAACCCTGAATGAAAAAAAGCGAATTTTTGAAGCTTCTAAATCAGGCTCCCCCCTTAATACGAGCTATTGTTAATCTACGCACTTGAAAACTTTTGGCTAAGGATTTGACAGAATATCCTTTCTTTAAAATGTCAACTTTCTATGTTATTGTTAGCAACGTAAATTTTTTCCTTGCCATTATGAAACCGCACTATACAAAACGTCAGTTAAAACTGATTCAAATCTCCCGAAACGCACATGCGTAAGAGTTACAACAATTCATTCATTCAACATTCAATTCAATTTAGTCAGAAATGTATTCCAACTAAGGAATTGTTACCAAAATTAGCAAGGTCCTGTCGCAAGTACTTATCAAGGTCAAAAGTACTGAGTACATAATGTAAAATATTTCTTCGTCGCAAAAATCGAGTTGTTTGATGTATGAAGATGAGTAAGAGTCGAGGTACCACTGTATTTAGTAATCATACAACTCTTGTTGAAAGGTATTCGGTTTTGATCTTCCATTTGTGCTTCATTCTGGTGAATATTTATTGATTTTGCAAAAACTGTACACTGGTTTTTAGAACAGTTGCTACAAATTACAACTTTTGAAATTAACCAAAATTTTATAATTTATTTTAGTATTAAGGTTGTTTAACTATGATTATATAGTTGTACTTATCTGGCAATATAAAATGGACCACATATTGAAAGTGATGTCAAACTCGAGGGAACTAGGAGTAGGTTTTTCATACAAGTAAGTGGTGCTCCCTAATTTTGCAGTCTCGCTACAATGCATGGTTACTCTAAATTCCAAACACCTTGTTCTAAGCCTTTGTTGATTATTAAGCAATATTAAAATGTAAATGCGGCAAGTATGCTAACGACCGTCATTATGAGTGTGAAGTTAAGTGCATACTGAATGGATTCATATAATTAACTTTAGTTGAATAAAACTTTTTGAAAAAGCAATAACAATAAAATGTACTCGATTTGAATACGAATTGGCAAGTAGTTATTGCTTGAAAGTATTAAGTAATGCTTTCCTATTTAACCTGCGTATGTGGTTTACGATTACAAAGGAAAAACGTATTTATTCGTTTTATTATTGATTTGCTAATTTTTATTTATGTTGGTGTATTCGGGAAGTTAAAGTAACGCCGTTCATTATAACATATGGCCTGGAAATCTCATAGAAACTTAAGGAAATATAGTGGCAATATATAGCTCATACAAGTCTCCCAAATTTTCCAATAATTTTTTGTAGGAAATCCATATTTGCTTTGGCGAGACTAAAGTTCTTTCCGAGCGAAAAAGGCGCGAACCATCTTTTTAATCTCAACGGCATTTTTTCACATATAACTAGTCCTGCTATAAAACAAATTTAAATATTGAACCCGAGTTATTGATCCGAAAGCTACAAAAAAACTAAAAACCATATGCTTTCAATTCCTCCAAGTTTTTAGTCTGCTCGATATTTTATGATCTAATTCCGTTCAAACAGCTGCATACCAATGTGCAAAAGTTAAGTTTTCATTTTAAGTATATTCCATCGAGCTCTCTTTCAAAATGTTTTATAGATTCGTTTCAATCAAACTTGTATTCTTTAATCGTAGAATATTTATGACTTCCAAAGTTACTTTTCTTCCGGTAGTTGATTGATTAGAACTATCACGAAGAAGTCACGTGTCTGCACTGCTGCGCTCCACATGGCATTTGTTATCCATCCGTTGTGTGCAACTGTCGCACTGACCACGAAGCCACTTCCTAAATATTTAGAAACCTCAGTATGGTCAGTTTTATATATTTTGTTTGAGCGTGTGTTCAAAAAATTTGCATCCTGGAAATAAAGGAAAACTTTAGTGTTATATGATTTTTAAACGCAAACTCTGTGGTAGCTTGCTTTTCCGTTATGCTTTCATTTCTGCTGCATTCGGTTTTACTGTTGTTTCAACAATTAAACTGAATTACGCAAAACAATGTCATCCACCTTTCAGCACTCCACGGTCATTTGACCTTTCGTACATTTCTGCCCATTGTTGCATTGCACGTTTCTGTTGCATGGATTGTATAGCAAAAAATTGGTCAGACGTTGAAAACTTTGCCATTATGTTGAAGTTACAAGGTATCCACAACAACAAGACTAAAAGAAATATAACTGTTGAATAAACGCGTAGACGATTGCAAATTTGCGTCAAAGGTGCCAGGATGCAACGTGACGCAATACAGCTTCACTAAATCGGTCCAATCCTGAATTTCCGATGCAATTTGCGTACACAGATATACAAGTATTTGTGAAAATATATAGTACTTATGGCCGTACAAACATGCAAAGAGTAGAAGAGGCATCACCAAACAAATTAATAGGATCATCGTAAATTGTCATAAGTATCGCTTAGCGTGCGTCGAATAAATTATGTAGTAGAAATATTTTAAATTAAGAAGGTCATTTGGTAAAACACCGAAAACTGTCAACCAATCCAATTAAACTAATGGAAAACGTTGGAAAGAAAGAAACATCTCACAAATGTAATTGAATATCACTTAAGCGATATGTCTGTCTGTCCATCTAACTGTCAGATTGTTATCATGCATATCGCTTAACGCACGTCTCACCTCGCTCATTCGAGCCAACACACTGCTGCCTACCAGATGCAATGAACTTGACTACACAACTCCATCATCTCCTGGAAATCCTGCAGCCAATATTCAAAAACCACCCACCTCATGGCTTCTGTGCAATGTGACATGAAAGTCCACTTATTCCAAATTCAATTATGCAATTCAGATTACACCATGCTGGTGCGTAAATATCCTCATGTTTCATGCCAAACGCATGCCTATAGGCATTATATGCGCTTACATATGTATATGCATGTATGTATATAGTACATATAAAATGTGCGTAGATATGCATGTGTGACTGTGCAATTGAAGAGGATTGGGTGAATGGCAAGTCTCCCATCAAATCGCTGTGGTCGAGCTTACTATATTCGGTCCAGTCTTCGTTTAGCTTTTCATTCTTCATGAAAACGACAATGTAGTCGATGCAATAACGGGAAACAATTTTCTCTTTGAATTAAAGATAAAATAATAATAATTTTGTAAATTATATTTTGACTCCATAGGCAAAGCAATATACTGATTTCGTGAATTATCTGAACAATCAAACAGTTAATCAAAAATGATATGTACAAAAAGTATTCGAGTTTTGAGTTCGGAATAGTTACACATTGTATGTTTTTAAGTAAAATATAGTAGAATAAAGTAGAAATGTTTTTGATTGTTTTTTATTTTTTTTATTTTTAGTTTAATTACTTTAAAAGGTATACTGAAAAGGTTAGAAGAATGTATCAACTGAAATAGTCTCACCTATTGGATATTATTTTCATTGGTTTCATAAAAATCTTAAAATATATGCTTGGTTGAATTTTATCGTACTTACTATATGTAAATATGTTGAAAGCGTTTTAAAGCATTATCATGCGTTTTATTTTTGACATTTGACATCTCAGCAGAATCGCAAACAGCATGTGGGCACTAAGTACAGGGATCGTCGACGGAGCGGTTGACTGAGAAACTGTCAGTTATCTATTGCAAAATCAGATATATAAGACTAAGAGGTCCATAACAGGCAATAAAATATGAAATTATGATAAAATCCGCAGTTTGTTTTCAACTTACAATTACAGGGTCACATTTTTGCATGGATTTAAGCAAGATATTGCCTTTATTTATACACAATACTACAAGTATGTATATGTTCATATGTATTTGAAAGTCAACAATGACTTTACGGAAGCTTTTGACCATTAATATGTTTCGTTAAGTCAATATCGTTAACTTTCATATCTTCATATTTAAAATATTAATTGTTATTTGGTTTGAAATTTGCATAAAGCAATAAATTCATTGTAATTTGTAAAACGACCAGCAGACGGGTATACTGAAATTGTGTATGCAAATCATATGCATATTGCTATGATAATCCGAAACATAAGTTCTTTGCCCAGATTGGACATAACTTAAAGATAAACTATTGCCGGGTAGCCGCTTCGGTAAGCAAATTAAATGCGATGTTTTAATTAGGGATCTTTAATTCCCGCTTATTTTATTTCGAAAAGCTTTTTCATGCCAAAAAAGTGATATTTAACATTGCTTTTCCAATTGCTATCAGTCTGATCGCCAAGAAAAAATTAAGAAGACTGTATTTAAATTTTCGACTCCTTAAATTTCAAATTGATGAATCAATACTTCTCCTAGCGTCCATATACCAAATAGAAAAATTTTCGCACTTTCGAAATCTCTTATTAAGACAGCGTCGCTTTTTAATAACAGTGAGACTAAAATGGATTAAATCTGGTGAATAATAATATAAATCATAAAAAATTTCGGTCAATAAGTAGGATATACGCCAACTTAATTCGGAAACTGTGTGTATCATATTTAAATGAAATTAAGTAAATTTTTTAAAATAATGGGGTTTAGTATTGAGTATGAATCGAATTGGTCTTGACCTTGCCCTAAACTTATAATGAAATTAATCAAATTTATTTGATTAATTTTCTCTTTAAATTTAGTTTCTTCGGATGAACTTACATCGCATACACATGCATATATATATATCTCATTTGAGTTAATTAGGATGAATTTATTTCACCTGCCTTGACCCTTGCAAGCTGCGAGAGTATAAAGGTTCGTTTATATTAGAATTTAGCCCTTTTTGGCTTGTTGGCCTAACTCTGTCACAATTGGATATAATAAGTATGCAATAAGAGTACTTTTTAACTGGAACAAAACTGTAAAGTAATTAGTATTGTGAAATCGAATGAATAATATGAAAACGTCATGAAAATGTTTGATTGAAAGCGACGTTGTAATTAATAAAGCAAGGTAAATTACAACAGTAAGTATGTATTTGCCAATGCTCATGTATGTATGTCTCGATGTTGGGACCAAATGCCCGATATCGTACATCCGGACAATATTTAATTTTATTTATACAAACTGAGATCAATAATTAATTGTATAATTGTTTAACCCAGTTGACGTGTTAATATATGTATATGTATTTAAATTTTATCACAGCTGAAAACTAGTTTACATACCAGTAGCCGAGAGCAATTCAATGGTGCATCAATTAATTACATAAAAAAGGTTTGTTCCGTTTTTTTAAATCACTATGTTAATAGGGGGATTCTCTTGCTTTTGCGAAATATCCAATTCCATGAGAGCACACCTTGCGGAATCTAGTAATATACTTGTATGAACAGCTAATTCGGTCAAATTATTGTGAATGGCATTGGGCATGACAATTGTGAATTGGTGCACATTCATTCTTAAGAGGGTATTCTACTCTAGAAATCAAATTTTGGGCAGTTTTTTGAGTTTTTTTTTTTTAAACCAAAAATATTTTTACTATACATTTTTGTATGGTGTTTTTATTGATATCTTAAGAATACAGAAAAAAAATTTTACAAAAAAATATTAAAAATTAAAGTAATTAGAGGGGGGGAGAGACAGATGTAAAAAAATGGCGCTTCCTGGTGACATTGATCCTGACTCTTCTGGTGGTCTGAAAAAAAAATCAAAGGAAATTCTTAAACAGTAAGGATGCTGTTATAGTCCGGGAACACGAAAAAATTTTTTTTTGAAAATGACGACTGCCTGAAAATAAAAATCATTTTTTACGTTTTTTTTTTGAAATTCCTGAATTTTTTTATCAAAAACAAAAATTTTGACACGATGCTGGTAGGAACGATAAAGGATTATATAAAGAAGGTTCACACAAAATTTCAAGTAAATCGGTTGTATAGAACTTGATATAATGCCGGTACCGTGTGGAAAAAAGTAGTTCAGTCATATTTTTGAAAGTCTTAACTTTAAATATATGAAAAAAAATCGAATTTTTCAAAATTCTAGAGTAGAATACCCCCTTAACAAAAAATTGTAACAAATCTTTACAATTTAAGTTTAGTATCCAGCTCTCAAGAAATGTAAAAACTTCGTATAAAAAAACGCTTAAGAAACGGTCAAGTAACTTTCCTGCGATAAACTTACTTGTGCTACTATGCAGCTCTAAAGAAATCTAGTGGTATCTTTTTAATACATTTTTTCAATAAAATGCGAATATGGCAAACCTGGTTTTGCGAAAAAACATGAAATCAACAATTGTTTCTTGAAAGAAATTCAAAGTTAATCGTTAAAATCATCATAAATTAGTTAAAATCATTATTATGAAGCATATTTCATTTTGAAATGTTGTATAAAACCTACCAATTATCAACAACATTCCTTAAATAGCAATGTAAATATTTATATAATAATACGCACAAAGTTTGTTTTCTTTGTTTATTCTCTCTTGCTCTTATTATGTAGATCATTCACAATGCGTAACCAGCTGTCAAGTCTACTTGAAGTAATAATTTTTTTTTCTTGAGTAATTACTTGAGAGCTGGATACCAACCTTTAAGCAGAAATTACTTTCTCCAATAACTTAATAGCGAAATATGTCATTATGTTAAACGATAGCTGGCACAGGGATGCAATAATTTTTGTACATCTCATTGCACGAAAATAGACATGGGTTTCGGTCTGACATATTTCACATCCATTGCAAATAATTTTCTGCATGTGTTTGTTGCTGTGCCGCTGCACCAAGTGGGAAATTCTGCAATTCGTGCACCGTACAAAGGTATTGCAAGAGCATGAGAATACTCCTAATGTGTATTGCACACTTGTATTACTACTACCAATACTAATAAATACTCTTCACTCATAATTATGCGGTACAGTGTTGTACATAGACAGTAACGCAAAAAAAGCAACGCGAAAATTCATGTGATTTTGTTGGGTGACTGTACACTAAGATTGAGTGAGTAAGTTAACATCAAAGGAACTTGTAGGTTCATTCACGAATTTTGCCCTTGCGTTTAGTGAGCTGATATGGTTTATCTTGATTCATTTTGTAGCTTTGTGTTACCAAATGTGGTGTTTCAAAGAATAATGCCGGTTTCGCTCAACTTGAAATGCCTCAACTTTAACTTTCAATTTTCATCAAGATAGGCGATCAGAAAAACAAACTATTCGAATATATCAATAGTCTAAAAATGGTTTCGTCCATAAAAGAAATTTTCCACTTGCTTCTCTTCAACCCAAATTTAAACGTTATAACAACTATTACTCAATACGCCGAGAACAGAAATGCACAAAAATATTGTCTACGAAAATTGGTTTAACTGGCAAATTTAAGGCATTCGGATTCAATTGGAAATAAGGTACATTCGACAATGACACCGGAATTTGATTGATTCGTACCAGAGATCTGCAACGAGTATGATAAAATCAGAACAAACAGTCGTGCCAAAAACACAATCAAATCAATTCAGTTCAGTATAGACAACATTGTTAACCTTTAATCAATTCGTGTATCTGCCAGTGTCAACTGACCTGATGCAACACGAACAATCTGTTCTTCGGCAATCACGATCGTGTAAACGTATCATGTCAGTTCATAGCGTTGCGAGGATTGTTTGAATTGATCTCGTAAATCTACGAGTAAATCTACTAGCAAACAACAAGAATTTTCTGCTGGACTGATTTGAATCATATGTGGCAAAAAATTTATCAGCTTTGAAAATGTGCGCATGTTACAAATTGTCGATGCGTAAACAATGGAAATTCCATTGAGTACGTACATACATATATACATACTTTTCGTATATGTACATATGTACTTGATGGAATTTCCATTATACATATTTGAAATGTACCCTGCCAACCATGAGCGGGTATAAAACCAGATAATCAGTGGGTAACATGGTGGTAAACGTGGGGGTAAACATAAGTACACAGTGTGTCTTAGGCCGAGCGAATATTTTACCGTATTTTTCCCTCACACGTACGTATACATGTGATCATACATCTCTGTTGCGCTCATTCAGCAGTGTCATATAAAAAAGTATATCTGTCCTGCTCTAATATCCCCAATCGACGGCTGAAACAGGGTTGCATTTTAAACAGCTGATGCAGGGTTGCATTTTTTAATTTCTACTTTAAAAATTTATTAAAATTTCAAAGAAAAATTTTTAATTTTTGATTTATTAATTTTAATAAATATTTACATAAAATTATAATTAATATATTGCTAACATTTCATAAATAAAAATATATTTAATTTAAACAAATAATTTCATCTGAAAAAAGATTAATTAAAGAAAATAATTATTAATAGCTGAAAATAAAAGAGTGGAAAAATATTATAAAAGACAAATACCTGAAAAAAAGAGTGAAAAAAAATTATAAAAGACAAATATCTGAAAATAAAATAAAGGTTATTAAAACCTGAAAATAAAAGAGTCGAAAAAGAATGTAAAAGACAAATACCTGAAAATAAAGTAAAGGTGATAAAACCTGAAAATAAATAATAATTACATTGAATTTGTAATACCTAAAAGAAAAAGTAAGATTAATTGTATAAAATGATAATAATATCTGAAAGAAAAGATTAATATTATCTGAAAAAATAAAATATATTAAATACAAATAGAATTTACTCTGCAAGCAAAGATTAATTAAATATAGTGATAAAATCTGAAAAAAAAGAATAATTAAATAAAAATAATAATAACATCTGAAAGAAAGATAAATATTATTTGATCATTTAAAATATAAAACAAACATTAGTTTTCACATATTATATTGGCTTGCGCAGGCCGCCTTAAACGCATAAAATATATACATATGTATGTCATATGTATGTATTTATTTTTGCGAATTATCTTGGACTGCGCAGTCCAATTTCCAAGTACACACACTTTTTTCCACATACTTCCTTAACAATTGATATTTGCCGCTTCTGATGATATAGCTGCTGCTGCTACTGCCAATTCAGTTCTGATTTCTAATGTTATAAAAATAAATGAAGTAATTATTTTCAAAATATTGTTAAAAAATCACATACAATTCATTTACTTACCTTCTTGTTGTACGAGCCTCTTTTACGATGGTACGATCACGAACGACATGCGTCTTTCAATCGTTTTTTTATTACCCTTTTTGGGATTTTCTATTGTCACTATTGACAATTATGTTTTCATTCAAATAAATCAAGAAATGAAGCAAACTTTTTTTCATCGCATTTAGGTAAACAAAAAACAACCCGAAAATGTGCGTTGGTGTTAGTGTGCATATGTATATACAAACCGAACGCTGTCGATCATTTCAATCATTGAAGCATAAGTATGCATCACTTCAGGTATTTTCTGCTGAAACGAACGTTCATAAATAAATCAGGTATAAGCCGATCGCTAGTGATACAAAGTTGTTCTCTATCGCTGATTTGAAGAAAACAGCTCGCTTCGTGTACATGAACTGAACTGGCAGAATCAGACAGAGTAACGGATCAGTACTTAAGTACAAACAAAAATTTATTACTCGTTGCAGTTCTCTGATTCGTACTAAATAATAAAACGGGTTTCTAGGTCATATAAACCTAATACGAAGATTTTCAAACTTTCGGTTGACTTTGTACCATACAAATCGGTCAAAGTGTGAGATTTAATAACAAAACTTGTATTGTTGGAATGTCATAAATGGATAAAATTGGGTCAAAACGTAGTGGTAATCTATATAGCTAATAAAATAATTTCATACTTTCGGTTGTTTTTATATCGGATATATCGATTAATATGTAATACCTTTTCGAATTGCCGAAAATATATGAAGTGGTCCCTGCCATAACAGTTCCACAATAAACGTTCTACTTTCACATTCCTTTTATTTTACATAAAGTAGTAAAGAAACTTATACAAATTAGCAAAAGCAGTTTTAAATGAACACATCATATCAACTGAGTGAAAAGTAATCCAAAGTATTTTTATTTTTACACTTTAAAACTATTCAAATAAACATAAATTAGAAGCTCTATCTGCTTCTTCACTTCTGATGTTTTTTTTTTTTTGTTTTTTGTTAAGAAACGCTTTTCCACTTGGCTGTCTAGTGATAGTTGGCAGTTAAGAAACAAACTCCTTTCTTCTTTTGTTGTGCACAACGTTCCATTGTATAGTACAAAAGGAATGAAAATATGAACTTTTTTGTGAAAACATATTTTTAATAGAAAATGTTGATGAAAACTTTCAAAAACATTTTCGAAACAAAAGTTTGTAGCATAATTATGGTTTTTCTTCAACACCTCTGAGACTACAATGTAAGCGCACGAAAAAAAAAATATTTTATCACGTTGGAAGTATAATATTCACAACAATTATATACTTGTAGATAAATACCTTTGATTTTTGATAAATAGTCTACAAATACTGGGGATGGATTACTACTTGACAATTATAACATTGCTTTTCTGAAGAAGAAATCCTTGTGAGTAATACCCCTTCAAATCTTGCCAAAACCATTAAATAATTATCCACATAATATATAGCACCAGAAACTGAGAAAAAATACAACTTTTTTACGATGAAAATGTTTGATAAAATTTAAAACATTTGATAACACAGCTCTAAACAACAAAAAAAAAAAATTCGTTGCCCTAGATATGTTAGCAAAGTTTGATATATTCAAAACCCAAAATTACGAATTTATTCATGAAAGGTTTGAATTCGCTCTTGTTTTTAAGATTTATATCTTCTTATATTTAGATCAATTATCGGCTTGCTAGGAATAACTATAATTTATATTTTCAGTCATGCGCAACTTTTTCACGCATACAAACATCACATGATCGCCATCCTTTTTCTCCTTACCGCAAATATGACTTGCTTAAATAAAAATCAACCTTTCTTACTCAATGAAAACCTCACTTTTGTTTCAGAAGTAATTCGAGTGCTCTCAGAAATAATGATGTACTTTTTTTTCGAAATGGACTCATGAGCAGGTAAAAAAAAAATTATCAAACCGTTGGAGGTGAAAGGATATAGTTTTAATAACATTTGTAGAAAATTTATGAACCTTAGTAAAGAAAAGTTGAGTCTAAGGGCAAATATAAATTAGTTAAAAAAGAAAGGTATCAAGGTTGATGCGATCGTCATATGGTGACATATTACTGCTAGTTCTTAAAAAGAGATTGTCAACTAAAAATTTATGAAAGAAATGTTCATAAAAGGATTTTTAGTAAAGTAGAATTTATGTTTTCGACAATTTTCTTTCTGTTTACTTTTACGTATCTAAGCCACATTACCAGATATGAGCATTTTTGAGGCACTTTCCCGTTATAATATTACGATAAAACTTGTTTAATTTTTTCCTTGAGTTTTCTCATTATAAACATTCGCCTGAGTATATGTGTAAAAAATTTAAGATATGTTAATTGTGTTGTCAGCTGTGCTTTGCTCTACAACTTGATGCACATAATGGCCGACTTCAAAAGCAAACTACCAAACATATTTATACATCGTCACTATGTAATGTCAAATAACATTGCAAAATGATTCGCTGTATAATTTCACGTTAAGTTCACTTTCGCATTAAACTGTTTTGCCTTTGCGAGCGTATAAACACAAAAAATAATCAAATTTAAATCAAGTATTAACAAATACTCCGAATGCGTTACAGAACATTATTTATTGTTCATATGCATTGCAATTGACGTTTTCGAGTTCAGCCAATTACAGAAATTTGGTGTAAAAAGGGTTTTCCGGAGACTATTTGAATTGGCCGGAAAACGGTCCAGTAGCTCCTGAGTTATATGCGTTATAACTAACGTCGCCCTCTTTTATGGATGTTATTTAGATTAAATTTTAATCCAGCGAACTCCAATTTTTCAAGATAACAAGAACATTTGTATTTTGAATGGCTGGTGTGCTCCTAGATCATATGCTTAGCGTTTAAATGGCTCTTGTCAATCTTTTTTTATCACATTACCTGAATTGGATTATTTGCTTTTATCTAAAATTTATGTTTCTTTTGCGTTGATCCATCTTCATTCTACACCATTTCACTTAAGGCCTGCAAAAGAAAATATGTTAAATCCTTCCTATATTCGAGTGTGAAATAGTTCTGTCTGTCAGTATTTGTTTAACTAGTGGATTGATTGAAAGATGAGGAATGCACCGCGACTTTTGGTCTATTATGCCCTCTCCTGACTCACATTGTCTCACTTACGAGGTGTATTCAAAAAGTATCGCGAATTTTGTGTTTTTAAAAATTATTTATTTAGTCATGAATATCTATTTTGTCCCCTTCAAAGTAATCCCCATGACATATTATACACTTGTGCCAACGGTTTTTCCAAACTTCGAAGCACTTCAAAAAATCATTTTTTTTTATCTTCTTCAGCTCCTCCTTCGATGCCGTCTTTATCTTGTCAAGAGAAGCGTAACGTCATCCTTTCATGGGCCTCTTCAGTTTAGGGAACAAGAAAAAGTCACAGGGGGCCAGATCTGGGGAATACGGTGGCTGCGGCATCATTATTGTGTTGTTTTTGGCCAAAAAGTCGCGCGCAAGCAACGATGTGTGTGAGCAAGGGCGGTATCGTGGTGCAAAAGCCAATTTTTGTTCTTCCACAAATCCGGGCGTTTCTGGCGGATTGCTTTGCGCAAATTGCGCATAACTTGCAGGTAATATTCCTTATTGACCGTTCTTCCCTATGGCAAGAACTCATGATGCACCACGCCCCTGCAATCGAAGAAAACTGTCAGTTACGATTCGCGATACTTTTTGAACACACCTCTTAGCCGCAACGCATTGATCAAATCCAATAGCTTACCGGGTGCTAGTGAGGCAATGCGATCCCTATCCGGAAACATCGATCCAAGGGCCTTAATCTTGCGTCTACAGAGTCTGTGCAGTCGATCAGCAGGCGCTCCTAGTGGATACGAAATGTTAAAAGCCAAATTTTCTGTAGAAATATACGCTTTTAATTAGTTAAAAAAAGACAAAAAATGTAGGATCTACTTCATTACCTAGCAACTGAACTCGCATCAGGTATCAAAAGGAACAAAACTGGTCTATGGGAAACGTAACTTAACCTAATTCATTACGGAGCAAAATTAATAATTTTATAATACAAAAATAACATATTAACATAAAAATTAAAAGTGTGACATATTTCAATATGGCGATCTCAAATTTTCCAATTTTAATCTTTCAGATGTATGTACTCATAGCATGTATATTGAAAATATGACAAATTAATTAGCCTTTAATATATCTTTGTGTCAAAAATTACTAAAATAAGTTCAATACTTTCCGTAGCTACCATATACCTAAGAATTTCAAAGTTCCAGTGGACTTATACTATACATGTCAATACGTAAGATCCTTTAGCGAATTGAGTGAATGTGTGAAATCAGTTTATGAATTACCCCAGCTTACAGATATACTCGTATCATCATCTACCATAAACTGCAAAATAACTTAACATCACTTGTTTATAAGATTATTTTTATAATTACTCATTTGAAAAGAACTTTGAATTTTGGTCATATCTGATAGCAAAAGCATACTGTTCCATCCAAGATGAACTAATCAAGACTGTACATCAAAAAACCAATTAAAGAAAAACAAGATAGGTGTTTTTTACGTTGGAAAAATAGCAAAAAAACCGAACGACATTTATTCGTTCAATCTCAGATAATTACTAAAATACCTTTGATGCCATATCACATCAATACAGCAAAATCGTAATACATATAAATTCGTGTATATACATAAGTATATCGCGACAAAAAACTGAATTGAAATTGTAAATAAAACACGACATATTTAATTATTCATCAATATTTATTTTGTCGCCTTCAAAGTAATCTCCACCATTAATGCCAAAGATTTTTCTAGTCCTCGAAAGTACTTCTTGGTATGGCAATCAATTAATTCAGCGAATTTTGTTTTATCTTTTGATTCGACTGAAAACGAGTTCCATTCCGATGATTGTTGACTTGTTTGCATGTAAAACTCATAAAAACATGCCTCATGGGCAGTTATTATTCTCTCCATGAATGTGGGATCTGAGTTCTCACGATCAAGAATATCCAAAAGACCTGTTTACGATACTCTTTTCGAAAAAACGTCAGCTTTATCGGGACGCGTCGAGCAAAACCGCGTTTCATACCCAAAATCATTGGAACGGACTCGCGACATACATATGTCGAACTCTCTTGCCATCTCTCTAACCCTTACTTGACGATTTCAAGCATCATATCCTTCACTTTTTCAATATTATCATCAGTTGAAGAGGTCGAAGGTCGTTCAGAACGAGGCAAGCCTTCAACGATCTCTCTATCGCCTTTGAATGCTTTTTACCACTCGTTAGCGTATGTTCTTGAATCGCCAAAAGCGTTTTCCAACATCTTTTGTTTGATATTTCTATCCGTAGTAAAAATCGCAACGCACTACTGAGATGTACCGACTTAAGCAGCTCATATTTGGCATAGTAATTAAAGACAGTCGTACCAACATAACAAATTACATTTTTTTGAAATATCATTTCCCAAAATAGTAATTTCGATTGACATTTTACCGATGATATTGATCAATAAGTGTAATATTTTAGTGAACTTAAGTCGATAGATGAAGTCAATTAAGTCATGCAAAAAAAAAACAATAATATATTTGTGATATAAAAATATTTTTTAATTCATAGGATATAAACGTATGTACATATATATAAGATAACACAGCACTTCAGACAATTCCCACCATCGGTCAGCAACTCAGTACTAAACTCGAAACCCAGCAATAACTGACGTCGCATCAGCAATATTAGCGGCTTCACACGCGCATCCGATTAACTGCTGACTATAGGGAAAATTGTATTCAGTTTTAAGACAACACTTTTATAATAAAGACGCGGACGCGAGTCCGCTATCCCTTTTTTAAAAATCAAAACCACAAACTAATAGTTTAATTTATATAAGCTCATGCTTACAATCATAGATATGCATGTCTTGTGTATACAAATAGAAACGTAAACAAACATCTGCAAAGATATGCGTTGCATGTGGGAAAACAACTGAACATTGACACTTTACGTGACCTGGAAATTAAGTTACTGAAACGCTGGGCCTCCTTATGTCTTTACGTCATCTCCCTTCACCGATTTTTCTGTTGATTTTCAGACAACGACGCTATTGGCACGTCTTTTCATAATCACAGTTTCAAACGCCTGAGAAAACAATGACAAAAATACCAAAAATAAATATGTATGTAAAAAGGAAACTGTGGCTAAATCAAGAGATTGATTGTAAGTGAATGCAAACAAAATGCATGAAAATCCTGACGAAGAAAAAGCTGCATAATGTAAACATACTCATGCATGGGTGTCGATATTTCATACACGTATTTATATGTGTACATATGTATGTATCTATGAATGTATAGCAGAAATAAGAAGGAGTATTTTTACGTTAAGTACTCATGATATGATTTCGTATGGGAATATAAGAAGTATAAGAAGTTAAGCTAATATTATTAGCTTGTGTAATTGCAAATACATCTTTTGTGTGTAATTGCATCTCATAAATTCTTTTAGGCTTCGTTTCTTGGTGCTCTTGGCTGCACGTTCTCCGTAGTTGTGGAAAGATATTTTTTAGACTTTGACGTTTTTGACTTATGTATATCACGACTTCAGCTTCCACTGATTAACGAATAATTTAAATTAATTTATTTTTTTTATAAAAACCACTTGGAATCGTTGTTTTTTATAATTTCACAATCAAAGTTCATGATCATCCTGGAGCTATTGCTAATAATGCTGTTTCAAATAAGTTAAATTTCGAACTTTATATGCATACATTACGATTTTAGATGCTTGGTTAAACGGAGAAATTAGGTTTCCACATATGGAAAAACCTGTAAAAAAAAGTGGGTTAACGCAATGTCCAGACAAAAATGTTTTTGTCGCCCAGTGTTATTGAAAAGCGTTCAAATATTATAAAACATTTGCTAAAATTATTCACCAAACCTGCAAATACTCCCCTCACTATGGATTCGAGCCAACCAATTGAAATGTTGTATATCTCCTGAATGGTGAGAACGATACTAAAGCACTTTTTATTCAAAAAATATATATATATGTATGTATGTATATGTAACACAAAATATGAAAATTTTAATAAATAATTAAAAATAAATACAAAACGCTCATAGTTAGAAATCTTTAAAATTAGTTTACATTAGTTCAAAGCTCATTCTTAAGGGATCGTCTCAGTGTGACCGTCCGAAATATCATTGATTTTGGCGGTGTTTTTTTAAGTTGAAATTAACTAATCGGTCAGATTTTTTCTTTTATAAATAAGTACATTCATGACGAATACAAAATTATTTGTTTACATTAAAAAACTTACAGATTATATAATTGAACTTAAACAGCTTTCTCAACCAATTTCGAACTATTCCAATTATTATTTTTTAAATTTTAGAAGATGTGACGATTAAAAACAAAGTATACTAGAATTATAAAAAAAAAACTTAACACTGGTTCATAACGACGCAGTCCTAAATAGGTAAAATGAAAAGGTTTTAAACTAAAAGGGTAGATAAGAATGAATTGTTAACACTACCGAAGTAATCGACGCTGTGCTATATTTTTGGTGCTCTACTTAGAAAATGATTTTAAGGCATTCATTTCTTACAAGTAATATAAATATGGCTGCATCACCTATACTGGGCACACTAAACAAAGGACTAATGCATTTGCATTCATTTCTCTTATTTTCTTCATTTGCAGTACAATTACCTAATGGAGTTTGATTATCTACCTAAGTCGGACATCGAGACGGGAGCGCTGAGAACCGAAGAGCAGCTGAAGGATGCCATACGGAAACTACAGGTATGCATGCAGCTCTGCTTAGCGACAACTACCGTACATAAAATAAACATTGTTCTTAATACGTATTTAAATATTTCATTGTAACATTATAGCGCTTTGGCAACATTCCGGCCACCGGTGAAATAGATGAAGCCACACAAAAACTGATACACCGGCCTCGATGCGGTGTGGGCGACAGCACTCGAACAGCCAATTTCTCGCCAGATAATCTACAATACGGACATCATCGTATGAAGCGCTACGTACTGCAGGGACCCAAATGGGATAAGACGGATTTAACATGGAGGTGAGTGCGATTTATTTTATTTTATGGCAGCGAATGTTGTCCAGAGCTGAAGCACATGTATACAAACATAATGTCGAGTCCTATATGAAAAGGTACGCCTAAAAGTATACTGCAAATATATTAAGTAAGCGTGTCTAGCGAGTTGAGTGTTTAATGGAATGCGACAGGGTGAACGCGCAATTAAAATTTGCAGCAAATTGCAATTAATGCCCTCCCGTTTCAATTTCTCGCCATTTAACTTTCACAGCGCTTCTGAAGGGTACTTAATAATTTTCTTTCCATTATAAAATTGATTTACACTTAATAACGTTGTTTCTGCGTTCTTAGTTGGTAGCTTGTTTATACGTCCATTCGTATCCTCCTTCTAAGCCTGCATATTCATACACATTATTCCTGCATAATTTTATAACTTCTTTGTATCGTTATTATTATTATAATTTTTTTTTTTTGCTTAAGTTTGCAGTAACTGCTTTATTAATTGTATTTCCGTTTTCTTCAGTGGCAAGCATCTTCAACTTTGGCGCTCTGGTCACGCATTTCGCTTCTCTATGCGCTGGCGCCAAAGAAACATGCAGAATGCAGCCTTTATTCATCTTTCAATTAATTCAAATGTCAAACTGAGCGTGTCATGTTAAGCTTTATTTTTATTACACAAATTTCTGAATATCTCAAAATTTATTTGCAAGAGACTTCCGACAGCTGCCCGTGGAGGAACATTAGCAGTGTGTCGTCTGGTTTTGCTTGCAATGGTTTGTGCATAATTTGTGCGGGGTTGCAAATACTTAAGCAACAACAATGCCTTCCCTTAAGTAACTCAAGCAAAGAGAAGTTTCTAGTTGCCTGTTTCTTGTAGCATTCCAAAATCGTTCTGAACTTGGCTTTAGTTCTTATTATTTTATTATAATTTTTTGTTAAGAATTTCTAACTTTGTTGCATGTAAGAAAACACTCGACAGTGTCTGTACGCTCTTATTCAAAATTTACATTCAGTGGAAATATTTTAAAGAAGTTTTAGCGGCGTACTACGAGTAACATAAGTGTGGCAATAGATGCGCTACGTTGCTACAACGAAACTTTTTATTAATTTAGCAGTCAGATTTTACAATTCTTTTACATATTGATGTCACTTGAAACTGTAAGTATGTAAGTAGTTTTCTTCCAATCCTAATGATCGCCAAAAAGAGGTGTTGTCACGTTTAAATGGCATGTTTATAAGTTTTTGCTGGTCTTACCAAGAGTTTCTAATTCTTAGACTGTCGAAGGAGCTATTCAGCGTGTCTCGTATATATTCAAGATGCGCACTCATCACATATTTTAAATTATTTAGCAGTTTGTGCCAAACTCGTCATAGATTGCGATGCAAGTGTTAATTCGTTTGCTGGAAAGTTGATTTTTATTTTATTGTGTTTGAGAAATTTGCACTTTAAATAACAAAAGACGGAGAGTTTAATGAATTACGTAACAACAGTTAATAAAAACAAATTAATTATTCAAGTAGCTGGATGAAAATTATTTGTTTCAAAAGTATATAACTTTGCAACAATAAAACAGATTAGCGTGATTTTTTTAATTCAACTACATATTTTTTCCATATATTCCTTTTTCATGATTTCAGAATCTCGAGGCACCTATCAGAGTCAGAAAACTTCATACACATATAGTATTCTTTAGAAGCCAAGTACTATTAAATATATTATAACTATTGACCATATACGGTGATAAAATAATATTTGTTACTTCATTCCACATTGAATAAAAAAGGTACGTTATTACCTTAAAATGCATATAGGTAGAGTACTCTATTTCTCAATAATCAATTTGTTTTTGTACAAAAATCGTCATTTGTTGACGTGTTTAGATTTTGGCTTAGCTAAACATTCTCCCCAGCTCTGTTAAATTAAAATTAATTAACGTGATATTCTTTTATACACATATACTGGAGGTAGATTAATGCCTCATGGTGCAGATATGAGTATGAATACCATATACATACATATACAGTGAGTTCAAAAAGTGTTCACGTAATGCAAATTTTACTTTTCTCATTGAATTTCATCCACATATAACAATACTTCAAGAAAAAATTCTTGCTATTATATGGCATCGACGTTCTAGTTTTCAAAGCCCACTTCGATAGATTTCCATGTTTATTTAAACTTGAATATATACAGTTCAAATCTGTAATTGCACGTGAACACTTTCTGAGCTGATGTGATGCAGTATGTAACTAATTCCGTTGTTTAAAAATAGTTGTTAGCACTTTTTAATAATTTCATTGTGCAAAGAATTTCACATTTACTAAGATTTGTAACAAAAATTAAAGGTCGAAAAATTGGTAATTTATCAAACCTGTCAATTTTTCAGATAGGACTAAAAAACTGAACCTTATTTTTTAAAAAGCTGTATGTTCGGACTTGCAGGAGGGGGTTTCAGTTAGAGAGATTGCTCGAAAACATAAATTTTCAATTGGAGTCATCAGCAAAACAAAAAACAAGACACCACCAAAAAATTTAGGCAGGCTTAAAAAGTAACATCTGACACAGAAAGGACTTTACGGCGTTTTATCATGACTGGCGCAACTAAAAACGCGGTGGAAGCTAAAAAAGTGCTATTTGGGCATTAGAGTATGCAACAATATCCTTCAAAATTCGTTGAAAATTTTTAATATGCGTGCAAGACCAATGATTAAAAACTGTACATGTCAGCGAAGAACAAAACGGCTAGAATGAAATACGCAAAAGAACACAAAAACTGGACAAGCGAAAGTTTAAAACTAGTAATTTGGTCTTACGAAACGAAAATTAATCGTATTAATTCAGATAGACGCATTTGGGCATGGTATGACAAGCGATGCGGTACCACGGATAACGGAATTACGGAACAATGGAGACTACGGAATATAGAGGATTCGCTTATCCCTAGCTTCGAGATTTTTGGATGTGAACCCGGTGATTTGATACACGTGCATGGCAATGACCCTAAACATACCGCCCATATTACAAAATCTTTTTTGAAAAGAAACAGAATTCGGGTCGACATGAATCCTATTGAAAATTTATGGGCGATTGTTAAAAAATGCTTGATTGTTCAAAGAGAAACAGCAAAAAAAACTCTGGACTCAAGTTGAACAAGTTTGGAACAACTTTTTTCCGGAAATTTTAGATAATCTAATTAACACTATACCTGATCGTATTAAAGGAGTCATAAAAGCTAAATGCGGTCCACAAGTTATTAGTTTTTGACCCTCAATCGCCACTTTACCTCTAAGTTCAAATAATGTTCACATGAATTGTATTACTTTATATCTACTATAGCCACAAGAGATTATTAAATGAAGTCCTTGTTTGTGTTAAAAAGCTTTTTATTAAATATACTTTACTTTTCGTAAAACAAAATTTTATTTGAATGTTTATACATATTTCTAAAGATCAGCAGCAATGCACTATTTTTAACTATACGTGAACACTTTTTGAACTCACTGTATATCCTATCGGACAACTCTCTTTAGCGGACACATTTCTTGGTCCCACAATTTTCGCCTTGTTTCATGAAGGAATCAATTAAGCGGACACTCCCTTGAACGGACGCGGACACTTTTTTATTACGAAATATCTCCCATGAGCGGACAACTCTCTCTTCAACTTCACCACTTGTCTTGCTGTCTTGCTTTATCCAGTTTTCAAATCATTGGTCGGCAAACGCATACAACCATAATTTAGGGTTTGTGTGGGTGAGTTGCTCTCTTCCAAATTGATATATAGTTTTCTCATAACTAGGTACAAATTTATAAACAAGCAAAGAAGAAAACATATTAATCAAACAGTTTGCTTTGCCACTGTCGTGCCTAGCAACATGCTTCAGATAAGTAATGTTCGTTACACTCTGAATACATAGACACACTTCAAGCGGCATTTGTCAAATATTAAAATAATCATGTTCTTATGGAAACAGTTATGTAGTTGTGCAGCAGTCTCAATAACTGGGTCCATAAGAACGTGTGTATTTTAATATTTGATAGATGTCGCTTGAAGTCTGTCGCTCTCTATGTGTTCAGAGCGTTAAGCCGTGATTCCCCGAATTTTGTTCATAGACAAAAATGCCGCAGCTACTACGATTAACCGATACTTTAGAAATGGGTTTGCACAACTTAGTGACTTTATATTATAGTATTATTTAAATATTGATAACTTTGCATACACAGAAAATTTGAGTATTCAAATTAATTATGAAGGCGTTACTAATACTGGGGAGGATTTAAGTGATTCTGATGAGGAGGTATAGTGACTCATACGTCTAACTGGATGATAAGTAAAAATCTTAAGAAAGATACATATGATACATCATAATAAAGGAAAAATCTTCTATTTTATTTTTGGAAACTTAAAAGAAATAAAAAATTAATTCACAGCGTAAAATTTAAAGAAATAACTCTCAACATACAAAATTCGTTCCACACAACTAACCGGATTTTTTAAAAAGCTAATGGTTACTAATATTTCGTAGCATATCCTTTTGCAGATAAAGTTGCTTTTAGTCGCCTTGGTATAGAGGCGACAAGTTTTTGACAAAATTATGGCGGTATTGCGTTCCAAGCCTCTATAATAGCCGTTTTGAGCCCAGCAACATTGGATTACTACTTTTGGTACACTTTTCGACTGACTTCTTGTCATACGTGCTCAATCAGATCTGGAGATTGGGCAGGCGTATCCAGTACATGAGAGCAATTGTATATCAACCAAGTACGAACAATCTCCGATTTGTGCTTCGGATCGTTGTCTTGGTAAAATATAAAATTGTCTTTAAGTCCCAATGTGACACATTGACACGTCGATATATTGGAAACGATCCATAATATCTTGCACAAAATGCAAGTTGCCCGTTCATTTAGCCGATGTACATCCCCTAATCTTTACTGAGCCACCACCGTGCTTAAGTGTTGCCCTAGTATGTTTTGGCAAGTAAGCTTCGTTGGGACGCCGCCATACAAAACTTCAGCCATCAGATCCCTGCAAGTTAAACTTGCTTTCGTCTGTGAAATGAACCATGAAAAATAAGAAATAATACTGTTTTATGATTACCAAATCAAAATAATACCATTTACCCTTTGCCAAAACTCATCAGGCTTTTAAAAATGCAATTTCGCAGATTCTTCTTTTCTTTAAATTTTTTTTAGGGTGTACGGCTTTTTTCAAGTGCTCTACCATGTAAATCGAAGCTTCTAAGTGTGCGACGAATTGTTTTTGCTGAAACCTTCTTCTTGTTTTCTTTTTCCAATATGTTTCTTACATTTTCCGCCGAGGAAAAGGGATTTTTTTCAGCAATTTTCAGTATACAGTTTTCTTCGGCTTGTCTTAGCTTCTTTCCTTGACGAGCTCTACTAATATTATTAAACCTATTTTCCTTCTTAAACTTTTTTATAATATCAGAGACAGTTGAAGTAGTCCTTTTCACAATCTCCGAAATATCTTTAATGTTTTCTCCTTCTTCCCATAACTGAACAAATAGTTCCGAATTTCAGTACAAGTATGAGTACGCGGGGCCGTCATATTGTTGTGTTGCTTACTCACAGACTTACCGGTAACTACTAATACACAGAAAAGAATATTCAGTGTTTGTTCAAGTGGAATTCCACAACGATCAGAAGTACAATTACTTGTGGAAGCTTACTTCTTGTAATTTTCCGGTTAGTTGTGTGGAACGAATTTTGTATGTTGCGAGTTATTTCTCTAAATTTTGCTCAGTGAATAAATTTATTACTATATTTAAGTTTTCAAAAATAAAATAGAAGATTTTTCCTGTAATTTGATGTATGATATGTATGTATCATTTTTAAGATGTTCACTTTATTATTGGAGAGTGCCATTATTGGCAATGCACGCATCCGGTTAGACGTGTGAGTCACTGCAGCCGTAGAAGACACGGATCTAATTAATAATTATCATGCAGCATTCAAAAAATTTCTCGCCGGAAAACATTTGCTAAAAGTGATGTTGTTGAATATCAACTACTAACATCTTTAGCGATTCGTTTTGTGGAAAATTGGAAAAAATGGAAGCCAACCAACCTAAAGCAATCAACAATCCGTCAATTTTTTCAGCAACAAAACTAATTTTAAATTTTGCGTATGTACTAATATCTAATACTAATTTCATTTAAGTTTATGATTTATGAATGTGAATTTCTTATACATGAATATTTTATTTTAATAATAAAAATTTATTACAAAATGTTTTGAAATGTTTTGAAATGTATTAAGATATTCATTTCATTAGTGGAGGAAACATTCTACATATTTGTTTTTTTTTTTTTTAATTTTCCTCAAAACGCTGTATTGGGCGGACATCTCCCTTAGGTGGACAAAATCGCTGCGACCGCCAGTGTCCGCTTGAGAGAGCTTTCACTGTATATGTTGTGAAATTCGATCACGGCGGAATGATCACACAATACATACATATGTATGTGAAATTGTAAAAGATAATTTTGAGGCTACCATCCCTGCAAGCCACACATCGGTTAAATCAGCGGTTAATTATCCAATAGTGCTATCAAAGATTTCTCTTAAAGTTTCTATGAGTATCTTAATGTCCAATTGAAAATTCTAAATGAAGCACATGTTTTCTTGTTTAATTTTCCAAAAAGTTTAGCCATGACTTGTTGGGATCTTATCCAAAAGTATACTTAGAGAATAAAAGTCTTGAAGCTCACAATAACACAGCGGGGCGGCATAAGTTAAGAAATCAAGTTATTTTATTATTTCGAATTAATTTATCTTTATTTCTATAGGGGAAAACATAAGTATAAAACACGAAATGTCTTAATTGTTAAGCTTTTGGAAAAAAAAATTCGTATGTAACACCCAAATGCGTCTTTATTCATTCGATAAATGATATCTCTTAAAATTTTCCTTTAATTTGGAACTTATTAAAAACTTTAATAGGATTGCTTCCAAAAATATTTATTTGCAAGTTTTGTCACATTAGTAAACAGCTGGTTCGAATATTGGGTTTGCGTATGTTCGAAAAGACGAAAATCCAATCAGATTCTGTGACACCATTGAAAATTAGAATTGGTTTGTAATTTTGATAGCTAAGCAATTCTGTCTTGGATTCCACAACACCCTGTATAATTAAATATTTAAGCAAGGAATTATCACTATGTTTATATTTCTAAATTTATGGTGAAAATGCCTGTATCCTAACACTAATAAATGATCCTGAAGTTAAAGTTACTTGGCAATTCCAAACAACCTATCCTCCACCGAATTTTGACCCATTCGTGAAAAACTTAATTTCCTGTCCAACGCCATTAATTGAAATCGTCGATTTTTCGATCACCAACTTTGAAAAATCGCCGAATCGAAAATTAACGAGATATGTCCTGAAGGCAATAATTGTATATATGTCATCTTATATCTTTCTAATTTTGATAGAAACTTTCTTTTACTAATTAATTAATTTTTTTAAATTATGAGAAAACCCATTTTTTAAAAAAAATTCAGAAAATTTTTGAAAAATAAGCTTTCCTATATATTGCAGTGTTTGTCGCATACTTCACGCAGAATGTATTTTTCAGCAGATCGGTTATAGTATAAAATGATAAGGAATGTGCAAAATGAACTGGTTGTTAAATCGACCACCAGCCGAAAACGATACGACAAATATTTCCACTTCACTATTTCTCACACAATCTGTCAGATGATTGCTTACTTTCTTAAAACACCAACGATACGACAAATATTTCCACTTCACTATTTCTCACACAATCTGGCAGATGATTGCTTACTTTCTCAAAACACCAATAAAACTAACGGTAAATACATTTTTGCTCTATCCAATTCGTAGGGGCTACGAAAAGCGAGAGAAGTGAGACAATAAAAACACGCTTAAAATTGAAAATAGCTTAAAAATTATCTCTTATAATAAATTAAATTGCAATATAAAATTATGTTTAATCCCCATAAATCCAAATTATGTAGGGAATAAAGGTATATGTTATATAACAAAGTGTTTTTATGTAATAATATGTTGTTTTATTATTTTATAAGTGCCCTTTTTATTGGTATGTTTTTCCTTATACATCGATTTAAGGGAAACAAATTGTGATCCCTGTCTCGCCCTCAAATGCATCAAGTTTGTTTATATAAGTTAATGTTTTCTAAGTCTATGCTTTTGATTTCAGCTGCAACTTTCTGTGTTATTCACGTTATTCTACCAGACATTCGATTTTTTGTGTGGTATTTTTTATAATTTTTTGTATTTACATGTATGTACTTAAATTCATGCATATTTTATTGTTTTTTATGTTTTTTTTTTCATCATACGTATTTCAGCTTTGGTTTCCATTTTATCATTTTCTCACTTTTATCAAATGTTTGTTTTATACCTACTTTTATTTAGGCACATCATATCGGTGTAAACTTTCACGCCTATATACAATGTTACATTTTTGAGTTTTGGTGTTTAGAAAATGTGTAAAGAAATATTACTTATCACCGAAGCAAATTTAATAAAGCTTCAGTATCTACTTATTAAAAGCTTCATTAACAAAAAACTTTATATTAACTTTTTACCCTGCTATGATAACATTTTAAAAGAAAAACAGTTATCCTGAGCAATTAAAGGTCTCAGAATCTGATGTTGAAGTTGAAATAAAAAAATTATTGGACCACTTTGCGTCACAAATGTAATTAATGAACGGAATGAGTCCTCTAATTACCTTTTATTAATAGGAATATGTGGCTGTTATGGCAATTCTGTTCAGAGCGAAAGAACTAACGGATCGCTAGTCAAAGAAACTATCATGCAAGAGTAAATCAATTTTATTGAAATCAGTTTTCGATAATATTCAAAAAATTCCTCTTTTCGTTTATCAACTTTTTTAATTTAATATAATTAATTAAAATTTGTTACCAGTATGGGAAACGGGAGAGGGAGGTTTTAAAAAGATGTGGCAAAAGTTTCACTTGTATATAGGCAGTGGAAGTGTTTTTGGTCGCTGATTCCATATAAGACCGACCACTGTGCAGCAGTGCAAATGAGAATCGAGAACTCGAATACAGAAACTGCGGCTTAGGTGAAATGGTAGTACTAAAGTTTTTGAACCAACTTGACGATTCACGTGAACATTGTGTTGCGTTTGACAACTTCTTCACTTCTCATAAATTGATGAGTCACCTCTTTGGGATATTATGCTACCGGAACTATTCGTGACAATCGTACGAATAAAGCGAAACTTACTAACGTCTCATCATCTAAGAAGAAAGGACGCGTCTGGTTAGACTACACAATAATGTGCTGAAAGCCCGATGGAATGAATATTCTGTTGTGACCATTGCATCGAATCATGAGGCAATTAAACCACTGCATCGTGTGAAGCGATGGAAAGGCGGCAAGAAATATTATGTTGATATGCCACACATCGTAAAAGCATACAATAATCGAATGGGTGGTGTTGATCTCTTCCATAATGCCATTAACAATTATCGAATTCTCTCGTTCGAGGAAAAAAGTGGTATTGGCCATAGATAACAAATAAATTTGATGCTGCAATGGTGACCGCTTGGAAAATTCATTGTGCTCTCGTTAAATATGAAAAGGAAATGTCAAGCACCACCGAAAGATGTTTTGCACAAAAAATAGAACCATTGGATCAATTACAGTTCCGTATTTACGTTGCAGAATGTTTGCTTCGAATGGCAATACTGTCGATGTCGTCTTCGGAAACGTTGACTTCACAGTCAACAGTTCGAAAATCTAAAAATGCCGCTCTGGAGAGTGTTCGTAAAGACAAAGTTGGACATGGCATTAACAAATTAAAGAAGCCTCGTCGTTGTCAAAATTATCGCAAACATTCGTCATATAAATGCACAAAATGCGATGTAGCTCTACATGTTTTGTGCTTCAATCAATTCCATGAAATATAAAGATAAGATATTGAACTTTCAAGAAAACTTACTTATGACATGTATCTATCTTTTATTGTAAATAAAATGTAATGTGAAATTGAAAAATTGAACAAAATAAACGTTTTGAATGATAAACTCTAATAAAACACTGTTTCACTTTTGTAAGTATCGCTTTCGGCTGATGGTCGATTTTTTGACCACATTCCCTTGGCTAAACGGCTTAATGTAAAAATCTCAAAAAATTTAAAGCATTGATTTTTTTTCATACTAAACAACATAAAGTTTGAATGAAATCATAGCAGTGGATCTAAGTGCGGTCGGAAATGGGTTAACTGAGCTCCACAATAAAATACATTATTGACATGTGTTAAAATTAATTGCATTGCATGGTATAAAATGGTTTTATGGAAGTCGGTTTCAAAATTGAGCGATAGGCAGGCACTGCCCACAATTAGGTGAAGTCAAATACCTCAGGACCGATTCAAATTCCAAATTCGGAAGATCACATTATAATGATAGTTTCATCTTATGGTGTAAAAATGGGCGAAATAGTACTAAAACCACGCCAACTTCCTATTTCCTGAATAGTACCCTTAACCGCCATTTACTTAATAAAAAAGTTTTCGAACTTCCAGTTGATTTTATATCATTTATTATGTAATTACCTCAATTAAATTAAAAGAGCGAGTTTTTCCAACAACAGTGTATATGCGTGCACATAATGGATAGAATCGTTATATGTAAGTTACTCTAGTCCCCATATACATATCTAAGATCAGGATTTTTAAACATAAAGTTGACTTTACTCCATATGTGTAGATTGGTGATGATGTCAAAGGTACCTTAGTGATATTAAGAGAGCAACTTTTTCTGTTAGTAGTACAGTTGAACTTTTCGAATCAGCATAATCCACGAAAAGGCTTCGAGTTAGAGACACTATACAAGTTTTCATTAAAATATAACATTTTTCAAAAGGCTGTAAAATATTGGTTTATACACAGTTTTATTTATTTACTTCGCATAAAGTTTTTTGCTTATACAAGTACATATTTAATACATATATTCTTTAATTTTTGTCAGAACATATATTTTTTCTGGTTTATTTCAGTGAAAAGAGATTCTAATCTGTAAAGTGCTTTGTAGTGATCGTCAGTTGTATTAATATTCGTATTCAAATAGTATTTTAAAATTGGAAAGAAATCAATTACAACAATTTGGATGGTGGTGGAATAATTTCTTCTACGGAATCCTTATCGTTTCCCATTACGCTAGTAGTTATATTCGTTTGGTCTGAAGTATTCGGTTCTACAATATCATCTGTTAATCGGCTGAGCATATCGCATTTTTCACCTCAATATAATGTGTAATAATAACATTTGAAGGGATAAAGCGGAATTTTCTCGAAAATGCGACTTAGAAAATCACATGCCCATTTAAAAGTTCGATTTATCGAAGGAAATTTGTATGAAATTTGACTTCTGTTTCCAATTCGCGAGTTCGGGTTATGGAGAGTTATGGAAATAAATTTTTCAGAAATTTGATTTCTAAATGATATTGCCAATTGAAGAGTTAGAGTTATGGAGCATTTCAAGTTATAAATATTCGAGTTATGGAAGTTCAGCTGTATATATTAGTGCCAAAAATATATAAAAACGGGTTAATTTACCCCTATCTCTCATATACGTAATATGGGATTTTCAAACATCCGGTTGACTGTCTGACTGTGTAAGCTGTAACTTGAGTACAAATTGAGATAATCTTGGTATGTGGGTTTAGTAGTAGTACAAAAAAAGTTCCAGTTCGTAATCGGACCACTGCCACGACCACAAATCGCCATTAACCGAAAACTTACAAAACTAAAATTGGACGATGGGCGTAGCACCGTCCACTTTTTGTTGAAATCCTATATCTCGAAACTCGACTTTTCTTATAGCTATGAAAATGAGGAAAATTGGACAATAATCATACCTACTTCCCATATAGCACAATTTTAAATTCCATTTGGTTCGTTCAGTTTCCAGTACACAAATCAAGATGAAATTAATATAATGAGATAAAATTTTGCACGAATAATGCAAATAGTATATGGCACCTTTTGAAAAGAAATTGTATAAATCCAATAAAAACTGTTCAAGCCCCTAGGTACCGAATGTTTAGATCCCAGTACCTACAGTTAATTTTTGTTCGAAATTATCGGTCAATGTCTAAGATATATAAATGAAATTCAGGAATAATCATTATTTTCTAATGGTATATCTGTATGTCAAAAATATGTTAAATCGGTCCAACACTTCTCTTAGCCCCCATATACCTAATACAAAGATTTTCGAACTTTCGTTGACTTTGTACCGCATATATCGGCCAATATGTGAGTTATGTCAATAAAAATTTTAGAGAGAGAATCTTTGTGGATAAAATAGATAAATATGAGCGAAAACTTGACTTACACCAGTGGTCGGCATTTCTTAGCACAATTGTGCAAACTAACTTCACACGTACGCTTACGCTCTATCGTTTATTTATATATAGCTTTTAGTTTTATTGAATATTTTCATATATTTTTGCTCCAACGTAGTGAAACATATTTAATTTTCAAATTTTATTGAACAATAATTTATTTTATAATTTTGCTTATAAAATTTGCTTAATTTGAATTCCAATTTCTCACTGGGCTACTTTTTTTTCGTGCTCACCAACACAGTGACAGATTCTCTCATGCCGACCACTGACTGACACAAAACTAATATCAGGATTTGCCAACACCCGGCTGTCTTTACTATATATGCATGATTATTTTTTTTGTAAGTGACATGGTAGTAACATGTCCACTCGATACAACCCCAACTTCCATATACTATATATGGTATATGAATATAATTATAAAATTGCTTGGATTTCGATCCTCAGGTTGACACCTTACATTCCTTGGCTTTGATTCTTGTAAGTTGCAAGAGTATAATTTGTTCGTTTGCTCCCGAATTTAGCCCTTCCTTACTACTTTTTTCATGTCTTTTTACATCATATGGGTACCTTTGCGTTTCAAAGATTTTTTCTTATTAAAATAAAGTTTTGATAGGGTCTGAAAGTGTTTGTTTTCGGCTTTCTTTCTTGTAAAATGCAGAGTATGATATGTTCGGCTACACCCGAACTTATCCCTTCCTTGCTTGTTTCCTGGCAATTTTTTATGTTTTTCGATTTTGAGAAAAATATATTTTTAACGTGAAAATGGAAAAACAAAAACCTCGGTAAGAGGATGAATAAAAGGATGCCGTTTAATCTGTTGGACCCTATTGAAATACAATTACGACAATAATATTGGTCCAATTTCTGACTGGGTTAATTTTTTGTGATAAACAGAAGCAAAGCGCCCCAACGGCATCTTATTTGTTTCATTAACCGTCCTGTGAATTATTCTTCAATTATTTACAACGCAACTTCGAAATGAATTCGCAGCAAGTAACCTACTTTCTATATTGTAACGGTACCAAGGAAAAGAAGCATCACGAGGTGAATTCCTTCGATGGAGAAAAACATATTAACCTCATACATATACTCATATACATGTAGGTGTATATGTATGTGTGAAAGAGACTGTTATGCCAAAGGATGCATTACATTATGCTTCCAAGTACCCCGTTACACAGCACTTAGTATGCAACAAAGTGCTTTGTCCCTCTGATTGTAGTAGTTTGGCTTTGCGCATTTTCCGTTGCTGCTTCTTTCTGTTTTATTTTTTTTGCAAGTTAGTACTCATTTTGCATAGGAATGAACGATGCGAAGGACATCCCACTCCACATACTTTGTCCTTTGTCAGGCGATAAATACATTTACATGCAAGTGTGGATGCGTGCCGTTGTCCTCGGATGTCCTTTTGTCAGTGCATTTTATTGTAATCGTGTTACCGGATGTGTTTATAAAGTAATTGTATTGCTTTTTGATATTATTTGCCATTTGTTGCAAATGCAATTACTGCTACCGCTGCGGCAGGCTTCTATTGACCAGCGTTGTTATTGTAATTAAAAAACAATACCCAGTGGTGATGGCGATAGCTTGCGTAATTGAGTGTGTTGCCTGCAGTTCCATAAGCGCAACTAGTACACAATATTGCATTAAAATTTATTTGAAAAGTGGCGATGGGTTTTTTGCAGCTATCTGTACAACATTTGCATTTCAATTACAAAGTTACAGCACACGCGTCACTCAATTTAATATACAAAACACATGCTCCACGCAGCCAGTGAAGAAATTTAGCAATACTAACATATTATATAAGTATATAAATAGCAAATGCGTTATATAAACATTTACCATACTTTCTACATACGATATTTATATGCAAACTCACATGTACTTGGATGCTAAGTCCTTACCTCTACTAGCACTACTTAGTCTCTGCAATTACGCGACTTGCAATAGATATTGATTGAGGAATGAAACAGCCAAGGGAGGTGCGAAAAAGATGCCTTGCAACAACAATATTAAATAGGATCTGCCCCAGTTTTCTTTTCTAACATACGCATACATAAGAAAACCAACAGAACCAGAAGGTTTGGGTAGGACACAAATTCAATCCTTATTCATAGTAATTAAGCCACAAACCAGTATGCAGACGGTGCATTATCGTGGTGTAAAAACCAAAACATGACGGCCCATAATTCCGACCTCTTTTTTCGAATAGCTTCGGAGTGCATCACTCCTCGATAATTGAAGAAAACTGTCAACATAACTTTGATTTTTGACCTGCTTTGACGTGACTTTTTCGGTTCCGGCTTACCTTTGGCACGGAATTCAGCCGATTCATCGTCTGATACCAAGTCGTAAGCATAGATCCAATACTCATCACCACTAATAATACGTATCAGAGATAAAGAGATCCCCAACTCTCCTGTCACTGGAAATGTGAAAACCGCTCATCTACCGCACTTTGACAGTTGACTGGATTGGGTAGGTTTTGACGTTTTGCAATTGGAATGACTGGAACGGCCAGACCGAAATTATACCAAAAATATATGTATGTATGTGAACGGAGGAATTTTTTACCGCCATTCAAGATCGCTAATAAAAATGTAATTTCAATTACAAATGAAAACATTTATTAATTAAGAACCAAAAGGCTTAATTCACCTTATTAAGTAATGAAAGATCAAAAGTTAGTTGTTTTAATATACCATAAAATCATAAAGAAGGATTTAAGTAGTTTCGGCATATATTAAAAGTCCAACATATAATAATTTGCAATCGTAATAAATGTTGGGTGCTTTAATTTAAAATGCCCAAAAATTCGTATTTTGTTCGATCTGGCCATGATAAAAAACGCTTATTTTGAGGCGCTCTTACACTGGAATAAGTTGGGCATCCCTTTATCCCTGATACGTATCATGACATAATGGTAGTCGGAAAGTATTGTTTCACCGACTGTAAGGCGGGGTTGTTTTCCAAAAAATTTAGTGATTTTGGAACCAATCGGGCTTTCAATTTTCCTTAAATGATCCTTCAAAATTCACCGATATTTCAACGATGCCAGTAAGATCTCTGACTGTTAATCGTTGATTCTTAAGCACCAATTCCAATTATTTTATTAACGTGGTTCGCCGTTAACGCGTTCTCGACACTTTTTGAATAATGCCAAATATACAATGTATACCACAAAAAAAATGCTCGCGACAAACAATTATCACCGAAGGCTTTTCCCAACATTCTGAAGTTTTCGATCCCGAATTTTGATTACGCACACAAAATTTACTAGAACGTTTTTGCTAAATAATTTTACTCATCGTAAAACTCACAGAATGCTCTTTACGTACTTAGTACAATCGTTTACTAAACTCTAATGACTATTCTCATGTGACATTTCGCACAGATGTCGCCGATAGTCATACCAAACTATAAATATTTAAATTTAAATTAAAAATCCTTTCTACTTTTTGCCCACAGTAGTATACTTTTATTACAGTTTTCATCTTCCAATCAACCCAAGTCTTGGTTATCTGTCAAATTAATTTTAACTTCCTAACGTTAAGTAAATCAACATATTACTGACAATTAAATGGCTTTTAAATAAAGTTTGTTGCAGGTTTATAAGTTATTTTAGTTTAAAAAAGGAATATTTGTTTTTAATTAGATGAAGGAACCTTACCACAAACTCTCCGTTTCCAAGTTGTCGGTGTTATCCAGAATGCATTTTAAATAAATATACCTATGCTTGTTTGTACTTTTTCATCGGGGACGTTATTTACGTGGCGGGTCCCAAACTCAGCGCACAACGCTGTGGAGGGTATGTTTCGCCTTCTAACTTTAGCTCACTTTCAAATGTTCTTGTGCAACCCAGAGGATACTTGGTGTAGGACCGGAAGTTGTGAGCTGCTTGAGTCATAGGTAAAAGAATCGTTTCTTACCACTCTCAATTCAATGACAATCAGAGAACTTTCCTCACTTTCTGCACATGACTCCATCCTCCGTTAAAAAGTGTATGATCTGTCAACCAGAATAGAAAGTTCGCCAAAAGCACTGCGGTCTACATATTTGCTATTTGCCTTGGACTTGAAAAGTTAAAAGTTGTTAAAAAGAGAACGAATCAGAACAAGTTCAAAATTGTGATGTATGGGAGTATGCATGGTCCAATTTTTACCATTTACACAATGGCACATAAAAATATCAGGATCAAGTTACATATGTATTAAATTTGGTTGGAATTAGTCAAGTAGTTCGTCAGATTTAATATTTCCCTATCTCTAATTTAAAATTTAAGGTAACGTTTTTATTTAGGAAATTATCACATTTTTGATAGTTTTCAACATAACCGTAGGTGCAGTAACTTCCGAATTATTAATTTTTAAACTATCGTTAGGTGTAGCATTAAGTTGCGAAAGTATTAATGTAATATATTCGATTTCTCGAGTCTTCGCTCGAATTGAATCCCTTATATAAATATATTTCAAAGGTTATTAACAAAAAATTATAATTATCAAGTAAGAAAGAAGGGTGCAACTTGCAAAAATCAAAACCAGGGAAAGACTTTAAAATGTAAAACGTCAACCAGAGAACGGAATCAAACCAATTTAATAAAAACATATACTCTATGTAACTCGTACACTGACCGACATATTCGGTATTATAAATATTTGCTAAAAAAAACAAAAATAATTATACCCAGTATATGGGAGTTGGGGTAGTATCAAACGTTCTCAGAGTTTATCTAAAGTACCTCACATGCATTCATCAATCATATGGAGTGAAGTCAGCCAGATGTGCGAAAATCCTGATATTTGTTACATGAAGATAGGTCAAGTTTTCGCCCAATAGTATCTATTTTAGGCACAAAGACGTACCGTTATAAGTAAAACATGCATTTAATTCGAAAATCTTTATAATAGGTATAAGAGGGCTCAGGGAAGTACCGACTCGATTCAACCCATTTTGGATACAAAGAGATACTTTAGTCAGGGAAATATTATCTCTAAAGTTCAAAAAGGCAAAAGTCAATACGCCCAAGGGTTCACATATTCGGTACCTAGGGGCTTGAACAGTTTTGGTTAGATTTTTAGTCATAAGGGCATACCTTAAAGTAACTATTAATGCACAATTTTATCCCGTTAATTACTTCTTGATATGTGTACTGGTAAATGAAAGAATCAAGTGAAATTTAAAATTGTGTTATATGGGAAGTAGGCATGGTTGTGGTTCCATTTCGCCCATTTTCACACTGTGTCATAGGAATATGAGAAAAATGTCACGTACTAAATTTAGTTGAAATCTGTAGGTCGGTCCCCAGATATGTAATTTCACCAAAAAGTGGGCGGGGCTACGCCCATCGTCCAATTTTCACACGAGATCTTCTTATGACATCTCAGATGTAAAATTTAATGTATCTGCTGTACAAAGTTGTGGATTTATAGCGCTTTCAGTGGTTTTTCACCGTCCCGAAATAAGAGGGTGAGCATGGTTATCTTGCGATTTCTTATAGTATTTGCCCTGAATAAATTTGGTTGTTGTAGCTTAAGTAGTTTAGGAGATATATACATTAAACTTATTAGAGGTGGGGTCACGCCCACGCTTTTTAAATTGCTTGCCCACAGATGCATCTTATTACTGCATCCCCTGTTCCTAATAAGAGTTTTCCATCTATGAACTCGTAATTTCTTTTGACTAATAAAGCAAAAATACTAAAAGATATGATCTGAGAGCAGATTTGGCAAACTGGAACATTAACCTGTTATTTATTGAATCAGTTTGTTTAAAACAAAACAATAAGTAATATTGGTAGTCGAAAAAGTCTTTTCGTATTTTGTTGTAGTCGTATATATCCAGTGCTACCAAACACATTGTATCATACCATATAGTGTTGGAAAGGTCAGATTTTAAGCTTTATTTAACCAAAAAAATTAAATTCGATGAAGTTAAAAAAAAGGTACAGCTGTTCAAAAATGAGTGAAAATAATGAAGAAATTCTCTATATTTTGAAATTTTTGTATAAAAAAGGAAAGAATGCGAAGGAAGAATTTACGGAGACGATGGTGTATCAGTTTGTGTAGCAAAGCAATGGCTCGCTCGCTTTCGTTCTGGAAATTTCGATGTGAAAGTTGCACTTCGCTCTGGCCGACCTGTCGTTGAAAACGTCAATGAAGTTATGGAAAAGAATAACCAGGACCGTCACATAAACAGCCATGTATTTAAAAAAAGGCTGGCTACAAAACGAAGCTCGATGTTTGAGTACCACATGAATTGTCTGTGAAAAATATAATGGACTGAATTAACATCTGCGATTCTTTGCTGAAACGAAATGAAATCGAACCATTTCTGAAGCGAATGGTAACAGGAGACAAAAAGTGGATTAAATACAACAATAATGTGAGAAAAAGATCATGGTTCAAACGTGGTGAAGCTCAACAAATGATCGCAAGCCCAGGATTGACGCTTTGAAATGTTATGCTAAGTGTTTGGTGGGATTGGAAGAGAATCATCCACTATAAGCCGTTCCAGCCTGGTCTAACGATTGATTCTACATTTTACTGTCAACAACTGATGAGGTTGAATCAATCAATCGAAAAAATTGATCAACAGAAAGGACTTCGTCTTCCATCAGAACAACGCTAGACCCCACACATCTTTGATGACTCGGCAAAAACTGGGAAAGCTTGGCTGGGAAGTTTTGCTGCATCCGCCATTTAGCCCTGACCTTGCACCATCGGACTTCCAGTTGTTTCAGTCAATTCAGATTTCCCGTAATGGAGTAAAGTTGGCTTCTAGAGAAGCCTGTGAAAATTACTTGTCCCAGGTTTTGCCGAGAAAGCAGGAAAGTTTTACCTGATGGAATAAGGTACGTATTTGCTTAATTAAAGGTCGTATATAAAGAAGTATAAAAAAATATAAGTTAAAGTTTGATGAGAAATACGAACTTTCGACTCCCTATATTTTCATTACAAATTTAATTGTTTACTGAATTATACAATGTTGGTAGCACTAATTTGAATACCCTATTTCCAAATCATATTAATACCGCAAAGTATAACAGAACTTCATTGTTCAGCCTAAGATTAGAATTTGTATTTAAAAGCCCGTATTAGAATGTTTTCTCTCCAAGTGAATGCTAGACTCACTTAACTTTATTTGCCAGTTGCTATTGTTTGAATGAATTGCAGCAATAACTTTAGCGTTTTAACTACGAAAGGGGTTCACTAGCATTTTAGGGGCCAAACCATTAAGCGTTTCTAAATTAAATACATTTACGTACTCGAATAAATTCGCCGATGACGTTGAAACTTATGTATAGAAATCTTTTCTGTGTACTTACTTATATTGGCGAGCACCTTTGTATATTAAGAATCCCTTGCTAAACAAAATGGTATCTTAATTATGGAAATAGCACACTACTTATATTATATGAATAAAAATAAGCACTTAAAGTTCAGAGCAATTCGAACTGCGTCGTTTCGTTACCGTCAACGGAGCATAGTTTTCAAAATAGGTCACGAAACGCGGTTCGCCGTGTAACTGTTTTTATTTTTCCAAACTTGAAAAACTCACTCGCAGGTCTACTTTGCCTGCTCTGCAGATCTCCATATTTTTCAGACGACTTGCAGAAGTTACCCCCAGTACGAGGGTATGTGTATCAAGCTATTTTTATAAACTTTTCCTAAAATCTTGAGAAATTCAATCAAAATTGAAACGCGCCTTGCAAAAACTTCAAACTTATACAGACATAAATCTAGCAAATAATCCATAGTTTCTCCACAAATATAATAAACAATGTTCCTATATTAGAAACATTACCATCAACACTAATGATGTCAGATAGGTTAATATCATGCTGAAAAGTTTATTGAGATTTAATTTATTGCCACTAATCTTCTCGCCGCTATATAACATTAACATCTTCACCCTCACACTAGAGCTATAAAGGCCATTGAATATGATTTTGGATGGAGGAAACTATGTGTGCGCATGATTCATATCACGCCTGGTGATGATTGGCGTCACTAAACTGGTTTTCATTCATATTATATAACTACTTTTGTTTGTAGATCCAAAGGACATTTTATTTGTATTTACCTTTTCTCAAACACAATGGTTTGCTATAAGTGGCCTAATTCATTTCTGTTTGTGGAATACTTAGAACATATAAGTACATACTTCAACATACATACGCTTCAAATTGTGTCATTATACCCTGAACAGGGTATATTAAGTTTGTCACGAAGTTCGTAACACACAGAAGGAAGGGTCGGAGACCCTATAAAGCATATATATAAACGATCAGTATGTCGAGCTTAGTCCCTTAGTTTTTAAGATATCGTTTTGAAATTTTGCAAACGTCATTTTCTCTTCCAGAAGCTGCTCATTTGTCGGAACTGCCGATATCGGACCACTATAACATATAGCTGCCATACAAACTGAACGATTGGAATCAAGTTCTTGTATGGAAAACTTTCACATTTGACAATGTATCTTCACAAAAGTTGGCACAAGTTATTTTCTAAAGCAACAATTTAATCTCCGAAGAAATTGTTCAGATCCGTTAGCTATAGCATATAGCTGCCATACAAACTGAATGATCGGAATCAAGTTTTTTTATGGGAAACTTTCACATTTGACAAGATATATTCACGAAATTTGGTATGGATTAATCTCCGAAGAAATTGTTCAGATCGGATTACTGTAGCATATAGCTTCCGTAAAAACTGAACACATAGTTACTAACAAAAATGCACCTGTGAAGGGTATTTAGCTTCGGTGCAACCGAAGTTCACGTTTTTCTTGTTTTATTGAAAGTTTGCGTAAACTTTTGCAGTAAAATTGAGAAAAGCCATAAACGTGTATTTATGAGAGTATTTTGTGGGGCTTATATTGTGATCAATAAATTTATCCATTATCTATATTTCCTTAGTAAAAGTTACGGCATAATTGGCTTTTAAAAGCTTCGCTGTGCATAAAGTAAATATGAGACTCATGGTGTAATGTTAGAGTGTACAAAATAAGAAAATGTGTGATACAATTTTACTAAAATTAACCGTCAACAAGTGTTTATTTTTTGTCCAAGTTGGATAATCCGAAGATGCATACGTACTAGTATATATGCCTGATAACTTAATTTTAAAACTAAAGTATAATTTATGTAAAATATAATGTAACATTAGTTTTATATTCGATCAGAGAAAAGTAAGTGGATGTTTATTCCAAAACTGATATTTTAATTACATTTCGATATTGCATTCGGAAAAGTAGAATGATGAAACACATAAAGTAAGATTTACTAGGAACGCAAGTCAAAAATATGTATACATCGATGTTTTTTCCGATATAATATAATACATCGAAATATTGCATCGATGCATTTCGATGTATCGTATAAATACCTCGATATTTCGATGCATCGAATAAAATTAATAACAGATTCATTCAATTAAAAAGAATACAAGAAGAATATTATACAAAACAAGTAAGGAAGATTAAGTTCGAGTGCAACCGAACATTTTATACTCTTACAACTTTCAGGAATCAAAGTAAAGGAAATCCCTTAAGAAGTAAAACGTCAACCTGAGTATCGAAATCCAAGCAATTTTATATACATATACATACATACTATACATCTTGTCAAGAAAGTATAGAACATTCTTCATTTTTTCCTTTCATCTCCCGCTTATATGGAAGACAGGTCAATTTTTTCCCCTAGGTGGGTACGACTGTCCCTAATTATGATATAAAAAATTAGCTGGTTCTGTCAACCAATGTGGTTACAGCAGTTGTTTATGTCAGTCGATCTCAGTAGTGTTTGTCAAATTTTACAAAGTTTTTAAACGTATTTGTGTTAAATTTTGGCCAAACACTATCATTGAGTATTCACCTGATTTAGCTCCGTGGGACTTCTGGCTATTAAGCAAACTCAAACGACCGCTACGGGGAAAACGTTTGGAATCAACTGAAAACATCAAAACAAATTCGACACGAGAGCTGAAGGCCATCCCGGAAAGTGTCTATAAAAAATGTTTTGACGATTGGAAGAAGCGTTGGCGATAAAATAAATTTGGATGACGATTGAAAAATTTTCGTCTGATTCATAAATTCCGGATACTTTCTTGACAGAAGTATATAACTCACATGCTGACAGACACATAAGGTTTGTTAGAAAAAGGAAAACCATTATATCTAGTATATGGAAGTTGGGGTGGTATCGACCAAATTTTATCTATTTTTCCCTATACCACAAACTCTTAACATGCCACATACTAAAAAACTAATCATATAGAGTAAAGTCAGTCGGATGTTCGAAAATCCTGATATTAGTTATATGGAGGGTAAGTCTAGTTTTCGCTCAAATTTATTTATTTTTGGCATAAAGATAAACTGTCATGAGTAAAACATGCTAGCTCATTTTCATTGAAATAATTCACATATTGGCCGATATATGAGGTTTGACAATTAAGTAATAAGACTGATTTTATTGCCGCGCTTGTGGTAAACTTGTGACCTTCCGGCATCCCTCTCCTCTCCACTGATATATGTACCATCGCTCTAGCTTGTTTAGTTCGCCTACTGCGTCAAGTTGAGTAGACGTGTGTTTGTAGTGCTCGTCACGAAAATGGGAAAATGAAATAACGCGTCGCGATAAAATTTTGCGCCAGATTGGGCGAAATAGATTCGGAAACGTACGCTAAAATTGTTAGAGTATATGGAGATAATGCTCTTAGTCGTGCCCAAAGCATACAATGGTTGTCTGCGCGCGCCCCCGCTCGAAAAAAGCTCGCATGAGCTAGTCGAAGGTGAAAACGATGATTCTTTCCTTTTTTGATAGCCGTGAAATCGTCCACGTAGAATTCGTTCCACCGGAGAAAACTGTGAATTCAGTCTGCTATTGCCAAGTACTCGAAAGATTGCGAAAACGAGTGAACAGGGTGCGTCCAGACATCGCTCGTAACTGGATCCTTCATCACGACAACGCGCCGTGCCACACCCCCCTCAGCGTGTCCCAGTATTTGACCTCTAAAGGGATCGCCGTGTTGCAGCAGCCACCTTATTCGCCCGACATGTCACCCTGTGACTTTTTTGTTTCCTAAAACAAAATTCGTGGTCAAAGGAACCCATTTTGATTCGATTACGGACATCCAGGCGGCCGTGACGAGGGTACTCGCGAGCATCCCAGTCGAAGCGTTCCAGAAATGTTACGAAGCATAGAAAACGCGCTGGAATCGCTGTGTAGCTGCCCAAGGGGACTATTTTGAAGGGGATGACAGAGTTGAAGAATAATTTTCAAATATACGGTTTTTATGGAATCAGTCTCAATACTTAATTGTCATACCTCATACATATTATATGCGGTACAAAGTCAACCGGAACTTCGATTGTCTTTATATTAGATATATGGGGACTAAGGGGAGTATTGATCCGATTCAATCCATTTTTGACATACAGACATACCATTGTCAGAGAAGTACTATCCCTGAATTTCAATTATATAGCTCAGACATTGACATTTGTAACAAAAGTCAATTATAGGTACCGGGGTCTAAATATTCGGTACCTAGGGGTGTGAACAGTTTTTGGTGGATTTGAACACTTTTTAGTCATAAAGTGGTATACTTCGTGCAAAGGTTAATCCCGTCATATTAATTGCTTCTTGATTTGCATACTGGAAACTGAACGAATCAAATGGAATTTAAAATTGGACCGTACAATTTTCACACCCATAAATATTTCTCATACCATCCCGGGAGAAAATATTTACGTCTCTGACGCATTTAGTTATTGGGTTATCGCGCTTTTATTAGTTTCTAACAGTACCGTTATATGGGGAGTGAGCGGGATTATCCTCCGATTTCGTCCATTTTCTCACTGTCAGTAGAAATTCCTATAAGTTTTGTACTCAGCAAATTTGGTTGTTGTAGCTTTAGTGGTTTAAGATATATGTACATTAAACATATTAGAGAGCGGGGCCACGACCGCTTTTCCAAAAATTTTGTTCCCACAGATGCCCCTTTCTATTGCGATCGCCTGTGATTATCATATCATAAATATCAGTTTTATACCTTAATTAAGTGCTTAGTTATGGCACTTTGTAAGTTTTCGGTTAATGGCGACTTGTGGGCGTGGCAATGGTCCGATTACGCCCATCTACGAACTCGAACTCTTATTGTACTAAGAAACCCACATGCCAAGTTTATCTCAACTTTTACTTAAGTTACAGCTTGCATGGATGGACGGACGGACAGACAGACAGACAGACAGACAGTCAACCGGATTTAAACTTTTCTCGTCACTCTAATCATTTATATATATTAGGGTGATTCAAAAAAAATTTTTTTTCGATTGATGCTCGGAAAAATAGGTTCCTAGACACCTTTAAGAAAGCCTCTCCAAATATGAGTTTTTAATTGTAACGGGAAGGTCCTCTATATACAGTTTTCTATTTTTTCTTGTTATCAGATAGAAAAATTTATATCTCGCTTCCAACTACCTGAAAAAATATCTTTTAAACGGTTGGGTTTAAGTAGACTGATAGCTCATCGGAAACGCTTCCCTCGCTTCTATGTATTGGATTTCCAATTTTTGGTGGTCATTCCAAAAACTGAAATCTTCAAAAGTCCCGTCCGATTTTTATGAATCGGATTCGATATGTTCTTTTTCCTTTTCAAGTCCCTACTCGTTGCATGTATTTGATAAACCCCTAACGCCACTGAATAAAACCGAAATGTGTTGTGACGTCCAAATAACTATGGTGCAAACGAAAATTACTGATTAGACTTGCAAATTAAATATAAAATGGCGTGTTTTATTTTTTTTTTTTTTTGGATTTTTACCAGAAGTAGAATATGAATAACTCCTTATCACTGTTACTATCGTATGTCGGTTCAACTGGCGCAGCACTCGATGTAGATAGGGTTTCACTTACTTCGCACGTATCGGATAATTTTGTTTCATCAGCTGAGACTTGTAGTCTTTCCTACCATACGAATAAATTGTTGACACAGCTTTCACTTCGGGTATTTGTCGTCACACTTATCAAAATATTCCCAAACTATACTTTTTTTAGTTGGTACCATAACGAAAATATGAAATACAGGTATTTATACAAATGTTGGTCGCGTCATAAGAAAATTGAGCAGAAATATAATTAAACGTTGCTATGGAAAAATTTAGAATACCAGCTACGATTTAAGGGTTAAAATGGGTATGGTTGGATAGAGGTGATTCTGCTCCTCATTTGATTTGCTTTGCCCTGGTAAAAATTCTCCATCTTTGTTTTCTCTAATTGTCAATGATCTGCCAACCTTAGTGCGATTTGATGCTCCGATGTTTTTTGCATTCCTTAGATCGACTACATGCATATAACAGGTTTTAGCTGTATAAGTATATTAATATCCTAGAGTTTAAAACGTCATAAACTGCATTGAGATTTAATTTTTTCGTCTCCTTTGGCTACGAACTACAATTACTTATGATTGCTCTCTCTTTTAAAGAGTGATTCACTTTGAAGTTCACTACTTTTTTTTTTTTTTGAAGAAAAAACGCATAAAATTCAAATTTAATAGGAAATGTTTATTATCATTCGAAAGAACATTCTTTGGCTTTTATTTTCTGAAGATTATCTCTTTCAAATGTTGGCAGAGGCTACGTCTCAGATGGTCCATCCGTTGAGTCCAGTTTTTGATGACTCGTTCGATCATTTCGACTGATAACTGCCGAATGACTCTCATGATGTTTTGCTCCAAGGCCTAATTCGAAGCAGTATAGACTTAAGACTTATATGTATATTATTTTAGACGTATCTCTACAGGAACGGTGTGATGTATGAAAATATCTGCTCACCTAATCGAAGTGTTCTCTCAATAAATCCATTGATTGATGTGATGTGTGGGAAATGGTGACGGCAATATTTTTGAATAAATATGGACCGATAACACCACCGCCCCACACCAAACCGTTGTTTCTTCTGGCTGAAATAATAGCTCTCGAATCTCTTTAGATTACTCTTCGTCACGAAAGTGATTTCTGAACCTCGAACGAGGTAGTGGTATATTACACACCCATTTCTTCGGCTAATATACGAATTCTCTTCTTAACGACGTGACCAATAGAACACGGCATAGTCACGAAAACAGAACATTTAATGTTTGTAAAACATAAAAAACAGGACACTCATAAAATTTTTTCTTTACGTCATTACGATACATTTATGTTATGTACAGCTCACCAGGCGGCTCTTGTTGCTTGACGAACTGAGTCGTCGTGTTAGGAATGCGCGAGTTAGCGGGTGAGCGGTTGCAGAAAGTTTAAAGATGCTGTGAGAGAGCGCTGCATCATTTAGTTTTTATGTGACGTAGTCCCGTTAGAATGGCGCCGTAATAACTAACTTTTTCTGCCACCGCTCCATTTTCCCGCGCGACGACGGTGAGTTATTTACGTACAACTCGATGGTCATTTCCGTCAACATAACCACCGATATATTGAATTAATGCATATTTCCACTTAAGACTCACTTGCATAATCCAGACATTATCATGTGTATTAGCTTCAGTGCAAGTGAAGTTTAACATTTTTCTTGTTTTTAATATATGTAGGTAGCATTATGGGTTTTTGAAAAAATTATTATTCAATATGCTCACTTAACTTTAAACCCATAGTTTGGAATTGTAACCAAATTCTTAATACTCTTTGTCTTACAAGTACAAATTTTTAATCATTAATAAACTTAGAGCAATATTGTGAATATTTCCCTTATATCAGCAAATCATTTCAGAAAACGTTAATCATGTTCATTGGGATGCATTTGGATTCATCCAAATACGTCGCAGAGATCCCAGCTGCAGTTACACGGATGTTAATTCAATAGCTTATGCATTCAGTTTTATATTCATTTGCAAGACGCTTATTTGCCTTTGTTGATTTTATTGTGATTTCCAGCCCATCTGCATGGAATTTTCGTTTTGATAGCCCGTTTAAGCACTATGGCATCTTCAGATCAGCAGTGTTAATCTCGTAGATTAGGTAAAGAAAACGAAAGAAAGAAAGTCTCTTTTGGTCTATGAACTTCAACTTCCACTCTTCCTTGCGCTAGGGATAACCAATTCTTAAGCTAATTTTCTTTTCAATATAGCTCTTCCTTGCCATTCAATTTGAGTTTTTATATAAATTCTTAATTCAATTTTTAATGCATAATCACACTGAGCGTATATTGCACTCTTGCAGGGATCAACGCCTCAGGTCATCAACGCGTATAACTTAGGGTGACTTACATAATTTACTCACTGCTCTCGAAGCATAGTTGGGCTCCCACTGAGTGGCGTGGTGTTGTTTGCGCAAACAAGTGTATCTAACACGGCAAAGCTATTTCCGCTTCCTGCTGTTCATTGCCGACGAGCAAATGGCAAGTACCCGCCTTTACTTAGTGCAATTGTTTCCATGCTTGGCTTGGCTCAAGCAATTGCTGCTCACAGTTAAATCTTTGTTAAGAGTGGGCAAATGAATTCACGCAGCATAACTCAGCAGAGGGTCAGTCATTGTCGGACAAAGTTTTATGCACAATACTCAATGCAAAAATAATATTGCGACAGTGGTGTCAATATTTCTTATATAATCAGGACACTGTCCAAAATAGTTTGCGAAAATGAACGAAAACAAAAAAGGAGTAATGGGTGTGTTACTCCAATTTCGATTACTAAAGTAAGTAATTTCAGTAAAATGTAGGAAATTATTGAAATCTTTGAATTTGCTTAAACGGTTTTTATATATAGTACTTATTAACGTTTAAAATGTAAAATGTATGAATATTGTGTGGCTAAGTTCGGGTACAACCGAACATTTTATACTCTTGCAACTTGCAATAATTAAAGCCAGGGAAATACTTTAAGGTGTAAAACCAATCATATAAAGTAAAGTCAGTCGGATGTTCTTAAATACTGATATTAGTGATATAAGGGCTGGGCCAAGTTTTCGCTCCAATTTATTTATTTTAGGCACATCGATACACTCTTATAAATAAAACATACCCTCTTATTTTCATTGAGATAACCCACATATTGAGCTATATATGCAGTAATAAGTCATCCGGAAGTTCAAAATTCTTTATATTAAGTATATAGGGGCTAAGGGAAACATTTAACCAATTTAACCCCTTTGTGACATATTACGAGGGAAGGATTATGCTTTAATTCCACTTATCTATATCACACATTGACCGCCATTTTCGATAAAAAAGTCAACTACAGGTACTGGGGTCTACATATTCGGCACCTAGGGTCTTCAACAGTTTTGGTTGGATTTGAATATTTTTTTCGTCAAAAGGTGGCACATACTAAAAGCATTATTCGTGCAAAGTTTAACTCTCCTATATTAACTGCTTCTTGATTTGTGTACTGGAAAGTAAAAGAATCAAGTGGAATTTAAAATTGTGCTATATGGGAAGTAGGCGTATTTACTGTCCGATTTCACTAATTTTTACAGAGTGGCATCGGAATATAACAAAAAATTCCAAAGATATCAAATTCTGTCGAAATCGGTTAGTTGAATCCCGAGATATGGAATTTCACCAAAAAGTGGACGGTGCCACGCCCAACGTCCAATTTTTACACCGGCCCCTAAAAACCTTTATCATGCTAACCCATCGGCAAATTTTTAAGTTCCTGTCGCATTTAGTTATTGATTTATCGCGCGTTTAGTTTAAATTTCAATCATTTTGAAACCATCGATAGTAATTCTTGTAATATTCGTGCTGGGCGAATTTAGTTGTTGTAGAGTTAATGGTTTAGGAGATATGCACATTAAACATATTAGGGGGCGGGGCTACGACCACTTTTCCAAAATTTTTTAACGAAAGGTGATTCTTGCTACTATGATCCCCTGTGCCAAATTATCGTTTTATATCTTAATTAAGTACTTAGTTATGGCTCTTTGTTAGTTTTTGGTTAATAGCGATTTATGAGCATGGCAATGGTCCGATTACGCCCATCTACAAACTCAAATTTGTTTTTGTACTAAGGAACCTTTATACCAAATTTACAGACAGTCAACCTTTCTCTTCATCCTGACCATTTATATGTATATATGTATATAACCCTATATCTATCTCGATTAGTTTTAGGTGATACGTCCAACCGTTAGGTGAACAAAAGTATAAACTCTGTAGCAACTGGTTGCAAAAGTATAAAAAAGGTCTTCAAAGTAACTAAGTTTAATAATGCTGAAAATATTGGAAATCTAATAAACGTAAGTTGTACTTGCACTTAAAGTCTCCTTTTGCTACATAAGTTCCATAATGTAAGTAAAACTTGCTTAGATTATTCGAAGATATTCAGTGTACTTATGCTCTTCGTAAATAGTTCCTTGCAATGTTATACAAGATTTGATTATTAAATATTGCTTTGCTAAAAGTAGTTGGAAATTCACCAAATTTCAGTGCATGGGATAAATCACATAGAGAGCATTACTTTCCGCTCTAGAAAGGCAATCTCCCACCCAAGACCCATTGTTATATTGCAGTGCGTTTTTGTGTAGAGAGATTGGGCTTGTTCGCCCAGTGGGTCTGAAAGTGCACAACTGGGTGTGCCGGAAGTGGTGTTTTGCGAGAAATTTGTTGAAATTGAATGTTAAGTGTAAAAGCGTAGTAGAGGACATTCGACCATCTAGCGGATCTCATTAAGTTTAATGCACTTCCTGGCGCTTTGCGCATTAGAGCTGCAAGTACTGGCAAAATGCGAGACCACAAATGAAAACAAAACTGCTGTCATAGAATGTAGCGAAGGACTTGCAACAAACCGTCGCGGCAACTTAAATGTCGTTCCTGATTCAAATAACTTGCAACTTCAAGCAATTCCAGATACAAATTATCACAATACATATGCGTTTTTCTGAAATTTCAACACTATGTGGTTTATAAACCTATCTATCTAAATCTTCTATAAAATGGTTTATAAACGAAAGTTTGGAACAAATGAAAACTTACTGTTGTTTATTGATATTTTCTTCAAGAATGAATATAAAATTCTTTATTAACAGTAATTTAATCCAATACTATTTTAAATTAAAAGCAAATTTTATAACATTTTGTTTTTATAATCAATTCTTCAATACCTTTTATAAGTAACTAATCTTCTTACACACAACTTTAAATAAATAGTTTAACTTAAAGGCTTCCCAAATCTTTGTTCAGAAAAATTTTTATTTTTATAAAATGAGAAAAAGCAAATAATATGGATATATTATTTAAATATTGCTTACCCAAGTGGCGAAATCCTGTAACTATTGGAGGGTTTTGCAGAAAGGTCCTCGAAGAAAGAACGCATGTGCCCATCAATCTGTAGCTAGTGAACCACAAACGAATATATTTGCAAAACTTCCCGGCCAAATATAAACTTTTGGGAACGTGAAAACCGTCTCAACACTGCCGTATCATCATTAAAGCCATTTATTACTCGTCTTGAAAAGTTATTTGAAGCACCGAAGTTTGTTAAATCGTAATCATTTTTTACATATGAAGAATCATTTCAAATTTAATCAAAGTAATCAGTTATTTCATAACAATTTAACTGAACGGATACATACATATGTCCGATTTAACATTAAAGTCATGGGTGAGTTCAACTCCTGCAAGTTTGCAGTGTTTTTATTTGCAGTGTTTTTGTTTTATTTTTGAAAATGGTTAATCTTGTTAACATTTTTGTATAGACCAAAATTGAAATGTCTTAGCTTTTAACAAAAAATTGCCTAACAACGCTTAATAAGATTATCGAAGAGGAAAGAAAACCAAGTGTTAGCTTTTAGCTAAGCTTAGAGATGTAATTGTTTCGAGTTTGTAATTGTTACGAGTTTAAAAGATAACAAAGAAAAGAGGTACATATGCGTCACCTGTTTGGCCAGAAACTTGAACATTTTTCTTTACAATAATTTTGTCTTATATAAATTTATATCTAGATTCACTAAACAAAATCGTTATACTAATTGCAACAAGTTGCGCTCGTTATTCACTTTCTGCATGTCCTCATTGCTCGGCAGTCATATGTAATGATGCAGCGCCGTTTGTCTTCCGAGATTTGACTCTTTCACGCGTTCGTGCGCGCTGTTAATTAAAACTTTTTAATTCCAGTGTTTAAAATTTTTATCTGTGAAATTAAGTTTCATGCAAGAAAATATAAAAAGAACATCAGCACTTGGCATTCTACTTTCCATTTCTATCACATCGTCACAAATTTAGCATTGCAAAACTTCCTTTTCCGTTATCGCTCCATGTGGATGTCGCTTATACTCTTTCATAATTGCTCTTTTTTATGCATAACAAATATACATATACCCAGAAAACCTAAGGGCAACAACAAAATCGGCAATATCACGAAGAGTGTGTAGTGCGATGGGTATGTGAAAACAAGATGGGCAGCATTTACAACCACTGAATTCTAATTATTCCAAATGAGTTCAGTTGCAGTCGTGCCAGACTCGACATTCAAATCAGGACACTCCTTTCCTTGTCTCTTCCATTCAATTGGACCATAGCAGTCAATTTGCTCTTGCAAATCTTTTTTGCGCTTCTTTTGAGACTGGCCAGCTGGGCGGCTAAGTAAAAAGTTGCCAAACAGAGAAACAGTCAAACAAACCACCATACGTTTGCTTTTTCGGCTGGCCGCACACATTATCCTTTTCGCCTTCACTATTCGTATTTGGCACGACAGGCAGATGCTCTTCGTTTGTTTTTGATTGCTTATTTTTACATGCAACTGGCCAAAAGCCCAAATGTGGCGGGATTGAAGCTTAATTTGCGACACAAAACCACAAAAACAACAAGAGTTAAAATGCTAAATATTCCATACTTACTTTAAACATAAAAATTTTTCTGAATATTATCTTTGGTTAGTTTAGTTCCTACTCTAAGATAATTCTTATTGGAAATTGAGTATACCGAGGCGATCGGAATACTTTGTAGGAGTTTTGTTTATTCCGAACGATGGAATGACAGGCACCTGCGTTGTTTCCGTTTTTTACAAAGATTCCCGTCGATCAGGCAGCAAGTTAATAATATATTTTTTATTGGGCACTTTGATAATCCTTCCATTGGTTAATGAAAAGAGCTGGTTTTGTGACAAATTATTTTTTTTCCTTTGTTTGCTACGATATATACTTATAATAATTTGTTGTACTCGCATTTACGGAACAAAATTATATAAACACAGGGTGAAACAAAAAAGTTAACACTTGAGTCGTTAGTTGCGTTAGGTGCGTAATGCATATGCCAGTTAGGTTAGGTTAGATGGCTGACCACAGATCGCACGTGGACTATACGTAGTCCTTTGTGATGCCATAGAAAAAAGAACTCCCTTGTTCGAACTTAAAGATCGGCAAAACGCCCGGTAGCCGATACAAATTTGCAAAGGCGCCCGATATCTACACCCACCAGTTCGGTAGGATGTCTGAAGATATGTGCCCCCAAGTGTCTGAGCCTTAACCTCCCGAACGCGGGACAGTCAAGAAGGAAGTGCTGGCTAGTTTCCGTCGCATCTTCTTCTAAGCAGCTTTTGCAAGCAGCATCCGGTAAGATTCCTAGTCTTACAGCATGTGTGCCAATAGGGCAATGGCCTGTAAAGAGCCCGACTACTAAAGAGAGGCTAGCCTTACTGAGGGCAAAGAGATCTTTAGATCTTCTGTGATCTATCTTGGGCCAAAATGCTTTTGCGACCGCGCAAGTACCAGTGCTCGCCCATCGTTGACCAAGCATCCGCGCGGCCCAGCTTTCCAGTATTAGGACGCAAGAGGACACCGGAGCACCGACCCGTTCCCATTCTACCGATAGTGGCTCTAGGGTGCCCTTCCTTGCTAGCTCATCGGCTCTGCAATTGCCCGCTATTCCGCTGTAGCCCGGCACCCATACAAGCCTTATAGTAAAAACTGTCGCCGCTAACGACAGTACCGCCAGACACTCCTCAACCAGCCCTGAACGCACTGTGAATGAATTCAGGGCTAGTATCGCTGCTCTACTATCTGAGCGAATGGTCACTTCCCTGAAGGTGGACACCCTCCGGAGTAGCAGATCTGCTGCTACCTTGATGGCTGCAACCTCAGCCTGGAAGACGCTGCAGTAGTCGGGAAGTCTGAAACTAGAGCTGATGGAGAGCTCCCGACAGTAAACCCCTCCACCAACCTTCCCCCCAAGCTTCGACCCATCCGTAAAGAAGCTTACTGCCCCTCTCCTCCAACGGCTTCTTCCCACCCACAACTCCCTCTTCGGTATATGGGTAGAGAAGAAAACGCGAGAGTTAGATAATGGCGACTCCATGATCCAGATGATCCGGTATGCAGTCAAAGCTTGTAAGGATGTTCGAGTGTTCAGAAGCACGCTTTTTTAGGAACACAGATTCCCTGTGCCTAATAGCCACTTTTGCGGCCATACACCTTCCGGCAATGTCCACGGGCGTTATGTTCAGAATTGCATTAAGTGCCACGGTTGGGGTGGACCTTAATGCTCCGCACATGCTGATAAGCGCAGCCCGTTGAACGCTTTCGAGTTTCTTAGCAAGTGTGATCTTCTGTAGAGCCCTCCACCACATAAAGACTCCATAGAACATTATGGGCTTTACTATGGTGTCATAGAGCCAGAGGACCACTTTCGGTGAGAGGCCCCACCTTTTGCCGATAGCTCCTCTATAGCAGTAAAGGGCAATCGATGCCTTTTTGGCTCTCTCCTCGATGTTCGGCTTCCATGAAAGCTTCTTATCCAGGATGAGCCCTAGATACTTCACCGTATCCGCCGGTTGCAGGAGAATACCTCCCATTTGCGGCAACGGTGCCACTGGGATCTTATATCTTCTACTGAATAAAACCATTTCTGTTTTATTCGGGTTTATGGCGAGTCCACTTTCGACCGCCCATTTTGTTACAACGCCGAGATATCCCTGCGTCAGCTCGTATACGGTGCTGAGGAACTTTCCTTTGACAATAAGTGCTACTTCGTCTGCATAGGCGATCACCCGGCAGCCTAGATCCTCTAGTTTCTTAAGAAGGTCGTTAACAACTAGGATCCATAGAAGAGGAGAAAGAACCCCTCCCTGAGGGGTTCCCCTGCTCACATTTCGCCGCGCGTGCGCGCTGCCCCATTCTGTTTCGACCACTCTGTCACACAGAAGACTGAAAATGAGGTGCTTGAGGTTCGATTCAACCCCAAGACCATCTAGAGCAGTTATGACTGCCTCCGGCAAGACATTGTTGAAAGCTCCCTCAATATCAAGGAAGGTCCCAACAGCGAAATCTTTAGCCTCGATGGCTTCCTCCAGCCACGACACGATAGTGTGCAGGGCAGTGTCCACCGACCTGCCTTTACGATACGCATGTTGCGCTCCTGATAGGTAGTCTCTCGGATTGCGCCTCCTTAGATCCCAGTCCATCAGTCTCTCCAGAGTTTTGAGCAAAAAAGAGGAGAGGCTGATGGGTCTGAAGTCCTTGGCCGTGACATGGGAGCCCCTGCCAGCCTTCGGGATGAACGTAACTTTGACTCGTCTCCAGGCCCCCGGGATGTAACCTAATCTGATGCAGTTCGCATAGATCGGTCGCAACCATCTGCATGACACCTTAACAGCCCGCTGCAGCTGCGCTGGTATGATGCCGTCCGGTCCCGGGGACTTGAACGGTTTGAACGAATTAATCGCCCATTCCAAGTGACGCTCGTCCAGAAGGTCAGCAAAGGCCGTGGAGTCTGCATGCAACTCTCCGAGAGATGCCACTATAGAGGATGTGCTGTTAGGGAAGTGAGCATCGAGGAGCAACTGAAGTGTATCTTCACTGCTCAGGGCCCACTTCCCATTTACATCCTTGAGATAACCCAGAGGCACTGGGTTTTTAGCGAGAATGCGCCTGAATCTGGAGGACTCGTGGCAGCCCTCCACTTTCTCGCAGAAGGTCTTCCACGAGATCCTCTTAGCCTTCCTTAACTCGGACTTGTATATCGAAAGTCCGGTTTTATACAACGCCCAGTCGTCAGATAACCCGCTCCTGCGGGCCCTGTTAAATAAGCGTCTGCAAGACGCCCTAATATCCGAGAGCTCCATAGTCTACCACTGAGGTTTCCCTCTGCCCTTCGGTGTTTTCAGTGGACAGGAGCTCTCTAGTGCAGAAATGCACGCCGAGCTGAAGACTTCGACCCACCCGTCCACCACATCGCTGGTGCCCAACATGTTCACCCCCGGTGCACGTGGCAGGGTTTGCCAAAGCCTCCTTCGGTAGCCTTCCCAGTCCGTGTTCCTCGGATTTCTGAATGATTTCCTAGGCGAACCTTCTCCGACTAAACTAAAACCGATATACCTGTGATCCGAAAAGGAGTGATCATCGAGGACCCTCCAATTCGAGATCAACGGGGCAATCCCATGAGAGGCTAGGGTGAGGTTAAGAACCTCCTCCTGCATGCGGTCACAAAAGTTGGAGAATTTCCCCTATTACAAATGCGAAGATTTTCGCTTACAATAAAGTCAAAAAGGGACTCACCTCTATTATTTGTGTCCGAGCTTCCCAAGTTTTGCTGTTACTATATCAGCATTGCTGAAATTAGGTAAAAGAAGTACCATTCATTCATTTCTAACCAGTATACAGGCTCGGTTTCTACCTGCATCATTGGTCGCCAGCAGCTTATGGCTCCTCGTCCTCAAGCCAGAGATCCCGCTACTAGTCAGCCACGGTTCCTGGATCAGGATGACATCGGCCTCGTCTTGCTCCAGACGAAGCAATAGATTGGCGGAGGCCGCCTTTGAGTGTTGGAGATTAATCTGGAGGAATTTCATCCTTCAGACTCTCCTCTAGAAGCGCCAGTTCAGCGCTCATGTCGTGATCGACCCTCACCTCCTCAAACATTTGTTCGAGGCTAAAGACGGAATCGCCAATCGACGAACTGCCTCCAGAACTCGCCACGTCCGAGAGTTTAGGGTCGTTATCTGTGGTCGCCTGACCATCGCTAATGCCGTCTGCCTTCCCCCCTGCATCTGCAGCTCGGGTGCCATCAGCCCTGGTATCCGTTGGGAGTATCTTTAGCACAACCATCTCGAAACCATAGCTAATGGCTCCCTTGGTTTTGCTGAGAGGACCGATGGACTCCTCATTAAGCATTATCAACGCTTGCCGATAAGGTTCATCGGTTCTCTCCAGCCTGATGACCCTCCAGTCATGCGTGGGGAGAGAGGGGTTGCAGTACTTGAGGATTTCCTCAATCTCACTTGCAGTAGAAGGTTCAGCCGGCAGCCAGACGCGAGCCCTAGGACGAAGAGGGAGGTCCGCTTTGTCCACGGCCTCCAGTCTGGCTCCCTTCCAAACCTCCCCCACCTGAGATACTGCCTTCTTATATAAGATGGCCGATCTTTTATCGGCACACTTTGTCAGAAATGCAGCCCATGATGCCAACCGGCACTTACACATTTAGGAGGTGGCCCCGTGTTTTCCTTAACCACCTTGAGGAAGACTGAAGAGATAGCTGCCGCTACTCTCTTCCACTCCTCGTGAGAGATGGCACCGTCCTCCCTGCTGCGGTCCAGCACACCAAGCACTCTTGCACCAGCGCTTTTAGCGATTTCGCTAAAAGTTGGCGCAGCACCTGTTCGCGGTTTCTTACCAAGGGAGGTTTCTCCCTCATGCGACCTTTGCCGCTTAACCGCCGGTTCGGGTCCCTTCGTTTCGAGTCGTGCCCTATCGGTCTCGCTCTCACTCAGAACCTTCTTAGCCCATTCGAGCGTATTGGCATGCTGCTCAGATACCTGACCAGTATGCTTGTCCCCGTAGCGCTCCACGATTTTTGCTGCCAGTCTGCGGTCCGACTTCAGCTTTCTAGCTAAAGCTCCCCTGCTAATGCCCCCTGTGGTTCCCTTCATAATTTTAGCAGAGGTTCCTCTGCTGGTGCTTCCGATTCCGCCATGCACGAAGGCTCCACCCTTCACTACCTCACTTGCCGGCGGCTTTGCGCCGGCTCCCCCCATTCTGCTGCCTGATGAGGAGACTCCTACCGAGGTCCTTGTCATCCCGCCGCAGCTACTAAGCGACGGTTTCGTCGCCATAAGAGCAGCAGCCCCTCCTGGGATAAGTCCGGATGTCGATTTCGACATCCCTTCATCTCCCTTCGTCGCCCTCTCGTTCGTTTGTGTCTTTTGTGTCTTGTCCATGCTAAAAGGGTCTCCACTCAGAGCCGCTATCCGTCCCCCGGAAGGTAGTCGCCTTTTATGGTCCCAAGGTTATCTCTGTGACGAGGCCAAGGCGAGAGTTGACGTACGCCCTTATGAGGCAGTACGTTCAGAGCCGACCAGCGTAAAGGCCGTGAAGGCCGCAGGCCATTTGGCGTTACCCAGGATGCACTGACGTGGAGGCGGCCTGCTCTGCATATGCCAGTACTATCGTAATTATTCGAAAATTGGCTCAACGCAGCATAGAAATGACATTTCAGCGATTCAAGTGATAAGAAAACTGCGCAGAATTTCTGCACAGCTTTTACAATAAATCAACAAAATCTTTGGAAAAAACTTTAAAAAGTAATGGAAACATCTGGGAACTTAAAATATCCGTGCCATCTTAAATTTGCACAAAAACCAATTATGTTTCTTGATATGATAAATTTCAGATACCTTAATATGCAAACTAATTGCTAATTAGGCCTTTACCAATATTTTATCACATAAATGAGGATAAAAAGTTAAACTTTGGCTACTGAAATGATGACAAATCCGGTCCCAATGTACACCATATTCTTTAAATTTTACTGTACTGATAGATTTGTCAACAGTAGACATTATTGCTCCATGCTTATATTGGAGACGATGGGAATGTATTGTTACATCAAGTCTATACTTTGAGTTAGGAAGTTCTATTTTATTTCGTGCGAGTGCCTTGATATTATTCATGTAATGCTTTCAATTAAATACATAGGAAACATAAGTGCTGCTGATAGTTTGTTAAAGTTATTGCTTACTCTTAAAACTATCTTCATCATGTGTCATCTTATGAGTACATATTTTTCAGATACTAAATTCGCGTATTATGACAATATATAATCGATGCAGAATCGAATTTGGATAATAAATTTGGATATGAAAATGCATTTGTTTCTCTCTTTTTCTCTTTCTCTCTCTTAGCTCAGTTTTTAAGACAAGCTGTGTAACATATTTAGGGTTCTAAATACACGAAATTTATTATAGAAATAAATACTTTTGATATAATACCGTCGTTTTGTAAGTATTGTCCATCTTAAAGTTCCATAAATGGTTCATTTGCGTGACGCAGTTGAAATATGTAGGGCGATCCGTGCTTAGAATTTGCGCATACAATTTTATCATCTTGTAATATGTTTCACAAGTACTTCTGTTGAAATACATATGTGTGCTTAGATATATACTTTTTATTTAACTGAAAATACGAACGTGTACGTACGTTTAGCGCTTAACGGAGTAAGACGATTTTACCCACCACCTCATACGTTTGCACTCAATATTCGTATAATGTCCTTCAGAACTTCTAAGCATCTAATTCCTTATTGCTGATGTTATTTGTATGCTGTATATGCAAGACTATTGGCGAATAAGCCTCCTAATTACAATGAATGCCAGTACATTTGTCATGCTCGGCATGGAAATGCAGACGCCTAGAAAAACGAGCAACAAATAGTGTACATTGAGGCGCCATAATGGGGAAATAGTCGCAAAAGAGGTCACCGTAAGTGGGTGGAGATGTAAATTTTATATTCTATTTGATAGTTTGTGAGAAAATTGTGACTTTCTTTAACGAACACTTGTTGGCAAGTCCACAGAAGCGAATCAGCATAGTAACCTAAATAAAGGTATAAGAAGTATACGTATATTTTTGTTCTCACTGCATCACTTGGATGAGAGAGATGAGAGTTAATTACTTTTCTGCTTCTTTTAAAAAAATAATAATTATTAAAAAAGGGAAAAAAATATTTCTTATAAAAATAACAACAATATGAATTAAAACAAATAAAACTCTAGTTTAATCAGATATTTCACTATTTTCTGTGCTTCCAAATTTCTGCCTTTTAGTCAATAAGGCATCTAAAATACTAGTATGTGTTTTCCTTTTGTGTTCTGTAGCTTGCCCGTTTTGCTTTTGAAATCCCTTTCAAAATTTGGTTAATTTTCAATAAACTGGTGCATAATTTCAGTTCTTTTTTTCAAACGCCATCGAAAGTTTTTTCGAAATCATTACTGTCAATTTTTGTTTTTATCTTGCTCAGCTAATTCCTCGAGCTTATCATTGGAAAGACTAGTTGCTATTTCTATTTCTACGACGTCTTCCACATTATAGTATATCATCTTGACCGGCTTGATTTGCCAATTCCAACGGAATATCCTAATGTCTTCGCTATTACTGAAATCCTCGCAAATATTCTTTCGTAATCCTTTCACATATCTTTCTGTTACTTTATTTCAAAAAATATTTATGTTTTCTGAAGAATTCGTAATATTGTAGTTTTTCCAAAATTCTTTTATTGATTGATAGAATAGGTTCAATATCAACATCTCAAATACGAATGGTGAAAACGTATCAAGGCTATAAGTAGTTAGCCAATGAGAAAACTCTAGCAGAGAACGCATTTTACTATTGAAGGGCAGAAACTTTGGAGGTGAAATTGATATCGGGTTCATCAGCCAGTAAATCCTAGTGCACGGCGTCTAGAACTGACATTTTTTACTTTTGCATCGGAACATCGTGGCTGAAGTACGCACAGTAAATCAAAGGATAATTTTATTAAAACATCTATCAATGTTTTATTGTTGTTGTCGCTGCCATTTTGTTCGTTACTGTTCGACGCTGTTGTCAAATGTTTTTGGTTTGATCTTCCTGATGGTGCACATTGCTTTATTGGCCTTGCCACATACTATAGTCATATTGATGTTGGACGTTGCACTATTAGTGACATCATCATCGCGTCATACGAATTCGAGACATGGACGTTGCTGGAGAATGATGGAGAATGTAGGGAAACCTCGATATGGTCTAAATCATTTGTTAACTGCTTACAGCGTTGTTGGGGCTTATAAGTTGAAGGAAAGGTACTCGTGGCAGCAACACTTTGTGGTACTTAATATTTTAAGCTGACACCCGAAACATCAGTTTGTGTTTGAGTTTCGACGCACACCACGACGAAACAAATGTGCAATATATAATAAACGCAACAATGCTGATATTATCCTCCAACTTGGCGAAGAACTAAACGTTCTAAATGCGTTGGTAGCTATAGGGAAGCAACTTAAATGCCAATGCAAAGAGTGGAGGAAGTGTCCTGCTGAAAATGCAGAAGGTTGCTTCTGGTATTGGCACACCATTGTGCTTTTGCTAGGGAGCTGAAAAAATTGCATACAAAAAGGATAATATCAGCGCGCTCATACACAAGGGGTCGCCGTGTGACTAACTGAATGTGAGCACTTCGGATTCAGTTTCAGTCAAAGCCTCGGTGTGGAGGTGAAGAAGTAACTCGTAATTTATTATTGTTATTGCATGTGCTTTTTACATTTTCTACATAGCCGTAATATCATTATGTACATTTTTTTGCTTTGACATTTTGGCATATCGCTTGCAGCGGATGTCCGCTTACTCACACGAATGCACGAGAGCTTAAAAGCCTCAACAGTATTAAGGTATTTGAAAGCCCTATAGCGGCTATGTGACAGTTAAATACGTTAAAATTGCAAGAGAAATCTCATAATTCACTCATACTTATTCATAGAATACACCGGCACATAAATTAATACGATGCTTAAGTTTGTTTTAAGTGTACTATTTTAAATTATTGTGTTTGTTAGTGTAAGAAAATTGTGATAAAGTATTAATATTATCTCCGTTGGTGACTAATTATGTTCATAAGTTCATAAAACATAACAATTTGCGTGACGCAGTTTTCGTTTTTCGAAACAAATATGATAGAAAGGGGCTGGAACACACTATTTCCGAAAAAATTCAGCCGTGTTGTACTAAAAAGTGATTCTATGGATATATCGCCGTGGTCTGCCCCAGTCGAGGTATTAGCAAGTGGTTTCTTAAATTTCTTATTGGCTACAACTAAAACTTTATCAAATCCAAGAATTGATCAGCATAGCTGACACTGCCAACACATCATGAACATATTAGTCTCATTGGCTTTCAATATTTGGGTATTCTAAAGATCTTTTTATAGTAGGTGCTGCGCGAGCGCTTCACAAAATATTGAAATTACTTGTGGGTATGTCGGTAGTAATGAACCTGGATTTTTACTCGGACTGTGATGGTTGCATAAATGCGGCCCGGAATCGAATCGGCAGTCAGCCAAGTGGTCTACTCGCGCGAACCAAGTCCAAAAAACGAAACAGTCAACTGAAGTCACGCAAGTAGTTGCGTGGAAAATGTTTACCGATAATCTAAAAATCGGAAAAACCATTGGTGAGGAGACGTTTAAAAAGCCTTCTAGTACAGATAATTAAGGATTTTTTACTACATTTGTTTCCGAATGCTATGAAAAATCAACGTCATATATACAGAGATTGAAATATGCGGCACATAGACGGTTCGTGAAAAAATACATGTAAGCATGTATATGTACACTTTCATTAAGCGCGCTCACAATCAGGATCAAAATGTCACTTAATTAACATACAACGTCGACCAAAGGTTCGTAAGCATTCTTCCTTGCATACTTTAAATTGTATCGATAGAAAATACAGCGTGTGTATATAGGGTTACACGTTACATGTACCCGGGGTGGCACTTCTCTTTCTTCCAATGCATAATTAGGGTGTGCTTCACCTCCTCAACTGTATTGAATCGACTACAACAACATATGGCATAGATAGGCAACCTCTCTTTTCACTTACGTTTTACTTCATTTCGTTAATCGTGCATCGTACTTAGGTTGATATTGACGTTTTTCAAATTGCTCCCAAAAGACATCGCTCATAAAAATCCTTTTAAAAATCCTTTTTATTACCACTTCTTGGGTTCGCGTTGTGCCTTCATGCCAGTTAAATAAAATGGAAGATGCCAACCAGACCTCTGCTATAAACGCCGTTCTCTGCTATTTTTTTTTATTGAAGAAAACAACACAATTGTTGCAATGCTAGCTTGTTTAAGTTGAAAAATGTCTTATATCTTGCGTCCAATATTCATCAAACATGCATGTGTACCGTTATATTAGTGATGTCGGGTACTTTTTCATGTATTGTTATGATAGCTATTGCATTGTTTTCCTTCTTTATTTCATTGAATGCTGCTTTCACAGTCTTCCTTCCTCCGTATCACTGCGCCAATTGTGTATTTGATATTCACACCCTTTAGTCGACGAAGAGGGGTATATTGTGTAGGATACCGTATGGTTTTAATGTAATTAACACGTTCAGGAAGTGCTGAGTACTAAGTGCCCATATAAAGGCGAAAAAGTGCATCCCTTTTATGTGATCAGTGCATTTTAGCGAAAACACAACTATTTAAGGAAAGAGAAACAGCTATTTGCTTCTTTTCAACCAATTAAATCATTTTTTGTTCATCTTAAACACAGGAAAAATTGCCTTGCGATGTCACATACCATACAGTATGGTCGAAAGGACTTTGATTAACCATTAAGAAGCAATTTTATTTTATAATTAAAGATGCTTAATACATAAATAAAGCCAGGGATTGTAAATTCAGAGTCGACAAAAATGAGATTATCTAATTAAAATCTAAATGTCTAAAAACTTAAGTACAGCTGAGTACTTTGGATTTTTATTACATAAATTTTAATAAATAACTGTGATTAATAGTGCGATTCTGTAAGCAGTCTCTAGTCACTATTTGAGACATTTTCATTCAAGTGTAAAAACATCTCTAAATAATGAAATGTAATACATTTTGTGACTGTCATTTACAGATAAGCAAAATCGTCTCAAATAACAAAAATTGTTTCTAACTTAAAATCTCTAATTTAGAGACTTGTGACTGTATTACAGTACAGAATCGCACGGTAAATAACGCTCCTAGAGTAAACTATGTATAGCGAAGTAAAGAAGAAGATTATCTGCAATTGATATTTCGAAATAAAGTTCGCAATTAGATATGTTATATTTAAAACAAAAATATTTTTGTTGTTACCCAAATAAGTACTAGTCATTTCGTTTTCATAGACCCGACTGTTGGGAACACTTGCATTCAGTTGTGTTATCACTTCGGATTTACGATTATGAAAAACCATAGTTCGGCTACGAGTACTTTCTACATCTATGAAATGTGCAATGTATCTCTATCTTTTTTAAAGCAACATAACTGTTTCTTACTCGTAAACGATAAATAAATAAATGTAACTTCTCGTAAGTGTATATTTACGCTTTCCTATTATCTTAGAATGTACTGTTTTACCATTCTCAATTTGCGAATTATAATTTTATGAGACGCAATCCCTTTTTTCACCTTTGCATTTCCATCTTACCGCCATCGGCGTTGTTTTCTCTTGGTGTGCATTACCCATCACTTCCGTTTGCATTCAACCGACATTGCTCTGGGTATTTACTTCTGCGAGGGAGGATCATAAAAAATGCAAATAAGCAATCAGAACGTGCTAAAGAAAATTAAAAAAGTGGAAATATAAGGAAGTTTCGAAATGAAATAAATTAAATACTATATCAAGTATTATTTGAATTATTTTAAAATTTTATATTTCAAATTTTTATTTTTAACACAATTTTTATCTAACAATCTGTAAAGAGAGTTGCACTTGTGGCTTTTTGAAAGTGTCCAGGGAATTTTGAAAGTAAAGAATTATTCTAATGCGCTAAATTGCAAGCCCATGAAGGCATTTTTTGATTCAATTCAATTGTATAATGAACTCGTGGTAAACATAGTACTCCTTTCATATTCCTCTAATACGACATATTTTATGATTAAAGTTGTTGTGGCGTTACTGCGTGCAAATTCGCTGCGATCATGGACGAGTTCATTGTTACCAATAAAAGTGATAATAAATCTCACAGACTTTTCATTCTTCTGCATCCACAAATGAGAATTCGCAATTTGTCTATAAAATGAACCTAAATAAATTTGCTCAGCTGCAATTTTTCTCGCATTCATTTCTTATATCAAGCATTTTGCTTTATGGTAATGGTATATTTTTTATGGCTGCAACCCAGTGACGACCACATCCCGTTCTCTGTAGCTGCGGTCTGCGCGCCAAACCCACACAGCCTGCAAACAAATGTGGAAACTACAATACATTTAATGTCAAAAATGTTATTGTTGTTTCATTTAAAAGTTTATGTTATTGCATAACCTACATACTTATATCCTGCACGCATAGACGCACATACACGCTTACATTCATGCGTGTATATGTAAAAATGCTCAATGGAAGTGACTGCTACCTAGTATGGAGATATATTTGCACATATCCACAAGTATCCACATGCAAGTGTTTCAATTGCGAGTCAGCATTCATGTGGTAACGACTCAGCACCATACTAACTCAGATGCATCACTCTACATGAAAAACACGAATTTAATGAAAAACTCCGTAGTTGAGTTGTTGAAAACCACACGAAACGCTATGTTCTACGCTACGCCACGATTAATATGGCATCGAAATACATGTTTTTTTCAATGAGTATATGAACTGATTAATATCTTTTCAATGTTACGAATTTGGGTAATAGTTATTGCCAAAAATATATTGATATTCTAAATAGCGAATTTATCTATGTTTTGTATACAAAGTTTAAAATCTATACAAATCGTTCAAAAAGAACAAGTTTTAAAGATAAATTGTATCCCAAAACTAAGCGATCATAAAACAAAATTATTAGTACTTTTTATCTTGAGAACTTCTCCCAGTTTAACTCTTAAAGCTTAGAATCCATATCTCTGGGGATGCAGGAAATTTTCTTGTTCCAGTATGCAGCTCTGAAGAAATCTAGTACTAATTTTTAGTACATTTTTTCGATAAAATGCGAATATGGAAACGCTGATTTTGCGAAGAAACATGAAATCAACAATTGTTTCTTGAAGGAAACTCAAAGCTATCGTTAAATTCATCCTAAATTAATTCAAATCATAGTTAAAAGTAAGTTCATTTTGAAATCTTGTATATAAAAATAAGTTGGGTTGTTGTTATTTAACATTTAGTAAGCAGCAATACTCTGATAAGAGCGTGAATAATAACAAAAACAGCATTTTTTTGGATTTCTTGCAAATATAATACTTGTTAAAATAAGACAAGTAGGGAAGATAGCGATAGCAGTTGCTTCGTCAGGAATTGCTGCCAATCTGCTAAAGGATGAAAAATTGCTCACTCATCTTTTAAACTTCCATATCATCCAGAGAAGCTCCAATTCAATAAATTATTTTTCACAAACAGAGAACGTAAAATATATAATAAAGGCTTTTTTACAAGAATTAAAAATAATAATAATACAAAAAATATATTTCGAATGTTTTTCATTTAACTAATTATCAATGACCCAACGCAAAATAGAGAAAGTATGTATGAGAGAGTTCGTACACAATTATAATAAATATATAAAATACCCGTGTGAAGCCGGGGCGAGCTGCTAGTTTTATATAAAACCTACCAATCTTCATTCACATTCCTTAAATCGAAATGAAAATTTTATATACTTACACACGTAAGTGCAGCTGTCAAAATTACTTGACTACAGTTCAAGAAATAATGAATTTTTTTCCTCAGTCGGCTGATGGTAGTTAAACTTCCTACCTTTGTAAACTATGGCTAGACGCTTGGTACATAATTTATGGTTAAAGAACATTTTTGAAATTATGCTTTTACTTTCTGAGGTTAAGGTTCACATTACTTTTAAGGCCTCAATGCGCTTTTGTTACTTATTCTTCGAAACTTATAAAATCAAGTTTGGAATTGTATGTTCAATGGTTTCGTCGAAATTTAACTTTATATGGAATTCGCTTCTTAACATTAAGTAAAACATTATTCTTAAAAAATAATGACCTATGTTAGTTTATTTTGCATTAAATGACAGATTTGATATGGACAAGGACCGGAAACCATAATAGCAATAAGTTTGAGTTTGTAGTTCTGCAAAAATTTAATATTTCGGAAGCGAACCCATTTCTTGTATAAACTATTTACATTTGGTATGTACAGGGTAGAAAATCATTATGAAAAACAAAACGGTTCCACTCAGATAGTACATGAACCGATTCAATATCGCATAATTTTGCAAAAATTGTAAAATATCTGTATATGTTAAAAGGCGTTTAATGTTGTGAAAACAATTAATCTCGTCTACGATATTAGTGTTATGCAATTCTTTTATGTTGTCAGCATTTTTTAAGCAACAATATTTTAAATGAAGTAAACTCTTAAGCATATTGATGTTGACACACATCGAGTCACGCATTCTAAAATTCGCTTATGTAAGTTATCTAATCAGATGCAAAATGTAGATGTGCTAAGTTTCTTTACTACAATTTTTATTTTGCTGTGAATTTCCTCAACTTCTTTTAAAAAATCAAGCAGCTACAAATGCTTATAAGGGTTGTATTATTAACCTAAAAAATTTAATTGGGAATTTTCATTTTGACTTGAACTGAAACACTTTTTTTTAATGCGGTTTTCGCATTTATTTCGCGGTTCTAAAACTGGTGGTAGGTAGTTCGGCTCAAAGACTGGTTCATTTAGAACTGAGTTTCTGCCTAGTTCTAAACAAAATTTGTCAGAAAAAGTGGTTACATGGGTTTCCTCGGTTAAAAAACAACTTTTTTTTAGAAATTCTTTCTCATATAAAAAATGATATTTTATTAAAATTTTTTACTGTTACAAACATAAACTAATTACAAAGAAATTTTGAAATTTTAAGAAAAAAATATTTTAAACTCGGCCATTCCGACGCCATTTCCGGTGACCCCTCGGAAAAAAGATGCGCCCGCATTGGCATGATAACTCCTTACAGGATCATATACAGTGAAAAACAAAAATATGTAGAAATTAAGCACAATATATTGTAGAATTTAAAGAGATAATAAAAAAGTCGATTTTTTGAAACCCGTAACCCCTTGAGGAGTTTTAAAACCAAATCGAGTTCATTTTCCTCCCGTTCAATTAACAAGAAACAACCGAAACTTAAGATTAAAAAACGATATCTATTTCAACCTCACCAAACTTTTAGTCAACTAATTTCACCGCATTAGAATAGCTCACCGCAAAAAATAAAAGTATCAAAATATTAGCTCCTTAACGAAGTTAAACACATTTTCCATTCCACGGTTATGAGTAAGTCTTAGTTGTTGTCGCAAACCTTTTTTATTTTCACCGAAGTTCAAACTTTGTGTTTCAGAATGGTAATACAAAACAAGAAAGACAAACGTATATTTTTTATACTCTTGCAACCAGTTGCTACAGAGTATTATAGTTTTGTTTACCTAACGGTAGTCCATATCACCTAAAACTAATTGAGATATATATATATAAATAATCAGGTTGATGAGAAAAGTTGAAAAGCCTATCCGTCCATGTGGGTTCTTTGGAAAAACACACCCACAAATCGCCATTAACCGAAAATATATAAAGTACCATAACTAAGCACTAAATTAAGATATAAAACTGTGATTTGACACAGGGCATCATAGTAGCAAAGGGCTCCAGCGGGTAATAAATTTTGGAAAAGTAGTCTTGGCCACGCCCCCTAATATATTCAATGAACATATCTCCTAAACCTACAACAACCAAATTTGCTGAGTACAAATCTTATTAGAACTTCTATCGACAATTATGAAGAAGGATGGAATCGGAGTGTAACCCCGCTCAATCCCTATATAATGATATTGTTCACAATTACTAAAAGCGGAAAAAATTCATAACTAATGCCAGGGGCATTAAATTGTATCTCCAAGATGGTATGAGAGGGCTTTATGAGAGCCGATGTGAGAATTGAACAATACTCGGGACCCGAAGAACCAATTTCGACTAAATTTAGTATGTATCATTTGTAGAGCATTCCTAAGTTAATGATAATGGTATGTCTGTATGTCAAAAATTCGTCAAATTGGGCCAATATTTCTCTGAGCCCCCATATACCTAATAAAAAGATTTTCAAACTTCCAGGTGACTTTATGCCGGATACATCCGCCAATATTTGAGATATGTCAATAAAATTGGAAGAGCGTGTTTCAATCATGACAGTTCATCTTTGTGCCTAAAATGATAATTTTGAACGAAAATATATCCATTACAATAATTTTCGAACAAATGGCTGACTTTGCTCCATATGATTGTTTATTTTATGTGAGGTACTTTCGTTTTTCTAACAAATCTTATACCGAATTTGTCGGTCAGTGTATCAGTTATATAGAGTATATGTACTATGTACATATATAAAACTTTTTAGATTCCGATCCTCTGGTTGACGTTTTATATAAGGTATTTTCCTGGTTTTAATTCTCTCAACTTGCAAGAGTATAAAATGCTCGGTTGCACCCGAACATAGCCCTTCCTTTCTTGTTATTAATTAACTATTATTTTATATTTTATATAAAATTTACTGACGAAGATATAATAAAAGCGGGTTCTTCTAACGCAGGGATGGGCACATTAGCCCTCAGTGGCATTTTGATCGTGCGGGCACGAGTGCACATTTTGAGGGCTAGGTGAGGGGATCATCGCGGGCAAACATGAAGAGGGAAGTGAGAGCAACGTAGTCTACCACTCCATATTTATAAATGAGAGCAACGTATTTTCCCACACCATGTTTACATATGAGAGCGCGCGCATATGTGAGAAATTGCACTGTGGGTAATAACTGTAAAATTGCCTAACAATTTTAAGTTTCTTTGTAACTACTATAAATTTATAAAAAGTAAGACAAATAACAAAAAGTATAATAAATATTTGATTTTAGTAATTATTTTTTCTTTTAATATATCTTTATATCAGCATTTAATTTTGTTTATTTGAAATAATAAATTACATATATGTTTGGTTTAATCTCATTTGCTATAGCTACACGCATTATTGTACCAAAATTTAAATCAGATAACCTACTTCTTATTTTAGATATAATTTTCGAAGCAAAAAGTTTCAAACCAGATTATTTCCTTAAACTTCCTTATAAAAAGTAATGTCAATTATAACTTTAATTTATGAACCACTGTTTCTTCAAACACATATGACCAAATGAATCTTATGAGAGCGCAATGTAAATAATTACCCAACAATCCTTCTACCACCCGCCCCAATCGTAGAATTTCCAACGACCTGGGGTTTTCCGCAGGGTTGCCAGGCTCGATATGCTGTAGTAATTATAAAAATTGTCTTCAATATATTTGAAATTTTCTTAAAATAACTCAAATTCAGAATCGAATGCTATTATTTACAAATATATAAACTAGTTTTAATAGTTTGATTTCAGTTTTGATATTTTATATTATGAAAAATTATAATTGAAAACTTAGAGGTGTACAAAACTACATATGCGTATTGAGTAATGGCAACATTGTTCGAATGAAAACGGAAACAAAACGCTTGCCGCTCGTGGCGAAGTGAGAAGATGTTTCTGCCATTAGCGTTTGTATTCTATTTGTGTGCTTAGCCACTCTCAATCAATAATGCCATACCGCGCAAATATATTTTTATTTGATGATTTCTTATATTTTTGAAAATATGTGTTCCCTTTCTATAGCGCATATTATTATTTTAATACAAGAGGAGGCAACTTAGATTTTTAAAATTTAACAAAATAATTATAGAAAAAAACCTCAATTCTTTGAATATTTTGATAAAACAACCAAACTGAAAATATCACAAATCATATATTTATATAAGCATTTTCATTAAATAGAACTGCAATATGTTTAAACACAATATTGCTAAACGTCAAAACCTCCTGAACTCGATCAACTGTCAAAGTTTAGGTGGTTTTGACGTTTAGCAATTGCTCTCTCACTTCCAGTGAGAGAGAGGAGTTAAACATCACTTTATCTCTGCATTCTGCGATGAACATTAAGTTGCGGAGGAACGTAATTGATTTTTTTTTTCGCAATGCCCTTCCCCCCGTTCACTGATATTCCCCTCATCTAGCCCCCGTGCGCACTTTGCTAACTTTTAGGGCAAAAATGTGCCCATCCCTGTTCTAACGTAAATTTAACTATTTTTTGCTTTTCTAAATTAAGTAACTTTTGTTTGTTTCTCAAGTGCAAAAATTTGATACTTCAAATTCACAGTTGCTACCTTTCTGAAATGGGATGTACTTGGGGATATTTTCGAATATTCTTTAGGAAACAAATAAAATACTTCATAGGCGAAGTGTAGCAAATTAAATTTCCTTAGAATTAGGTAGGCTTATAGAAATATTCACCTGTCAGCGAGTTGCAACAAGTTGTTTTATGCACTCGGATGTGTTGGTCGGCAGGGCAACAGATGAATTTGTGGTTATATGGGTGCTGGTGTTTGCCTTTTCAATATTTTTACAATCATTGTTATCAGCTATTTCATGAGGCTGGAGTGCAGTTACTTATATTGGTGGTCCTCTTTTTTCGTAAATAATTGCACTGAAATAACATATGGACTTTCTCGTAAAAAGTAAATCGAAACATTACAAAAACAAAAAACAAACGTGGAACAATGGTTTTTAATTCCATTTAATTACTTGATTAAATTTGCTATACATTTTTCCATCAAGCTAAAAAGGATATAATTTATTGTTAATTAAATGATGAAATTGTTAAGAATATGAATGAAGAAAGCTTAAAATACAAATAAATGTATAAGAGTAGTAGTAGGTTAGTTCTGTTTTCTCCAGACTGGACAAGGAAGCATAGCAAATGGGTCTGGCAGTGAACGAGGGCAAGACGAAAAATCTCTTGCCATCAAACAACCTGTCAACAAGCGCATTCGCGACTTGGCTCTCACGTCACTGTAGACAGTCATAACTTTGAAGTTGTAGGTAGTTTCGTATATTTGGGAACCAACGTAAACACCACGAACAATGTCAGCCTAGAAATCCAACGCAGGATAACTCTTGCCTACAGATGCTACTTCGGACTGAGTAGGCAATTGAGAAGTACAGTCCTCTCTCGACGAACAAAAGCCAAACTCTAAAAGTCGCTCCCAATTCCCGCCCTGCTATATGGTGCAGAGGCTTGGACGATGACAACAACTGATGAGTCGACGTTGCGAGTTTTCGAGAAAAAGGTTCTGCGAAAGATTTATGGTCCTTTGCGCATTTGCCACGGCGAACATCGCATTCGATGGAACGATGAACTGAATGAGATATACGATGACATTAACATAGTTCAGCGAATTAAAAGACAGCGGCTACGCTGGCTAGGTCATGTTGTTCGGATGGACGAAAACGCTCCAGCTCTGAAAGTATTCGACGCAGTACCCGACGGGGAAAGCAGAGAAAGAGGAAGATTTCCACTCCGTTGGAAGGACCAAGTGGAGAAGACCTGGCTTCGCTTGGAACATCCAATTGGCGCCACGTAGCGAAAAGAAGAAATGACTGGCACGCTGTTATTAACTCGGCTACAATCGTGTAAGCGGTGTCTACACCAGTAAAGAAGAAAAGTAGTAGATTATTTGAAGAAAACTTCTTCTTATTGTTGTTGTACCCACGACGGTCGGGTCAACGTAACCGGAATGAACCTGGATTTTTATCCGGCCAAGGACTACAACTCGGCAGAATTCTGCCGCTACAACAACAACGACAACAGAAAACTTCTTCTTCTTTACTGGTCCTTCTCGACCTGGTTTTTCCAACGGAGTGGAGGTCTTCATCTTCCTTAATGCGCTGAACTATGTCAGCGTCGTCGTATATCTCATACAGCTCATCGTTCCATCGAATGCGATATTCGACGTGGCCAACGCGCAAAGGACCATAAATCTTTCGCAGTATCTTTCTCTTGAAAGCTCGGAACGTCAACTCATCAGATGTTGTCATCGTCCATGCCTCTGCACCATATAGCGGGACGGGAATATAGTTTTGTTTTTTTCGTCGAGAGGATTTTAGTTCTCAATTGCCTACTTAGTCCGAAGGTAGCACCTGTTGGCAAGAGATATTCTGCGTTGGATTTCGAAGCAAACCCTGTTGTTGGTCTTAATTCTGGCTCCATATAAACGAAATTATTTACAACTTTGAAGTTATGACTGTCAACAGTGACGTGGGAACCTAGTCGCGTGTGCAACGACTGCTTGTTTGATGACAGGATATACTTCGTCTTACCCTCGTTCACTGCCAAACCCATTTGCTTTGCTTCTTTCTCCAATCTGATGTCAATATCATCGGCATACGCTAGCAGCTGTACACTCTTATAGAATATTGTACCTGCTCGTTTAAGTTCTGTAGCTCGAATTATTTTCTCCACCAGCAGACTGAAAAATTCACACGATAGGGACTAACCTTGTCTGAAACCTTGTTTGGTATCGAACGGCTCGGACACGTCCTTCCCGATCCTGACGGAGCGTTTGGTAATCCTCAACGCCAGTTTTCACAGCCGTATTAGGTTTCCGGGATCGTGCTGTCAAAAGCAGCTCTGAAATCGATGAAAAGGTGGTGTGTGTCGATTTTCTTTTCACGGGTCTTTTCCAAGATTTGGCGCACGGTGAATATCTGGTCGGTTGATGATTTTCCAAGTCTAAAGCTACACTGATAAAGTCCAATCAGTTTGTTGACAGTGGTCTTTAATCTTTCACAAAATTCGCTCGATAGAACCTTATATGCGATTTTCAGAAGACTTATCTCACGGTGGTTGGCGCAGTTTGTGGAGTCTCCCGTTTTGTGGATTGGGCAGAGCACACTCTCTCTTTTTTTGTCTGCAAATGTTTGTTGACGCGTGTTTTTTACTGCACAGAGATGGGTGCAAATCTTGGCTGCTACAAGATAGTGGTTTAAGTCGATATTAAGACCTCGGAACGTACGCATGTCCAAACCACTGGCATCTTTGATCCCATCGTCCTTCTCTTCCATCGAGGCATGAGCGTAAATCAGCGAATTGTTAAAGAACTTCGCTTTGATGCGGATTGTGGCTAGAGGTTCATCCACCGGGATGAATGACAGTACTCGGCGACGGAGTCTCTCCCTCACCATGAATCCCACAGCGAATTTGTGCTCCTTTATATGACCACTGTATTAAATGTCATAAGGACCTACTCGCCTCAGACTTTGTCCCGTTCATCGCAGTTCTTGAACGGCGGGGATGTCAGGCTTGACTCTAACGAGTACATCAACCAGGTTAAATCGTAAACCTCAATTCGTTTGCTATGGTCGTCATCAAAAAGAGGCTGTCGATTAGTTTTCATTGGTAGTGTATTTTATGTGGCGGGTCCCAAACCCAGCACACTACTTTGGAGGGGATGTTTCGCCTTCTCACTTTAGCTCGCCTTCAAGCGGATGTCCCTTGGTTACCCAGAAGCTACGTAGTCTAGGACCGGAAGTCGTGAGCTGCTTGAGCCATGTATAAAAGAATCGCTTATGGCACTCCCAAGTAAATAGCAATAAGAGAACTGTCCTCACTTGCGTGAACTTATACACAACATCCTCCCGAAGAAAACCGTTTTATTGTATTTCGGAACAAACTCGCAGCTTTAGTTTAGCTTCATTAATGAATTCATTGGGAAAGTGGTGGTGCCCGTAGAGTAGAGTCTTACAGTTTCTTAAGATTAACTTTAATTATTTATTCTTTCCACAACTTTCGCATCGAAGAGTTGAAAGTTTTTGTATTCGTAATAAATGCCGTTCGCATTTCTGCATAATATGAAAACATAATTCATTATGTAAATTTCGATCTGCGTTGCCTTTTCCAATATTTGGTTGCCGCACTCATGCCAACTCCCCCACTCGATCATTCTTCAACACGTTCCCACTTCACGCGGTCTATTTATCCGCTAAAGTCAACTTTAATCTTTTGTATGTTGACATAGTTGAGAGTAATCCCTCCCTCCAGAATAGTATGAATGTGCTAAAGAAAAGCTGAAATCCTACAAATTATCAAGTATTGTCCCACAGTTTTTTCAAACAACCGTCGACATTTGCGTTGTATCGGATCCATCGTAGCCGTATTAATTTCGATCTCGGTACACAAATGAACCATGAAAATGTATGCTGTCATTTAATATCCGTAATTAGAGTGATCATCAATCAAAACGAAAATCGAATGTGCTACAGAGTGATAGAAGGTTAAAGCACATGAATTGAATGTTCGTTAGTACATACATACATGTGTATGTGTTTTGTGGTGCAAAAAGGACAGAGAGAGTGCACAAAATAGTGGCAAATCTTGCGAAAAGTAAATATTACGCTGGCAAAAAAAGCTAAAGAGGAGACAAATAACATTGGAGCTAATGACGATGAGGAGGGGAAAATTACCTAATAAGAGCAGTGATTGCAAAAAACTGATAAAAACAAGTCAATAAATAAGGCTGATGGTATAATTGATGAAAAGGGCGTCAATTTATGTTCCTGTTTTAAATTAGTAAATGTGTAACTGTTGAAGAAATTACACGTTACAAAATACACGTTACAATCCCTTTTTTTAAGGTGTTCTATCAACATAACTCAAGACTAGTGAAGACAATGTTTCCATTTTTATTTGTTTTTATTTTACTATTGAGAGATGAATATCTTTTTATTCCCTTTTATGCTGTAAAATCTGAGAAGAGTACGTCCAGCCGAGGTTAACATTAAATTGTTAAATTAAATCGTATATACGCACTATTAAAAACCTATGAAGAAGAGATTTTGTAGTATGTATGTAGATATATAATCAATTATAAGTATAATAACAGCATGGTAATTTTTTGTATTAAAAATTATTGCTTTTGTTAAATTTGATATGTGTATTTAGCAACAACAACTCATTTGTGAAAATCAATTGAATATGCTTCTAAGCAGCATAAGGTCTTAACTTCATCCGCAAATACTTTTAATCCTAAACTGAAAATTGTCGAAGGAGTATTCGTTAATAATTTGCAGTAATCTGTGAGATGATGGTACAGATGAAAGTGCATAGAATAAATAATTTTGTAATCATCTCATTGATAAATTGAATAAATACTCACCCAATGTAGTACGGTATTTCTATATTTGACATACTACTACAGAAGAGCTAATGACCGCTTCCATGGAAATAATATATTAGTTTTTTTATATGACCTCTTCCTTATATGAAGATATTATGTGTAAGAATAAATATATTTTTTCTAATACTGCATAAATATATTTACTCCACCGATGGAAGTTGAGTATACAAACACGACGTAGTTTCATTCAAGGTAAGCCGATAATCAGACACTTTCTGCAAGTAAAGCCCGACTGCTTTAGTATATGGTAGCCGCCAATGGAGCAAAGTAATGTTTGCTTAGAAAATTCAGATGGTGTGCTAACAATCAAGGTATCAAATTGCAATGACAAGTGCTTGCGAGGGTTGTTGGAGCAACCTAGGGAAGAGCACGTAGCATTGTCGAGACCATTTAGCCGCCAGTGCAACAGCAGCCAATAGAGGCTACATGCAATATTGCCGATGTTAGGATAGTTTAGTTTATTGAATTTTCTCTTGAGCTATACGACTTTCACGCAACAAAGTAGAGTGGTAAGCAATGAACTTGCATGACATGAAGACAAATTTGCTCGTCCGACGTCAGCGTGCCACCAACATGTACAGTTTGACTCCAAACACAGAAATCAGATTGCTCGACTTGAAGCCTCGCAGCTTTACTTATTGTTTTCAAATATTATATTTAATTTCTTTTTCCCCGACTTAAAAACAGGCTCGCTCGTTAAAGATCGTACTCAAATTAGATTTCAAGGTAGAAGGTATTTTGAAAACCACAGTATTGAAATAAAAAGAAATGCTTTGCTGTGGACAGTCCTTTACTGGACATTGTGTTGAAGAAGAAGATATATTTTTATATAAAAATGCGTTTGTAACCCCGTTAGTAGTTTGAGTATTGAGCTCCCTATTATCTAATTTGTTTGAAAATTATAATGGCTATAACGAATGACCAATCGGTATTAAGTAGATGCATAACTTGAACAGTGTAATTACGAGTTTTTGCAATATTAACGGGCGGTTAAATGAATAAAGTTCATAGTAAATGGAAATTCTCATCACATGATTCGGCTATGCCACTAAGAATTTCACTTTTGTACTATTAGTGAAACTTCTCCTAAGAGCTTTAAGCTTGTCGTTATAGAGCTTTCCAAAGCCATATATTTATGAGATGTTTGCTTTTGGTTTTGCAGCATACTTACTTTATTTCGCGTTGTTCGATGGGAAATAAGGTTGAAGTGAAAAAAGTGCCGTTTATCCCTAAATAAAAAATATATAATAGTGATACACATAACCCAAAGACTTAGTCTTGCCATAAATTCTGTTAACAACGTATACAATGACAACATTTTCTAAGAAAAATTTATGTTTATACTCTTGCAACATGTTGCTATAAATTATAATAGTTTTCACCTAACGATTGTTTGTAAATCCTAACTTAAATCGATATGGATATAGAGTTGTGTATAAATATATATATGTATAAACGACCAGGATGACGAGATGAGTTAAAATCCGTTTGGCTGTATCGTCACAAAACTGTGTACCTGTATTATCTCGTCAAATCGGGAGAACGAGTTCTAGACCAAAACACTATTAATCAAAAACTAATAAACTACCATAACTAAGCCACAAATTAAGACCCAAAACTATTAATTCGTGGAACGAAACGCCGTGAGTTCGAGAGCTTGTGTGTAAGCAAAAGGTGACCGTTTCAAATAAAAATTTGAGCAATACTCATCATCATTATTAAATACAGTTAATTTTATTAAAATATTAATTATAGTTTAACTTTTATAACGGCCTAAACATGTAACAGAAGTTATGGCAGAAAGATCGGCAAAAGAGAACACAGCTACCCGAAAAAGTTTCACTTAAAAGCCCTTCGGTCTTGACACTGTCTTGTTGCTAGCTTTTGTGACGGTTATGCAACTTATTGGTAAGTGCAATCCCGAAAATATTCAACAATAAAACATCGACCATAATACATTAGCGCTAGCTGAGAGAGCAATGAACAAGCATAGCTTGAAGTGAAACGATTGTCATGCGCGCAGAACTCCTGTCGAACACTGCAACAAATTTTGTGCTCACCAACAGCTTTCGCTCTTGCTCGTTACAAACTTTGATTGAGAAGTAAAGTTTTAGAAGAGTTTTCTTGATTACCATTAGCAGCGCTGTTCAATTTACATAAGAGCATGGCATTTGCACAATATGCTTTTAGGCGCTGAAACAGTTTCCAAGAAATAGTTTTGAGTACTGAGAGCCAAGCTAAAAAATTAAAAAGTGAGGGAGAATGGCGCAATAAAGCTTTTGGATTTTGAGGCTATGGAATGCATTATAAAATATTTTTGTGGCAGACAGAAAAGTGGGATCAACTTAAGCGGACTTAATGCTTACACAGCGGAGCAACAATTCTTGTGAAGTAAAATTAGGCAAGCAATGAATTTATATAACAAAAGCAGATTTAGATATTGTGCAATAAAAAAGAGCTTTGAAACTAATCTAAATAAATGAAAAGAATCGAATTCCGAAGCAAAGTAGTAGTGGCAGCACTCCATTCTGATTCAAAGCCAGATGCGACTGCAAGCGGTTGGCGGTATCCGCGGCAAATAGAGTAAAATTTGAAAACAGTTCGTAGACAGCGCTCGTGCCTTGCACTCGTTATTGGGGTCCGGCTGGAGTAAAATTTGTCACTTTTACAACCCCTGTGTGCTGGTGCTATATGAAAAGCTATTCACATCGTCTTCGCCATTGCAGCTCCAACATCGTTGCCGCGGTCGACATCTCTGCTTGGTGCCTGCCTGCGGCCAATTTATTCATTGAAATAGCGCCGCACAGCTGTGTTGGAACTCAGTTACTGGCAGTTGGTCGGTGTGAGTAGTGGCTTGTGATGTACTATATATTTATCCATATACAATGCTTAAGTGCATTGGTTGTGTGAAACAATATGTTTGTGGGAAAGTAATTTGTTTAATTGAAATTTAACAAAACAAAAAACAGAAAAGAAGCCTCGAACAGCGTAAAATAAGACGCTAGTTATTAAAAACATAACACCGAAATCGTGAAACGATTGTTCAATTAAATCGAATTGAAAGTAATTGAAACTCAAATACAGATACAAGAAAAGTATTGATAAGTGAGTACTTTTGTATTCAAGTGAATGCTTAGTGTGTTTTTCTTCACAAAACTAAAAAACTATACAATTAACTCAACAAATGTCACTAATGAAGCCAGCAAGCGTGTGGCATGGCATAATTTTTTGACTCAAAAATATAAGCAAACGTCTGCTCAAACGCATACCAGTAGATAATGTAGACCACTCGATAACTCAATTTAAGCAATGTACAAAAAATATGTTCTTCAACTAAGCTCAGCTCTCTGGAAGGAATGCATTACCGTAAACAGCTTACATACATTCCACGTTATACTGTTTTATTAACGAACAAGCAATAAGTAACTCTGTATTAGAATATAGGCATTAAATCTTCGTTAACGAACATCTTCATCAGTTTTACAAGATGTCGGCAAAGTACTCAGTACTCAAATATAAAAATATTTCGTGATAACAGGAAGCAAAGTTGAGGTAAGAAGTAAAGTCGCTTAAACCATCGAAATGACAAAGCAGAGGAGTCTGCGAGTCTGCTGTGCACAAGACGGGGTATAAGAGGAGGATGGTGCGGTCATAATTCCCAACCAAGTGCACCCACTTTTAAAATATTTTGTGGAAAACATCCTCACGATGGACTTTGTGAAATGACAGTAAAACAGGCGGCACCTATACATGTCCCAAGAAACCGGATATGAATGAAGAAAGCGCTAAATGAGGGCCCGGAAGAGAATGGTAAGAATGCAGCACAGACTGCAACTGCAAGGCGAGCAATAGATGTACTTATATCTTTTGGATTTAGAATATGCCACGGAAATGGCTTAAATGCACTGGTGAAACCGCTAAGAAGAGCACGGCGAATAAAGCAGTGAGTGGCGGCGTCGTAAATAATGATGCCACACAGCTCAGCCGTTGAGCCGGGCATATAATAAGCTAAATAAAAGCTACAAGGATATCATAGAAGCAGAGTTCCTGCGCATAAAATTTAGAATGAGAAAATAACGGAGGGTAAATAAGGCATAATCGGGAGAACCACAACCAAACAGCCAAGGCATAGGCACTGAAACTAAGGGGCAGAGCCGTAGAGGGCATCGTCATTTCAGCTACTCATTCATTTGTACTTATGCGAAATAAGTATGAGCTTAAATTTGAGTGGTGCATGCAGTGGAAGGCTCAAAAGGCTATGCTAATGTTTGATGTCGAATTAATTGTGCATAGCACAATTACAAGTAGAAATATAAGTGCTAAAGCCGTGCATACAATGCCAGCTGTCATTTTACAAGCTGCAGTGTGGGTCCAGTGTCCTTGCTATACTGCCGATGGAACTTTGAGGAAAGCAAAAACCGGTTGTATAAAGGAAGCTAAGTGACAAAAGAAATAATGACAAAACTGCTGATGAGTATTGTGCGATAAGTGGTGATGAGTCATTGAGTTCGGGCCCAGTGCATACAAAGCTACTTGAATTTTAATGCCTCCCTAATATGAAGGTGAGTTGGTAGATGTTTTCCAGCAGCTAATAAAAATATTGTTTGCAAAAATTCCTTGAAACCACCGCTTTATTGTGTACGGGTTTTGTGAATAGGTAATCCTCAAAACCGTATACATACATATTCGGATCTTTAGTCGGTTTTAAATTATAATTTAAAAATGTGAGGCACATTTGCAAAAAAAAAATAATTCTTTCAAGTCGTTGATTGTTATGGTCGAATTTTATTTAATTATTAAATATTTTGATATGCCAATACTAGGATAATGGCCAAACAAATGAACTTGTGGCAAGTATAAATCAAATTACTAGTATTTTTATAGATCTAGCAGAAAATGGTTATACCTACTTTAGTCTCACCGGAAACGAAAAGTAATAACGATCACAGAGATTTCAAATCGAATTTAAAAATTTTTAATATGAAATGATTTTTTTTTGTGTATGTGTAGATGTAGTATTTTATGAAATCGAACTTCATTATTATATACAGGGTTTGTCCGGAAAGTAATAGGACTGAGTCGAATTAAAAAAATGTATTGAAGCTATCGTTACAATTCTTTTAAAAGATTCTAAATAGGCTAATTCTGCGAAGCGTTGGGATGCCGGCCTTCCACTTACACTCGCCGCAATTTCTGGTCGTCAGTGAGCACTTTTCATGAACCACAGATTTTAATAAATTTAACATCTGGACAATTAAACGAATACTTATTCGATGGTCTGAGTTCAAAACTTGGCGCACACGAGCCACATTGTCGGTGTTTGTCGAAGTCGCAGGTCTCCCAACACGGTCTTCATCAGGTACCTCTTCCCGGCGCTTCAAAAATGCCTGGTGTCACCGAAACACGCCATTTCTTGTTAAAGAAACATCTGGGTAAGCCTGCTTGATCAAATCAAACGTCTCTGTCGCAGATTTTCAGAGTTTCACACAGAATTTAATCGCGTGCCCCTGCTCTAACGAACTCTGCAACTGACCAGCCGCTCGTTCGTTACATTGGAGCGCCCTCTACCGAAACCAGTCGGTGTCGGCACGCTCCGAAGTACAGTCGGAGAAAATCAGTTCTATTACTTTCCGGACAAACCTATAAATAAAATTAAAATTATGTCTGACAAACTCGATGCGAAATTCAGAACACCTAATTCGTAGGAATCCATTTGATTATAGAAAAGGTTTACCTTTGAGTTACAGCGACACTTAACGGAACCACCGCTAATTAATTTGCTTATTATTAGTTTACCGTCGTCCGCAGCATTTAATTAAAAAAAAATGCAATCGGCTTGTGTTCATGTGCGGCACCTGCAGTTTTGTATGGAAGTCATTAATCTGTATTCATGACGAACAGAAAAAATGTTTATCGATTAGAAAGTTGCATCTATTGGCTCTCCTCATTTATTTTTTACCGAGTATGCATATGACTCATATTACCTTGTTTCTGCACCGACTGGAGCTGAAGTCGACACACCATACTCCAGGAACAGCCACCGTCAGTTTGCATTAGTCAATCATGCAATTTTATGTATGTAAGCACAATAGCGTAGCCCAAGATTTGGTGCTGGAATAAATTCCTATTCAAGTTTTGGAAAATTGTGTCATACTTAAGGAGATGTGGGTAAGAGGTATGGGTAAAATCAGTAGCACCAAATTAAAGCACCAAAAACATTTTCAGGCTGATATGATGGAAACAGTAATGATATAAAGTATATACATACGTCTGTGTGTATTTGTGAGAACAATGCATACCTTATATAGCACGACAGGTGTAGAGCTTCGTCATATATTTAGTTGGATGTTAAGAGTGAAAAGGAATAATCTATATTTATCAGCATATTTAAGAGGCTCTTTATATGTACATATATGTATAGATGTTTATAGATATACATATGTTGCTTGCTATTAATTTGGAGTGCGATAGGCGTGATCTCCCATTATTTTCGGATATCAATTGTTCGGTAGAGTATTAAGTAGTAGATTTAAAAAGCATACATATAGTGTCTAAAATCTGAATGTATGCATCTAGTGCGCCTATCAATGAATACTTAAATACCAGACGGCTTTCTTTACCATAATATGGTAGCTGGAAAGCATCATTGGAGTTAAGATTCGTTATCAAACATTTATGGTTCGAATAAATACTATTGTAATTTCTTTCTGATTTTTTAGAAATTGTTTGTGGAGCATAAAAATATGTCGATTACCCTAGTTTTGTACAACAATAATTAAACGGGTTTCCTTCGTTTACTTTAACAAATTTTCTGATTTGTGAAGCCCACTGCTTTCTTTTGACAAGGTACTGAACGACCACTTAATATAACGGGTGTGAGGACGCGAAAGAACTAAACTCGCGATTCGTTTGCAACGAAGGTTGAAAGTAAATAGTCCACACAGTTAACGGCAAAATTGAACGGAGTAAACATTAAAACGGATGTATACCGTTTGAGTTGACCACTCTACTATTTATGTACAATGTATAAGTAGACATACATAGTGTATGTGGTATAGGTGCTGTGAGTAAGAGAGTTGCTAAGGACTTGTAAAAAGCGCAAATCCCATCAACTGAGTCGAAACATTCTGACAAAAGTGATCTTGGAAGATAGGATTTTTTCTATTTTTCAACCCGAAATGAAGTATTGCAGCAGCTTGGTATTTCAGACTTCGTCAAGAATTTGTCCAATGTCAGTTTGCTGCATTTCATTCTTTCAAATTGAATTTTCTTGTCTTACACTTTCCGACAAGGTGAGTGGATTCTCCATCACTCCTTGTGGCGGTTGTCTTACATTGTTTTACCATATATGTATATTTTACTGTGCTTTATTATTGCATTTTTCGCTTTAATTTCAAAGGATGTTTGTTCGCTTCTTAACCGTTTGTTTTTATCTCTGTATTTTGGAACTCTGACATCATTAAGATACCTCTCAAATTTACCGATATTTTCGTAAAAAGCTAGTCATTGGCGCTGAGTTCCGCTTTTTCGGTATATGGGGACGACAGGGACTATTTACTGTGATATGTGCAATGCTTTTTCCCGATATCTTCATGGGATCTCGATTTCTATACTGTTGCGGACCGATTTCGCTCATTTTCACACCGTTCATAAATACGCAAATTTGTTGTGGCGCATAAAATTTGATTGAATTGTTCCTGAGATATATGATTACACCTGAATTTATTTTTAACTTGTTTTGATTCTGGCGTACTTAGTTAGCGATTTATAATGTGTGGATTGTGCGTTGTTATCTTTTGGTTTCACTCATTTCCAAACTGTATAAATAGGATCAAAAAAAGTTTCTTCTCAGCAAGTTTGGTCGATATAGCTCTTGAGGGGAGTGAGATATTTACATTAAACCTAGTATGGGTTGGACCAAGTCCACATACACAAAAATGTTGTGTCCTATTTCGGAACTTTTATTCTGTATAAATATGTAGGAAAAATTTTTTAACAATGTTTTATTAGCTATGACTACTTTCGATTCGCCAAACGTTAGAACAAAACACTGTTGCACAGAATTACACTGTATGGAGCAGTGCGAATCGTTCATGAGTTCAAGGCCACACTTGATATCTTGTACTTAGTTTTGTACGAGCACCTGTGTGTGAAATTTTTCTTACTTAATCATTGTAACGATTAATGCCACCTTCAAGACACATTTTCAAGCATGCATATGAATAATGCAATTTACTGCAGCAACTGTGCGTAGAGCACAAGTGATGGTTTGATTGCTTAATTCGCTTTCGATAACCCGGAGCAGCATTTCGGCTGAAATTTCGACTATAGTAAGCAGAATGTTAAACATAAAACGGCGATCTGTTTTGTTCAAAATAGACATCGTTCGCATCGATTTTAACAAATTTCGGAAAAAAAGTCGGTAAATATTGTGCTATAACGCTCGCTACTTCATTTTCTGCCTCATTTCGAAAGAAATAAGGCTCGCTGCTGACGCCATACCACAATTTGCACCAAACATTAAATTTTTCGGGATGCAATTGCGTTTCCTGAACCACACGAGAATTTAATTTACCATTATAGGGACAATTTTGCTTGTTGACGAAGCCGTTAAGCCAGAAATGGGCCTCATCTGAGGTCACAGTGTTTTGCGCGAATAGCTCTTACAGTACTCATCGGAGTGCATGTAATTGCGTAATAGTCTTGGATAATTTCCCATCGTAGTGAATGCTAAGTTATGATTTAATATTAATACAGCGATAGCAACAAAATGACCTCTAATGTTTAGAAAACGTGTAAAAGGTCTGCATACGTATGTACACCTTCCCCAGAAAGGAAAATGCAAATAATAATAATAAATCTTACTCAGTACTTTAATTTTTTAAATAATTTAGTTTTTTAAAAGGAAATAATCAAACTTCTATTCAACTAAAATTAATATTCTCTATGCGGATTACAATTTGATATATATAGTAGATCAACTAATAATAGCTACATTACATAATGTACCCTGATCATACATATGTATATGCTTTTTCAGTAGTAGACCTAACTAAAAAGACTTCCTTTTTCCGTGAAAACGCATTTCGAAAATAATCGAAAAATTTTGCTTATTATAAATTAATTGATTTTGAACAAAATTGTTAGTTTAGAATAGCTATCAATAAAATGTAAAAATATTTTGTTAACTATTTACTTAATTAAACAAACAAAAAAAAAAAACACTTTTTATGTGAACAAAATCATACTAACAAAATACAAAAAACATGAAGAAAGTGTATGTGTTTTGAATGAAGTTACATGATTCTTCTAAAAGCAAAGAGACACCATCGAAATCGATATCAGAACGAAAAAAGTAACCATCTATTTTCATGTTACGACCCAATGTGCTGCCATTGAGGTTATTTGCATAATTTAATAAGCAGCTTACCGATTAGATCAAAACAGATGCTTATGATATATAAAGTATTAGTCCGATTCTATACATTTTTGCCATACAGACAAACTTTTATAAGAGAAATATTATCCATTATTCAATTGTATATATCACACATTGAGCGACATTTTCAATTAAAAGTCAATTATAGGTACCGAGGTCTAAATATTCAGTAAATAGGAGCTTGAACAGTTTTCATTGGATTTAAAAATTTTTTGATCATAAGGTGGAATACACAAAGACATTATTCATGCAAAGTTGTATCCCATTATATGAGTTGCTTCTTGATTTGTGTACTGGAAACTGAACGAATCAAGTGGAATTTAAAATTGTGCTATATGGGAAATGGATGTGTTTGTAGTCCGATTTCGTCCATTTTCACAATGTGACATAAGAATCTAAGGATAATGCCACGTACTATGTAAATTTACGATTACGCCCATTTACGAACTTTTGTTTGTACTAAGGAATCCACATACCAAGTTTCATCGAGATATCTCAACTTTTACTCAAGTTACAGCTTGCGCGGATGGATGGATGGACGGACAGACGAACAGTCAGGCAGACAGTCAACCGGATTTCAACTTTTCTCGTCATCCTGATCATTTATATATACATACATATATAACCCCATATATGTATGTATATCTCGGTTAGTTTTAGGTGATACGTACAATCGTTAGCTGAAAAAAAAACTATAATAATCTGTAGCAACTGGTTGCAGGAGTATAAAAACATGTTTTTAAACTAACGCAAAACTAAAGAAAATATTTTGTGACAGCTTTCTGAAGTTCACAACAGCATAATCGGAGTTCTAACATTTGACATAAAAATCATAATATGAATCTTTCGATCGCGTGAAAAAAAAAACTTTTAAATTATTTATTAAAGTTTACAATAAGGCGGATTATGTTTTTCATATCACATTTCGCACATTTTTTTAGTATTATAAGGCAATATGAAGTAATAGTTTTTATTTAGGAATTTCGTGTCAAAACCAGTGTACTTATTTTGCAGGATATGTTTTACGTACTTATACAAATGCTATGAATGGCTGCAGTTGGCATCTTATAAAGCTGTAAACTTTGACGAGCCGACTTGCATTGCTTGAGGTTTTCGATCTTTTGTGATTGGTCCTAAGTTCATTTGAGTGAAAGGTGGATTACGGTATGCTCATGAACGTCGTCTATCTTCCCATACATCCGAAAAGTGACTTTTACACTTTTGCTTAAAAGCATACAGATATGTTACATAAAAGCACTGCATAAGCGCACGTGTGGTAGAACAGATCTAAGATATGTTGTTCCAAATTCTACTTTATTTACTTAACTTTTTATTTTCGCTTTATTTAAAAAATCATAGCCATAATTTTGGCAACTAGTGGGATGCAGGGTCTGGACGGCGACAGACAAATTAGTTATTATCAGTTTTTTTTTTTAATTTTTAAATATAAAAGCTGGAGAACATGTCTTTAAAAATTGCGAAAGTTGACATGAATTGCGCTTTTAATTTTAAGACCTTTTTTACTCAATGTGGGTGATATTTAACAGCTCTAAATTAATAAAAATATACTTTGTGACAAAAAAGTGCCCAAAATTTCTTAAAGAACGCAAAATATTCAAAAATTCATCAATATTAATTTTTTCGCCTTCAAAGTAATCTCCACCAGATGTAATTATGCCAACGAGATTTCTAAATTTTGGAAAGGCCTTCAGCTACTTCAGCGAATTTTGTTTCATCTCTTCGATAGACTGAATGGGTTCTACGGAGCGGCAATTTCAGTTTGGGAACAACAAAATCACGTGGAACCAAATCTGCTTAATACAGTGGTTAATCGATGGTATTCATTGGGTTTTTGAATTTAAATTTAAATCGTACTCTTTTTGAAAAAAAACCTCAGCTTTATCGGGAGAAGTCGGGCAATATCGCGTTTCTTACCCAAAATATCCACCAAAATCATGCGAACGAACTTGCGAGAAATGTTGAGCTCTCTTGTCATCTCTCTAACACTTGCTTGACGATTTTCAAACACCATATCCTTCACCTTTTTTTGATATTTTCACTGAATCACTGTAAACCATTTTCACATTCGCTACGATTGCCCACTTGATATTTGGTTATAAATATGGCAAGGAATCGTTCGATATTTTTATCCATTATAAATCGCAACGCACTACTTTACCGACTAAAGCAGCTGCTGTAAACAAACTAGTTGACAGATCGCGCTCATATTTGGCATAGTAGTTAAGGACAGTCCTACTATCTTAGCAAAATACATTTGCTTCACATATCATTTACCCGGGGAATTTAATTACAATTTCCGGTTGTTTCCGTCATAATGTACATTGGAAGTTAAATACTTCAATCATCTGGATATTTCAAATTCTATCTTATCACTTACTGTTACTCAAATGAGGAAACCATTTATACATTTTTATACTATCTGAAAGATTTTAATTGATGTACGGATACGTGTTCCCCGTGGCAACCCTAAGTAGAGACTAAATATTAAACTTTACAATTACTCGTTGGAAGTTGGGAGTTTCTTCTTCTTCTTTACTGTCGTAGACACCACTTACGCGACAATAGCCGAGTTAACAACAGAGCGCCAGTCCTTTCTTCTTTTAGGAACGTGGCGCCAATTGGATATTTCAAGCGAAGCCTGGTCCTTCTCCACCTGATCTTTCCAACGGAGAGGAGGTCTTCATCTTCCTTAATGCGCTGAACTATGTCAACGTCGTCGTATATCTCATACAGCTCATCGTTTCATCGAATGCAATATTCGCCGTGGACAACGCGCAACGGGCCGGGAACCTTTTTCGAAAACTCCTAACGTCGACTTGTCAGATTTTTTCATCGTCCATGCCTCTGCACCATATAGCAGGAGGGGAATAATGAGTGTCTTATAGAATTGGTCGTTCGTCGACAGAGGACTTTACTTCTCAATTGCCTTCTCAAAGATGCACCTGTTAGCAAGAGTTATGCTACATTGGATATCAAGGCCGACATTGTTGTTGCTGTTAATTCTGGCTCCAAGATAGACGAAAATATCTACAACTTCGAAGTTATGACTGTCAACAATGACTGTTTGTTTGATGACAGGAGGTATTTTGTCTTGCTCTCTTTCACTGCCATTAGCTTTGCTTCCTTATTCAGTCTGGAGAAAGCAGAACGGCGCGGTTGTTGAGGTCAATAGAATCAATATCATCGGCATACGCCAGCAGCTGTACATTCTTATAGAAGATTGTATCTACTCGATTAAATTTCGAAACTCGAATTATTTTCTCCACCAGCCAGCAGATTGAAGAAGTCCCACCATAGGGAGTCAACTTATTCTAAACCTCGTTTGGTATCAAACGGCTCGGCAGGTCTTTCCTGATCCTGGCGGAGCTTTTGGTATTGTTCAACGTCAGTTTACACAGCCGTATTAGTTTTGCGGGAATACCAAATATACACTGATAAGTTCTAATCAGTTTGTTGGACGATGGGCTTTAATCTTTCACACAATACATTCGATAGAACCTTATATGCGATGTTTAGGAAACTTGTGTCACGATAGTTGGCACAGATTGTGGAGTCTCCCTTTTGTGGATTGGGTAGAGCATGTTTTAATAAGTTGGGGGTTGCAATGTGATGTGATTTTTTACTTCATTTTCTTTATTTAACTAGCCAACACTAGCACTGGTATAAATAAAATATTAATTATTTTATTATTGTACGTACATATATAAAAATTAAACGCTATTTCGTTATGTTCGCGCATAACCACTGCGACGTTTGCAAAGGTATTTCTTTAGTCCTGCAAAAGGTCGCAGCAGAGGCCGTTTTTGCAAAACCACTGTCGATTTTGCAATATATAGTACGTATACATTTATAATTCTAGAACGGCTGAACCGATTTGGTTGAAAAAACAATTCATATAGATATATACATATAGAAAACCATATATCAAATCATAAATATCTATTTAATGTTTATGTATGAATCCTTTGAATATTTTTTACTTAAAAAAAGAACATAGTCCAGTTAGCAAACTACTGGCAGAGTGCAATAACTTTTGTTTACCTTAATTAACTATGCTTTGGGATTATACTGATACTAGCTCACAAATATTCATCAAGCCTAGCAAAGAATGAAGCAATATTTAAACAGCAACGATCAAGTTTGTGCTTTGTTACGTGTATTACTATCAGGATTTAACCGGCGATTTTGCGATTACGTTCAATGAAAGTTGAACAAAACATTACCGTGTGATTAGACATCGAGCGTGAGACGCGCCCTCTTCTGCTCTACTCCTGCTCTGTTGTTACGTCATACATACACCCAACTCTTTTTTTGCACGGATTTGAAGTTACACGGTTGTAGAAAAGCTTTTTTTTTGTAAAAATTTTTTATTATACTACGATTTTTAAATCACTGCCTTGTAATTATGTTTGTTTTTCCCACATGTAGTACATTCCTGAAATGAACATGTATAGTATTAACTGGGAAATCCCCTTATTCGATAACTCTTACTTACACAATTTGTTCGTCGCAAACAATTGAGCTTGTTATCAAGTAGCCACGAATAATTATGTAGCAATGTAAATATTTTTTCCTTACTTCTTTTATAATTTTTCTGTTCTTAGTTCTGGGTTAACAGATTTCTTTTGTTTTTTGCTTAATCTACCAATTTTTCACCTGTATGAATTAAATATGTTAAGTTTTAATGCTCAATAAAATGCCATATGAACATACAATTTGCATGCATATCTGAAATTTTATAGTTTTCAACATTTTTTACACAGTTTTTCGAAGTAAATATAGTTCTTTATTTAATCTTACACTGTTTTCAGATGACATGGAACGTATTCCCCTTTTTCTATAGGAAACGCCTCTTTTCTTACACGGATTTCTGAGGAACGTATCTACCGTGTAAAAAAAGAGTTGGGTGTACTTTTCCATAAGTGATTTACGAAGCCAATCAAAAATGTAGGTTGCCAATGCAATCCTACAACTTATGATACTCTCGATATACACAATTTTTCGTTCTACAAACACATTTTAAATCATATGCTGAACACAATGCTCGCGACACGACATGGCAGCACGACAGTGAACTGAAAATGGCGTTGTGCATCCTACTGCATGAACGCATGTACACAAGACAACACAGCTCTCCATTTTGCATGTACACAATTTCGTTGTGGCCATACTAATACCTTGCACTTCAATGAAATTTTAATATTTTGTTCAAAGTGAAATTTTTTATGCAAAAAATAAGTAAATAGGTATATATTTTTGTTTTAAATTATCAATTGTTATTACAAATGGTATAATAGAGCTATAATATAGCTATTTTATGCTTTTATTTGTAAAATAACGTCAAGTTTGTTAGAGCGTGTGAATAATTTTACATTTTACATACTAGTGTCATCACCACTCTTCCTCATCTCTCTATCTTCCATTCTACTGTCAACGCTTCTGTCGTCCTACTGTCGTTGGCAAATATAGTATGCTGAAGTTAGCGAGAACGACAACTGTCGGCCTGCAGTCGTGTAGTCGTGTAGCTGTATAAATAACAGTGTCCATAAGAACGTGTATATTTTAATATTTGACAGATGTCGTTTGTCGTCTGTCGCCAGCATTGTATGAAGAATATGCTTACTTATTGGATCTTTGTTTTGGGGCAAAAAATTGAAACTTCTTTCAAATTCACATGCGTTAGTTTTTTTAAGGGAAGTTAATGAGAGAAACAAATTAACAGAAGCCACAGTACAACAACTCTCTCAAATACAAAACTCAGATATGCAAGTTACGAACATGTAAGGGTACAGTTGAGGAAGGTGCATACAAGTTATGGCAATCAATGGAAAATAAAACAATTCAAGTGTTAGCAAACAACAATATCTAACAGCGAATGTACATAAATGTTTCCACAATAGCACCATAAATATCATTAGATTAAAAATAACAAAGTAATCCTTTAGAATTAAAAGTAATTATCAAATATGGATACAGTCTCCGATCCTTTTTCGCTCTTTGATTATGTCATGCTATTTAGTGCGAGAGGATACTAACGCAAGGGTTTTGTTTATATAAGCAAATTAAGAATTTTTAATTCATCGTAACTGTATAGTGTGCAAAATTCTAATAAATTTTAATTGCGAAGAATATATAAAGAGCTAATATTTCCCAGTTTTGCTTAAGCAAATATTTAAGTGAGCGTAAAACTGTTAATTTTATAAGTCGAGACTTGAAACTGCAGTCGAGTATTAAAGCACACCTTTTATCAAAACTTTTTTTTTGACAAAATTATGGTAACACTTATTCTAAATTGTTTATATGTTCAAAGATTTATATTTGACAAATGCTATTTGGGTACACCCCCAATTTATTATTCAATAGGTATTTATTTACTCAATCACTCTGTGATGTGTTACAAAAACAATATACATTTTGGTAAAAACATATGTATATATATTTTTATATATTTATATACATATACACTTCCATATGTTGTACTAACATTGCCCTTTTCTAGGAAGAGAGAAAATCCGCAGTAACTCACAAGCCAATTTGATTACGCAAACCAGAGATTAATTCCTGTTAGGTTATTTGAACTTGACAATTTGTCTTTGCAGTATTTATGGCTACTGTAGAGCTATTGACATGTTTGTGCTCTCAATTTATATTTATTGCCTAAAATTTATTGCAGTTTTAAATATTGGATAGTCTTTTCGTATTTTGTCAATAGATGCAGTCTTGTATCTCCAGTACTACTAATCACATTGTGTCTTACCATTTGGTGTTGGAAAGGTGAGATTTCGCTTCCGTACTGGAAGTTTCGAAATTTCGATTTACACTGATGGAATAATGTCTCTAGCAGAAAAATGGCAAAAATGCTACATATTTGTCTCTTAGTATAGTATAAATAAAAAAAAAAAAATAAAAGTATAAATAAAATTATTAGTATAAATAAAAAAAAAAAATAAAAATAAAAATAAAAAAATAAGTTGAAGTTTGATTAGAAATACGAAACGGCTTTTTCGACTACCCAATATATAGGGTGGGTCATCTAACGTTTTAAATTTAAATTTTCTATATTTCGACCTTGGAAACGTCAAATACCATTCGGAAAGTGACAGATATTCAGTAAAAAGTCTAAAATTTACGAAATGGGTCGCTCTTTACTATTCTACAATTCGCAGTTTGGGCAGAAGATCGTTTGACCGAGGATGGTCAATTTTACCGAAAAATCATCTTTTCGAACGAGGCTCATTTCCACCTCGATGGTTACGTTAACAAGCCGAATTGTCGCATTTGGTGCACAGAAAACCCGCACGTAATCGTCGAGAAGCCAATGTACCCAGCAGGAATCGCTTTATGGTGCGGATTTTAGTCTGGTGGAATCATCGGCCCATTTTTCTTCGAAAATGAAGAAGGAACCGCCGTAGCCATCAAAGAGCGATATCGCGCAATGTTAACCAAATTTTTCTTCAAGCAAATTGAAGAGGAAGACTTGGACAACATTTGGTTTCAGCAGGACGGCGCTACGTGCCATACAGCAAACGCTCAATCTTTTACTCCCTATCTTCGAAATTTAAAATTTTATGTGGCCCACCCTATATAACAGATTCAAAATAATGGTTTTTCGAAATTAAACAGAGTAATACATTTCTTTTCATTATAATTAATTCTTATGGAATTGCACTCCAAAACAAATTTAATAAATGTATAGGTAAAATTTTAATAAGCTTTACTTAAAACTCATTGAATATCTTAGTTAATTGAATATCTCATTAAAATATTTTGTAATATGTAGGAGGTAAAGCTTAGTTAAAATATGTGTTGTACAAATACATAAACATAAGCAAGAATTTCGAAAATGAATAGAGATTTCTTTTCAGTGTTAAATCTTTTTTAATAATTTGAATGTAAAACATAAATAAAACAATTTATATTATGTAAAACAAGAAAGAAAGAGCTAAGTTCGAGTGTAATCGAACATTTTATACAAATACAAAGACGGAGAATACATTACAGTGCTGCAAAACTTTATAACACACAATGTTGCGTAAAAATGCATCACTAGAATAGTTTATAACCAAATTTCTTTTCTGATTAATACCTGTATATTAGGGTGATTCAAAAAAAATAATTCTTTTTTCGATTTGTACTCGGAAAAATAGGTTCCCAGACACCTCTAAGAAAGCCTCTCCAAATATGAGTTTTTAATTGTAACGGGAAGGTCCTCCTACATACAGTTTTCTATTTTTTCTTATTATCAGATGGAAAAATTTATACCTCGCTTCCAACTACTTGAAAAATTATCCCGTTCCTTAGATTTTGTAGGAAATTGAATGCCCTAAAAAAGGTCTCTTATGATTTTTTCGTAAACCCAACCGTTTAAAAGATATCAATAGTTAAAGTTTGATTATTTTTGGGAAAATTTTTTATTTCTTATAAATTTCATAACTTAATGAAAAAAATTATTATGAATGATGAAACTCATAGGTTTTTGGAGAGGCTTTCTTAGAGGTGCCTAGGAACCAATTTTTCAGAGTACCAAACGAGCAAGAAGAATTTTTTTTTGAATCACCCTACTGTATATGTATGTAGGTCGATCGACACATACACTAAATTCTACCGGAAGTTTGAAATTAGTTATGTTCCTATGCGTAGTATGGGCCTGACTTTATCCAGTTATCACATGTTGGCATATGTATCAACTGGAAGTTCGAAAATGTTTATATTACGTTTAGCATATGACGGCTAGTGTAATAGTATAAATATCAAACAAAGATTATCTCTGAATTTCTGTAATATACCTCCGAGTTCACCGATATTTTCGGTAAAAATCAGCTATTGACACTGAGGTACACATGTTCGGTGCCTGGGAACTTGAAAACAAACACGGGTTTATATCCTAATTTGGAACTTCGTTATAGCCCTTCATATGCATGCATAACCCCATTTTGTGGTGCGATTCTACCCATCTGTAGTACTAACGAAGATTTTGTGCTAAGAAACACAAAGACAGACATCTTCAACATAATCGAATCAATGTCTTAAACTGGTCTGCGCAATCTCCGGACTTAAATCCGTTTGAGATTTATACTTCATATGCATGTCTCCTTAGGTTTAGCTGCATATCTCTCTTAAGAAAGGTACATAGCTTTTCCACACGTGTGTGTTACCAGTCATTCAAAATTGTATCTAACCTAAATTATCCCAATACCAAGCGTCTGCAGCTTATTAATGCCTTATACGTAAGATTCGTAGGGAAATGTTACTTGTATTTTTATGATTAAACTACTAACCGTCCATGTCATCTTTCAGAAGAAAAACTCAACTCTTGAAAACCTGCAAATTTATGGTAATTTTGGGGCTGTATTTTCATAACTCAACACTCCCTTTTCTATTGTCAATCAGGCGAAGTAAAAAATTTGAAGTTCATACCTCATGCTGGCTTCGACCGACATGCGGGAAGGCGAGCAGTGGTCTACTGTTGCAGTAATGTGCTTTACAGATAATTCTTACTCTTAATCATTCCCCAACCATTTATTCGAAATATTGTCCGCTCGACCTCATCTGTACTGAAATTGTAGAATTTTAAAACTATCCAAGTATCCATCTAAAATCAATACCCATAATAAGAGACATGTGGCGGCTTAAAAGAAGAAGAAGTTAGAAGTTACAGACAGAGTTGAAACGATTTATTGAAAATAAAATTCTTTTACACAAATTCAAAAACATGCATACCAAAACTCTTTATTTTATTATAAAAGTGTTTCAATCAAATTCAATTTAATGAAAACAAAATATATATATATAAATATGTAAGGTCAAATAGGACCAAAGTTTATTAATAGAAATTAGTTTTAATACATAAAAGTTGATATAAAAAGAAATCAAACTACACAAAGTTGAACCTCAGTCTTTGAAAGCCAAATTCACACTGTGTTGCTGTCGGTTCTTTGCGTTCTCTCTTCCTCACCTCTTCCTGCCCGGCTGTCCTCTATTGACCAGCGTTGCCACCTTACATTCGGTCATCCTGATCGTCATCTGTCTCAGATGACTCCTCATGAAAGTCATCTTCACCATTTTCGACGAAACGCCACAGTTTCATATGATCTGCACTAGTTGACGTTTGGTGTGGTCCTTGAAAATCAGCAACCTTTCTAACACAATATCTGCCATGCCCTTTGATCTTAACCACCTCGTACGGACCAATATACTTACTGGCTAGTTTTTTGCCTGTTATAAACTGAGTGACCTTAATGGCTATTAAATCAGCTACCTGATACCCATGTTCGCCTTTTCTCTTACTATCGTAATTTGATTTGTATGCGTTTTGTGCTTTTAAAATTTATTTTCGGGCCTCTTGTCGAATCTTGTTGCGTTCATCTTGCATACCTTCTAGTACCTTTTCTTGCAGTATCTTTAGCAGCTCGCTATCTGGTTCGTTGCGCATCTTCACACCGAACACAATTTCAAATGGTGTAAATTTTGTCGAATCATGAATGTGAGAATTAATGGCCCGCTGTACTTGTGACGTATACTTATACCACTTGTACGGTTCTGTTGCTGACATCTTCGCTAAAACGGAAAGAATAACTCGGTTGACTCTCTCAATCTGACAGTTACCCCTTGGTACGCCCGCTGTTATTTCGACATGCTCGATTTTATATTTGCTACAAAATTCTTTAAACATTTTGGAAGTATAAGCTGTACCCTTATCGCTTATTATACGCTGCGGACTACCGAAAATTGTCACCCATGACTCAAGGTGTCTTACAACTTCTTGTGTTTCTGTAGTTTTAGTAGGATATATCCAAGTATATTTGGAAAAACCATCCACGACAGCAAAAATATATTTGTAGCTCTTTGATGTCGCATTCAATGTACCCAAATGGTCAATATGAAGCGTAGATAGTGGAACATCACCTTTGTCGATGCAATGTAGAAAATCATCTTTTTTACCCAGCTTCTGGATATGCATTATGCATTCTATACAGTTTTTGATAGTCTGCTGAACTTTCTTTTCGAGATGTGGGATAAAATAGTTCTGCCGTATAGCATGTATGGTTTTTTTACACCCCATATGCCCAAATCTGTGCGTCTCCTTTATTATTTCGCCCTCCATCTTCTTCGGAACCGCCAATAAATCTTGCCCGTCAACTTGCTTGTAGATTAACTTGTTTTTTATTTTATAATCGCCGTACTGCTTTGTTTTTAGGATCTCTGCTACAGCTGCCAGATGTTCATCTTTCGTCTGGGCCCTTAAGATCTGAGCTTGAACCTCGGACGTTAGTGTCATCACGGGAAATCGACTTAAGCTGTCCACATGTTTCATCCTGTTTCCGGCGCGATGCTCTATATTAAATGAAAAGTCCTGAAGATACATCAGCCATTGCACCACTTCACGTGGCATATCTTTTTTTCCGTTTGTCTGTTTGAAAGCCGCACAATCTGTCACCAAGGTGAATTCTGTGCCCATCAGGTAGTGACGCAACTTCTTGGATGCTAAATAAGCTGCTTTAACTTCAAGGAAATAGCTGTGTAATTTCTCCTCTTGTGGGGAAATCTTTTTACTCCAATAGAAAACAGGATGCCACTTTCCGTCATGCTGCTGCAAAAGTGTTGCACCAAAGCCATGTTTCGATGCATCGACATGTAACTGCGTATTAGCATTCTGCTTGCATATTTGTAAAACTGGTTCTGACGTCAGTGCCGACTTCAGGTAATTGATCGCTCTAACCTCTGTCTCTCCAATCTGAAATACTGAATCTCTTTTGAGCAGTTCTGTTAATGGTCTAGCATGTTTAGCGTAGTCTCGTATAAATTTTCGAAAATATCCGGTTAAACCCAAGAACGCCTGTACATCTCGTACGTTTTTTGGTATCGGAAAGTTTTAGACTGCTTTAACTTTACCTTGCTCAGGCCAGACACGCCCGTCTTCAATCTCGTGTCCAAGAAAAAGAATTCGATTTTTTAGAAATTGGCACTTTGTCCACTTAATTTCTAGCCCATACTGCTGCGCTTGTTGTAATACCCGTTGCATATTGCTTAAACATTGTTCTTCTGTACACCCAAAAATTACGATGTCATCTACATACATTTCCATTATACCTTCGTTTATTAATTTTTGGAAAATATAGTTAACGTAGCGTACAAAAACGGCGGGAGAGTTGCAAAAACCAAATGGAGCTCTGTTAAATTCATAGAGTCCTTCCTTCGTTACAAACGCTGTATATTTTCGACAACGTTCTTCGACTTCGTGGAAGAAACCATTTGAAAGGTCCATGACGGTAAAATATTTTGCGGCTTGCATTTTTTCAAGTACTTCTTCAACAATTGGTACTGGAAACCTATCTTTTAACACCATTGTATTCAGTCTACGAAAGTCTACGCATAATCTGTAGCGACCATCTTTTTTCTTCGCCAATACCACCTTGCTAGCAACCTCTGAGCACGACTCACGTATAATGCCTTTCTGCAACCATTCATCTACTTGTTCCTTTACAAATTTTCTTTCCGCTATTGACAAACGAGTAGGAGACTCACGAAAGACGATATCATTATTTTTTGGAACAATATTCAACTTAATTGGACAGTTCAACTGAATAAAACTCGGCTTATAGTTTTCAATTAACTGTTCAACAACCTTCTTGAATTTAGGTTTGACATCTACTTCATTGTTGCTACTCACAAAATAAACATTACAAGCACTTGTGTTATCTTCGATCTGACGAAAGCAATACCCATTGCCGTCCATTGTTACAACAAATTTTTTTAAAAAATCGTACCCAATGATTACGTCTACATTGATTTTACTATCTGTGATTACTAAAAAGGTGTGCTGCGTACATAACCCGTCGACTATGACTTGTGCTACAAATTCACCCACCACATCTGCGGTGACGTTGCCTAAACCATATAGTGTAGCGAAACTTTTCTGCAATTTACATGTGCTAAATCTTTGCTCATACACAGCCATACGTATTAACGACACGTCTGCACCAGTGTCTACCAAACAGCACAAGTTTTCGTTATTAATTGGCAACTGCTTAATTCGCTCTTTGTTAAATATAATGTTGATGTTACACCTATACTCGGGACACTGTTTAGCCATATGACCCGTGCCATTACATTTAAAACACTTTGTGTCTTGTTTGCAATCGACCCTTTTGTGTTGTGTTGAACCACAATTAAAACAATGCTGATTCTTACGCTCTACGTTGCTGCCACTCTTATCTGTTTCAATTTGCTCACGACCACCTGCTGCATATTGACGTTTACTTGCTTCGTTAGGCTTAACCAACGGCTCGATCAATTCATATGCTTTGATTAATTCTTTATAACTTCGTGCGCTATATAAGGGATATTTTACGCATCTGAAGAACGTACTCATGAAATTTCTCTGATGCAAGTTTTCGTCGTTGCCTTAGCTGTTTATGTACCTCCGCGCTACTTGGTGTTTTCTCGAACTCCTCCAGTAATGCAGTACACAATGACTCATAGCTGGATACTGTAACAGTTTCCAAAAACAATGCTGCTGTGCCTTTCATTTTGTTACGTGCGTTGACATACTTTTGCTTGGGTGTCATATCATAAGCCTCAGCATTTTCGTCGAAATTAGCAATCTACTGTCTAATTGGAATAGATTCCCCATCAAAACACGGTATAATTTTCGCGAATACCTCGATTGACACATTATTTTTGTTTGTGTCACTCTGCTTCAAAGTTTCCACAAATAATTTGAATAATTCTCCAACGTCGTTACCACCGGCCATGTTTCTTGCTTCTTCTTTTTTCTTCTCTCCTTCTTCGTCGAACTCTACGTTGCTCTGCTTTTGTTCGAAGAACTCAACTTCGTTGACTGCTCCGTTCTTCTGCGTTTTTTTGCGTTTTTTTGGCTGCTGTGAATTTACTCGGCTTTTTATTTGAATGCAACATTCCGCGCTCCGTTTTTGCTCTTCGGTTGAGCCCCCATGTAAGGTCAAATAGGACCAAAGTTTATTAATAGAAATTAGTTTTAATACATAAAAGTTGATATAAAAAGAAATCAAACTACACAAAGTTGAACCTCAGTCTTTGAAAGCCAAATTCACACTGTGTTGCTGTCGGTTCTTTGCGTTCTCTCTTCCTCACCTCTTCCTGCCCGGCTGTCCTCTATTGACCAACGTTGCCACCTTACATATATATATATTGCTCTCAAAGACATTTGTACATGTTTTATTGAAAAATATTTGAAAAAAATAAATACCTGATAAGATTAAAAATAACTCTCTCTAATTTACTAAACTCTTTACTTCTAAATAATCTCAAATTGAGCACTTACTCTCGTATACGATAGTCCAGTTTTATGTATTTTAAATATACTATATGTATAAGTAGGTATCTGCCAGACAGTTGCTATATAGTAATATGTTCTTGCCTCTATTATTTACCACTGCTTATTGCTCGCTGACTTTCGCAACTATCATTTTTAGAGCTAAATAAAAACTTAAGATATATTCGTCGCTATAATACAATATAACAATACAAGTATTTGTACGAGGAAATATCCAATGATATATTATAGATATTTTTTAGCTCTTTGCTACGACATAGTCGTATGCAATTGGATTAACTGCTGATTGGGCTTTCTTCGACAAACTGGATAATGTCAGGAATACAATTTAATAGGAAAGTAAAATTGGCAACCACTTACCTTCAATGTGAAAATATTGTACACGCTGTGCAAACACTAGCAACGCATATATATTTTATTGTCATTTAGTTAATATCGATAATAATACAATTAGAAATACATACCCAAATAAGACTAAAATTATCTGCCATGACGTCTTTCACATCACGCAAATGTAGAGCATGAAGGGTCAACATGTATTTCTATATAAAATTTTTTAGGTAATGTACATACTAATATATCAGTATTTATTTTCCGACTATCGTGGTCTTATGTTTTTTCAGCTGATACAATTTCATATTATCTTCTTCCCATCTTCCCATTGCAGAGATATTTTGGCCACCTAAGCCAGATATTTTTTAATAGAAAATAATAATATTATTAATGTTTAATAAAAGCAAGAACCTTTAAGATGAAATGAGGTGAGTAAGGCACATAAAATTAATTTTAAGGGCGTTTCAACACCGAGTAAAAAGCATAGATTTTTAACTCTGAAATCTTCAAATAAATTTTATTTTTGGAATAGCCATCGTCGCTTATTTCTTTGATCATAAGTATGATTTTATTTAAATTCAATCAAATTCGGTGTGACCGAATATTTTATAGCCTCTCAATTGCGTTTATGAAGACAAGTAAGGAAGAGCTAAGTTCGGGTGTGACCGAACGTTTTATACCCTCTCAATGAAGTTTATGAAGAGTTGAGGTAGTCTTGACTCGGTTATCCCTACCTGTATTTGGTATGAAGACAACACACATAGATGACTCTACTAGAATTAAATCCTTACGATCCTTAGTTAGCCCAAACCTTCAAAGGGCACGTGTATAAATTTGATCTGTCGGATCATTAGTTTGTGAATTATATTATATCAAATCGAGTGAATAAACTTTTGTTTTTGTGGAAAAAATGGATATAAAGAAAATGCGCATGTTCATAAATATTTCGTTTTGAAGGGAGAAAATACAGTTGAAGCAAAAACTTGGCTTGATGACGAATTTTCGGAAAATGCCCCAGGAAAATCAACGATCAAGAACTGGACACCGTGAAATGAGCACCGAAGACGGTGAATGCAGTGGACGTCCAAAAGAAATTGTCGAAAACATCAAAAAAGTCCACAAAATAATTTTTTGTGACCTTAAAGTGAAGTTGTTCTAGAAAGCTGGAACGTGTACCATATTTGGGTATGAGAAAGCTTTGTGCAAAGTGTGTGCGGCGCGAGCTTACTTTTGACCAAAAACAACGACGAGTTGATGATTCGGAGCAGTGTTTGAATATATTCAAGCATGATATACCTGAGTTTTTGTGTCATGGATAAAACATGGCTCTATCATTTCACTTCGACTTCGACAAATCATTGGATCATTTGAAGGACGAAATTGCCGAAAAACGGCTGCATTTGAAAATAACAAAAGTGTTGTTTCACTAACCTAATGCACCGTGTCACAAGTTAGTCAGCAACGTATTCTCTAGACCTGACCCCCAGCGACCATATCCTGTACTCACTTAAAAAAGATGTCCGTCGAATGAAGAGCTGATCGCCGAAACTGAGGAATATTTTGACGAAAAGGTCAAATCGTACTACAAAAATGATATCGAAAAGTTGAAGCGCCGCTATAATCAGTGATCACCCTTGAAGGGAATTATATTGAATAACAAATAAAAATTTCGCCTAAAAAATGTTTTACTATGGTAGGCAAGAAACTTCTCAAATGTCCTGTTATTAATTCTCGAAATAGGTGAAAGATGATATCTGGGATTTATTAAGGGGTTAAATGGGTTTCATCGAATAAAAAACTTTAATTTATTTTTTCTATTCCGATTTCACCCATTTTCATCCCCCCCGTAAAGGTGCTGAAAGGATTCGTTCTCAACGACAATCTAGCAACATGTGGCGAATTTATAAAACAGGATCGCTTATGGGACAAGTTGTGTTATCAAGTTTCTTATTCACAATTTTTTAAAACAAAAACAAAAAGGAAGTATTATCCCCATTATTTGAGGTCACTGCTTAGTTATGCGTACAGACGGTCATACTATGCACACCGATATCGATTGCAAGTTATTAGTTTTCACTTCACCAAACAAGCATGGAACGAACGCTACACTCAACTAATAGCCTAACCCTTAGCAGCTAACTCGCCATCTTCATTTGTTTGGCTTTTGCCTTAATATATTTTATGTTCTCCTTACTATTCCCTTATTGTCTACTTAAATACTCGAATTTCTTCCATTACTGCTGCTCATTTCACATGTTTTCCTCTGCCTTAATTGGCAAAGAAATGAAACAGCGGCATGCATGCACAAACAATTTACTGGTCAGCCACATCACAAACCACTCCTTTTGTTAATTAAAAATTAAACAAACATTATTTGACGCTGATGTCTTCGCCGACGTGGCAACAGCGGGTATCCTTTTTCCTACCACAGAGTAAGTAATCTGCCCCTGCTCTCTGCCTTTTGATGGCTTCTCTTTTTACTTTTTCTATTTACTTTGCACTCACATACACAAGCACATATTAGGTATGTGTGCAACCAATTTGGTGGAATCGTATTGCGCCAAGTAAGTTCATTTTCAACTTCATTTAGCACTCGTTCCGGAGCAACTCTAAGTGAAACTTAATCCGTTTAAACCCACATCAATTAATGAGATGTCCTGGTCTTTCATTTGTGCCAGCTAATACCATGAGGTCCACAGTCGGTTTAATTAGTGATTTTCCTGGGTGGTCAGCTTGAGAAAAATGTTAAAAATTATTTTTAATTTCGAAATTAATTTTAGAAAATTATTAAAATGAAATTTGTGAGAAGTATAATAATATGGTAGATAATATACTTTTACTACATAAAGAATAAAATTATTGTGGTTCTTGTTGTCACTCAAAGCTACGTTGAAATTATTTTTACACGTAATAAGTTGAATTCAATTAAACCCTTTTTTTGAATTAGTACATTCTGGCTTTTGAATTGTTGCTGTAACTTTTTTAAGTACGGTTGTAACATTTTTAATGAAATACTTTTTACAAAAGTAAAAAACTCTCGTGTGCTATTTGACCGAAATTTATTTATTTGTGAAGAGAATTACGATGACCAGTCCCGGACAAAAACAAATTTATCGCCCCAGGTTAATGCCAAATTCTCCGCCCCGTCTAAGCCTACTTTGCAACTTACATCAAAATTTAACAAAAAAACTTGGTTTTTGAAAATTATTCAGCCTATTTTATTAAAATACACTAATATTCCAAAGATTTAACACAAAAATTAATAGTATAATTAAGAGTATAATTAATAAAAAAACATAATATGTTATATAAATATTTTCGTGCCACTTCATTTTCAATTGATAATGTTTCCAAGCCGTCAGTCTTTCTTGACACATTGTAGGTCGCAGTTAGGTTTTGATAAGTTTCAAATTAGAAAAACTGCGCTCTCTGCTAGCTATCGACACAGGAAGAGTTTATAACATCCCAATTGCCTTAAATAAATTTGGAACAATATCTACCGGTCCGTTTCAGGAAGGAAGGTATAGGCAGCCAATATCTTCGTTGTATAAATCTGTTGCATCTACTATATATCTGTCAATCCACACTGAGTTAATGATAATTCTAATTATATGAGCGTGCCGGCCCTAATGCTGATAAAAGATTAAACATCGACAAGTATCTAAAAATTGCACATCAATTCTATCAACACAGAAACAGCTTAAAAGAGTTTATTGTTGTTTATTGTTTATACCTGTTCTTATATTGAAAAATAAAAAAGTTGCAACTCTGTCAATAAGAGATAAACTAAAAACTATTAGTCTTTGTGAAAATGCAATGATGAAAAGAGATCTCACGAATAAGTTCAATTCCAGTAAATGTTATACTATCGCTATTTGAAAAGGTCATAACCGAAGACTTTGTATTAAAGTGTTTAAGTTCGGATATAACCGAACAATTTATTCTCTTGTAGCTTTCAAAGATCAAAGCCGGCTGCCGTTATATAGCAAAATTCCAAACAATTTCTTTTAGATATATGGGGACTAAGAGAATTATTGACCCGATTTAATCCATTTTTGACATATGGACATAATGTTATCACAAAAGGATTATCTCCTTATTCCAATTAAATATCTAATATGTTGAGCAATATTTTCTATAAAAAGTCAACCATGTTTTTGACAATTTTTATACTTGAGATGGCATAATTAAAGGCACCACTTTTTGCAAAGTTATATTTCAATTTATTAACTAGTATTTGATTTTAATGCGATAAAATGAAAGAATCCGATGGAATTTAAATTTGTGTTATGTGGGAAGTAGGCGTGGTTGTTATTAGATTTCGCCCATTTTTGCATTATAACATACACATTTCTAAATAATGTTATTTAAAAAATTTGATTGAGATCCTCTAAAGCTTAATACTACCTTATATGGGGAGTGAGCGGGGCTTATCAGCCGATTGCAGGCAAGACAGTTGTACCAAACTAGGAAAAAAAATTTACCTGTCTTCCATATAAACAGCACATTTAAATTAAAAATTCCCGATACTTTCTGGACAGGGTGTACACATTCATCTGAAATCAGTAGTGGCTATGTAGACTGTCAAGACAATATTGATTAACCTTTTTTTTAATTTTCGAAATGGAATAAATGATTGCCAAGTTTGCAAGAGCAAACTTATATTTTATAAGCGAACTTTAAATTATATCTAATTAATATAAAGCACAAGTATGTTATTTTTGGTTTGCGTACTAGCACACATTGCTTGGGTGCATTAAATTGTGTGTAACGGATGCTATGCTATATACTATAATTGAATAACGATATAAAAACACATTTCACATTTACTTCCATACATTTGTCAATGTCAAAAATAGGCATGTGTCCGGTGTTGGTCTCCATATGGAGAAACTTTCGCGACGCGTGGCTTGTCTATTTTAATACTCAGAGATACTTTCTCAGGAAAACAAAGAAATTTTGGTGTGTAATTAGTTGAGCTATTTTCAGATAGTTTAGGTTGGAATATTTGAGCACACAGATTGTCATGGTCATATTCAATTAAAGTTCAGCTTATGAAAACTATATATGTTATGTACATATATATAGAATATTATATATATCTAAGTACAAAAGTTAGTCTACACTGCATAATTTTACCGGAATGCGTTTAATTTATGCTATCATGATTTACTAACTTAAAGGGTCATTTAAATCTAGAAATTTGAGCAAATAATTTTGACTTTCATATATCCAAGGCTAGACATTCTAAAAAAAACTTCCCTAAAGGCATTTTTCAATTTTTAAATTTATTTTGTAGCCGTGTTATTGATAATTAGAGGACAATAAATCTGCTTTGTGTTTTAAAGTCAATAAAAAGGATCAATTTGAAACTGTACAAAGGCAGTACAATTCGAATTTTGAATTTTTTTGATACCACAATAAGTGGTTATTTTCAAAATTGCATGATTGTCAGATTTACTTTCTTGCCTATTGACATTATATTGTGTTGTATGAGGTCACTGAGATTTACATTAGAGTAGTTCAGATTTGTATGTGACTCCTTTATTGTAGAATCGTTGAGGTGGTTGCGGTTAAAAAGCTACTGGATTCTAGTGCAGCTGTGCTATAACGTGCATTAATTGTGCAACTGTTTGACACAACATGAATTCATTTAGAATACGACATTTTATGATTCCAAGGCTTCACTCGCATTGAATCACTTAAATAAATATGTAATATTATTGACAAAAACAAATTATGAAAAACATTCATACATACATATGTAAACAAATACTACATATACCGCGATAATAATCTTGATATGAGTGCAACCAGAAATCTTCATTATTGTCTGTTTTAAACTTTTGATCATAGATCTTTTGGGTGTTTGCACATTTCATATTCATTTTATGATTCGTAAAAAATATATTTTGTGTTTAATATAAATATCCCATGTCCTTTTTAATATCATTAATTTATGATGATCGTTGAGTTCTAGATGTTTGTCTGTCCGTTCGTCCGTCTGTCTGTGCAAGCTGTAACTTGAGTAAAAATTATGATATAGTAATGAAACAATGTACACGCGGTCGTTGGAAATATACATGGTGCCACGTCCTTATGCATTATTCGTAGCCCTAGAAAATTCCATAACTAAGAACTAAATAAAGAGACACATGTGAGCTAAAAATTGAAAAAAAAATGGCCATGAGCCCGTCTTTTAATAGACTTATTGTGTTTACCGCCTAAACCTAATAACCAAACTCGCAATTCTCTGAGTACCCGCAGGTCGAAAATGGCTGAAATCGAATTGTAAACCCGCCCACTGCTCATATAACGGTTTTGTAAAAAACAGTTAAAAGCGCGATATTGGTTTTATAAGAACCGGTGTCAAATTTGGAAAATAGACGTTCATTTTACGCCCAAAAATTATCGAAATCGAACTAACTTTTCAAAACCCAGACGCCAGTCCTCAGTGTCTATGGCTGACTTTTTGTGGAAAATATCGGTTAACCTGTGACATCGCCGGAATTTTTCTTTGATCATAATAAACCCGCGTGGTGAATTAGATAAATAGTTTTCATAGCCCCCATACACCTGCCATGAAGACTTTCGAAGTTCCAGTTAACTATGCATGACACAGATACTTATTTATAAGAGCTTCACATTATGTATAAGATATGTACATATGTATACATATGTCGACATTGATTATTGTTTTACATGCGATTCGTGAATTGTTAAGTTCGAGAAATGTAAAGAGCGAAGGAGTCTTCTTCTTCTTCTTTACTGGCGTAGACACCGCTTACGCGATTATAGCCAACAACAGCGCGCCAGTCGTTTCTTCTCTTCGCTACGTGCCGCCAATTGGATATCCCAAGCGAAGCCAGGTCCTTCTCCACCTGGTTCTTCCAATGGAATGGAGGTCTTCCTCTTCCTCTGCTTCCCCCGGTGGTACTGCGTCGAATACTTCCAGAGCTGGAGTGTTTTCGTCCTTTCGGAAAACATGACCTAGCCAGCGTAGCCGCTGTCTTTTAATTCGCTGAACTATGTCAATGTCGTCTCGACCAGCTCATCGTTCCATCGAATGCGATATTCGCCGTGGCCAACGCTTAAAGGACCATAAATCTTTCGCAGAACCTTTTTCTCGCAAACTCGTAACGTTGAATCATCAGTTGTTGTCATCGTCCAAGCCTCTGCATAGTCTGCACAGTATAGCAGGACGGAACATCAAAATTTCTCTCATCCGAGGCTTGCTGTTCCATTGAGTGAGTTTTTTACGTGGCGGGTGCCAAGCCCAGCGCACAACCCTGCGGAGGAATGTTTCGCCTTCTCACTTTAGCTCGCCTTCAAACGGATGTTCTTAGGCTACCCAGAGGATACTTGGTCAAAGACCGGAAGTCGTGAGCTGCTTGAGTCATATGTAAAAGAATCGTTTCTGGCCACTAAGTGAATAGCGATGAGAGAACTTTCCTCATTTGCGTGAATACATAATTCCATCCTCCATAACTAAACACTAAATTAAGATGTAATACTCTAATTTGGCATAGGAGATCGCAGTAGCAAGGAGCACTTGTGGGAGAAATTTTTTTAAAAAGTGGGCGTGGCCCCGCCCTCTAACAAGTTGAATGTACATATTTCCTAAACCACTTGAGCTACAACCAAATTTGTTGAGTTCAAATCATACGAGAACTTCTACCGAGAGTGTGAAAATGGATGAAATCAGAGGATAACCCCGCTCACTCGACATATAACGATACTGGTAAAACCTAGTAAAAGCGTGATAAATCAATAACTAAATACGCCGTAGATATTAAATTTTACCATCAAGATGGTATGAGAGAGCTTTATGGGAGTTGGTGTGAAAGTTGGACGATGGGAGTGGTGCCGCCTAATTTTTCGTGAAATCCCATATCTTGGGACCCGAACTACAGATTTCGATAAAATTTGGTACGTGGCATTCTTATATGAAAATGGACGAAATCGGACAAATCCATGCCTACGTCCCATAAACCACAATTTTAAATTCCATTTTATTCGTTCAATTTCCAGTACGCAAATAAGCAAGTAATTAATATAACGAGATAACATTTTGCACCAATAATTCCTTTAAAGTATGCCACCTTAAAACTGTTCAATCTCCTTGGTTCTGAATATGGGGACTTCAGTATCTAGTATGTAACTTCTGACCAAAAATATCGGTCATTGTGTTTTGATATACAATTGAAGTTCAGACAGGATGCTTTCCTGATAATAGTTACTCTGTGTATCAAATATGGGTTAAATCAGATCAATACTTCTTTCAGCCCCCATATACCTAATATGAAGATTTTCGAACTTTCAGGTGATTTTATGATTGATATTTCATGATTGATATTTGAGTTATCACAATGGAATTTTTACTCGTAACAGTATGAGTAGGGCTGACAGCACGGTGCATCACATTTTGAGGAATATACGTTTGATTTCACGTACGACACGAATTTTCAGTTACGCTTCTTTTGGCGGCGGCTACCGTTGTTATATTATGCAATTGTCGTATTCATCTTGGAGGGACTTCTTTGTTCTTGGCTTTGCCTACTCTCTCAACAACCATTTCTCAGTTGATTGAAAACAAAATTTACTCGTTTACCCAGAGTTTGCAACAAATGAGAGTGCGAAAACTTTAGCTCTACCTATGAAGCGCACAAATAACGGATGACATATGTACATATGTATGCTATAAAAATAAAATTATCAGCCTCACCGAAAATGTCAGAAGAAGACAAACATTTTTAAATAAACAAACAGTGTGTCAAAGATTTACTATTCATTTTCAACTCTTCCTTTGGAGAGGTGTTTTTAATATACACATACGATATAATATCATAATGAATTCATCTTCACTGTGCAATGTTAAAATACTTAGATCCATAGGATAGATGTGCGACTATTTAGAGCTCATTTTTAGTTAATGCCTAAACTAAACATCAAGCAAAGAAATTGAAATTGTAAAATCTGCACAATAGCTATGTTATTTGCGTAAAAACTACTGATAACATTCTTTTTTAATCATTGTTGATTTCTCTTTCTTCGACTGACCAACACTTAAAGATTTTGTTTCACAAACGCCGCTGTTCACCAAAGTTTTTTCCTCCACCATGACATATATTATGTGGTGGGTTACAAAGGATCACACTTTAAAGAGCAAGTGAGTCAATGGTATATTTCGGCAATAAGTTCAATTCCTTTGTGAAATATTTGTGCTGAATTGCGTGGGATTCTTCCTTTGTTTATACAAAAATGTCAAAATATACCGAATTTCATCATCATTGTTTTTTTTTTGAACAACTTCCCCGAACACAATTTTTTTGGTTAAATGAAGCTTAAAATCTCACCTTTCCAACACTAGTTGGTGTGACACAATGTGATTGGTAGCACTGGAGATATACAACTGCAACAACATCTATTGACCAAATACGAAAAGACTTTTCCGACCCAATATAAGAAATACAGGGAAACAAATGTTAACCAGTGTATATGAGTATTTTGCATATGGGCTTTGTGTTTATGAAAATATTTAATGGGTGTTCTGTAAAGGTGTTTTGTGTCCGCTTTCGCCATATTGTTAATAAATGCACATGCGCCTGAAAGAATGCACAAGTACAAGTGATGACAAATTTCTTTTACCCATTTTAAATGCGTGGGACATGGGACCGCTTTGGGTACCATATAGTTTCCTACAAGACCCACCTAACATTTTTGCCGCATTCATTACCATATGGTCAACATATTCAAGGCGTGGGAGTGTGTGTGTGGCGACAATAGCCAACAAGGAAAATCACTAACCTTAATACCCTCCTTAAGTCGCGCAGGGAATGGACTAGACTGCAAACCTTATGGCAAATAAGTTGGCTATAATTTATGTTAGCTGTGCCTTATCCTACGCTTCTAACAAGAAGAAGGTGCCGTTTTTTCGTAATGCTCGTTACATACCTTTTTCTTCGCTTTCACTGCAAGCGCATATTTATTCATTGTGTTTTATTTTAATGGCTGTCCATTGCTGCCATTTAATTTCATGTAATCGACAATTGTGTACCTTTCTCGTGCACTGCGCCTAAAAGCTAACAACGTTTTATACTACATCGTTATTATATGAATAACGTAAAAGCCATGACAAATCGCGACACCAGGTAAACACGATATGCTTGATGGTTCTCTCACCGCCAGCTCTTTGTCATGTTTTAAGTATAAAAATTCACTCATTTTAATTGTGGCGACGTATGTACGTGCATACACGGACAAAATAAATGCGCAACCAACTTCTTCAAGTTCGCTATAAATATTTAAATGTTTAACGATTTTGCGCATAAAGTTTTCTGGTGACGCAAGTTCTTAGAAGCCGGACATTAATTTTAGAATTTCTTTTTGTTTATAAATTATTTGAAGTTAATGCAGACTCAAGAAAACTGATATAGGTACGAGGTAATGAAGATTTAATGCCACTAATAATAAAATCCAGTTCGCTTTTACATTTAAGGAATACAAAATATTTGGAATTTTTCGAGATCACATTTTATTATTGGTCATATAATAAGACATTTAAAGTTGTGTAAAAGAACCGCTCTCTTCGATTACGCCTGACAAAAAAACTTTTTTTTTGGGATTTTGTTTTCATACACATTATCTCATTCTAGACATTGACCTATGTTTTTTTTTTATTTTTAGCTCTTAAAGCTTGCTTTTGCCTTGTTCACCCATATGTATATAAAAAAATACGAAAAATATTGACTTTTGAAAATTAATTAATTGTTGTTTTAAATTTATATGCTATAGTTTATAACAAATAATAAATACAGTTTAATAACTAAAAAATACGCTTTTATAGCACTTCAAACTAAAAAGTGAAAAATATAATATAAAACTGGTCGAACTCTCCCAAATAGTTGGGAATAATTTTCCAATTTTCCCCTTAAGTTGCACATGTTCCATTGACCTTCTTTTAACTCTCAAATTGTTTGAAATCTGGAATGTATTTCTTATTATTTTGTGATTTGAAATTGTCTTTGAATCTGGTATTTAAGTGGAAATAAAATTTTACGTATCCAAAGATTCAAACCCCCATTGTTTGACTCAATAGACAGGCAGGTGAGAAAAGAGAGGGCAAGAAGTGGATCTAAAAAAAAAACGAAAAAAGACAAAACGTTATCGAAATGCACTCTTTCCAACAGCATAAAAGTACACACAAAAAGCTTTACCGTTACTTTGATGGACTAATTTGTATGGGGGCTATGTGGTTCGATAACGGCGATTTACATGTGCAAAATTTCAAATTGATATCTCAAAAAATAAGGGACCTGTTCACGTATATATAGACGGACTGACAGACGGAAATGGCTAAATCGACTAAGCTCATTGGAATCGGTTACACAGAATGACAATCAGGTAGGAATAAGTCATTTCCAGGAATATTTGCTTTTAAGGATAATAAAAATGGTTGCAAGAAATCTCGAGGTCGGAAAATATTTACGACACAAGCATAAAGATTGAAAGGAAAAAACTTGGACTGCCAATCAAAGAGGAGGGGGTTAGGAACAAGAATAGTGAATCCCAGCGTGGTTTAAACTGTCGGAAACGAATGGGCACACATTTAAGTATACATAAGAGTATACGAAAGCTATTTAAATTTCACTTCACAATATTCACGCTTTGCTGCCACTACTTAAGCCATGAACATTTCGCCGTTATGTTGTCAGCATCGTCGCAAACGTTGCGGTTTTTATGAACTTTTTAGCACCTCACCAGTAATATTGCTGATGCAAGGCCACTTCTTCACTGAAACCACACTGCTCACACTGGAGCAGCACGCAAAATGCTACAAACGGGAAAACTGTTTTTCTATATGAAGCTCTCGAATTTGCCGTGTAGACAATTTTTACTTCGCATTTTCGAACCCGATGGAGCGGTGCGCTGCGGCATATTATGGGGATGATGTATAACTTCTCACTGCCTTTTTTCTTACTTTCATGACATTCAAACGTATCTGCGAGGCGCCTTCAGTCGATAAGTGGAGTATTAGAATGCGGAAAACCTTGTAAAGGTGCACCCCCAAATTTCGCCTTTTAATTAGTCCCATTGTTAATAATAATAATAACGCATTGCGTACAAACTGCCTTGCCACCAACACCCCTCGTTAGCCACAGATATTTGTATGTGATTATTATGCGCGGTTTCAAGGACTGGCGCTTGCCGAAATGGAATATTAATTTGTAAAATATTGTATACAGTTATAAGTCGGTCCAAATAAATCGCAATACTGTATTGTTAGATTTCAAAAATGTGAAAAATATGACACAATTGTTTGATTATGTTGCGAATTGTTTATGCTCCCAACATATTCCTTGATTTTGGACCCAACGAATTCACCTTTACTTCAATCTTCAACCTCAGACTTCAATAGAATGCTGGTATCTAAAAGTCGAAGGTGCGATCGTTGACGTAGTACTTTAGTACTGCTTTCAATACCTGTTACTATTAGATGAATAACACTCTAATGTTGTAAATCAAATATACTACTTGTGTTGGTGTTATAGAAAAGACATTTATACCTGAGACGGACATGCAGTAACAGTACCGTACCAAATACTAGCAAAATACCATATGAGCAATGTATTATTTTGCTGGCAACAATACTATGACTGTGGTATTTTCATACACACAGCTAAAAAAAAATTTGCTAAAAGCTTTTACACAAATGCTCTTCGAAATATTCTGTCAAAATGACTTAAAAAATTAATTATTGAAATGGAAAACAAAATATTTTTCACAATTTTTCTTCCGGAAAAGCAGGAAATGCCTCATTTTATGTGAGGACTTTATAGAAACTTTAACCAAATCGCTTTTTTGCGATGAAAATAGATTAACTTTAGAGTATTTTAAATATTATTATTTCTCATTATTTTTTCCATAACACACAACAATATACATATTTATTGTTTACAATTTTTTTGAAATATTTAATGCCTATGAAACAAAGCTAGTATTTGAGTTTACTACATTGCCATGTGGGTCACCAACGTAGTAAACAGAATACCATGACCTTTACTATGGTATTATTACTACATGTCTGTCTCGGATATTATAAAGCAAAGCTTTTCATCTTAAAGAAAGGTATTAGGAAATTACTCCTAATGATAAGAACAAAATACAGGAAAAATAGTACACTTCTCTAATGTATTCGGTCTTAACAGGGAACACGAAGGCTTAGAACATAGTACATAGATACTTTTTACATAAAAAGATATTTTTTTTGAACTATACGTATAAAAAAGATGCAAATGAACGTTTATGTTGGCGACAATGTTGTCAGGTTTTTTAAAGTATTAGGTTTATTTCGTCGATTTCATCCGAATAAATTGGTATAATGTGATTTACACATTTGTTGGAAACATCTGAAGAATACTTGGATACCTAATTTCGGCAACCATGCAGCATGCCAACAAGAATGGAAAGCTATTTGTATCCAGTCGTTAACTATGTACCAGTGACTTGCCAACATTGCCGCAGTTAATAAAAGTAATTATAATATCAACTTTGCTGCAGTGACCAAAGCCACAACTGCAAACGTAATAGTTACATCAACAAAGAGTATTTTGGCAAAAGAAATTTGAATGAGGACTGACGAGGATTCCAGCAAGACCTTCGTATCTTAAGTTTTCTCTCTTTATACCCTGAACAGGGTACATCAAGGTTGCTATGGAGTTTGCAACGCACAGAAGGAACATTGGAGACCCTATAAAAATATATATATGTATATAAATGACCAGCGTCCATCTTTCTGAATATAAGCTAAATAGTCCCAAAAGCTTATCGATCTGAAAATTTGCAAGAAAAACTTGTTTTATTGGACGGGGTACCTGCACAAAATTCGGAAAGCGATATGGGCGCCTTATTATCTAAATGCGCTTCTAAAAACAAGGTGGATTTAAACTGTGGCATATGTGACGTATGCGTGTTTAATCGCTTTTGTTATTACAAAAGGTATTTCGTATTTAGGTGAAAACAGCGTTTGGTTTTGTTAAATAATAGGTTGTCAAAAAAGTCTTGCGATATTTTCGCTAATTGGCGCTGAAAGCGCGTAGTTCTAGTTTTATTCGTCGCATCGGGTCATGCTATACCTTTTTGGAAAGCTCATTTCAGGCGCTAACACGTGTTTGATTGATTGTCGTTTCTTTTAAGTCGTTCGTGAGTTAAGACAGTTTGTCTGTTTTCGCAGTTAAGTAGGTAATTAGTGCGCGTTAAGTACATTTGGCACTTTGAACAAAAATGGACAAAGGCTGCAGAAATTGCAGCGTTTGTGAGAGCAGAGGCACGCGATTAAATTCTCAGACGTTGCTTTAGCAAGTTTCGGTGGCACCAGGCTTATTTGGAGGTACAGGAAGAGGTCGCTGATGAAGACCGTGCTGGGAGATCTGCGGCTTCGACAAATCCCGACAATGTGCCTCGTGTGCGCAAAGTTGTGAACTCGGACCGTCCACAAGTATTCGTTTAATTGACCAGATGTTAAATTTCTCAAAATCTGTGGTTCATGACATTGTGACGGAGCACTTGAACATGCGTAAGGTGTTGCGGCGAGTGGGAGTGTGTCAATGCCTTCAATGATTGGAAATCGCGGAAATTTTGTTCAATTTAAGTAAGGAGTAAGTCGAGACAAAAACTCTTCTCGGCTATAACCGCGTTAGCGGTGTCTACGAAAATAAAGAAGAAGAATCAATACATGAAAATGTGGAAAAGGAATTTGAAAAGCCGAACCATTTATGATATGTATATAAAACTAATTTCTTCATCTTCAGACTAAGGCAAATAGTATGAGAATCATATATTCAAAATCTCTATAAATATGTAGCCACTCGATTTGAGTTAAAAAGCGGAGATTTGAAACCAATGACTTTATTTGTATGTCTTCTGTAATTTCCCTTTCTATTTTTATAAATATCTGGCATCAGAGTAAAGCGGCAAACAAATGAAGTTTACCAATAAACTCACACAAAATAACAATCAATCCAAATAATTGAAAACTCGCGAAGATTGTAATTTAAGTGTGAAATACGCAACGAACTTGTGTCAACAACAAAAAAAATCCAAGTGAACTGCAACCGGCAAAAATTTTCATCCGTAAAAGTAAATGCCTGTGTTTAATTTCGTGCGTATACAAGTCATTTCTAACGGGTTTGTTCAGCGAATTTCCAAATGCTTTTTTTGTTTTCTGTACCGCACACCCTCCGCTAAAACTCATTTCGGTTGTTGCTCGCTTAAGCAAGCATGTTGCACGTTCAATGTTTTTCTTGGTAGTTTGTTTATTGCTTAAAACCGCAACGGGTGTTTTCAACACCAACACACATTACGCCGGTACCTCAACTAGCTGATGCGGTAGCTGTGCATGTTGCAGCTGAGTGGCACGTTTCATTCCTGTCCAACGCTTATCTCGCTTTATACATATGTACGTATTTACAGTATATTTACGTATATACATATGTATGTATGAAGGTTTTTTTTTTCATAGTAGGTGGAGCATCGAAAGCCAGTGTGCGGAACTTTAATCCCACTAAACCTAACCTACTCCCACCTCAAGACTCTCCCACGGAACTCCCGGCTAAGTATTAATTCGTGGGAGGGACAAGACATTTAAGTCTCCTCTATTGCGCGGACTGACGGACGCCCTAGTCTGTTGAAGAAATCCCAGTTTGGTCATTATGAATTCTGACACTTCACTGACAGCTTTCCTTTCATCAGTCGACTGACACATGAGTGTCGTTAAATTATCGACCATAAAACTACCACCGATTGTAGATTTCAGCTTTTCCCTTGTATTCGAAAATCGAGGTCAATAAAATAATACATGTTCAGAGTCTTTATGTACTCTGTACACGTCGGACAGTTTGGACTAATGTCGTTGTGGAATCTGAAAAGGTAGCTTCTGAAGTATCCATGTCCACTAAGTATTTGGGTCAGATGGAAATTTGGGTCCAGATGTCATTGCTTTCACTATTAAGAATCGCCGGCTGGAACGTACACAGCTTTTATTGGTCATCATTCTCGATAGGGCATTATAAATTTTGTTTGCCTTCGCGGAAGAATACTCCATGTGTTCTTTAAATTTTAATTTGGAATCCAATATTACTCCCAGATACTTCAGTTGCGGTTGTGAAGTAATCTTGTACTCCCTTATGGTGAGCTCTATTATTTCTTCTATCTTCCTAGTGCTTATCAGTAAAACTTCTGTGTTTTCCTCTGCCAGTTTCAGACTCACAGAGGAGAACCATTGGCGTAGACCATTCAGGCACTCATTACATTTATTTCTCAGGTCGGCTAATTGTTTGGCCACTGCTACCATGAGATCATCCGCATAAGCTACTAGTTTTACGTCTGCTTGTTGCTGTCTTTTTAGCATCCCGTCGTACATAAGGTTCCATAATATTGGGCCTAACACTGAGCCTTGGGGTACTCCACTCGAGATAGAGTAGCTCTTGGTGCCTTCGTCCCTGTCAAAAATCAGAATCCTATTTTTAAAATAACTCGAACAGGGCTTTGATTATGTCTGCCCATTTTGCGGAGTTGAACGCATTCTTGACATCCAGTGTAATCAGCGCGCAGTACTTTTTTGTGCCACCTTTCCATCTTTTGCCACTTACTGCACATTTCGCAGTATCGACGACTTCTCGTAGTGCGTCAATAGTGGATCTCCTTTTTATAAAGCCTTATTGTCTCTCTGATAATCCGCCGGCTTTCTGGATTGCTAACTCCAAGCGGTTTCTTATTATATTCTCGTACACTTTACTCATTGTGTCGAGTATACGCAGAAGTTAGTAGATGAAGGTTCTTCATTTGGTTTCCTTGGTTTTGGAAGCAGAATCAAACACTGTACTTTCCAAGAGTCGGGGAATACCTCTTCCTTTATACAAGCGTTATACATTTTAGCGAATACTGGAGGTTTTGAGCTTATGGCTTCCTTCAGAACTCTGTTTGGTATGCTATCTGATCCAGGCGCTTTGGTGTTTTTTATTTTCTTTGCTATTGCCAATAGTTCGTCTTCCGTGACTAACGACGGGGCCTCTGCAGCTTCGTTTCGTCGCTTGGCATATCAAATCCGGTCGTGTTTCGAGAATTATGTTTCGATGACTTTGCCCATAAAAGTGGTATCTTTAGGTTGCTGCTGCTTGTTTTTAAATATCGACATACAGATTTTGTAAGCAGTACTCCAAGGGTCAATGTTTGCTTCCTCACAGAGCTTCTCAAAACATGAGTTTTTGCTTCGGGCAATTGCCGACTTCATGAGCTTCTTGTGGTTTTTAAATTCTTTCTTAAGGCGATTTTCGTTCGTTTCGCACCGGTTACGCTGTAGACGCCGTCTAGCTGAGTGACAAAGTTTTCTCAGCGCTGTGCTGCTGGGCAATGGTTTAGATTCAACTTCAGTATCCTCATTTACTAAGAGACTTCAGAGGTACTTTGGGCAAGTCGTGCTCAATACAGAGTGCTCCCCTTTGCAGAGCATGCAGCTCGGAGCGTTTGTACACGACTTTTCTAAGTGTCCTGCGGTTCCACAACGTTTGCATAGGGAAGATCTGTCTGTCAAACTGCAGCATTTACGAGCCATGTAACCCAGATGGAAACAGTTATAACACCTGGGAATAGGCGAGTATTCTCGAAGGCGACAGATCGACCACCCAATCTTTACTTTTCCCAGTTTGAGTGCGGCCTTAGCATCTTGAACGCGCATGCATACAAGTGCTATTTGTGTCCCACTACACGTTTTTGCCAGACTTTTGACACTTGTTATCTCCAGATTTTGGATTCCACACTCCCTTTTCAGATTTGCGCAGATTTCTTCGGGAGTTGTTATTTCGTCCAGATCTTTGCATACAATCGTAACGTTGTGGGTTTTAGGCTGTATCATAGCCATTTCTCCAACCACTCCCTCTAAGGCCCTTTGGAAAGATTCTGCTTTCGTGTCTGCTTCATTTTTCAATTCTAAAAGTAGGTCTGCAACACTGATCAAACAATCGCTAGACAATGGATGATACATTGATACATCATTTCATACCCGAGTTCAATCGGCAGTCTACTTAAACATAATCGGCTGAAAATATTACTGTGTGATACTGGATTGACTTTAAGCCATTTTCACTTCAGCCTGTGTACCATTCACAATGATATATGATATGATAGCATCTATTTTAAAAATGAATTCTCTTCCATTTGAATATATACACATATAGTTCGATCGGGTTTCTCTCCATTTTGGTATACTGAAGAATTTTACAAAGAACTCTTTGAAGTCAGAAATAATCTCGAATACAAAAAGTAATAAAAGTATTTTTTAAAACCCATATCCATATGTGGTATTGTTTAAAATTTAACCAAATCCTTTATATTTACAATATATAACTTTAACGATGGGGAAATACTTGTATAAATCAGTGCTTGAAAAATATTAGTTATTTCAGGTAATCATCCTTAATTCTTAACTCGTAATGCATTACAACATATAAATAACTGAAAAGTCTCATTACCAAGATTGTTTTGCACCAATCTTATCTATATACATTCCTCTTTTTATTTAGTTAACATTTAAAAAAAAATTTTCTCCCACAAGGGTTGATCCACGACACTTTCATATTTCCGTAATATTCATAATTTAAGTGATGGTAAAACGGTGCTGCAGTGGAGAAATAGAAGAGCACAGTAACAATGTCTCAACATTTCTGACAATATCTCATAATCTAAACGGCAAAATATATAAAACACGTATGAAAACGTAATGCAACTTAAGAGCACTTGAATTTAAAAAGCAATGAAGCCACGCAGCTACTTGAAAGTCTGCAGTCACAGAGGACGCTGAAACAAGTGTATGCAGTATACGGAATTCCGGATACACAACTTTGTTACTACAAGCCTGCATGATGTGTGTTCCGTCGCGCGTGCTCGAACGTGTTCAATTGCTATTTTTCGCAAAATTCACTGAAAAAAAACAAAATCTTAAGAGAACACAACCTTTAAAAGGAATAGCGAGGATGCGGCAATGTCGAAGAAACGTTGGCTAAACTAAAAGCTCAACTCGAAAAAATCTGAAAAGAAGATTCGCAAATGGTGCAGGAACAAAGGCACAAAGCGTCTCATAAATGCTAACAGCTGAATGGCTTGAATGCAGGAAACGAATAAAATAAAACAAAATATCTAGTAACCACGGAGCGTGGGCCTAAAAATATGCAATGAAAATATTCAAGTGAGGCTCAAGCGGCAATGAGTAGCGAGAGACAAGCAGATGCATGTGAAGATGCACAGAAGTGGGTTCTAAGTGGACGAGCCAACGGTGCCTTAATAATTGCGCAAAAACTCAAGTAACACCCAAGTGGTTTGGCTGTAGGCAAAGGCGCTTGGGTGTGCAAAATACGTTGCAGTATCTTTTTTTATTAGCTAGATCTTGTGGCTACAACAGCTGCAGCTCTAGCGACTGATGAGGCAGAAAAATAAAACAATTTGCAACAACATAGTGACAGTTGCTAGAGCTGCCACATTCTTCTACGATGAATTCATCTATTCAGACGGCTTTCCCGTTGGTGCACAAATACTCATAGTGGTCTAAACGATTTTGAAAATACTGCATGGGGTGTGCGAAGAGTATAATATGTATATTTGTTATTATCGTTGTTTAGATTAAAAGCCATGACTTGGTGATGACAGAGATACTGTAGACACACTGAAATTCATATTATTGAACCTATACTGATAATGGGTGTTGTGTTGTCGCAGTTAGCGTTGACTCCATTTTGCACAGTGTTGTCATTGCTATCGCATTGTGTTTCAGCCAGCGCACCACTACAATTTATATGTAAAATATGGCAGGTCGAGTACAAGACCCTAGCAACCAACGGAAGTACCGCCAGGTAATACTGGTGGTTATCAAAAGTACACCTGCATCACTAAAGCCTCCAATACACCGCTCGATTTGTACGTTTATATATATCAGAAGGTTACTTCAATAAATCGACTAAGGAAATGTCTCCAACGGCTACAGTAGAAAATTTAATGTGAAATTTTAAAGAATTTTAGTCGCAATTTGTCTTTTACCTCCTTTATTTCTTATTTAGTATTTTGGTACAGTTTGTAATGGTGTTAGATTACTTCACTGTAACAGGAAACCCTTTTCAATTTCTGTAAAAATTATTCAAGAGAAGCCTCCTAAAATGATATGTTATAAATGAACAAGTAAGGAAGGCCTAAGTTCGGGTGCAACATAACATTTTATACTCTTTAAAATTGCAAGAAATAATCGGTTAATGGCGATTTGTGCACGGGGCAGTGATCCCATTACGCCCGTCAACGGACTCGTAATTTTTTTTTGTACCAAGGAACCCACATACCAATTTCAATCATTTATCAAGATATCTGAATTTTTACAAGCTTGGGCAGACAGATAGACACCCGCATTTCAGCTTTTCTCGTCATATGTAATTATACATAATACATATATAACCCTACTTGTATATCTATCTCGATTAGTTATAGGTGATATGTACAACCGTTAGGTGAACAAAACTTTAACACCCTGTAGCAACTGGTTGTATAACAATTAAATTTAATGCATCAGTATTCAAGTGTGTCTTTAATATAATGGGTTGTCAAAAAAGTCTTGCGGTATTTTTATTGAATCAATTCGTGTGGCACCCATACATCGAGCTTCTTAGTGAAAGCTTCTTCAAATGGTTTATAACGGTTTGATGACTACTATGCCGGTCTCTTTCGACCAATTCAGCGATTTTATCGCAATTTTCGACGACAGGCCTTCCGGAGCGTGGCGCATCTTCGACCACCTCTACACCAGAACGAAAACGTTGAAACCATCGTTGTGCGGTGGAAATGGAAACTGTATCGGGTCCATAAACTGCACAAATTTTATTGGCGGCTTGAGATGCATTTTTGCCTTTATCGTAGTAATACTGTAAAATATGCCGTATTTTCTCTTTATTTTTAGTTATACAGATGTGGTGGAATGGAACATCGTGTAACCACATCAACAATTAACAAGTAAGGAAGGGCTAAGTTCGGGTGCAACCGAATATTTTATATTCTTGCAACTACAAGAATCAAAGCCAAGGAAATACTTTAAGGTGTAAAACCAATCATATAGAGTAAAGTCAGCCGGATGTTCGAAAATCCTAATAATAGTTATATAGGGGTTAGGCCAAATTTTCTCTCAAATTTATCCATTTAAGGCACAAAGCTACACTGTTATGAGTAAAAAACGTTCTCTTATTTTCAAGTAAGTTATTGGCCGATATATGTATTTGGTACAAAGTCACGCAGTTCGAAAATCTTTATATTAATATAGCACATTGACCGACATTTTCGATCAAAAGCCATCTATATGTACCAGGGTCTAAGGATGCGGTTTTAGACAATTTTGGTCATAAGGTGGCACACACTAAAAACATTACTTGTGCAAAGTTTTATTAAGCTGTATTTATTGATTCTTGATTTGTGTACTGGAAGCTAAAGGAATCAAGTGGAAATTAAAAGTGTGCTATATGGGAAGTAGGTAGTCCATTTTGACACTGTGACTAAGAATGTAAAAAGATTTCCACGTATCAAATTTTGTCAAAATCGGTTAGTCGCGTCCCGAGATATAGGATTTCACCAAAAAGTGAGCGGTGCCACGCCCATCGTTCAATTTTCCGACTCCCATAAAACTCTCTCATTTTAGTAGTTTTCAACAGTACCGTTATATGGGGAGTGAGTAGGGTTTTCCTCCGATTTCATCCATTTTCACACTGTCGGCAGAAGTTCATATAAAATTTGTTCCCAGTAAATTAGAAATTGCCAAAAACAGCAGGAAAGTCATATTACGAGCATCATTTAGGCAATTCACAAGCTTTGTTGTATGTCTTATGTCATATTTTAATATTCTTAAAAAATACGACACTTGTGAGCACCCTTAACTGTTGTATGTCATATTTCTACACTCTACACACAATACGAGTAATAAGAAAGTAAACAAATACAGCTGATAGAATAACGAACTCAAGAAACATACCACGCAGTGCTGTATTTGTAAACAAAGCCGATAGAATAGCGAACTCAATAAACATACCGCGCAGTGTTGTATCAGTCATATTTTAATTTTGCATGTGAAACAACAACAGTGCTAATTTGACAGTCATAAAAAATATGACAATATGACGATATGACAGAATATGACACCTTGTGAATACCCTAATTATATAAACATAATTTACGGTTTCTGATTGTGAGTTTAATATAATTTGTGATCAGCTTTCTTCTTACCGCCAATTTTCACATTTTCTTGTCCATGAATTGAATTGTTTTACATGTAAAATATTTTACAAAACAACAACAACATAATTTGCAGTAAAAAACTAATTTTATGAAAGGGTTTCTAAAATGTTTGTAGCCCCTAATTGTACAGGTAGAACTGTACTTATTTCATTATTATATTCATTGAGCAGTGCTCAATTCTATGTGGTTTTGGTCTAAAAAGTCGAAGCGCAAGCTAGAAATGGCTTATGTCCTTTCACCTTCAATCATGCTACAGTTCACGATATACATATGTAGATACATACGTAAATGCACTAGTACATGTAAGTACACTGTACAATCATATCTGGTGGGCAATTGTTAGCTCTAACGACACATGACAACTGTTCTAATTTAATGCACTTCAAACACTTCTAATACAAGAGTTCACTTAGCGGAGTTTGCCCTTGAGACAGATCATACATGTCAATCCAATCCAATAAGTCAATGCACAAGTAACTTTAGAACTAGGCAACTAGCATATGAGTACACTTAAATATGTACAGGGTTTGTCCGGAAAGTAATAGGACTTATTTTCTTCCGCCGCGACTGTACTTCGGAGAGTGCAAGCACTGACTGAATTCGCTGGAGGGCATTTCTAGCTAACGAACGAGCGGACTGGAGAGGCAGGACAAACATTTTCGCGCGACGTGTTTCTGTGAGTGGTGCATGCTGAAAATACAGCGTTCGTTAGAGCAGAGGTACGCAATTAAATTTTGTATGAAACTTGGTAAATCTGCGACAGAGACGTTTGATATTATCAAGCAGGCTTACCTAGATGTTGCTTTAGCAAGAAGTGGTGTGTTTCGGAAGCACCAGGCCTAAACGACCGTGTTGAAAGACCTGCGACTTCGACAAACACCGACAATGTGACTCGTGTGCGCAAAGTTTTGAACTCAGACCGTCGACTAAGTATTCGTTTAATTGATCATATGTTAAATTTATCAAAAGCTGTGGTTTATGACATTGTGACGGAACACTTGAACATGTGAAAGATGTATGCGAATATGGTACTAAAAGTGCTCACTGACGGCCAGAAATTGCTACGAGTGAAAGTGTGCCCGGAATATTTGTGAAAGCGAATAATGTAATCACAGGTGACAAGTGAGTCATTTTGCATTTTGAGATGACAGAGGAGATACAAAAAGCATGCACCTCGGCTCTTAAGACTTCCGTGACGCCTTCAATGATTGGAAATTGCGCTGGCAGCGCTGCATCGACGCAGAAGGAGACTATTTTGAAAGTTGTTAAAGAATTTTAAAGATTGGTAAAATTATTTTTTTTTTAAATCGACTCAGTCCTATTACTTTTTGGACAATCCCTGTACATATGTATCTGAATATCTGACATCAGTCGGAAAAATATCTACCTTACCCAAAGTCGAAAAATATAACATAATCCGTTATAAAGCTAGTTTTGCTTTAAAATAATTAAAAAAAAAAATTCTAACAATAAAAATTTAGTTTTAAATATTTTACATGTTTTAAATTTCCAGATTTTAAATTTCGAATGTTACTGTGGATAGGTAAAATCGGACTACAATACGCCTACTTCCTATGTAACACAATTTAAAGCTCCATTTGATTCTTTCCCTTTTCAGTACACAAATAATTATTACAAGGAAATAAAATTTTGCAGTAATGATTCCCTTAAAGTAGGGCACTTTTTAACCAAATATTGTTTAAATCCAACCAAAACCAAAACTGTTCAAGACACTAGCTACCAAATATGTGGTCCCCATTATTTATAGTCGACTTTTGACCGAAAATATTGATCAATGTGTGAGATATTCAATTGAAATTGTGAGAGAACGCTTTCCTGATAATAGTAATTCTGTGTATAAAAAATGGCTTGAATTAGGTGAATACTTCATTGAGGCCTTATACACTTAATATAAAGATTTCGAACTTCCAGGTGACTTTATGCTGGATATATCCGCCAATATTTGAGTTATCTAAATGAAATTAGGAGACAGTTTCAATCATGACAGTTTACCTTTGTGCCAAAAATGGATAAATTTGGGCGAAAACTTGACCTAGTCGCCTTATAAGCATTACTAAGATTTTCGAACATACGGTTGACTTTGCTCCATATGATGGGTCATTGTATGTGAGGTACCTTAATGATAATAGTTAATGGATAATATCGGGTTGATACTAACTCAACTCTCATATACTACATGTATGGTATATAATGACTTTCGTTTTTCTTACAAATCTTATGCCGAATTTGTCGGCCAGTGTATGAGTTATATAGAGTATATGTGTACATACTTGTACATAAAACTTCTTGTATTCCGATCCTTTGGTTGACGTTTTATATCTTAAGGTATTTCTCTGGCTTTAATTCTAGCAATTTGCAAGAGTATAAAATGTTATGTTTCACCCGAACTTAGCCCTTCCTTACTTGTTATAAATACTTCTATTATAAGTCTGATTATTCTAACTGGTTCGATTTGAATGAAAGATATTAGCTTTGTAAGCTAGTAAATTTTCTATCTAATTGTAATATGTATGGAAATCCAATACTCTAAATTTTTACACCGTCTGAGGGAGTACCAAAATGTTTTCTCCATTTAAATTTAGTTAATAGAGATTTAGAGAAAAAGTATGATACGTAACATTCTAATGGTTCAATGTGGTCATCCTCCAGCTGCTATAATAGTTCGAAGTACACATGCAAAAACCATCCCGCGTGACTAGAAATAGCTCATTCAACGCCAAAACCGCCCGAAGGGGCAACCAACGTATTTCTGGTTTCTTAGCTGCAGAGTTGGCCATGTGGAAGTCCACATTTTAATCCTATGAACTGCAGTTTTTGATATCCTACAGAAATGTGTCGAATATCCTACAGAAATTTGGGGAGTCATAAAAAACTATAGTTTTAGCAGCGTGGTTAATTCCAATATATACGTGTTGCTATTGATCATTGGCCGAATCATTTGATGACTTCTGTAAAAGAAAAACATGACCATTTCGAATATAAGTTTCTATATCGCTGCCTTAGGATATCATAATTGAATAAAATCAACTTAAAAATTGTATTATAGTTTTTTTTTAAAGCCTGAATTTATTGCAGACAAAGTTAGTAATGGCATACAACATGCAATGCATAGTATTATAGAAAAGTGCAACTACTTGTCATCATTGTAATAGAATGAGGCGGAAAAATTAGTAACTAAAACAAACTAAACAATAAAAATAACGCAGAGAAGAAACAGAGAAAAGTGCTTCACAATAATGAATAAATGAAATTGAAATTGCAGAGCAGTGGGAATGTATTGGAATTGCCAAAGGCCACCACTTAATCGTCATGACTATCTGGTAACAGCGTGTCAATACACAGATGAATGCCAGTTGGGCCAAGCCTAATACTGCGAGATCTATGAGAGAAAAACGGAGGAACACATGGAAAATCAAACCAGCTGCAAAACAATGCAAAGTAAAAGTCCAACAAAATGTAAATGTATAGATTGAATGCCAGACATGGAAGGGCGTGCATCATGATGCACGTCTGGTACGTCACTGATAACAACCAGTTGACCATTCCACTATGATGGTGTTAACTACAATGATGATGGAGTTGAATACCAACCCAACGCACACCGCCGTCACTTGTTCATCTAACCGCTCATTTTGTATGCAATTGTGAAGAGACACTATTGGTAACATCCATGAACGGCTTTGTTTATCGAGCAAACAAGGACCAGCTCGCCATTACTCAGACAATGCTGCCAACAAATTCGTACCACATAGTTACATGCAATATATACCAACCTTAGAATCAAAAGAAAAAATCTACAAAATCATTGAAAAATGTTAAAAGTATGATGCGGTTCCGAGTATGAGTGTTTGTCGTTGAAGTGATTACTTCTACCAGTCATTCAAGCGTTTACATGTAACGAAATGGTACATGGTATATATGTATGTGCACATGAATCACTATTAAAATAGTTTGATTGTAGGAAGGAAGGGTAGGTAAATATCACCTCTAGTGCGAGAAATGCAAATTCAATGAGTTTCGCATACGCTTGAGTGGAGTTGAACCGCAATTGTTTGCACTTACGAGTATTTGCTCAGAGTGTTTAAGTTATTTTGGTCGTGTGGAATTTAGCAACTGTTGCACACAAAAGTAGCCAATAAGTCACGAGCGGTGAAGAGTGCATACTGAGCAATGGATTGCCTATTGTGCTTTCTCAGCCTAATCCGCTTGAAACAACAATGAGCCACGCAGCAGTTTGTGTTTGTAATTGGTTTTCGTCTGCAAGTAAGTGAACTACCTTCAAATATTGTCACAAATCTAATTGCAACTGAGGTAAACCAATTTGGCTGTTTTTTTCTCCTACATAAAGAATTTATTTGTTCTTTTTTTGAGTTTTAAAATCACTTAAAACTTCTACTCTATCTAATAGGTAACTATTAGCACAAGTAGTCGCCAACTAAAAGTTAGTATGTATCGATTGCATTAAGTTAAGTTTCAATTTACTCAGCGGGTTAAAGAATTTTTCTGTAACAATCTTCAACGTTGTGATTGATTGACAGTTGGAACTCTTCGATATCTCCTTCCTCTCGATCACTAGAAACTAGAATAGGCTTCTTATTTGCATTAAAATAGTAAATACGAAAGCTAATGCACGTCCTTTCGGGTCCGTTTGGCTTAGCAATGTCTTTGAAAAAGATAATTTACATTGGTTTTGACTAGTAATATTTCCTTCACATTACCATAGTAGTTTCCTTACCTGAATCATAACCCAAGATTTTAATAAAACATCTTATCGCAAGCAATATATCTTTATATATAAAAATTACGTGTCACGTTGTTTGTCCGCGATGGACTCCTAAACTACTGAACCGATTTTAGTAAAATTTAACACACTGTGTCCATTTCGAACCAACTTAGATGATAAGATAGTAAAACCAATTCATTCATGTTTTGTTTTGTGTTGTATCGTATAAAATGTATACCAGAGCAACATGTGGCCAGATCCACTAGTAAATATACATATATGTACCATGTGAAAGTGAGTATGACAGTGAGAGAAGCAAAGTTGAAAGGTTCTTAGACATTCGAAGCGGCTTTACCCCAATTTCATAATATAGAAACGTCTAGCAGAAATGAAAACAACAGCTTTCCAACCTACAGCGAAGTTATCGTGAAACAAAAAAGGATACGAGTACTATTTAGCCAAACAAACAAATAACTCACGTCAGTAGCTAAAGGTTTTATCGGTATTCTTATTTAATTTATACAGATTGATCTGAGCAAGTGCAAATGCCAAGAAAAAAGAGCTGCAACAAAACCTCCTTTCCTTTTCGTTTTATTATCTAATTGCAGACATTCGCTAGTATTACCCAATTCGTATGTTTTCATTTTCACATACCCTTCTCTCGACCTCTGCATACTGACCAATGAGTTGAAGAATAAAAGTCACTTTTTTCATCTAGCAACTGAAGAAGCCTAAAACAGCAATAACCTCGTGAAGAGTGGAGGTGTGCGGGGGGAGTACGCACGTTAACTTCTAAATAACCTTAATTTGTACGCGTAGTTACAGCCTCAGTTTATGACCTCGTTTGGTAGCCTCGCCGTAACCCGCGGACGTTAAATTAAAAAAATGTAAAGTTGAGAAAGTGCGCCAAATAGCGCAATGAAGTGTAATAAAATTACAACAAAGTGGAAGAAAAACTGAAATATTGCACCAAAATATGGTGCCCCATATTTTTATCTTTTTGTCCACTTTTGTATTAGCCAATTGGTGCTGGCTGCTATAACAAAGGCAAGGTGGCATCACAAAAAGATTATGCCAATGTGCTGCTGGTAGAAATGTAGACAGAGACCCCACCATATACACCAGACCATACAACCCCGAATATTGCACACTCGTTGTAACACTTAAACTTGCGCAAAAAAAATGATTATTATCGCAACAACAAGCCTTCTCTACAGCTTCAAAGATGAACAACATAACAGTATAGTCAAACAAGATAATTTGTGTTACTGATTTTGGCAAGCTATGGCACTTTAGCCTTTATCCCTCTCCATAAACTACCAGAAAAATTATGCTAAACTACAAGGGCAATAACGTCAACTGCAATGGCATCTAGCATAGAACAAGCATCACAATAGTTGAACTACAATAACAAAAATAACAAGTATGCCGCAGTAAAATCCATAAAAATGAATAAATGTTGCAAGCAGCTCAACTAAAATTAACACCGCTGAGCGACGGCACTTTTGGCGGCAAAGCGCCATTTTCTACACACAAGAAACCGAAAGATCGAGGAGAATTGTCATAACAGGAGATAGAACGAATACTATAACGACGATTAAGCAATATGATTCAAGAATGCCTGCAGCTGACCCATGACCACTCGACATGGGGATGGCTTAAACTAATGGCCACTACGCAAGCAGCTAAAGCCGAGAAGCGATATTCTGATGGGTGCAAAGGATGAAAGAAGAGTGATAGTAGGATGCAGATACAATGGTAATTGCTTGTTGGTCAAGAAGCCAAGCTTAACCGGAAAGATATACTCCTATGACGCACAAAATATGTGGAATTTATGATATCGAATATACATTTTTACCACCACTTTGTTAAATTTAAATAGACACAAAGAACTCTGATAAAAAAGTTAATTTCACAAAAAATAGTAAAATCTGCATTGGTTTGAATAAATAAAACTACATTAGCTCCGCAAACTTAACAAATAACGACGCGTTAATAAAAATTTTCGGGGATATTGTAGCACGCACTAGAGCGCAGCGGCTTATTTAGTTTGAAATCCAATAGAACGTTTTATACCCTGAATAGATTATATTGACCCTCGAAGCTTATAACACCCATAAGGAAATGCCGGTACTCTATAAAAAGTATACATACATAAATGATCAACTTAACGAACTAAGTTGATTTAGCAATTATCATATTCGTATAAACGCGAACTAGTCCTTCAGTTTTTGAGAAATCGATTTTGCACCATTTTTTTCTCTCCAAAAAGCTGTTTTTTTGTCGGAACTGATGATATCGGACCACTACAGCATTTAGCTGCCGTACAGAATGAACGTTCGAAATCAAGCCCCGGTATGGAATACTTTTTCATTGACGAGGTATTTTCAAGAATTTTGGCGGCAAAGGTTATTATCCCAGACATCGCCACAATCTCCGAACAAATTGTTCAGATGCTACATATGTAGTTGCCATACGAACTCAAGTCCTTGTATGGAAAAAGCTTTTATTTTTAAAAGTATCGTGAAAAAAATTTGATTGAATATTATTAAGGATACATTGCTTTATAAACTCCGAAAAAATTGCTCAGATTGGTATAATGTAGCATACGAGTATAGCTGTCATACCATACAACAGACAGATGAAACTCTGGACCTTGTATGAAAAACTCTTTTATTTGTCTAGGCATCTTCAATAAAGGGTATTATAGTTTCGGTGCAGCCGAAGTTAACTTTTTTTCTTGTTTTGCCATGAATTTAAAACGAAAACTAGTTTAAATACAAACCAGAAATGATAAATTTTTTTGAACCATTTTATGTTAACATATTTTATTTCTACCAATTTGTACTATATATAATTTTTTCCGACTTTATTCTCGATGAAGGAACATTATGGCTTTTTCGATTAACTTACTGTATAGTATGTCTTCGTTCGAATTCTCTGCAGCGAAATAGAAGCGCAAATACACGAATTACTCGCGAACTTATGTATTTTGCCAGTTAAACATGCAGTTCTTGTACGAGTATCTATGATTGCGTGGCAATATCTTTAAGAGGGGTTTGATGGCAAATTGTTGTACTCTCCACGGTGAAGTCGACTATGACGCGCAAATTTTGCCCGAACGCAAAGTTACAATAACAACATAGGATTGTCACTGAAATCATAACTGCCGTCAAAAGCAATTGCAACATGTCTAAATCTTCTTCTTCTTTACTGGCGTAGACACCGCTTACGCGATTATAGCCGAGTCAACAACAGCGCGCCAGTCGTTTCTTCTCTTCGCTACGTGGCGCCAATTGGATATTCCAAGCGAAGCCAGGTCCTTCTCCACTTGGTCCTTCCAACGGAGTGGAGGTCTTCCTCTTCCTCTGCTTCCCGCGGCGGGTACTGCGTCGAATACTTTCAGAGCTGGAGTGTTTTCATCCATCCGGACAACATGACCTAGCCAGCGTAGCCGCTGTCTTTTAATTCGCTGAACTATGTCAATGTCGTCGTATATCTCGTACAGTTCATTGTTCCATCGAATGCGATATTCGCCGTGGCCAACGCGCAAAGGACCATAAATCTTTCGCAGAACCTTTTTCTCGAAAACTCGCAAAGTCGACTCATCCGTTGTTGACATCGTCCAAGCCTCTGCACCATATAGCAGGACGGGAATTATGAGTGACTCATAGAGTTTGGTTTTTGTTTGTCGAGAGAGGACTTTGCTTCTCAATTGCCTACTTAGTCCAAAGTAGCACCTGTTGGCAAGAGTTATCCTGCGTTGGATTTCTAGGCTGACATTGTTGGTGGTGTTTACGCTGGTTCCAAGATAGACGAAATTATCTACAACTTCAAAGTTATGACTAGGAGGATGGAGTCATGTGTAGAAGTTCACGCAAGTGAGGAAAGTTCTCTGATCGCCATTCACTTGGGAGTGGCCGGAAACGATTCTTTTACATATGACTCAAGCAGCTCACGACTTCCGGTCTTTGACCAAGTATCTTCTGGGTAGCCTAAGAACATCAGTTTGAAGGCGAGCTAAAGTGAGAAGGCGAAACACCCCCTGCATAGGGTTGTGCGCTGGGTTTGGGACCCGCCACGTAAAAAAACACCCCCAATTAAATGAAAAAAACATGTCTAAATACTTACTTAAAATGTTGAGCCTCATTAATTAAGGAAATTTGAATGGGGAGAGTAAACTGAAATGGTTCAAAATTTATAGTACGTACTAGGGTGGGTCGATTCCGGACTTTTTTCGATTCGGGATTTCTAATAGTGCGGAAAAGTTGCCTTAGTACTTCCTGATTCCAATGCGACTTTTTGTTTTGAGATCGGATTGCATCTTCAACCCCAACTCCGGCCTTGAAATTTCGGAAATTCGCCTAAAATTGTGAAATTGTCTACCTAGCGCTTGAAATACGCATCTCATGGCAAAATGTCACGTCATTTGCTACCGAAATGGTATATGTGATCATGGCCGTAGTAGAGCGAAAATGCGGCGCGCCGCAGCGCAAGGGGAAAATCGGCTTGCGGCCACACTTCTTGACGTTGATTTCGCCGAGTGCTATCACTCCCATTCATTCACCTACGCCAAAGGACGCGTTCGGATAGATCTCCACACAAATATTTTTTCATCGAGTTCCTTCACTCTTGTCGGTGATTTCGCCGAGTTCTATCACTTACATTCATTTCCCTGCGCCATACGACACGTTCGGACTGGTCTCCACATAAAAATTTTTTCATCGAGTTCCTTCACTCTTGTCGTTGATTTCGCCGAGTTCTATCACTTATATCCTCTCAACAGAACACAGAACTCAAAATGTCTGTATCTAAATTTAGATTTAGACAGAAATTTCCTGTGTTTGGCATATATCCGTACAATCTCTCTGAGTCCCAGTGTTATCAGTTTGAAAGATTTCGTATAGGGCGATTCCGAGGCGACAACTATTAACCTAGGAGTAAAGAGGTTACAGAAATAGTTGCAAAAAAGGTTGAAAATACTTTCAAAAAGTCATCTATTCCGATAGTTTCACGCACCAGAGTTGTACAAATTCTCACCACATACCATAAGAAATTTCTAACTCTTAAACAAATGTTTTTAAGGAACCCAATAAGGTTGAGCTCTAAAAGAGACGACTTTGTCTCTTCTGCCGGAAATTTTTTTTTTTTTTTTTTTTTTTTTTTTTTTTTTTTTTTATTAGAGCTTACATAATAACAAGTTATTATACAAACTAAAGTACGCAGCGCTAGCTTCAAAGGCTTTCGGCTGAGGCCGGAAAATTATTTGACATCGCTGCTTGTAAATGCATTTATTTTTCTTCTTGCACTTGTCCAAAGGAAAGGAAAGTTCCTATCAATGAACAACCATTTCTCTTGGACCAGAGAACCAGAAGAACTGGTCGCATTGGAAGTGTTGATCTACCTGAAACAAAAAAGATTACAAAGAAAAATGAACGTAAAGAAAATCTTTCAAAACGTCATTCAACATGAACACTTACCAGAAAAGTATCAGCTAGACTCCCATACAGACGACAACAATGTAGGTGCGTCGCACATGGATTCTTCCAAAAACGATGCTGATGATGAATTTTCTCTTCCATCCTCTAAAACCAAACAGAACACACTAGTATTAGAACACACTGCTTTAGCTGCCCAAAGATTTGGAGTAAGTGATAGAGCAGCGGCCGTGATTGTTTCATCTGCTTTTCTGGATGCCAAAAAAGCAGGTTTGATAATAGAGTATCAGGCTAGTTTTCTCACTGACAAATGCAAGATTAGTCGGGCAAAAAAAAGTGTTGGAGTTAAGCTTCAAAACACCGAAAGTATTGACTCTGTGTATGGGCTGTATTTTGACGGCCGCAAAGCCAATACACTTACACAAGTGTCAAAGAGGAACATATTTCTCTTATAGCGGAACCTGGTTTTCATTACTTTGGCCACGTCACCTCTCCTTCCGGGTCAGCTGAGGATGAAACGCAAGCAATATGGCAACATTTACAAGACAATTCAGTTGATGTGGAACATCTAGAAGTTGTCGGTGCTGATGGCACCAACACGAACACAAGTTGGAAAGGTGGAATCATTCGGAAACTAGAAGAAAGAATAGGTAGGCCATTACAGTGGGTTGTTTGTCTTCTACATTTCAACGAACTTCCATTTCGTGCTCTTTTCGAACACATAGATGGTGTCTCAAAGAGTCCAAATACATTCTCTGGCGACATAGGTAAACTGCTTCCTGATTGTGAGAAGTTGCCTGTTGTCAAATTTGAAAGTTTCTGAGGTTATTAATCCGACCCAACTTAGCACAGACCAAGCTTATCTCTATAAAATATCAGAAGCTGTTATTTCCGGTCAATGTTCCTCAGATTTAGCGTCGATGCATCCAGGTAACAAGTGCAAATCTCGCTGGCTCACCTGTGCAAATAGAATTCTGAGATTATACATTTCTACTGACAAACCAACAAAGGTAATAAAGATTTTGGTCAAGTACATACTTACAGTTTACTCACCTTTGTGGTTCTCAATAAGATTCAACAGTTCAATCAAAGATGGCTCGTGCCATCTCTATGCTGCAATTCAAAGGTCGAGATACTTACCTGCTAAACTGCGCAAGGTTGTCGATTCATCCATTCAACAAAATGCTTTCTTTGCTCTTCCAGAAAACATTCTCCTTAGTATGATGACTGACGAACGGATAGAAGTCAGAAAGTTGGCCCTTGACCGTCTTCTGGCAACCAGAGAAGCAGAGTCTGACACTGTAAATGGAAGGGTTAGATGTAATAAAGTGCCAAAGCTGAATTTCAAAGCTAAAAATTATTACGATATGATTAACTGGAAGACTATTACCTTGACTGTTCCACCAGTTCTTTGTTCAGTTTCTAACGAAGAACTCATAAAAGGGCTGTCGGGAGACACTCCAGAGGTATGGAAATTTAGTGAATTCGCCTCTCACACCGTGGCAGTCGAAAGAACCGTCAAACTGGTGACAGAGGCATCTTCTAAAGTTATTGGCCCCCAATCTCGTGATCGTTTTATACGCTCTACACTGAAATCTAGGCAACAAGTGCCAAAGTTTAGTACAAAATCTAATTTTATTAATAAATTTGACACATATTCAGACTAAAACAAGCCTGACATATGGTTGGTTGGTTGGGTTGGGCTTGGGCTTGGGAGGAACCCGAAGAGCAGCCACCTCCACGCGGTGGGTTCTGGGTGACCAATACAGGTTAGCTGAGAGCTACAACAATTTTCACCTTGCGCTGTGGCGCCGCCTTTTCGCTCGTATCTCGGGAACGGTTCGTCCTACGGCCATGATCACATATACCATTTCGGTAGCAAATGACGTGACAAATAACTTTTTTTCAGGCGCTAGGTAGACACGACTTTAGGCGAATTTCCGAAACTTCAAGGCCGGATTTGGGGTTGAAGATGCAATCCGATCTCAAAAAAAAAAGTTGCATTGGAATCAGGAAGTACTAAGGCAACTTTTCCGCACTATTATAAATCCCGAATCGAAAAAAGTCCGAAATCGACCCACCCTAGTATGTACCCAGTGTAAATATTTTAATTATGCGTTTAGTACTTCATTATTCCGCCTTAAATATAGCAGTGTAATGTTTTGAATATGTACTTATGACGGAGCCGATGTTATAAAATGTTTTAAAAATTTTATGTTACAGAATTCGTTTTGGATTATTTACCAAAGATAATTGATTCCTTTTACCGCTCCCGTATTGAGAAAGATTTGCCCAACTTTAAACAAAAGAGCAATAGTTCCAAAATATACGTAGGTATCTGTAAGACGGACTTTATTAAAAAAATGGAAAAATGTTGATCAATCCTGCTTTAATAATACTGGAAGATAAGTGAAGGTCATCATTACCTATCTATTATATATAATACAGTTAATCATAGAAATCTACTTATAGCTCACCAAAATTATCAAAGTACATACAGTAACATAATTTACACCTAAGTTAGCACACATATACAAAATACAAATAATAGTTGGATTTTTCCATTGCTATTATTCTGTTTTTGATGCTAATATTCGGCTGCTCGTTCTTGTTCGTTTTTAGTGCCACATCGGCTGTTACTACACCGTTGATTTCATTAACTATGAAACTGTATGCGAATCATTTTGCGCGTAGATTCAATTATACAATTATGTATACAAAATGCTGTTTTTAAAATTCGAAATTTACTTAAAATTCAGTTTTCTTTGATGTAACATACTCGTATTATAATATAATTTTTAGGTTGTTTAATAAAGTTATATGTACATAGGTAAAGAAGGTTAGGCAAGCAGAAATGGAGCTATGCGAGTTGTACTTCAGCAGGATTAAATAGAGTACACCAAAAATTTAAACAATTTTACAATATAATTAGAATATAAATAATATTAGGTTAAACACGTATGCACGTAGTGTATGAGGACTGCTACATGTTCAGTATATAATGCCCGCGATCCAGGATCGGCATATTTATTGAACGTATATTGAAAATAATTAAAAACTGTGCCTTTTTTATTAAAATTTAAATATGTATTTATTCTTTCGAATGGTTCCTACATTTTTTTGATCCAAAGCTTCCCTTGAATTTTTTTCTTCAAAACCAAAGCAACTTTTCTTCAGTTTTCTTTCAATATTTTAAAATTAAACAAATAACAAATCAAATTTATTTTTAACATTCTTGTTTTAAATCTTCCATTTATTGCGAATAAAAACAGACGAGATAATTATTGAATGTGTTGAAATCACATGCGATCCATTAATCATCAATATGGATTGGGGTCCAAATATCACATTAAAATTAGACATGTGACAGGCCAAAATGAATGCTTACGCGTACTTTAAACTATCTTTTAACTGAATTCCTTCCTCGTTGTGTATAAGCAGCGTCTTCTTTTCAAAAGAATCTATTTTCACGAGGTATATAACGTAATGCCGACAATCAAAATCTCAGAATTTAGAATCCCGACAGTCAAAATACCAACAAATCAAAACACCGAAATATCACAATACCGGCAAATCAAGAAAAGGTGTCCTTGTTGGGTGTATAACGTAATGCCGTTCAATCAAAATCTCGAAATTTAGATTCCCGACAGTCAAAATACTGACAAATCTAAATACCGACAAATCAAAACACCGACAAATCAAAACACCGACAAATCAAAACACCGACAAATCACAATGGCGTTGTTCGTTCGAGGCCATGCGGCCTTCGGCCTCCGGCCGACACGCTCAGGATCATAACCCTTAGTCAGTAGAATTCTCTTTCTGTGCTTCGAAAGAAATAAGGGCAGACAAGATAAAATATAGGGTAGGTCATCTAACGTTTTGAATTGGAATTATCTATATTTCGACATTGGAAACGTCAAATACTATTCGGAAAGTGACAGATATTCAGTAAAAAGTCTAAAATTTATGAAATGGGTCGCTATTCACTAGAAGAAAACTGGGAAATATTGAAAACTTTTTTCCAAAGTTCTTTTGACCGAGGATGGTCAATTTTACCGAAAAATCATCTTTTCAGAGGAGGCTCATTTCCACCTCGATGGTTACGTTAACAAGCAGAATTGTCGCATTTGGGGCACAGAAAACCCGCACGTAATCGTCGAGAAGCCATGCACCCAGCACGAATCACTGTATGGTGCGGATTTTGGTCTGGTGGAATCATCGGCCCATTTTTCTTCGAAAATGAAGAAGGAACCGCCGAAATTTTTCTTCAAGCAAATTGAAGAGGAAGACTTGGACAACATTTGGTTCCAGCAGGACGGCGCTACGTGCCATAGCAAACGCTACACTCAATCTTTTACGCCCTATCTTCGAATTTAAAATTTTATATGGCGCACCCGTTATTTTTCACATGTCGTTTTGATTTGCCGGTATATTGATTTAGCTGCATATTTAAATTTGGTCAGCATTTTGAAGTTCGGTATTTCAAGTGTATCCCCAAAAAAATGAAGTAAAGTTAATAGAGAAGCTTTTTGTTAGACTTGAAAAGGTACATATGTACATATAATCATTTATTCATATTTTTCTTGTTCTTAAAAATATATGCAATAAAGTGTGCTTTACATTAAGAGTTTGGGGAAGCCTAAGAATACACCTTCCAAACAAAAAAAATTATCAGGATACCTCACACACACGGCGCATAGAATGTTTTGAAAAGTATCGTTCCGTGTACGCACAAAAGAAGTATGTGGTTTTTTTCAATTCTTCGATATTATCTTCTAATACGGTTTGTCTTTTGATTTGGCCTTAGTCTCGGTCATTACCTCTTCGTTGTCACTAAATTCATTTCCTGTGAGCATTTTCTTGAAACCTAAATGAACATTTGGGTCAGCTCCGCCCCAATTAACGCACTTAATTCCTTTGATAACGATTCGCATTCTTAAGCACTATCGAAAACAAGAAAAACCCATAGCTACGGATATAATACCCTTCCCAGGTGCATCTTATTGCTAGGGTCGAAAACTGCCCTTTTCTTGAACTTGACCGGTCAGTTTTTATGGTGTATATACAGTAGGAAAGATCCTTCGTCTAACGGTTTTCTTTTTTTTTCTTGATATCAGGTAGAAAAATTTGTATCTCGCTTCCAACTTATGTTAAGTATTATATTATCTGATTTGTTATTTGAAGTATACACATATGATATTATAATCTAGAAACCACAAAATCATCAATTCTGGTACTTTTTAAAAAATCGTGTTATAGTGCAGTTCTGTAACATTGAGGATGTCGGAGCAAGCAAGTAATTGCCACAGTGATTGGGACTTGAACGTCCCCTTTTGTCTTGATTTAGAAATATTATTCTTACTTAAAAATTAAGCAAGTTATACTTTTAAGCAGTTAACTAAAGTGATCATAGATTCTTCAAATTCTTACATTCCTTTCAATTTGACTTTGACGTGCCACGCTATTTTCATGCTGTCCAATAGTGTTTGCATGCCGCATCTGTATTTGTTTGTCAATCAGAACAGTCGCAAAATTCACATTGTCTTTCACTATGTATTTATCAAAGCTGGAAGTGTATCTGTTTGGATTTGATGGATTGAATTTCAAATATTTTATAACCTCAAAGCTGAATGACTTTTTACTGTGAGCAATAGAAAGCCGTGTTTGACTTGCGTCCCATGAATAGAAACGAAGGAGTTTGGTTACAATTGACGTACTTATATGTTACCAACGTCTGATTTTGCCGTACATTACTTCCTTACGGCTTTTCTCATGCGATCCGCCGGCCACAACCCTTTGAGACCTATTCTTGGACTTCCACCAATTAACTTCTAACTGTCCAAGACATATCGGTAACAATGGTAATAACCAACAAAAGTACGAAAACTTTTTCGTTTTTCGCCAACAACACTTAACAAACGAAGGCGAAGAGAGAGAAGCGAAATAATGATGAAATTGCTGCCCCACTTACGTAAACAAAAATGCTTCAGTAAGGAATAGGGAACAAAACAGACAGTGACAGTTGCGTCATTCACCGCACTGACAGGATAAAGAAGTCCATATCCAAACGAACGGCATATCCATTTGTATTATAACGGGTGATTTTTTTGAGGTTAGGATTTTCATGCATTAGTATTTGACAGATCACGTGGGATTTCAGACATGGTGTCAAAGAGAAAGATGCTCAGTATGCTTTGACATTTCATCATGAATAGACTTGCTAACGAGCAACGCTTGCAAATCATTGAATTTTATTACCAAAATCAGTGTTCGGTTCGAAATGTGTTTCGCGCTTTACGTCCGATGAGCGATGAGGCTCATTTCTGGTTGAATGGCTACGTAAATAAGCAAAATTGCCGCATTTGGGGTGAAGAGCAACCAGAAGCCGTTCAAGAACTGCCCATGCATCCCGAAAAATGCACTGTTTGGTGTGGTTTGTACGCTGGTGGAATCATTGGACCGTATTTTTTCAAAGATGCTGTTGGACGCAACGTTACGGTGAATGGCGATCGCTATCGTTCGATGCTAACAAACTTTTTGTTGCCAAAAATGGAAGAACTGAACTTGGTTGACATGTGGTTTCAACAAGATGGCGCTACATGCCACACAGCTCGCGATTCTATGGCCATTTTGAGGGAAAACTTCGGACAACAATTCATCTCAAGAAATGGACCCGTAAGTTGGCCACCAAGATCATGCGATTTAACGCCTTTAGACTATTTTTTGTGGGGCTACGTCAAGTCTAAAGTCTACAGAAATAAGCCAGCAACTATTCCAGCTTTGGAAGATAACATTTCCGAAGAAATTCGGGCTATTCCGGCCGAAATGCTCGAAAAAGTTGCCCAAAATTGGACTTTCCGAATGGACCACCTAAGACGCAGCCGCGGTCAACATTTAAATGAAATTATCTTCAAAAAGTAAATGTCATGAACCAATCTAACGTTTCAAATAAAGAACCGATGAGATTTTGCAAATTTTATGCGTTTTTTTTAAAAAAAAAGTTATCAAGCTCTTAAAAAATCACCCTTTAGCAGCAAATCAATGACAGTCGCATGCAACGCCAATTGCAACATTAGCGGCATGGTGACAGCGAGAGGTAGGATGCTGTAAGGACAAAAGTGTTGTAAAGCTCACACAAACACACATATACTTAAACATATACATGCATGTATGTATATGAAACTTTAACGCAATCACCATCTGGGACGAGACGTATCTTGACGTGTCATGTGACATGAAATTGCAAATCACACGCAGATCTGGTTCGGTTCTCTCAAGGAAAATCACTCCACTAATAAAAGATGTCGCGAACAGATATCAATGAAGCACCACTCAAGCGCAACTTGCAGAAATGATAGCAATATGTCCGAAATTGTTTACAGAGAAATCAAGTTGAAATTCCCAAATTGAATCTTTAAAGTTTTGTAAATATTGAATCTATGCTTTTCTAAGCTTTCAGTGAGCGTTGACCGTGGACTAATATTTGGTATAAATATGAACATATAATACTGTTGTAATGTTTAAGCTAGAGTCCTCCTTCTATGAAAAATGTTTAAAACTAGGGCAAAAGTGTGCCAGCGGCATATTTTAGAAGAATTGTACTGCAGTTAAGCACTAATCTCTTCGATGGAAAACAAAATTCTGCGTCACCTAGCAGTAGTTAAAAAGCAATATTTCAGTTTCATAGCTGCAGTTGATTAGCTATCTGGCAGTGTAGCACTGAATTCATTAGACTACAATATGTGTTGAGTATTGGAGAACATGGCCTGTCAAATTTGCCACAGAGTCTCACCAACTCTTGGGTTCTAGCAGTGTCGTTAATTTGTACATCACCCATTTAATATATTCAATAGGAAATAAAACGAGCTTTATTTGGAGTTGTATTATAGTTTCATATATATAACGGCTTGAACTTGTAATAGAGCTTAAGTAGTAAGGAGTAAGTATAATCTCGTGGACACTCAGCTTTCAGGTTGCTACAAACATTTCAGATGTTCCACTTTTCTGTGGTTCGTGATTATTTCGCCAGTCATATAATCCTTATAATTCAATACAGAAATGAACGTTGCTTTCGTTCACGACTGCATTGCAGAAATTTAAATTCAGTGTCCATGTCTATAGGAATGTAGTACAGACTCGTTCATTGCCAACTGTTAACTTTACATTCAATTGTTGCAAGCATTATCGATTCACGATACGTGCCACTTCTATGGCAATAGATTTCTTAACTCATGAAGAACGTTGCATGCCGCACTCCATGGTCACAACATTAACTGCTCATTTCGATGTTGTTAAGAGATTTAAGCCACAAATTAGGGAAAGTAAATATCTATAGTATGCCTCGTCGCATCCAAATTGCCCATCAGATTAGCATCTGTGCAGAATATATAAATAAAAAGCATCGAAATTTGAATATAAACGAAAGCAATGACGGGTAATTATAAAAGCGGCTGCCCCTCAACGCTACACAGAATCAAGCTTATCCAGAATTACCGCCGATTCAGTGATGATGAATATTGATAAGGGGAAATGAAAATTGCAACACTTTTTACGGCAAATTCTTGGTTTCCCTTTATTATATTTAACAATTTGTTTATACCTATTTGGGTGGTGATTATCACTATTCTGATTGTGCTTGAACGTGGCAGATTTCCGATTGATATCAATATTTCTAAATAACACAGACCCGTGTATGTAGAATACACGCCTCTGCTCCAAACACACCCACTTTTGTAATAGGTTGTTAGTTCGCCATATAGCGATGTTCAAATAAACAGTGATTGTGGCGGTTTCACTTCAGCTTCGGGCCGGCCCACATTGATACAACACATGTGATGCTACACATAAAAGATTGACTGACCGTCCAAAGAAGACCTGCAAACGCTTCAGGAAGCGCGAAAAACGCATAAATGGATATTTCTCTTTTGTTTTCAATTTTTTTGCCGACATCTCTAGCCAAAATATATTTGGAAGTTTCTCAGGCCATAAGTTATATGGTGCAAGAAAAATATGTATGTACAATGAAAAACACACGGAAGCCGCTTAGCGTATGAAGTAAATATAAAGCAGAGTAAAGAGGAATATATTTTTTTTTAATTCAAATTGCAAAAGTGGCTGGCAAACTACAAAATTTTGTGGTTAGAATACGTGTAACGATCATTTCTGCACTTCCTGCTGCCTTCGTTTGCTCGGTTACTCAGTCAATCCATCAGCGGTTGAGCAATTGCGAGGCAAATGGACAGCTCAGCGGTTAAGCAAATATTCGTGCAAGCAGTGGGAAATGAAAAGTAAAATTTTAGAAATGAAAAAGAGAAAAGGCTTTAAAAAACTAACTGTAGCGCAGCTAACTCAATGCAATGCTACTTCACATTTGTGAAAAGAACTTTGTAATACTATAGATATTTTCTTTAAATATAAAATCCTATATAATCCTTCAAAATACTAAAACTTTCTATGAAAGTAGTAATATATATTCAAGTGCTTTAGAAAAACTAAAAGGAATATGTTACAAAAGCATTTTCTATTCTGCATGTACATAAGTACATTATAATCATTCAAAATTCCACTCTCCGTTCCTTATGCATTTCTTATCTTGTAACTGCACATTCACCCTCGAACCTTCAGTATCCTTCCTTAACTCAGTTTGTCAACGCTTTTCTCTAACGGCCTAACTATAATATGCATACGCTGCTCTTACTGTCAGAAATTAACGAAAAGCCTGTCAAATGCATAAGAAACGGAGAGTGGACTTTTGAATGATTATGAAGTACTTATGTACATGCAGAAGAGAAAATCGTCAATAAACAATTTGTGTTTTGATTTTATATTTCGTTTGGGTTTTGCAATACAGAGATGAATAGAAAATTAAAATATTTAAAAACAACTAAAATGCTTACTTCTCTTTTAGGCGAAATATGCATATTAACAAAAATTAGTGAAATTAAATATAAACGAGTTCGGTCATGTTCAGTGAGAGAAATAAACAAAAAGAAGAAGTAGGATAGTTTTTTGTACGATTCCTAGAAATGAAGAGGATTGATCACAACGATTTTTTATATACACGCGATTGAAATAAAAGGTATCTTGTTTGTCGTACACACATTTCTTTTTTTTCAATATTTTCAATTAAATTTTGTATAAAACATTCGCCGTCCTACATCCTCAAATTCAACATGAAGTATGTATATGTTGACAAAAGATTTTCAAATTCAAAATGATGTATCTGTTGACAAAAACGAAAACAGCTGATTCCGTACGGAAAATGCGACCAGTTTCGCATTTTTCTTAACAATGTTGCCAACAGGGATAATGGGATGCCCAACTTATTCCAGTGTGAGAGCGCCTAAAAATAAGCGTTTTTTATAACATTTTCCATTATGGCCACATCGAACAAAATAAGAATGTTTGGGCATTTTAAATTAAAACACCCAACATTTATTACGATTCCAAATTATTATATATTGGACTTTTAATATATGGCGAAACTACTTAATTCCTTTTTTATGATTTTATGGTATATTAAAGCAACTGACTTTCGATCTTTCAATACTTGATAAGGTGAATTAAGCCTGTTAGTTCTCAATTAATAAATGTCTTTAATCATTTGTAATAGAAAATTAATTATATTATGCATCAAAATACAAAACGTTTCATGAAATATATTTAAATTTCGCATTTACTTTGATTTTGATTGTTTTAAATTTTTATTAGCGATCTTGAACGGCGGCAGCAAATTCCTCCGTTCATATGTATCCGTATTAGTTTGTCAAAAAAGTCTTGCGGTATTTTCGCTAGTTGGCGCTGAAAGCGCGTAGTTCTAGTTTTATTCGTCGCATCGGATCATGCTATATTTTTTTGGAAAGCTCATTTCACGCGCTAACACGTGTTTGATTGATTGTCGTTTCTTTTGAGTCATTCGTGAGTTATAGCGTCGCAAACATGGAGCAAAATAAAGAGAAAATACGGCATATTTTACAGTACTACTACGATAAAGGCAAAAATGCATCTCAAGCCGCCAATAAAATTCGTGCAGTTTATGGACCCGACACAGTTTCCATTTCCATCGCACAACGATGGTTTCAACGTTTTCGTTCTGGTGTAGAGGTGGACCAAGATGCGCCACGCTCCGGAATGCCTGTCGTCGAAAATTGCGATAAAATCGCCGAATTGGTCGAAAGAGACCGGCATAGTAGCAGCTGTAGCATCGGTCAAGAACCATTTCAATAAATTCAATAAATCATTCAATAAAAATACCGCAAGACTTTTTTGACAACCTAATATTTTTGGTATAATTTCAATCTGGCCGTTCCAGTCATTCCAATTGCAAAACGTCAAAACCTACCCAATCCAGTCAACTGTGAAAGTTCGGTAAGTGAGCCGCTTTCACATTTCCAGTGACAGGAGAGTTGGAGATCTCTTTATCTATGGTTGCCAACGAAAATGCAGCTAACTCTCTAAAATTTTGAAGATTAACAGGAAGTTAGCAAATATTGTTTTGTTATTACGAAATAATAGGTAGATGAAATAAAAAGCAAGTTTTTAATCGTTAAGCTCTTATTTCTTGAAGGATTCGTGAATTAGTCAACTTCCTTAATAGTTAATATGAAATAAAAAGGTATTGTGTTGACCTGGAAATATATTTTGGCTGTTTCTGCAAAAATTGGTATAGTTTCGATTAGACTATACTGTGGGTTGGAATAACGATCAAAGACAAACGCACAAAAAGTTACTGAAGGATATGATTTTTACTCCGCCACGCTTGGTATTGATTGCATTATTTGCGTCGTTGTGCTTTTAATTTTTTCGTCATCAATATTTTTACTATTTGACATTCGTTCATTTATCATTCATTTAGCGCTGCACCAGTTCCGCTATGTCACAATAAAGCTTAAGAAATCGACGAGCAGGAGCGCGAAGCGAATTTGAAATTTGGTAGAGAAGCACGATGTATTTTTCGTGTGTTCGCATACTACCTTAATGCACAAGAATGATGGGGGGCGTATTCAACTGACAATACATAGTCTATTAGTAACGTATACGCCACATCTGAATAATTCTAAATATGCTTGCTGCAGGTGGCACAATGGCTACTTACTATAGCCGAGTTACGTTGAGAAATGCCAGCCTCGACCTGCTTGCCTTAAATGATGTAACAATTCAGCTGCGGAAGGAGGTGTGAGTGTTTCAGAAAGAAAGGTAGAAAGCACTTTGTGTTCTTAGCACGGGTTGACACGTGCCCCTACCACGAATACTTTTTATGTTCTAAATATACACAGAAAAGTTAAGTAGGTAAAACTAAGTGACAATTCATGATATCTAAAACGACCTTTACATCCATTCGCCACCTTCCCTGCCTTTAAGTTTTATCCAAATGCAATAGAACGTTAACGATTACCAAAGGATGGGGAAAGGTGGATAAAAAATAAATCCTCCGCTATGGTTTTCAACTCATATGCACTCGATATTATCGACATAATGTTGTCAAACTTAAACTTTTTTGTGATGTTACGGTTTTCATTATTATGTAAGAGGGGTTGTCTATATACAAGAATCACAGTTGCTGTAAAAATGTTTCTTAATCTCATTTAGCAAAAACCACAATCATTACTTAATTAAACATTGGCATACTTGGTGTTCCAATGCTCCAACGAGTTTGTGTGATCAAGAAAGCCTCTATTGTGTGCTGTGCATTGTGTTGGCCTCACACCTAGGATGATATAAAACGGCTTTATAGGAGCCGCGTCGAAATCAGACGATGGGTTGGCACCACATTTGAAAATGGTCGCAATCGAACGGCAACTACTACAATAATACCTACTTCCCATATAGTGCAATGTTAAATACCATATGATTATTTCACTTTCCAACACCAATAAATATATTGGGATAAAACTTTGCACAATTAGTAATGAGTTATGCCATTTCGGGTCTAAAACTTGCTGAAATCGGACCGTACCTATTCAAGGCCTTACGCCATATGGCTAACTTTTTGTCAAAATATCGGTCAATTTATAAGGTGTGTTATTTAATCTCGAGAAACAACAATATACTATTGTGTCAAAAATTACTTGAATAGAGTTAATACTTCTCCTAGCCGCCACATGTCTAAAAAAAGTTTTTCGAACTTCCAGTTGAATGTATGCCACATGTATTGGTCAGTTTATCATTGTGCATAATGGATAAAATTTTTACAAAAACTTCCCTTAGCTACCAAATAGGGTTCGGACCGGATCATGGGGAGTCATGTATGTAAATGATTATTATTATCGTTTGACTCAAAACACATTACAACTAAGTCTAAACACACTACCCAGTATCCAAACTTGTCTTCGGCCAACAGTCCCATCTTGCATAGTGCCGAAGTGTCTGTGTCAAAGCCTTAAAGCCTGAAAGAGCAATTAACCAATCTCAGTGAGGCAAAAATTAATGAGGGTAATGATACGGCAACTTATAAAAGATAAGAGCTCTGAAGAAAAACTGAATGATCAAGAAAAAGTCGCCTGGAAATGTTTTCGAGCGTTGACCAAAATTTTCTAGGAAACTGTAAATTGGAAAATTTCAAAGGCTTAATAAATGCACTTATAACGCCATACGTATACAAAGCGTTGGGTGTAATACGTCAATTAAAATTAATATTATACTAGCATTACTCTTATTGAACAAAGTTCATAAAATACTGTATATTAATTACAATGGCGATGAATTCAAAAAATTATTATACTCCTATTTATTTATTTTTGGGAATTTTCTTTTCAAAATATTTAATATACTTAAATAAGTTTAATTTTATCACTATTTTTAATATATATTTGAGTACAATTACAAATCATCTTCGCTTCGATTAATACAGAACTTTCCTCGCTTTGCTTGACAATTCATACTTTAAGACAGAAGGAAAGTATATGCTAAAATGAACACTTAGCATCGAGTGCTTTTCTCTAGTAAAATTTCTCTAGTAAAATTGGCGACTGTTTATTGGCAAAGCGTAAAAACATGCAAGTTGCATCGCCATGCTGCGTTTTGCCTCGATGTGAAATTGTAATATTTTTGAAGTCTAAAATAAGGTTTGAAAAAAGAAAACTTATTCACATTATTTTTAATTCGAATTATTATTAATTGCTTTCAAGAGCAATACAATATAGTGTTACTTTTTAGAATTAACATTTTAAGTTGTAAGGATAAAATAACACGAACAAATTTAATGGACTTTGACAATCAAACATATGATTTCAATGTTGTCATAACCTTTTCTGAATGAACTTTGCTCATTGATGGCCTTTAGAAAAACTGAATTTATTTTCTTTATTTTCATCGTAAGATCTTTTATTCCTTCTTTTTTATTGTCATTGCTAATAAAACCGTATTTTTTCTTTTCAGGTAAGAAACAAGCTATTTCTTGTAAGCATAATTGAAATACTCTGTCATGACCTGATTGAAGTCATTCGAAAATTGGAATGTTATAGTCAGAACGTAAATAAAAAGTAAGTAACACATTATTTACGTTTAAATTGTAGCATTGGATCAGCTATTATAAAAAAAAGCAGATGATAAAGGACTTAGAAAAACTAAAGACGTTCTTAGCTTTGACTATCTCCCATTTAGTGAATAATGCAGCATCCATATTGTGATAATCAAGGACACCAGAAAGAATTTCGTAAAGCACCAATCAGACAAGGGGTTTTGCTTATCTTTGCAATATTACATATTCACTAATTAGGTAGCGTTCCTTATAATAGCAATTTAGAACATTAATAAATTATCAGTCAGTTCTACCATTTAGTTTATGCAATTAGCCATTCTGTTGGACCGTTATCTCTCTTTGAACTTCCCGATTTACATGTATGTGAATGTAAATTTATCAACGTAAGGTATGACGAATTTATTACGCAACTTGAATCTTAACTGATATACCGTTATTTCAATCTGATATACTGAATACAATGCTTGCGACACAACATGGCATCACGACAGTGAACCGAAAACGGCGTTGTGCATCCTACTACGTGAACGCATGTACACAAGACAACACAGCTCTCCATTTTGCATGTACACAATTTCGTTGTGGCCATACTAATACCTTGCACTTCAATGAAATTTTAATATTTTGTTTAAAGTGAAATTTTTTATGCAAAAAATAAGTAAATCTTATATATAAAAATGAATCGCAAAATGTGTTGGTAAGCGCATAACTCAAAAACGCCTGGACCAATTTCGCCAATTCTTTTTTTAAAATGTTCGGTGAGTCTCAAGGATGGTTTTTACGGCAAGAAAAGTTCGAATATTTGCCGGGAACCCCTAAAAACAGTCCTTTTCTTTTTTCCATACAAACGAATGAATGTTTGTTTGTTAGTAGCGCTAAGGGAACGACTGAACCAATCTTGATGAAATTTTCAGAGAATATTCTGTGTGGATCGGGGAAGGTTTGGAAATAAAAAAAACGTATGCTTTTCGTGAGGAAAAGTCGGAAAATTGGACAGTTCCAAAAAGTTATTTTTTTCCAGACAAAATTTTTTTTTAAATTTTTTTGTTTTGTTTTTCAATTATTTGAATCGTTCAAATTTGTCGTTTGCTTAAAAAATTTTTGAAAATTATTCAGTGAAAGCGTTATGTATGTCGCACACAAAGTGATCAATTTCAGATTGAAATTTGTTACGATGCCACGAAGTGGTCGCGCTAATATCGGTCGGCGTCACACCAAGGCACATGAACGAGTATTCCCAGGATGCGGTGACATAGTACGTGCAGTATTATAGATCGCGGTCAATCAGCAAGCGATCGTCACGATGTCACAGCACGACTTTTCAAACAACAGTTACGATGTTCTTCTTTGGATGGTGGATAGTGGTTCCACCAGATCAAATTGATGAAATCATTTCTGCGGAAATTCCTGATGCAGAGAAAGATCCATTATTATACGAAGTGATGAAAACGAATATGGTTCATGGACCTTGCAGACACCAAAATCCCACTTCGGTTTGTATGTCTGACAATAAATGCACAAAACGGTATCCACGTGCTTTTCTTTCGGAACACAAACTAGAAATGATGGATATCCACTCTATCGGCGTCCAGACGACAGTGGCAGAACATTCAGCATTCAATTTAGAAGAGTGAATATCGAAGTTGACAACACATGGATCGTACTATATTCACCATTATTGTCTAATTCACATTCAAAAATTATATCAATGTTGAGTATTGCAGTTTGGTGTAATCGATAAAATACGTTTGTAAGTAGATCACCAAAGGAAGCCACATGGCGGTTATTGGTCTTGAACGATACGGTCGATACGTGAACTGCACTACAGCGCTTTGTAGGATATTTACTTTTGCAATTCATGAATGATGTGCGTCTCGCAGTTAATTTGGAGAACAGCCAAAGAGTGTATTTCAACCCAAGGGATACTGTACAAAAAATTGGAAATGGGTTAATTCCGGTTGATACTTCCGGTGGTTTGATATCAATTCCATTCGCCGGTTATCAATTCACGAAATATGAACTCATCACGAATGTTCGGGCATTGGCCAAATTATCGTAACTACGATTCCTGAAGTGCTCGCGCAATGTTAGCTACCAAAAATGCCAATGTTGTTGACTTAAACTGGAAGATTCAAAGTCAAATTCCGGGAGACTTGCGCTCAGACAAATCGATCGATCGCCGTAAATTATCCAGTGGAATTTCTAAATTCTTTGGAGAGGCTTGATATGGCTCCCGCATTATTTACGTCTCAAAGTTGGATCTGTCGTTATTATGTTTCGCAATCTGTAAGCGCCGAAACTGTGTAATGAAAACCGACTGATTGTGATGAAGCAGCCATCAAATACAAAGGGCAGAATGCTTCATTCAACGAATTTCTTTGAATTCCAAAAATTTGCCATTTCAGTTCAAACATATTCAGTTTCTAGGGAAAATTGCATTTGCGATTACAATCAACAGGACACAAGGATAGTCGCTAGAGGTGTATGGCATAAATCTGGAAATGCTATGTTTTTCACACGGCCAAAATTACGTGGCGTGCTTACGAGTTCGAAAACTATCTTCTCTGTAGATTTACGCACCGGAACAGAAACCAAAAAATGCTGTTTATCAAGCTGCGTTACATTGAAAAAAAAAAGAAATGATAAATTTAACCTTCTTTTCATTTCAAAACACAGAATTTCACGCAGGAAAACGGCTGCGGGGTCAGCTAGTAGGTATATATTTTTGTTTTAATTTATCAATTGTTATTACAAATGATAATATAAAGCTATTTTATGCCTTTATTTGTAAAATAACGTTAAGTTTGTAAGATCTGTGAATAATTTCACATTTTACATATTAGTGGCACCACCACTCTTCCTCATCTCTCTATCTTCTATTATACTGTCAACTCTACTGTCGTTGGCAAATATAGGAAAATATTGAAGTTAGCGAGAACGACAACTGTCGGCCTACCGTCGTGTAGTCGTGCAGCTGTCTAAATAACAGTGTCCATAAGAACGTGTGCATTTAAATATTTGACAGCTGTCGGTTGTCGTCTGTCGCAACCATTGTGTTCAGCAGATAAAGCACGTGGTACCAATTTCAATGTGTTATATAATAATTCATTTTTGCGATAACTATTCATACGAGCGTTTTTATTGAATAAAGTAAAAACTTTTATTATCGCTTCTGTAGTTAAACGGAAAAGTGGAATAGTTAAAAATTTTAGATTTTGTACGCATTTGCCATATTTCGCATTGCATATCATAAAATATCACTACGTGCTGCAAATAAAAGCTTATGACAAGCATAACTGTTTCTGGCGTAGGCTATAAATTTTGCAAACAGTAATATTCGTTTGGTACTGGAAATAATTGAGGCCAATCAAACGCACAGCTCATTCATATAAAGAGAATATATTTCATGACATAACAGTGTCTATTAAAATTATACATATGTTTTGCAAAATTTTATGAAACATTTGTAACATACAACAATTGCGAACTTAACACTCCGCATATTTTTCACTGTTTTTCATTTATTTTATTTTAGCAAACCTCCAATTTCGAATTTAAAGAGTTCGTGCGGGTCCGAAAACAGTCTGTGAAAGATTTTTTTGACATAAGACTAATGGACGAAAGAAAAGAACTAGGACAAACGAATGATTGATCTACCAATAATATATATATGTATGTATGAAGTGAACAACTATAAAAAACATCATATTTCTACTCTGAACAAGATACATATGTATAGTATATCAAGTACATCGGGAAGTTTATAATACTCAGAGCAAAGCGTCGGAGGCCCCCTAAGATATAGTATACATTATCAGTGTGACAAACTGAGTTGTGATCAGGTCACACCGTGTTTTGGGAATTGCTGATATCATACTATGTATGGCATACATATCCATTTCCAAATCATACGTGTATTTGAGTTACAAAATAGTAATTATTATTAATTTATGACGACTTATGACGGTAACAATAAATACCTATGTATGTACGGGATGCACATGAAGACTGCCTTTTTTATTCGTAAGAGTTCTCTGCTACGCAATTCGGAATTTCTTTTCATCCAGAACTTCTTTCCGTGGTTGCAATTGCGCTCGCCTTCAATGTGTTCGGAAATTTGTATTTTTCCATCTAGTTTTGTATTTAATATGCAAATGTAAATAATTTAACAGAAGTATTTCAAAAAATGGGAAAATAAGGATAAAAAACAGTTAATAAAAATATTTTGGGCACCACGCACATGATGCGTACAACAATTTGTGAGATGTATAATGTGAAGAGGAATGGAGAGAATTGCACGACTCGTGTTGAATGATACTCTTTTTTTTAAAGGTTTCGTTTTACACGAATTTGAAGTTACACGGCAGAAAAAAACTTTTTTTTTTTTGTAAAAAAATTTTAATCTAGTACGGTTTTAAAATCACTGTCTTGTAATTATGTTTGTTTTCACCACGCTTGGCACCATTGCTGAAATGAACATACATAGTAGTAACTGGGAAATCACCTTATTCAACAAGTCTTACCTATTGTTCGCATGATATTTACATAAAATGATGCTTAATTAAAGTGTTTAAAGTTTATTAGCTCGGAATATTTTACAGTTGTTCGTGCTATCATTTGCCCTTATTACAATTAACAAAATGTCCAAAATTTCTAAAGATTGTTAAAAGACAAGCCGTTTCCAAGTAAAATTAAAAACCTTGGGCTGCCTGGCAAAAGGTGGGCCGTGTGGGCAGGATATTGGCTTAAACGAAGCTATTTACTATCAGGACCATTAAGAAAAATGAGAATGAAATACCGAATCATCAGTTCATCAAAACATAGTTCCGAAACATCGTCATACATTAGAGATGAAGTGTTAGTAAAAACAAAAATGTGTAGTGTTTTGCAAAAGAGAATACCTGGATTAACAGATTTCTTTTGATTTTTTGCTTGCTTTTCCAATTTTTCACCTGTATGAATTATGTTTTTATTAGTTTTAAGGGAGTATTCTAGTCTAGAAATCAAATTTTGGGCAGTTTTTTGTATTTTATTTAAAAAAAAACCAAAAAATATTTTTACTATCCATTTTTTATGGAGTTTTTATTGATTGGAGGATGGAGACATGTGTAGAAGTTCACGCAAGTGAGGAAAGTTCTCTGATCGCCATTCACTTGGGAGTGGTCAGAAACGATTATTTTACATATGACTCAAGCACCTCACGACTTCCGGTCTTTGACCAAGTATCCTCTGGGTAGCCTAAGAACATCCGTTTGAAGGCGAGCTAAAGTGAGAAGGCGAAACATCCCCTGCATAGAGTTGTGCCCTGGGTTTGGGACCCGCCACGTAAAAAAACACCCCCAATGAAAAATCAGCAAACAGCCTCGGATTAGAGACCCCCCATTTTGAAGACGACCATGGCAAACGAAATAAGGACTTCGAATTAAGGGCATGCACCTGGAATGTCCGGTCCCTTAATTGGGAAGGTGCCGCTGCCGCTGTGAGAGAGACTCCCTCGCGGAGTACTATCATTCACTGCGGTGAATGAACGTCTAGCTACAATCCGCATCAATGCGAGGTTCTTCAGCATATCGCTGATTTGTGCCCACGCCCCGACGGAAGAGAAATGCGATGTGACCAAAGATGCCTTTTATGAGTGCTTGGAGCGCACTTATGAGGGCTGCCCCCGCCACGATGTCGAAATCATGATTGGCGACTTTAACGCCAGGGTGGGCAAGGAAGGTATCTTTGGCACTACGGTCGGTAAATTCAGCCTCCACGAGGAAATGGGTTGAGGCTGATCGACTTCGCCGGGGATCGAAATATGGTTATCTGTAGCACTAGATTCCAGCATAAGAAGATTCATCAAGCTACCTGGCTTGTGATAGACGGAAGACACGTCTCCAGTGTTTTAGATGCGCGTGCGCTCCGAGGTCCTAACATCGACTCGGACCACTATCTTGTTGCAGCCAAGATTCGCACCCGCCTCTGTGCAGCAAAAAACGCACGCCAACAAACACAAGGAAGGTTTGACGTCGGGAAGCTGCAATCACAACAGCCAGCCGAATGATTTTCTGCTCGGCTTGCACTCCTGCTCTCTGAGGGAACTCGTCAACAACCCGGTATAAGGGAACTGTGGGACGGCATTTCAAACTCCTTACGTACAGCTGCAACCGAAACCATTGGTTTTCGGAAAGTGCAAACAAACACTTGGTACGACGAGGAGTGCCGTGTCGCAACGTTACGATCGACCACAACACGTGCGAGATGGGATAGATACCGAGAGTTGAAGAGGGGAGCGAGAGGTGTTTGCAGACAGAAAAAGAAAGTGGCTGAAATGCGTGAATACGAAGAGCTTCATAAGCTGGCCGACAGGGGTAATGCTCGAAAATTCTACGAAAAAATGCGGCGGCTTACAGAAGGTTTCAAGACCAGAGCGTACTCTTGTAGAACCCCCAAAGGTGATCTAGTCACCGATGCCCTGAACATACTTAAATTATGGAGGGAATACTTCTCCAGCCTGCTGAATGGCAGTGAACGCACAACACCAGGAGAAGGCGAACCCGATTCCCCAATCGACGACGATGGAGTAGACGATCCATTTCCCGACCATGAAGAAGTTCGAACAGCAAAGACCCGCCTGAAGAACAACAAAGCGACGAGGGCCGATGGATTACCGGCCGAGCTATTCAATCACGGCGGCGAAGAACTGATAAGGAGCATGCATCAGCTTCTTTGTAAAATATGGTCGGACGAAAGCATGCCCAACGATTAGAATTTAAGTGTGCTATGCCCAATCCATAAAAAAGGAGACCCTACAATCGGCGCCAACTACCGTGGGATTAGTCTCCTCAACATCGCATTTAAGGTTCTATCGAGCGTATTGTGTGAAAGATTAAAGCCCACCGTCAACAAACTGATTGGACCTTATCAGTGTGGCTTTAGACCTGGCAAATCAACAACCGACCAGATATTCACCATGCGCCAGCTCTTGGAAAAAACCCGTGAAAGGAGAATCGACACACACCACCTCTTCGTCGATTTCAAAGCTGCTTTCGACAGCACGAAAAGGAGCTGCCTTTATGCCGCGATGTCTGAATTTGGTATCCCCGCAAAACTAATACGGCTGTGTAAACTGACGTTGAGCAACACCCAAAGCTCCGATGGACCTCTCCGAGCCATTCGATAATAAAGGAGGTTTCAGATAAGGCGACTCCCTATCGTGCGACTTCTTCAATCTGCTGCTGGAGAAAATTATTCGAGCTGCAGAACTTAATCGAGCAGGTACCATCTTCTATAAGAGTGTACAACTCCTGGCGTATGCCGATGATATTGATATCAGCTATCTTGGAACTAGCGTAAACACCACCAACAATGTCAGCCTAGAAATCCAACGCAGAATAAATCTTGCCAACAGGTGCTACTTCAGACTGAGTAGGCAATTGAGATGTAAAGTCGCTCATAATTCCCGTCCTGCTGTATGGTGCAGATGCTTGGACGATGTCAACAACGGATGAGTCGACGTTGCGAGTTTTCAAGAAAAAAGTTCTGCGAAAGATTTATGGTGATTTGCGCGTTGGCCACGGCGAATATCGCATTCGATGGAACGATGAGCTGTACGAGATATACGACGACATTGACATGGTTCAGCGAATTAAAAGACAGCGGCTACGCTGGCTAGGTCATGTTGTACGGATGGACGAAAACACTCCAGCTCTGAAAATATTCGACGCAGTACCCGCCGGGGGAAGCAGAGGAAGAGGAAGACCTCCACTCCGTTGGAAGGACCAAGTCCTGTCTTCGCTTATAATATCCAATTGGCGCCACGTAGCGAGAAGAAGAAACGACTGGCGCGCGGTTCTTAACTCGGCTATAATCGCGTAAGCGGTGTCTACGCCAATTAAGAAGAAGAAGATTCTTCTTATTGATATCTTAAGAATACAGAAAAAAAAATTTTACAAAAAAATATTAAAAATTAAAATAATTAGAGGGGGCGAGAGACAGGTGTAAAAAAAATGGCGCATCCTGGTGACATTGATCCTGACTCTCCTGGTGGTCTGAAAAAAAGTCAAAAGAAATTCTTAATCAGTAAGGATGCTGTTATAGTCCCCACCTCATGGAACACGAAAAAAGTTTTTTTGAAATTCCTGAATTTTTTACAAATATTAAAAACAAAATTTTGACACGAGACTTGTATAGTAGTTGAGATAATGCGTACCGTGTGGAAACAAAGTAGTTTCGAGAAAAACGCGTTTAAAAAAGTGAGTCTACCTAACTACCAGGCTAGGTACTGCGACACTAAAGTAACTGTAGCTCTTAAAATAATTTTAAGTTCTAAAAATCCTTTGGAGGATATGTTCTTAAGGGTCTAAACTTTAAATATATGAAAAAAATCGAATTTTTTAAAATTCTAGAGTAGAATATCCCCTTAATGCTCAATAAAATGCTATGTGAACATACAATTTGTTTGCATATCTGAAATTTTATAGTTTTCAGATGACATGGAATGTATCCCCCATCTTACTATAGGAAACGCCTCTTTTTTTTACACGAATTTCTGAGGAAAATATCTACCGTGTAACAAAAGAGCTGAGTGTAGTTGCCGAAATATGTTATTAAAGGCAACCTACGTATCTTCACTTGTTCGACACCTCTTTATTAGAAACAATTGTATGCAAAAAAACAAGTGCCAGTGGTGTCTTTTCATTCATATTATTGTTTCAGATTTGTTTGCTTGCAGCTTGTTATTAGTTGTTCCCGTTGTTTCTTCTGGTTTATTATTTTTTTTGTTTTTTGCAGATTTTTGTTTCATTTCAAAGTACTGAAACAAAAAAAGTTGCTATAGTTGCGTAACAAACAAAACCATGTACAACAATATTATAACAAAGTATGAAGTTGTTTGCCATTTTGTCACTTGTTGGCGGTTGTTGCAATTCTTCTCTGATTTCCTCTCCACTATCATTCGCCCAAGCCTAGCTCGGTTTTTGCCCTTCTTCCGGCATTGCTATTGAAATTTTTTTTGTCGATTTGTATTCAGCTTTTCCCTCATCCTCTCGCCTTATGTATGTTCGTTCGAGAGCTGCGAGTGCTCAGCAAAGCGTGAATTGAAATTTTTCAATAGGTTAGGCCAAAAGTTGGTTGCGTTCTGCTGCTCATGCAGCACATTGATAACAATGTCTGAATGTTTTATATTCCTGCAACATGTTACTCAAAGTATAATAGTTTTGTTCACCTAACGGTTGTTTGTGTCACCTAGAACAAATATAGATAAAAATAGGGTTATCTGTATATAAATGATCAGGATGATAAGACGAGTTGAAATCCGGGTGACTGTCTGTCTGTCCGCCCTTCTGTGCAAACTTGTAACTTAATGAACTTTGGTATGCACGTTCCTTGGCATAAAAAATTACAAGCTCGTAGATGGACGTAATTGGACTACTACCACGCCCGTAAACCGTTTTTAACCGAAAAAGTAAAGTAAAAAAAATTAACATATAAAACTGTAATTGGACATAGGCAATCACAGTGATAAAGGGCAGGCAAAGGTGTTTTTCTTAAACCGGTGTATATTTGTGCTTAAAATGAATAAAATCGGATGAAAACTCGCCCTAGACCCCACATATTTAACAGGTCTTATGTACCTGAACTTGCTTCCCTAGCTTTAATCCTTGTCAGTTGCAAGAATATTAAATATTCGTTTAACCCAAACTTAGCTCTTCCTTACTTATTCTACGTTAAATTTATGGAGGACTTTGTTGTTATTAATATATAAGTTGCTGCTGCAGTTATGACAAAAGTTTCTTGATCCATTACTGCCCATTCTCTTTTATGCGGTGAATATGTAGGAACTAAGTTTCTTCCTCTATCCACGCATATCCCTGAACTGTCATTTGAAAACTTAAAAATTAAAAAAAAAAACACTCCAATATGATAAAAACGGTCTAAATTATTGTAAAAATTGTAAAACTACATTTATTTGGCAAATACAGTTTTAAAATCAATTATTTACGAAAATGTCTGAATTAGTGAAAGCAAATGAAAAAAAATACTTACACAGCAAAAGGCAGCATGACAGCTGAATTATATATGCTTCTACTAGTTACATACATACATACACAAAGTGGTGCTAGAGTGCATTTTTAATTTTTCCTAAAAGAATTTACAGGGTTCACCATTTACACAAACACACATTCCGGCAAAGGAAAAAATAAGAGCTTTTAAATGTGGTTAGCATAACTAAACTTTCTGGTTCCCATATTTTTACTTCCCGCCTATTTAATGTTTTCTGAACACGTTCGGAAAAACCTACTGTCAGCATAATGCCGGCGAGTTTGCAATATTCTCGCTTAGCCCTTCGAAATAATCCTTATTTGATAAATTGATATGTTATAATAATAGTGCAACAACACCGCAAACCTCTTGATCTAAATATTTAAATAACTCCGTATTTTGTTTAATTTAATACTTTAGTCAGTTACAAATTTTAATTTCTTTTAAAAATCTACTTACTTATTTATTTTTCCGTTGCGGAGTTCTCCAATAAAGCTTAGTACGCAGCTCTCAAGAAACGTAAAAACTTCATATAAAAAAACGCTTAAGAAACGGTCCAGAAACGTTCCTGCGATAAAGTTACTTGTGCTAGTACGCAGCTCTCAAGAAATCTAGTACTAATTTTTAATACTTTTTTCCAATAAAATGTGAATATGGCAAACCTGGTTTTGCGAAGAAACATCAAATCAACAATTGTTTCTTGAGGGAAATTCGAAGTAATCGTCAAATTCATCCTAAATTAGTTGAAATCATTATTATAAAGTATATTCCATTTTGAAATGTTGTATAAAACCAACCAATCATCAACAACATTCCTTAAATCTCAATGAAAATATTTGTGTTACCATACACATACATACATACATGCATACGCACAAAGTTTGTTTACTTTGTTTATTCTCTCTTGCTCTTCTAATGTGGATCATTCACAATGCGTAACCAGCTGTCAACATTACTTGAGAAATAATGTATTTTTGTTCTTGAGCAATTACTTGAGAGCTGCGTACCAACCTTTAAGGTCTCAAGTAATTTTGACAGCTAGTTACGCATTGTGAATTATCCACATTAGAAGAGCAAGAGAGAATAAACAAAGTAAACAAACTTTGTGCGTATGTATGTATAAATGTATGTGTATGGTAACACAAATATTTTCATTGAGATTTAAGGAATGTTGTTGACGATTGGTTGGTTTTATACAACATTTCAAAATGGAACATACTTTATAATAATGATTTCAACTAATTTAGGATGAATTTGACGATTACTTCGAATTTCCTGCAAGAAACAATTGTTGATTTGATGTTTCTTTGCAAAACCAGGTTTGCCATATTCACATTTTATTGAAAAAAAGTATTAAAAATTAGTACTAGCTTTCTTAAGAGCTGCGTACTAGCACAAGTAACTTTATCGCAGGAACGTTTCTGGACCGTTTCTTAAGCGTTTTTTTATATGAAGTTTTTACGTTTCTTGAGAGCTGCGTACTAGGCTTTACTTTGAATTTCTTTCAAGAAACAATTGTTGATTTCATGTGTCTTCGCAAAACCAGGTTTGCCACATTCGCATTTTATTGAAAAAATGTATTAAAAATTAGTACTAGATTTCTTTAGAGCTGCATACTAGCACAAGTAAATTTATCGCAGGAAAGTTACTTGACCGTTTCTTAAGCGTTTTTTATATGAAGTTTTTACATTTCTTGAGAGCTGGATACTAAGCTATAATTTGGAGGAAATCAATTTGGTCGCCTTTTTTCAAGTTGCGAAACATCAAACTTAGTCAACTGTCAAAGTGTGGTAGGTGATTAACTCTCTCAATTTCAAGGGTTGTTTCTCGGCTGCTCATTTGATTGGCAACCGCTTGGAGTCGGCGCGGTGCATTATCTTATTTACTCTTGAACATGTTGATGTCACTATATTTTTTCCTAGTCTGTGTTGGCTTTGTGTTGGCAGCGGCGCTGAAGCTCATAACATACCCGCTTAAACGTTAACAATTACCAAACTAAATGACATTTCATTATGAAACTTTTGTAATTAATATGGTGTAAAAAGTGAGTTTCACGCGACAGCCAATTGCTGAAGGCATGAGTGGGGTAAAATTGGTAAAGTTAATGAGTTGTACACCAATGGGAAGGGTAAAACCCGTAAAGACGGTAAATGCAAAAAATGATGACTTAAAACATAAGAGCAAACTGTTAAAACGTGTTTTGGGAGAGAAATGGGTTAACACAGCAATCCGATGAATATTTCACAATTCGACAATAATCAACGCTCATAGAGTAGATTTCTATGATTATTGACTATTTACTATTAAAATATGTAGTACTATTTACTTTTCTCAACAAACAACAACATGACTGATTACTTGCGAATTCTAATAGCGAACACTCATAAATCTTACTTTTCTGTGAACTGGACGTCCTGTTAATATGTATTCCTATGTTTATTTCATTTGTCTTTTCGTTTTGGGAATAGTTAACTCGGCTACGATCTAATACAAATTTTTTGAGGGAGTGATACTTTTTCGCTGCCAATATATATATATGAGTATATTTAGTTACATATGCTGATTTAATGCTTGTACAATTTCGATAAAATTTTCTTAATTTAATTTTTGAAATTTTAGAATTTTTTATAGGTAACATATACTATTATGATCAAAAAATAATCTATATTCTATCTACTTAAGTCGTCCCTCTCAAAGTAATCCCCCTAAGTCCAATACACTTAAGCCAACGTTTTTTCCAATTCTCAAAATAGTTGTTAAAGTCAATTTCTGAAATAGCTTTCCATGCGCATAGCACTGACTTGTAATGTCTTCAATTGACTCAAAACGGTTTCCCAGGAACGGTCTTTGAGTTTGCTGAATAGCCTGAAGTCACAGGGAGCTAAATAAAGGGAATATGGTGGTTACAGTACGATATTGGTTGAAAATTTGATGAAAAACTCACGAAGAATGAATACAGTATGCGACAAGAGATGTCAGTCCATAATTCCGGCCCTTTTTACGAATAATACCGTGCAAACAATGCATAACACTTTAATAGTATACCCTGTTGACAGTTTGGCCGATCAAAAGGTATTCGAAGGACACCAGACCTCGATAATCATAAAATTTAAAAATTTCGAAACCACCCACGCTTTCACTTATTTAGGCACAACTGATCTTTCAAAATAGTTTGCTCCGATTATATTCCAACAATGCCAGTAAGATCTCTGACTGTAAATCATCGATTCTTTAACACAAATTCCTTTCCTGGACGTAGTTCGTCGTCAACGCTTTCTCGACCCTCTTAGAAAATTTGTACGTATCACAAACACTCTTAATGTTTTGGCACCAGAAATTTGATTCCGCACACAAAATTTTGTGGAACTTCTTTATTGAATAATTTCACACATTGTGAAAATCGGCGAATCCACTTTATGTACTTCAGAAAAACAAGCGTATACTAAGCACTAATGATTATTTTAATGTGACATTTGGCACCTTTGTCCCTGAAAAAATATATTTCTACTAATGGAATTGAAAAATCTAACAATGTTTTGTCCACAATAGTATGTAGGTGCTATTAGTACTACATAGAGATGAGCGATATTACGATTTTTCGATATCTGTGATTTCGGTGATTACTATTTTTAAATCACTGTGATTTTATATTGCTACTGCGATCGCAACTAAGTCTGCCGATTTGACAGTCTTTGGCCAAATAAAAGTCCGGGTCCGTTCCAGTTACGTAGACCTTTTGCCATTATTGGCGGCAAATTCTCTTTTGGGTCCTGTAACTCGAGTCAAGTTTTTCCGCCTTTCTTTTTTTTACATTTTCGCAAATGTTGGAGCGGTTCGGCTACCTGACACTTAGAGCGTATTGCATAGTTTATTTGTATGTTAGTATGATGGTTTCACATATTTCTTACAAGGAATTACCATTAGTGTGGGTGATCATTTGTTTGTTTCGAATACCCACTTTTAATATTTTCAAAGAAAAACTAATTACTAATGACCACTGTAGGATGTCTACTTTGGACATGTTTTTTAAATTTGTTAAAGATGTTTTATATGAAATTTTTGATTTGCAAATATTACATTTTGCATATAAGTATTCCATCTACCACTTCAAACATTTGCCATACTACAATTCTTTTCTTTGATACATTTCTTGCCATTATTAAAAATTATAAGAACGTTACACTCAAAACTTCAAACCGCTATGACGAAAAATAGCATACACGCATGTATGTACATATATACAACACCCTGAAGAAAGCTGCTACTTTTCTGCTATTTGCTATTGTGATCGCATGTACTGTACTATTAAAAAACCACAGTTTCACAAGTTTATTGTAAACTGCTATCGCAATCGCAATTCACAAAATCAAACTGTTATCGCAATTCACAGGTTCGAATTGCTATAGAAAATCGCAGGTTCTAACTGCTATCGCAGTCGTACTTCATAGAAGCGAAATGCTATTTATAAAATGTGATCGCAGTTGCGATATGCGATTTTTCAATCACAGTGACAAAATCAACGGTAGTGAAATATCGCTCGTCATTAGTACTACATACAATATTTTATCAAATCAATTCCACAAAATTTTTCATATAATTACATATTTTTAAAGCAAATAGTACTCGAAAATTAAAAAAAAAAAAATACCTGGTATCATAAATTGCATTGTTCACCTCAACCCATCTGTCTGTACGTAAATTTAATTAAAACAAGAAATGTGCTGTCGTGGGACACCAGGTAGGAACGAAGCTCCTTCGGATAATGTAGAATCGATACAATTTGCAAAAAAAATTGTGCTTAATTTTATTTTATGTAGGTTGTCCTGATTTTTCTCTCAAATTTCGCTGATTAGTTTTTATTTAAGTACAGATAAGTATTAAGAGAATTTAGTATTTTAAGAAATAATGAATTACGTAAAATAAAAAAATAATTCAAATTATATCTAAATAAAAATTGGTAAATATTTTTTTGTTTTAAATTATCAATTGTTATTACAAATGATATAATAGAGCTATAATAGAGCTATTTTATGCTTTTATTTGTAAAATAACGTCAAGTTTGTTAGAGCTGTGAATAATTTTACATTCTACATATTAGTGGCATCACTACTCTACCTCCTCTTTCTATCTTCCATTCTACTGTCAACTCTACTGTCGTCCTACTGCCGTTGGCAAATATAGGAAATATTCAAGTTAGCGGAAACGACAACTGTTGGCCTGCAGTCGTGTAGTCGTGCATCTGTCACAATGACAGTGTCCATAAGAACGTCTGTATTTTAATATTTGACAGATGTAGTTTGCAGTCTGTCGCGCTCTATGTGTTCCGCACTTCACTCAAAACTAATTTGCATACACAATAATGTTACAGATTTTCAGGCCTAATTATTTTGCAAGACCTAAAAGTAGGCTATAACTAGCGATCTTACAGTCTTTTTCTTACGGTTTTTACTATCACTTTTTTTTCAGTTAGCTCCCGCAGCAAAATCCCTATCTTCTCCAAGCCTGCCGTAAGGAACTTCGTTCCAATAAGTATTCAATATAATGTAAGTAGTTTTATAATAATGTCATTTATATTTTTGATGGATCACTTCACGCAACGCTAATCTCTACTAAAAAAGTGATATTTTTCATTTACACCAATAAGTATTAAGTTTCAAACCTCTTTTCTGTAGTGAATCCCCCTTAGTTACCGAGCTAAAATCTTTTGCCGTTAAACTAAATTCGCGTAACCAGCAACGAAAATTACTTCATAAAACTTCCTTGTAACAATAAAATGGCACCGAAAGATGTGGATCCAGAATGAGAAAAAGCAATTGAACAAAATCACAAAAAAAGTTTGATAACAATAAAAACTGAAATCATCCAATATATTCCATATTAAGGGTATATAAAACTGTTACTTATTATAAGCGATGCCAAAATTTGTCATATGCAAGCGACAAAGTTCCCAATTTGTCTGCCCGGTGTGCAGCGAAGGAACAGGATGTTTTGATAGCTTGTGACGAGTGCACTTATTGCCCGTTGTTATCGAAGAATTGCAATCATTATTGAGCAACGTAAAAAGTGAAAACTGCAAACCAAAAAAAAAATACCACTTGAATGATATGAAATGGAAATAGTTTCTTGATTGCAAAATCGAAAACCGCACCCCTCAAAGGGAAATGGACGATGTAAATCGCAAAGAATCGGTGACTTGATTCTCTCAATTCTCTGAGGAATTTTATGTCATCTGTTTGTGATAGTGCAGTCACTGTATTCTTTATATGTCCAGCTGCATCTCTTCACACATCCCTCGTCTCTCAAGCATTCGCATGGTGCATATGACATCTGTGTAAAAAATGTCACAGTAAGAGGGGCAGTGTTGTCAACACGTGTTGCATACAATTGTCTCTATACAGGACCTTGGCGAGTAAAGGTTGAACTGAGTTGCAAAGGGTAAGACAAGCAAAAAAGTGAAATGCATATCGCGTATATGTCATGGACTCATGGCACATTGCACATTGATCGATATTCGCAACCATTACTTTCACAACGGTAGAATGTCTTCAATTTTGAATATCTTAATATTTTCTCACTAATTTTAGATCTTTTTTCCATTCCATTGTAGGTATTGAATTTTGGTATTAAAAGGCAAATTATGAAAAACTAACTATATTATAGGGATCAAGCGTAATGCTATCATTTTTATACATTTAAATTATAATTAAAAAATTATAGAACTCGTGGCACAATACTAAGGTATTCTAAATTTTAACTGTCCAGGTATTCTAATATTATAGACTACATATAGATTCAATAGATTTAATTTAATTACTCAAAGAAAAAGGCACCTAGAAAGGATCTTCGACCTAACTGTCGAAAACCTGATAGTAGAGATCTAAACTGCCTCGATAAATAATCTGGGATATGAAATTTAATTTTAGATAGAATAAATGAACTGCCAACATAATCAGATCAGAAATTCCCTAAGCCAAGAAGTAAAAGTTGTTTTTTAAGGGGAATTCGCTATCATTTGCCTTTCTTTTCAAAAGTTCTGTTCAAATTCATAGTATAGTGTTACTCTGGTTTAGTAATTTAAATGAATTAGTAATAAACAGAGAAGACATTTGTGAAAATTACGAAACTTCAAACAAATAACTCCATCTATTTCTGTAGCAATTGTTTTCGTTTACCTTATTTACAAATTCTAGCATTCGAATTTGCAAGTTTTTTGTCTTTCATTCCATATTTTTTTGCAATTTTCTCTGTTATTTTACACTTGCCATGCCATAACTACCGTTAACCAAACGTTGCCGAAAGATTCGCAAAACCACCAAGACTGCAAACTGTCAAATTAAAACTTCAAACTAATTTCTTGAATGTCACAAGCGCGCAAACGCCTTAGCGTCTTTATAGTTGCATCCAACAAAATTAAAATACAGCAATTTGGAATTGCAAAAGCAACAACAAAACGTTTGCCAAGATGGCGAGTAATAAAAACTTAAAATGCAAAATGTTCCCACTTACAAATTACATAATTTCAACAATGACTGCGTAAAATTTGGTGCGGTACTTGCAACTTACTGCACTTAGTGCAACTGCCACTCAAAACAAAAGAAAACTTTGACATAGAAGCATTGAAAATTTCTCGGTCCAACCATGCGTACACACATACATTTACACAATATTAATAATAGTATTAAAATGTTGTAGCGTGGGTAAAAAACGAAAAATAGCAGTGCATGGAGACGGAGCGAAAGCATGGTTGTCGCCAACAATTACCAGCAACATGCCACATGCTACTATCATCAAACGTCGTTCGTCACACAAACCAGCGCAAGTCAACAGAGGCGTCATGCATCCGCTTGGCGAAGCATTTACAGCGGAACTCGCGTTTTGGCATTTCAAACTTTTCAACAATTTTAGCACTTAACTGTAACTCGCGGCAAATGTCTCCGTTCAGCGGTACATGCAACCATCCCTTTCGCCTGGTATATACATATGCATGTACATATGTATGTTTGCATATATTATGCAAGTAAGTAGTTGTCACTACACAGTTCACATCAAGAGGAAGCATCGTCACCGAATGTACCGCAAAAACATCTGTACATCCGCACTCAAAACTTCAACAACAAAGTGTACACATAATCATTTAGAAATATTTGTTGTTTACAACACTTTCGCGTACTTAACACAGCTTACAATTCTAATAAAATGGCGTGAGAAAGCACAACACATAACTGTTTGCCATTTCTCTCTCATGCTTGCTCAAAATCCGCGCGATCCGAAAGTATTTTAATCGTTTAATATTTTCATTCATTTATTGCCAAAAAAACGAAAATTAGACAAAAATCTGAAATAATACCTTGTTCCACTTACCCACCTGCATTGACATAAAACATCCCAATTTTGCTTTTTGAAATGAAAAAAAATAATAAGTCTCCTTTCATTTAATTATTTGAGCGTTTTGCGGTATTTCATACTTTTCATTGAACGGTTCCAAAGAAGTTCTTACCATTTGTTCGCTTATTTCTAATATATTTCTCTCCAATTAGAAAATGGATCCTTGTCTTCCATATAGTACGTATGCAATAATAATGTTTGTACTCGGTGTATATGGAATTTGTTACTAATTATTACTTCGAATAGTTAAGTTTAATTACTTTAGAGAACATGCTGTGTTGTTTAAAGAAAAATACAAACTTTATTTGCAATTCGGTGAAATCCTATTCATAAACTAAATTTGCTTCAGTAAAAGGGGATTCATTATACAAGTATTAATATGTTTGTAAAACGGTGAAGTAAACTCCTATAAGAACTGTGAAAAATAGGCTTTGTGTAGCTTATGAGTGCAGCTTAGATTTATTACTACAATGTATTCTACTTCGTGATTGCGGGAATCATTGTATTATGGATATGAGAATATATATATACATATATGTATATACGGAGGTTTGCCTGTTCTTACCTGATCATTTATCTAAGGACTAAGTTCGGGTGCCACCGAACATTTTATACTCATGCAACTTGCAAGAATCAAAGCCAGGGAAATACTTTAAGGTGGAAAACCATCATATAGAGTAAGGTCAGCCGGATGTTGGAAAATCCTGATATTAGTACAACTTTGTTCGAAATAATAGCAGTGGTTTGTAAATAATAGCAGTGGCATGAAGAGCACCTGCCTTGATCAATCCAAAAATGGCGCAACATATTGTGTGTGTGTGTGTGTGTGTCTGTTATGTTGGATTAAAGAAAACATGGATGCCAAATTGTACGTTGAAATAGTGGAGTCGAAATGGGTCTGTCAACAAAGTAAAGACGACCCCAAACATACCAGCAGATTAGCAAAAAATTGTTTTGCTATAAATGGAGGTGAGGTTATGGGTTGGCCGAACCTTAATCCAGTTGAGAATCTTTGGGCAAAGGTCAAAGAAGCTTTAGGGAAAGAGAATTCATCAAATACGAAGCAATTACGGAGTGATGTGAAGAAAGCATGGAAGTCCATTCCTCTCGAGAAATGCAAGCGTTTGGCGTACTCCATGCCTAGAAGATGCGCAGCTGTGTTATCCAACTACGGTCATTCGATGAAATACTAATTGTTTAAACTTTATTTTACATTACTTCGAACACAGTTGTAGTGTGGGCGGTGCCGCGCCCATCGTCCAATATTCACACCAGCTCTGATAAATCTCTCTCATACTATCTCGGTGGTAAAATTTAATGTCTCTAGCGTAACGGTACCGTTATAAGGGGAGTAAGCGGGATTTTCCTCTGATTTTATCGATTTTTACATTGTCGGTAGAAGTTTGGCGTACTCCATGCCTAGAAGATGCGCAGCTGTGTTATCCAACCACGGTCATTCGGTGAAATACTAATTGTTTAAACTTTATTTTATATTACTTCGAACACAGTTGTAGTGTGGGCGGTGCCACGCCCATCGTCCAATATTCACACCAGCTCTGATAAACTACTCTACTATCTCGGTGGTAAAATTTAATGTCTCTAGCATAACGGTACCGTTGTAAGGGGAGTAAGTAGAATTTCCCTCTGATTTTATCGATTTTTACATTGTCGGTAGAAGTTCTCATAAGATTTATACGCAGCAAATTTAGTTTGTAGCTTAAGTGGTTCAAGAGATATGTACATTAAACTTGTTACGGGGCTGGGCTGCGCCCACTTTTTATAAAATGTTTTTCCACTAGTGCCCTTTTCTACTGCGATCCTCTGTACCAAATTACAGCTTTATATCTTAATTTAGTGCTTAGTTAAGACACTTTATATACTTTCGGTTGATGGCGTATTGTGGCTGTGGCAATGGTCCAATTACGCCCATCTGTCAACTCGAAATTTGTTTGTACCAAGCTCCCCACATACCTAGTGTCATCGAGATATCTTAATTACTCAATTATATAGTATAAGGTGTGTTCCAAAGTAAAAAAGACTTTTTAAATCTAGCGCCCCCTGGTGGGCTATATGTCAAATGGTGCGTTATAATCTGCTATCTTTATCGATTGTCCAGTGCCATTCCATTGATTGGAAGTGAAGTTATTGCGTTTTAAGTGTCAGTATATTTGTGTTATCGGTGCGAAAATTAGCTTCGAACAACGAGCCAACATTAAATTTTGTTTTCAAATTGGTAAAACTTTTACCGAAACGTTTCAATTGATGAAACAAGTTTATGGCGATGATTGCCTATCCCGCAGCAAAGTGCACGAGTGGTTTCAACGTTTTCAAAGTGGTCGTGATAACATAAATGACTCAGATCTTGTGACTCGATGTTTGTGATCGATTATTTGACCAAAAATCACATTTTAACCAATAACCCCTCTCCGTATTCACCTGATATAGCACCGGGCGACTTCTTCCTTTTTGGAAAAATGCATTTACCCAGCGTTATGCAGACGTAGAGGCCATTCAAAAGGCTTGCATCAGCATACTGACGGCCATACCGGCCAACGAGCTAAACCACTCGTTCGACAGGCTTTTGGACCGGAAAACTTTGGAAAACTTCAAATAACAGCATATTGTTAAATGATTGTCAAATACAAAACATTTTCGCTTTTCAGTTAAGATGCTTGCGGAGAAACTTCGTTCGGCACGGGGCAGTATGAAAATAGAGTCAGCTCCGTTGAAAAAGTTTTTTCACGTTTGAATATGTGGTTATATCTTGTTGCAAAATATCATTTATTTCCTTAGAGGCTTTGTATTCCCTTATTTCTACCGAGAATTGCATTAAGCTTTTCAAAATATGCTTTATTGTCTAAAGTAGATATCGATACTTCTCCGACAAGTTGAATAGATCCATTTATTTCCGCATCTCGGGTTTCGAGTTTTACAATAGATTTGTCAATTATTGGCAGCTTTTGTTTTCAGCTCAGTTTAGACTTTGTGTACAGAAGAGGCACTTTGTTTTACAGCAACTTAGATTCCCAAGGATTTTGAAAGTTGGTATATTTCGAAAAAGAAAGAATTAGTATTTTTATTGCTGATCTTTTTACATGGAAGTAAAATAAATCAATTTACGTGAAATTTTTGGTGTACAATATACGTATGTGCATTCTAAATACTGAAGTACATTTTAAAACAAACTCTTTTTTCCAAGAATCTAGTATAGGTTCTACAAATAGTAGAGTTTACACTCAAATGCAAATGCAAATGCGCAAAGGACCATAAATCTTTCGCAGAACCTTTTTCTCGAAAACTCGCAACGTCGACTCACCAGTTGTTGTCATCGTCCAAGCCTCTGCACCATATAGCATGGCGGGAATTATAAGCGATTTATAGAGTTTGTCTTTTGTTCGTCGAGAGAGGACTTTACTTTTCAATTGCCTACTCAGTCCGAAGTTGCACCTCTTGGCAAGAGTAATCCTCCGTTGGATTTCTAGGCTGACATTGTTGGTGGTATTAATGTTGGTTCCTAAATAGACGAAATTATCTACAACTTCAAAGTTATGACTGTCAACAGTGACGTGAGAGCCAAGTCGCGAGTGCGCTTGTTGACAGGTTGTTTGATGACAGGAGATATTTCGTCTTGCCCTCGTTCACTGCCAGACCCATTTGTTTTGCTTCCTTGTCCAGTCTGGAGAAAGCAGAACTAACGGCGCGGGTGTTGAGGCCGATGATATCAATATCATCGGCATACGCCAGCAGTTGTACACTCTTATAGAAGATGGTACCTGCTCGATTAAGTTCTGCAGCTCGAATAATTTTCTCCAGAAGCAGGTTGAAAAAGTCGCACGATAGGGAATCGCCTTGTCTGAAACCTCGTTTGGTATCGAACGGCTCGGAGAGGTCCTTCCCGATCCTGACGGAGCTTTGGGTGTTGCTCAACGTCAGCATACACAGCCGTATTAGTTTTGAGGCGATACCAAATTCAGACATCGCGGCATAAAAGCAGCTCCTTTTCGTGCTGTTGAAAGCAGCTTTGAAATCGACGAAGAGGTGGTGTGTGTCGATTCTCCTTTCACGGGTCTTTTCCAAGATTTGGCGCATGGTGAATATCTGGTCGGTTGTTGATTTGCCAGGTCTAAAGCCACACTGATAAGGTCCAATCAGTTTGATGACGGTGAGCTTTAATCTTTCACACAATAGGCTCGATAGAACCTTAAATGCGATGTTGAGGAGGCTAATCCCACGGTAGTCGGTGCAGATTGTGGGGTCTTCTTTTTTATGGATTGGGCATAGCACACTTAAATTCTAATCGTTGGGCATGCTTTCGTCCGACCATATTGTACAAAGAAGCTGATGCATGCTCCTTATCAGTTCTTCGCCGCCGTGTTTGAATAGCTCGACCGGTAATCCGTCGGCCCTTGCCGCTTTGTTGTTCTTCAGGCGGGTAATTGCTATTCGAACCTCTTCATGGTCGGGCAATGGAACGTCTGCTCCATCGTCATCAATTGGGGAATCGGGTTCTTCTTCTCCAGGCGTTGTGCGTTCACTGCTGTTCAGCAGGCTGGAGAAGTGTTCCCTCCATAATTTAAGTATGCTCAGGGCATCGGTGACTAGATCACTTTTGGGGGTTATACAAGAGTATGCTCCGGTCTTGAAACCTTCTTTAAGTCGCCGCATCTTTTCGTAGAATTTTCGAGCATTACCCCTGTCGACCAGCTTATCAAGCTCTTCGTACTCACGAATTTCGGCCTCTTTCTTTTTCTGTCTACAAATGCGTCTCGCTTCCCTCTTCAACTCTCGGTATCTATCCCATCCCGCACGTGTTGTGGTCGATCATAACGTTGCGAGGTAGGCAGCCTGTTTTCTCTCCGCTGCGACACGGCACTCCTCGTCGTACCAGCTGTTCTTTTGCACTTTCCGAAAACCAATGGTTTCCGTTGCAGCTTTACGTAAGGAGTTTGAAATGCCGTCCCACAGTTCCCTTATACCGAGTTGTTGACGAGTGCTCTCAGAGAGCAGGAGTGCAAGGCGAGTAGGAAATCGTTCGGCTGTCTGTTGTGATTGCAGCTTTTCGACGTCGAACCTTCCTTGTGTTTGTTGGCGTGCGTTTTTTGCTGCACAGAGGCGGGTGCGAATCTTGGCTGCAACAATATAGTGGTCCGAGTCGATGTTAGGACCACGGAGCGCACGCACATCTAAAACACTGGAGACGTGTCTTCCATCTATCACAACATGATCGATCTGGTTGGTGGTTTTTCGATCCGGAGACTGCCAGGTAGCTTGATGAATCTTCTTATGTTGGAATCTAGTATTACAGATAACCATATTTCGGGCCCCGGCGATCAGCCTCAACACATTTGGGGATGTTTTCTCGTGGAGGCTGAATTTACCGACCGTAGTGCCAAAGATACCTTGTTTGCCCACCCTGGCGTTAAAGTCGCCAAGCACGATTTTGACATCGTGGCGGGGGCATCTCTCATAAGTGCGCTCCAAGCACTCATAAAAGGCATCTTTGGTCACATCATCCTTATCTTCCGTCGGGGCGAGGGCGCAAATCAGCGACATGCTGACGAACCGCGCTTTGATGCGGATTGTGGCTAGACGTTCATTCTCCGGAGTGAATAATAGTACTCGGGGACGGAGTCTCTCTCCCACCACGAATCCAACACCAAACTTGCGCTCCTTTATATGGCCATTGTAGTAAATGCCGCAGGGACCTACTTGTGTCTGTCCTTGTCCCGTCCATCGTATTTCTTGGACGGCGGTGATGTCAGCCTTTATTTTCACGAGGATATCAACCAGCTGGGCAGCGGCACCTTCCCAAATAAGGGACCGGACATTCCAGGTGCATGTCCTCAAATCATAGTCCTTAATTCGTTTGCCATGGTCGTCATCAAAAGAGGGGTCCCTCATCCGAGGCTTGTTGTTTCCTTTAATTGGGGGTGCTTTTTTACGTGGCGGGTTCCAAACCCAGCGCACAACCCTAAGTAGGGAATATTTCGCCTTCTCACTTTAGCTCGCCTTCTCACTTTAGCTCGCCTTCAAACGGATGTTCTTAGGCTACCCAGAGGATACTTGGTCAAAGACCGGAAGTCGTGAGCTGCTTGAGTCATATGTAAAAGAATCGTTTCTGGCCACTCCCAATTGAATGGCGATCAGAGAACTTTCCTCACTTGCGTGAACTTCTACGCATGACTCCATCCTCCAATTTGCTTCTTTGAATTTATCAACTGATTCTAGTAATTTGGGTGCGCTGAATTCAAATTTGTAATCAGTTTGTCTCTATCAGCTCTAGTTTTCATGATATAGCTTTTTTATACCCTCCAATAATGACCGTCTGTCAGTTTTTTCAAAAATTTTTTTAAATCAAAATTTCTTACATCTATATTAGTTGCCAAAAAAAAAACATTTTTTTTCGGAAAACAATTTTTACCCAAACTTTTTTTTTCATCAAAATTTTTTATTTGCTGTTATAGTTGTTGCCAAAAAAAAGATGCCCAAATTTTTTAAGTATTTAAAAAGTAAAACTTTTCCATAGGAATATAAAATAAAAAGAAGTAAAACTGTTTCATTTATTAAAATAAAAAAAATTCTCACAAAGCATTAAAAATATAATATATATAAGTATATATATAATTCTAGTTACAGAATGTAAGAGACAATCTGGAATGTACAGCCGGATCAGAGTCTCTTGGCAAATTCCAACAGTAGTCTGCCACCATATGTGTATCCCCCCTTCCCTGGTACCGATTATCATAATTTTGATATCTTGGTGAAACCCTTCTCCTTGTTCTTCGCTTAAATTACCCAAGTTTTCGGGAAATCGGTCCAAGTGACTGTGCAAATAATGGATTTTAATACTCATGTTGCAGCCAAGGTCTCTGAACTTATCCAGCATATTCTCCACTAATTGAACATAATTTGGAGCTTTATTATTTCCCAAGAAATTTTTTATAACTTGCACGAATGATGCCCACGCATTTCGTTCAGTTTCGGTCATTGATTTATCAAAATCGTTGTCATTCATAAACTGCCTTATTTGGGGACCGTCAAAAACTCCTGCTCTAATTAGATTAGGCATTTTGCTGCAAATATATACAAAACATTCCCCATCGCGATTCAGAGCCTTAACAAACTGCTTCATGAGTCCTAATTTGATGTGCAACGGTGGTAGGACGATATTTTCACATGGAACTAAAGCTTCAGTTCCAATATTTTTGCCGCCAATGTTGTTGCTTGGATCTGCTTTCCCAGAGACACAAAAAGCAAGGGTACTTAGTATAACCACTCTGTCGTCAAAGAAAAAAATTGACCATTTTATGATCATGCAATGTTGTTATATTCTACTTTCATTGTTGTAGAGTGCGCAATTGGAATTGATGCATACACATTGTCATTGTGCAATAAGACGCACTTCAAACCTCTCTTGGAACTATCCACGAAGAGACACCAATCGCTAGATAGACACTTGGATAGCCCCATTTCCTGCATAAGACCATTTATATTATTACAAAACACCAGATTGTTAAAAAAGCTTTATCCCTGGTGCGGTAATAAGTTATTTTTGTTCCACGTTCTAACAATTTCTTATCATTTAACCTCGAAGCTAACACTTCAGACGCTTCTTTTGATAAGGCCAAATCTCGAATTAAGTTATTCAACAAATGATTTCTGGGCTCTCTCCAAACCATCGACACACCAAACTTAAGCCTATTTCGTTTTCCTTGAGTTCACTGTCGCAAATTTACACAGCAAGTATTGCACACAATGTGTGGAGCCCAGCTTTTATCTTGGTTACCAAGATCAACTCCAAAGAAATCTAAATACGATTTTTTAGCAAATTCCGAAATAGGTCTTATGTTTTCTTTAAAGGTGTATTCTCCACAAATGTAACAAAATGTGTCAGCGTAATTTTTACATCGTCTTCTTTGGAAGTCATTTCTATTTAGATCAATACTTTTTAATAAACTTTGCCTACTGCAACAAACCACTTCTTACAAGCAACTAACTTCCGATATGCAATTGGAACGCAATAAGAAAAAATAACGTTCTCAATAATATTATACAAATAAAATTCCCGTTAATCAGCTAGCAACTACACAAAAAATAATATTTTCGGAAACTGCTTGTACCGAATTTTATATACCATCCAGTAAATGAGTTACTAAGTTAAATTAACCGAATTCATCAAAAAGCTGCTCAGCTGTTCAAAAGTTTGTGAAAATAATGAAGAAATTCGTTATATTTTGAAATTATTGTATAAAAAAGGGAGAATGCCACGCAAGCCACTAATGAAATTTGTGAAATTTATGGAGACGATACTGTATCAGTTCGTGTAGCTCAACAATGATTCGATCGCTTCCATTCTGGAATTTTCGATTTATACTGATGAAAGTTTTACACTGTTGGATTAATGTCTATAGCGGAAAACGACAAAAAGTGGTCAACCAAAATGGTACATATTTGTCTATTTATTTATTATTATAAATATGAAAAAATAGTTAAAGTTTGATTAGAAATACGAAAAGATTTTTTCAGGTACACAAATCAAGAGCTGATTTTACAAAAAATAACTTAAAATTAAAAATAAAAATAAATATAGTTCAAAAAACTAAAAAACACGCTTTTAAAGCATATCAAACTAAAAAGTGAAAAATAATTCTTTGTATAAACTAGAAATAATAATGAAGAAAAAATTCCTTCATTATTGTGAGAAAAGCGTGGCATGCTCGATATATGAAAAATATGTCACAAAGCACCCCACGCTTTTCTCACAATAATGCAGGAATTTTTTCTTCATTATTATTGTTAGTTTATACAAAGAATTATTTTTCACTTTTTAGTTTGATATGCTTTAAAAGCGTGTTTTTTAGTTTTTTAAACTATATTTATTTTTGATTTTTTAGTTTGATGTGAGAAACCCCAAATTTTTTAAAATATGAACTCTGACATGTAGTATTGGTTAAGTAAATCGATAATTAGGCAGCATTTAATATCTACTCGTAACCTTTCATGATTAATTGTTACATTATTTGCGACCAAGTTCTATTGACGACTTTACGAATTATTACTTCTTAATCGAATCATTTCTTCTAAAGCTTCACTGCTACATGGGGTTTTACCTATCAACTTTGAACAGTCTAGATCTTCAATTCGAATACCGTCCAAAGATCTACATCTAAGTGCTACATAAGCTTGTCCAGCAGCAAACAGTCGAGAGCCCAGATAAATTACTGCATGTTCTACTGTACAACCTTGCATCTTATGAACGGTCGACGCCCAACTCAGTAAGCTATTTAAATGTCACCAAAACTAGTTGCATACTTTTAAGCGCATCTTTTTGGTGAGCTGCTTAAACTTACTATCGTCTTCCTACAGTGTCGCTCAAGTATTCTAGGTTGCAGTACCACTTAAAAAAGTTACAAACATACATACATACATACATACAAGTGAAGCTAATAAAAGCGTATTAATAAAATAAAATTCGCCTTTGTTTACTAACATACATTTTCCATTCAAGGCTGGTGTTTTTACATTACCTTAAGTACTTATTATGTTATTCCCAGAGTAATTTTTGATATTCACCATTGAGAAGAATCCCAGATACTTCAATGTCAATTACAAAATTTAAATGAACATCTCAAATTTTAAATTTTCTCTAACAATTCATCATAGTTTTTATTATAACAACTACACATGATGCTTTAAAAATAATTGTTATAAAATTTGAAAAAAATGGCATTGAAAAATAAAAAAACCTATTACAATAAGTATTATGTGGTATTACACCACATATCGGTTTGAAAAATTAGTATCACAGACGATACTAAGTCTTGAAAATGACAAAAAAAATTATCCAAACATTTTTTTTTAATTAATCAGTTAATATATTGAAGAATAAAAAATAAAAATTTTAATTTCATGCACATAAACTAAGAAGTAAAAAATAAATTGTTTTAAATTAGAGCCATCATCTTCAATGTTCTACAGCAGTGGTCGGCAAAATTACACGAATTAAATTTGCAATGTTTAATCACAAACGTAGGATTTAAAAAATTAAAATTTAATTTTTATTCGAATAATTTTATTATCAATTAATTATCGTGACCAAATTAGATGACTAAATTTTAATCCATGATGTTAAATTAAAAATTTGCAACTTAGATACTCATACATATATCCTATGTACATATTTAACCAAAATTCATATTTCCGTTGAACATTAACATTTACCTTAGATTAATTGTAAACTTTTTGTTATTTTGAAAATAATGTTTAACCCGCACAATTTTTTTTGTTATTTACATATATATAATTATTTCGGCAGTACTTCAAGACTTCTCGTTATTAGTCCTACTTTCTTAAGTCTAGACTTATTTCTTTCTTTTAAATTTCCTTCAATAACTATTTGCTACTGACTTGAAATATTAATTCATCAAGTGCCAAGTTCTAAGTAAACTACATTTACTACTATTGTAAGTAAAACCATTTTAGTGAACTTTAATTACCTTCTAAAGTAAAATTAGTTTTGCTTCGAAAAATATAATACTTTAAAAATATGTTCGTTTACGTAATCGTTTAGTTTATATGCTACTCTTGCGTTTTTCTTTATCTCGCACCATACTCATATTTCAGTGTTTCATGTTGCGGCATCTGACATTTTCGAATCACGTACAAACAAAAAGCTGTAGCACTTTATAAAATTTATTGACCTGCTGGCTCAGCGTATTATGAATGCTAAGGATGAAATACAAAAGAGAGCCAACTTTAGTTGACATACGTTGATAAAATTTTAATATGACCGAAATACTGCAAATATTTATATATGTATATATATTATATATACATATGTAACAAAAACGCTTCGTCTGGAATTTTTATTATTTGACTAAAACAAAAGGCTTTGCAAATAATGGAACATATTTCTATATTTAAGTATCACAAAATATTTAGTATCACAAAACAACGATTATCCGCCATAATATATTCTCTTTTATCGACGTACATAGTAGTCACACAGATGGGGTTAACCCATCAGTTCGCATTATATTATTCACTCGCAACATATGTACATATATTACAAAAGTATTATTGAACTAAAAACAACCTCAACTGATAAGGAATTATTTAATCATATGAAATTTATAAGAAAGGCGAAACTTCGAAACAATTTCGGTAGTCTCCCTTTGCGTTTCAAAAGCTATTGGTATGGCCTCAGAACCAATGATGTCACCATATTCCCAGAAATCGGTACAGCTTACCAGTGGAAGTCAAAACCATTCACGCCGAAGTTTTTTCTCAAATTGTACTCAGTGAACTCAGACGTAGTCAAGTTAGAAATATTATTTATTATTATAGATGAATCATTTCTGAAGCGTAAAGTGTAAAAGTTTAGCGGTAGGAAATTTAAAGGTCTGCAAATACGCCAAGTAGTGAAATATGCAGATTTTATTTTGTTCCGAAAATTGAAGCTTGAAAAAGTTTTGTGTTAATAGTTTGAAGAAAGAGCAATTATGATAATCAAATTAGACTCTCTCCACCATTCATCTAGAAAAATGCTAATTTTGGAAATTGTGGTGAGGAACGGAGAGAAAGCGGATGCAAAAAAAATCTAAGAGAGATGAAATAAAACAGTAACTGTTGATAAGATCATCATATGATAGCAGATTACTGCTTGTACTGCTTAATTGTAAAAGAAAAGAATTGTTTTAATATGACATATTTTTATATCCTTTTCTCTATTTAAAAACTAAATTGAACGGAAACAAATCATTCATAGTTTTATAATTTTGATCACAATTACAAAACAAAATCCATCTTATACGTAGATTGCCTTGTATGTATATTGAGATTAAATATAAACAACAAATATTAATCATTGATAATCGGTACATTGTTTTTTAAAATCTTCTCATTTAAGATATATACACTATATATATATCATGCTCATTTACTGTTCAACGCTATTCTAGTGGTATATTTGTGACATGTGCGGTGGTTCCAAAACCTTTACGAAAATTCGTCATGGAGTGATCTACGACCTTTATTCTATTCACCATACCATCGATAAACACTGGTCATCACCAAAAATTTAATTAAGTTCTTCGACGCTCTGTTCTGAGAAAAGTTGTAAAATATAACGGCAGGAAAATGTTCGGAATTTATTTCCATTTTTTTTATCGAGATGAATATTTTATGTTACAAATAGTGCTCGTACGTCCAAACGTTCAAAGTATGTTGATAAAAAGTTTGGTAGAGTTACCGATATGGCTTAAGTATATGGATAAGAAAATAGTAGCTAATCTTACTTTGCGAACTCCAACGAATTGTAATTAATAATGATAGCCCGAAAGTGATTGATACAAATCCAGAGTTACTAACAAAGCGACTACTGAACGCTGCTTAACTTTGTGTACTCACACGCTTATCACTTCGGCGCAAGCGACCATTAACAGTGAAATCCGCTGATTGATCACTTGCTACTATTCTGCTCATGGCCTTCGACTTTCACACTCACATTTGTCAATCGAGATGTCAGCGTAGTGTTCGACATGGCCTCGCCCCGACTAACACCTCACCTCATGCTATCTGCGCTAAAATACTGAAAAATGAATGGACTAAGCTCTCGTATTAGTCAGGTCATTTTTTGTTTTTGTCATACTGCTGCTCATAAATTTCTATTCGCATCTTTGTTACAATGCTCTACCGTTTCGTCCACTGCAAACAGTCTGAATGGCTTTGTTGAATTCTATATTTTACCCGCTACTTTCTTCCGCATACAGCTTACTTTGTGTAAGTACGAGGGTAGTTGAAAGTAACTCCGATCACTTTTTATTTAGGGAACTGTCCATCAACTTACATTAACTGTAACTGTGTCAACATCTGAGGAAACCAGTTTTAGCGAGGCTTAATAAGTAAATATTCTTCGGATGGCAATATCTTTGAATTTCGTAACTTATATGAAATTTTCGTAAATATTTTTCGCTGTGAAAACCCCAAGGAACGTCTCGACAAATTATACAAATATAACCAGAGTAGTGATCTAACTTGGTAGAATTACCTCTGAAAGCTATTATAACAGCTTTGAAGGTCATCTAGTGTTTTAAGCGAAAGCACTAACTCTCTCGTAAGTATGAGTATGGCATTTGAGTAGCAGTTCTGCTGAATGACTACTATTAGAGCATAAGCAGTAGTTAACAAACTTATTCATTCACCCGATTTATTTTTTGAGAGTTTATGCGTGTGGAGAGGTACAAATAAAATAGTGTGCAAAATGCTTTGTAAAGCTCTTTATTAATTAAAAAACATAATTATTTATAATTTTTACAAATTATAATATATATGTATAAGAAGAGCCGTGCGTAATTCTAATTTTGATCAGCGCTAATCGATTTTAGGTATCCCAGAGTAGATGCAAGATTCAGCGCTGATTTCCGCGCGTACTTCGTACATGTGTACTTTTCTTATTAATATTGGCAGACGTTTATCGAGTTCTATTTTTCACGTTCATTGGAAATGTTTATTACGGCTTGCTTACATTTTTCTTCAGAGGACAGTGTAGAGTGGTCGTCGACAATTTCATCATGTAAGCCTGCTAGTAATTGATTGGTGACTATATCTCGTAAAGGAAAGTCAAAAACAAGTTCATTCGGACTGAAACCGGTCGTTGCATTACGTTCATGGTCCATTGGAGATCTTTCAATTTGTGATTCCAACCTCTCGGATTTTCAGTTGTTGTTCAGAGGAATGTTAAAATGTTTTGGTTCGCACACTCTACTTGACCATTAACGCGTGGAGTACGTACGGCGACTTTCGTGTGTTGAATGTTAAGGTAACGGCAAAAGTCTTCAAAAGCTTGTGTCGTAAAAGATGTACCTCTATCAGTTGCTATTTGGGATGGTAGGCCCAAATAGGACGACAGTTCATTTAGCGTTTTGAGAATGTGACTCGTTTTTGTATCAGGTACGGCTTTAACTATTAAAAATTTGCTGAAAATGTCAGATATGGTTAATACGTAGGAATTTCCCTGCTTGCTGCGAATAAATGGACCCATATGATCCAGATGAATGCGATGACTCGATAGAATCAAAATGCATAATACCTCTGTTGTTTCTGATAACAACACTTAATACATGCTGCATATAATTTTTAACGGATTTCCTTATTTGCGGAAACTCTCTAATGTCTTGACAACAGCTAAAACTTCAAGTTCATAACTGTGATATCGGCTTTCTGTATTAATCGCGTAATGACCGAATTTAGCACAATTGTAACACTTTATCTCACTAAACTAACGTTGAATACTGTTATTTACTGGCAATGGAACACTTTTCGAATTTACATTATTTTGTAGCTCATGCACATTCACGAGTCTCTTAATCGATTTTTCGAGAGCTGACAAACGCTGCATCATTGCTTCATTATAAACACTTTGACGCCCTGAAAACATAGAGCGCGACACGACATGGCAGCACGACAGTGAATTATCGTATAAATGGCGTCGTGAATCCTCCTACATTAACAATTGTAAGAAGGCAGCGACATAACAATAGCCGGCATGTACACGTTGTTGCCATACTAATTCTTTCACTTCAATGCAATTTTAATATTTTGTTCAAAGTGAAATTTTTTATGCAAAAAATAAGTATGTAAATATGTAAACATTTTTGTTTTAAATTATTAATTGTTATTACAAATTATATAACAGAGCTATTTTATGCTTTTATTTGTAAAATAACATCAGATTTATTAGAGCTTTGAATAATTTTACATGTTAGTTGCATCACTCATCTCTACTGTTCTCTCTACTGTCGTCGGCAAATACAAAAATATTTTCAAGTTAGCGAGAATCACAATCGAGAGCCTGCAGTCGTGTAGTCGTACAGATGTTTAAATAACTGTATCCATAAGAACGTGTGTATTTTAATATTTGGCAGATGTCGCTTGCAGTCTGTCGCGCTCTATGTGTTCAGCACATGACTTTCATTTTCTTTATATGGTCATCCAATTGTTGGGCTTTGGTGCCCGACGTAGGCAAACCTGCGTTCTTGCACTTGCTTCTTAGTTCTTTTAACGTTGTCATTTCTTTGTTTTATTACTTGGTTCGTATTAGTCTAATATCCTAAAAATCGAAGTATAAATTAAAAATTCACCTTTCAATTTGATTACAGTAGAAGATACAGTATAAGATAATAAATACATACATAAGGAAAGAACAGTTTTATAAAAGTGCATACCCAAATATACATGTTACTCATGTATGCCCATGAAGAATATAAATATTGTTTAGGTAGCCACAGTATAATAAGAAAAAGCATGTGCATGTGTATATTTGACCTGCCTTACTTACTTCAGAGTCACTTCCAGCGGCGATGGAAGACTAAACTAATACTAAGGCGAATTGATTATTTCAAGGTGCTGATGCAATACAGATTTTTTAGAACGATATTTTACCACATTACTTTAACATAATTTGATTTTATGGTAAAATCACTCTCAGCTTGTCAACAGTTAAGTGGTGCCCCGCGATTGAAAATTGCAGAGCAATAACGGTAGATAAGTGCTTGAATTTATTACTTACCGTTTTCTCTCTTCTGCTTCAGTCGCGTTTTATCATAATAAATGCTTGAATGAAAAATCTTTATTTTAATGGTGAGCTTTAAAAACATAAAATAATAAAGAAAATGTATTGCGTAATTTCTTACGACAAAAGTACGTAGCCACATTAACTACGTCTAAAAGTACAAATTTATAAATAATTATAAGCTGTAGAATTAAACATCCTGTCTGTTGAAATTTATATCTCATAGGATCAATAGAGATTTATATGGAATGCTCATATAACGGCCTGATATCACGGTAAATATTTTATTTTTGTAAAATGCTACATATGTGTCACTTAAATTTGTAGATACACTTTACACTCTGAAAAGTTGAATCAAGCTTTTATATATAAATATTTATGTAGATTATATTAGAGTACCTATTTAGACTTAGTACACAGCAGTTCGAAAGCTAGCATATTATCATGACGACGAACTCCAGCAAATTACCAAAATCATTCACTTTCTCCTCACCCATAAGTTAAACGTCTTTAATATCACCGCAGCGCGAAAAATGGAGAAGAAATTGCGGAGACAGCAAGAAATAATAATAAAAGCTATAAAATAACGAAATCAACGTGGCGAAAAAACTTTCTCAACCTATCTTTAATGATCATAACCAGGTATGACGTTACGTTTGCCGGAAGTGGCCACACTGCATTTTAAATGATTCTTGCTTTTCCTCCTGACAAGGAGCCATACCTTAAATAACAAAATATTGAGTTATATTGAGTTATTTACGTATCGCCACAAAGTGTGGGTGCGAGTAATGGCGGTGCAGAGTGAAACAGAATATACGACTTTGTTATCCCTTTTTCGAAGAATCATAATGTTGCGAATTTCGTGGCATGCTCCATTAATATTTCACATTTCCCGCTCACTTTACAACTTTAAAACAGTGGCAATTATTTCATTTTCGAACGACGAAATCAATATCTTACAATAATGTGGTCTGAGGATGGCATCTTCAAGCCAATGACAAATCAATGCAAAAATGGCACCTCATCTTCGACACTCACCTATAATTGCTCCCACTCCCAAATAGCTGTTCAGAAGCCATTAAAAAGACCAAAGCACCAAAAATTAAGTTTCGAATATTACATGTATGTATATTGGTTGCACTAAATCAATAATGACACTGGAATCGGAAATATAGTAGATGAATTTGTGGACAATTGATTGGAGTACTTATTCTTGAAAGTTCTCTAGAATGAAAATCACTTTAAGAGTAACTTGTTGGGTAAAGTCTCTAAAACAAAACATGGTAGTATTAAAGTCATCCCTCTTTAATAAGATATCCACATTCTATCTCATCGAAATAAGCTCGCAAACTTTGACGATCAAAGAAACAGGGAGCAGATCTCAAAGAACCGAAGAGAAAAATAAACACTTTTTCATTTTTTTTTAAGCGGTGAGCCTAAATCAGCCCGAATGCTACTTAACAAAAACTTCAAAAGCGCCAAACCTACTTCAAAAATCAAAATACATATTTATTAGACTATATCTTTGAAGCGATTATTTAATTAGAATTACAGGAGAGTCAATCCAATTTGCAGTTTGTCAATTTTAATGCTTTTGTGGCATGTCATTGTAAAAATCGTATGTGATTGCTCTCTTCTTGTTTTACTAGTCAAGTGCATCCAATAAACTAGTGTTTATGCCTCGCAAAAATAAATTATGTAAGTATATATGTACATACATATTATGTGAAAGTAAGTATATGTTTTTACACTTACACAAATACAATATTAATTACCAATTACAATCGCAAGTGACCGTGCGATTCTGTACTGTGATGTAGTCTCAAGTCTCTAAATTTGAGATGTTAAGTTAGACACAATTTTTGAGATGATTTTGCTATTCTGTAAGTGACAGTCACATAATCTATTACATTTCATTATTCAGAGATGTTTTTACTCTTGAATGAAAATAAATATGTCGATAACAAATATTAAATTTTCTATAACATATTCAAAAAACATAATTATCAATAAAAATATAAATAGTATATGTTTACTTTGTTTCGTAATTTTTACGAAATTTATGTAAAATTTATTTATTTTTAACTTTTTCGTGTTTGAGTTGCTTATAAAATATAAAAAAACGACAATCCATTAATATCTATGATGATCTCTATTCAGTATATTCAAAATGACAGACAAGAGCTCTTTTTAGTTTTGTGACCTGCTAACTACCACGTCTCAAATTTGAGGCAATATTTTGAGACTAACGCTAGAGACTGTTTAGCGAATAGTAACTAGTCACAAATTGAGATTTTACCTCAAAATGTCTCAAATAGAGACTAGAGACTGGTTACAGAATGCCGCTATTAATGATCATGGTCTCCTTAGAACTTCACACTTAAAAGTAAACACAACATCCATAGTCACCACTGACACCGAACTAAAAGCCCCTCTCTTCATATTATAGCAGAAACAGCGAAAAATGCCGTCCGTAGCGAGCAAAATGTGTCAAAAGTTGAGCCCGTAGCAATCAACCATCTTTTTTTGTTTTAATTTGGACAATGTTGCCATTGCTCAATACGCATATATATTTTTGTACACATCTAAATTTTCAATTACAATTTGTCATAATATAAAATATCAAAACTGAAAACAAACTATTAAGAATAGTTTATATATTATATAGTTTAACAAAATTTCTAACATATTGAAGACAATTTTTATAATTACTACAGTATATCGAAACTGGCAACCCTGCGTTGTGAGAGAGCAATCAGTTGACACGTTTCTACGGGAAAAATCCAAACACCGTGGAAATCTACGGTAAAGCGGGCGGTATAAGCGGTGTTGGCTGATAATTTACATTGCGCACCCATAAGATAGGTCGTATCACCTGATTCGGGCTGCGGTTTTGCGGTTTTTTAATGTATCTACTCACTTGCGTATTTATATAATTACATTTGTTGAGGATTACCAGATCGTTGTTCGTCATTTACCGCTGTAAAATTACCTTTAACACGACAAGAATTTGCGCATAGGTTTGTATGCACTGTTTTTACATATTTATATATTCATATATACACTTGCATTATGGAGAAGAAATATGTTAGGACACTTTGTAAAGATTGAATTTAATCTTTAGTTCACTAAATTCTCTTCGGATGTTTCATACCTGCCTTAATGTGCCTAATGGAGTTTAGGTATGTGTTTAGCAATGGATAGTCAAATAATTTATTCACATAACGTGGCTAATATGGGTTCGACCATTTGACATTTCTATTGTTCAATTACAAAATTCTTTACTAATAAGTGGAATTTACATGTCATCCGCGCTGTAAAGTGGTAAGAGTTATTTATGCGGAATATCGCATAATATTAAATATAGTACATATAGCAGTTTTCGGATCGTCAAGCGTTGGAGAGTAGCCAACCGAACAAATAATACGAAATACACAGCACTAATTGTGCAACCATGCACTATAGTCACCGAAATAAGTATAGTGTACAAACTAAAAAATGGAATTTAGGGAAGCATACAAGCGCTTTTTGAAAATAAATACATGTAAGCAATTGGGACCTATTTGTTCATTGTTGATCAGTAGTTATTAGTGGCACCGGTACTTTTGTAGTACCGTTACTTTCTGTTTAATTTGCGCACTTGTACATTCAGAGCGAAATAATTATAGCGTATAATAAGGAAAATCATTCCGTATCGGCAAGACGTTCCATTTACTCTGTATTTTTAAGGATTTTTAAAGTGAGTTTGTTTTAAATAAACAATTAAAATAATATTTATCCATCCTAACGAGCTTAATTTAGTAACTAATTTAGAAATGCCTCTCGGAACCCATTTATCGCTTGTTGAGCGCACTAAAATTCAAACAATGCGGGAATGTGGAGCTACAATAAGAGATATAGCTGAAAAATTACATCGCAACAAGAAAGCAATATGTTCCTTTTTAAAAAATCCCGAAATTTATGGTACAACAAAGAGAAATGGACGTGCTTGAACGGTGTGTGTTGATGAACGGTCAAAACGGCAAATAAAGCGTTTGGCCGTCAGTAAAAACATTTCCCCAGCAAAAATTAGGCTTGAACTAAATCTTGAAGTATCCACCCGTCGAGTTCAGCAGATTTTAAAAGCCAATAGTAACATCCAGGATGCCAAACGAGCGCCTCAGCCTAAGTTGCTACCTCGGCACAAAACTATAAGGATGCAAAGGCCCAAAGGCATTCATTGTGGGACGACGAGTGGAAAAAAGTGGTTTTTAGTGATGAAAAAAATTTAATTTAGATGGCCCCGACGGCAATGACAAATATTGGAGAGATATTCGACGAACACTAGAAACAAGGCATTCGCGAAATTTCAAGGGAGGGGGGCTTTTGAATACAATGGTGCAACCCCAATTTGTTTTGTAACGCATAAAATTAATTCTATTAATTATATTTATGCACAGAAATATAGCATTAATGGACTGGTCCGCTATAAGTCTCGACTTAAACCCCATGGAAAATCTCTTGGGAATACTTTCGCAGCAAATTTATTCCGGTGGGCGACAATTTGAGATCTAAGGAAGTGTATTGAAGCCGAATGGAAGAAAATACCCATTTCCACCCTTCGCCCTCTAATTGAATCCATGCCAAGGCGCATAAACACCGTTATTTTGGCTAACGGTAACCATATAAGTTATAAACATTTCGAATAAGTTTGATTTAATATGAAATATTTGTTTGTACGCTATACTTTTTTTGTACCATGTGAATTGAATTTTTGAATTATTTTATTAATAAGTAGTAATTTTTGTTTTTAGATATTGTGTAAATAATTCTCGATGTTGATTCCATTAATAAAAAACATAAAAAATAATCATATGCAATTTAAAGATGAATAAAAGAGATTTTTAGCTTGTACACTATACTTATTTCGTGGACTGTAGCATGAAGAAATTAGTTTTTCCGTGTCAAAAAATAGTTTAATAACCTCTTCATTTTTCCCATTCCATTGAACCATTCACAATAGTATAACTGATAATGTTAAAATTGTTATCATTGAAGTTGAAACACTTTAATGAGGTAACCTCATACTCTCTTGTACAAATTCAACCGAGCTAGAGAGCAGAGAAATGAATCGAAGTTGTTTTAATTGATAGTAGGCATTTTCAAGAAACTAGAAAAACCGTAATCGGGATTATGAATGAGGATTATGAATAATATTGTTACCGTTGCTACCGCAGTTGCATCAAAGCAGAATAATGCAAAACTATTAGCTCTATTATTGTTGGGCAATATTGAGTTAAAGTCTAACTGTTTCCTCTTCTATTCAATTATCCATTTACAAAGCAAGGGCGTTTCTCTTTTCGGAATATCTTTTAAGATACGGAATGATATGTCTTGTCTAGTTCAACTTTTAAGGTAGCTTTGGGGCTTAAAGTTTGACTTTTGTTAATTCACTTTCAAAGAAATCGGGGACTGCGCTTTATTTGAGATACTCACAAGTGAAAAATTTTTCTCTGAGTTTACTTTGTTTATTAAACACTGGTAGAAGTGTTCATCTCGGAATACCAAAGTCATCCCAATGGCGACATAATGTACTTAGGAACTTTGATGACAGCCGTTTCAACGAAATGATTCGTATTCGCACGGACGAATTTCGCCGCATACTAGATTATATAAAGGACGATAGTGTATTTAACAAAAATTCTGGTGGAGCACAACTTCCTTTAAATTTACAATTAAAAATAGTGCTATTATTATACTGATGGATCCGAATTAAAGTTGGCTGATACGCCAGCCAAAAGACATGAGCTTTTTTATTCACGAAAACGCCAATATGCCATTAAAAAGCAAGCTGTTTGTGACTATAGGCTACGAATTAAACAAATCACAATAGGATACCCTGGAAGTGTTCATGACGCCAAAATCTTCTTGATTAGCCCTCTTGCAAAACATCTTCAACGATTTTTATCTAACTCTCAGTGGATTGCTGGAGATAGCGCCTATCCACTCAAGCAATTTTTATTGACACCGTTCAGGCAAAATAGTACGAACTACACTACGGAAGAAAGAGAAAGTTTCACACATCGACGGGTGATACCAAACTATTTTCTCGCTGAGGTATGGCCTCCGAAAATAGTATTGGGCGAACACCGGATAATACCTTCCGAAGAATTTCTAAGATATTGAGAACACCGCCCAATGGTAAAAATGAAGAACCCACCGCTATTGGATCGAATGAGAAATGTGATGCAGCCGATCAAGTAAGCAAGGAGAGTAAGCCGGAGGAACTGCAAAACGGAGAAACGGTTAGCAATTTTAGCAAACTGGGCAAAAAAATAAAGGAATTGGAAAGCATGATGGCGGGTCAAAGACACATTAACCAAACCATGCGCGAACTTGTGAGCAGTATTGTGGCGCTACACGCAAAATCGGAAAAAGTAGAAAACACATCGAGAAGAATGAAAATAGGAAAATAATCTCAAATCACCATTGGTAGAGATGATAATACCCTAAAAAGAATGCGAGAGGCATCGGGCTTTTTACCACCCACAAAAAAGCCAAAAAACGTAGCTGAGAAAGAGCAAGTATCGTATAGTGGAGCAGTAAAAAACACCCCAAAAGGATACCACAACCCTTCAGAGCGCAAATGAAAGATGGGTAGATGTGGTTAACAAGAGGAAACCGATGTAAAAGAAAATTAAAACCAAACCGGATGCCATTATAATCACGAAGAAAGAAGGGGCGTCATATGCAGATATTCTGCGGAAAATAAAAAGTGACAGCGGGCTTGAGGAGTTGGGTTCGAACGTGACCTATGTTCGGAAAACACTCAAAGGAGACATGCTTTTAGAGCTGAAAAATGGAGGAGACACGAAAGCTGAATCCTTTCAAAGCGTCTTGGAAGGAGTGGTTGGAGAAATGGCTATGATACAGCCTAAAACCCACAACGTGACTATTGTATGCAAAGACCTAGACGAAATAACAACTCCCGAAGAAATTTGCTCAGCACTGAAAAGGGAGTGTGGAATCCAAAATCTAGAGACAACAAACGTCAAAAGTCTACGAAAAACAAGGAGCGGCACACAAATAGCACTTATATGCATGCGCGCTAAAGATGCTAAGGCCGCCCTCAAAGTGGGAAAGATAAAGATTGGTTGGTCAATATGTCGCCTTCGGGAATACTCGCCTATCCCCAGGTGTTATAAGTGTTTCCATTTGGGTCACATGGCTCGTAAATGTTGCAGCTTGACAGACAGATCTTCCCTATGCACGCGTTGCGGATCCGCAGAACACGTAGCAAAGTCGTGCACAAACGTTCCGAGCTGTATGCTCTGCAAAGGGGAGCACTCTGTATTGAGCACGACTTGCCTAAAGTTCCTCGAGATGATGAAATCGCTAAGTAAATGAAGATACTACAGCTGAACCTAAACCATTGCGCAGCAGCACAAGATTTGCTAGATCAGATAATCATAGAAGAGAATATTGATGTCGCCATACTAAGTGAACAATACTCCCAGCGTTCGGAAAGCACATGGATAGCAGACAAAGCTGACAAGGCAGCAATATGGTCCTGTAAAGGGCAACCTTTTAAGACCTGCTCCAGAGAAAAACATAATTGTTTCCCATGGGCGAATATTCAGGGGATTTATTTTGTAAGTTGCTACACTCGTCTCAGCGCAGCAATTGCAGAATTCGAAGATTTCCTCTTAAGGCTGTCTTTAGAAACCAGAGGCAAAACACCTATTATAAAAGCGGGTGATTTTAATGCTTGGTCAAGTGCATGGGGCAACAGATGTACAAACCACCGCGGGCGGCTAATTCATGAATATCTGAGTCAAACGCACTTAACAATAATGAACACCGGAACTCGAAACACTTACCAAAAAGGCAATAAAGGATCCATAATTGACATTATGTTTGCAAACGATTCGCTGAGCAGGCACATTAAGTGGGCAGTGTCCGACATATACACAAACAGTGATCGTGAGCGCAAATTTCGTACTCCCGAGAGCAGGAGCTTCTAAGCAGAAACACGGCCGGATTTCATATGCCAAGCGACGAAACGAAGCTGCAGTCACCCCCCTTAGTCACGGAAGACGAACTATTGGCAATAGCAAGGAAAATCAAAAACACCAAAGCGCTTATATTGGATGGCATACCAAACAGAGCTCTGAAGGAAGCCATAAGCTTAAAACCCCGAGTTTTCGCTAAAATGTACAACGCTTGTTCAAAGGAAGAGGTATTCCCCGACTCTTGGAAAGTAAAACGTTTGATTCTGCTCCCAAAACCAAAGAAACCACCTGAAGAACCTTCATCGTCCGACCTCTGTGTATGCTCGACACAATGGGTAAAGTGTACGAAAGTATAATACGAAACCGCATGGAGTTAGCAATCCAGAAAGCCGGCGGATTATCAGAGAGACAATACAGCTTTATAAAGAAGAGATCCACTATTGACGCACTACGAGAAGTCGTCGATACTGCGAGATGTGCAGTAAGTGGCAAAAGAAGGAAAGGTGGCACAAAAAAGTACTGCGCGCTGATTACCCTGGCTGTCAAGAATGCGTTCAACTCAGCAAAATGGGCACACATAATCAAAGCCCTGGATGGAATACGGGCCCCTGAATACCTCATAAACATAATAACAAGTTATTTTAAAAACAGAAGGCTGATTTTTGAGACGGACGAAGGCACCAAGAGCTACTCTATCTCGAGTGGTGTACCCCAAGGCTCAGTGTTAGGCCCACTATTATGGAATCTTATGTACGATGGGGTGCTAAAAAGACACCAACCAACAGATATTAAACTAGTAGCTTATGCGGATGATCTCATGGTGGTAGCAGTAGCCAAACAATTAGCCGACCTGAGAATTAAATGTAATGAGTGCATAAATGGTCTACGCCAATGGTTCTCTTCTGTGAGTCTGAAACTGGCGGAGGAAAAAACAGAAGTTTTACTCATAAGTACTAGGAAGATAGAAGAACGAATAGACTTCACTATAGGGGAGTGCGAGATTACCTCGCAGCCGCAACTGAAGTATCTGGGAGTAATATTGGATTCCAAATTAAAATTTAAAGAATACATGGAGTATTCTTCCGCGAAGGCAAACAAAATCTATAATGCCCTATCGAGAATGATGACCAATAGAGGCTATGTGCGTTCCAGCCGGCGATTCTTAATAGCGAAAGCAATGAGCTCCGTAATACTGTATGCGGCACCAGTTTGGATACAGGCAATGGATATAAAAGCGTATGCTAAACAAATAATTGTAGTGCATAGACTTTCTGCAATTCGAGTAATAAGTGCTTTCCGGACTATATCAACCGACGCTGCTGAAGTATTAGCCAGCATGCCGCCCATTGACATCCAGGGAGACGAACTCGAGCGTCTATATCAGCTATCAACGCCTAAAACAGAATCGGCAAGGATCGAGGAGAGAAACAGGAGCACTAAAATGTGGCAAGAGCGGTGGAATTACTCATCCAAAGGGCGATGGACTCACCGACTTATACCAGACATCCACTCATGGATAGACAGACGACATAGGGACCTAGACTTTCATATGACCCAAATGCTTAGTGGACATGGATGCTTTAGAAGCTACCTTTTCAGATTATATTATATAGAAGACTCTGAGCATGTATTATTTTATTGCCCTCGATTTTCGAATACAAGGGAAAAGCTAAAAACCACACTCGGTGGTAGTTTTACGGTCGATAATTTAACGACACTCGTGTGTCAGTCGACTGATAAATGGAAAGCTGTCAGCGAAGCGTCAGCGTTCATAACGACCAAACTGAGATATTTTCAACAGAATAGGCGTCCGTCAGTCCGTGCAATAGAGAAGATTAAATGTCTTGTCCCTCCCACGAAGTAATACTTAATCGGTGGTTCCGTGGGAGAGTCTTGAGTTGGGAGTAGGTTGGGTTTAGCGGATTAAAGTTCCGCACTCCGGCTTTCGATGCTTCCCCCTACTCTAAAAAAAAAAAAAAAACAAAAAAAAAAAAATACGCACGCAGAAACAGTGAAAATTTAGTTTTATTTGCAAAAAAAATCTTACCCTTCAAAGCTACGCTTTCCATACTCCCTGCATCCGTCGAGCCTTCCCATGTTTTTGCTTTGTTATATGTTGTACGCATATAACGAACCTTCGAGCGTGTCAGCTTCCAGTCCACCGCAATGTTGCTCTCCTTTGCAAATCGTCTATACGACATTTGAGACGCTGGCGTCTATAATTATTTACTTCTGAGTTGTATTTTAATTAATAGATATACCTCAAAATCCCTCTTTTGTATCAAAAATTCAATCAATGACTTTTCTTCTTCAAACAGCCACTTTCTGGTTGGGATGGAATGCACCGGCTTCGCTTTTGCCTCAAAGCGCATTTAATTACTTAAATTGTATTTATTATGAATTTTTATATTACCTGTATAACATTATATTACTCCATTATTCCGAAAACCCTCGACAATAGAAAATTGAAAGAAATTTAAATTTAAACACAAATGTAACCACAACACAAAAGCAAACTGATGTAAACAGAAATCAGCTGATCAGTTATGACGAACCGAATACATAGCGTTCAGAGTTGTATTTGCGCAAACTTATTTTAGTATGCAATCCAACAATAAGTTTTTTACACTAGCATAAAAACTTATGATTTTACGATGCTTTAAGACACGTTGTAAGTACCCCAATTGAAAGCATTGAACACCAACAGCTTTATCGGAGTTTACAACTAATATATGTAATTGCAGGAAACAATAGTTGCCAAGCCATACAATGAATTTCTTTTGCATCTTAATTTAAATAGTCATACAATTTCATTCGCAAAGAATAGTTATGTGCGCACAACATGGAGGAAAATTAATTGCTTTGGCAAATTGAATGCTGACATCAACAATATTGACGCAATGTAAACACAATTATCTTCTTTTGTGACTTTCTAATTAAATATTGTGTACATACATATATGAGCTACTTGTCTTAATGAGGGTGCCATCGTAAATCAGTTTTATTCTCCAATTAAATTTCGTTAAACCATAAACATCAAAAGCCGAAATAACAGCACATTGCATTTCGCCCAGATTACACTCGAATAATGAATTCATGTTTAAAATTCATCGGAAACATAACCCGCACTACAACCTCCATATAGGTACTAATGTATCTGTATATAACTAGTAGGTGATTAAAGTCCTCATTCACTTACATGTTTGGAAATCGTAAATTGCCCACAATGGTTATGCCATTATTCGCGACTCCTACCCGCTAACGGGAAACAAATAGAAATCGGTGCCCAGCCTCATGTATGGGAGTAACTGGAGTATCACGTGATCACAAAAGATGCGTAAACGAAATAGAAACAAAAGAAACAACTGCGCTTAAAAACATTTCCTTTCCAACGTGTGTGCCCCAATAACTGCGTGCCACACCAGTCCTCATATAAATTTGTATCGATGATGCCTTTATATTTATTAACCTCAGCTATAAAACCGAAATGGAGGACAGTACAACACGGGGGCGTAGTAGAAACGAAATTGCAATGGCAGCACACTTGCAATATTATTAAAAGGAGCGTGTGCAACATTACTGCAACTGTTCTGATATATTTGTATGTATGTATGTATGTATACCCCGTTGTAGTCGCGCCACGTCGCTGCCGCGCTGGCATCGCGTCCAGTGTCCGTCCAAATTCGATTAAAAATAAGTACAACTGCAACAATATAAGCCAACAGCAGCTTCATATATTTAGTCGCATTTTGGAGCACATTCGAAGCTACTGCTCCGTATGTGTTCTGTTGCTGTTCTATTACCCGCAGGCTTCGAAATTAAAACATATCTCCTGTTTTCGGGTTAAGGACTGATACAAATTCATTGAATATTTTCCGCTTCAGGAGAAAATGCCATGAGCAATACTGCGCAGTATTTTCCATGTTAAATGCAAGTATACATGTATACACATTTACACATGTACATATGTGTGAGCAGTACAATTCACCAGCATGTACAAATGACGATATGCATTCCCCGTTCGTTCTATAAATGAGTACACGCTCACTCTGTCCAGCCGCGTTCGTGTGACAACTTTTTGACAAAACATTTGCTTCAACGCTCGAAGCCAATCAATCTTTATTGCTCTCCAGAGAAGGGAATTGAATGTCGCGATTGACCGTTGAGTGTTTTTTCATCTAAAGTGCATTGTTGTTCCAATCAACAGTTACACAAAAGGCTCTTCCTTCTTTAAAACTACATGAATCTTAGAGAGTGATGTAAAATGAAATGAAATCGTAGTTGTTACTCGTACATGACACCGCTCAGGTAGCACCGCTATAGTAAAATTTGATTGCAGTATCAACTAAAATGACGTTTATTAGATACAGTGCCTTCAAAAATAACGTTTTACCTTTACAGAAAACTGTTTATTATTAACATTTTTTGATGAAAATTGTCGCATTGTCCAATTGCATTCAATGACGCTTACATTTCGTTAAGTTCCCTCGATATTTTTAATGTGTCATGTCGTGTCGTGAAATAAAGAAACTGAGTGTCTAGTACATGAAACGTTTTGAAGCAGCCTTTCTAATGAAGCATACTCAAGCTCTTAAATGCACTATTAAAAAACCGCAAAGTATTTAAATACAGTCTGATAATTATAGAGAAACTCGAAAACTCACATGACATCTAAAAGTGGGGAATTAATCTATTGTTCCCTTTGTAGAGAAGAAACCACTGCTCAAACTAAGGGAAGCTAAACCTTTTTATTTAAAACTCGATTAGATATACATACATATTTCTAAATGCAATACATTCTACAGAGATCTGGTGTCAAGCGCAGCATTACTGTAATCAAACATCTACTTTGCATTGGGCGTAGAAAACATCAACCGTCATTGTAGCAACGTAATATTTTCAGATGAGTCAGCTTTTGTACTGTATGAATGCTACTCTGCTCATTCGGCTTATCCAACATACCTGGAAGTCGCTTCCTGTAAAACTGTGCGGAAAATTTCATTGTAAGCTGTCTTCAAAAACGTCACGCTATAATAGACAACTCGAGAGATTGAAGCATGCAAACGTCAACTAAAACAAAACAATGGATTTTATATAATTAAAAAATTTGTTCCAATAACTACTACCTACAATTTGAAAACCCAAAACAATATTTTTAGAACTCACTGTAAACTCATAAAGTAGTTGATGCAACATAATGATTTTTTTATGTCACAACCTAAGAAATGTCTTATGCTGTTATTATTTGAAATCAAATAACTTAAACTTGTTACACTTGTAAGTGTTTATAACCTACGAAAGGAAAAGTATTTTTATTTCATTATCATGTTGTTTTTAAAACAAACGGCAAAGGAATACTTACTACGTAAGAAACATATAACTAACAGGCTTTTTCCCATCTCTCATCATCCAAACATTTAAACGAGTAGTAGACAAACAGACTACACAAATATTCCACAGAAATAAATTGGTTAATAGGAAACAATTGATTTAATCAAAAATTTCTTGAACATAAAAGCAAATGACACCGTAACAGAATTCTCAAAAGCTTTCCATATAAATTGCACACGTACTTATAACCAACTTAACACGCCAAAGAGAAGTGCGTCTAAAATAAATAAAACATTTCAATCCCCAAGCAAATTAATAATAATTCATTCATATCCATTGCCCGAAAAAAATTGCTTTCCGCGTTCTTTTACGGCGTTGCCACTTCTGTCATCTGCGCTTTACTCCACTCAATGTACTAAGCAGAGAATTTTTCAGACAGCCAAGGCGTTGACTTAATATTGAAACGGATGCGGCTGCCGACCCTTAGCGGATTCGTCGCAAGACCAGTGAGTAAACCGAATCACATATTATGCTCGAGGTTGACTAGGTAATCGAGAAATTTATTCCCATCTGAAAAACAAAACTGCGAAACATGAAAACAGTGGCGGAAGAAAGTAGAGTATTTTCTCATTTCCGACCCGTAATATTTTGTGATTTCCGGACAAAAAAGGTTTACCAACTGTTGTCGTTGCACGCACACAATGTTGCCACAGCAAAGCATGACAATTGCCAGAAGGAATGTCATCACGCGGACAACAGGCACAGGCAAATACAAACCGACATTTGAATGCTTGCGATGAAGATACATGTGATGTCTAAAACTCGTTCATATTTGGGTGTATACATACAAACTCTTGTATATTTGTATATAAAAATTAATTCGGCTTGCACATTGTGGAAAGATTGTATGTTGAGAATGGAAGATTCAGTGCTGACAACACATTACGCCGTCCGAATGTGCGAGCACTTGTCACTTATACATATATGTAGATGTATGCATTTATAAATATACTATATGTCAACTGCTCTATGCCACTCTAAATATAACTGGTTCATATGAGCAGGAATCGGAAAGTAAATTCTCCATGCACTCCGCATTCTCAGCCAAGCCAATTTTTATTTATTTTGCATATAGACATGTGAGCATACATTTTTTATAAATATATATTTTCCGGTGCATATACGTATGCAGGGTAGTAATGGCAGCTTGACAAGTCGACTGCAAAAACAATGTGTTATGACGTTTGACTTGTCAGTAAAGATTGGTCTGTTTCCGAATAGAAACATGCGTCAAATTATTATGACACTGACACTGCTGACAGATTTCGCATTTATTATAGAGACCTTATACTGGAAAAACAAGGAAAGTAAAGTTTGCATTTTATTTATGCGCTTGCACACAATAAAGTATAAGCGGAAAACCTAAGATTTACTGTTTAATCCGTTTTGAGTTTTATGTTCTTTTGGACACAGTTGCCAAGTATTAGATTTACTGTCTTTCATAAATAGTACATTCTTTGTTTGGTATAAAACCGTATTTATTGAAATTTTGATATATCTCTCTATTCGAATGAATATTAAAAAAAAAATCGAAATCGCTTGTAACCACTTGTTCACATAACATACCGTTTAAAAAGAGAAAATTGCTGCCAATTATAGTAAAATAGAAGACGTAATTTTTCAAACCGATAACAAATACATTTATCATTTCTCTTTCAAATCCTGTTTATACGAGCAAAGGCAGTTCGGCACAATGTGGATGGGTTTGTTGGCAGAAGTCAAGTTTAGAAATTGAGTACTTGGTTTTAATGCCTTTTGTTTGAGTCAACAAAAAAACAATCACTTATATGATCATATACATCATCACACATATTGGTTTAATCTAAATCATTGGTATAGCAAATGGCATATGTATGGGTTTCTCTTTAGCCTAACCTAATAGCAGTCTCACACACCTTACCCAGCCCAGGATTTATCCTGATTCTTCACAGGAACTAAATTGCACTATTTAATTATGGTCTTGAAATTACGACGCTGAGATTTAAAATGGAAGTCTCAACGTTCAAATAATAAAAACTATCGAAGTATTAAATTAATCGAATACTTATACAGTCGTATAAATGAAGATTTATGAAAAACACATATATGAGGTCAGAAATGAATATATAGCTTTCACAAAAAGGTGGATGTGATTGAAAGACAATTATTATACATAGAAATAATATATACTATATAGTCATAAAACAAATTTACTGATTAAATGCTCTGTTTCAAGGCTTTGTCTAAAAAGTTTGTGAAAGTGCAAACAAGAAAACTTAAGCTAAATGTTTTTAAAAAGTATTCCGTCCGAAAAATATTTACAGTGAAATTCCCCAAGACGGACAGTCCTTATAACCGAACAGCTCCAATAACCAGACAAATTTTGTGTACACAGGTTTTTCAATCATTTTTTCATACAAATATCATTCTAATAAACGGACGCTCTGATAACCGGACGCGGACGCAGTATTTCAAGCCATTTCCATGAAAAAATTTCTCATAAACGGACAAAATTCAAAAACATCGCAAGCAAGCTTTGTTGTTCATTATAAAAATGAAATAGGGGATTCCCCTTTTAACATGTATGCACACATTCAAGCCGTGCGTGTCAAGTAAAAGGTGGTTTTCTATTCAGTTTGTCAAGTAAGTTGCATGCGAGTGGTTGCGTTCAAAGTTCGTAATAATATGGCACCGAAAAAGAAGGTACTTTCTATTAAAGAGAAAATGCAAATTATTAATGTTTTCGAAAAAGAAAAGTTATCTGTACGTGGAATTGCAAAAAGGTAAAGTATGGTGAGTCCAAAATTTAACTTGTAGGTACACGTTTCCTTTGCTTTAAAAGGTTCAATATTGGCAAAACGCAAGCTGCTGAAATTAATAAAAATAAAGAAAAAAATCATTCTAAATGGGAGTCTGGATCTAATATTCACCAAAAGCGAAGTTTCCTTAAAGAAGGCGGCTCGGGAATAGACAGGATGTGTTTTCATTGGTTCGCTAAGGCTAGAAGTCAAAAAATTCCGATTTCTGGTCCCATTTTGAAAGCAAAGGCAATGGAAATTGCAGGAAAACTGGGTGTACCAAATTTTGAAGCTTCGGATGGAGGGCTAAATAAATGGCGATTAAGGAATAATGTTTCCTTCAAATGCATATCTGGTGAAGCTGCAGATCTGAATCAGGATGATGTCGAACAGTTTCAGACAAAGCTGCAAACTCTGTTGAATGGGTACAAGCCTGAAAACATTTACAACGCCGATGAGAGTGGGCTTTTCTTTCATGCCTTACCGGACAAAACCCTCGCTTTTAAATCTGAAAAATGTATGGGAGGTAAGCTATCAAAGGAAAGACTCACAATTTTGTTCTGTGCTAATATGGCTGGAGATAAGGAGCCGCTTTTGGTTATAGGGAAAGCAGCCCGTCCTCGATCCTTTAAACATTTTCCAATTGCAAAACTTCCAGTGGATTGGAAGTCTAATAAAAAAGCATGGATGACTCGAGAAGTGATGAGCGAATGGCTGCAGCAGTTTAATCGAAGAATGAAATCCCAGAATCGAAAAATTATCTTGTTTCTAGATAACGCGGCTTCTCGTCCAAAGGAATTAGACTTGACCAACATAAAAATTTGTTTCTTGCCACCAAATACAACGGCAGTTAGCCAACCCCTTGATCAAGGTATAATCCAAAATTTTAAAACTTTGTATAGAAGCTTAGTTTTAAAACACTTGATAACTAAAATTGGCGATACAAGTTCTGCCTCAGAGCTCTCAAAATCGATTAATGTACTGGAAGCTGTGTATTTTATCAAAGCATCTTGGGATAGAGTGGAAGCCACAACAATCCGAAACTGCTTCCGTAAAGCAGGATTTTTGGAAACCTTAGAGCATCCTTCAGATTTTGATCCCGAAGATGACATTCCACTGGCAGTCTATGCTAGGCTTCAGGAAGGACTAGATTTGGCAAATGATTTCGAAGGTTTTCTCCAAATAGATCAAAATGTTTTCACTGAGGACAACAATATAAAAATTCAATTTGACCAACCAGATGATACTATGGACTTAAGTGATTCAGAAGATGAACCTTCAGAAGAAATAAGTGACCCCATAACATCATATGATGAGGCTTTAAAATTTGTTGCGCGCTTGAAACAATTTGCGAAAAATGACTACGTAGTTTTTCAGCAGGTTAAAAATATCGAGAGTCACTTTGAAAATGAAAATTTCAAATCAAAGGAATCAATGTTAAAACAAACAAGCATCACACAATTTTTTTTATCAAACTAGTCGATACTGAAATGTAAAGACTTGTACAATGTATTTAATTGATATACTTAAGTATGTATGTATATGTAATACTAAAGTATTTATATATTCTTCACTTCGAAAAATTTCTTAAATAAACTACAATGAATTTTATATGTATAGTATATATTTTTTGACCTCATCCCCTATAAGCGGACATCTCCCATAACCGGACAAAAACAATGCGCCCGTGAGTGTCCGGTTATGAGGAATTTTATTTCCAGACAGACTCACTGCTAGGATAACTTGATGAAACAACTTTTAAATTTTTACTTCAAGCTTGTCTGAATATTTTAACATTAAAGTTCATTTGCTGGTAAACTGGAAATACCCTGGGAAGCTATGAGTTTAAAAAAATCTCATAACTTCTCAAGTACTCACCTGAGAAATATACTTATACTTTAAATGACTCATTTTCACACTTTAAACAGTGTTGAGGACATTCAGATACATGAGCCCAACTGTCTCTCACCTTCATTTAAGCACATTTGGCCCCTTCATCCCATCTCACTCTCTTTATAATACGCACTGACTTTTAAGCTGTAAATGACATTTATACCGTATGACTTCATTGCATATTTATAGGCGTCTAGCACTCGCCTCAGTCGACGAGCACGACAGTGTTAGCATTTCGAAGTGGCTGCGGGAACATTATCACCGCATGCGTGCCTATACGGTACATTCATTTATGTACGTTCGTCGAAGTGACAAGCGTGACAGTGATGTCACAAAAGCTGTTACGACCGAGTTCCGCTGTGGTTGCATCATCCGAAGTGGCTGCCACTGGCATTGAATCGTGGCAGCGGTAATGTTGAGAGCTAATGACTAGAGGCGCCCCCTAACTCTGTAGGTGACATACGTTGCCAATGCAGCACGAGAAAGCAATAAAAACAAACGATACAAATGAAGTTACTCTAATGGCAGCAGCCTCTTGTTAGAAGCAGAGAAAGCTAAAAACGTAATGTGACTAAAATTTATGAATTAGCTTTAAATAGGGAGAATAATCAATTAAATACTACCATTTGAAACAAGAAAAAATTTTGTGAAACATGAGAATCATGCTTCTACAAGTACTAAGATTTTACAAAGCTCGTCACATGATCTCAAACTTGGGTATTTGATATTTGTAAATATATTTAGACTGTGGGTTATTAGACAAACAGTGACATTAGTTTAAAGAGCTCTTCAGATTTCGGTGTGAATAAAATAGATTATCACTCGATTTTTAAATAAATTTTATGCAAAAAAAAGACAAATCAGTTCGAAAGTTTCTAAATCAAGGGCATGTTTATTTTCTGTAATTTTATACAATCAACTGTACAACTTCCGAAAAAAATTTCAGATCGGGTGCCAGTAGCATATAGCTACCACACAAACTGACCTATCAATATCAAATTCTTGTATGAACTACTTTTTTATTTCTGAAGAGTATTTAAGTATATTATACAAAAATTTAGGATTAATATGTATATTGTCTCTCCTCGGACTTTCGTTTAATTTATGACGCACCATGTGCAATCTGTCAAATCCATTATAGTTTCTTAATTTATTTGCAGTCTTACTACTCCTGATTTCTCTTCTCCGTAAATTACCTCTTGCTGCTACAGATGTACGTCAAATCCTTTTGTATTACTATTCAATTTCAAGTGAATTAAATATCACCCATTGCTGTTAAGCTTGCCCAGCTTCTAGCTTCTTACCACTTATTATCGTAATGCATTCAAATTCCTGAAATATTTATAGACCGGAAGCTACAAATTTACCCCACACAACTATGAACTACAGTATGTTCCCGACATCGTTTAAAATTCTACTCGGAAGTTTCCGATTCCTGTCAACTGTTGTACGTATGTATGTACACATGTTGAACTGCTTTGGGGTATGAATTTATTTTGTCGATTAAAATATACAAGCATTTGCATGCACAGAAATTCTGAAAGCTTTCATACGGAATTTCTCCCGAGCTTCCCAAGTGTCTACTACTATCCAGTACAAACAACAAATAGAATCTGTTCGAGTTAATTAAATAAAAAAGTGTTTATAAATATTTTAATGTTTATAACAAAATCAATAAAAAATTTTCGAACAACTTATTTTTGCCAAAAAATAAAATTAAAAGTAATATTTCTCTTTGCAGGTGAGTAAAACACTTGTATTAGAGCATAATAACTTTAAACCAATCTTGATTAGAGAAAATATACGCACCAAACTCAAATCGTGTGCCTCGAATAGCATAATAATAGCTTTGTTGGGACATATTGTGCTTGTTATCGCTTTATTGTTCCAATGTCTCATTACAATAAAAGAAACAAAATTTCAGCAGCAATTTTCAAGTCCGATATTGACAATTACTATAATAACCGTTACAAAAGTCTAATCGCGTTGGCTCATTATAACCGCGCCTAGTGCGGATGTGTGTGTATTGTACAAATTTAAACGAACCAAATGAACTTAATTGGTTATGATTCATAACATATGAACTTGCCAACATTTTCAGGCATGACTACTTTAATATGTACGAAAATGTGTAGCAGGAGTATGATAGGACCCAAAGCAAAGTGGGTTTGCCAGAAATTATTGTATAATTTGAAAATATTCCCCCGATTTTACTTCGCTATTATAAACGCCCACTGTAGGAATTGAAATCTAGAAAGATAAGAATTTCTGTATGTGAGAATTCCGCAAAGACACGTCTATCACTTGCATTCGTAAGACTTGCAAGAAATTTGTTTAGCTGATGTTTATCGTCACAAAGGACTTTTTCTTGCTATATTTAAATTAAGCAAATTAAATATATCGGAAACAACAGAAGAGAAAAACTGAGGAATGTAGTGCATAATTGCAAAGAAGATTCAACTTCAAGTCTATTTTAGATACAGTTATTAAATATTATTCCAATTATATAATGTAGCTTCTTATGGTATAATTACAGCTTCATATCATAAATATTTTTTTATTTTTTGTTGTATATAACATATATTTTACAAATTGTATTATTCCAATTCAGTTGAAAAAATAAATCAAATGATGCTTCTTTATTATATGAAAAATTCTGTATTATGTGAAAATTGAAATTAAATATTTCAAAGCACTTGTTAACTGGCGGACTAGCAGGAACAGAAAACTGAAAAAAATTACTTTAAAGAGAATACTTTTACTTTTAAGAGAATAGTTAATTAATGTATACAATTTTTGTTGAAGTTTAAGAACCTTATGAACATAGCTATTATTAATTACAAATTATTTTATTTTATGTCTGAAAAATTTGCGTTACATTTTCCAGTCCAGATAAATTAAATAATGAAAATATTAATACGAAATATTTTATTATCTACCCCGCAGGCGTTGTCCTGCGTGAAATTATTTGTTTTGTAATGAAAATAAAGTTGAATTTACGCTCTGTTAAAAATCATTTGTCTTCGATTTTTCAAAATTTATTCAATGTAACAACACAACAAACAACATTTTTTGGTTTCTGTTTCAGTACGTAAATGTACAAAGAAGATGGTTTTCCAACTCGTGAGCACGTGACCACATTGCAAGATTTATGCCACACACTTCTAGCGACTTGTGTCCGGTTGATTGTCATCGCAAATGATCAAGTATCAAGTATTCTGCCCTTTGTATTTGATAGCTGCGGCACAATCAGTAGGAATCCATTATAAAACTTCGACGCATGAAGATTGCGAAACATAATAATGACAGATCCAACTTTAAGACACAAATAATGCGGCGGCATGCCAAGCCTCTCCAAAGATTTTAGAAATTCCACTGGATAATTCACGTCTCCATATTTTTTTGGTAGCTAAAATTGCGCTTGCACTCAAGCAATCGTAGTTACGATGATTTGGCCAATGTTGACATAAACATTCTTGATGAGTTCACATTTCGTTGAAGTTAATTGACAAAAGGCAGGTGGAATTTATATCAAACCACTGGAAGTATCAACCGGAGTTGTAACGCCCTATTCCAATTCTTAACTAATACGATATAAAATGTCTTCCGCAATGTAATTTTTCTTCCTATTCCATAATCCGCGGATTTTAAGGCTGATAAGTCGAAATGATCATCGCGAAAAGTGTGCGAACTTCAGTGGCATGCGAAGTAGCTATCGAATCGTCCATCGATCTATTGATTATCATGTTCCAGCAATTTTTATTGCTACCATGCTTCTCAAAAAGGAAAACGGTTCTGAATTACAAAATTAAATATCCTACAAAACGCTTTGTTGCAGTTAAAGTATCGACCTATTTTACACTTGCTAATCTCATCTCGTTTAAGGCCAATAACCGCCATTTTGCTTTCTTTGGGGACGTATTTGAAAACATATTTAATCGATTTCACTAAACTGCAATATTCAACATTGACATGAGTTTTGAATGTGAATTAGATAACAGTGGCGAATATGGTACGATCCATGTGTTGTCGACTTCGGTATTCACTCCTCTAAGTTAAATGCTAAATGCTCACCATTGTCGTCTGGTGAGCTACGCCGATAGAGTGGATTTCCATCAATACCAGTTTGCTTTTCCCAAAGAAAAGCACGTGGATAGTGTTTCGTGGATTTATTGTCAGACATACAAAACGAAGTGTGATTGTGGTGTCCGCAAGGTCCATGAACCATATTGGTTTTCATCACGTCGTATAATACTGGATCTTTCTCTGCGTTAGGAATTTCCGCAAACATGATTTTATCAATTTAATCTGGTGTAACCAATAACCACCATCCAAAGAATAATGTGTGTGTGCAGTAATCTCTATTTTGCAACTCAACAGAGCCGTTCTCGAGCCTTAGTGTTACTAACAAACGAACATTCAAGAAAAGATCTGTTTTTAGAGGTTTTCCGGCAATTATTCGAATTTTTATCGCCGTAAAAACCATCTTTGAACTTAAACGAACATTTAAAAAATTATTGGCCAAATTGGTTCAGGCGTTGTTGAGTTATGCGCTTACCATTGTATTTTACTATAACTATATTATAGATATAGTTATTACTGTCGATGGCTTCGATCTGTGTCAAGATAATACGTTATTTTGAAACTTTTCATAAAATACATATGTAGATATAAGTTAAACCCTAAAATAACATACTACATATTTATCTATAGATTAGTACTTTATTGGACATAGGATAATCTGAAACTCTCATATCATGGAAAGAATAAATAATTAGTGTGGAGAAATTAATTAATGGACTTATTAAGTCAACAAATAATTTGAAAAGCATTCATTCGAAATTTCCATTACGATATCAGCATAAGTTTGGTAATGTGAATCTGGAGAAATTATTTACATTCTTATAGTATTTGTTCAGTTAATATTTATAAGAAATTTAAAAACTTCTCAGCTGTATTCTGATTGGGTTGTAGTTGCCGGTAAATTTGTTCTGGCTACTTTAACAAGAACTATCCGCAAGTTACTGAAGCCTTTATAAAATGACTCAGTTTTTCAAGTTGATTAAATTTTTTATGCATTTACTACGTACAACCTTGAGATTTAACAATTAGAATTATTAATACTGCTTTCATCATAATACTATTTCAATCGATAATGTAAATTCCAACCTAGTTTTTCTCAACACAAAAGTTTGAAATAAGGTATTTAAGAGACAAAAATTATACTAATTTTTGGTAAAATATTCAATTAGAAAAAATAGTTCATAAACAAAAAAATTGGTGTTCATGTTTTCTTTAAAGATATTCAATGCATTTAAACTCCAAACTCGCAAATTTCAATACTCATTTAACCATTTCTGCATGCTAGAATAGATAGGTTTGCGAATTTGTTAATTTAAAAATTGTACATTAGATTTCAAATTTTCATTGTTTAATTTTTAATTGATTTTTAACTTTACATTGAAAGTTTTATTTTATTTGAGGATTAATTTTTTTTTTTTTTTTTTTGTAATCCCAAATACGAAATTTAAAAAACATACCTCAAATGTGAGTTCAATAATGTTTTAAACCTTTTTTTCAACCATGGAAATAGAGAATGAACAAAAATGAGGAAATGACTAAGTTGCCTGTAAATGGTATCAGATGGATGCCTAGCAGCTATTATATCTCAAATAAAATAACAATTTCTATTAAGTAACTAACAATAGTGGTAACATATTATACTTGAAAGAGCAAGTGTATGTGTATTATCAAATTTTATTTTAGCAAATAGTGCAATAACTTCAGTATTAAAGCCATGAAAACCAGCAAACTGATAACCAATTAAAATACGTCGAAGGATGCGTTGAAAGCCATTGCAAAGCGTAAGTTACTCCGCATTGCGAAATTCAAAAATATGCCCTAAGACTTTGTCGAAAGAGTCGTAGAATGTGCAAACATACTCAGTCAGACCGTTGCATAAGCTTAGCGAAAATCAGAGAATAAAAATCCGAATATTCCACAGCGTAAAAATATTGAAAGCTTTACATACCAACACTACAGTAGTTCTATGCCACTCAGCAGGACGTTGCCGAAAAAATACATTAAAATGAGTAATATCAGAGATACAAAAAAATAGCGAACTAAAATGTTAAGCGCCTCGCACAACACCAGCAGAGTTGTTGATTTGCTAGCGCAAATTATATGCATAATTGGCGTGAAAAGTTAAGTTTGGCGGTTCACCCACTGACCGAAGCTGGATGCAGCTGTCTTTCACACCATTAATTTGCAGAGTCATTTCATTTTTATTTTTCGAGCAAAAAGTAATCTTAACCCCAATCCGGGCATTGTAAAGAACGTGTAGCACAGCACACACAAGGAACCGCCGACAAATATGCTCTAATAATTTCGCATTTTACTTGCAACTAAATGTTTCCCAGCGTTGCTTGGATTTCCACTTAACTTACTGACTTTCGCCAGCTACTGAATCTGAAGTGTGATTGTGACATAAATGAAAAATTATTTTGATTCACTTTGCTAGCGACCAGCAAGCAGCAGACATCAAGACCGTTACATAAATCCAACAAGATTGTAGCACGCCAAAGACTAGGGCCCGCATATTTCAAGCATTAAGGACCATCGCAGTGCTGCTGGACAAGCTCAAGCGACACGAAAGCCAAATCACGAGTACACATATATATCATATATATACACACAAATTGATTTGTTTTTTTTTCTTTTTAGACTCTGAAATAGGCATTGCTACGGCGTTACACAACAACAGTTTCGTTTCTCACTTGCTGTTACTCCTACAGAGCTGTGAAAAGCTTTTGTAACAAATTCTGATGTTAGGTAAATTGTTTTCTCATCCTTTTATTACATGTATGTATATACCGTTCTTAATACATATTGCTCTTCTAAGAAGCGTATGACGCTGAAAATTTATGCAAAACTCAAGCCGCATTTTAGCAGCAATAAAATTATTTTCCCTTGCACTTCGCGCCGTCCTTTCTGCTCCGAAATGGTTGCGCGCATAAAATGTAAATATAAAATGCAATATGCAAGGCGTCGAATTGTAATTTATAATAAAGCGCACAAACGATTTATTCACTGCATAAGTAGAGCTAGACTTGCACCCAACGTATGCAAAGTACATATTATTTCATAAAATGAAGGCGCGGCATCTTCAAAATGGTCATTGGATACATACAAAGTGTTAATTAGTGAAAATTGAAAGTTCACCAATTCAGTTTCGTTTTCCTTAGCTAACTTCCATTTTCCTCGCATCACTGAAGGTCTAAATAGTATCGGTTTTTATTTAAAAAAAAGAGGAACTTTCGCTTCTGCTGCTGTCGTATGCACAACAACGTTATCCGTCTCTAAGAAACTTATAATTTTCTTCGAGCGCATAATATTCACATTTCAATTTCACAAGTCCATTAAGAACGCATTTACCTCCACCAACTTCGACACCTGATTCGGCCAAAATCCTTTCAGCGTCCGTCCCCATTGGCTTATCGCTTAATACCTAAGATGAAACCGCGTATTACAAATTGGAAATTGATAGTCATACCAACTGCCCGGGTAATGTTAATCGCCTGCAATAGATACGAGAACTGAAACTGAAAAGAAATTAACAAATAAACAAAATACAGCCACGTGATATGCAAAAACAATGCTCAATTGCTAAAATTACTGAGCAGCTGCTGAAACACAAAATATTTGTGTACTTGTGGGAAACCATGGTAGGCATACAAGTATCAATTGCTGCCTGGTAACCCCAGCGATTTTAAGCTTATCACCACTTCATATCTGCTCAAAAGTTTATGCTGTGGAAACTTAACCATTCAGCTGGCTTAGTTTTCGCCCCAGCAGCTTTTCTTGAGCAGTTATACGCGAGCACAAGGTTGGTGGGGGCAAAATCGACAACGAATGGTGGAATTTAAGGCTGCGGTGTAATTAAGGAATGTCCGTGGCTAAGCGAGTTCGGATGTGTTCCACTTATACGATTTGCATTAAACCTCTAACTGCCAAGAGATCGAATTGCTAATGAATGATTGTAACGATAAAGACGGTATTAAAAATATATGAATTTTTTTTTTTGTGCATAGATTTCATTTATATGTAACCAATCACTCAGTTATGTGAACAGACATTTTATACTATATAATACACAATGTAATATAATACAATTTTTCAAGGAAATATGTGGTGGTGGAAATATTTGGATCCCAGTGCCCATATAAATATCGAGAAATATGAACTCTTAATAAAAAGCTTTTATATATAATGGGTGATCCTTTAGGGGTAGTTTTTACAATAGCCTTTTTTGACAAATTATTCGTAAGTCGTGTCAAGCTGTAATATTATTTTCGTTCAGTACTGTTTGGCATTTTATTATGAAAGGACCTACGCCTGAACAACGTTTACAAATCATTCAACTTTATTCCGAAAATTCACGTTCTGTAAAGAACGTGTTACGAGCGCTTCGCTCAACTTATGATCAGCATAATCGACCTATTGAGCGTACTATTCACAACACCATCACCCATGTTGAAACCCAGCAGTCATTATTGGAAAATATTGGACCGAATAGACCACGTCCAGCACGCAGTATAGAAAATGCAGCCGTAGCTGAGAGTGTACACGATGACGGTGGATAGTCGATTCGGCGCCGTTCGCAGCAATTGGGACTGACGTATGGAACGACTTGGCGTATATTACGTCGAGATCTTATACTGAATAGAGCGTGTGCAAGAACTGATGCCGGTCAATCTTTCCAAGAGTGTCCATCGTTTCGCTCTCTGGGCTCTTGAAAAGTTCAAAGAAGATCCAGCGATGAGCGATAAACAAGCAAAATTTCCGCATTTGGGACGAAGAGCAACCTGAAGAGATCCAAGAGCTTTTTTTATCCAGAACAAACGGTTTGGTTATTTCTTCAAAAAGGATGCCGGGGAGAACGTAACTGTCAATGGCGACCGTTATCACGCCATGATAACCGACTATTTGATGCCTGAATTTGAAGCTTGTGATTTCGGCGATATTTACTTTCAACAAGACGACGGCATTCAATGAATTTATTGAGAGAACACTGCGATGAGCAAATAATTTCACGTTTTGAGCCGGTCGATTGGCCACCAAGATCGTGTGATAGCCCACCATTATTGCTTTTTCCTGTTTGAATTTGTGAAGTCTAAAGTCTGTGAGGATCAATTCCGATTCGATTCAGGCCCTAGAGCAAAACATCACGTTTGTCACCGAGATATAGCCGAGGTCAAGATTTGAAAGAGATAGTCTTTAAAAAATAAATGCCAAAGTATGTTCTTTCGAATTATAATAAACATTCCCCATTATATTTGAAATTTGTTTTGTTTTTTTTTTTCTTTAAAAAAGTAGGGAACCCTTTAGTATTAATAATAAGAAAGTTATGAATTTAAGCAGAACAAAAATGTCCCAAAGTAAGACCTGTTGTCAATAGCATATACACCAATAAACTGACATCTGTGGAAAAAACAAAATAAATTTTTTTACTGCTACTTCAAAAAGAACAAACATTTTCATTTTTCGTTAATAAGTATCAACTGAAATGCAAAGAACTCCAGTCTATTGAATTCAATAGCGGTTGTGTCGCTTCACTGTGCCAAACACAAGTGTAGTATATCCATATGTATGTGAATCTTAATATGTAGGTATATGACGCCAAACAAATTTATAGAAATATTATCAGCCACCGCTGTCCGTTCTGACGGCACTTAAACTCTTTACGATATTCTCGATGGCTTCCAAGTTGTGAAGACAGTTTTTGCATTATTAATCACCACCTACGCTCACTTGAAGTCAAACGGGCCCATTAACCATATAACATATATTATATCAAACATGTCTGAGCCATTAAAGGGTGACATAAACTGTTAAGCAACAAACGACCATGTGTAAACATGTGTAAGACTATTCTTCAGTACATGCAGTGAGTCGGCAGACCATTATTAATACAATTCAGTTCATAATTATTACACACAAACGTCATTGAAGAAAAGTGCCAAAAACAGCTGCTCCCATTTAGCCTTACTCGATTTGCATAATGCTTGAAATGCCGATCCTTTCCTTTCAGTTAAATGTAATCAATAACTGAAAATGTCGACGGACACTGACAGTTAGCCAACAACACCAAGACCTCAATGATGCCTACTTGTGTTCTCCAACAAATACATTCACTTCAAAAAATATCGACAATTACATATATATGTACATATCCATGCGAACAAACTTATTATATATGTATGTGCTATCGCTTATTTTACTTACTTGAGGTTAATAGAAAGTTATTCGTAGACAAATGTAAGTGTAGTGCCATCACCTTCTGGTGCTGCAGCCAAACGAATCACCAATACAACGTCATACGATTTCTAGCATGCTGCTCTAAATATCCTTTTCATTGTTTCAATCGGGCTACATAAGGTGCACGCTCGTCCGTCTACAACAAGTATGAATTGTGGTTGTCGGTATGCTCGAAACTTTTCGCTTTGCGGATATTTTGGTTGTGCGCTCTTATTAGCTGTATGAGTTCACCACTGAGCAGTCAAACAACCGTTTAGGTGGCAGCAACTGTTCAGTGCCTACTATAATGGCTAGAAAATGGTGATATACCTACATTTGTACGTGTGTGATAGCAACAAAAATCGATCGAATGTTATTACAGTATTCAAAGTCAGTTACAGTAACATGAGCATTAACTCCATATATGACTAAGAAATTGTCTGTACTTAGGCAATAAATGTTTATGCTCAGGTGTGCCCATTTATGAACGACATACTGAGCTTGTAAGCTCTTATAAATGCACATAAATATTCTCATGTGTGTGTGTGTGTACGTTCAAACTATCTGATTGCATGCCAGTGCATAAGTTTGCTTTCACTTAAATATTTATTGATGTTGGTTGTTTAGTATCGCTGCTGCATTTGCCAGTTGGTGACCATTTGTAACCAAGATAGTTGTTGTGGCTGAGTTTTTAGTAATGGTGAGCTTGCAGCGACAGTACATATATAAACGTACAAACAAATGTATTTCCTAAAATGTTTCCTGCTTTCTACCAAGCCATTTGAAAGTTGCATGCAACACAACTGGAAAAACAGGTATATAGAATATAAGCGTATTGTCTTGCCTTATTTGTGTTTGCTTTAACCACATCAGTGCATATTTGTGGGCATTTAAGTGGCAAATGTGTAACCACAGAACATCACAGACCGCAATAGTTGTTGTCTCACATACATAACTTCCAAAAAATATTAAGATTATTACTTTCATTTCGAAAAATTAATTTTCTTAAAAATATTTCCAAAATATTTATTATGTCACCTCATTGGATTCCTAGACCTTGCAACGAAATGTTGATTTTAACGAACTTTTTCATGAGGATCTAAACCACGGTATAATATATTGGTATATATTATATAACTCTATATCTGACTCTTTTAGTTTTAGGACTTACAAACAACCGTTATGTGAACAAAACTATAATACTCTCTTAAGCAACTTTGTTGCGAGAGTATAAAAATGGAATGAAGCCATTCATTCAATCACAACCGTCATCGCATAAAACACACTATTTACTGCATAATAATCTACAAAGTTTTATTTTGGTTCACGATATTGATTATCCTTTTTCCGACGTTCGATTATTTGTATGTAGGTTAAATGCCATTTGACTGAGCTCCGTACAGTAACTGGTTTCTCACAAGAGGTCTGATAAACACTGTTTTAGTCACTCGAACTTTGTGATGATTTTTGTATGCCCTCAATGTAGTTATAGACAAAATTATAGGTGTGAGTTTAGCTAGCACCAATTTTTCGTCAAATAATACTTTTTATACCATTATATTTTTACGATGAAGGTGAATGAGTACATAGAGCGTCAGTACCAGTGCAGTATAATTTTATAATATTTGCTTCATTTAATTGGGTTGGTCAATGAAATAGGTGTGAGTAATATTAAAAAAATAGCAATTGTGGCGGAAACCAATAAAACTTTGGAAATGATGACCCACAGTCGAAATCGGATGAAAACCGCGTTCACTCCCCATATAACGGTATTCTTAAAAACAACTAAATCTCGATAAGTCATTAAGAAAGTCGGTGTGAGAATTGAACGATGGGCGCGGCACCGCCCACTTTTTGGTGAAATCCCTTATATCGAGATCCGACTTACCGATTTCGACAAAAATTTGTTATGTTGTATTTTTCTCATATCTCTATGTCACGTTGTAAAAATGAGCGAAATCGCTTCGTTTCCAGTACACAATTCAAGAAACAATTAATATAACGGGATAAAACTTTGCACTAAATATGTATCACCTTATGAGCAAAAATTATTTAAAGCTGTGCAAGCCCCTATGTACCGAATATTTAGACCCCAGTAGCGATAGTTGACCTTTGATCGAAAATGTCGATAAATGTGTGATAAATACGAGGGCTGCTATATATATTTCTGGCCTAATAATGAAAATAGGCATATTTATCAACGAAAATGGTTTTTTTTTTCGTTGGATTTGGCTCGTCTTGGAACACCCACACGGTCGATTGCTGTTTTGTTTCGGGCTCATACGCATAGATCCATGATTCGTCACCTGTGACGATCTTATAAACGTCTTTTGAAGCACCGCGATCGTATATCTTTTTTTTTGCAGCATTTCTTTACATCAATCCACACGAGCCTTTTTTGAGCGATTGTCAAATTGTGCGGGATCCAACGAGAACAAACCTTTTTTACGGCCAGGTGTTCATGCAATATCGAATGTATGCTGGTGGGAGAAATGCATAGGCATGCCTCTATCTGAAGGTATGTTAAGATTAAAAGATCACCTCCTGGCTGCAAATCATCCAATGGGCACGGGTCGCATAACACCCTGGATTAGGAGGTGGTAGCTCTTGGTCACCGCGCACATGCGGCTTCCGCCAGCCCCCAGGAGAGATCCTTTTCAGCATCACCCCTGGCGGCTGGGAGATGCCGTGCTGTGCTGCGGTTTAAGCCTCTGCACCACGACAAGGTGCCTACCATTCGCAGAGGGAAGGTATGTTACATGACGGTCTTGCATTATCAGTTCACGTACGGCATCGATGTTTTCTGGCACAACGGCTGTTTTTGGACGACCTTCACGGAATTCGTCTTTGAGCAAGCGTCGGCCACGATTGAATTCATTGTACCCGTTTTTCACAGTGCCATAGGATGGTGCTTCATAGCCATACAAAGATTTTAGTTCATCGATGCACTCTTGTCGTGATAATCGACGTCGAAAGTTGTGAAAAATGATCGCACGAAAATGTTCATGAGTTGATTCCATTTTTTGGCCGAGATGATTCTTTTAATTCCCTGTAAATACAACAATTCACGATTAAATGACAAAACGTTCTGAGTGATGTTATACTAAAACATGTCAAACTTTCCAATGGAAATGTCAGATTGCACCTGGCAACACTTAGTGTTGCCTAGTCCAGAAATATATATAGCAACCTACGTATAACTGAAATTAAGCGATAATCCTTCTCTTATATGTGAATTATCTCAGTGAAAATAAGAGAGCGTGTTTTGCACATAACATTGTATCAAAAAATGCAACATATTTGAGCAAAAACTTGGCCTAGCTCGCATATAACTAATATCAGGATTTTCGAACACCCGGTTGACTTTACTCTAGAAGTATATGACTAGTTTTACACCTTAAAGCCTTTGATTTTTGCAACTAGCAAAAGTATTAAATGTTCGGTTGCACCCGAGCTTAGCCCGCCCTTCTTTACTTGTTTATTATTATTTTAGTTTTAAGTAACTCACTTCATATCCGATATATGCGGTATAAAAGCACCTAAAATCGTTCTGTAAGGTATATGGGAACTACAGGAAGTATTGACCTGATTCAACCCATTTTTGTGACACAGACACGCCATTGTCAGGAAAGCATTATCCCTGAATTTCAATTATATATCTCGCACATTGACCGAAATTTGCTTGAATTAAAATCTGCTGTACGTAAATTAAAAAAAGCGCTTAAACGTGAGGAAGAATTGAACACCGAAATGTATATAAAGAAGCTGTGTCCAAATTCAAACAAGCACAATTCCCTTTGGAAAGCACAAAAATCCATGAAGCCACCAACTGACTCCAACATGCCTATACGAGACTTGGGTGGAAATTGGGCTCGAAATGACGAGGAAAAGGCTAATTGCTTTGCAAATCACCTATAAAAGGTATTTCAACCCAACTCGCCAAAGAACAACTTTAAGCTGTCAATCTTACCCAATACAGCTAAAGAGTCGCTCAAGTCTCTTAAGACTTCACCTTCTGAAATTATTGGTATCATCAAAGAACTTAATCCAAAAAAGTCGCCGGGACATGATAATATTTCCCCAAAAATGCTAATTGAGTTATGTACCAATTATTGCTGTAGAGGTGCTCTCTTTGCTTTTCAATGCAATTCTTAGTTTCGGATGCTATCCAATTTCATGGAAAAAGTCGCAGATTATCTTGATAGATAAACCTGGAAAATACTTAACACAGCCGTCTTCATATAGACCAATTAATCTTCTACCCTGTCTTTCAAAAGTATTTGAAAAAGTATTACTATCAAAGATGTCTCCTTTCCTCCACGAAAATAATACAATACATAGCACAATAGTAAGCAAGTAAATAGAATTACTAACGAGATAAGGAAAGCATTTGAGCACAGGGAGTACTGTTCAGCAATATTTCTAGATGTAGCGCAAGCGTTTGGTAAGGTGTGGCACGAAGGTCTTTTATATAAGATTAAAAAAATTCTACCTTTAGAATTGTATAAAACATTGGAGTCTTATTTAAAAAATAGAAAATTTGTAGTAAAAGTGGGAGACTTCATATCTGATGAATGACAGATAAGGACTGGTGTACCCCAGGACAGTGTTTTAGGCCCAACACTATACATCATATATACAGCTGTTCTTCCAACGTTATAACTCACGAACGACTTAAAAGAAACAATAATTAATCAAACACGTGTTAGCGCGTGAAATGAGCTTTCCAAAAAAGTATAGCATGAGCCGATGCGACGAATAAAACTAGAACTACGCGCTTTCAGCGGCAACTAGACTTTTTTAACAACATAATATATAGTGAGCCGTAACAAATGACACATTTTAGCATCAAGAATATTAGCGGAGCATTTAAGTTCTGTCGAAGAACGGCTAGGGAACTGGCGTATAAATTTGAATGAACAAAAGTGTAAGCATATTACATTTTCGCTAAGACCAAAGATGTGCCCGACAGTAAAAATAAACAATATTTTAGTACGCCAAGCAAACGAAGTAACACATCTTGGTATTCACCTAGATAGAAGGCTCACGTGGAGAAAACACATCTCTAGTAAAATAACATATATGAAGATTAGAGCTGCAAATTTAAATTGGCTTTTAAATAAAAACTTCAAACTTAGCCTAGACAACAAAGTGTTTTTATATAATGCGGTCATAAAGCCGATTTGGATGTATGGCGTTCAACTGTGGGGTACGACCTGTGCAACTAACATTGATTCATATATTACAAAGATTTCAATCAAAAATGCTTAGAATAATCACGTGTTCACCATGGTACATGCATAACGAAAATATCCATAAAGACCTTGGTATCCCTATGGTAAAGAAAGAAGTAGAAGACAGCAGAATTAAATACATATATATCTAAACTCCGAGATCACCCAAACCCTTTGGCTAATGCTTTGGTACATTCCTGCGACCAAACACGACTTAAAAGAAGAGATATGCCTGCGTATGAAAGAGCGACATATCACCAAAACAGCTCAATCTTTTGCTTGAGCCTGTCTAGTTTTTAAATAGATTTAAGATTTTATAACTTATTGTTAGGCTTTAAGAAAAAGCAGATCCAATAAATAAAATAAGTTTGAAAAAAAGTCAACTATAGATCTTTGGGTTTAAATATTCGGTAACTAGGGGCTTGAACAGTTTTTGTTGGATTTGAAATATTTTTAGTCATAAGATGGCATAATCTAAAGGCATTATTTGTGTAAAGTTTATAGGCGTGGTTGCAGTTTTTTTCCCTCAATTTTCGAACCGTTATATAGGAATATGAGATCAATGTCACGTACCAATTTTGATTGAAAGGACCCGAAATATGTGATTTTATCAGTTTTTACCCAGGCTCTGATCATGATATCTTGGGTGTAAAGTTTTATGTCCCTGTCGAATTTCGTTATTGATTTATAGCACTTTTTTAACTGTACCATCATATGGGGAGTGGAGATAGTTATCTTGCGATTTCATCCGTTTCTACACTTTCGATAGGAATTTTTCGATAAGGAATTTTTCTTGAGCAAATTTAGTTTTTTAACTTAAGTCGAAAGGAAATATTTACATTAAACCAATTAGAGGGCGAGACGCTGTGCTAATTTAGAATTCTTTATCTTAATTTAGAGCTCACAAAACAACAAAGCAACAGTTATTTGGAGACAGATGCGCAAAAACCTATTATTATTACTCAAAAGAGAAGAATTTCATGAATATTTATACCTGAAATACAGATTTAATAAATTGTTAAATACCTCTTAAGGGGTTAGGGGTAGTCAGAATTTTCAAAATTTTTTTTTTTTTTTTTTTTGCATTTTCATAAGTGTAATATCTTAAAAATTTCTGTGAAAGTTTCACGTTGATCCGATAATTAGTTTTTGAGTTATTCGACAAATAACAATGAGAGCTCGGGCACTTCGCTAGTGTGAAACTAAACGCATTTTTCTCAAAACTGTGTTTTTTGAACTGGTGACAGCTGTAACTCGAAAACCGCTCAGTAGATTTTAATGAAATTTATACAGCTTTTAGAATACATAATAAACTCGGGCCTGATCGAAGGATTTTTTCCAAAAATTTAGACAAAAATTTCCTGAGTTATTAATTTTTGAAAACAAAAAAAAAATCTTTCGATCAGGCCCAGGCGATCTATTTATAAAACTAATTTTCTATTGGAGACATAAGTCTTCAAGGACTTATGGTTGTCACCGCAAGTACCTTTTTTTGGAACTGGGTCAACACAAACAACTATAACTTTGGAAACTAAATTTTTTTTTGAAATTTTCGTGACTTCACGTCAACACATTCTTTAATAATGCCATATTACTACTTTTGTAAAATAACACGATTTATAGCAAAAAAAATACTGAAAATTCTCATTTCTTCGTGCCTTTGACTACCCCTAACGCCTTAAATGAAACGAAAATTTAAATTTTCAGGACGAAGTCACGAACGAATATATTTTCCTATTAATCACTCTTTTTATTTTTTTATTTAACACATTTAAATTAGATGTATAATTCACTTTCCTTGTAAATCACCATCAACCACAGATGTCTTGTTGTTGCTAAAGATTTAAAGTGAATAAGAATACTTGTACCCAGCATCCCGTTACCACTTAAATATTCGAAAACCCTGTCAATCACCTTCTGCATAGCCCCTTACGATAACGTCCCAAAGCTATAAATTTCGACAACACAAGTGCGCATTCATTCACCGCAAGTACACAAGCACAAACAGTGTGGTATAGATATCAACTGCAGTTGCATTCGAAAGCAATATTTAATTATATTCGCCGTAGACATCGAGCAGCGCCTATTCGTTTGTGGCGTCTGGAGAGCTTTCAATCAATTTCATGTCCAATCTTAACAAATTTGATGGGTAACCAAAATAACCGAAGTAGCGACACAATAAAATACTCTCAGGTATAATAAAACATACAGAATTGGTCCAAATGTACTTTTATACAATGTATATGTGAAGGCAACAACCGTCTGCATGTATATACTATATGTATGTGTGTGCGTTCTCCATTATTGGAAATCAATATTATAGCTTAAAAACGAAAAATATTAACTGCCTCTTTCATACTCCTGCCGCCCAGAGAACCCACGAGCGCATGCAAAGAGAGCATGCATTTAAATTAATTACATATGAGTACATGTGGAGCAAGGGATATCCTTTTACAATCTCTGATAAATCGCCTCTGACACAACAACTACTGATTGATTGACGAATCGGCAAATGCGACCAATAAGCACTTAAAAGGTCTCTCAAACCACTTTGTTATATTGTCCAAATGCCATTGATCAACTTAGGGACCTAAATTAATGCCGCAAGCAGTCAGCGGTCGGGTAACAACAACATTGCGTGTTCAGTTGTAGAATGAATACCAGCTTGCAATACTAACTCTGCCAACTAAAATTGCACGTATGCGAGATTTCTATTTCATCGGCGAAGCATACTCTCCGACTTTATGTCAAACTGAACTGCAGCCAAGACCAAGAACAAGATTTGCAATATTGCAATAGTTCGTTTTAAATTTTCAGTTTAATCGTGCGTAACATTTTGTGGTAGCCCCATCGTTATTTCTTCATCGAAAGTCGTCCGAATCAGTAATACATAGCTTAGAGAATTAAACAGAATTATAGTTTACAATGTTAAATAAATTGTCAAAATGAGTAAGTCTCCGTTGAATGCCTTTGATTATTGTCGTAAAGCTAAATAGCAACTTGTCTGTAAAGAGGTTCCGTAATATAGTTTTCGGTTAACCACTTCAGTTGGCTGTAATCAGTAGAAACTATGAATTTTACAGGTATAATATTTATTTAAATTCCTACCGAGCTTACCCCATTTATTTTTTGATTTTTTTAATATTTACAATTTTTCAAAACGACGCTTTATTCCTATTAGGGTAATTTGTCATGGATATTAGGAATATCATTTTTGAAATTGCAAACCATGTATTGGATCGTTCACTAAGTAATTTTATAATTTCATTTTTTAGTAAAATTTAGACACGTTTTTATTATTGCGTAAAAAATTTAATGAAATTATTTATCCTATTTATTTGATCCAATCCCTTTTGCCATATTTTGCAAAAGAGATTGATTTCACCTCTTAAAGTTTTTGATTCTTGCTCACAAGAAACTGGTCCAAGTGGTTTTTGACATCCTGATTTCCATCCTAAAAATTTTGCAGAACCCGGGACAATTAATAGTCCGAAGATACCAAGTCTGGAGAATATGGTTAGTGTAGCTCCCATTCAAGCTGCAAAAGCTTTTGGCCAGTCATCGAACTTTTATGAGTTCTCGCAATGTCCTTTTCTATTGATCAATTCTGGCCTTTTCAATTGAATCCTTCTCTGATTTTGTCCAGCTTTCATAATACACATCAGAATTAATCGTAGTATTGGCAGGCATTCTTGTAAACAACCCACTTTTCGTCTCCAGTAACATTACGATTCAGACATTGTAGTTAATGCAACGATGCAAATTACGTCAAGCGATTACAAACGGTGACGTTAGACAAATATAATCTTTCAAGTTATTATTCGACCATTTGCATCGACCAGCGACTTTATTTCATCCACATCGGCTTAAAAAACCCTCCAGAACGCGTTGCATCTTCAAGTTAGAAACTGCGGGAATGAAATTTTGCAAACCAATTCGGCTTCGGTCAACATATCGTCTCCATACACCCCACGTAAGTTTCAGCTTGCTTGAACTTTTGATAATATGGTATAATAGTGAAATATGCCGAAAATGCTGTTATTCCATCTTATATGAGAAACCAAACAAAAACCATTCCAAACAAGTAAGGGAGGGCTAAGTTTGGGTTTTCGGTTAACATTTCATTCTCTTGCAACTTGCACGAATCGAAGCCAGGAAAAAACTTTAAGGTGTAAAACCAATCAAGTATTGGTTCGATTCAACCATTTTTGACATATTTACTTACTATTATAAGAGAAGGCTCATTCCTTATTTTCAGTTATTATATCACACATTCACCGACATTTTCGATCGAAAGTCAACTATAGGTACCTTGGGACTTAAGGAGTTTTTGTTAGATTTAAACAATTTTTCACCGTAAGGTGAAAACCACTAAAGACAATTTTGTACAAAGTTGTGTCCCGTTATATTAATTACTTCTTGATTTAAAAAGTGGGTGGTGCCACGCCCATCGTCCAATTTTCACATCGGCTCCCACAAAGCTTTCTCATACCAGCATGATGGTAAAATAGTTAGTTAAATTAGTTATTGATTTATCATGTCTTTAGTAGTTTTAAACAGTACCGTTATATGGTGGTTATCTTCCTATTTCATCCATTTTCACACTGTCAGTAGAAGTTGCTATACGAGTATGATATAACTCAGCAAATATAGTTGTTGTAGCTTTAATGGGTTAGGAGATATTTCAAACAATTTTGGTCACAGGTGCCCCTTGCTACTGCAATCCTATGATTAATTTACAGCATTATATCTTTATTTGGAATTTAGTTATGGCACTTTATACGTATGTTTTCGGTTAATAGCGAGGAAAGTACATACCAAGTTTCTCAATTTTTGCTAAAGTTACAGCTGCCACGGACGGACAGGCAGACAGTCAACCGGATGTCATCCTGATAATCTATATAATCATATATCTATCTACATTAGTTTTAGGTGATATACGTACAACCGTTAGGTGAACAAAACTATAATACCCTTTAGCTGCTCCAATATATATCGGTAAAACGGTTAAGTGTGAAGTTGGTTGCAAAAAAGTTCAATAAGATCGGCTGCTGTCATCAAACGAAATTACTTAGTGAAAGATCCAATGTAAAACCCAGTTCAATCCATCAGAGTACTGTGTTACATCCATTCAGGATGTTTTATAAAATTTTACAGCCTTGTGCACTCCAGATAACTCATTTAAACCAAAGTCATAAGGTTCCTTTAGGTGCATTTGCAATTCTTATTCTTTTTTTTCTGAAGAAAGGACAAAATGAAAGCAATGGAAACTATTTATGCGCATCTACAACAAAACATAACATTATTGACACTTTCACAATACTTTTCAACTTACTCATTCATCTGTTTCCCTCTCCACAGGCGAATTTGTTGTTTGCATCTGATAAGTTTACCCAATTTACTCAAAGTGCCACAAGAAGCGGAATATGAAAGCAAAGTAATCAATAAATTAGAAATTTATAAGTTATCCACTTCATCAGGGTTATTTTTTAGTACTAGTCTGACATGTGGGTATATTTATTTATGGTCATGCAATCACAAAACGACCCAACTCAAAATAACAATAAAATTAATAATTTTTTATTATTTTATACCTGGGAATAGAAAATGAAGAGCAAACAAGACTGTCTGTCTTGAGGTACTAAGTTTATTAAGTTAACCAATCCAATAACCCCACTCACATAATTTGCCTATAACATTTAATTCATGGAATTTGTCTCTCTTCTGAACCTATGACGACTGATTTCGAGTATTAAACGAAAAGTCAATGTCTCTCTCGAATTTAAGCAATTCAAATCATTGTCTACAGGTCTCTTCGTAATAAATTGTCTTTATTGCCTATGGCAAAAACAAATATAGTACAAAATTTAATATTGTCGGGTTTGAAGATTCAAATAGTAACAGTCGTAAGCAAGATTTGTTGGGGATAAATAATCAGGCAAATCCTCAATAAGAGTACAATTAATTTATGTAGATTCCAAAAGCGATAAAAATACAAATGTAGAAATTAGACTGCTCGGATGTCGGGCTGCCAATTTAAAAAAAACGAGTGTAAATTTTAAATATTATCACCACTGCTGTTTCATTATGTTTCAGTTCTTTTCATTTTTGTGATTTAGTTCATGTTTACATTGAAAATAATTGAAAAGTTGTTGTTCCCTTCATCGTTTTTTTATGCAATTATTCCACTTTTTTATGTCTGTTTCCATAGTTTTTATCATGATGATGACACTTGAAATGTTAAATTGCAGGTGACACTGACAGCAATGGCCAACATAACAGCGACCGAGCCTTGTTACTCACTCGAATAATTCAATGCCATTGCAGAGTAGAAACTTTTTTCATGACCGCTTTTACTGCTTTGATTGTTCGGCTTGATGAGGCGACGTTGTTTCTGCTCTTAGTGTTGTTGTTTTAACTGCATTTGAAGATAAATTGCACAGAACATACAACACAATCGCAAACTTAAATTCAAAAACAAATACAAATATAGCAGATAAATATTTCGTTCGGTACGCGATTTTACAAACTTGTGACAAAGCGCTTGGGCGGAGAGCGCCGGTGCTGCGCGTGATGTGAGGAACATGTGCTCATGTCACTTTTTATTACGCCACCAGGTCGAGCAATGCACAGTGGATCCGCTTGTATGGAACAGCGGCCAAAAATACTTTTCTTGACATAGCGGGTTGAAATTCTTTCCAAAAATAAAGATAAGAAATAATAAAACAATTTGACTAGTCAAACGACTATATCCAATAGCTCCCATAGGAATGATCGAAACAAACTTAATAATTTTTTTTTTTAATAAAACTGAAATTATTTTATCTACATTGCAGTTATATTTTTAGAAAAATGTTGTACGTATACATACATATCATCAAAAATCCAATATAAAAAAACAATAAAAGAAAAATTTAGGGAACAAAAATTATATAGAATCATCTAGTAATTCATAAACAGATTTCAACAAAGTCGACTTGTCTTTTTTTGGAAGTTGTCTCTATCCTGTCATAAAGGGATCTGAGCGCAACAATAGTGCATTAATGACATCTGTGTTTGTTAAAGTACGTAATACTTTCCGACTGTGCTGAAGTCTACATTTTTTATTTCCTTGTTATTGGACTCTGCAGCTTCCTCGGAAAGCTCTCCAATCGACACTAATGCATGCTCTATCACAGCAGAACCATATATTAAAACCTTGTGAACGGTTGCCGGCAAATAGTACCATGGATATGCAGTTATCAGATCTTTAGCTGTATCCAGCGCGTGGAGTTTAAATTTTTCCGCATTAATTTTATACCCCGATGCCATTGCTTACAATAATGTTGCACATCTATGAATCAAACATTCATCAATTCCTGTGATTTCCTGCGATATTTTCATCGTTGGACGAGCCTCTACCTCCATCTCTAGGTTTGTCCACTATTATACCCATTTTTTCGCGAAATTCCGTCTGAATTTGGTTTTTTCTCTCCAATACTTTACTTTTCTTCTCTGTGTCTCTTACTTGCCACATTTTGACCTCTAGTTTATATGAAACATGTAAAAAGTATTCAAAGAAGCGTATGTATGAATGCAGTGGAGATAAGCCAAATTCATAAAATGTTGTGCGAACTTCTTTACTCAAACATTTTTGAACATCGTTCATTTCTGTTGGCCGTGCTGAACATATATAACACTTTGCAGCTGAAGATTCGCTGATCGCGTTGCACACTTTTCCATCTACCATAGTAAGGTGCAAGCTATGTGTAATAACTATTTTTCTATTAGATGCGGTTAATTGTGTTGGCTTCAAAAGGCTAATTTTTTCCTTAAAATACTTCTCTTCTTTAATCGATAGTTCGGTTGTCTCTTTCTTGAATTGAAATCCGATCGGTCTACAGTAACGAGTCGATGATGGTCGGGGGTTTTTCCAAATTATTTGATCATCTATTTGCGAAACTAGTTGGAGAGGTACGTATGATGTTACAAATAAGCTTCTATCGTTCAAATCACTGGATGAAAACTTATGCTTATACTCGCTATGCCCCGTACTTCCGTCAAAGCTAGATTGCTAACTGCATTCTCAGGAATAGCTTCAATTAAGTTGGTCTGAAGCTCTATTATACTAGGTGCTATACTGTTAAGTAAACTCTGCAATTCGACTTCCGCATGAGATTCGTCTACAAAAATATTGTCTGGGTATCTACTTTCTTTTTTTAATTTTGTATTTTTTGATAGCTTGGAAACAAATCAAAGGAAATTTTGCTGTTCACAAAATTTCTTATCAGCAAATACTGGTGTTTCGACATAGAGGTCTCCATTCAAAGTGAAATAACTTCAATGGGATCTGCTGGCAGAATCTTTTGATTTTGATGTTCATTGCGTAGAGCAGAAACAGCGGACTGATCTATTTCACTCAGTTGAGCTATACGACGTCGCTTAATTCTCGTTGAAGAGTCAGCAAAATCCAGTTGAGGACGGCCACGATGAGTACTTTCCTCCATCTGCTGCGATTTACACTGCGTGCGTTTTAACAAAATCGATTCCTTTTTATTCAGCCAACCAGATTGGTATTGAAGAACTGAAGATTTTTTGCGTTTATAATTCTTCCAAAAAGTTGAAATTGTTTTACAGATGTTCTCAACTTTTTTCGACAGATCGCTGAACTCTGTAATGTAGCCGTTGTTTTGAATATTCCCCTGCACAACTGAAATCAATTTCGTCAGTTTTTCTGCTTTGGTTCTGTGTTCTGTGCACCACATATTAAAAATATGCAGGCGTGTAAACACACACTTATGGGAAGAACCTACATCAAAAATTATTCAAAGGAAACATAAACAAAATTTAGATATTTATTTATTAACAGTTTTGCAAAAATATACACAGCTACAAAAGACGAAGACAGACCAACACAGCACATTAGACAAAAGGACAACTTAAACGGCCTTATAGGCTAGCCAGTCAAAAACGCAGAATCGTGGGTCGTGTCAGCTGGCACGACCTATCTTATGGGCGCGCAATGTAACTGCACAGTGAAAAACGCTACTTCCTTCTCTCTTTGACGTGAGAATCCACGACATTTGGATTTTGCCGCCGGTAACGTGGCAGCTGATTGCTCTCTCACAACGCAGGGGCCAATATCGATATACTGCAGTAATTATCAACTTTTATAATTCAATCTGTTCAATATGTTTGAAATTTTCTTAAAATAACTCAAAATCAGAGTCGAATGCTATTATTTATAAGTATATAAACTATTTTTAATAGTTTGTTTTCAGTTTTGATATTTTATATTGTAAAAAATTGTAATTGAAAACATAGATGTGTACAAAACTACATATGCGTATTGAGCAATGGCAACATTGTTCAAATGAAAACAAACAAAGATGGCTGATTTCTGCGTTTTTCCTACGTTCTCCACTGTGCACACATTTTGCCGATAAGGAAGGAAAAGGAAGGAAGGGAGTAGCGTTTTTGACTGGGTGCAGCATTAGTATTTTTACGATTATACAGACATCTGCACATTTCTGCAGATAAGTTTAACACATTCAAACCTTAAAAGTAAGACAAACACAATGACATACAAACCAATTTCTGGATTTTCTTGAAACACAACTAAAACTTCAACTAAACATAAAAAAGACGTTCACAAAATACACAAAATAGATACTATCGATAAAATTAGTTTTTCATGAAATACTTTACAAGGATGTTAATTATTAACATCTCGATTTAAAGTTAATACCTTCAACTTCAAAATGCATTTTAAATAATCCAATTCCGAGCACTCTAGCAAACGTTTGATCTCTTTGAAGTTCGTTTTTAATTTGACAAAATCACTCTGCGCGCAGCTGCGTTGCGAAAATGAACACGTGTTCACGCTTTCAATGCTGTTTTTAGAAAGTCCCGTTATGTTTTCAGAAAAATGCGGTATGGTTTAAAGAAGATTGGATATTTAAGAGACAATTGGTTTACATTTTGTTTCAATCATGTGTGGTTGATTTTTTTGATTTTTGGCCTCTGACGGATCCACTGTGCAATGGCAGGACCATGAAATATTGTTTGTGATTTCATACGAAGCAACAGTAGCCCCAGGCCACATAATAGTTATGAATGTAGGTGGGTAGGAAAGCGTTGGACAACAGCACATTGTTGTATGTGTATGTGAGTGTCAGTCCATATTTAAGTCTGTTTTGCAATTGATAGCTTCAAGTGCCAATTCAAATTATGCACTCAACGTGGGGTATTATCACGATACCAAGCACTCGAATGTGCCACATGCAAGTGACCAGTGGTTATCAAACTGTGCGGAGGCGAAGTACTTGTATTTAGCTCTATGATTTACACGAAAATGCATAGTTATTTTACTTAAAATAATGTAGTTGTTTAAATTCCTAAATTTTTTCCTAAACAAAAAGTGAATTTATGCAGGTTTATTTTTAAGATATATGTACATACATATGTTAGTACATATTCCAGTCGCATATTTCAAAATGTTTCCAGTCTCGCAGACAACTTAAGCTGCCATTAGTTAACAAAGCATGCAACAAATAAATTAACAAATAGCAGTAACTGTCGGCTTGTGGAAGTTGCCAACTGTAATTTTAGTGTATATCAACTGACCCGCATACACAGACTTATGTATGCATGTAACATAAAGTTGAAGCTCGTAAATTAAACCCATTTTTGGCGTTTGTTCAAATTAGTAAAGCTAGCATTTATATCAGCATACATATGTATATGGGAGTATATGTATGCTAATATTGCAACCAATATGGTACAATCCTACACACAAGACAGCCAGAAATAAAAATCAAACGAATACTTTAGTAGGCACTTACCTTTTGTTAAATATATTATATAAGTAGTTTTTCTTTTATTTCTATGGAAAAACTGCGCTAGTAAATTTTTTATAATGAATTACAACGTCTAAACTTCCTGCCAATAAACAGCATCGACTTATAATCACACGTTGCACAGAGTCTTGGTCGCCAGGACTACGGCGCATCTTGAGTTCGCACTTCTATGTGTTATTGTGAAATAATGTCTTTATATTATTTTATTTCTACCATTGTCTTGCCATCATCGACAATAATCACATTAGTCCTCGGTTACTAGTTGCCAGTTGCCAATCATTTAATTTTCCCACTTTAACCAAGCTCTTATGCAATGCTGAAAGGGTACGGCTGCTTTTTGGTGTTGTTATTAAGTTGTTCAAGTATTTTTATACTCTTGCAACCAATTGCTACAGAGTATTATAGTTTTGTACGTATCACCTAGAACTGAACGAGATAAGTATAGTATATATATATAATCAGGATGGCGAGAAAAGTGGAAATCCGATTGACTGTCTGTCTCTCTTTCCGTCCGTCCGTCCGTGCAAGCTGTTAAGACAAACTTGGTATGTGGGTTCGCAGTAGCAAGGGACACTTGTGGGTAAACGTTTTTTAAAAAGTGGGCATGGCCTCGCCCTCTAAAAAGTTTAATTTAGTCTAATGTACATATCCCCTGAATCACTTAAGGGGTTAGGAGTAGTCAGAATTTTCAAAAAATATTTTTTTTTTTGCATTTTCGTTAAGTGTAATATCTTAAAAATATTCTCTGAAAATTTAACGTTGATCCGGTAATTAGTTTTTGAGTTATTCGACAAATAACAAAGAGAGCTCAGGCACTTCAAAGCGCTAGTGTGAAACTTTAAACGCGTTTTTCTCAAAACTATCTTTTTTGAACTGGTGAAAACTGTAACTCGAAAACCGCTCAGTAGATTTTAATTAAATTTATACAGGTTTTAGAATACATAATAAACTCGGACCTAATCGAAGGATTTTTTTCCAAACATTTAGAAAAAAAAATCCTGAGGCCGTCATTTTGTAAATTTTTGAAAAAAATAAAAATCCTTCGATCAGTCCCAGGATTATCTATTTATAAAACTAATTTTTTTGCCCAATTGATTTTAGATGAATCTCCAATGACTTATGGTTGTCAACACATATACCTGTTTTTGAAACTGGGTCAACACAAACAACTATAACTTTGGAAATAATTTTTTTTTTTTTGAAATTTTCGTGACTTCAAGTTAACACATTCTATAATAATGCCATATTACTACTTTTGTAAAATAACACGATTTGATAGCAAAAAAAAACACTGAAAATTCTCATTTTTTCGTGACTCTGACTACCTCTAACCCCTTAAGCTGCAATAACCAAATTTGCTGACTAAAAATCTTATAGGAACTTCTACTGACAGTGTGAAAATGGATAAAATCAGAGGATAATCCTGCTCTGTCCCCATATAACGGTACTATTAATGCTCGATAGCTAAGCACCCCACCATTTTCTCACAATAATGCAGGAATTTTTTCTTCATTATTATTTTTTAGTTTATACAAAGAATTATTTTTCACTTTTTAGTTTGATATGCTTTAAAAGCGTGTTTTTTAGTTTTTTTAAACTATATTTATTTTTGATTTTTAGTTTGATGTGAGAAACCCCAAGTTTGTTAAAATATGAACTATGACATGTATGCAGTATTGGTTAAGTAAATCGATAATTAGGCAGCATTTAATATCTACTCGTAACCTTTCATGATTAATTGTTACATTATTTGCGACCAAGATCTATTGACGACTTTACGAATTATTACTTCTTAATCGAATCATTTCTTCTAAAGCTTCACTGTTACATGGGGTTTTACCTGTCAACTTTGAACAGTCTAGTTCTTCAATTCGAATACCGTCCAAATATCTACATCTAAGTGCTACATAAGCTTGTCCAGCAGCAAACAGTCGAGAGCCCAGATAAATTACTGCATGTGCTAATGTACAACCTTGCATTTTATGAACGGTCGACGCCCAACTCAGTATGCTATTTAAATGTCACCAAAACTATTTTTATATAGATGTTGCATACTTTTAAGCGCATCTTTTTGGTGAGCTGCTTAAACTTACTATCGCCTTCCTGCAGTCTCGCTCAAGAATTCTAGGTTGCAGAAACATTAATTTTATCACTGAGATGGTATGAGAGAGTCTTATGAGAGCTGGTGTGAAAATTGGACGATAGAGGTGGCACCGCCCACTTTTATATGAAACCCATATCTCGGGACCCGACCAACCGATTTTAACAAAATCAAGTACGTGACAATCTTTTTACGTTCTAATTATACATTATGAAAATGGATGAAATCGGACTAGAACTACGGCTTTTTCCCATAAAGCACAATTTCGATTTCAACTTGATTCGTTCAGTTTCCAGTACACAAATCAAGAAGCAATTAATAAACGGGATAAAACTTTGTACAAAATTGTCTTCAGTGGTTTTCACATTATGATCAAAAATTGTTTGAATCCAACAAAAACTGCGTAAGTCCAAAGCCACCTATAGTTGACTTTTGATCGAAAATGTCGGTCGCTGTGTGATATATATAACTGGAATGAAAAGATAATCCTTCTCTTATAATGGTATGTCTGTATGTCAAAACACGGGTTGAATTGGACCAATACTTCCCACACATACTTAATATAAAGATTTTTGAACTTCGAGTTGACTTTGAACCGCATATATCAGCCAACATGTGAGTAATTCCAATGAAAATAAGAGAGCGTGCTTTATTCATAACAGTGTATCTTTGTGCCTAAATTAGAATTTGAGCCCAGCCTCTATATAACTAATATCATCCAGTTGAATTTACTCTATATGACTGGTTTTACACTTTAAAGTATTTCCCCGCCTTTTATTTTTGCAAGAGATGTTCGGTTGAACCCGAACTTAGCCCTTCCTTACTTGTTATTTTATGTTACTCGCATTCAAAGCCTCAGTATATAATATACTTATTCTTGCAAGGGTATATTTTGGTATTCGCCTTTATTTTGTGACTTATTTTTTTATCAAAAATCCAACAACATACTTGTTATAAGAGTATCATTATGCCAAAAATTATCTAGATTACATTCCAACCCTTCTACAATACCCTTGGGTCAACAATCCGCGCTTTGTTGCCAATCCTGCATAAGAATTCTACTGTTAACTTGAAGTGTAGTCAATTCTTGCAATCCGTCGGCAGTTCTAATGTACAATATACTTGTATAGTTGGAGGATTATAGGCACATACATACATACTTATAAACGTAAAAATATACCTCTAACGCATGCAAATTCAATGAGCGCCACTTCTATGAACAATATGGTATCTAGTTATGAATTAAAGAATATACAAGTAAAAGTAGTGGCTAATTGAATGGATCAAGCATAATTTTATAGCACAAAAGCTTCACAAACATTTCTATAAGAAAAAAGAATTCTTTGCTAAACACATAATATAATAATATCAAGGTTCAAGAATTTGCTTATTTGTCGAAACCGCCGATATCATAAATTTGCCATACAAACTGATCGACAAAAATCAAGTATGGAAAACTTTTTTATTTGGTATGTTGCCATTGAAACTGACCGATCAAAACCAATGTAAATATTTTAGTAAAATACCTTCTTCCATATTAAGCAGCATCTATTCTACTTGAAGATTTGTATATCAAACCACATGAGAAGTGATTTGTAATATGGCTTCGGTGCAACCAAAGTTAAGGTTTTGCCTTGTTTTAATTGTTGTTATCGATTGAAGTTATTTAATAAAACGAAACAATAACTTTTCTATTCATTTATTTATATTTATTTTTCATTTTAGAAGGGTATAATATTAGGTTGTCAAAAAAGTCTTGCGGCATTTGCGCTAGTTGGCGCTGAAAGCGCGTAGTTCTAGTTTTATTCGTCGCATCGGGTCATGCTATACCTTTTTGGAAAGCTCATTTTACGCGCTAACACGTGTTTGATTGATTGTCCTTTCTTTTACGTCGTTCGTGAGTTATGGCGTCGCAAACATGGAGCAAAATAAAGAGAAAATACGGCATATTTTACAGTACTACTACTACGATAAAGGCAAAAATGCATCTCAAGCCGCCAATAAAATTTGTGCAGTTTATGGACCCGATACAGTTTCCATTTCCACCGCACAACGATGGTTTCAACGTTTTCGTTCTGGTGTAGAGGTGGTCGAAGATGCGCCACGCTCCGGAAGGTCTGTCGTCGAAAATTGCGATAAAATCGCTGAATTGGTCGAAAGAGACCGGCATAGTAGTCATCAAACCGTTATAAACCACTTGAAGAAGCTTGGAGTCACTAAGAAGCTCGATGTATGGGTGCCACACGAATTGATTCAATAAAAATACCGCAAGACTTTTTTGACAACCTAATATATTAATTTATTTCAATTGATTATTCATCAATGATTTTAAAACATGAAGGTTTTGCTTTTATCCTAGAAAATCCTCCCATATTACGGCCAAGGTATTCATGCCCATCAGCCTCTCCTCCTTCTTGCTTAAAACTCTAGAGAGACTGATGGACTGGTATATAGGAGGCGTATTCCGAGAAATTATCTATCAGGAGCGCTATATGCTTATCGTAAAGGCAGGTCAGTGGATACTGCCGTGTCATGGCTTGAGAAAACCATTAAGGTAAAGGATTTCGCTGTAGGGACCTCTGTATCAAGGGAGTTTTCAACAACGTCCTGCCATAGGCAGTATCTTTGGGTTGAATCGAACCTCATTCTCAGACTTCTGTGTGACAGAGTGTTCGAAACGGAATGGGGCAACGAATATGAGTAGGGCAACCCCTCTTCTAAGGGTCTTGGTCGTTAACCACCTTCGAGGATCGTGGCTGTCGCTTGCTTGCCTAAGCAGACGATATAGCACTTATGATCAAAGGAAAGTTCCTTAGCACCGTGTACGAGTTGAAGCAGGGGTATCTCAGTGTTGTAACAAAATGGGCGGTCAGAAGTAGTCTCGCCATCAACCCAAATAAAACCGAAATAGTTTTTCGAAGATATACGATCCCGATGGCACCGCTGCCGCAAATGGAAGGTATTCGTGAAATATCTAGGGCTCATCCTAGATAGGATGCAGGTATCGAAGAGAGATAAAAAAAAGGCATCGATTGGCCTACACTGCTGTAAAGGAGTCATTGCCAAGAGGTGGAGCCTCTCACCGAAAGTAGTCATCTGGCTCTATGACACCACAGTCAAGCCTCATTATGTTCTCTGGAGACTTTATGTGATGGAGGGCCTTAGAGAAGGCCACACTTGCAATAAAACTCGAGACCGTTCAACGAACTGGGCTCATCAGCATATTTGGTGCACTAAGGTCCACTCCAATCATGGCACTTAACGCAATTTTGAGTTGGTATAAGGTGTATAGCCGCGAAGGTGGCTATTAGATTCAGAGAATCTGGGTTCCTAAAGGTACGCGTATCTGAACACTCGGAGATACTCGCATACTTTGACTGCATATCGGATCATATGGATCATGGAATCGCCAAATCGAACTCTGACGGCTCCTTCTCTGCCGAGGGAGCTGTGGGTAGGAAGAAACCGTTGGAAGAAAGGGTCAGTAAGCTTCTTTACGGATGGGTCAAAGCTTGGGGGACGGTTGGTGGATTGGTTTACTGCCGGGAGCTCTCTATCAACTCCAGTTTCAGACTTCCTGACTTTTGCAGTGTCTTCCAGGCTGAGGTTGCAGCCATCAATGTAGCAGCAGATAGGCTGCTTCTTTAGTGAAGTAACCATTCACTCAGATAGAAGAGCGAAGATACTAGCCTTGGACTCATTTCATTGCGTTCAGGTTTGGTCGAAGAGTGTCTAACGTCGCTATCATCAGCGGCGAGTGTATTTATGATAAGACTGGTATGGGGGCAGGGCCAAAGCGGAATAGCAGGTAATTGCAAAGCTGATGAGCTAGCAAGAAAAGGCACCATAGCATCATTATCGGTCGGGGCTCCCGTATCCTCTTGTGTTCTACTACTGGATAGCTGGGCCTCGCGGATGCTTGTCGGTACTTACGTAGTCGCAAAAGCCTCTTGGCACAAGATTGATCGCAGAAAATCTAGCGAGCTTCTTGTCCTAGACTAGTAAGACTAGCCTCTCCCCATTTGTGGGGCTTTTAACAGGACATTCTTGACTATCCCGCGTTTGAGAGGTCTAGACTTAGACACTTTTTTGTGCATACCTTTAGACATCCTACCGAACTGGCGGGTGTTGAAATTAAGCGCCTTTTCAAACTAATATTGGCTACTAGGCGTTATTCCAATCTGCAAGTCCGAACACAGGAGCTCTTATTTTCAATGGCTTCACAAATGACTACATTTATCAGTCCACTTGCGATCTCTGATCAGCCATCTAATCTGACCTAACCTAGATAATTTTCCTATCATACAAATGCATATACGTAAGTATGTACAACTACAAAGGCTTTCCAATTTTTCCCATATATTGAAGCAAATTTTAATCTTCCAATTGTATCTCTATAAAATAAGCTTGATTTGTCAACTGAAAAATACTTTCTTTATTCGTTTCAGGTAAACTATAAGGATTATAACAACAAATTTCCTTATACATATATGGTACCAATATATGATGTATGTACATATGTACCTCTGACATAATTCGGTAATTAACTCATATATTTTACTTTTTTACAGCTATATTTTCAAAAGTGATATTAGTTTTACAACTAGATAATTCTGAATTATTGAACATTTAACACTTAAAATTTAAATTTTACTTTAGTAAACTGTACCAGATGCACTTGCGGCGCAACCCTGCGCAAACATATCTTCTAAAATGGGGTGGAAACATTTTTTCCGTTGCAACTCGTTAACTTTGTTTTTGCTTTCACATGTAAGTGTTTTGACAAGAGAGCCAAGATGGCCAAACGAAAACAGCATCCGGTTATAATAAACCATTCCAAGCAGTGAAAATATTATGTATAAGTACGAATGAAGCGAACACGTTATTACCGATATAAAAATCCAAAGGATTGTTCTTTATTTTTGAAGTTATTGTTTCAAATTTCAATATTTGTCAATTGAAAATTAATGAATTTTCCATTTGAAAGATTTACTGAAAATTATAATTTGTGTACTCTTGCAACGTTTTGCTGCATATTATAACAGTTTTGTTCACCTAACGGTTTCTTGTGTCACCTAAAACAAGTAGAGATCTATATCTATCTCTATACCTTTAGGTTACGTGTATATTCGTAAATGATCATGATGAAATCCAGATCTGTTCATCCGTCTGTCTGTACAAGCTGTGATTTGAGTAAAATTATGATGTCCTTCTGAAACTTGCTTTACGTGTTCCTTGGCAAAAACAGTAAGTAAATTTTCAAAAATGTGTAAAGTGCCATAAGTACTAAATTAAGATATAAAACTGTAATTTAGTACAACAAATCGCAGTAACAAGAGGCAACTGAGAGCTACTGTTTTTGTAAAATGCGACGGGGCCCCGCCCGCAATAAGTTTAAAATATACATAGTCGAAACCATTAAAGCTATATCATCCAAATTTTTATAGAACGGATGATAATCACGCCCACCCGCCACACAATGATTTTATTAAAAACTACTAAAAATCCGTTAAATCAATAACAAAATGCATCGGAGATATTAAGTTTTATATCCGGCATGGTTCAAGGAGGCTTTGAGAGCTGATGTCAAAATTGGATGACAACATGGCACTGACCACATTTAGGTGAATTCACATATCTTACTACTCTACCAATTTCAAACAAACTGGGTTTATAACATAATTCTAACATTTCTATTTCACAATGTAAAAATAGTCAAAATCTGACACAACCCACTCCTACTTCCCATATAGTACAATTTTTAATTTCCTCTGCCCTCATCTTACACTCGAAATCGGACTCTAACTTTTCAAGAACCCAGACACCAAATATAAGATACTGCTAACTTTTTGCCAAAAATATTGGTCAATCTGTGAGGAACTGTACAATAGTATACCCTTGTGTTAACTATGGGTTGAATCGGATCAATACTTCCCTTAGCCGCTATATACTTACTATAACGATTTTCAAACATACATACACATACAAATATCAACAAATGTGCGAGATATTTTAAAGAAATTGAGATGAAAAAATTAAATTAATAAGACTGAAAATAGGGTCTTAAATCGAGTGAAAACTTGCCCTAACCACCATATAACTAATATTGTTATTCATTCACGATTTCTTCGAATAATGATTGTCAACACCAACGTACTCGTATAAGTATTTCGCCGGTTTTGCAGTAGAAGAAAAGTTAGATGTTGCAAGAGTATAAAATGTTCGGTTACAGCCAAACTTTGCCCTTCGTTATTTGTTTTTGTTACTCTTTTTTTAATTCTGAACCCATACTTACGTTTAGAAATATATTCATATATATACATATTTAAACTTTCCTACCTTTTAAGTTGATTCAACCTGGACACAGATTGCAATGTTTTACTAAAATTCAGGGACACGTAATTTATAATACATATATATGTACATATATACTACTGTGCTCAAAAAATAAGGTGACATTGTATTTATTTTGAAAATTCTTTATTTATTCTTCCAAATCAATTTCATCCCCTTCAAAGTAATCCCCTCCCGATGCAATGCACTTATGCCAACGGATTTTCCAATCTTCGAAACACTGGTTGTAGTCACTTTCCGGGATGGCCTTCAGTTCCGTCTTCGCTGCGGCTTGAACCTCCTCTATCGTATAAAAACGGTGTCCCCGGAGCGGTCTTTTGAGCTTGGTGAACAGCCAGAAGTCGCACAGCGCCATATCAGGTGAATACGGTGGTTGCGGAACGAAATGGGTTGAGTTTTTGGCGAAATGATCACGAATTACGAGGGCAGTATGGGATGGTGCATTATCGTGGTGTAAAAGCCAAGAATTGTCTTTCCACAATTCCGGCCTTTTTAGGCGGATAGCATTCCGCAAACGATGCATAACATTCAAATAATATTCCTTGTTGACTGTTCATAATGCACAACACCACTATAATCGAAGAAAACAGTCAACATGACCTTGATTTTTGAGCGACTTTAGCGCGATTTTTTTGGTCTCGGCTCTCTTTTGGCACCATATTCGCTCGATTGATCGGTTGTTTCGGGGTCGTAAGCATAGATCCAAGTCCCATTGCCAGTTATAATGCGTTTCATGACACCCTGGTAGTCGGAAAGCATCGTTTCACACACTTCAACGCGACGCCTTTTTTCCAAAAAATTCAATGTTTTCGGTACCGGTCGAGATTTGACGCGCCTGAGGCCCAAAACATTCTTCAAAATGGTATTAGCTGAGCCTTTCGATATGCCAACTTCATCAGCAAGGTCTCTAATTGTTAATCGACGGTTTTTTAACACCAAATCTTTGATTTGTTGAACGTGAGCTTCGTCGGTTGAGGTTGATGGTCACCCTGGACGCTCTTCGTCTTCGACACGTTCACGGCCGGCTTGGAACTCACTATACCACTTGTAAACATTTTTTTTAGACATAGACTCATCACCAAAGGCTTTCTGCACCATCCTCAACGTATCCGCATCAGAAAATTGATTCCGTAAACAAAATTTAATGCAAATTCTTTGCTCAACAAATTTCGACATCGCAAAATCGAAAAACTCACTTTTAGCAGCTCACAAAACGACACGTATCTCAAACACTAATGAATATTTTGACATGAAATTTGACATAAATGTGAATGACAGTACTACCAACCTAAAAAAAAATAATTCTCCAAATCCGCGCGTAGTTTAAATTCAAATTTTTTGGACACAGTATTTTTTCAAGTAGTTGGAAACGAGATATAAATTTTTCCATCTGATAATAAGAAAAAATAGAAAACTGTATGTAGGAGGACCTTCCCGTTACAATTAAGAACTTATGCTTGGAGGGGCTTTCTTGGAGGTGTCTAGGAACCTATTTTTCCGAGTACCAAACGAAAAAACAAAATTTTTTTTGAATCACCCTAATATATATATATTAGAAGAGTTAGATGTATATATATATATGTGAAAACAACAAGCTACACTATAATTTATATGAGATAAACTAGTTAACTGACCGCCTTTTCCCCTTCAAGTGACTAACGTGTTTTACTTGAAGTCCTGAGAAGATTTTAGTTTAATTGATATTCTTAGGTCCAAATTCAAATTGAAATTTTCCTACGTCCTCAAATAAAATTTAATTGAAGAAAACTAAATCAGCGATATAACTTTTAAGTTATAAAGAAGCTTTAGAAAAAATGTATGTTTTAAGCCCGATGTTTTCTCTGACTAGTTCGACTTTAATTCAAAATTGTAATTGAAATTTATATTTCAGAAGAATGTTTTTAAGCAAATTACTTAATACAAGTATATGTGTTTATAGTATATCAATAAAAGTGCTTCGTTTGAGTTTTTCTATAATGGCTGGCATTTTTCGTTGAAGTATTTTTAAATATTCTTTGACTTCATTGCCTTTGGTTGTATATATGGATCTACTGCGGTCCTTTAATTTTGTTATCCATTTCTCTATCCCTCTTCGTGCCGTTGCTAGTTCTGACATTTCTTTGTTCATCCAAATGGCTTGTATGATAATATCGATTCATGTTTCAGGGCAGCTATCGGGTTTCCAATTGAATACATTCACATTGCTATCGACAAACAATAAAAACATGTCATTATAGAACAACACCACCTTTCTGTAACAGGATGCACAGAATACTGAAAGTAAATAGTTGCACAAATAGGGTCTGGGGCTGATGCCCATACGTGGCCCAAACCCTCCCTTCCTCTTCACAAGCATACGTGCGTTTGCGTTGATTTCCTCTTAACTTTCACAAACTAGACCAAAGAATTTTATAATATTTTGCTTGGATGCGACTGGGGCGGAGATAGTGGCCGGTAGTTAGTTCAATCGCTCGTCCTGTCGCTTCTGGTCGCTTACAAGTTGCTGAAGTTTCATTGTTGCCTTGCTACCATTATCGTCACCATTATCGCCAACAATGACTTGGTTATGTCTACAAAGGTACATACTATACATCCAGTCATACAAATATTTGTCGTATATATGCGTCTGAGCTATTTGCCTGCCCAATAAACACAAAAACCACGCGCCGCTCTATAAAATAAAGTGTTGCACATATTTTTGCTGTTGCATTCAACATAGCTTCAAAAGAATTGTTTATTTGACGATTCTCTTTCATTTCATCAGTGCCATGGTGTAAGTAGATATTTTGTCAAAAAGTAGGATTAAATCTATTGAAAAGAGGAAAGTGGGGGTGGTCGAATTTTTAAGAGTTAAGAACCATTTATCTCGATTTCTGGTAAAAGTACGGGTCCTTTGGAAAAAAGTTATATGGCAAGGTTTTCTAAAAAAGTTTGTTTATACCTTTATTACTTACTTTAAAATTTATGTGAAAAATTAAAATAACAAGCTTTAGGCTTTGTATTTTTATTTTAGCCTTTTTTTGGGAAAATATTCCGTGTTTTTTTTCATTGAAAACTTGTCTAAACCCGCGGCTCCGCTCGCCCCTTGTTGTCAAGGATATCAATTATAGCGATAACAAAATAATGGAATAGTTAAATTGATAATCTACATTTTTTATTGACTTCGTAAATCACTTTAGGAATAGTACATACATAAGTAAATACGTATGATGTAACAATATATCCACAGTTTCTAATCTGCGTCTTATATCGTTACACTTATGTATATACGCTTCTTGTTATAGAGAATAACAGTGCAGGAATAGAGTAGAAGAGAGTTTGTTTCACAACCCATATGTAATCATATGGTAACGTTGCAACATTCTTCGAAAACAATTGCAAAATCGACGGCTAAAACCCAGACACTACACGTAAGACAGACTTGATCGTTCCTTTTGAATATTGAATTTTTCTGTGCAATTTTTCAGGAATATTTGTCATATATTATGCACTCATCTCAAGTTATGATTCAACTTTTTCTTGCTCAGTTACAACTATGTATCACTAAGATTAATATACATACATGAGTATGTAAACAAAAACCACTGTATTTCAATGATTCTCTCATGAATATTGAACACATACTTATGTTTTGATATACAAGTACATATTTTGTTATTTTTGAATTGTTTTGACTTTTGACATAAAATAATATAAAGTAGCCTATGCCCGTCCCGTGGTTCCAAGCTACCTCGTCACCAATATATGACATAAATTGAAATCGTGGGCAAAAAGGCCGAAGATAGCACCTTCTCCAGGACTAAAGTGTAAATTTTCACTTTTATACTTATATAATACATATATTTATTTTCCAAAAAAAAATTTACTTAATATCGAAATATCCCTGATCCAACGAACATTTTCACGTAAAATAAATACTTTTGTAAAAAGTCGGTCTTTCTTGAATTCATTTTGTTTATTGGGTAGAGTATGATTTGTGCCCTACGGAATACGGTTTCAACTTTTCCTTTCCCAATTGTAAATTAGGATTTCCTCAGCACCATGCTTTTGTAGCAGTCTTTGTTGATCAATTTAACTGTTTTTTTATTTCACTTTTATCTGCATATCTACTCAATTGACTCGTTTACACAATCATTTCGGAGCATTGTTTCCAACCACAATACTTGGTATTTACGGACGTTCATTAAAATGCAGCTGTTATGGTGCCATTTTACCGAAAATATTCTCAAAAACCCAATTATTGATGACATTCAAGACATTTCGTCGATAATTGATAAGACAAACAACAAATCACACACAAAACCATTTGGTAGCGGAAATACATACATATATGTATCTACTCTAAATAATAACAGACGAATGCTGAATCTATTTATGTATAGTATATCTACGCCATGAACTTCAGCTATCTTTTGCAAAGTCATAGAGACACACAGCATAAAAGTGTCCCCAAGTCCGCTTTCCTGTGTGACTGCATACCATATACTTGTACATATGTATATGTATGTATGTATATTGTATGTGTGTCTGAGTTTGTGTTTATACGCATTATGTCAGAATCTGAATTGCATGTGAATTTGAACTCGAGTTAGCACTAAGCTGGACTTAATGGATGGAAGGAATGCAAATGCCGATAGGGATAGCAAGAATACATCGTAATTTTGATGTTGCTGTCGATGACGCTGTGGACAAACTACCGATCGTTATAAATAACAATGATATTCAAATTTCGAATAATGATGTGCGCACATTCTCCACCGCAACAACAGCACCCGACCACCAGCTGCCATCTGCACTGCTCTGGAGTAGCATAAGCCTGTATGCATTTATGTAATATTTGATCCGCATTTCATTCACACCGACACATTGACATGCATCACAAGTCGACACTTTTGTACTGACGCCAACCACATGGCTGCGTATGCACACACAGCTGGGTACATTCTGGAACAGATTTATCTTCTGTGCTGTCAATTTGCTAGTTTTGCTATGCTTTGAGTAGTATCATTTCGGCTGGAGAGCTGTGGTCAGTTGTTGTTGGATTCAATTTTATTTGTAGATGGGCGAGTACATATGCATGCTTGGTGCATAGCAAACGCACTAGTATCTGGTGTAACACAGCTGATTATGATGCAGGTGCCAATTTATTCTGTGGATGTGAATAGAGTTTCATTTTAAGGAAACGACGTTAATGTGCGATGTTCCGGATGATTTGTCGCAGGTATTCTATGTATTGCATAACCAGTGCCGGTTCTTTCAATTCATTCTTACTGCTGTAACTAATCGGTGCCACTGGCATTGTCACCACAATGTATCTGTAGAAATAAACAGCTTTTTATAATAGAAATAGCAAAAATATATAAGACATATAGTCGAAGTAAGCAGTGGTTTGCAATCGGTGACCCAACAGTATCATTAACGATTTATACAAATTGAAATTAATACCACACGCCCTGCAAAGAATTTCTAAATGTTTATTAACTTGATATCAACGTAATGGATGCCGTGTTTGCTAACTTCAGACAATAAGCTTAACATTGAGACTCATTCAGAACAACAACTAAATTTGACGAATAAATGTTCCCCTAAACCATGTTTCTGCTTGGCTAAGCAATTAATTTAAGAATGTTAATAGCAAAAAATTTGTGGCGCTGAAAGAGGATATTTATTTCCTTCCAAATGATGGTTGTGAAAAATTATTTAGCCTTGTGACAAGAAAACTTGTAGGTAAAACTACTTATGTCAATGTAGCTTTGGTACGCTAGGTTCACGACAACAACAAGAAGTTTTCTGCCGCTACCGAAGACGCTACAGTGCAAGAGCAATGCACAGTTTCTTTAGAAACCCGATTATGTTTTCTCTTTTAAGTTAATATGTCTCCACGCTGTTGCCAGCTGTACGGAAAAGGCAACAAATTAGCTGTCAGCAGGACATCGCAAAGCAACAAAACACGTGTTTTAAATGGAACTTTCATCTGCCTCATTTCACCACTATTGCATGTTGTTGACGCTAAATAACGAACCTTCCTTGAATATTTATGGATAAACGTAGGAGTGTGCATTCTATATTTGCCGGTATTCATACATGCATACTTGGAGATAAACGCTTGTCAGCATATACAAATGATGAATAAATAAGCAACATGGAAAGGCAACACGCACGACGTATAATGTAAAGCAGCTTTAGCGAATGTTACTACAAGGTTACTATTGCCTTCCACTCAGTCCCCGTAAACACAGAAAACGCATGTCACTCAGCGTTGCGACACGGCAAAGGCATTATAATTGCATTGAAAATTTAGCGGTATTAAGCTAAAACCAGAAGAAACATTAACTTCGGCTGAACCAAAGCTATGATACCCCTCAGTTTGTATGTAATCTTTATAGTAAAGTGGTGGTGGTGGTTCCGAAAAATGAGCAGCTTCTTGAGAAGAAAAGGACGTCTGCAAAATTTTAGAACGCTATCTCAAAAACTAAGGGACTATTTTGCATATAGTATACAGACAGACGGACGAGCGGACGTTTTATATCGTCTCCGATGTTTCCTTCTGTGTGTTACGAACATCGTGGCAAAATAATACACCCTGTTCAAGGTAGCAGTTCTGGGTTTGAACTCAACATGAAATTAAAAGGCCACATTATGAGAAATTATTTTTCAATGTTTTGTAATCTACAAGTTTTTATGATCATGAATAGTAACTGACGCAATTAAAAAATGAGTGAACAAAATCTTAATGTGATATGTCAACTGGTGGGAAGGGATCAGAGCAAATTCGGAAGTGCGTCAGCTATTCGCATTAATTTTAGTCTCCGTATGCAACAACTTTGCAACCAACGACCCTGGATATGCCACAAATCACCATAAATATGTTCGTGCATTCGCACAAAATGAGATCTCAACGAAGGAGCATGTATGGAGATCGAAAATTAAACAGTAGGGATGGATTTTTGCGAGTGTGGACGGGCTGAATGAAAGCAGGCTGAACGGTTGCATGCTTGAGAACGTAAAACCGCAAACTTGAAACCGCAACAACAACACTAGCGGATATTGTACTGCCTTGTTGCCATTTCTACAGTAACTGTAATGAGAGCAAGAACGAAGCAGCTACCGCAACGACTGTTGATGTGTGCTTATAACGAAGAACACAACAACACCAAGAGCGATACGAGAAGTGCCAGTGCAGCAACACGTGGCGACAAGCGATTAACCCAATGCATATGGATAACAACTTCACCATTATCTTTATACAACAATGGCTAATAGCAGAACCAGTCAAAAACGCTACTCCCTTCCTTCCTTTTCCTTCCTTATCCCGCAAAATGTGTGCACAGTTGATGCCGGAATTACATGTGCAGAATTCTGCGTGCAGAAAAAAAATTTGTACTGATTTGACAGTTCAAATTCTGCACGGCATGTGAAATTTGAATTTCTCTGCGCAGAGGCAGTGCTGACAACAGTCAAATAATTAATTTTTGAGCAAAGTCCGGCAACATTTTAAATTGCGCTCAGCTGTTCAGTGAAAATAAACAAAAGATATAAAAAAATGGAAGAAAAATTGATAGAGTTTGTTAGCGAAAACCGGTTCTTATATGACAAACGTCATAGGAATTATAAAAATTGCTACCTGAGGGACGCCAAATTTCAGGAGCTATCGGAGAAATTGAATATTCCAGGTAAATCTTTAATTTTATAACCTAACAGAAAATTTATATTTATTCATGTTTTGAATGTTTTTAGGTGAGAAGCTAAAGGCCCGTTGGCGGACCCTACGAGATAAATTTTACAAAGTCCTAAAAAAGAGACCATCAGGAAGCGGCGTGTATTCGCCACACAAAAAGTGGAAGTGGATGGAGAGCCTAAAGTTTTTAAAGGACGTTGAAATGGACAACTTGAAGTAGGTTTTGTATAATCTTGTTTTATTTGTGTAATTGTATTATTTATTATATATGCATTTTCAGCACACAAGGCAATTATGGCACCGTAACGACAGAAGGTGACGACTCCTTCCTCAGCGACTTTAGTGAATCCGCCTGTAGCAGTGTCAATTTAAATATATTTTCCCAATCATCGCAGACGCAGACGCAGACGCAGACGCAGACACAGACACAGACTGGACGGAAACGTAAAATTGAGGAATTACTTGAAAGCTCGAATAGAGACTTTCAAAGAGTGACGTCGTTAGCCGAGGAAATATTGGTCGGTGGCACGGAGAGATCCGCAATTCAGTTATTTTTTGAAAGCCTTGCCAAGCAGGCGGAGGGAGCCAATTTAAATAGCCTGGAAATGTCGGAGTTACAACTCCAAATTTCTCAAACATTCCACCAATTTTTTGTGAACCGTACAAAATAAGTTTTTCATTAACATCTTTTATATTTATCATTTTAAATAAAAGCCCATTCATTTCAAATATATAAAAAAGTACAAAGTTATTTATTTATTTTGTAGTTGTTGTTTTTGTTATTTCAGCGAAAACAATTTTGAGGTTCAGTTACATTGCGCGCCCATAAGATAGGTCGTATCAGCTGATACGGGCCACGATTCCACGTTCTCCACTGTTTCTGCTATAAGTTGCTAGAACAAATCAAAGTTTGAAAACAAAACAATGCCGAACCGCTCGATATTGCTGATGCCCTGCAGGAAAAATTTTTAAGAGAGATTATTATACAAAATTCCGAACAATATTTAGAAAACCAAAAATAAAACTTTAAATAAAAAATAGTGTTTCCTAAGTTATCAATTAATTCGAAATGCTATTGACAATGAAATCGAAATTTTAAAGGATCTCATACAATGACGATGACTTTATCGCCATCAACAATGTTAAATAATAAAAATCAGGTTTTCTAAAACTAAAAACTTTAGTGGCTCCTCAAACATGAATTATTCATAAAATGTTTAAATATAGTTGCTATAGGGAAGAACAAAAAAGGACGGCAGACTTGTGCATTTAGACAACTGATAGTGAAACTTGTTTATTTATTAAAAAAAAGGTGAAATAAAAATGAATAAGATAAATTATTAATAGACACTTTGGTACTTTTGGAAAATCATTATAAATTTAACGAAAGAATGCATTTATTATTAACTACGTTAAAAGATAATAGAGTGAAATTAAAAACAATAATTGATTGTAATGCGGAAAAAGTGTGCGGAAAAGTTAAGAATATTGAAAAAAATGGATAGGAAACTGTGCATTATTTATTTTCTGCCATCTAAAAATAGTAAAATTTGTTTTTGTTAATATATAATATACAAACGCAAAGGAGGCAGCAGATTTCAAGCGACATCTGTCAAAAAATAGCAAATCTCGGCCATTCTTGAGCAGTGTTGCTTACTAAAATTTGGTAAATTCAGCTAAATGCACGAAATTCTTGTGCATTACAAACTTGCATTAACATGGGTCAAATGCGCAAGTAAATGTAAATTTAGGCCGCTAATGCTTATTAGAGCTGTTGTCTGTCGGGGCTACAACGATAGAAACTCTCACCATTAATAGTAAAAATTGTTACTGAGAGCAAGATCCCATTCATAAATATTTTCTCACGTTTGGAAGTGTATTTGCTGTAAAAGGAATTGTTTATCCGCATTTTTCAGTAGTAACTATCCGTTTACACATTACACGCTACAAATCTTTGTTTCCACTTTCAACACGCCAATGCTATTAAAACGACAGTCCGATCGGTGTAACCGAAACGTATGCGGATTTTTCTATAAAGAGTCGAGAATTATAAAACCTTTGAAATAAATTGCATATTATTTATTTAATCTGAACTGCAGCTTAATAAAACATTTCATGCATAATAGTTTCTAAAGTACAGTGACGCATTCACGAGTTTACCGATTGTAGCTGTAATAGATAATAAAAGGCAATGTAAATGCTGTCTCTTCACTATTTGTATACAACACAAGAATGACGCATTGCAAGTGGATGTAGGTAAACGGAACCGCAACCAGCAAACGGTGCCTTCTTATTTGAAATACACCAACACAAAACGCAAACACTCATACATATAATCGCCCGCGCATACATACGATATCGATATTTGTGATAGAAATTCTTATTCAGTCCCAAAATGTTTCACATCTGATGCTACATTTTGTTGTGTGTAAAAAGGATTGACAGCTTTCGGCATTGACTGAATGAATTTATGATTTATTACATTGCACCAATTGATTTTGCACCACTTTGTGGCAAACACAGTAGATTTCGCTCTGTTACCATCGGAAAGCCGCACACCGGTTTGGTTTTTGCATTGGCGATGATTTGTTGCAAACAAAATAAGTTTAACAGAAAGAACACGTGATGACACGTGATACACATTATAGGCAATAATTGTAAATTATTAACGAGATTTTTGAAAGCACATGCTTAATTCTAAAAATGTAGTTCGGTAAGGTTGATTTCAAAGTAGCAAAGATAAACTGCCTATTTTTAAGTAAAGTTGTAAAATGAATGTTGGCTTCGTAACTATAACAGCCCGGATCAAATCTCCAAAGTGCTCTAAAACGAACTCACTACTCTCTTATAATTTTATGTTATTCTTAGTAGTAAGGCACTTCAAATCAAAATGTATTTAGTATTTGAATGCGATTAACTCCCCCATTGTTTAAGTCAACTATTTTGTACTTTTACTATTTAAAAATGTGTCAGCACATATAACGGAGTAAACACTCATATTTGAAAACACGTTTTTGCAAAGTAAGGATTTGTTTATTTTTTGAGAAAAAGTTTGGTTGATTTTTCTATTAGATAAACACTTTCATAAATAATTTGAAAATAAAATACTAAAATTTCTTTAAGAACATTTAACGTTTTTTGATTTCGTACCTACACAATTAGCCCTGACAGACGACAGCGTTAATATGCATTAGCGGGCTTAAATTACATTTACTAGCGCATTTGACCCATGTTAATGCAACTTTGTAATGCACAAGAATTTCGTGCATTTAGCTTAATTTACCAAATTGAGTAGGCAACACTGCTCAAGAATGGCCGAGTTTTGCTATTTTTTGACAGATGTCGTTTGAAATCTACTGCCTACTTTGCCTTCACAGCATCAGAGGTAAGCAGTTTTTTATTGCTAATTAAATTATGTACAAGTATATTAACAAACACAAATTTTAATATTTTTAGATGGCAGAAAATAAATAATGCACAGTTTTCTATCCATTTTTCCCAATATTCTTAACTTTTCCGCACACTTTTTCCGCAATACAATCAATTATTGTTTTAAATTTCACTCTATTATCTTTTAACGTAGTTAATAATAAACGAATTTTTTTCGTTAAATTTATATTGATTTTCCAAAAATACCAAAATTTCTATTAATAATTTATCTTATTTTATTTCACTTTTTTTAATAAATAAACAAATTTCACTATCAGCTGTCTAAATGCACAAGTCTGCTGTCTGTCACCATAAAATTTCAATGCTCATTAGCGTTGTTTAAGGAGCATTAATTTTGCTCGTCTGTCAGGGCTATAAGCCCTTTTAAACATAATATTTTTTTGATCCTCAAATTGATTTTACACTCCGCAGTTTGATGCTCTAAAATTATTTTATCGAAATCATATAATAAAACTCCATTTGAATTACTTACGGTTTGAATTCACCATTGATAATTTCGAAACCTAATGAATGAATTTCTGCGAAAGACGCTGTTTTACAAATACATCTGTATGTATGTACATATATCTATTGTAGCAAACGCATGTGCAAATACGTGGTTCATATTATTCACGACATTTACTCCAATACTAATAATAATGTGTTCTTGTTTGTAAATGTGTTTGTTATCATGTATGTATACATATATGTACATATATGTATGTGCAGCAAATAAAATAAATTATATTCCCAATTTATACCGACAGCTATTTCAATACGTTGGTCCAAGTACAAACACATACTTATCTGCACACATATACAAACATATTATAAAATGTCGTAGAAATGCATGATTTTTCTCCGTTTCCTGTCCCATCATTTTTTCGCTTTTTGGATTTTAAAGTGACCAACACTTTATTTACGCTGCAAATAACAGTGAAAGAAGATATGTATACGTTGCGGTAAAATAAAACCGCCGCACCATTTTATTGCTTATACAAAGTATACAATTTTTGAAATAAGTCAGTATTTATCCCACATTTTCACATTGAATACGAAATTGAATGCACTTTGCTTTCAATAAAATTATTATATTTTTATTTTATTATTATTTGATAGTGTGTAGAAAGTACTTGATGTTTACATGTGTTGGTGGCGTGCAAAGGGGCGAGTTTTTAACACAGTGTGTTTGTTGTATTGAAATGTCTTTTTACGTACTTTTTGCACTTTTACATAGTAGTTTCCTGCTATTTACATGTGTGTGCGTTGAATTAAACTCTTAACTAAGATTTTTGCATTTTCATTGAATTTTACTGCAAACCCACGCAGAATAAATTCTATTAACCCTCTCATGCCCGAATTAAAATGGGCGGGGCTAAAAAATATTTGAGTACAGATATGTTTTAACCGAGACCTGAATATAAACTGACCAAAATTTCATAGTCCTAGGTGTCCTGGTTTGGGAGTTACAGGATGTTGCCTATAGGCAACATTGGGCAACAGTGTATAATAATTTTTTTTTTTTTTAATTGACTTGAAAATTGTGTATGATAGGACACAAACACATTACAAATTATGTATGGTATGATACGAAGCAATTTTTTTGTGGATTGCAGCACAAATAAACGTTGCATTTGCTACATTTAGATCTGGGAAATCCAGTGTGGCATAGCCTGCATCTGCCTTTTGATCCCCATTGCACCCAGTCATTAGACGTATCGAAACGCGTTGCTCTTGAAGGTTCTGCAACATACGCTCTTTTAGATGGGGTTTCTTCAGAGGCTATTGAAGGAGCCGGCGAGGACTGAGACGATGACATAGGTGATGAAGTAGTTGAGCTCATTGTTGCAAGAAGTGAAGGGCGTCCTCTTTTCCTAGGTACAACTGCTGTTTGACTTGCATTCAAAAGTTCAATCGCAATATCCAACTGAAATTTTATAAGAGACATATGCTTCAACTCGCCGTTCGTATTTCCCAGGTCTCGGCGGTATAGCAGCCCGCTATTGACTACAGCGGAATTTATACACCAGTACACTAAGCGCATGTACCATTTATTCGAACGGTGGTTGATTCTGTACAAATCCAACAGCATGTCAGCAAGATCAACCCCTCCCATGTGTTTGTTGTAGCAATCTACTATACCTGGACGAGGGATACTTACATATTTCTTGTCTTTTCGGCACCATCTCTTGCACTCACTCACGGGATTTTTACCTGCATAGTTTGACACTAATTGCACACCTTTATTGTCGTACCAACGACAGGCAATCAAGTTGTTCGTTTCTTCGAATTGAAAATCGCTTGATCCGCGTCCTCGTTTTTGTAGCTCCTTATCATTTCTTAGAGGGCAATTTGTCAACCTGTTGCTTCGGACTGTACCAACGGCTAATATTCCTTTTTGTCTAAGAGCAATCATCAAGCTAATTGAAGTGAACCAGTTGTCAAAAAATAGCTTGAAATTTTGGTTTCTAGGAATATTGGATGACAAATGTAGAACAATATCCGATGATATGCCTAATCCAAAAGACTTGCATGTTCCCTCTCCAATGTAGAGGGTGAAATCATAAATAATTCCAGATCCACCAGCTCTAGTAAACATTTTGAAACCCCACTTGTGGGGCTTCATTGGCAGATATTGCTTCAAACTATGTTGACCTAAGGAAAGAACATGTTTTAGCATTATATAGAATTTATTACATCTTCTTCTATTACATATGTACAAATACTATGAATTACCTTTGAATGCAATCATTTGCTCATCAATGCTCTGATATTCTTCCTGCGGAATTTCGCTGAATTTCTTGTTTATGAAGTCAAACAAAGTGCGCACTTTATATAATTTGTCATAATCTGGTTGGCCCTTCTTAGGCTGCAAATTGTTATTGTTTAGATGGAAAAACTGTTTAATTTTTTCAAATCGGCTTCTGGGCAGAGCATTTGCAACGGCCGCTAGTTTGAAATTTTGAGCCCATGCCATTCTATACGTTGGTATTTTCACCACTGCCAAGTATAGTAAAATGCCAACAAACTTTTTCACTTCTTCCACAGTACATTTCAATTCGGTGCCTTTTTTTTGCAACGCATGTAAATTCGTTTCGTCTCGGATTTTTTCCAACAGCTCATCCGCAAAGAACTCGGTAAAATATTCCAAAGGTTGTTTCACCTGATTGTAGCATAATGCACTTTTCCAAGTGACGTAGCATTCTAATAGCTCTGTGCTGCTCCACTTCAAAGTCGCTAACTCAAATTTCTCTACCACCTCTTGTACAGTTTCAATATTTTCGTTTTGTTCTGCGTTTTCTTCTGTACCAAGTAATTCTTCCATCAAACCAACTTCGACCCCTTGATTTTTTTCAATGTTTTGTAACGCTATTTCGATCAATTCTTCCACATTTTCACCTTCTTCCTCCTCTTCTCTTTCCATTTCCTCATCCTCAGACTCGTCCCAGTCAAAATTAGCGAACTCTTCAATTTCAGCTTGTGTCAAACCTTTTGGACGCATCTTAGTATGTAAACAAGTATATGCAAAATTTTATTACACACAATTGACCGATGTTGCCTATAGGCAACTTAACTTTTACAAAATTATTGCACAGAAACGAAATAACTTTTTCCACTTTCTTTTTTTGTAAATTACTCACTTACCTTTCTTTATTTATATTATCAACGTTACTTTATGACGAAATAGTGTTTTTTAAGTTTTTGGGAACTTTTCCCATATGCACTTTTTTCCAAATTTATTTTTTTTTATTTTCGTCTACGGAGATCGATCACTGCATGAACACGCGCGAAAATTATAACGAACATGACAACTAAAATGATGTAAAACACATACACTGACATTTTTGCAAAAGATCTCACATTAAAAAAATTCAAATTGCGGTACTTATGCGCTCATTAAGACAATGTTGCCTATAGACAACATCGGGCATGAGAGGGTTAAATTCACATTCATATACTTATGTATATGCATATACACGTGTATAGACCGAACTGAGCAAATGGGCTGTGGGACATCGAAATTCTTTCATGTGTTTTTCTAAATGCCAACGTAATTAGCAATAGCAGAACTATGCATTTCAAATATTGATAACGAAAATATGAACGAAATTGTGCAATATCTATTCAGTTTTTACACCGATTACATAAATTGTAAATCCTTTGCTTAAACTTGATTGAGGTGTTGAATTGTAAATAATGAAACAAAATGGTAAAAATTTTTTTACTCGTTATTTTTGTTTATTAAAGTAAAATAAAATAGAACTATGTGAAGCTAATTAAGAATCTAAATGAGATTTGTTAATTTAATTAACGGATGCGTAAGTGGATGCGTTATGTAACTATATTTATGGTTTAAACCGCTTATCCATAATTTAATGAATTCCGATCCTTTGGTTTACGTTATTGGCTCCAAGCTTTAATATTGCCAACACCTCAATGTGTTTAGCCGGTTTTAATCCTTGCCAGTTGCAAGAGTATACGATACAAGGTTCGGTTCTAAATGATAATTTTGTGTTTACCTCAAATTAATTTATTGAAATATTGTTTCACAGTTGGGCCTTTAAGGGTGTTGAAATCAAGCAATTATCTTCTCTTCTTTTCCCGCTGCTCTGAACTTCAATCCAAAGTACATTGTTTGTCAACCCAAAGAATAAATTAAGCATACAATCCGGCGCAACTGTCCAACGGTAAAGGTGTTGTAATAAGAGCTCTTGCTCATATTAGGCTCAAAGTTCATGATAATTAAATAAAAAAAGTGTTACCAAATTTAATAAACTCCGGCAGAAGAGCCAGCGTAAACGCCACCTAAGGCAGGACCCGTCGGTTGACGCGCAAATTTGTCAGCTCGTTTAACAACATGTTATCGTCGTTATTCTTGTTGTGCCGCTCCTTCCAATATGTTTTCCAGGTTAACCGACTACGGCTGACACCGCTGATATTTTGTCTTGCTTTGACTCACTCAACCTGGGTGTGATGTTTTTGATTCGGTATCCATCACAACCTCCTTGAGTGAGCGATAGCAGGGTAGAATTTCCTCTTTGCCACACGAAAGTTATGTACACAGAGGTTCTTGTGTGAACACATCCTCAAAATCTCACGGAAACAACAACATACACGGCTGCACAGTGCTGACGCTGAAGCGGCGACAACTTCATCCATGTAATAATGTAGAAAATTTATAATTTATAAATTACAAAGTTAGCTGCAAGGTGGAGTGCGCTCCTACACGAAAAAATTATGTAGCCTCATATGGCAAGCGATAAATCAAATGTTTTATTAAATAGTATGTATACGCAGTGAGCTACCTAGTTTTTGTTACACCGCGTTGTTGAAAATATCGCAATTCATTGTAGCAGTGGCATACTAGTAATCATGAGGGGTATTCTCTTGCTCTCGCAAAACCCTTGCACGGTGCACGAATTGCAGAATTTTCCACTTGGTGCAACGGCACAACAACAAACACACGCAGAAAATTTTTGCAATGGCTGTAAAATATGTCAGACCAAAACCCATGTTTATTTTCGTGCAATGACACGTAAAAATATTTTTGCAACCCTGTTTTAGCTGTCATTTTACACAAATTTTGCATTTTGTGTCATCGTGCAATCTTGCAAAAGCAAGAGAGTCTCCCTATTATGTTTTAAAATGAAACTGCAATGCATATTGATATTGACTTCACATTTTATAAGTTTATATAAATTTTTACATGTTTTTCATATACAACATACATTTAGTACACTAACCAGTGTTGCTGTTCATAACTAAGCAAAATAAATTTGGTGGTGTTAAAAAATGCATGGTGAATTTACTACACCAAATTTCATCTTTACGCTTTGTTTTCCTCATAAGATTCGAAAACTTCTCCATGGAAAATTTAGTTTATTTGAAAGTTATATGAAGATAAGATGAAAGACAATGGGGCTGCGCTGTTGAACTGGAAATAATAGAAGAATTCTATAAATAAAGAAAAATTTATATATTTTTGAAGCTTTCTTCTGCTCCTCATTCCAGTCATATACTCGTGAGCATGACAATAATAGACAAAAGTATTCAAATTCAGAAAGTATGTGTGCATGAAGGTGTTAAAAATGTAAATTCATATGTTAATATACGTTTTTTTTTTTATCTGCATCCATTGCTCATAGATAATCGATATACAGTTATTTTGGTATCATTCCTTTAAGTTTAAAGCTCGCCAAAAGTAAATGAGAATTTGTGTGCACCTTTTACATCGTTTTTCTTTGTTATTTCTTACAAATTAGTTTCTCTTAATAGAAAGACGAATAACTTAGAGTGACAACTCGCTTCTGTATTATATCTGTGGAACTTGAAATCTCTTGAAATATTTAGAGTACACTGAATAAAATAAGCAATCACACGGTTGAATTTAAACAAACATTATTTTGCTTTTCGAGCTTAATTCATATGAATGATATTTTCAAAAACTGAAATAAAAAATTTATAAATAGAGATACGAGCTTTGTTCAAAAAGTTTTTCAGACTTTCCACACACTCTTTGTGCTCCACACCCCTGGACCCTCTGAGACTTTGTACCACCAATAAACGTTGCTTTTGTCCAAGGTAGCTTCACCTTATGCTACAGGCAATATTCGGAACGCGTCCGCGCACTTAACTTTGCTTTTCATACAAAATTTTATACTAAGCCTTTGATCCATCTTTTAGAATAAGCGAAAATCGAACACGAACCGAAACAAGTCCAACGAAAACAAATGTCAAAAATTAACTAAACAATCCAAATGGCCAACATTGTCAGCAAAATTTAGGGAAATGAGTAACAACATAACGCAACATAACAATCGAAGACATGTAGCCGGCAAAAATCGCTTTTTATACATACCTCGTAAATGGGAATTAAAATAGTTAAAAGACAACTTTCGGTTGTCAATAATATAAAACTATTATTTTACCTTTTGATAATTCATGTTTGTAAATTTTTTTTAAGTTTTATCCTATTTTACTTTTAATAATATAATATGGACTAATCATATACTACATAACATAATAAACATTTAAAAAAAAAGACCTCGTTCTGCCGCGAACACATGCTTTTGTGGAATTGAAAACCGAATTATAACTAAACTAACTAATAAATTATTTATTAAAACCAATAATCGGATATATTTGGGGTACTCACAACGTGTCATAAAGCATCGTAAGATCATAAAATCATAAGTTTTTATGCTAGTTTAAAAAATTTGTTGTTGGATCGCATAGTAAAATACTTTTACGCAAATACAAATCTGAACGGTATGTTTTCGGATCGTTATAACTTATAACTTTATGAGACTATGTGATACCCCTAATTATAATTTCAAAAATTTACCTAGTTATCGATTCAACGCCTTCACAATAATCGCTCTCAAATATTTTGGTCTTTCCTGCCGAGGAATCAGGGTTTTCATTTATACCGAATGAAAACGTTTTGGGAATCCCTTCAACACTCGTAAATATACCGGCAAGTTCAGCAATTTTTCTTCGGTTGATGCTAAAACGAACTGGTTAAACTGACTTCCACTGGAGGCTCTTGTCTCGCATTGTGTGCAATTTTTTTTCCTTACACAGCCCATCCAGTCCGACTAGACCCGCTCATAGAAATAATTTTGTAATTCCACATATACATAAGCAAGTAATTAAGATGTAATTACTACAATATTTATACTTACTATCTTCCTGCCATTTATATCATTTTGTGGGGGACCGTCACAATTAAGCTTTTTCGCCAGATCTGCTCAAAGAGCTTCCATAGCCGCGCGGTCGCCTTAACAAAATTTTTCGCTATATCAGGGTGCTGTTCCACGAAATTTATAAATATTTCATCTTTTGCTTCTATTTTATGCTTGCCCTTAAAATTAAGATTTTTTTTATACATTTCAACTAAATATAATCAGTATACATATGTACATTTTTCCAACTTTTTCACAATGAAATATATGTATTTTCCGTGTGCTCACGTCCGAACGAATTCAAAACGGAGAAAATATGACAATTTCGATTTCTGGCACATGGTGTCACGTTTTCTAAAATAATTTTATGCGAAAACGAACTGCAGGACATGCCTGATAATTTTCGATAAATAAATCGAATTTTAAAGTTGTTGTATGTGATAAACATAAAAATCTACCAACAACTCAGCACAAACTGAATTTAATATCTTATGCGATGGCAAGCTACCTTTCCGCAACTAAAATCAGAACGAAAACATGCCCTCTGTCTAGATGTTTACGTAAATATTTATTAAAGAATATTAATGTCCTAATGTAAAGATGAAATTTTATTAAGTTATTTATGGGAACTTTTCGTGGATAAAAAGCCGGGGAAATTACACAAATCGTTCACTTGTGAACTCGCATCTTCGGAAACACACTACGCAAGATGCCGACTTACGGCTTTCGGGGTGGCGTTAAATGGAATTATTTCAACATTGTGTAGGCCGTCACTGTCGTCACATAAAATCTTAACAAGAACTACCGTAAATTTCATTTGACTATCACACATGCCCTGAGGAGTGGTTTGAGCAGATGATGAGGCGATTAGAAATTCGCGAATATGTATCTACAGTAGCTCCAAGCGAAACTCGTGCAAGTCAAAAAAATTTATTAAATTCCCAAAAATCATAAATAAAATAAGCGCTTCCAAAAAAACTTTTGCATATTTTATTAGTATATTACTACGTAACAAAAACAAAATAATCAAAACTAAATGTTAATTCAAATACACTTTAAGTGAGGTAAAAAAGTAAAATAGCATGTAATTCAATGCCAAAGTGAAACTCGTACATTATATAAAAGTAAAAGTAATGTTAATATTAATATTTTGTATGCATTCCTTTGTTTTTGATAACCATTTGTAATCTATTTGGCATACTTTTAACAAGCTTTTCACAAAAACTGGGTTCGATTTTTTGCCATTCATCCTGGAGGATCCTCTTCAACTCGTCCTTTGAACTTATTGTACGCTGGTGCACTTTCGTATCGAGATAGCTCCACAAGTTCTCAATGGGGTTTAAATCTGGACTCTGGGCTGGTGTATCGATGACATGCGGACAATTATAAAGCAACCACGACCGCACATTATAAGCCTTATGCTTTGGGTCATTGTCCTGGTAAAAATGCAAATCCTCGACAAGGCCCAGTTTTTCTTTACAAAGTGGCAATTTTTCTTTTAAAATGTTCAGATACATAGTGTGATTCATAATACCCTCAATGAAATGCAATTCTCCAGTTCCTTGTGCAGAAAATGATCCCCACACCATTACCGATCCGCCACCGTGCTTTACTGTGGGCTTCATATTTTTGGCAAGAAGCGCCTCATTTGACCTTCTCCATACATAGGGTCTACCGTCCGAACCGAAAAGATTAAACTTGCTTTCATCTGTGAATAGCACGTTTTTCCAAAATGAGAAATCTTTTGATTGATGTTCCTTTGCAAATCGTAGTCTTGCTTTTTGATTACGTTCGTTGATAAGAGGCTTTCGCCTTGCTCTTCTGCCGTTATAATCAGCCTTATTCAGTATATTTCTAATGGTTTGTGGGCAACACTTTTTCCCCAAATCATTTTCGGCGATTGTTACGAGTTTCGGTGCACTTATAAATGGATCTTTTTTGACTTGGCGTAGAATATACTGTTCATCACTAGCAGAGAAAATTTTGTTATTTGCAACTTTCGATCTATTTTTCACAGTTTTATCTCTCTTGTACCGTTTAATGATGTACTGAACGGTCGATCGGCTTCGATCTACAATTTCAGATATTTCCCGAAGCGATTTTTGGTTTTCGTAATGACGAATTACTAGTTCCCGCACTTCAACACTGGTTTGTCCTCTTTGTCTGCCCATTTCACTTTTTTTATTATCCTTTTTCGATAAATGACGCGATGTTCAAAATTTTCCAATGAACTTTGGTACTTGGGACTTCCCCGAATAACACATTAAAAAATACTTGAAGTTAGATGTGCTTGGAAACAGTGTTGCCTGTTAAATTAAAAATGTACGAGTTTGGCTTTTGCATTGAAAATGAAGACTTATTAGTTAACGTATTTTTATTTTTCTAAATAAAAGATTATTCAAAAATTTGTTTTTGTCATTTAATGAATTACCCAATACGTTAATGAAATAAAACATATCAGTTTTATTGCAATAGTAATTCCCCGTATTTTAAGTAAAACCAAATATTTTAGGGGATGTACGAGTTTCGCTTGGAGCTACTGTATGTAGATTACCAGCGACTGATGATAAACTTAATAAAACTGCCTAATTCTAATTTAATAAACCCTTAAATGTGAAAATCGTTTTAGTTTTAACGAGTTCAAGTGCAAACGACGCACACACAATAACAATAACTACAACAACAACGAGTAATATGAATATGCCACCCGAAAGCTATGCGAGCACATCTAACTAAAAGCACCGTTAAGCATTCAAGAGCAAGACTAGTCATAGTTAATGTTATTGTTTATACAACCTTTCGACGCGCACACACTTACATATACTCCACGTCGCGGCAACTGGCGCCTGGTTTGTTCGCATGTTGCTGGAAGCTGAAATCTGCTCCCAAGTGGCAGAAAATTGCTTTGGCTAACATACTTATATATGTACATGTATGTATATATACATATGTATGTATAAATATATGTATATACTTATGTATATGGACATATATACATACATATATGGGCATACTTATGATAATGTGTATATGTATGTACGAAATTAGTGTAGATTTTATTTGAAACTCACCGAGCACAACCAAAACACAGCATCGCCGTTTGGTGTTTTGAAAGTCAACAAAAAAAACTCGAAAACAAAATTGCACTTGAGCTAAAGCAAAAATGTTTAATGTTGTGCCGAAAGACAACATGAATATCGTTGTAATTCCCATAGACGATGTGTATCTGTCACGGTTGATATCGATGACAGTGGCTCTTAGAACAAAGTTAATTGCTAACTCGATGACAACCTTGATAATGATTATTGCAATAATTGTAGTAACCTTAGGCGACAGAGAGCTCAGCATCAAGAACTGGCTTGATAGTTTATAAGCCTTGTTGAAATCCTGTTTACTCATGACCATTCTCGGTTTATTGTCTATTATGTAATAAAGACCGCATATACACACATCCTTAAGTAAGTATATTGCAACATGTGAAAACAAGCGAGAAGAAAAATAGAACACAATTACGCACTTTTTCTCATAAATATGTACGTAGTATATTGCATAACCGTTATACATATTTTTATGATTATACACAAGTGCACACATCTTCATATACATACAGCTGTTGACAGCTAATTAGAAACAGTTGCTTAAAGAACTAAAATTTCTCAAGGTGTTAATTTTTATTAATCATGTTATTGCTTTCTGGTAATGGTGTGTTTCAAAGTTTAAAATATGTATGTACATACATATGTATATTACAATGTATTATTCAAGTTTTTTAATAAGTAAAAGCTGCAGCAGTACACCCGCCCTGGTAACAATAAGTGATTTATTCGAAAATAATTTGACATTTAGCAATTCGTCCTAGTAGTCCAGTGATCCTAGGAGATCAATCCTATGTATATAACAAGCAATTTATTGACTTTCTGCTTGTTGGAACATTTCTATTTATGGGCAATAACTCATAATTTATGATAAGAAATTCATTCCCTGTAGTTTTCATGTCAGTGAAGTGTTTTAAGTAAAAAAGTACTGAAGTGAACCACCACAATAAAAATTTTCTGTTCGAATTTAAACACTAGTTATCACAGATTGACCGATATTTTCGATTTTCGATATTGTGAAATCTGGGTCATTTTAAATTACAGTTATTAGTTACAGTTGTTAAGTTATTTCATTAGCGTTATTGACACTCGATTTATAAATTCAAAATTAAAAGAATCAGATAAAATTTACATTTGTTATACATATATGGGAAGTAGACGTACATCGTAATATACATATGTAAGAATTTTTGAATAATGCTACACACCAAATTCGGTTAAAATTGATTGGAACTGAGATAGAGCATTTGACGTAAAAGTGGGGGTGCCCCAGCTTTTGACAAATTTTACTACATGTTCCTAATGAGGCCTTCCGAACCATACATACATATGTACATACATATATGATGAGAAATTTAATGCTTCTGACGTATTTATTTTGTATGAATATTAACCGTTTTCAATTAGTTACATGGTCGGTAGTTATAATCCAATTTTCAGCTTACAGGTGTCCCTCTCTAATGCGATCTGTTTCGGATCTAAATTTCCGGCGTTACCAAGACGCCGTACCAAGAATGGTACCAAGTTGCATAAGAATATATATGTACATACAAGTAATAAGTTTTACTCAAGGTTTTAGAAACAAGCATTCAACAATAGAACAAATTCATAGAATAACATTGGAAATAGAAAAAAACCCTGGAGGAGGAAAACGTATGTTCAGCTGTATTCCTTGACGTTGCGCAATCATTCGACAAGGTGTGGCACGAAGGCCTTATGCAAAAACTAAAATCATGTCTTCCGATTAAGTATTGTGCTCTTCTAGAATCAAATATAACCATTTGATTTTTCTGTGTAAAACAAGGAATTGAATTTTCCAAACTAAAAGAAATTGAAGCAAGAATTCCTCTGGGAAATATCTTAGGTCCACTTTTATATATTCTGCATGCAAGAGACTTACCGTTAGCAACAAACAGTATATCTGCCACTTTTACTGATGACACCTCAATACTGTGCGTCGAAAAAACAGCAGATAAAGCTCCGCTAAACCTGCAACATGCAATCAACTCTGTAGAGTAAGTTGGTCTAAAAAATGGAGAATAAAAACTAAACGGTAGCAAACCGGTTCATGTAAATTTTACAAACAAATGAATCACTTATCAACCTATAAGTATTGTAGATGTAATACCATACCATATCAAATACTGCCAAATATTTTGGCGTCACGTTCGATGCTAGATTACGCTGGAAAGAGCATGTTAAAATATAGATAATTGAACTTAATCTGAAATAGTCAAAAATGAAATGGCTAATTGGGCGAAGGTCAAACCTGTCCACACAAAACAAATTATTTCTTTATAAATAAATAATCATGTTGGTATGGTCATATGATGCGGAATTGTGGGGATGTGCCAGTGATAGTAGTATTAATACTATACAACGTTTTCAAAACAAAGTGCTAAGAGGCATTATAAATGCTCCTTGCTACTACAGAAATGCTGACATTCATCGAAACCTACGGGTGAATACAGTCGCCAAAGAAATGCACATGAGAACGAGGAGGCGAGAAAGCTTTTCTTAGACATATGCCTCTCTAGTCGATTATGTCGAAAAAACCACATAGTTTAATTGAAATCCAAAATATAAAGGAATTAATTCTATACCATATATGCATGAATATTATTATTAATTTTTTTATAATTTATTTTTACCGTTTGATGAAAAAACTATTATACTCTGTAGAAACTTGATGCGGGAATAATAATATTTTTTTATTGACACCAATATTACTTATGGTACGTACTCGTATATCTTTGTTACGTTTTCCCCAAAGTAAACAGTACATTATTAACATATACATATTAGATTGAAATTCCTATTGATGGAATAAAACACAGGAAAATTTGGAATAAAGCCAACGGTAATATTGTTGGACTACTGAACAAATCCGCCTACATCGTCGGTAATAAGATGTTCAGACCGAAAATTTAAAAGATTAGATTACATTTAAGCATTTCATAACCCAACAGTGTTCTCACTGCCGTTAGAAAGATTAATATTTACCAAAAGAAAAGATTGTCATACAGTATTTTGAAATAAAAGACGTATTTTTTCAAATACTTTCCATATAATAGAAATAGTGGACGCATTTTTTCATTTGTTAAGTCGATTTTCAGTTGCAATTAGATTCATTGCTTTAAAAAAAATTTGTTTGTTTACATTTTTTTCCCTTTGTAGTGTCTAAATCAGCTGTGATAATGTAACAGATTTCCAATGCTGACAAGTAGATGGCGCAAAATCAGAGTCACACAGAGAGATTGTGCGTGAATCAGTTTCGATCAGTTTCAAATCATTTCAATGAAATGATTTGGAACTGTCATTTGTATTCCGAAATCTTGATAAATTTTTAAGATTAGAGGGATAATCCATTCAACAGCCGAAATCGTGTGATTAAGTGTCGGTTTGAACATGGTATAACAAAATTCTCAAATTAGTTTTAATGGAAAAAAAAAATATTTGAAAATATTCCTCTAAGCGTCTTCTCTGCATTCCCGAAGCGTGGGGATCGAGGTGCTTTAGGAAGTTTCTTTTAAATACTTCTCGAATTAATTTAAATACGTTTTAGTGACAGTAAATCACTCCTGCAATGACTTATCTCAAAATATTTTAAAGTTTAGTACAAACTGGAATCATTTCTTAGGAGTTAACTAAGTTCATTCACACTATTAATAGGAGAAGGTGCTCTATCTTTGATATATCTGAAAGATTGGCCAATAAATTCGTCATAAAGGCAGACATACGCACTGAGGTCCACATATTCGGTATAAGGAAGCTTGTAAATTTCAACCATTTTTAGGTAAGAAATATATATACCTTTACACCGGGATGAAATCGTTTTTATATTGAAAAATTTTAACAAAATGAACTACAAACGAACTCATTTTTTTTTTTTAATTTTTTGTCAAAGTTTGGGTTTTTATATTTTGTTTTCAACGGGTGTTCTAAGTAGAGGTATTGAGAGAACATTTCGATGAGCAGATAATTTCACGTTTTGGTCCGGTTATTTTCTGACTGAATCTAACTATGCCACTAAATTTTTTGAAAAATTCATGATTCTTTAAATATGCATGGATCCTATCCGTTTACTATAATTTGTTTAATTGGTTGGATTTGTGTTATTTTGTGACAAAAAGAATTGCTACAGTTTTCTTCTGTACGTTTATATTGATCTGTTCTTCAATTACATTCGTAAGAAATTTGTTGGAAGCAAATCGTGCGTACGGACAACAACAATTATATTTCTTCGCCTTCTTCTTATATCAATATCCTACTTACATATTCAATTCAGAAATTGTTTAATTCTCTTATACACTCAACTCAATCGATATCCGCAATGTGATATTCTTCATTTTTCCAAGTTGCCATCGCACAACTGTAAGTTTCTTAGCATACAGCAGTGAGGAGTATTCTAAGAACGCAGCACGATTGTCGGTATGTTGGCACTATAACAAAAAAACAAAAACAACAAAGATTGACATGAGTATCAACACCTGAATGGGAGCGCAACTACAATAAAATAAAACATACGCAAGTTGTCATTGTAGTAAACGAAAAGTTTAAAGCAGGCAAAAATCAATAGAGAGACCGTGAAGACATCCCACTCTAATGCACTTAACTGCTGCAAGATACTCTCAATCAGAAAAAAGAAAGAACCGTGAGGAAAGTCATACATACATTTAAGCGCAAGTTAAATCACTACAGAACAGCCTACACAACAGCAGTTGCTGGCTGCAACATTTTGTTGCGTTTTGTTGCTCCAACATTAAAAGTAAGTTCGACTTAAATTTTCTATTCTAATGCCATTTCTTATGTACCCAAGCTACTAGCTGCGGGTGCCATTTTTTGTCATTTCGAACCTTGCCAAGTTTTCCACACACACATACAAATGCCACTGCTTCCACTAATTTAAGAAATCAGTAAATGGCATATTTGTAAAAAAGAAACTTGTAATGAATGTGCGCCAAGAAGTAAGTAAACAGAAAACATCAAACGTTTTATTGTAATTCTCCTGCAATTTTAATCAGAAAACATGCGCGCGTACGAGATTCGTGCATTATTCAATCCGGTTGTCTTCTCACGGTAGTGTTCCTTCTCAAGCTACTTATATCGCAGTAATCCAATGAAATCCGCAATCCTGCATGGCAGCAGTGACATATGTAAATTACGTGTGGAGCATTATTTTTCTCACATTTATCGCTGTTGGACTTTCGTCATTTTTTTCTTCATTTGCATTTAGCTCATATTGGCTTAAGCCATTAAGTCTGTTGTTTGCGTGGCTTAATAACAAATCAATGCACTCAAAGTCATTTCAATCGCTGTGAGCAAAGCATAAATTCATTGGTAGGTTTATCATCTGTGTACACCTCCATTTTTTTTAACTTGCATTGGCAGTATGCAAATAGAATTAGATATGCCGTTAGTTTACAAACAAAATGAATGTAATAAAATTGCAGTCAGTTTTTGAAGTGCTTTCGATTTTTAATCCCCAATTAAGAGCAGGAAACCTTGAAGGTTGAAACAGTTAGTTGCACGGTCAAATGTACGATCGATGTCTTAAGTTCAACAATTCAACTCCAATTAAATTTATGTTACCTGTAAATTTATGTTACCTGTAAAACCTGTGATCTATTCTAAAAAGTATAATCAACACTAAAAATAGGTGTTGTTTAAAGTTTAAAAAGTACTATAAACTTAATTATATGTAAGTAATATGCTTATACATAAATATATTACGTTTTACAACTCAAACTGTCAAAAACTGCATTTAAGGGGGAACATGCTTTAGAGGCGAATAGGGTTTATAACTACTGGTATATTTAAACATCATCCGCAAACTTTTGGATGCAAAATCTTTTATATTCTGACTTTGGGAAGCAGGATGCAGGTCGCAATTTCTATGTGAAACAAAAAATTCAAAGAGATTAATATTTGCTAATAACTTATCTTTTAGTTAAACTAAGAAAATTATACAAAATTGTGCAAAATTATAAAACTTTTTTAAAATTGAAAAAGTGGTTTTTTACCAAAAAATTTGTACTTTATGTTGTTTAAAAATATGCTCAAACTTGCCTTTTCTTATTTATTTTAATTTAAATAAAAGATAATTTAATGCCAAAGGTAGTTTGTCGCAGTTTCATAAAACGTTTAGTTTTTTTTTACTATCCTGCCCGCCAATTAAAAAATAGTAAAAATTAAAAACCGAGAAATCGCGCATCAAAGTTTTCGCTTTCTGCCCAGTACTCATATACCTGTTAGACGCTCGGTTACTATTTCCCCTATAGCTCCGTAAATATTTCGAACTCCCATCTATAACTTTGGGGACATATCCTTAGATAATTTTTAAAGAAATATAACAAAAAGAAAAAAAACAATTTTTTGAAGCTTCTAATGCAAGCTTTCCCCCTTTATTCTTATACCTTTCGACTTTTTTGATCCTGTGTCGGTAACTACTATGAATTTATTTTCGAAACTAACAACATAAACTCTAATATTGGGTAGTCGAAAAAGTATTTTCGTATCTCTAATCAAACTTCAATTTATTTTTTTTCTATACAAAAAATTTCAAAATATACCGAATTTTTTCATTATTTTCAAACATTTTTAAACAGCTGTAACTTTTTTTCAACTTCCCCGAATTTTTTTTGGTTAAATAAAACTTTAAATCTCACTTTTCTAACACTTTAACACTATATGGTATGACACAATGTAGATTGGTATCGTATCACCCTCTGTTGTCTTCTAGTACAATTGAGTTGAATACCCGTACGTTTATGTTTGAATTCTCAAGTAATAAAATCTGGTATTCCTTTAATAGCCCTGACAGACTAGCAAAATTTATACGCATTAAGCAACGCTAATGCGCATTGAAATTTTATGGTGACAGACGGAAGACTAGTGCAATTAGACAGCTGATTGTGAAATTTGTTTATTTATTAAAAAAAGTGAAATAAAAATGAATAGGATAAATTATTAATAGCAATTTTGGTATTTTTGGAAAATGAATATAAATTTAACGAAAAAATTCGTTTATTATTAACTACGTTAAAAGATAATAGACTGAAATTAAAAACAAAGTTGTTTATTTTCTGCTATCTAAAAATATTCAAATTTGTTTTTTTAATTGCACATAATTTAATTAGCAATATAAAACTGCTTACCTCTGATGCTGCAAACGCAAAAGAGGCGGCAGACTTCAAGCGAAATCTGTCAAAAAATAGCAAAAATCGGCTATTTTTGAGCAGTGTTGCCTACTCAAATTTGGTAAACTCATCTAAATGCACGAAATTCTTGGCATTACACATTTGCATTGACATGGGTCAAATGCGCAAGTGAATGTAAATTAAGCTCTCTAACGCAAATTAGCGCTGTCGTCTGTCAGGGCTATAATGCCCGAACTGACAAACTTTACGAAGCTTTGTGCTAAATTGACTCGATGGCGTGTCAGTATCCCAGAATTTAGTCGCAGGTCCTCAACTTAGGTCTGGCTGTGTCTGAAGTAACCAAAGTTGGGTATCGTGAGTGTAGTGTCAAACTTAGTTATGTATTGCTAAGCGGTAGGTAGGCCTGGTGAGACTCTCTTCTGCTAAGATACCTCTTTTCTTTATATACACTGCTTGCTACACGTCACATTGCCTTTGAAAATATAAGGACAATGATTTACAACTTTACTCAAAAGTAACGTGATTCATTTTGCTCTGCGAAAGATTAAAACTGATCGTCTGCCAGGATATCCTGACTAAAAAACTCAATAATTGCGAGAGAACATTTGACACAAATGCGATTTTAAGTTTTTTATGGAATTTAATTGTATGTCATTATGCTTAGTTATTGCTTAACTAAGATAACTGATTGTGTTCAATTCCCATTGCACTTTATTAGTGGCACAAATAGTTTTACCTTCGAAATTACTATCGTATGCGTACGTGTGGTCTAGCAATTTGTGCTTTATAGTTCAGCAAAACAAATATCTACTTACGGAGCAATTGAACATGCGCTAGGTATGCGCCAAAGTGCTCATTGACGACCAGAAAATGCAGCGAGTGGAAGTGTGCCAAGGAATTTTTAAAATGTATGAAAGTGATCCCCAATTTTTAAATAACGTAATCACAGGTGAAGAGTCATGGATCTTTGAGTTTTTTTGTTTCCTTGCCTGAAAAAGCCGATAAAAGGCAAATATTTTGAGACGACAGAGGGGATCCAAGCAGCATGCACTTCATCTTTCAAGACTATTCCGGAGAATGACGCCATCAATGCTTGGAAATCGCGCTGGCACTGCTGCATCGACGCAGAACGAGCCTGTTTTGAAAGTTTTTAAAGAATGTAACGAATGGTTCAATGATTTTTTTTAAATCGACTGAGTCCTATTACTTTCCGGACAAACCCTGTATGCTCGTCTGAACTAAAATTCATATTTCAATTGGATTGAGACATGTTATTAGTTCGCCAGTTCGGCTTTGAGCTGAAACTGTCGTGTGGAAGTATCGAAAATTTATGCGAATCACACCTTTGAACTTTTGAACTTTGTCAGCAAAATGACAAAGTAGCACTTCCCTGTCGTTACAGCCATAGTTCTCTATGCGTTTACTCTGCACATCGGCCCTTCATCTTCCGACACCTGTCGAGGCACAAGCCAGAGACAAGTAGGTGAGACATACAACAACAAGGCAACAATAGCAATAAAGCTGATGAAAAAACGACTATGGCTACGTTAAGTTTTAACGGTATTCAGAGCTTTAACTTATGATAGCGGACGCGCAGGTGCAGCAAAGTGCATTAAAATGACAACGACGTGAAACGCTCTACTATTTAGGCTAGTTTAAAGAATTTTCGACGACGACGGGGCAGACAACGCCAGTATTCACATCGAATGTTTAATAACTATGTAGAGTTGTGTCACTTGCTGTTCTTGCAGTCGACGTCAATGAGACATAAAAGCCAATAAAAGTTTTCGGTTAAATGTGCTGAAAAAACCGAGTGTGAAGTGTCATCTGTGGGGAATATGATCCATAAAGAGCCATTTCCAGGCTGCGCGTGTATGTGGCGAAGGAAAAGGTTAAATTCATAAAATCGAGAATAAATACAAAAAGTGTATGTATGTAGTATGTATGTATATACATATAACTACACAAAGATTCGGATGCTCGGGTAAAATGAGAGGGAAAAACTTATGCCGACAGAAACAAGGTTATTAAAAGTAATAGAAAGTTAAGAAAGTTTTGTTTGTCCAGGATAGTAGTGGGTGACAGAAAAAGTTTAAGTGCTTCTTCGAGCTGCTTTTAAGTGCTCCGAATTGTTTACTTCAGGTAAATGACCTAGGACAGTCAATAACTACGTAAAGCATATCCGTTCGTCATGCAAATGATGTCACACAAATTTTTGTTATTTTATATTGAGTTATATGCAAAATTAAATCAAAGTCAATTAACCTTTGATTTCTGAACAAAATATGTAAAGTTAGTAACATAGTTTAAAGAAACATACGATTTGAACCATAATTATTGAGATAATACTTACTTATTTAACCGGATAACGTAAAGCTTCTATTGAATTGTTTTACCATAAATTAAAATGTTGTGTTAGTTAATGAAAGGACTCTCACGCGAGCAGACATAAACCTGAGGATGTGGCGTAAGGTCTCCCTTATATACTTCCCTCCACCTTGACCCCATCCTCCATTTATATAGAAGCGAATGTCAGCTAGCAGTCGCGAATTTATCCTTTCGCCTTTTCTATAGATATGGCTCTATCTGTTATAATCGTGTACATCAAACTGGTGCTGGAACATTTGGAGATTTCGTTAAACGACGGTTTTCGTGGTTCCTTAGAGAGTGAGGATTCTTCTATCCACTCTGTAAGGCCGCAATTATAAAAAGTTGATCTTGACCACATCTGCTTCCAACAAGATGGAGCTACATGCCACACAGCACGAGCAACAACCGAATTGCAGAGGTTGTGATTTAACACCATTAGACTACTTCTTGTGAGGCCAGACCTCTCTAAGCTTTAGAAGTCAATATTGAACGCGCTCTTCATAAAATACGACTTGATTTGGTGAAAAAAGTACTCGAAAATTGGGCTCATTTATGCAAAAGGAGTGGTGAGGGCCACTTGAATGACTTCACATTAAATAAAAAACATATGAATTTTCTTAACAATTAGTGTATTTTTAAGAAATCATATAACTTTTTTTGGAAACCCCGTTATATGCATCCTTCAAAAAATCTACTTTGTACATATCTCATATATGGACGCTTGCACCCAGTGGCGGATTAAGAGTATCCGAGGTCCTAAGCACAGAGCCTGTGCAGGCCCTCTATTGCTTAAATGGAAATGGAAGGAATGGAATGAAAAGTAGAAAGTATAAAATGAAAGTTCATTAAAATAGAAAGTGTAGTAGGTATAATTTAAAACTTAAAACATTTTTTCCTTGCCTTAATCAGAGCAAACTCCGAAATTACATCGTCGAAATTTATTTGACGAAATACTTATGTCTGCCTCAATACACATTGATGCTAAAGAATTAAGCTTCTCTGGAATGATTTTTGTTCTTTGCTGGTTTTTTAATCTTTTTAGTTGTGAGAAGGATCGTTCAGCAGAGCAGTTAGTAATCATTAAGCTGTGAAAGATTCTAAACGCCACTTCTATATTTGGGAAAACACACTTTACTTTGTCTTTAATAATCATATCATACAGATCGGAATGGGTGACATTTGTTTCTGAAAATTCATATTTTATTCGAATATACATATGTATGTATTTGTGAAAATGATTGAATTCGAAGTTTTCATTGAAGTCTTCTGGGTAAGATTCTAAGAGCAATTGGATATCTTTTTCATATTCTGAACATGACTTATTTAGATCCGCAAGAAATGAAAAGTTTTGTGAAACTTCGTGGTATACGATACATCACCTCTTCTTTGCATTTGAGCATTAAATGTGCCAATTATTACATTGAAAGTCTCAATGCGGAATTTGTCTCTAGGATTCAAATCAAGTTCCTCTGCATTTCCATAATTTACTTGTTTCGTCCTAGTTCGTCTTCGAGTTTCCTTATATTCCACATTAGGAAAAAATTTTCTTGCCTCGCCTTCCAATTTTTCAAATTGATTCCTCATTTCAACGAGTTAACCCGATAAAGAATGATACAAATTGGAACACGTTTTAAGATCTAATCCTTCTTCTTGGAGTCCTTTACTGAAAAACTTGTAGAATATCATTCCACAAAGTGAGCATAAATATAAACTCAAAATCTTGCATTCTTTTTGAAATATTTTTTGATTCTAACCTGGTCTCACATTTTTGGTTTGTGTCCTCAGCAATTTCATCTAAAGCATCCAAAATTTTCGGAAAGGATTGTAATATTCCACTCGTAGCTACAGCGTGAGCTTCCCAACGAGTGTCCGAAAAAAATTGTATAACAACTGCACAATTGGAAAAAAAATTCACTACGATCGTAAAAGAATCAACAGCACTACGACCAATCAAGTTTAGAGTATCTGCAGCGCATGATATAAATACAGCATATTTATTATGTTTGTATCGTCCTGACATACATATTAGCAGCATTGTCATATGATTGTCCTCTGCACGTTGCAATATCTACTTCGCAACCCTCTAGATAACTGAGTACTTACTATATTGCCATCTCATCTCCGGCATGACTTTTTTAATATAAAAACGTCAGAAATCGTTCTACGGGCATACCATCAGACGACGATACGTATCTCAAAATGAAACATAAAGTTGCAGGGGGCAGGGCCCTGCGGGGGTGTATGAAGGGTCACTCCCGGACTGCTCGCGCCTTGTGATTTCGGACATATTTATTTTGGATGAATGTCAATAAAATGTAGGTATAAAATGAAACGCCAGCGGAGGATGGAGGCCCCTGAAGAACAGAGGCCCAAGCACGTGCTTGTAGTGCTTATACGTTAATCCGCCACTGCTTGCACCCCACACTAAAGTTGTCCCAAAAGATTTTATAAAATTATAATTACTGTAAATTATGTTAAAGGAGCATAGCAGTAGCTTTGTACAATATTTAGTTATTTGTACCTGTTCACGATTTACGTCAAGATTGATACAAGTAGATATTCCGATTTTTTTTTTATAATAAATAAATAAACTAGGACAGTTCGACCAGGCTGGAGCAGCTCATAGTGAATGATGCCTTTCTAATCCCGCCAACCACTCAGCATAATTTTTCGAAGCGTCCTGGCTTTGCGACTATTTGTTGAGCTTCACAACGCTTGGTCTATGATCTTTTTCGCCCATTATTGTTGTATTTGATCCACTTTTCGTCTTCTTCTACCATTCGCTCCAGAAATGGGTCGATTTCATTTCGTTCCATCAAAGAATCGCAGATGTTAATTTGGTCCATTGAATTATTTCAGACAATTAATGTGGTACCCAATCATCGAGCTTCTTCCTGTGACCAGCCTTTTTTAAATGGTTCAAAACCGTTTGATGATGAATGTTAAGTTCCTTAGCGATGTTATGGATGCTTATGTGACGGTCCTGGTCAATTTTTTCCATAATTTCATCGAGTTTTTCAACGATAGGTCGACCAGAGCGCGGTGTATCTTTCACATCGAAATTTTCAGAACGGAAGCGACCGAACAATTTGTTGTGCTACACGACAAATTACAGCATCGTCCCCATAAACTTCACAAATTTCACTGCTGGCTTACGTGACATTTTTCCTTTTTTATACAAAAATTTCAAAATATTTCTACATTATTTTCACTCATTTTTGAACAGCTGTATCTTTTTTTCAACATCCCCGAATTCATTTTTTTTTTGGTTAAATAAAGCTTAAAATTTCACCTTTTCAACACTATATGCTATGACACAATGTGAGTGGTAGCACTGGAGATACACGACTGCAACGACATCTATTGATAAAATACGAAAAGACTTTTTCGACTATCCAATATTTTTCGCCGATATGTGCTACTGATCGCTCAAAGTTTGTTTCCGTTAATTTGCTTCAATTGGAATAAATCACTTTCTCTTTTTCTTCTTATACAAGACTCGACTACAATTGTGTTAAACCAAATGAACAACTTTTAAAAATATGTAACTAAAGCTTGACACAAGATTTTATTAAAAAAATTATACGTATTTTATTTATATACAAATCAATTTGCCGCTTCCTTGCCCCAGCGTTCAGTTAGGAAATGATTCTGCAACAGTTTCACAAACAAAAGGACTGCAAGCATTAATCAACATATGAAAGCCATACAGATGCTGTGGCTAGACGAGTAGCTAGGGCATCATAAACGTGCTTCAATTGCGTTGGCAAAGGATCTGAAATGATTTTTGAATTAAGCAATTATAGTAAAAGCAATGAAAGTTGTCAGAGAGACTTAAACCCAAATTTATATAAATAGCGGTTTTTTAAAGATTAGCAAATCTGAAATTACATATACTTGGTCAAATTGAGTCCTTTATTTGAAAACGCTGATATATTTGACAATTTAGATTTCGCTAAAACTATTGTTTAATTAGTCCAGTAAATAGATTTTTATGATAAAAAGTTGATGTGGCTTTAATTCAAATACCTATCAGTTTCCTTCGCCTCTCATTGTAAATTTTAAATTTTGGCATTTGGTAGTAATTTGTTTGTTAAGCAATCGAGCATGGAAGAAATCAATAGCATCAAAACACTCTTTTGTATCAAATTGAAGTCGGTAACTTAAATTAAATATGTAAATTTGAAAACAACTTTGAAGATGTCCAATGCCAAATGCTTAGAGCCTAACAGTTCTGTATTTCTTATTCACTTCGCTGCAGAGGTTTTTCGATTTCAAATCTGTATAAAGGCGGTTAGAAAAGAGTATACATATTTTAATTTTTAGGTGTAGTTCAAATTTTTGAAATTATTCCAATTTTGAAAATCGCAACTTTTCCACCTTACTCCCAAATATTTATGTAAGTTAACATGTACTTTTGTGTTTTACTGCCATGTAAATGCCAGGGAAACCAGGTGAATTGTATGCATTTGAGGATAAATGAATGAACTGTGCAAACAAGCAAACAAATGACATTACAATTGAGCACGTTCGAAATGAACTGCAGCAAGAAAAAAAGAATGTAAATAGCGACAAAGAGGCAACAGTTGCAGAAGCTGATATCAGCCGAGTAGCAAATGACTGAGGGAGGAATCAAACCAACCCCCTAGCTACTAGTTAGCTCCAAAGCTATAGAAGGGCATATACAACTGCATATACATATGTGTAGAAATATATGTATCTATAATATTTAAAAAAAATTAATATAAATGCAATATATGTATGTCCAACAACATATCCCTTTTCGCAATCTGGGTGATTTTTAAAGTATATTATAATACTAGTAATTTTTGCACGGGTGCGTTGAACTAATTCAAAGATTTGCCGAATATACTATATGATGTTTATAAGCATTGAATACAATTTTAACCTTAACAACAGTCGTTTCTCCAAAAAGGGGCTGATCTTCAAACTAATAAGCTACGTAAAGATTAAGAAAACCACTCGTGCAACAAAATAAACCATATTTGTGCAACCACGTCAGTTCTTGTCAATATTGATTTGGCTAATTATTCCAATCATACTTAGTAGTCAAATGTACATGTACCATAACTTTCCAAGTAGAATGTGATTTCGCAAAGGCCCCTTATGTTCCACTTAAAAATAAAAATAAGGATCCACTTATTCTTTACTTGAAACCTGTCTAAATCATATTTCTTTTTCCTTCTATATAGCATGAGATTTTTTGATATTTTGCATGAAAGAAGAAAAACTAAGCCCATGAGAAAATAATATTACAGTACACAATTTTCCATACAAGCATTTTATAAATGCATTATGTACGCTATGTTGTACTATATGAAAACGGTACTTTTGATAAATATCATTAACTGCGTATAACTTCTTCTTTGTAGAGCCGAAAATATTGTATTTGAAAATCACTTCTGCAAAGATGTAGATTTACTTGCATTGGACCCATTTGCAAAAAAAATCAGCTTGGACACCCTAACGTACATATATGATTCTGCTACACGCTCTTTTTTAAATAGTACTTATGTTATATCTATTTAAATAAAATCTAGAAACACACGTAAAATTCTGATAGTAGCTCATCAAGGTTATTTTTGTATTAATTTTTTTTTCTTTGCAGTTTGGTAAATTGGACGATGGAGGATGCCCCACAGATACGACGAGCACTCACAGAAGCTCTTAGTGTGTGGGCCCACAGCTCCAAATTGACTTTTAGGGAAGTGAGGAGCGACCAAGCCGATATCCAAGTGCTTTTTGCCCGGTAAGTTTATTAAGAGTATAATAGGAGAATATCCTCTTTAATGGTGTCCTTCGAATGTTGGATTCTGAGCAATTTTTGGTCGTCAGTCAATTTGTGCGGAACAAACCGTGCACACACCTTTCGTAAGCCAAATGTTCGGTCAAAATACGATAATTCGATGTTTTGGAAATATTCAATTCTTTTTCCATGAATTGCAATGATGATTTCGGCTGATTTTTCATGAATTCACGCACAGTTTCGATGGAATTTGCGGTGATCACGGATTTTGATTGGCCCACATGTTGATCGTCATTTATGTCCTCACGTTCACTTTAAAAACGTAGAACCCAACTTTACCAATTTTAAAACAAAATTTAATGTTGGCTCTTTGTTCGAAGCTCATTTTCGCACCAATAACACAAACATACTGACACTTCTAACGCAATAACTTCACTTCCAATCTACGAAATGTCATGAAGTTCTCACTGAGCAATCAATAAGGATAGAAGATTCTAACGTACCAGTCGACATATAAATGGCGCCACCAGGGGACGCTTGATTCAGATTCCTGTTTACTTTAGAACATCTTGTACAAAACTTGTAAGAACAACGAAAACATTATAAGTAGTAACGGGGTTTTCAATAAGAACGCTACAAAAGTTTTTTTAACACAATAACGGATTGGGATAGCAATAAAATTCTTTATTCCTGTGAAAGTACATTCGATGCCAATATGTATGTACACGGACCCGCTTGTAAAAGTATAGACTCTGAACCCAATTTTTGACGGTTTTCAAGCCTAAATCGACCGACCGAGGCGCACAATTGACTGGACCATTTCATGAAATCAATCGATTGTGACATTCGCTGAGTAGCTTGTGGCGCCGTTCTCTTTTTTTTTTTTAATAATAATACCCAACGGTTACCCTCCTCCCGCCCAACCGACGCGAGGGGCGCAATCCGCGAACGAGCGGAATTAGCCAAGTCATAAAAGGCAAGAGAGTTTTAAGCGTTGCGATCTTAAGCTGCTCAGCTACAGAAACCAAAATTTTTACAGCCAAAATTAAGAATTAAATTAAAGTTTATAATTTTACTTGTTAAGAGTAGATAAAATAATTTTTTTTATTGTAAAAAGTGAGTCTGTTAAATCAAATGTGCTGGAATGAAAATTGAAATCATGACATATACGGCGGAATGGTTCGTTTAACTCAAAATTTGTTCTAGAAAATTTCAAAAGTAAGGGTCTAAACTGCCTGGTAGAGCGAGCGGGGACGTTAAAATTAATATCAGGTAAGAGAGATGGGCTACAGACTGACCCATTCATGAGTTTTACAAGAAATATTATACCAAGCATCTCCCTACGACTAGCGAGTGTCGGGAGATTTATAAGTTTTAAACGGTTAGTGTAAGGGGGAAGATTTAAACTGGAATCCCAATGCAAATGATTTAAGGCAAAAAGTAAGAATTGTTTTTGAACGGACTCTAACTTATCCGAATGGACTTGGTAACTAGGGTTCCATACCACAGAAGCATACTCTAATATAAGCCTCACCAGAGATGTAAAAAGAATTTTTGTGGCAAGCGGATCTCTAAATTCTTTAGACCAACACTTAACAAAACTAAGAGCGCCTTTAGCTTTAAAAACCGTGGAAGATACGTGAAGATTAAAATTGAGTTTGGGGTCCATAGTTACTCCCAGATCAACAAAACTGCATACTTGCTCCAACCTAAAGTTTTGTGATATGTGTGAAGTTGGGTCTACAGATCTACATGAAAAGCACATTGTTTTACATTTTTTAAGGTTCAATGGCATGTCATTTCTATCACACCAAGAAACTAGGTTGTTTAAGTCTGTTTGCAACTGGCATCTTTCGTTGTTTGAAGCATACGTTTTAAAAAGTTTTACATCGTCAGCATATAATAAGACTTTTGAAAACTTAACAACAGATGATATGTCATTAATAAATAACAAGAACAGAATTTGACCAAGATGGCTACCTTGTGGAACGCCTTGGACCCACATATTGTCTAAGCCCATATCATCCAATTCAGGCCAAAAATATGTGGTTATCATTGAGCGGTAGCGATTCCGGATAAAAGAAGTACGGCCAGATGGCGCCGCCGCACCAAGCCGTAATTATTTCGTGATGCAATGGTGACTCATAGAAAATGTGTGGATTGTTGCCTGACCAATAACGCATCTTTTGCTCATTGACAAAGCCATTTATCCAGAAATGAGTCTCATCGCTGAAGAGATTTTTCAATGAAAATCCGGATTACGGGGACTTCTTTGATTCACCGGCACGGCAACATTTAGTACTGTGCTTGTGGATTCAAATTTTTCCACTAGACGATCCATTGCTGATCTGAAAGGACTACTATGGCGACCATAAACTTTACGTAGTACTCTTAAAGTTGAGGCCACTGTCTTCGAATTTCGGTGGTAAATTTGAATAATTTCGACTCGTTATTGGATCGTATATCTTTCCGTGATGAAATGGCAAACCTATGTGAAGGGCAATGTCAAAAGAGCAGGAAAAAATATGGCGTCGTTTGCTGTCTCTATCGGTCTACTTTTGTAGTGTCCTTATTGAAAACCCCGTTATGTATGCTTGTCCGGAAATACATTAACATCGAAAACCTGCCTTTTTTAAGGCTAGATAATTTGGTCAAAAGGAAAGGTTTCAGGAAATTTTTGTTTTTAGCACTACAGATAGTATGAATGTTTCCACAAGCTACAAGACATAATATAAATGAATAACTAATTTTATGATTTTTGCTAGCCGACATAAGCACCATGCAAGTATGTAATGAGATTAATCGAACGAGAAGGAGGACATACATAGATATGCATCCAGAACCAACACAGCTTTAATACAAACATGTTGAGATTTGGTTTAACAGAGTTGTTACATATTTATGTATGCGTGTATTTATATGTAAATGGTAAATCAGAAAATGATCGAGACAAAAAGTATTTAGGCGGTATATTAGTTTAAAGTTATTTTCAGAAATCCGAATCACATAATTCACTTTATAGATGTGTACATATATATTTGTGTCGGCTGCTGTCGTAAATCTCGTTAATTCCATTAAATTACATTGTATCGCTTTTGTAGCTTTCATGTTGATTAAAAATCAATCAAACAAAAACAGCTATTTTGCATGCCAAATATATGTATGTATGTATGTACGGCTCCTCAGGCCGCATGTGCGACATTTATGCCATGTTTTAATATTGGTTGCAAACGCACATAGTATGTATGTACTTATGTATGTAATTTTTTATAATCTCCAACTTGTTGCTAGAGAGAATTCCCCTAACGGTTTTTTGTATCTCCTAAAACTAATCGAGATAGTTGTAGGTTATACATACATATATAAATGATCAGGATGACGAGGCAAGTTGAAATCCAAACGTTGGTCTATCCGGCCGTCCGTATAAGCTGAAACTTGAAGGCGTGTACCTCCATATAATGGTATCGTAAAAACTACCAAGAGTATATAAATAAATCAATAACTAAATACTCCAGAGGTATTAAAATTTATACCCGATATGGGCTTTTTAGAAGCCGGTGTCAAAACTGGTCGATGTTCTAGGATAACATATTTCACAATTTTTTATTTGATTCATTTTCAAGAACCAATTAATACAACGACATAAAATTTTGCACGGATAGTGTCTTAGAAGTATGTGTGCCACCTTATGACCAAAAATTGTCCTAATCTAAACCAAAACTGTTCAAGCACATGAGTACCGGATTTGAAGACCCCAGTACCTAAGTTCACTGTTGACCGAAAATTTAATTGAAATTAGAGTGAATTCTTTCGTGATAATATTGCTTTAAGAGCTGGAAAAATTCGAATCCCCAGGCACGTATGATATCGTTGTGGCGAATTTTGAACAACATCCTTACAAGATCAAATTGACGCAAGAACTGAAACCGCTTGACCACCAGAATCGTAGTATATAAATATGCGACTATTTCCTGTGGGGCTACGTCAAAGAACTTCGTACGAATATCGAACGTGAAATTGCAACAGTATCGACCGATTTATGCTTGAAAACCATCGAAAATTGGGTTCAGACGGAAAAAATTATTTAAATATTTTAAACATTGTTCTTAAATCATAAAAACAAAACAATACAAAAAAACGTTGATTTTGACATTACGGATTAAAACACTTACGACAAGTTGTTACTTTTGGACTACCGGCACAACCTTATATTGTTGAATCATGGTATGATTCAAAGAGTATTAAACAAAGGGATATAGTATTTGACCTACGCTTATTTGACAATAAATTAGTAAACAATCCTTATATTTGTTTATATCAACCCGTCTATGTTTTTTTTTAAGCAATATGATGACATTTGCTGTTCAAACATGAATTTATATGATAAATAGAAGAGTAATAGAAATAGCATACAGTTGTAAAAATGTTCTCGCAAATAAGTTTGCCTTCAAGCCGTATCAATGGTAAAAAAGTAAACTTTCGATTTATCAGAAGTTGGCGGGTACCTTCTTGTTTTCTTCAAGATTGGGGAGTAATTTTAATGAAGATTCTTCTTTTAAGAGGAAATTCTTTTATTATCTTCACCTTAAAATGTAGCACACATATTCTCAATGACAAACTCAGTTGCCCGCAACATACTTTTCCCATTCGTCTCGTTGCAATTTGTCGGTTGGAGCACACAAGTTAGTACATTGCTTCCATTAGTAGTTTTGTACAAACACAACAGCTGGTATTCAGCATTTTTTTATTTATTATTATTATTATTTTTATTTTTTTTTTTTGAAATTTGTTTACTCTTGAATTTCAAAATTTGAATTTTTGGATAAATGTAAGAGTTAAATCTTTGACCTATCATATAAGCGTAAAGAAAAATTAAATGTCATACACTCATTTCACTTTGTTGTATACACTTTGGTATGATTACGCCTCCGATGCAATTTTTGTTTATCTACCAAAGTAAGTTTTTTCAAATTCCGTAATATTTTTTTTTAATCCTTCACTTGAACATTTGCTTGCTTGTTTGTTTGTAACCTTCTTCAGTGGTACTGAAACATGGAATATTTGAGCGACACTGTAGGAAGGCGATAACAAATTTAAGCAGCTCACCAAAAAGATGCGCTTAAAAATAAGCGACATTTAAGTAAAAGTTTTAACTATTGTTGATGACATTTGAAAAGCATATGTGTATGCTCAAATTCAATACATGTCCTTAAAGAAAGTATATATAGGGCTTCAGCTTTTTTTGAACCGAATATGTACCATTTGGGTCGACCACATTTTCCAATTTTTCCGCTAGAGACATTATTCCATCAGTGCAAAACTTTCCTGATTCCAGCGAAAAAACTGCGACAACTAATTTTCATAGGCTTCTCTTGAAGCCAACTTTACTCTATTAAGGGAGTTCTGCATTGACCGAAACAAATGGTGCAAGATCAGGGCTATATGGAGGATGTAACAAAACTTTCTAGCCAAACTCTCCCAATTTTTGCCGAGTCATCAAAGATGTGTGTGGTCTAGTGTTGTCCTGATAGAAGACGAAGCCATTTCTGTTGATCAGATCTGGCCGTTTTTTAGATTGCTTGCTTCAATCTTATCAGTTCTTGATAGTTTAATGTAGAATCTATCGTTCGACCAGGCTGAGCAGTAGTGGATGACTCTCTTCCTATCCCACCAACCACTCAATAACTTTTCGAAGTGTCAATCCCGGCTTCGCGTCTATTTGTTGAGCTTTACCATGCTGGGATCATGATCTCTTTCTCATATTATTGTCGTATTTGATCCATTTTTCGTCTCCTGTTACCAATCGCTTCAGAAGTGGTTCGATTTCATTTCGTTTCAGCAAAGAATCGCAGATGTTAATTCGGCCCATTAAATGTTTCACAGACAATTCATGTGGTACCCAAACATCAAGCTTCTTTTTGTAGCCAGCCTTTTTTAAATGGTTCAAAACCGTTTGATGATTAATGTTAAGTTCCTCAGCGATGTCATGACTGCTTTTGTGACGGTCCTGGTTAATATTTTCCATAATTTCATCGACTTTTTCAAAAATACATAGGTCGACCAGAGCGAGGTGCATCTTTCACGTCGAAATTTCCAGAGAACCGAGCGAACTATTGTTGTGTTGCTTCTCTTTTTTATACACAAATTTCAAAATATAGCAATATTTCTTCAATGACAAATGGCATTTAATACATTATTGTACCAAGAAAATATATATTTTTTTAATAAAAGAAGTCTTCTGCTTTTAGAATTCAAAAACTTAAATTTTTTTAACATCATTTTGTCTAGTGAACTATAAAAATTTTGATCTAAGACTTTTATTTCTTTTTTTAGCGGAGACCATGGTGATGGTTACAAATTCGATGGGCCTGGTATGGTGCTTGCTCATGCTTTTTACCCTGGAGTGGGGCGCGGCGGCGATGCACATTTTGACGCCGATGAGAAATGGCATTTTACCAGAGGGGAAAGAGGCGATTGTAAGTACTTCCAGAAGAAATATAACATATACATATGTATGTACATACAATATATTGACATGTAGCTAATACGTAAGAGAATTTAAAACGTATGTATATACACAAAGCGGTAATCACAACTTTGAATCGTTACAAATCAAATAGCATATCGCAAATTCAAATGCAAAATAATTATTCCAAATTGATAGTGTTTTCCTTGCTTAAGCTTGAAAAATGTGCTGAAGAATACTTTAATGCACTCATTCCTACATAATATTCAATAAACGAATACTAATGAAAATAGGTAGAGTAAATGTGCCAGTGAACGAACACTTAACTTTTTTTTCTATTTTATAAATTAGACCAGTATATGACAGGCACTCAATGATGTGGAAACATTTAAAAGCAATTCAGGACCAAGAATGGTAGAGAATCATTCTTGATACAGGACTATTAACAATTTTAAGGACAACCAAATATTTCAGTTTTTATAAACAATGGTAATTTGTTTATAAAATATTTTTTTGAAATAAGGAGAATTTCTCCAGTATCCGGACACTTTTTGCAGTAGGGAGGTAAGTAGGAGTGCAGCCCTGTCATATTTCGAACTCAATTAGCACTCGCAGTTCCAATTTCTTGCACTAGTCGTAGACCTTTTTTGTTATTGCTATCACGTTTCACCGTCTCTTCAAAATCATTTTATGGTTTCGATGAAGCTACCAATGTCGATATGCTTTTTATGGACATCCACTCAAGGTTTGGTGCTTGATGGATTCCAAGTGTTCTGTGTCGGATCTTCGATAGGGCTGGGCATTCACAGAAAAAGTGGAAAATTGTTTCCTTATTCCCTACGAGTTCGCAGTCTCGGCAGATGTTGTTGTAAGGCATACCCATTTTGGAGGCATGTTCTCCAAATGACCAATGTCCTGTTATGGTAGCAGTGAGTCTGTAGATATTTTTCCTAGACCTATTTAATAAGTCGTTAGTTCTTTTGTTGTCATATATTGGCCATACCTGTTTAGTTATATTGCATTTTGTTATAATTTTCCATCTTTTATTTGCTAAATGTTGAAATTGTATTTCCTGATCGATTCTAGCGGGCTTGGTATTAACTCTGCCTCGTTTAGGAAAGCTCCTGCCTTTGCCAACTAGTATGTGTTTTCCTTGCCGAAAATGTTTCTGAGGCGGAGAACCCAGATCAAGTCTTGGTGGAGCTTGTCTTCTAGTGAAATAAGGGCCTTCTTGCAGTTAAGGACCATGCTGGAATTAGTTATAGGCGACGACAAGGGCTGGAGAGTCGCCTGGCTACCCGTGTATATTGTTGCTTTTTGTATCCTCTTGTAGTTATTCAATAGAGCTTCGCAGACCTTCTCTATGTCTTGTACTTCCTCTTGGAAGATGCTAGCCGTGTTCGGTAGAAATGTCCAGATCAACGGAATAAACTCCCTTGTCTACTCCGCAATCCATTTTGGGCCCTTCGGTATATACTGTGATGGTGTCTTCCCCCCCTATTATGTCCCTTCTCCATTCTTGTCTAGAGGGTATCCTCACCTGGAAGTATCCATTGAAAGCCAGCATTGGGAGAATGTAGTGTGATTTATTGACGTTTACATTAAGTTGGTTTAGGATATCATTATATAATTCTTCAGATTCACCCAATCCTTTTATTCTTATTGCACAACATTCTGCTATTTTGTTAATATAAATGTTTATGGGTAGCTGATGCAGGACACCTGCACATGTTGCTCTTTGTATTCCATTTAATTTTCTGATGTTGTACTGTTTCTTTAGCACTAGCCACCATACCAGCGCTCCATATGTAAGTATAGGTCTAATGACAGCCGTATACATCCAGATGATTATACTAGGTTTGAGGCCCTCATTCCTGCTAACGATTCTTTTGCAAGTGTAGTAGGTTATATAGGCTTTTTTTTATTATTTTTTTCTATATTTATTTTCCAGTTCAGTTTGGTGTCAATCTCTACCTCCACATATTTAGCTGTGGGAGAGAGTACTGTACCGTTTAGTACGGGAAGTTGAAACTGGAGAATTTTGGTTTTGCTTGTGAAAAGCATCAGTTCTGTTTTATTACGGCTAACACCTAGTTCATTGTTGTTAACCCATAGGTTTAACCGTAGGCTATTTTTATAATTTCTCTGACTCTTGAAGGAAACATGCCTGATACGAACAACACTATGTATATCGTCTACATATGCTACTACTTTCACCGCATCCACCGTTCAGTTGGAGTAGTATTTCGTTCAGCGCTACAACCTATAGAAGTGGAGACAGGAGACCTCCTTGAGGAGCTCCTCTACTCCCATAACTTCTTTGTGTTGTAGCGCCATTTGATGCTTTAATCTTCCTATTCTTAAGCTTCGATTGTATCCGTCTACATACCGTGTCGTCTACGCCGCCATGTGTTAGAGAATTAATGATCGTGCTTACTTCTATATTATTAAAGGCTGACTTTTATATCAGGAAATGCAGCCATGGTGTATTGTTTGTATGTAGGGAATTTCTATTACACTTATCACATCGTGAAGGGCAGTTTCAGTTTATCGGCCCTTTATGAGTGCATGTTGGGACATCGATAACGTATCCGCCATGGTTATTCTTATATGTAAGTCCATTAGCCTTTCTGTACCTTCAGCATAAAGGATGTGAGGCTTATAGATCTAAGCTCCTTAACATTATCGTGTGTTCTTCTGCCTGGTTTTGGGAAGAACACCATTTTAATTCTTTTCCAACTTCATGGGATATAAGACAGTTGAATGTTCGCTCTGTATATACTTTCAAGCCTTTGAACTATTAGTTCTTGCAGCTTTTGTAGCATTATGGGCATAATCCCGTCTGGACCTGTCGCTTTAAATGGTGAGAAACTATTTATGGCGTATTTAATTTTCCTTTTTTCTACTATCAAGCCTAAATAGTCAGCTGGGTTTGCCTGTGGTGCTAGTTGAACCTCTGTTGTCGTCGTTTGCTGACTCCCAGGGAAATACGTTCTAATAAGGACTGCTAGAGATTCTTCCGCAGAGGATGTCCAAGCATTTCCTTTCTCCTTTATGTAAGAAATATTGGTGTGTTCTTTGGATTGCATTTTTCTCAGCCTAGCAGATTCTCTGCAACTTTCTATCGATGTGCAGAAAGATTGCCATGAGTCAGTTTTGGCTTTCCTGACTGCTTTTTAATACCTTTTCATGATATCTTTATAGGGTTGTCAGATTTTGGTTCTGAAACTCTCATTTAAAACCAAGGAAGAGACTTTTTTTCAGAACTGTTAGCGGAGTTAATTTATTAAATGTTGTTCTTAAGATATTTACTATCTTCTCCACCTCAATATCAAGTTCCTCTTTTTTCAAGGCTCTTTGTTGCTTTCTAGTGAATTTTTCCCATGCTGTTCTTCTAGGGTTTCGACATTTGAGAGGAGTACCGAATTTCTCGCGAATGCTGAAGAATATCCAGAAGTGATCCGACATGGAAGGCTCATCGGACACCCTCCAGTCATCCACAACGAGACTATCTGTGTCTGTTGATATCATGAGGTCCAGAACTTCCTCACAACCCGGAAACCTTTCAGAGCTTGGGAAAATAAAAGTCGGCCTATCGCCCTTGTTGCATATATGTACTTAAATTGCTATTTAGAATATATTGTAAGAGTGACTCACCTCTGGCGTTTGCCTTGCGTTGGCATCATACTCTATTAGGACATCATCTTTTTTGTTGTCCTCGATTAGTCTTCTGAGTGATGCCGGTGGTATGTCCATATTATGAGTCATGAAGGCTGATATCAAGAATTAATGGTTTTTCTTTTACTCCACCTTTACCACAGTGATATCTGCTGTGCTGTAATTTGGACAAAGGAATGGATTTATACTTTTATTGGTAAGAATGCATGCCCTTGGTTTACCTTCATTACGTGTGTAAAAAATATTTTAGTTACTGCTGTTTAGCCCTTTAATGCTGTCTTCATTAACCGAGGGCTCCTGTGTAAAACTGATGGCGATGCCCCTCTCGTTTATGAGATTTGACAGATTAGTAAGAATGCATGCCCTTAATTTACATTTATTACGTGTGTAAACAATATTTTATTTACTGCTGTATAGCTCTTTAATGCAGTCTTCATTAACCGAGGGCTCCTGTATAAAGCCGATGTCGATGCCCCTCTCGTTTATGAGAGTTGACAGATTCGCTGTAGCACTCTTCAAGTGCTGCGGGCTTATCTGCGCGCATCTAAGGCTATTTTTCATCTTGGGATTCTTTGATGTCCACGTTCCTTAGCAGCTGGCTGGCGTCATCGACCTCTTCCGTGGAGTCTTTGTCAGCCGCTTTGTCACCTTGGAAGATATTTATCCCGACCTTGCGAATGCCGAAGCTGTTTTTATTGTTAGCCTTCGTAAGAGTCTCTATAGACTCATCGCAAATGGCACTAGAATCGGAACATAGCTTAGCACTATGCTCGACAATGTGACGTCGATCTCCACCTGTCCTGCACTGTGTTTGGTGAGGAGGATTTGCCGCCTATAATGGCTACCTGTAGGCTATCTCTGGCTACATCGCAGAAATTTCTTTCTGTTGTTGAGCTGCTTTGTTCCCCTTCTGATTCCTTTTTTGGGAACTGATCGGGTTTGTGTCTTCGCCTTGAGATACGGATTGCTTCCTTTTCCGGAAGCTTTCATAACCCTCCACTGTCTGTTTGAAGCGCTTGATTTCCTGCTCATCAACTTGGTTGCCGGCTGCATGATCTTTGGCAATCTTTCCAAGTATAAAGACTACCCTCAGGTACCGGTTTCTTTTTCTGTTTATCTCTTTTAGCTACCAGTGCACTTTGGTTGGTGCTCAAGGCAGCTTTGGAGGTGGAGGCTTCTACTCCTGATTTGGCGGTTTCCGCTGCTGCCACTACCGGTGGACTGTGACTGTGACTACTCTTAATCGTCTCTTGATTGGAAGCGAGTAGATCGTTCTCATCGGATTCCGTTATTGGAACTCGATATGTCGTAGCTATTGCAGTGGTTGTAGCGGTTGTCGTCAAGTTTGAAGGTTGTTGTAGTTGTTATTGTTTTGGTTTCTTTCTTCATGCTTGGTCCCACGAGTAGGTCGGAAAGAGTTGGTCACTCGTCCGCATGAGTAGAGAAGGCGTTTAATACTTCCGGCCTCGCCCGGGCGATCAGGTATTCGTTACCGCCCGCTGACCATTCAGCCATCGGTACGGGTACCTAAACACCTTGTTTTAGGGTAGTGTTGATGCGGGTATCCTCATACTTCCACAATTTACGAGATAGGCGTAAAACCGAAGGTTTATTCACCTATATCACTTATGGGAATTGTGAGATGTCCCTCTTGGTTCTTAAGAATAGAGTGCGAGTATACATAAAAAAACAAATAAAATCAATAAACCTTTATTATGACATGGTACAAAAGTTAAATAATGTATAACTGTAAATATTTTAAAATAACACAAGTTTTCTAAAATCTATCATATAAAAATCAATCGCAAAATGTGTTGCTAAGCGCATAAGTCAAAAACGCCTAGACCAATTTGGCCAATTCTTTTTGTTTTTAATGTTTGTTTAAGTAAAGAGATGGTTTTTACGGCGAAAAAAATTCGTTAATTGCCGGGAAACCCTAAAAACAGCTCTTTTTAATATGCTTTTATTAGCTTCACTTGTATGTATGTATGTATGTATGTATGTATGTATGTATGTTTGTAACTTTTTTAAGTGGTACTGCAACTTAGAATACTTGAGCGACACTGTAGGAAGGCGATAGTAAGTTTAAGCAGCAAAAAGATGCGCTTAAAAGTATGCAACATCTATATAAAACTAGTTTTGGTGACATTTAAATAGCGTACTGAGTTGGGAGTCGACCGTTCATAAGATGCAAGGTTGTACAGTAGAACATGCAGTAATTTATCTCGGCTCTCGACTGTTTGCTGCACTTAGTCAATACTACATGTCATAGTTCATATTTTAACAAATTTGGGGTTTCTCACATCAAGCTAAAAAATCAAAAATAAATATAGTTTAAAAAAACTAAAAAACACGCTTTTAAAGCATATCAAACTAAAAAGTGAAAAATAATTCTTTGTATAAACTAACAATAATAATGAAGAAAAAATTCCTGCATTATTGTGAGAAAAGCGTGGGGTGTTTGTGACATATTTTTCATATATCGAGCGTGCCACGCTTTTCTCACAATAATGCAGGAATTTTTTATAAAGAAAAATTATTGTAAATTATTCAGTGGAAACTTTATGTGTTTCACACAAAGTGATCAATTACAGATTAAAATTTGTTACGAAGCCACGAAAAGGTCGCACTAATATCGGTCGGCGTTCTTTTTGCCATCAACGTATGGCAGCCCAAGACACATGACGAGTACTCTTAGGATACAATAACATACGAGTGGAATTATGGATCGCGGTCAATCAGCAAGTGATCGTCACGATGTGGCAGCACGACTTTTCAAACAACAGCTACGATGTTTGATGGACTTTATCTTGAAGCAACGTATGGTATATATTTTGCTGTTAGATGATGGATGTACTCTGTTGAGTTGCAAAAAAGAGGTTTTCCGCACGCACATATTCTTCTTTAGATGGTGGTTGGTGATTACACCAGATCCAATTGATGAAATCATTTCTGCGGAAATTCCTAATGAAAAGAAAGATCCAGTATTATACGACTTGATGAAAACCAATATGGTTCATAGACCTTGCGGCCACCACAATCCCACTTCGGTTTGTATGTCTGACAATAAATGCACTAAACACTATCCACGTGTTTTTCTTTCGGAAACGCAAACTGGAAATGAGGGATATCCACTCTATCGGCGTAGCTCACCAGACGACAATGGCAGAACATTTAGCATTAGAGGAGTGAATACCGAAGTCGACAACACATGGATCGTACCATATTCGCCACTGTAGTCTAATTCACATTCAAAACACATGTCAATGTTGAATATTGCAGTTTGGAGAAATCGATCGTTTCACTTTGATACAAGGCTGGGAAATTATCAAAGATTTTCACGCAAATTCAAAAACTTATCGTTTGGGGCGGATTAGGGTATGACGGCATCGTCGGGGTTTATTTCTTTCGAAGTGAGGCAGGAAATGTTGTTGTACTACGGTGCTGACCAACTTTTTTCTCGGATTTCTTGCTGAAGTTGACGCCGCGATAACTATTTACAACAAAACGTACATCTTCTTATGTTTTACCGCTAAACATGGACAAATCGCGTGCCAAGTATGTCGACTCGTAAATGTCGAGAAATCGCCCAATCAGAGAACCGCCAAGATCAGGATATTTAACGCTGCTAAATTATTTTATCTGGTTTGCGCAATCAACCAGCAACGCTTGAGGAGCTCGAAGACTTTGAGCTTTTGACTTTATCTTCAAATCATGCCGTTCTTTTTGGTGCACCCTTTATATGTGTATAGAGTAATAATTATCTCAATAATGGTTCCATGATGACCACATTCAAACACAGATCACTACTCAATAAAGTAATTTAATACTCGATTTAAAGTGATACGATTTAAATAATTATTTACTAAATGAGCGTTTTTTGCCATTTGAATTGTTAACCGAAGTACCATTTCATGAAATCAGGATCATAATTATGCGCATCGACCTCACAGAATATACTTATAAAGATGAATAAAGTAATTTGCAAACGAATTATAATTTTTATAAGCTTAATTTAGACAAAGTTCACGACATTAAACTTTGCGATATCGATGTCTACTGTGGCCTTTTTCACACTTTGTTCTTTTATTCTTGTGTCAATAAGACACTTATAAACTGGATACAATGTCATCATGTGATGTAAGGAAACCAGATACTTTATTATAACCGTCATTTCCGTTGCCAACATAACGGCTTCTTATGCGAAATGTCATCAACAATGCTGATGGCAAAGGCAGCCATTTATGGAAGTATGATTACACATTCCACCACGCCGCCATTCATTTTGGCGAGTTCAACACAAAAATACTTGCGACTCCACATAATTTAGTTGCTGCAGCTAGCTAGTGGTGCATCCGTAGCCGTAGAAAGCTCGTAAAATGTTGTAGCTTGTGGCATCTTGGTGTTAGTTATGACAATTTTATTGGCATTAATAAAATGTCAAATGTTGCACAATGAACGGCGGGATTCGTTTTCATTTCGTTGCATTACATACTCGCATAGCTCAGCGCAACGATGCATCCTCGGCCGGAAGAGCTTATGCCATAGTCTTTCAAAAGCGAGGATAATGTCACCCACTGCTGTGGCTCTATTTGAAAATCACTTGAGCCAACCAAATTGCGAATGCGACTGTGATTTCGTTCACTTGGAGAAAATAATTTTCTTTTGCTGAGCACGCATTTCTTAAAAAACAATGACGCCATTACAACTGCACATGGTCGTCTACCGCATATGTATACATACATACATCTATAATACCCAAATACATAATTGGCAGAGGTTGAGTAGAAACAAGCTTAACGGGTCATTAAAAATTGGAATTCGTGACTATTGTCATGAATTCTATGAATATTGGCATGAATGTTAAAACATGGATTTAATCGGATAACAATTGTAAATTTAAGAAAATTAATTAAAAGAACTAATAAGCGGCTTATAGCATTTTTATTAAGGATGCCTTAATCATAACAATTATCTAGATGTTCGCGGGAGGCTTAACTTATGTGAAATTTCAGTTGTATATTACCTAACACCGCTATTGCATACAATTTTCGTTAGTTGACGTCTGCGTAACCATGGGTACTTTTTTACAATTTTAAGTTTTGTATCGTTAATGACCTCGGTATACTTGAAAACAGCTCAACAGCTCTAAGGTCCAGAAATACTTTATAAAATTCAATAAACCAATAAAAATTACAGAAAACTACAAAACTATTGCAGCTTTTAGTAATCTAACAAAAATATCAATCTTATGTACTTTTCGTATTTTTATGCACATTTCATAAGCAAATTCATTTTGATGTTAACCATTGAAATTATCTGTTTGTTTAAACGGTAAAAAAAATGGTAAACCTGTTTTGGCAATACTTTAAATGCAGTTATCTGGTATACACTCTATTTTTTGGTTTACAAGATGTACAGCTGTTGTAGTTAAATATTGGCTAGGGATCAATAGTTCTCCGGAACAGGCTATATTGTCAAAAACCCACATACTATTTAATGTTCAGTAAATTATTGCTAAATTCAAAAAGGGTGGTAAAGTTGGAAGACTTGATGATAGCGTGAGGTTCAATGCCAGGTTGAAAGAAAAATTGTTCGAAGCATCAAGAAAGACTAAAATATATGATGTCGCTCATGCTAAGGAGTTGGATAATACTCGTATTACATAACACACACTCAAACTGTCCGAAACTTCTTGTATCAATCGCGTTTTGAGCGTTTACACCAAGAAGCAAACCGCACTTAACAAAGAGAAATATTGCGTAACGGTTATTATAAGTATGACAAAAACCCTATCCACCATGATAATGCATTTAAGTATTCAGTAAATGTTACATATGAGTCCAAACCTAACCGATCTATTTGCCGTCGATTGGTATGGCGTCAAAAGTGCGTAGCGCTGAAAGGTACAAATTTAAATTATACTTTCAAGCATGGTGTAGGTGCCTTTATGATGTAGGGTAAATCGGGAGCTAATGGCGGTAGTAACACTGCTTTTATCGACGGAATTATGAAAATAATAATTGACAATGTTAAAAATACTTTGACTCCGTCAGCAGTTAAGTTCAATTTAAATGGTTGCTGTTTGTTCAAGGTAACGTTCTGAAGTATTTTGCTTTGGTGTTTAAGGAATGGCTGTGGTACAACGTGAAAAAAGTATCGTCACGAGCTTAAATTGCAGGCATCAAATAGTCCGTTATCATAACGTGACGGTTGACATTGACGGTTAAAAATAAAAAAAAAATGTCCTCTCCGCAATGTCTCTTACCGGGCAGCTCCACTTCTTGCTTGGTCTTCATCTATTAGACAAACTCGAATGCTGTATTATATTGTTTATTATAAATAAGCATTACAGTGGGCGTCCCAAGTACCGAATCGAAAAATCAGTAATCCAATATTTTTGTTAACTATAATAAAAGAATCAAATAAATATCTAAATACATCGAGTTAAATTAATGATATATACATACATATGTATTTATCCTGGAGTACATTCATATTTCCTCTCTACTTATCCTAGTTTGTTTGGTGTTTCAGTTATCACCAAAGCAAAATTAATAAGACATCATCAGTATCTACCTATTAGAAGCTTTGTTAACAAAAAATTTGATATTAACTGTTTACCCTGCTTTGAGATAAAAAAATTACTGGACAACACTGAGAATTTAATAAATGAACACAATGAGTTCTCTCATTACCTATTATTAATAGGAAAATGTGGCTTTTTTGGCAGTTTGGCATACATACATATGTATCTCCCTCCACAACTAATAATAAAATCGCAAAGTGATGATGAGCACAAACAAATTTGGAAAAACTCTAGACCTTCGTCCACCCGCTATATCCGTCCTGTTCGAATTCAATTTTAAAAGGAATCAGTTCAATCAACCCTAAATGCAGTAGATTTGCGCTAGATCCTGCAAGGAAATTAACTTCAAAATATTCCTGGTATTTCTTCCTTCGTCAGTTTACGAAATTTTAATTCACGCACTCGATGTTATTAAATATGCACCAGTTCAATTGGAGAACTCTCAGAAGAATCTGCTGAGTCAAGCAATAAGGACTTTAAGATGTATCGTCTTCATCATACAAGAAAGAACTAACCGCCGCTACAAATCAGGACTTGCTAAACCGATTACTTTTGAGCTTACATAGATCTTTTCATCGCCAGTCAAAAATAACTATCATGCAAAATTAAATCAACTTTATTAAAATCAGTTTTTAGTTGAATAATATTCAAAAAATTCCTTTCTTCGCTCATCAACTTAATTAAAATTGGTTACCATCGGGGGTGGCGGAGTGGGAAACGGGAGAGGGTCATTTTAAAAAGCTTTGGCAAAAGTTTCGCTTATGTAGGCAGTGGAAGTATTCTGCAGATGTTGTACAATAGTTAGGTTAGGTTGTACTGGCCCGCTATCAAGTGATGCCTAGACCTATTTGTCTTGAGTAAAAACAAGCCAGATAGAGGCTCAGTTTAATTCGAGCTGAAGTATTCGGCATACAGGACGTAAATCTCGTTTAGTTTCTTGAACAGCACAGTTTTTAGATATCTAAGACGAGCTCTAGATGAGGCTGGATAAAAGCAAAGGAGGTATTTCAAGGTATATCTCACACCTTCACTTCCTGAATGCACCAGTAAGTTGTGACCTGTTATTAGGCCAAAGTTTTTGTTATTACAATCCATCTAATTTCGAAAATTTTATTAGGTATCGTTTTAGTGACTTGGTTCGGTTGCCGGAGGTATTGCGCTTTTGACAATCTCAACAGCTATTTCGTACAATACTTAAATTACCTTTGGTTTAACGAAGCCTTTGTTTTGTCATCGTTCGCAACATCGAATAATAAAATTATTTGTGTTCGAAGTATGGAAAGATTTACATATTAGATAATTTTGATGATTCGTTAAACCACTATTTCGAAATTTCGTTATACTGGACGATACTGTGTAATAAGATTTTAGAACCATGTATAAGGGAATTCGTAATAAAGTTTATGAAATTATTAATATTATTCAGTGCTTAATTTTCGATGTACATATATACATATGTACATAAATAATTTAGCGTCATAAGCCATAGTATTTAAATATACATACAAGTATATGCCCACAAAAGTCCGGAGGTACATGAGTACAAACAAGTTAAACTAATACATATTTTATATACATACTTACGAGTGCCCGTTTGCATAGGTTTATCGTGGTCATATTTAGTACCTGTATACACCATGGAAGCACCCAACGGAACACACGAAAGCGCATTTTCGTAGCAGTAATTATCTGCAAACAAATTTCATATCGTTCTCCGACACTCCGCTTCCACCTAGTTCCTCTGTATGTTACTAACTCCATATATAATTTGATGTACATATCTACGCTGTTGGACGGTAAACAGATGCTGCAATCAACTGCGTCCAACAGCGTTGTATGTAGATGCTACCAATTCCACTAAATAATAGTGTCAGCGTTGCAGTGCAGCTTGGAAGCCTGCCAGGGGTCGCCAAACCGCATCACGCCATGTGTGTTGTCACTAATGTAATTAATTTGCGAAAATGGTTAATTTACTTGATAAATGCGCGTTAGAACAGCTTGTTGCTACGATCAAACACACGCAAACGTGCAAACAAATCTCCAAATACAAGTAGAAATGGCTCTGAACCGTGTGCTGTGTGAGTGAAGAGACCACAGTAGAAACGAACAGCGGATTAGCTAACCAGCCCTTTCCCACAGCAAATACAACATCAGTTGGAATAATCAACGCCTTTTGCTGTTCTGTTTTTGGTTGACCGCAACCGCAACTGTTGCTGCCGTTGTTGGTGGTTGTTGCCCAGAATCGACATAATATTTGTATTTGCTTCATCGACGATTTTACTAATAAATCATTAAACAAAGCTCGTTGGCAGAACTAGAATTGTACGTGCAGTGCCAGTTGCACCAAAACATAACCCATTCGTCGCATACAATCTGCAGCGATTTGAAGCAGAATGAAATGTTTTGTGAAATAGCACCCCTGAGGTGAACTTATTCATGTAAACATTAAACCAAATGCCATTCCTTAAACATTGGATGCTTTTCGTATTTGTCATTGAAATCCAGTGTCTGCTGCAAGATAACTAGAAGCTCGAATATAATAACTGTAAAAATTTAATATTCCTAATAAAACTAAGTTTTAAAATTCTGTTATGTATTTTGAAGAACAAAAGTTTGGGGATAACATTTGTTTATAGATAGGCTTCATATTTTAGATGTGTGTAATGTATTCTTCCTAAAGTTTTGAATAAATGTTTAAGCTATTATCCAGTGTATAAAATCAAAGCATCACAATTTTCGTAAAAATAGATTGCAAGTTTTGTTTTTTGTTTTTTGATTCAAATCGTTTAAATCAAATACCTGTTACTTTCAGCAACAAACTTCCTCGGCGTTGCAGTTCACGAATTTGGACACTCGTTGGGTCTCGGGCATTCCTCTGACCAAAACGCTATTATGTATCCTTGGTATCATGACAATGAAGTTGATATCAATCTTCCTGCTGACGATCGCAATGCCATTCAACAGTTGTACGGCTCGAAAGATAAGACATGGGGACCCTTTAAACCTCAAACTCGACCAAAAACTCCACCGACAACAACAACTACAACGACAACGACTACACGACGACCTCTAGTATATTACCCACAGAACCGACCCAACGAACCTTATGACCCACGGCGAAGATATCCTTATAACAACAATCCACACCAACGTGATCGGAAACTTCCAACCACAACGACTTATAGACCACGCACTGACTCCCCTCCACATCCCACCAGGACATGGTATCCACCTCCTCAACCAACTAAGCCAAAAAAATTAAAACCCGATACATGTCACACTACCTACGATGCCATTTCGATCATACGTAGAGAAATATTCATCTTTCGTGGCCAGGTATATTTAGAAATACATTTTTTCAATTACATGAACTTTATACAACAATCCAAATTTATTTTACCCAATAGTTCCTATGGCGGATTGGTGATCACGGCCTATATCCAGGATATCCAACTTACACTCATCGGCTGTGGGCTGAGTTGCCTAAGAACTTCTCCAAAGTTGATGCAGTATATGAAAACAAAGATCGAAAAATTGTTTTCTTTATTGGTAAGATCGTCATTGTAATATATGCTAAGCAGCAGTATAAAGAAAATTATAATTATTTTTGAGTAAAATTTTATGTTTGGTAAGCAACAAATTACGTATTTTTTAAGAAATGGAGTGGTGATAAACTTCATCTCAAATATTTTCCCCTATTATAATTCAATAGTCATATTCACAATTCAACTAACCCTTTTTCTTTATTCTAGGTCGTTATTACTATGTCTTCGATTCAGTTACGTTAGTTGGTGGTTATCCGCAACCACTCACCTCTTTAGGTCTACCGCAATCGCTTTCCCACATAGATGCCGCTTTCGTGTGGGGCTACAATAACCGCACTTATCTCACCAGTGGTACTTTATACTGGCGATTAGATGAGGATACTGGGCGTGTAGAATTAGACTATCCTCGTGACATGTCCATTTGGCGTGGTATTGGTTACAACATAGACGCCGCATTTAAGTATACCAATGGTAAGACCTATTTCTTCAAAGGCTACGGCTACTGGGAGTTCAACGACGACTTAATGGAAGTGGCGCACCCACGCCCGAAGCTCAGTGCACGCAAGTGGATGCACTGTCCACGCCTCGTGAACGAAGTCGATGAGGAGCAAACGTGGACAGCGCCACTCATATCCGAACGAAACGAAACAATGGTTGACTATTCGCCTGGTAGCGGTGCTAGTTGGAATTACGCCCAACGGAGGACGGTGCTCTGGATTACCCTTTTCCTGATATCGCATCGGTTGTGGACAGATATATCATGGACTACAGTCTGATAAGTCTATAAACGCACGTTTACCATTATGAATTTGAGATTTAAAAGTAACGTATTTTCAAAGTTATCCTGATGTATTAAATGCGGTCTTAGTTAAATACATTGCGTCTTCATACACCTATACCATAGCCATTCAAACAAAATCATACAATTAATAATTTAGTATGTTACAAGTACCATATATAAGCATATCCGAAAACTTGTCGTTAGAGGAAAATAGTTTATTTATACTAATTTTGAATAATCCAGAAATTCTGTAAATAAGAATAAATATAAATAAATTCCGACTCACAAATTGACATTAGTACACTCATATACTTTACAGATCTCAAAAAAACAGTAAAATAAACCATCTCTTTAGATAAACACATTACACGACTCGAAATACTAACGTGTATGCCATTATTTTGGAGTAAATTCCAGCAAGTAAGAATGAGTCAATTTCGGACGAAAGCGGGCATTACATAATCTTGACCAGATTTTAAAACCGCTTTCTTAGTTTTTATATTACCAGTATTTTACACCCGTTTTAATCGTTGCGCCATTAGAAAAACAATTGTGAAAATGTATGTCACTAATCTGCATTAAATTAAGAATTTGACTGATATGCAAAAATAATGAAAAAGTTTAGATGCACTAGCAGTATCCGTTTTAAAGTAAGGGTGTTCCATTTAAAGTCTTGTTCGGAATTTCGAACTAGATCAATGTGTCGTATTTTAATCCGTGCATCTTTGATTTCATTATTTGTCTACAGGAAGAATCTTAACGAGAGGCGGGTAGTAGGCTTGAACAGCTACTTAAGAACTAAGAAAGCTTATAAATTTCCACTTAAATAAACCACTGATCTTCTCATCCTCTTCATTTAAGCGCCCTTTATTGTACCAATACCTTGAACTTTCTCTGGGTATGCATGGTTTACAATTCGTCTAAACTTAAGTCTTTCTTACTTGTAATTAAGTATTTATATTTAGGTGTACTCTATTCAAAATCACCAAAACTGTCATTAATTAAGAATATTGCAATGCATTAAGTATACATACATATAGGCTTTTACAAATTTTTTTACTTGAATTATTAAATAAACATGAAATATGTGATATTACCCTAGTTAAGTCAATGCCAGCAAATTTTTGTATTTTTCTGTATTCAGCATATGTAGATTAAACTAAGATCCACAAATTTAGTTTTATATAATTTAAACAAAATACCTATTTCGTAAATAAATTAATTGAAAATATAAGCACACACGTTTGCACATTTTACTGCTGTTAAGCCCGCAATTGCTTTAAATTCGTGGTGAAAAGCTTTTACTATTAAAGTAAGTATATGACTATTTGCCGCGCGTCTGACATTATACACTAAAAAAAATAAAAAACAGAAAAAGGTAAGAACATATTTCAAAAGAACGATATTTTATTCTAATTTTTTTGGAAATAACGTTTACAACGTTATCACTTGAGTGAGGACCTGAAAATTTGCACAATATTAATAGACAATTAGAATAATGAATATAAAATATCAACAGATAGACAGTTATAACATCACTTTAGGTTAGACAATTTAATGGAATCATGTGAAACTTCCTTTTTGGGAAACAATGTGCCTGACAATCAAATTGATTTTTCTGACTTACTGCGATATAAGCATATAACGAAAACAAGCGACAAAGTACGGGTGTGACCCAACATTTAATACTCTTGCAATTTGCAAAGAAAAAAGTCGGGAAATACCTTAAGATGTTGGCAAAACTTTATATTAAACATGTGAGTTCAGGTGTAACAGAACATTTCATACTCTTACAACTTGTAACCAGATGTTGGAAAATCCTGATATACATAAGTTATATTGGAGCTTGGACAAGTTTTCACTTGATTTTATATATTTTAGCCACAGAGATGATTGGGTATATGGGGGCTAAAGGATGTACTGATCGGATTCAGTCCATTTTTGATATGCATACATACTTTTATCAGGAAAAGATTTTCTGCGGATTTCAATTATATGTCACTGATATTTCTGGTAAAATCCGATTTTGACAATTTTTATACTTACGTATCTTAATGAAAACGAAGGAATCAAATTAAATTTGTGTTATATTGTAACATAGACATGTTAGGATAACATTACCGAAATTGAAATTGGTCCAGCAGATCCCGAGATGTAAAATTCAATGCCTCTGACGCTTTCACTTATTGAATTATCGCAATTTTAGTAGTTTAAAATCCATCGCACTTTCGCAAGAGGTGTTATAATTTATAATTCTAGACATGTAGAAAGATCGGACACAAATGAAAGACATGAGTCACTGTATTATTTTAAATGAGTGAAAACCTTTCGATTTGCGATAGAGCAAACTTCCCTATCTTTGTGACTGCTAGCAGAACGGAAGTCCTTGACGTTACGCTAGCTTCTGGGAATATTTTTCCCTTAATCATAGATATATAAGTTTCTGCTTGGACCCTTTGCGCCCAGAATGCAAATCAAATAGATATTTTAGGAATATAAATTGGGACTTGTATCAAGTAGTAAACTTCGACAGGGAATGGATCCTATTCGCGAATGCGATTGATGAGCTCATCAATGTCTTCAATTCTGTGTCTAGGGTTACTCTTGAAAGCTTCTGTCCTTGAAAACTGAGAAGGTAAACGCGAAACCCCGGGAAACGGGTTGTCACGGTTTAGACTGTACAGGCTTCCTGGACCTTCTCAATGAACATCACCTCAGCTGGGCGCCGAATTCCTGCTCAGCATGCCTATATTAAAAGCAGGTCGGACGGTTGTACGATATATGTCATGGCTGAATATTGTATCCCCGCGAAACTAATAAAACTGTGTAATCTGACGTTGAAAAAAAAAGTTCCGCCAGCATCGAGAAGGACCTTCCCGAGCCATTCGATGCGAAGCGAGTGTGGCTTTTTCAATCTATTGCTGGAGAAAATAATGCGAGCTGCAGAGCTAAATAGAGAAGGTACAATCTTCTATAAGAGTATACAGCTGCCGGCGGACACCGATGATATTGATATCATTGGCTTTAGCAACCGCGCTATTAGTTCTGCTCTCTCTAGACTGGATAAGAACGTGAAACATATGGATCTGGTTGTGAACGAGAACAAGACGAAATATCTCCTGTCATCATTACAAACCGTCATCGCACGTCACTGTTGACATTCATAACTTTAAAGTCGTAGATAATTTCGTCTATCTTTGAACCAACAACATTATCAGCATTGTAACCAGAGATAAAGAGGTCCCCAACTCTCCTGTCACTGGAAATATGAGAGCCGCTCACCTACCGAACTTTGACAGTTGACTGGATTGGGTAGGTTTTGACGTTTTGCAATTGGAATGACTGGAACGACCAGATTGAAATTATACCAAATTATACAATATGTGAACGGAGGAGTTTGTTGCCGTCGTTAAAGATCACTAATACAAATGTAAAACAATGAAAATCAAAGAAAATGCGAAATTTAAATACATTTCATTAAACGTTTTGCAATTTGATGCATAGTAGCATTAATTTTCAGTTACCAATGATTAAAAACATTTAATAATTCACCTTATTAAGTATTGAAAGATTAAAAGTCAGTTGTTTTAATATACTATAAAATCATAAAAAATGATTTAAGTAGTTTCGCCATCGGAATCGTAATAAATGTTGGGTGTTTTAATTTAAAATACCCAAAAATTCTTATTTTGTTCGACCTGGCCATAATAGAAAATGTTATAAAAAACGCTTATTTTGAGGCGCTCTCACACTGGAATGAGTTGGGCATCCCATTATCCCTGATTGCAACCCAACACAGAATCACTCTTGCCAACACGTGCTACATTGAACTGAGTAGGCAATTGAAAAGTAAAGTGCTCTCTAGACGAACATCCCGAATTCCCGTCCTACTATATGGTACGGAGGCATGGACAATGACATCATCTGATGAGTCGCCCTTAGGAGTGTTCAAGAGATATACGCGAAATTGACATATGAAGTTTAGCGAATCATGTTGTCCGGAGAGAACACTTTAACTTTGAAGGTTTGCGATCCACTTCTTTGGAAAGATCAAGTGAAGAAGGTCCTGGCTGCACATGGTATCTCGAATTGGCGCAAAAGAGGCGACTGGCGCGCTGTATTGAAGTAAAGAAGAAGTTTTATGAAGTAAAGCCTTAAAAACATGGTGCCATACGCAAAACAAGAAATAGGAACGATGCATTTTCCGCTTCAGCAAAAACAAACAATGCGCGACGCCCCACAGTGGGGTAAATGGTGCTCAAAATGGAGATTAATTCCCACAAGTCTTCTAGTTATGGAAAAGTTATTTTTTTTAGTTAATTAATCATAAAGAAGTAAGAAAATAATGCAATTCGAGTTTTTTGATTTTTTTTTTATATCTCAAAAAACAAAAATATGCTGAACATCGGTTTTCTAAATTTTTAATTTTTTAAGCTTCAAATTTTATTTAAAATATATAAACTGATCATTGTCGTCTTCGCTTGAATTTTTATCATTGCCTTCATCATCATCGTCATCATCAACTTCATTATTATTGCCACTCTCTATCACGATCAACTCTAATGCTTCTTTGGGTAAATCCTGCAATTTTTTTTTTTTTGGTAATTTTCTTGTGGTTGATATAAGAACTGATTAAAAGTCTGTTAAATATGTCTTCATTTGCTTTTTTTCTGCTGCATTTGCGAGAAAAATGTTCCTAAAAATTCTTAAAATCTTTGTATCGGGCTTCCTGAGCTTCTTCTGATAATTGTCCGATTGGCAACATAGCGTGCGATATTATCTATGGTCCATGGATAAAATATTTGTGAAGTGTTGGAGGCATGTTATACCAAGGATAACATTCAACGAAATATTTTGCTGTATTTAAAGCGTAGTCACGAAACTTCTGTACCTCAATATCGTGCCCACTAGAAAAAACTACGAGTATTGTATGCATCTTTTTAATCAAATTTATGCCAACTTTAGTAATTGCTGCTGACATCTCGGGATTTTGAAAGAAACGCCTAGCTGTATTGCCATCGTTAGAATTCCCAAAGCCAGGTTTCGGTTGGTCAACAATCAGACCAATTTTATCTTTAAATCCTTTTTGTGTTCTTATGCATTTAAACTGCCGCTTATCGTAACGTAGGGTGTGAACAAAGCAAACAGGCATCCACTGAACAACAAAAACAATAACAAACCTTTTTTTTTGCAATTACTGTATTTGTTCTTCTTCTGCCTTGAGAAATTCGTGTATATTCGACCAGACAGTTCGCATAAAGAAATGCATATACTGAGAAAGTGCGCAATATTGGCGCAACTTTTTTTTTTACAAAAAGAAACTACAACAGCCATAGATTACAGGAATGAAACGAGATTTGCTTCACCCCGCTTAACTCACAACTATATGTCTGCATATAAGGTCGGAATCCCAATATTTTAAGGCTTTCGCCCAAAAAAAAACCTAAAATACTTAGAGACACGTAAAAACACAAATGAAATCTTTTTGTATTTACTAAATTACCTGAACAAGAAGGCTCCATTACAATTTTCTCAAGATTTGTCCAGTTAAAGAAAATAAAAAACTTCGAAAAATGAAAAATGAAAAAAATCACGTATATCACTGTGCGCATACAAAAAGAAATAAACTTGCAATTTTCAGAGAATATTACAAGAAAAATATAAATTTTTTGCCAAATATTTGTTCAGTTAGTGATGTATAATTTTATCTACTTTTGTTTGATACCAAAAATTTACTTGTACCTTGAATTTTGATTTTTGAATTAATATCCAAAATCGACACATTTTACCCCAATGTGCGCCCACGAAAAGTTCCTTCACTTAGTCAAAGAGATGTCAAAGCGCGTTTGGAGTTGAAAATGTTTTAAAATGGCGAAACCTGCAAACTATCGAGGCTGTAATGTTTATAAAGAACTCAAAGCTAAACTAAATCATCTGGACGATAAAGCGCATGGACACTTCAGTATGTCTCGAAAATCGAGAAATTAATCTATTAATTTCTAACATACTTATGTATATCGCCCACCATGCTTCTTTATAATGTAAGCAACAAGTACCGACAAGTAATTTAATGATATTTTCAGTACTATAAGTAAAAGATTTATTGCAAGAGTCGAGTGTTAACCCAAAAAAATTAATTAAGCCAAAAGGTCGGCAATTATCTATATAACACAATCACATGTCTCCGAAGAACCATTAACAGCCTAATTGAATACCTCGTAATAGAAAAACGAAGACCATCATGTAAGTTGAAATTAAAAGTTGCTGAGAAAAAGTAAGCAAAGCTTTAAAAAAAGATAAAAAGGCAACTGAACAAACAAAAGAAATGAACAATTTCTCGATTCCATCACTGCTCCCCAATGTACTGGTGACTATTCCTAAAGTGTGTACAAATTTTTCTGAGATAAATGTTATAACAAACACGTTGAATAAAAGTCATTGCCTGGTTACGACCGCATAACACCGCAAATACTAATAAACTTTTCAATGATATCCTAAAGTTTAAATATTTCCCGAAAACGTGAGAAAAGTCGCAGATTATCATAATAGTTAAACCCGGAAAAGACGCACCGCTGCCGTCATCATATCGACTACCGTTCTTTCCAATCTTTTTGAAAAAGTGTTTCTATCCAAAATATCTTCTATTCTTTACGAATCAATTCAGTCCTCGCGAAAAACATAGTCATATTGAACAAGCCCATTGCATTACAAATAAGGCCTTTGAGTACTGCTCAGCGATTTCTCTCGACATGCCCCAAGCTTTTGATAAAATATAGCATGATGGACTCATACATAAAATTACAAAAATGACTTTGTTTCTTCCTTCAGTTCATATCATACCTCACTAACTGCGGTTTAAAGGAATTTATCTCAGAAAAATATCAAATTATGGCTGGGGTTTCTCAATGCATCGTTTTGGGACCAATACTATGTGTTTTATTTACCACAAACATTTAAACGAATGCAAAAGAGCTAACCTCAACATTCGCAGACAACAAGGCTATTTTATGTCGAAGCAAGTGCCTAATCAAAACAACAAATACACTAGAAAATCTCGTTGGAAGTTGGTTGTCAGTCTGATAGCCCTGACAGACAAGCAAAGTTAATGCGCCTTAAGCCACGCTAATGCACATTGAAATTTTATGGTGACAGACGGTAGACTTGTGCATTTAGACCGCTGATAGTGAAATTTGTTTATTTATTAAAAAAAAACAGTGAAATAAAAATTAATAAGATAAATTATTAATAGAAATTTTTGTATTTCAATATAAATTTAACGAAAAAATTCGTTTATTATTAACTACGTTAAAAAATAAAGTAGTGAAATTAAAAGCAATAATTAATTGTAATGCGGAAAAAGTTAAGAATATTGGAAAAATTAAAATTTGTTTTTGTTAATATACTTGCACTTAATTTAATTAGCAATATAAAACTGCTTACCTCTGATGCTGTGAAGGCAAAGTAGGCAGTAGATTTCAAACGACATCTGTCAAAAAATAGCAAAACTCGGCCATTCTTGAGCAGTGTTGCCTACTCAATTTGGTAAATTAAGCTAAATGCACGAAATTCTTGTGCATTACAAAGTTGCATTAACATGGGTCAAATGCGCTAGTAAATGTAATTTAAGCCCGCTAATGCATATTAGCTCTGTCGTCTGTTAGGGCTATTACCTGGAAGAACCACATTTCAGCACAAATACGGTACCTCAAACTTAAAACCACCAGCCTAAATTGGTTATCAGTCATGAAGCCAATATATGTAGATATGTAGAATACAATTATAGGGCTCTGCCTGCACAACTACTATCCACAAAATGGGATTCCAATTAAAATGGCGCACCGTGGTACATCCGCAACCAGAATATACATACACATCTTGAAATACCAATGGGAAACACAGGAGTGATAAATACCTGCCAAAAATACCTGTCGAAACTGTAAAATCATCCTTATCCCCTAGCGAAAATCTTATCCTGCCCAGCTAGCCGAACACATCGTCAGAGAAAGGATCTCTCTGTTTTGATTATCAACGTTCTATCTATTGTCCATTACAAATAATGGACTAAAGCAGCAATTCATTAGTTACTAAGATTCTAAAACTTATGGTTAGGCTTAAATTGAATGTTAAAAAAACATAAAATAATATATTACTTATCGTTCTTAAAACTTTTTTCTTCCTTAATGCACTTTTTATAATACGATTGATCAATCTAAAAAATAAAAGTCATCTGCACTACTATTTCAATAAACATATACATATATGTAAATATACGTTTTAAGAAAAATACAATTATTTGCCAGGAATTTTTATTTTTTTGTTATATTTATATTTTATAAAGTCTCTCACTCCTACATACTTAGTATTTAATAAATAAAATAAAGTTCCATTGATAAGTATGTATATTTATATTTGAAACAAAAAAGTTCATTACGCGAACTGATGATAAATTCATTTTGCTGCAGTTATGACTCTTATTCTTTTCGTTAATGTATCATTTCCTGAATACTTTTTTACTTTCATAATGAAAATAATGGTATTCTAAGATTATAAAGGACAGCAAGTAATATTTATTCGCATTAAATTATATCAAAGATATTAAACCATAGTTGTATTGAATTCAAAGAACAGCGATTTCCGATCGCCTAGTGAATTTGTTGATCACTAATATTTATTTTAGGGTATAGTATATCGCACATACGGCACTTCAACATCCTCACCATCCTCGTCATTGCAACAGATCTCAAATACCAAAGAGCGTTCATGTGATTCAATGCGTTTTCGAGAGACTCTTCGAACCACTTCAGTCATGGGTAGAGGCAAACGTTCTGCACATTTAGCTTTCGGCATGAAAAACGAGTAAAGCATCGAAACGCCCTGGGATAACATTGTTATTTGCAACTTCTCTTTCTTTTCAAAATAATCGAGAAATTCTTGCAACGTTAGCTCTCCAGCCACTTCAAAACGATCCCACAGCGTCCACTCCTTACCATAATACGAATTCTTTGCGGCAGGCATGGGCTCTGAGAATGCTATGAAAGGTAATGCCAAGTTTGCAAAGGCATTTTTAAATTTATCCATTTCCCTATGTCTGTAAATGCAATAAAATATTAACGTTTTAAAATCGACACTCTGTTTTGATTTTGCTTACCCTATAATCAGTTTCATAACCTCGAGAACAGCCAAGCCAGAGACGAGTGATGTAGTTGTGGCAATAGCTGGAATGATTTTTCCAGCGATTAATTTAGACTTGTGTCGATCAGCTGGAGGAATCTTATAGTTGGCAGCACGCAGATTAGATGCTGCAACTATAAAGTCCATATGGAAATTATTATCATCGTCCTTTTCGAATTCCAATGGTTTAACCACCAGCGGAGTTTTGCTTTCACGCAGAGCCTTCAATTCAGTTAAAATTTTGTTTACGCGATCTTGGTCAACATCTGAGTTGTCGAAATTGTTAGCAGCTGCAGCAGCAGCACTTTCGTTGGTTTCAATTTTTACACCAGAACGTGGTTTGAACTCAGCAACCTGTAAAATATGAATTAATTTAAAACAAATGCAGTTTGATGAAAACGAATATTACTTATTTATTTAAAAAATATATGTATTTATTATTTTTGTTATTTTTTGCTTACCTTCACTTCCTTAACAAGGTTTGCTACTTGCTGCCTATTACGCACTTGCTCAATCCCGTACATCTCTGCACGTAAATTCGCCGCTGCATATATGTAATCTAAATGCAGGTCATCGTTAATATCGAAAAGCAATGGTTGGGGACAACGCTTCGGGCCGGACCAAAATGGTTGCCCACTAGACGTTATTTGATCTGGTGGGAAATTATATAGCAATTGTTTGATTTGATTTGCATAGTGCTCTTCCCAGTGATTCCTAGCCCATTTCACGCAATCCAAGAAGCTCGTAGACCTTTCATCTACTAAGGCTTTCTAAATTTTCATTTCAAAACAGTTAGTAAGTTTTTTATTTACGTACTTTTCAATCTCACCTTAACAGATTCTAAGATTTCAAGCGGCCGAATACCTTGCAGTTTAATGATGCGTTCAATGAAATTTGGATCTGACAAGTATTGTGCAGCATTTTCCGGAGACTGAGTAAACACACCTTCAAACATATCGCGTGCCCATTGCAACGTGTGTTCAATCGCATTAGGAAAGTTCTTTAGTGTGCAAATAGGGATGCTCTTCTCTGGAGGATCTTGCGATGAACTATACGATTCAGTCAAAAACGGTACAATGACTTGCACGTTGCCCATTGTGCCAAGAGTACCGGACTCCACCAAGGGCAAACGATTAAATACACATTTGCGATCCATATATATACGAGCGTCCACATTGTCTAATGCATTAGCTACACCATTTAACTTTCCGAAAAATTCTTCCGAAAATACTTTTTCTGTTTCGGGTCCAACACGCAACTCATAAGCAGTGACTTTGATTTCCGGATTCATCTTCTTAATGGCATTTGCAGCAGTTTTCGCCTTTGGCTTCTGTACATCGTGCGGCCGAAATAGAAATTGGCGGTTCAAATTCGACTTTTCAATTAAATCCATATCGGTTATAACTATTTCTCCATCACGGGCACCAACTCCAATCATTGCGAAATTTTTAAGCAACTCGCAACCAATAGCTCCAGCTCCCACGATGAAATATCTAAAAGACAAAAATTAATATTTTCCAAAAATAAAAATGTATATCACGCACCTTGCGTCACCCAATTTTTCCTGGAAAGTCTTTCCAAAAATGGCGATTTGTGCGTCGTAACGCGATCCTATCGGCTGAGCGTCTTCTTCTTCAACACCATTGGTGGGCAGACACTCAATAGCATCATAATACAACCATTGATATATGGGTGTGAATTTCCCCGTACATGCCTTAAGAACTTCTTGTGCAACAAATCCGCCAATTGCTGCGTCTATAGGACTGGTGTTTCCAGAACATGTCTTAGCAAATAACAAAACTACGTTATCATTAATTTCTGCGTTGACAGATTTGCACATTTGTAGAAATGTTTGCGCATCTTCTTCATTCCATGGGCGCGGTGGCTTTCCAACTTGCTCAATATATTTGTGTAAGGCAGAGAAAGCAATATGCAAAGAAGTGGGATGGTCAAATTTTGCAAAGTCTGATACTAAGAACTCAGGTTCTTTTTCAGCTTCTTCAAGGGATTTGAAATTCACAACTTTGGGCATTTTTACTTGAGTGGCAATACCACCAGAAACGTATTCACTGCAATTACTTGTATCTCCAATGCTAAATGTATAAGGACCCAATACACTGATTTTAATCGGATCGCAGCCATTTAATTCCGTCATACCTTGAACTTCGCTGAAGGTCACATAATCACCATCGTTCAAGCCATGTCGAGTTTCATCCAAACATGTTATCACTCCTTGAGAATCATGAGTAATACTTGCTATCATGGTAGATATGGGCTGCGCGCCATCCTGATCGTAAATCGTGAAATTCTCTCCAAAGTCACAGAAAATTTTTGCGAAAAGTCCGTGCGTTTCGGCTATGATCAAGGCTATACCATTTTCGTGAGCAAACTTTGCAATGCGATGTTGTTCATTACTATCAGAATCTGTCAGTACAATAACACGAAACTGCTGCAAAAAATCTTCGGTTAAATCGCCAGTATATGCAGTGGTCCGAACATAATTGTTCAACTCGGCTAATTGGTTACAAGAAGCTTCTGCACGATTGCGCCCTACTTCCGATTCACTTAGGTAAAATTGCGATGATAAATCACGAATCTGTAGAAAATATGAAAAATATTTATATTCATTAATTTAATTAGTTTTTAGGGATGAATATTAAATACATATATGTACATACATCTGCGCATTTATGTACATTCATATTTTAAACTTTGCGGACATAAACTTAAAAATAACCTGAACAAAATTAATTCTTATAAGCAGGGGCGTCGCGAGGGGGGGAGCGGGGGGTGTGATACCCCCCATCTATGAACGAGTCGGCATTTTCGGCCGTTTTAATATCATAACTAAAAATTTGAAAGTTCATTTCAGCAATTCCAGTAAGAGTTGCCAAGTACCCGGAAATTTGTTTTCAAAACTTATTGAATATTTTTAAGATTTTCATCAAAATATATTATTTCACATTAATTTTTACGTCATATCCATTGCGAATTCACTAGCCGGCATTTATGAAAATTCTAACTTCAGTAAAACGCAATAAATAGCTCTATAATTGCGGAAGCAAGCTTAAAAAGACACCTTTTCGTAATTTCCACGAGGATTATTAAAACACTACAATGTTCGAATAACAGTGGTTGAATATATTTTTTTTTTAAGTTCGAAGAATGAATTTAACATCGATCGTCATTCTTTCAAAAGTCGGTTATCTCCTAATTTACTTTTATATGTGCAATATTTATATTCACAAGAAACTCGTTCTGTTTAAATTGACGAAGGAGATTATGATTAGTTTATCATATCGTATCATATAGGTATACAGCAATGTTAAAAATTCAAATCAGCGAGTGAATCGGCGTTCAAATGAACGAGTGTTCGAATAAACAAATGTTCTAATAAACGAGTTTCTAGTGCAATAATCTGAAGTCGATAAAATATTCCTATATCTAGATAATGTTGAATTAATTATGAATATAATGCGTTTTGCTTTAGTTTGGTGAATATATTATGCAATTGCGAGAAATCAGGTATGAGTATGAATCGAATCGTAATTGCTGTGTTGAATAATATTATGGAATACGGTTATTAAATATTGAGAATGCATTGCAACTGAAAAACCTGTCAATAACACGATGGACTGCTCGGGCTGAAACAGTAAAAGCTGTGTGGATTTCTTTCGAAGGTATTGTTAACGCTTTGGAAGTCATTCAAAAAGATTCAGAAAATTTTGATAACAATACACGTACATTAGCTTCTGGTCTGCTTAAAAAAATTCTGGATTTTGATTTTATTAGCTCGTTATTTTTTTTGGAAAAATGTAATGTTTAAAGTAAAAAATTTGACAAAAAGTTTGGAAGCCGAGAAATTGAACGTCATTGACGCATTATTGCTGATTGAAAGCACATCAGCGTCATTCCAACAAATGAATGACGATTCACAAATTAACGCATTGCTAGCGAGTTCAGTTGCATTTGCTGAAAAGTGTCAGATCAACCCTGAAAATGACTTTTCGAAACACCACAGAACACGCCGTGCTCCGAAGAAATATGACGACAATCCAGCAACTGCTTGTAATTTTGATTTCCAGACATTTTATAGAAAAGAATTCAAAATTGTCCTCGAAAATTTCACAAATTGTATTCATGATAATTTGCAAGAAACTATGTCAACCTTCAAATCCATTCAAGAGATGTTCAGGATTCCAGCTAACAGAAGTAATATTACAATAGAATCTATACAATTTGCTGTGCAATTGGAACCTAAGTTCTTCAGTGAAGATCTAGATTGTATTTTTGCTGAAACACAAATTCTTTTTGATTCATGTAAAGAGTGTAAATCTTTCGATGACATTTCTATAGTAGCGTACAAATTTAGAAAGGTCATTCCTTCTGCGTACAAAATTGTTCATTACATAATGACTGCTCCTGACACGTCAGCTTCATGTGAACGTTCTTTTAGTAAATTTAAATTTATTTTCAACGATTTGCGTAAAACAATGGGGGATGAACGTTTGAATTCTTTGATGCTGCTTTCTTCTTCAAAGAATAAAGTAGACGAAATCGATCTGCGCGATGTTGTTGGAAAATGGTCAATGTTGAAACATCGCAGAGTGAAAATATAACTCAGAAATTTATATTTTTTGCAATTCAATTTCTTAAGAAAATCTTGTTTTTTCCCGCGTAACACGTCGCTGAACAATATATGTATTTTATATTAAGAGAAACATATTAAATGATGATTATACTAATATGTACAATACTTATTTGAGAATAAAATAATGAATTATGCTATTATGTTGTCAAACTTCTCCGTAATACCTAATCAGAAATGAAGATATCCTTATTTTATATATATTTATAAACATATACATTAAATCGGCAAATTCTTGAAATGAGTCGGCATTTCAAAGGGACTCACCCCCCCATGATCTGGATCCTCGCGACGCCCCTGCTTATAAGTTTACTTTGTTGAACGAAACATAAACAAAAATATACTAATACTTTAAGGCTGAAAAAAATGTTTGCGGTGGAGGAACCGTTAATCACAAAAGTATGTTGAGTTTTGCCCCTATTGCGGTTTTCAACCCAACTGCATTTCAGTCGAAGTTTAAAAATTCGGTATTGCCGACTTCAACTCAATCCGTCAAAAAAAATTGCGGTTGAAGTATGATCGAACTTCAACTTTTTTTGGTATTGCGGTTTTCAACCCTGTACAAGTGAGGTTGACTAGTATATAAATAAACTTCGACTGCTTAATAGCAGTTGAAGTTCAACATTCGTGCAGTGATATACAAAAAAAAATATTAAAGAAAAATGGAGAAATAACTACTTTCATTAATGTTAAATTAATTTTAATTAATATTTTTTATAAATTTTAGAAAAAAAAAGTTACAACAAAAAGCAATTCGAAAAATTGGAGGAGTTAATCGTACAGATAAAAGACATCGAAATCTACTCTTGAGTACACCAATTGTCCGCTCCACAATATTCCGGGCCTTTGAGTGTACTGTATGTAAAAAACAAAATGCTTCTTTATTTATTTATTTATTTATTTATTTATTTATCAAATTAACGCCAATCGGCAATATACAACATTTGCTTTTATAAGTAAAAGAAAAAAGAGAAAATAAAAATGTATTAATAAGGGCAATTAATTGTATTATAGTGATCAAATTAATGGTATGGAAGGAGCCTCCATAGAAATCGATGTTCTGGTGAATTGAATTTACATGGTTAGTAATCCTGTTGTGAGGTCCATGGAAGACGTAGTTTTTCTGTGTCTTTGTTGTTTTAAGTTTCCGTGATTGTCTCAGCGAGAATGCCGTAGGAGCAAACTCAAAGCTACCAAGAATCTCTGGGGCATCAATTAGGTTGTTCACAACCTTAAAGTAAAAGACTAAGTCAGCGACTTGACGACGTGTAGCTAGGCTGTTGATTTTATAGCGTGAACGAATATCATCAGTGGAGAGTACCTGTGACCTCAAGATTGTATGAAAGGATAAAGACTTACAGAATTTATTTTGGACCCTCTCCAATCTGTTGATTGGGACATCAGTGTGAGGAGACCAGACTACAGAGCCGTACTTGAGTATGGGTAGAACCAGTTGGCGATATAGACGTATCAAAGTGTAGGGATTGCGAAACTCTTTGCCTGCTCTCGTGATTAATCCTAGAACCTTGAAAGCTTGGAGTGTGATCTTGTCTATATGCTTCGAGTAAGTGAGTTTGTTGTCTATGATGATGCCCAGGTCTTTGATGTCGGGAACTTCTTGCAGGTTGTGACCGTTTAGTTTATAACTGGTGGCAACATTGCTGTGAGAGCGCGAGTACGAGACTACCGCGCATTTATTTGCGTTAAGGTCAAGTTTGTTATTTTTACACCAGGCCGAGATTTCGTGAATGTCATCTTGAAGCAGCTGGACATCTAGCTCATTTCTGATGGTTCTGTAGATCTTGAGGTCATCTGCATATAGGAGATATTCTGACAGTAGATTTTTGCCAATATCATTGACAAAGATGTTGAAAAGCAGAGGTCCTAGGTGGGACCCCTGTGGCACTCCAGATGTAACCTTATATTTCTCAGACAAATATCCATCAACTCTAACTTGCAGAGATCTGTTTACCAGGTAGGAATATAACCATTCCGAGACAATGCCGTCGACTCCGTAGACTTGAAGCTTAGAAACAAGAATTCCGTGATTTACACGATCAAAGGCTTTGCTAAAGTCAGTATATATGGAGTGAACCTTGAGACCATCATTCAATGTGTTGAGAAGGAAATTAGTGTAAGTGAAAAGATTGGACGTGGTTGATCTGCCACCCGTAAATCCGTGCTGTCTTGTCGTGATGATATCTTTAAAGGCAGCAGTAAGTTGAGTAAGGACTAGCTTTTCAAATAGTTTTGCTAACGCTGATTGAATGCATATAGGTCTGTAGTTGGAAACATCAGTTCTCTGACCACTTTTGAAGATTGGTCTAACATATGACAGCTTCCATGCGCTAGGGAAGGTGCCAAGCTGCAAAGATCTATTGAATATGTGAGTGATAGGCTCATAGAGCACAGTAGCGCAGTTTCTAAGGAAAACATTTGGTATACCGTCAGGTCCGGCACCTTTGTTAGGGTTCAGCTTGAGTAATTGTTTGAGAACATCTTCACATTTGATTTCTAGATTATCCAGGTTGGTTTTTGGGACATTGATCACTGTATTTTTGTTAATTCGATCATTGTTGTCATCATCAGTGAATGTTGTTTTGAAGTATGAGGCAAACAGATTACTGATTGATTCACCAGTGGTAGCAGATTGATCGAGCCATGACATCTCGGATGGAATGTTCACACTATTGTGCTTCTTATCCTTAATGAACTTCCAGAACGCACTTGAGTCAGACTGAACCATGTTCTCTATTTTGTCAACATATTTTCTGTAGCATTCAATGCCTAAAGTTTTGCATTCACGCCTTAACATGCTGAAGTGAGCATAACTCGTTGGTTATTAGAGTTTTTGTATTGTGAGTGAGCCGCGTTTTTGTGCTTAATTTTGTTGATAAGTTCAAAAGAGAACTAATTAGGGTAATTACTGACATAGTTCTTATGTACAGGCACATATAGGGTAATGCCTTCCTCTAACTTGTTATAAAACCAAGAAATTTCATTGTCGATAGTGTGTGTTTCATAAATTCCTACCCAGTTAACCTGGTCATAAAAAACGTTGAGATTATGATAATCGGCTTTCTTGAAGGAGTATATAGGTGAACTCGGTGATGTAAGATTAGGTTGAAAATTAGGACTGATGGCCGGATGATATTTGTCCTCTTCAACAAATGGTAGGGCTTTATCAACACTAATTTCTATATTACTGTAACAGAGATCCAGAAAAGTGTTATCACAGTTGCTTGTATTGTTTGCTTGAGTGCAATCAAGTAAAGCTAAACCATCTTGGAGAATCCTTTCACAGTCCGCCCGGGGGACACTACTAGGCAAATTGAAATCGCCTACAAGTAATAGTTTAATCGAAAATAACTTATGAATCTGCAACAAATATTATTAAAAAGCCATTCAATTGTGAAAAAACTATGGCTTACTTTGCATTTGGAAGCTCCAATGGATTTAAGTGATCACTAAGGCTTTTTCGTATACGTAGTACATCAATTTTGCCTCCAATATTTTTGCCATTGTAATATAAATCAAAACTTATATCTATTGTTTTATTTATTTTAATGTTTATTCACTTTTTCACGAGCGACAACTGAATTAAATTATTTAGATATGTCATTTAAAAAATTTTAGCAGTTTCACTATCTGTCAAATTTCCCTTTCTTAGGTTGGCAACCCAATCATACCTCGACTGAACTTAGTTGAAGTTCGCAATACCGAAAAAGAGTTTGGTTGACCTGAAGTTGAATTGCTTTAACTTCAATTCGACTAAGTCGGGTTGAAAACCGCAATAGGGGCATTTATTTCGCGTATTGCTATCTTAATGCCTAAAGGAAAAGAATTAACTACAGCTGAAAAAGTAAATATTCTGTACCTCCACAATGAAGGAATAGGCATGATTCCGATTACTTTGGCGGTGGGTTAAAAAAAGAAAGATCGGGTCAAATGGAGTTTGTGCTAATAGGGCAGCTTCTCCAGAGAAGAAATATGCTAAAATAAAGATGCTATCATTTCTATTTTTATATATTATATATTAAATATAAACAGGAAAATATCCATATGCATTGAAAGATTGTTTATACTCATTTTAATTAAATATATAATTTATAGATACTTGTTTTATTAGAACTAAGATTGCTAAATAAAGAAAGAGGAAAAAGAGAAATTTCAGCGAATCGCCCATATTTGCTTTTTATCATATGGCAGCGCACCATTTCCTCATAATTGTTAGCACATATGTATGTAAATGATGCTCACTACGAGTGTAAAAAGTAATTTTTTAAATATGGATTTCTTACTTATAAAACCTGCTAAGTGTAAATTGTGAGATTAATTAAATGAATTTGAAGTGAAAAATGTGCATAAAGTGTGTTCAATGTAGTGAAATATATAGCTTGTGGAAATTTTTGAATTTTGGGAGTTTTGGAACTTACAGCCGAATATCTCGTAAACTAAACGTTTGCGGTACCTATAAAACTGTATATTTTTTAATCAGGAGGACTACATCTTTCCATAGATTCTATCAGATTGCGGCTCCAAAGAAATCGGAATTGTGCCCCTATCTCTAATCTGAGGGCCAGCAGACCAAATCTGGTCGTAATACAATAAAAGCTATCTTGTTATAAGATACTTATGTAAATATGATGTGTAACCACACGATTTGTGTTTTAAAATAATAGCATAAATAAAAAAAATATTTGTACTAAATATTAATTAAGAAAAATATTTTAAGGGGTCAGTAGGGTCATCTGGCCTGTTTTTTGACTTTTTTTTATGACATCTGAAGAAGAAATGGCTGGGTGAATAAGAAGCGTTTTTTCACTGGCGGACACGATTTCTCTGTTTGGATCATCCGAAACACAAAAACCCAATTTATACTTAAAAAGTGCATGAATGGTTATCGTCCCTACTAAAATCATGAAAAATTTTTGATAAATAAAAAAGTAATTAACGTTTTTTCTTTTTTTCTTTATAATTTTTCCCTATGTTTTTTTACATAAATTTTGTCATAAAATTGTCAATAAAGTATAAAAGAAAAAATATAGGGACGATAGCCAAGCGTTTTGTTAAAAAATTAAGCAAATCGTTTGAGTAGTTCGACCGGAATCATGTCCGCCAGTTTAAAAAAGTTTTTTTGTCCTCCGAACGCTCCGAATGTTGAGCGGAATTATTATTATTTTTGGGCCTTTTACGAAACCTTCCAATGGTAAAGTGGTTCTATGTTATACCATATTCAGACCGACACTTTATAACACGATTTCGGACGTTGAATGGATTATCCCACTAATCTTAAAAATTTATCAAGATTTCGCCATACAAAAATGACAGTTCCAAATCATTTCTTTGAAACTGATCCACGGTAAATCTCTCTATACGACTCTGATTTTGCGCAATCTACTTGTCAGCACTGGAAATCTGTTACATTATCACAGCTGATTTAGACAGTACAAAGGGGGAAAAATGTAAACAAACAATTTTTTTTAAAGCAATGAATCTAATTTCACCTGAAAATCAACTTAACAAATGAAAAAATTCATCCATTATTTCTATTATATGGAAAATATTTGAAAAAAGACTGCTTTTATTTCAAAATACTATGTGACACTCTTTTCTTTTGATAAATAATAGTTTGTCAAAGTCTTGCGATATTTTCGCTAGTTGGCACTGAAAGCGCTTAGTTCTAGTTTTATTCGTCGCATCGGGTCATGCTATACCTTTTTGGAAAGCTCATTTCACGCGCTAACACGTGTTTGATTGATTGCCGTTTCTTTTAAGTCATTCGTGAGCAAAATAAAGAGAAAATACGGTATACTTTACAGTACTACTACGATAAAGGCAAAAATGCATCTCAAGCCGCCAATAAAATTTCTGCAGTTTAAGGACCAGATACAGTTTCCATTTCCACCGCACAACGATGGTTTCAACGTTTTCGTTCTGGTGTAGAGGTGGTCGAAGATTCGCCTGTCGCCAAAAATTCCGATAAAATCGCTGAATTGGCCGAAAGAGACCGGCATAGTAGTCATCAAACCGTTATAAACCATTTGAAGAAGCTTGGAGTCACTAAGAAGCTCGATGTATGGGTGCCACACGAATTGATTCAATATAAATACCGCAAGACTTTTTTGACAACCCATTATTAAGCGATGTGACTTCATGAATGACCATAACAGCTGTTTTTTGATCTTTCTAACGACAGTGAGAACACTTTTGGGTTATGAAATGCTCAAATGTAATCTAATCTTTTAAATTTTCGGTTTGAACATAATAAAAATCTAAGGGCGAAAAGCGGCGCTTCAAAAAAAAATAACATGGCAACCCTTTTCTGATTGTGCAAATGCAGAGAATTTAACTAAATCAAAATAATTGAAATAAAGCTTTATTTACAACAAATATTAAAAAAATTAATATACAGAAACGTTATAGTGAAGTGTTAGTAAGTGAAAAGTGCATAACATAAGTGAAAAAGTTATTCACAATGTACAAATTATCACTGTAAACATTGTCAATTTTTCAACTTTAAATGCAAATATCTTAAAAACTATAAGTCAGCGGCAACTATATATATGTATATATTTTCGTGATCGGCAGAACGTAACCTTTCCAGTGATACCCATTTTATTCCCGAAATCCGGGGATGCTATTCTAAATTTTAAACGTTTATTTAATTCAACAAAAAAATACTAATGGTGATTCAATATTCAATATATGTATAATGCCATTGTCTTTTAACAAACAAACAACATTGTTCTTTTTTATCTCCACTATTTAAAATACGTAGGGTTAGTTTCTGCAGGTTCAAAATTACATTAAGAAATCTCATATGAGTTTGTAAAAAAATACATAGTAAACTTGTCAAACAAAGAAAAATAAGAAACTCACGCAAAGGTACTGTGAAACTCTCCAGAATAACGCGGCGCACTGCACCAATCTCATACCATGAAACATGTACACAATTTACATATGTACTGTTCGCACCACATAATTATCTGAACTTGTTTTACTCAGTGCAAACCGCCTGGAATTTTATACAGTATATTATGCCTGTTTCGTTCTAATGCATTGGACATAGACGTTGGTAACAGTGAATCATCTTACCTATCAAACACTTTTATTTTAAGTAAATTTTTTGGACTATATTGTAAAATTAACTGCTATTAGTAATTATTTTACATCCTTCTATGTTTATAGAGATAAAATATATTATACTTGTAATGTTAAATAGAAAATAAGAAAGAAATATGTCTGCCGCTCATACTGGCACATACTGAATATACATACATATAACGTATGTACATACATATAACGTATGTACATACATATAACGTATGTACATACATATTTGCATATACGCAAATATAAATAATTTTTTTCCTTTTTTGCGAGGAATTTTAATATGAAGAGTATAAAATGTAAAGTAAAATGTTTAAATATCAAATCGCCCGTACTTAGCTAATTTAGTTCGCACTGGATTAAAAGATAGCAATGAATATGCAAAATATTGAAAATAATCAATACATGTACCGACACAAATCTGAGTTACTTAAATCAAGGTTTTTTACCACGTAAATAGATAGAACAAAAACGGCGGCAAATCTAATATATATGTGCTAGAAAAGAAATTGTTTCGTTGGTCAGATAATAGGAAAAACTGTTATTGATTTTTCCTCCGTCCAAGGCACATATTATTAATAATTTTTTAGATAATCCAGCCAAAATACGCTTGCGAGGAAATTTTTATAATAAATAACAGAATGCATTAAAATTGAATACTTACTGTACAATTTTCCTTATCATGAAGTGTGATCGATTTCACTCCTCCTAAAATTACATTCTTTGCTATCTCAAGACCTAAACCTCCAATACCCGACAGCAAAATGTCTGAATTTGCCATGCGACGCATTGCATCATGGCCCAGTACATAGAGTTGGCGCGAGTAAAGCGATTCATCAATGTCAGAAGCGCCACGCGAACGTGAGTCGTTCGTAGGATTACCACCAGCCATTTGGTTGTTTGCTCCGTGCACTACCTGTGAATTCGTTTTGTTACTGTTTGAGTTATTAACTTTATTGCTTCTATCGCAAATTAACGTTGAAGTCGTTGCAAAATTGTTCACTTGAGATTTTTTTTCTTCCACTTCTACTAAATTCTTCGATTCAGTTTTTTCTTCTGCCACTACACTTTCACACGAAACAGAAACTCCGCTTTGATTACTTTGACCGCTTTCTTTCTTCACTGTCGACAATGTACTGCCGCTTCCACTACCACTTTTCTCACCCGTGCAAGTAGAACCGACAGAGTCAACAATATCACCACCACTTAACGAAACCGAATGAGATGGCACGATTACATTCGCCTTTTGTGCCGATTCACCGGCTTTTACAAATGATACGTCAACGTTAGTTTCTTCCACACCACATTCGTTATTTTCGCTGCCCTCACCGTTGTCCGTGTTGTTTTTATTGTTTTTGCTGAGGCTTGAAGCAGCGCCGGTAGACGCAAGCAGCTTTCGCTTTTTAGCTGCTGGTGGCTCTGCGGAAGAGTTTTGGTCAGCTGTTGGTGAACTAGAAGACATTGGGCGGCAGGCGTCCTCAAGACTATAAGCGAGCAAATATTTGCACTTACAATTTGTGCACTCTTAAATTAGTTTCTAATAATGCAACTTTGAATGGATGTCCATGAAGTTTATTTCCTTTAAAGAAGACTGATTTACTTTCTTATTGTAGAACTGAGCAGCAGTATGAATTATATTTTGGTAGCATACAGCTAACACAATTTTTATATCTACTATCGTTGATTATGTCTCACAGCAAAGATAAACTTATGTACGATGAAACTATAGAGAAAACAAATCGAGAACATTCACAATTAATGATGTATGTTTAAACAGTTATTGGTTTTATATATTTTATTAGTAGTGGCTTTGGAAGGCAATAAATAAATCCGTTTATCTTCTAGAAAATTTAAATAATATTCTCTGGCAATGTTGTATATTTAATCAGATTTAAAAGCACGCCACATTATTTTAAGAACCCCACATGGCATTTAATGTCTACAAGACACAACATTTCTGGTTGTCAAACTCCACTCTCCCGCACGTTTTTCTTCCAATTCCATACAAATAAACATATTTAATCATATAACTCCTGCGCTCATTTACTATTTGATTTCCCATCTGTTACTTATTCATTTGCCAATCAAGCGAGAATATGAAAAGATACTAGTATTTGGTTAAATTTCTATCACTTATCCAGTAATTATAAGCCCATCTTAATAGGAACTAAATAATAACACTCACTATGAATTTTGCAATTCGTAATACCTAAAAATACCTTTTTATCGAAATGCACACTAATTTCGCAAAAATTTTAACTGCGAAATTCACTAATATCACTCAAACGAACGCTTTTTACACAAATTCTAGTCTGCGAAGCAGTTGAAAAGAACGTAGAAAATCGCTCAGAGCTGTATTTTAAATGCCTCTTTTCGGTAAACAATAAAGGTATTAAAGTACCGAAAATACATAGGTGCAGGAAAAAATAGCTTTTTTAAACTATATATGTTATAAACAGAACGACCAATGCTGTGAAGTAAGTATAAAATAAGCTAATTTTACCTTGTTTTATCATTAATTTTAAATGAGAAATATGACATTTTTTATTGTTACAGTTAAACAATGAAGTAGCTACCAGTATATATTATTATTTCAACGCTTTTATCGAAATTAGATAACGACACCAAGATTCAGTAATGGTTGATATTCCATGAACTATATTTAAAATAATTTTAAATAGAAATAATTTTGATAACTTCAGTTAATTAACAGTTTTCACATTCAACGCCAAGAATGATAAAATCCAAGATTACAACAAATATCTACCGTTACTTTTCAGTTTAGGATGTACAATTGTTAGAAAAACAAATTTCACTATACCGGGATCTTGTAACGTAATTCTTTTGAGATGAGAATGAGAGTCAAACAACAGCAATTCTTGAAATATTCTTCATTTATTAGTTTAAGTTTAGTTTAATTAATAATGTTTGGGGCATTTTCATATTTTTACATTTATCTATTGGCAACATAATTGATAGTTAAATGAATGGTTAAAACGGATTCTGATTGCCAAGGTTTGTGTTTATTTGAATTTATAAATATAAAATAAATTGATTTTGAAAAATGAAATGTTCGGTGGAGAGTTGCAATAACTATTAAGCCATTAAAGAAAAAATTTATATTTTAAAAAGTATTGTCCTTTGTATTATATGCAATAAAATGGGGTATCCCCAACGCCAGTCGCAGGCGTATCCTTGCATCGAATAGAGATCGCATCGCCGCAAAAGCGCACAGAAGAATAATGGAATTTATCAGTGTGCTGAACCTATGTGTTTCGTATGTATCTTCTATCTATAAATTAGTTAAAGTGATTAGGAGTATTCAGACCAGCCTTCTTAATTCGTTAGTCGTTATTCGGTAGTTTTTTACATCTACCGAGCAACGAACTATCCATCTGGCAAGCTTGATAATTGATTCGTTACTCGGTAATATCACATCAGCTGTTCTTCTGCTCCTCTGTACATCAATTTAAAGTACTTACCAGTAATAAATTTGATCTGCTCCACATAATTTTCAGTTGTTGAGGCATTTTTACTCTTTAATAAAATTGAATCAGCTATTTCGGAATAAAATTTACCATACTACAGAGGTAGAACTAAAAGTAACTATGTTCACAGTTAAGCCTTTTAACGAAGTATCAACTAACGAATTACCAAATTAACAGGCTTCGGTCTGAATACCCCTATTATTATGAAGTATATATCATTTTGAAATCTTGTATAAAACTTATCAATCATCAACAACATTCCTTAAGTCGCAAGGAAAATATTTATGTTACTAAACACATACATATTACGCACAAAGTTTATTTTCTTTGTTTATTCTCTCTTGCTCTTATTATGTGGATCATTCACATTGCGTAACCAGCTGTCAAAACTACTTGAAGAAATAACGTAATTTTTTTCTGGAGCAATTAGTTGAGAGCTGGATACGAACCTTAGCTTTGAAGAATTGACACAACTGGTCATTAACAGATTGCGCAAAAAACTCGTCTGATATACTATTTCAAAATTAATAATTTTCACGCACTCGCTCAAAAAAAAAAAATAATAATAATTAAAAAAAATTGCCGATTCAGGAGGAAACCAGGAAATCAGTGTATTTTTCACGAAAATCAGGGAATCAGTGCCGAAAGTCGAAATCAGGGAATTTCCTGACAAATCAGGTAATATGGTAACCCAATACATATGTTATATCTCAAACGATTTTTCAGTCATATTCGCCCTTGGAATTTTAAAGTTATAAGCATATTTTTAATAACTTCATCAGAATTTGGTACTTTATAGTTACCTAAAACTCACTTTTAATATCAACAAAAAAAAAAAATTCTAAGTTCTTTTTGAAAAATTACATCCTCCCTTTCAATTCCACTGATGGATTGTAATGATATCCGAGAGTTTGGCGGCATCATTGTTCCTGAGGACATGTAACATTGAATGAAACTGAACATTTATGTAGTGCACAGTACTTTTTGATATCTACACGTTATTCACTCTTGTTAGATTATATTCAGCCGCTAATCAAGTTTTTGAAAGGGAGGGAACAATGATCAGAGACAAGCAACCAGGAATAAAGGGATGTTTAACTTATTCCAGTGTGAGAGCGCCTCAAAATAAGCGTTTTTTATAACATTTTCCATTATGGCCAGATTGAACAAAATAATAATTTTTGGGCATTTATCAACTCAACACTCAACATTTAGTGCGAATAAAAATTACTAAATATTGGTTATTTATTATAGGCAGAAACTATTTAAATCTTTTTAAAGTATATAACTCGTGGAACAACTGACTTTTGATCTTTTAATACCCAATAAAAGGGTTTAAGCTTGTTAGCTCTCAATCATTTAATATTTTTAATCATTTTCCATTGAAAATAATACTATGATGCTTCAAATTACAAAACGTTTCATCAAATACCTTTAAATTTTACAAATTTATTTAATTTTCATTGTTTTACATTTTTATAAGTGGTCTTGAACGATGCAACAAATCCCTCCGTTTACATATTTTTTTGGTAAGATTTCAATCTGGCCATCGCCCGTTTCCAATTGATAAACGTCAAAACCTACTGAACTCGATTAACTGTCAAAATTCAGTAGGTTTTGACGTTTAGCAATTGCTCTCTCACTTCCAATGAGAGAGGAGTTAAACATCTCTTTATATCTGGTCAAAACCTTTGACAGTTGACTGGATTGGGGAGGTTTTGACGTTTTGTAATTGGAATGACTGGAACGGCCAGATTGAAATTATACCAAAAATATATGCGAACGGAGGAATTTGTTGCCGCCGTTCAAGATCGCTAATAAAAATTTAAAACAATGAAAATCAAAGAAAATGCGAAATTTAAATATATTTCATGAAGCGTTTTGTAATTTGATGCACATGTTCAGACCGAAAATTTAAAAGATTAGATTACATTTAATCATTTCATAACCCAACAGTGTTCTCACTGCCGTTAGAGAGATCCAAAAACAGCTGTTATTGTTATTCATGAAGTCACATCGCTTAATATTTATCAAGAAAAAAGATTGTCATATAGTATTTTGAAATAATCTTTTTGAAATATTTTCCATATAATAGAAATAGTGGATGCATTTTTCATTTGTTAAGTCGATTTTCAGGAGGAATTAGATTCATTGCTTTAAAAATAATTTGTTTGTTTACATTTTTTCCCTTTGCAGTGTCTAAATCAGCTGTGTTAATGTAACAGATTTCCAATGCTGACAAGTAGATGCTGCAAAATCAGAGTCGCACATTTTTGTATGGCGAAATCTTGATAAATTTGTAAGATTAGTGGGACTCAACAGCAGAAATCGTGTAATTAAGTGTCGGTCTGAAGCTTAGTTGTATTAAAATCATCTTCAAGTAGGATACATACATACATATGTGATATTAACTCATTCGACTTGATGTGGAAAACGTCAAGCAGAGGATCGGAGAAGAAGCTAGAACATATTTTGAATCGATTTTATTTATAAATAATACTCACTGACCGACATATTCGGAATACAATTTGTTAAAATAATGAAAATCATTATATGTAAGTAGTATTAGGAACTTCGGGGTCGTATTGACTCGGTTTTATCAATTTTTACCGAAACTACATACAATTAACATACAGCAGACTAATAAAATGCTCCCAGAGTTTCATCAAGATACCTCACATACAATCACCAATGAAAGATACACTTTTGTGAGTAAAACACGCTCTCTGACACATTTTGACCGATATTTTCAGTCAAAAGTCAAAATATTAAGGTACTGAGTTCCACATATCCAGTAACGAGGGTTTGAACAGTTATGTTTCGATTTGGACAAATTATGGTTGTTATATTAATTGCTTTTCGATTTTAGTTTGTTAGCTCGAATGATTTAAGAGATGTGTTAAGTTATGGCATTTTATAGGTTTTTGTTTAATGGTGTTTTGTGGGCGTGGTTGTGGTCCGACTGCGCCCATCTACGATCGTGCCCTCCATGTTTTTGTTTAGCAAGATATACATGTTCCAAGTTGAATCAAGATATTTCAATTTTTACAAAGTGAACCGACAGACACTTATACATAAATATGAATAGAGATATGCATTTAGAAATAAAGGAGTTTAAAAGAACCTATGCATACATAACAATGTTATAAAATATGTTAAAAATTTTTAATTATTTTTTTATGTTATTATTAATTCCATTCAATACGGTGATACTCTAAATAAGGAAAACTCTTGATACCTCTTAAGTTTTTATTATTTAGTCGAAATATTGCAAACTAAAATAAAGATGAACAAATTAAGTAAAAATAATATTTTACTAGTTGATTAATACCCGAGACAGACATGTAGTAACAAAACCATAGTAATACCCTAGACATACATGTGCTTTCCGTACTACTATTTGTACTACAATGAAAGCTCATGAAACCATACACCAGCATAGTGACACACATCTAGTATGCCTACCTAGTACATTCAACAGCTGACGTAAATTTTTTTAAATATATAAAATGAAAATGGACGTTACCAAAGTGATAACCGCAAACTTCCAAAAAATATTGTATTATCGGAGAAAAAAAAAATATTTTACATTAGCTCTTAGGGCTTTCAAATCAAGCAAAAAATATATCAGGCTGCGTTAGAAAAAAGAATTTTAAAAAGATATCGAACTTTCTAATCAATGGTAAATATTAAACAGGTAGTTTTTAACATATAAAGAATTGTTTACCTAATCGGTGGAAAATTCTCAATTTTGGGAAAGGGATGTTCAGCTATTCAGCGAGGAAAAATTTAAAAATGCATTCCGAGTGAGCAGGGAGACGTTTTTTTATTTAGTGGACGCATTAAAAAATGTGCGCAAAAAGGATACCTATTGGCGTAACGCCATACCACTTGAAAAACGAATTGCTGTCGCTTTATACACGTTAGCTTTTTTCCGCAGAATATAGAACAGTTGGTAGTCTTTCTGGAATCGGTGTCACAACAGTAGGAGCAATAGTGGTACAAGTTTGCGAAGAAATATGCAGAGTGTTTAAGAATGAAGTATTCGATGCATATCCGCCGAATGATGTGAAAGTGAATGAAATAGTCTATGGTTTTGAACATTTAGGATTCCCGCAATGTTATGGCGCAATAGATGGGTGCCACATTGAAATAAAGCCTCCAAATACGAAGCCAGCGATTATTTAAAGGGTGGTACTCGACGGTTTTATTTGCATCAGTAGACTATAGATGCAGATTTACTTATACCAATGTTGGTACACCAGGACGAAGCAATGACTCCACATTATTTGAGCAGTCGGCTTTGAAAAAGTGTCATTCCGATAACGAAATTTTTAAAAAATATGCAAAAACAATCGAAGGCATTGAGGTGCCGATACTCCTTATAGGAGATTCAGCATTCAAACTGTCTAAATACGTTATGAAACCATTTCCATTTTCTGTTAATCAACCAGAAAGTGAAAAAATATTTAACAGACGCATTTCATCGTGCCGAAGAGTTGTGGAAAATGCTTTCGGACATTTAAAGGCTCACTTCAGATAAATTGGTCGAGGTCTGGAAGTTAATTTAAAAAATGTTAACCTTGTTATAAAATCTTGTTGCATTATTCATAACATATGCAACAATAGAAATGACACTGTCAATCTGCCATGGATTCAACAAGCAAACGCTGGAAAAAGCGGAAGGCAACCTCATAGAGCACACATAGTCAGACAAGAAATCATTTGCGGAATTGAAATTCGACAGGCAATTATGACACATTTTATCCACGGTAAATATTATTTGTAATTTCCACAAAGAATTGATATTTTTTTATTTACATATGTTTATTTAACATAGCCATAAGAACGGCGTTGGTTTGCTCCATCAATTTGAGGACCTTTTCCTCATTTTCCAAAGGTTTATTAATAAGCTTCCATCATCTTTTGCTCTTTTTTAGCCAGTTCGAGATAATCTTCATCACTATTTCTCTTTATTGCAGCCGACGAAGTTGATGGTGCTTCTTCAGGTCCACTTTCATTTGACAATGAAGATGCCGCCATCGATGTGTCTAATGGATCCGAAACTGTAGAATAAAAGATGTATAATACATACATTGAAATTGTAATATTAAAATAAAATAATTGCTATTTAAAACAAACCATTTTCAATGCTTTCGTCGGCCAGTTCGTGTGTGAAATTTGATTTATAGCTGCCAATTATTTTGTATATGTCGTCGTAGAATTCCCAATTAGACGGAGCTCCTCCGCTTGGGTCCACAGCCTTCCGTTCCTGTCTGATATGTTTAAATTAGCACATACTTATTATTATTGTATAATTATTTACAAACCTGTACTTCGATTTCGCAGCTCGGCTGGCGCTAGGAAAACACCGTGTTCATTTACAAGTTGCGTGCTCATTGCCGAGTAAATGTGGCTATTTTTGTGAACTCCACGCAGTTGGGAATTAAATTGTGCCCACACTTCAATTATATTTCTTATTGCGGCATTCCCAATATATTTTTTTGGACTTTCTCCATATTTTTTGTTTTATTTATTTATTAAATTTATTTATTTTTTATTTTGTCAGCTGGCAGCGAAAACATGTGACAGAATGAGCTTTAAAGCTTTGGGTGTGTTCAATGCGATCCATCGTAGTACATTGCAGAACGCCACTGAATTTCAATGGCATGTGGTATGCTATTGTAGTACGGAACTCTATTTGCTTTGGAACAAAAATGTGAAATACTGATGACACACATATAGATACTACATTATGTACTACATGTGTGTCTTGGGTATAAAGGTATCATTGTATTCTGTTTACTACGTTGGTGACACACATGGCAATGTAGTAAACTCAAGACAAGCTTTGTTTCATAGGCATTAAATATTTCCCAAAAATTGTAAACAATAAATATGTTGTTGTGCGTTATGGAGAAAATAAGTTCAATTATTTAAAATGCTCTAAAGTTAATATATTTTCATAGAAAATAAGGGATTTGGTTACAGTTTCTCTAAAATCCTTACATAAAATGAGGCATTTGCTGCTTTTCCGGAACAAAAATTGCGAAAAATGTTTTGTTTTCCATTTCATTAATTAATTTTTTAAGTCATTTTGACAGAATATTTCGAAGAGCTTTTGTGTAAAAGCTTTTAGCAAAGTTTGTTACCTGTTTTTTAGCTGTGTTTATACAAATACCTCAATGAAACATCACAGTTTGTTACCAGCAAAATACTACATTGCTCATATGGTATTTTGCTAGTATTTGGTGACACACATGTGGTATTTGTACCATATATGGTATTGTTACTACATGTCTGTCTCAGGTATAAAAGACCCTAACGTGGCAACTCGACAGGATAAAATTTATGTTATACTTACTGTATTGCCGTGCCTATTTTTAATTTTCAGAAAAATTATGCAAAATGGGTTGGGAATGAGCGAAGTCTTAAATTTAATAAACTTACATACATATACAAGCATAAATCAAAATATCATTGCTCATATTAAATTTATTATTTTAATTTGTTTATTTATTATTACATAGTATTATTTCTCCTTTTTTATTTTCAACATAAAAGATTTAAACAGTTCCAGAGCTCAAAACATGCGCTACATCAACTCGAACCGACCTATCCGACGCCTTTTCGTAAATGAATGCCCACATACAGATTTGGCAATGGCAATAGCAATAGATTTGACAGTTAGTATGTCACAACGTGGCAGACAGGCAAATATTTAATATTACCGAAATGAAAATGCCATCGGCATATGTGTAAATGGGATATGTTGCCTCTTCGAAATTTTCATAGAAATGAAAACTGCGCTGTCAAACTGCTGAAGTGACATTTTATTGCTTTCAATATACTAATTAGTATTCCATATATTGCTTTCCATAAGCAATGTGGAGTCTCCTCAGTCAATAGGCACGGCAATACAGTTAGTATACATAAATTTTATCCTGTCGAGATGCCCCGTTATGAACAAAAACAAAAAGGGTACCATCAACCAAAAGCGGTACGGTTGCTTGCAGAGATAAAGAGATGTTTAATTCCTCTCTCACTGGAAGTGAGAGAGCAATTGCTAAACGTCAAAACCTACTGAATTTTGACAGTTAATCGAGTTCAGTAGTCGGAGATAAAGAGATGTTTAACTCCCCTCTCACTGAAAGTGAGAGAGCAATTGCTAAACGTCAAAACCACCTAAACTCGATCAACTGTCAAAGTTTAGGTGGTTTTGACGTTTAGCAATTGGAAACGAGCGATGGCCAGATTGAAATCTTACCAAATAATATATAAACGGAGGGATTTGTTGCATCGTTTAAGACCACTTGTAAAAAATGGAAAACAATGAAAATTAAGTAAATTAGTGATATTTAAAGGTATTTGATGAAACGTTTTGTAATTTGAAGCATCATAGTATTATTTTCAATGGAAAATGAATAAAAAAATTTAATGAATGAGTGCTAACAAGCCTAAGTCCTTGTTTTGGGTATTGAAAGGTCAAAAATCAGTTCTTCTAATATACTTTAAAAAGATTTAAATAGTTTCTCCATTCAATAAATAGCCACTACATAGTAATTTTTATTCGTACTAAATGTTGGGTGTTTTAATTTAAAATGCCCAAAAATTCTTATTTTGTTCGATCTGGCCATAATGGAAAATGTTATAAAAAACGCTTATTTTGAGGCGCTCTCACTCTGGAACAGTGGTCGGCATTTCATAGCAAAATTTTGCAAATTAACTTCACACGTACGCTTTCGCTCTCTCGTTCAGTCGTTGTCGAGCCATCAACGAATTAGCATCACGTAAGACCATAGCGCAAAACGAAATATGCCCTGCGAGAAATATTTTATGATTCCAAATGCCTTTGATGTCATGCAATGCCTTTTATGTTCCAAGTCTTTTAAAGATAATAGGGAATATATCCTTAAAATGCATTTTGTTAAAATTCATTATACTATTAATTAATTAATAATTTTAATTCCAATTTCTCACTGGGATACTTTTTTTTCGTGCTCACCAACACAGTGACAGATCCTCTCATGCCGACCACTGCTCTGGAATAAGTTGAACATCCCGTTTTGACGTTTATCAATTGGAAACGGGCGATGGCCAGATTGAAATCTTACCAAAAAAATATGTAAACGGAGGGATTTGTTGCATCGTTCAAGACCACTTATAAAAAATGTAAAACAATGAAAATTAAATAAATTTGTAAAATTTAAAGGTATTTGATGAAACGTTTTGTAATTTGAAGCATCATAGTATTATTTTCAATGGAAAATGATGAAAAATATTAAATGATTGAGAGCTAACAAGCTTAAATCCTTTTATTGGGTATTAAAAGATCAAAAGTCAGTTGTTCTACGAGTTATATATTTTAAAAAGATTTAAATAGTTTCTGCCTATAATAAATAACCACTATTTAGTAATTTTTATTCGTACTAAATGTTGGGTGTTGAGTTGATAAATGCCCAAAAATTATTATTTTGTTCAATCTGGCCATAATGGAAAATGTTATAAAAAACGCTTATTTTGAGGCGCTCTCACACTGGAATAAGTTAAACATCCCTTTATTCCTGATCTCTGCTATCATGGTGTAATACTAACCGTGCGATTCTGTAACGTGAGACAGTATCACGTCTTTAAATTTGAGATTTTGAGTTAGAGACAATTTTTGAGACTTGAGACGATTTAGCTATTCTGTAAGTGACAGTCTCAAAATCTATTACATTTCATTATTCAGAGATGTTTTTACACTTGAATGATAATAAATATGTCGATAACAAATATTAACTTTTCTATAACATAGTCAAAAAACATAATCATCAATAAAAATAAAAATATGTGTTGACTTTGTTTCATAATATTTACGAAGTTTATGTAAAATTTATTTATTTTTAACCTTTTCGTGTTTGAATTGCTTACAAAATGTAAAAAGCGACAATCGATTAATATCTATGATGATCTCTATTCAGTACATTGAAAATGGCAGCAAGAGTTCTTTTTAGTTTTGTGACCAGCTAACTACCAGGTCTCAATATTTTGAGACTAACGCTAGAGACTGTTTAGTGAATAGTAACTGGTATCAAATTGATACTTTGCCTCAAAATGTCTCAAATAGAGACAGAATCCCGCTATAATACCAACTAATATTTTAGTCTGTTATTACACACGGCAACTTTTGTTGCGGCAATTCTTGGTTTAATGGGGCAGGGGGTGACGAGGAGAGGAGAATCGCGCCGAGTTTCCAGTGTTCAGCAACACGCTTTGTGTTCTTATTCGTAACAGTTCGCTGCGACATTTTTCGGCATTCGTGTTCTGATATATGCGTATATTTTTTTGAAATTAATATTTTGAACATATTTAAAAAATTTAATTTCATCTTTTGGTAAGTAATTTGCAAACGTGTATACAAATATACATAATATATATATATAATATATATATATATATATATATATATTATATATATAAATAAATATTTTAGAAAATGGAGTATGACGAAAAAATACAAATTGATTCAGACGATAGTGAAAAGGGTGATATATGTGAAGGTCTGTTATATAATCTTTGTTTTAATTTTGAATTATAAATAAAATTTATTTCTTAATTGACAGAACTGATTAATATATGTGATAGAGTGGCCCAAATACCTATAAGGAAAAAGAAACGACAATGGGTTAAAGTAAAGAGTAGACAATGGGAAAGACAATGAGAAAAAAACTCGCACAGAGTTGCGCAACACAAGTTGCTCGTGTGATATGCTGAATACAATGCTTACGACACGACATGACATCACGACAGTGAACTGAAAACCGCGTTGTGCATCCTACTACATGAACGCATGTACACAAGATAACACAGCTCTCCATTTTGCATGTACACAATTTCGTTGTGGCCATACTAATACCTTGCACTTCAATGAAATTTTAATATTTTGTTCGAAGTGAAATTTTTTATGAAAAAAATAAGTAAATAGGTATATATTTTTGTTTTAAATTATCAATTGTTATTACAAATAATATAATAGAGCTCTTTTATGCTTTTATTTGTAAAATAACGTCAAGTTTGTAAGAGCTGTGAATAATTTTACATTTTATATATTAGTGGCATCACAACTCTTCCTCATCTCTCTATCTTCCATTCTACTGTCAACTCTACTGTCGTTGGCAAATATAGGAGAATATTGAAGTTAGCGAGAACGAAAACTGTCGACCTACCATCGTGTAGTCGTGCAGCTGTCGAAATAACCGTGTCTATAAGAACGTGAGTATTTTTATATTTGACAGATGTTGTTTTCGTTTGTCGCGACCATTGTGTTCAGCGTATGAATGTAATGGGCGACAGCAAAAGAGAATCGCCCGAGAATCATCAACAAAAGTTGCCGTGTGTAATAACAGACATAAGGAATAATTTGCAGAGTCCGGCTACATCAGTTGGTTGACAAATGTAGTGTCAAACAATTATTATTATTTGTGAATACATTATTGGCGGTAAAGGTTGTATGTGAAGTAATAAACATGGATACCGAGCTCCCATTAAGTCGCATTAGGACCATTATGAAGAGTTCCTTGAATACTGGGCAGATAACAAATGAAGTACTTTTCCTAATGACCAAATCTACAGTAAGTTACCGCATATTCTTTTTATGTTCTTAGTGTTCAATCGTTTTTGGTATATAGGAAATGTTCATACAAAAACTAACAGAGGAAGCTTTTGGTAGAGTGAAGGATGATAACACACTTAAATATAAACATTTATCCCAATATGTGCAAAAAGAGAAGAATTTAGAATTCTTGTTGCAAATTGTTCCGGCCAAAATTAAAGTTAAAGATTTCAAAAATATACTGGAAATAGGAGATGGAAATTCATCATCAGAAAGTGAGGATGAAAGACAGATCAACTAATTTCGCTGAAGCTGAATAAGGATGAAAATATTTTTAATATTTAATTTATAAATGTATAATAAGAGACAGTGTAGTTTTATAACAAATATATCGGCAAATATGTAATTATACTTTTATACTCGGAATGTCATTCAATTGTTTTCTTAATTCAATGCCTCTAGATAATATTAGTGGTAGTCGTAGTCGATGCTTTATGTGACAGATATGAATTTTGATTTATTATTGTTCCACCTAATTGGCTACTATCAGTTCTGGTTCAAATTGTTTTTCCTAATGTGAAAAATCGCAAATCCATAATGACGAAGTCACAGTCGTTATGTTATTATGTCAAAACTTAAAATTATATAGATTTTCTGTAATTCGGATAACGAGATAAACTCAACACAGTATTGACCAAATAAATTCCTGGGGTAAAATTTAGAATAGCATCCCCGGATTTCGGGGATAAAATGGGTATCAATGGAAAGGTGACGTTCTCCAGATCACGAAAATATATATTCATATATAGTTGCCGCTGACTTATAGTTTTTAAGATATTTGCATTTAAAGTTGAAAAATTGACTACTTTTACATTGATAATTTGTATATTGGGAATAACTTTTTCACTTATGCACTTTGCACATACTAACACTTCACTATAACGTTTCTGTGTATTAAAATTTTTAATATTTGTTGTAAATAAAGCTTTATTTCAATTATTTTGATTTAGTTAAATTTTTTGCATTTGCACAATAAGAAAAGTGCTGCCATGATTATTTTTTTTGAAGCGCCGGCGCGGAAATAAAGCTTTATTTACAACAAATATTAAAAAAATTAATATACAGAAACGTTATAGTGAAGTGTTAGTAAGTGAAAAGTGCATAATATAAGTGAAAAAGTTATTCACAATGTACAAATTATCCCTTCAAACATTGTCAATTTTTCACCTTTAAACGCAAATATCTTTAAAACTATAAGTCAGCGGCAACTATATGTATATATTTTTGTGATCTGGAGAACGTCACCTTTCCAGTGATACCTATTTTATTCCCGAAATCCGGGGATGCTATTCTAAATCCCAGCCAATTCCTGTACAAATGTAATGTTAAAACAATCTGACTTGAACCATATTGCCCCCTTTACAAAAGTCAAGAGATATTGCCCCGGGGCATGCAAGAGGTGTCCAGTATCATGCGGGGACTCGTTGCATGCAGGACATACTTTGGTTATGTCAGGGTCGATTCTGGACAAGTAGGATTTTAACCTGTTACAATATCCAGAACGAAGTGGAGGTCGAGGAATGACCTTTGTCGAGGAATGACCTTTTGATGCTCCTAGGAGGCGGTTCGAGCAGATGGCTGCACCTACGGAAACACCCTAGCAGGAACTGCCTGGAGAGGAATTCATTATACTCCTTTACAAGAAGCATAAGCGTCTCACTGTGGAGGTGTTCTATGGGAGACATCAGAAGGCATCCCGTCGTGGTCCGGAGTGCAATATTCTGGCAGCTCTGAAGTTTCCTCATTTGCGTAAAACTGCATCCAGGCGACCATATTAGTGCTGCGTAGTTAAGGACCGGCGGAGGTCATAATGGCCCGGGTCGTAATGGCTAATGTAATTGAATTTTTTAGCTGACCGCATTTGCAATAAGCCACCGAATGACTAGGTCCTTTGACTTCGTAGACTTGAAATAATGCTGATTAATTTCGCACGAGTTTTCTGAATTTATATTTATGCTATACGTATATAGTAAATTTTGTAATAATGTAATAAAATGTATAATTCATAAATTATTATTATCGATTAAATCGTATACCTGCCGTTCAACTTTATATGTCAGTACAAAAGTTCGTTATTTCAGCGAAATAATATTTTATATACATATTTGCCCTTGAAAATATCCTAAATTGGTTGTGGTGGTTCCTCTGTATAAGACCGAGCTGCTTTAAGAACTGAAAGTCATATACTTTGATTATTCGTTCTTCGTTTGCACATAGGACAGGTTTTATAGGTCTTCACTCGATTTTGATCGTAATTAAACTCTGACCGCGACCCATTAGCTCCTCAAGCCGTTTCCAAAGTTACTTAGAAAAGACAATGTTACAACAAATTAAAAAAATTCAATAAAGGGATTGTGGGAAATGTTGCAATCGTTAAAAAAATTTAATATACATACATATGTATGTATGTCAGTTCGAGAAAACATGAACTTAAATGGATTGATTTCAAAAAAGTTTAATAAAAAATGAAAGACGGGCAAATACATATTATTATTTTAAATAATTTTTAACTATTGTATAACAAATAGAAACTTATTGTTTTAAATTTATGTTTGTTGGCTCTTTAATTATCAGTTAAGTTTTCCCTTTTTAAATAGTCAAAGAAGTTTCAACAAAAATTAGTTGTAATACGTCATGCCAAAAAAAGTTTTAGTTATGCTGATGTAAAAATGCCTTATGTAATAATCAATCTCTAGAGGTCCTATCAGCCCGAATTATTTTTGGGGAATGCTGATGAGTAGATAAATTTCGTCTTTCTGCTGAAGGATGAAGGGTATCATCATTAGTATCCTTAAATATTTTGGAGTTCTGTTCAAATAATTTTGGGGATAAAAATCTGAGTCCGTTTCGGTACGAAGGCCAAACTGTCGTAAAAACAGTGGTAACACTTGATATTTGCCAACACTGCCCTTGGGTCATATTTGGGCGAGAGCGAAAAAAGCAGAGAGGAACGAATTGAAATTACTTGCTTTAAAGAGGAAACAGCTATTTATTTGTGTTTGGTTTTGACAGGAAACTAAAACCACATTCAGCACGCAGTGAAGAAAATATAGCAGCCTTAGCTGATAGTGTACACGAAGACCGGCGAGAGTCGATTCGGCGCCGTTCGCAACAACTCGGACTGACGTATGGAGAGACTTGGCGCATTTTACATCGAGATCTTAAATGGAAAGCGTTTAAAAATACAGCTTGTATAAGAACAGAAACCGCTCGACCTTCCCAACGTAACCGTCCATGGTGACCGTTATCGCGCCACCGTTCCCACGACAGTCGGGTCTACGTAACCGGAACGGACCCGGATTTTTATCCGGCCAAGGACTGTCAACTCGGCAGAATTCTGCCGCTACAACAACAACAACCGTTATCGCGCAATGACAATCGACTATTTGACGCCTAAAATTGAAACTCGTTCTCGTTGACATTTGGTTTCAACAGGACAGTGTAGATTCGCTGAAATTTCTCTTTTTCGCTATAACACCTCTTTCATTATTTAACAATCTTAATTCAAATAAAAACAAGTGTGTATATAAATTATATCAAATTAAAATGAGTACAAACAATCTTTCCATGCATATGGATTTTGTTTTTATTTAAACTTAATAAACAGCTACATATATAATATTACGTAATAAAATAGGTTTATTTTTTTAAGGAGTACTACGCAAAAGTACTTCAGTCACCCCGATTATTGGCTAGAGCAGGGTTATTTTTTTTAGAGCTCGTCCGAAGACCGCCAACTCAGAAAGCTCCTCAGTCTTGGCTCGACTAGGACAATTTTTTAAGAGCGCGTCCGTAGGCCGCCAACGCCGAAAGAAGTACTACGCGAAAGTACTTCCGTCACCCCGGATAAAATAATTTTTTTTAATAGTTAATTAAGAAAAAATAATTACGTGAAAATGCAAACAAAACGGTGTAAGCAACATTATTATATTCCTAAACAGCAGAAGTTCCCCTATCAGCACATTCCCCATTTATACCGAAATTCGTGTTTTTTACCCGACCGCCAAAGTAATCGGAATAGTGCCCCTTGGAGCAAAACATCACGCGTGTCAAACGCCAATTAGCATTCGAAGTTCTCGACGATCAACGGATGGACCATCTGAGACTTATAATAAACATTCCTCATTAAATTTGAATTTTCTGTGTTTTTCTTTAAAAATTAGGGGACCCTAGTGTCCAGCCGAGTGCCAATTTATGGCCGATGACGATTATTCGGTCAGTTTAATTAGCAAAACAAACGAAAAACAGAAAAAAAAATACCATCACATGATAAACAAACATTACAGGCTTACTTACTTATACATAAGTATGTACATAAATAAGTATTTATAAAAAATTCTTTTCATTGCATTATTTTTTTCCATGGTATTTGTTTACTTAGTGTAAAACAAATATTTCAGTCGAAATTACATTTCTTAGTTATACTCATAGTCGTAGCATCTGCACACTAGACAGAGACTGTAAAGTATAGAGAAGGCAGAGAATGTAAAGTATAGAGAAGGTGCAAATTGAATTCTACATATATGATGTTCGATTTGGCGGCTAACAGAGCCGATAGAATCAAAGTAAGGAATTCGCCGTTCTCGCTGCTATTTAGCATCTTCAACATCTTCTGGTGTTTGTTCTAAGGAAAAAGTGGCAACATAGCTGTTGTCGATATACAATATTGTCAATTCTAAAATATTTTTCGTGGCTCGCAAAAATCAGCATCGATATGTATGCAAGCTCATACATACGCATACATATTTACGCTAGTTTGTAGGCGAAGCTGTTACAGCAGCAAGGGAAGCGGTAACAATCGGCGATCGTTTGTTAGTTTCTTTCGGCGCAGCTCAGATTTTCTACCAACACAATGTTGTGGCGCTTTGTAGTCGCGTCAGTGCTTCGACAGATTGATGTGCTGAACACATAGAGCGCGACAGACTGCAAGCGACCTCTGAATCTGATATTAAAATACACATATTCTTATGGACACAGTTATTTAGACAGCTGCACAACTACATAACTGTGCCCATAAGAACGTGTGTATTTTAATATCAGATTCAGACGTTGCTTGCACTCCGCCCCGCTCTATGTGTTCCAGGCATGACTCTTTGACAAAACGTGAGTATCGGCCATTGATTGTCCGTGACAACGGAGATGCGAAAGATGCGTGCAACACTTGTTATTATGAATGTATGTACATATGTATGTGGCTCGCATTTGCTTTCATAAACATGCAGACAAATGCGCCAAAGAAATAATATACATATGTATGTATGTACATGCCATAGAAATTCTATTGCTACGAATATGGAAATGATAACAAAATAATGCGAATGTGCATATTTCATGAAGGCCATCAATTTTCTTTAAAGAAATGAAAGGAATGAATGAAAGTGTTTATATGAGCACATTTAAGTTCATTTTATAAAAGTCGAAATTAATATAATTTTTGAAATAATTTATTTAAAATTATTTTTTATTTAATTTTATAATATACAATTTTTACCGTTTTTCGGAAAACAATGTTTCATATAATACAAAATAATCATGCATATGTGACTCAGAGAATGATTTTTTACATTCTCAGTGTTACTTTGTATATTTTATTAAAAGCATTTCTCTTTATTTATTCTGGCATGAATTCAGTCGTTTTACATGTATTTCTTCCAGAGAACGTGCTCAATTCTGCTAAATAGCAGCGAGAACGGCGAATTCCTTACTTTGATTCTATCGGCTCTGTTAGCCGCCAAATCGAACATCATACAGAATTCAATTTGCACCTTCTCTATACTTTACATTCTCTGTCTATACTTTACATTTTCTGCAAGTGGGTAGCCGTGGTTGGCAGGGGTGCTCACTGCAATTATAAAAATAACACACAAGAAATGTTACTTACACATTTTTGGCCCAACGTGAAGGAAATGTGTGGAACAGAAACAATAAAATGTGATTGTTGTTTACAACACAAGTATGAAAGACATCGAACCAAACAACCTATAGTAAAACTCCAATTCCAACAGAAGTAGGGGAATACATACAAATGGATATATTTAATACTATATAATAATATATACATCAGCTCCATTGATAAGTACTCAAAATATTTTTACTTACGAAAACTGGAAAACAAACTAAACTGTCATGAGTGTACAGAGGAAATATTATCTCAAGTGTACCCGACGCCAAACATCTTATGACCTTTCACTTCAATGAAATTTTAATATTTTATTCAAAGTGAAATTTTTTATGCAAAAAATAAGTAAACAGGTAAATATTTTAGTTTTAAATTATTAATTGTTATTACAAATGATATAACGGAGCTATTTTATGCTTTTATAATTAATAATTTTACATTTTGCATATTAGTGGCATCACTTCCCTCTATTGTTAACTTTACCGTCGTCGGCAAATATAAACATATTTTCAAGTTAGCGAGAGCGACAACTGGCGGCCTGCAGTCGTGCAGCTGTCTAAATAACTGTGTCCATAAGAACTTGTGTATTTTAATATTTGACAGAAGTCGCTTGCAGTCTGTCGTGCTCTATGTGTTCAGCACTTGATATAATAGACTTCAAATTACACATGCATTGACTTCAATACACCATTCAACGAACGGTCAAGTCGAACGGGTTCACAATACGCTAATCGAAATTTCGACAAGCTTAGCTAGCGACAAAACAGCTCTTGGCGAAGAATTGTATAACGCGGTACGACAGTACAATAAAACTATCCATTCAACTGCAGGGTACAAACCGGAAGACGTATACTTAAATCGGTAAAAGTATCCGGAAATAGAAGACATTTTACTCAAAAATCAAGGAAAAGTATTAAATTATCACAATAAAGATAGAAAGACAATTACATATAAGAAAGGTGATTCCCGAGCGGATAGACGGAATAAAAGTGCCAATAAATATAACAAACATACTGTAAAAGAAGATCGGGGTGCAACCATTCTAACTGAGGGAGAAAAGTTATCCACAAGGATAGCATTCGAAGACAGGTATGTATTATTTACAATTTAATCCTCTTTTGCAGATTTATTGACTGACCTCAGTAGTAGAAAATTTGTTTTGACTGAGACAGACTAACCGTGCGATTCTGTAACGTGATACAGTCTCAAGTCTAAACTTGAGATTTTAAGTTAGAGACAACTTTTGAGACTTGAGACGATTTTGCTATTCTGTAAGTGACAGTCTCAAAATCTATTACATTTCATTATTCAGAGATGTTTTTAAACTTGAATGAAAATAAATATGTCGATAACAAATATTAAAATTTCTATAACATAGTCAAAACCCATAATTATCCATAAAAATAAAAATATTTGTTGACTTTGTTTCATAATATTTAAAAAAGTTATGTAAAATTGATTTATTTTTAACCTTTTCGTGATTGAGTTGCTTACAAAATATAAAAAAATGACAAATCGATTAATATCTATTATGATCTCTAGTCAGCATATTCAAAATGGCAGCAAGAGTTCTTTTTAGTTGGTGATCTGATAACTATCAGGTCTCAAATTTGAGTCAATATTTTGAGACTAACGCTAGAGACTGGCTAGTGAATAGTAACAGTCACAAATTGAGACTTTACCTCAAAATGTCTCAAATAGAGACTAGAGACTGGTAATAGTGTATTTATTTGAAGACACTAAATTTTTGTACCATATAGCCAATTTAACGACTATACATACTTACATGCACCGTATGAAAATATTATGTTACAAACTACAGGGCACGACGTTCACTAAACTTTTTATACTATGTTCAGACCGAAAATTTAAAAGTTTAGATTACATTTAAGCATTTCATAACCCAAAAGTGTTCTCACTGCCATTAGAAAGATCAAAAAACAGCTGTTTTTGTCATTCATGAAGTAATATCGCTTAATATTTATCAAAAGAAAAGATTGTCATATAGTATTTTGATATAATAAAAATAGTGGATGCATTTTTTCATTTGTTAAGTTGATTTTCAGGTGAAATTAGATTCATTGCTTTAAAAAAATTTGTTCTTTCCCTTTGTAGTATCTAAATCAGTTGTGATAATGTAACAGATTACCAGTACAGAGAGATTTAGCGTGAATCAGTTTCAAATCATTTCAATGAAAATTGTCATTTTTGTATGGCGAAATCTTGATAAATTTTTAAGATTAGTGGGATAATCCATTCAACAGCCGAAATCGTGTGATTAAGTGTCGGTCTGAACATAGTATTAGGCTCATTTATAAAATTCGTCACAGGGACACCAGACCATTACGATTTAATAGAAATAAAAACAGGCTTAAATTACTTAATTGAAAATAATAACAAACAGAGAAAGATTAATTCTCAGTTTTAAAAATTATTAGAAAAATTAGATCCGAAATCTGTTGTAGAAGAATTTGTAATCAGAGAAGTTTACAAAGAGTTAGATGCAATTACAAATACAATTAATTTTGCTAGAAATGGAAATTTTTACTCTGGAACTTTAAACTTGGACAATATTCACGAATTGTTTTGAAATGAAATTTTTTATGTTCCTGTCATAAATATATTAGAAATATCCAAATATTCCACGTTTGTATGTGCAGGAATGCTTTAATCAGAGTATATAAATACCCTATATTAATAATAAATGTAAATTATACAATTTAATTTCGTTAGTCTACAAACAAGGAAAATTACAAATTGAAAGAAAATTAGCAAAATGTGAAAATAAATTTATAAGAGTATCTAAGTGTAAAAATAATATAGGAATAAATAATTGTAAACAAGAATTGCAAGACAATTGTACCATCCCTCCAAGAAATAAATGTGTCATTATTAATTTTAGATCACGGAAACATTATAATTGACGGAAATCGAATTATAAATTTTCTGCTATACAAAAAAAGTACAAATACCTAAATCCTGTTGAGGAACGCCTTTTACAATTTTTAAGCTATGCTATTCTTTTAGTAATAATATTAGGATTAATTATATACGCCTCAGTAAAGGCATGTAAATGTTACCAGATTAAACAAGAAGAAAAAAAAACGCCGATCTTTCGAGCATATGAAATGGAATTACAGCGACTCCAAACACAGCGCCTTTGAAATGAGGACATTTCATTTTAACAGCGGGGAGAGTTAAGGAAGATAATATTCCTTATCATACTAACGAACCCAAATATATCAACAAATCCTTATCAGCTGTAAACATAAAAACATGTATCATGACATACATATACACATAATAATGTATTGTAATTATCAGTAACAGTTAAGAACTTCTCCACATATGTATATTTATCAGCTTAAAATACAACAGAACAATATGAATGTTCTGTCGATAGTACAATTAGTTGTAAGCAAACCTAATGTCCTTTAGTTTTAGTATTGCCATTAAACGTGAAGGTGGAGATGTTAAACTTAACAAATAAGTAAAATAATAAACACAATATTATTATTATTTAACTCGCATGACAGGAAAAGTAAAAACTTCACGTTCAGATAGCATAATAATGCTGAGGCAATATTATAAAAGAACCAGTGCAGATACACTTCTATTTTGGAACTTATAATTACATATATAGTAATTAAGAAGGTAAACATTTTAAGATCTGAACAATTATACTTTCAGTTTGCAGGCGATGAATTTAATGCTATAAAATATTATATGTGTAATATTTGTGTATTCCAGCAACATCTGTGCAATCTAGCAAGTGTGAAAGGCTGATTACAGACCGGCGGACGCGGTTTAAATCAAAAAATGTTAATATGCTAATTTTCTGTAATGGAAACTAAATAATAATTACAATTAGAACAATTTTGTTTTGCTGTAGTATGCTTAATAACTTAAAGATTAATTTCATTTATTTCCTCTGTAAGAAGAATAACTCATATTATCGATGGTAAGTGATCACACTATCACACACTATCGATGATTTGCAAACTCTACCCAATCAACATATTGGCAAGCGTTTTGTAAATTAAGATTGCAGCAAGCTTGCATAAATAAGAGTTTTGCGAATGTCTTTGACAATTTGTTTGCAAATGCAAGTGTTTCATAAATTTGAGTAAAGCATGTCATTCCGTTAAAAATTGTGCTAATAAGTTGTGTTAATAAATTGTGTTAAATTGTTCTTAAAGTTGTTAAATTAAGAGTATTGGATACTTTTAATTAACAGCAAACTAAAAAAGGCAATTATCTACTTACATATGTATTTAATGTCTACAGCAAAAAAGAAGAAAAGTTTTGTGCGCAGAAGCACCGAAATTTTTAACATCTATGGAACGATTCGGCTGCAAGTTCTGTAAGTACTCAGAGTGAATTTATGGAACAGGGGGTTGTGCTTGAATCCCAAAATAGTTTAGATTCCTTGTTAGCTAATGAAAATTATATCTCTGAACACGAAAGTTATCAGGGGTGTTGTGGAATCTGGTAGTTGTCGGAATCAGAATTGAAACTGATCATAAAAAGTAGTAGGTGTCATGAATTCATATATTATTGGTTTGATATTCGAAACAGAATTTGTATCGGTTTTGCGTGTCACGGAAACCAATTTTATTGGTTTTGCTGTTAGTACAGTCATTTGGTCGAAAAAATGGAGGTTACCTGTAAAGTTTTCCGGGAGTTTTGAAATTTGGCAATTTTATAGATTTTGGTATGCTCTTGCCAAATTTCAACTTTGCCACCTCGTACCAAAAGCAGTTTTTTGATAATAACTCCTTTCCGGCTCATTTTTCATAAAATCAATAGTTTCGGCGTCGAACACCGTAAAGTGTAATTCAATACACGTTTCGGCAGAAATACTCATTTCCACACCACCATGAGGTAGAGAAATCGGCGCATTTTTTTTATCGTGGTATCCCCAGTAGGTCTAATCCACATCCGACTCACTATTTAAATATTTAGATCAATTTCCGTCGCTTCATTCTTCTTGACGGACCAGGTGTTGGGTTTTCATCGTCTTCAATACCGATTGAATTATCGAAGATGGAAGTTTCTTCGGCATCATCGACGATAGGATTATCAGTTTCATCGTGGACCTCTTCGTTCTCGATTTCATCGTTTATTTGCTCGAAAATAGGGTCCCTTTCTTCTTCTTCAATGTCGTCTTGTGACGGAAATGGCGAATTATCGCAAGAACCACCACAGCTTTTCTGCATCCGCAAGCTTTTTGACAACCTTTCTTGCATTTGCAAAAAATAAGTTTCAGTAAGCTTTCCGGAGCAGGGGAATCGAATGTAGTAACAGGAATGAGCCCGTTCTTGTCTTTCTTCCATCCCATTGTTATGCATTTTTTTCGTTTCCATACCATTGCTGAATTTGGTGATAAGTTCGAAACGAATGTTGTCGTGCTGCTGCTTCTGTTGGTGGTAGCGACGCAATATTGAATTTTCTCTTATATGCTGATGCTGTGAAGCATGCATTATCTATATTTATTTAGAGAAGTACTTTTCCGATTTTTTTTTTATTTTATTTATTTAAATGAGAACTAATTATTAATAATTAATACACAGAGATTAAGCACTGGCTACTAGGGCCTTCGGCTATCTATTACAATAGTTATGTCTAATTAAAATTAAATGTAAAGTTAATACTTAGTTTTTATTTGCTTATAATATTTAAATGTTATTTATCTTACATATTTTAAGCAAGTTGTTGATAGCATTGATGTTGTCAATATTTGGTGTTTTCAGTAGACGGGAGGGTTCCCTGTTTCCAAAGATGGTTTTCCTTTTTTGTGCGGTTTTTTGTGGTTTTCCTTAATTGTGTGTTCTTAAAGTGTGACCTAATCTAAGGCGCACAAATATTTTTATGTATTGGCAGGAACAGTCGGATGGGTAGTTTGGCATGACACCATTGGGATTGTGTTCCTTGTATTGGTGTTGAAAGTTTATCCAGTCTCTAGAGTTTGACTCGTAAAGCTCTTTTTTTACTAGGTTGCGAACATCTTTTGATGTGACGTGTGCGTACGAGAAAACTGGTTCTCTATTTCCGACTTTTAACATCGCTGTAGCTGTATAATGCGACTAGGAAACGTTCTCCAGCTTTAGCAATGTTTTCTGGATCTGCATTTGGATTTGTAAATACTTCGATAACCTCGTTTAAATGTGGGTTTTTTTTGGAGTACTTTAACAAATTTAATTTTTCCTTGATAAAATAATGCCGATGTGGTATCACAACCACTAAAGGCATGTAAAAATGCAATATGATTTGAGGCTGTTTTATCTTTTATACTGTTAATGGATATATTTGTCGTGAAATTTTTCCTTTTCCTGGTTTGAGGATGTATATGGGGTATTCCATACCAAATCGACCACTTTTGAACCCGACCCCTTTAGATTTTGCTGAAACTTAGCCATCCTTTTCTACCCTTTGAAAAACATTTTTGAGAATTTTTTCAAAATTTTTTGACCAATTTTAAAAAAGTTATGAATTTTGCAATTTTTTGCTAAAAAATGGCTTCTTTATTTTCAAATAGCCATAACTTTTGTAGAAATTGACTTTTGGGGACCATTTTTTTTTTTAAATTTTTGTTTTTGAATGAACTTTTCGAAAAAATACAGGAAAAAAATTTAACACGATAAATTATATAAAATAATCGGTTTTTTTAAGTAAAATCGTAATTTTTTTTTTTTTGAATTTCGCCATTTTTTTTCAAAAAAAACTTCAATTAATTTAACAACTATCCCTGCTAATCCCGGAGTGGGCCGATTTTTTTTTAATATTTTTTTTATTTATTTAAAAATATGAAAAATGAAAAAAAAATTTTTCCCGTAAACTTTATTTTTATCATATAAAAAATATAATTTAACGATTTTATGATATAATATTTACAATTTATAGAAATTTTCAAACTCTACTGAACAAAAAATTTGTAAAATATTCAAACGCCAGAGAAAAAATTAATAAATAATTTTTTGTATTGTTTCTGTGAAATCATTGGATATTAGCAGTATTAATCATAAAACTTAGTCATTATATTCGTAAATTAAGTCTATAAATTGTAAATATTATATCATAAAATCGTTAAATTATATTTTTTATATGATAAAAATAAAGTTTACGGGAAAAAATTTTTTTTTCATTTTTAATTTTTCATTTTTTTAAATAAATAAAAAAAATATTTAAAAAAATCGGCAAACTCCGGGATTAGCAGGGATAGTTGTTAAATTAATTGAAGTTTTTTTTGAAAAAAAAAAAAACAAAAATGGCGAAATTCAAAAAAAAAAAAATTACGATTTTACTTAAAAAAACCGATTATTTTATATAATTTATCGTGTTAAATTTTTTTCCTGTATTTTTTCGAAAAGTTCATTCAAAAACAAAAATTAAAAAAAAAAAATGGTCCCCAAAAGTCAATTTCTACAAAAGTTATGGCTATTTGAAAATAAAGAAGCCATTTTTTAGCAAAAAATTGCAAAATTCATAACTTTTTTAAAATTGGTCAAAAAATTTTGAAAAAATTCTCAAAAATGTTTTTCAAAGGGTAGAAAAGGATGGCTAAGTTTCAGCAAAATCTAAAGGGGTCGGGTTCAAAAGTGGTCGATTTGGTATGGAATACCCCATATATTTGGATGCGTTGACAGCGCTGTCAAAAGAACGAGAAGATCTATATCTTTACCGACAACTCCAACGAAATCGATTGCCGATGAGAAGTTTATTGCGGTATTAATTATTAACGTATCCGCATTTTCGGTGGCTTGTTTAACTACGAAGTGTTCAGCTTCAAATTTTATATTCAACATTTCAATGAGGCGGTTCTTGTTTGCATCGTTACCCAGGAATTTACTTTGGGATACAGTTGGCGTCATTGTTTCGTCGAAAAGTATGTCTACTGAAGCAGTTTTTCGTGATCGTCGGGATCGTTCTACATACTTGGTACTACGGGCTGCTACATCTTCTGAATAACCGTCAAATACTACAATGGCATTGGAGGTATAGTGCGATCGGACGGAAGCAATGTATTTATTGCAAATAGATGAAAATGATTCGCCCTGTTGCCAAACGACCCGGTGTAATAAGTATCCTCCATCGATGATGTACATCGTATTTTCAAAATTGATATCGAATTGGAGCAAGTTCGTACGTAAAAAAATTTTCAAGTTCATCTTCAGAATCTTTAGCGATGCGATGCACATTCTTTTAACAAAGGATTAAAAGAATTACCAGTTAGTTGATTGCTGAATGCTGAATGTTCAATATGATTCTGTCCTCCTTTTAGCCTTGTGTTCGTAGACTAGTAGTTTAACTCTAGCTTAGTGAATGTAAATCTGCAATATGTAAACTATAGACATACATATATATGTATGCACATTAGGGCGGGTCGATTTAAAAATCGCCCATTGCTCTATGAAAATCATATTCTAGGGATCAAAATAAGATACTTTGCCGAAGGAACCATACCTCTAAAACGAATTTTGATGTACCCCAATTTGGGTCGAACTTTTGGGTAGGGGCAAATTTTGAAAAATCCCACTTTGACCCATTTAGAGTGCTCCAATCGAGTCCAAATGTATGACCAACCCCCACTAACTTTGGACGGCCGATCCACCCATGCCAGTGGCACACCCCCTGGGGGGTTCCCCATACAATCATTTCAAAAAATCACCATTTTTGGTGATTTACATGAAAAAATCAGCTAAATTGTTATGTTTTTTCTTTATTTTTATTTATTTATTTATTATAATATCTATTTTTTCTCTTAAGAAATTTATTTAGTCAGAACATATGTAAATGAAAAAAATTAATTTAAGTGAGTTATAGAAAAGAAATTAAAAAAAATTATTGTGTGAAGTCTTTTTTACTTTCAAGTCTGGGCAATTTCGCACGGCTCTCTAATGTCGTCGCCATTACAGCCTCTACATTTTCCGGTATAACCTGTTTGGAAACGCTAGCTAGCAATTGAACATGTCGTTCCGTTCCTTGTATGTGTGATGGAATTTTTGGATCATTAAACGGTGGATCATCTTGATTTAAATATTCTTTCAATGTATCGTACGGAATGCTTCCGTGAATGGTGGTTCAAATACGATATTTATATCGTTCAAATTGATCATTTCCGTATAACTTGTGCAATTAAAGTTTATATCTGGTTTTTTATAAACTCTAAGTTCCATTGGCTCGTCAACGTCGGTTCGATAGCGTAGAATTTTCTTGATGGCACAGTCGGGCTTTTCTTTTCTATCATCAAACAACATTGATAACAAGATATTTTCCGAATGCGCATAATATGAATTATCATTAATTACTTGATTGACAATTTTGACGAGGTTCTAGAAATCGTGACTAACCAATGAACTTGAAAAATAATGCACTGCCGTATACGACAGAGCTGTAATACTTGATATTGAAGTACATTGGCACATAACATTTAATTATAAATTCAACCAGAATTCTTAAATTTGCATCTGGTTTTTCCGTTGCCACATATAATCGCAATAATCTAGCGGCCTTGGTTAGCCACCGAGAATGTACAATTTTCCCTGTCTCTATCTTCTTTAAAATTAATTAATTTCTTTTCTATAACTCACTTAAATTAATTTTTTTCATTTACATATGTTCTGACTAAATAAATTTCTTAAGAGAAAAAATAGATATTATTATAAATAAATAAATAAAAATAAAGAAAAAACATAGCAATTTAGCTGATTTTTTCATGTAAATCACCAAAAATGGTGATTCTTTGAAATGATTGTATGGGGAACCCCCCAGGGGAGTTCCAGGGGGTGTGCCACTGGCATGGGTGGATCGGCCGTCCAAAGTTAGTGGGGGTCGGTCATACATTTGGACTCGATTGGAGCACTCTAAATGGGTCAAAGTGGGATTTTTCAAAATTTGCCCCTACCCAAAAGTTCGACCCAAATTGGGGGACATCAGAATTCGTTTCAGAGGTATGGTTCCTTCGGCAAAGTATCTTATTTTGATCCCTAGAATATGATTTTCATAGAGCAATGGGCGATTTTTTTGCCTCCCCACAAATCGACCCGGCTTAATGCACATATGTATCATATGGTGTGATGCTATAATCCGTTAACCAAATGTAAATTTAAGGAGGTATTCAATAAAGAAGCGGCCTTTTTCGTGATAGACGGTTATACGATCCAGACGTGCTTTTTTTAATTGACGGAATTAATACAACTTTTGTACAGCACATGCTCAATTTTGTAAATATTACAAGTTCGTGTGGATGTATAATGGTTTACGGTTATTGATTTTAGGAAAGAAAAGGTTAGGACATAAATTGTAGGAAATTTCCTCTGCTTTAAATGAGCCGGAAAGGAGTTATTATCAAAAAACTGCTTTTGGGCGCAATTTTTTTCAACATGGCGGCGCGAGCGGCAAACATACGAGGTGGCGAACATACGAGGTGGCAAAGTTGAAATTTGGCAAGAGCATACCAAAATCTATAAAATTGCCAAATTTTAAAACTCCCGGAAAAAAATTTAGTAAAAATACTAAATGACTGTACTATGTCAGAAACAAAACAAGAAGATAGTCGCTCACAGATTTGAAATGTAAGTTAAAAAATCAAGTTGTTTTATTATTACGAATTAATTTATCTTTATTTCTACAGCGAAAAATAAGTATAAAACACGAAATGTCTTAGTTATTAAGGTTTTGGAAAAAAAATCCGCATATTTAAAGATATTAGATTTACAAAACGTAATAAACGTAATTTAACACCCAAATGCGTCTTTATTCATTCAATAAATGTTATCTCTTAGAATCTTTCTTTAATTCCGAACTCAATAAAAACTTTAATAGGATTGCTTCCAAATGTATTAATTTGCAAGTTTTGTCACATTAGTAAACCGCTGATTCGAATATTGGTTTTGAGAACTCGGCGCCGTTATTGATTTCAATAAACATTTAGTTGCATGGTTTGTAGAGAGAAATTTGTCCAATGTGCATGCTAATAAATTGTTGGACTTATTAAGCGTCAAAATTGAAGGCCTACTAAAAAATATCAGAACGCTAAAATGTACGCCGAACGATGCTCCAACAGTCTCGTTAGCAGCTGGAGAATATGCCCATTATGGATTGAGAGACTGCGGGAATAGAAAGCGCATACAAATATTTTAGAATTTAAATTTTCGAAAAGTTCACAGAAGAGCGTGTGGCCTATTTTAGTGAATGTAAGCGACTCAGTTTTCGTTGTGGATATTTTTTGTGGACGGTCTCATCCCAATGATGTGAATAAGTTTCTGTCACAATTTGTCGATGAATTGAACGGTCTTCTCAAAAATGGATTCTCTATGAAAACAAAACTTTTTTAATAAAAAGTCCAGCATTTATACTGGATGCACCAGCTAGAGCACTTATGCTTGGAGTCAAAGTGCATTCAGAGGGGCGAACGGAAAGAAAATCGTATGATATTCCATTACCAAAACCATCCTATACGCACAAATATAAATTTTCGGCAAAGAACTGATGTCAGCCATCACAATCAGCAAAGTTCTTTGTAGATTGAAAAACTTCCAATCACTATGATCCAGGTATTCGCTCTAGATTAGATTAGATTGGTATGTTTCACACTTTTCTACTTATCTTGAAAATATTATTGATTATCATGCCACATCACGGCCTTAAATTTTCAAAAATAAATTGGGCAAGTAGATCATTTTGTGACTTTGTTAAAAGATTTTTTGCAATTTTATGAAAATGTGGGTAAATTTATTTAAGGCAAAATAAAAGATCGATAGTGAGAGGAAAAAAAACTGTTGATACTATTCATAGTCCTTACGATTGTTTGCAGCTCTATCTGTAACCATAACCTCAGTCATTGTTCAGTACGACAGGTGCCCGACACTATATTCGTGGTAACACTTAAGGAAATTCACTCCATAGACAATGGCTAAACTACTTTACAGAGCGATTAATATTTACTCTAGTCACCAGTAATATTGAAAATTATAAGCTAAAAATTAGTTTAAAGTTAATATACTACGCTCGAAGTAATGATAGTTCAAATGACTTTTCAACAGAAGCAGTTACATTTAATTGATTATTTTGAAATATATACTATTTATATATACATATATGTATATAAGTAGTTACATATTTTGAGCTTTGTTTTTCTCATTACCATTGTCTGAAAATATAAACAAAAACTACATTTATTGGGTCGTTCACTAAATAATTTCGTTTGATGATGCTGATTACACTAAATTTTTGCGAAGCCAACTTCACACACCCGCTTGCTTGTAAACAATTTTCCAAAACTTTTCTTTGGTGCCCTATTGAAGATGAAAAATCGAAAAACCCGTTTTTGGCATACTTTATTGTCTTACTGTCAAAAAGGGAGAATTGCAGTTTTAGCAAGGCTTTCGTAAAAAGATGTAATAACCGAACGGCCGAAATTGATTTGCAGAATTTCGTTCCAGAAATTTCGAATTTGGGGATGCACAACGTCCTGGAAGGTCTCTTGAAACCAATGTGGATTAAAAATATCCTTGGTCGATGTTGTCAAATCGTTGATGAATATGTAAATTCATGGAGAATATAATTTCATAAATTTTTTTACACAATAAAAATATGTGTTCAAATTGCTCTAAAATTCAAATTACTTAGTGAACGACCCAGTACACTTTAAGTTGAAATTTAATTTCAAAATCCAGTGTAATCTCTACTGGCTTTCTGTAGAGCTCAGTAAATATGTTTTTAACTTTTCAAACACTGGAAAATAGTCAGATTTCCATGTAAAACGAATGCAAGAAACAAATATATGTATTTGTACAGTTACAGATAAAACAAATTATGAAATTATAAGCATAAAACTAGTATTTCGTATGTGTATTATATGTGAATTTTCCGTTATTACAAATATCAGATTGTTTCCATCTTAAATATGCAAGGAGCGTTCCAAAGCAAACAGGACAAAATCAATTTACTTTATTCAAAATAGTCTCTTTTTGCTTCAACTTTTTTGTACGGTCCAAAAGCATGTCGAACAAGTGTTTTAGCTAGTTGGCCGGTATGACCGCCAGTATGCCGGTGCAAGCCTTTTTCTGAAAAGGAAGTAGTCGCACAGTGCCATATAAGGTAAATACGGGGAGTTTTGATGAATTTCCGGTGATCACGGATTTTGACTGGCCCGAATGTTGATCGTCATTTATGTCCTCACGAACATTTTGAAAACGTTGAAACCCCTCGTGCACTCTGCTACGGGATAGGCAATTATCGCTATAAAATTGTTTCACCAATTGAAACGTTTCGGTAAAAGTTTTACCAATTAAAAAAAAAAAATAATGTTGGCTCTTTGTTCGAAGCTAATTTTCGCACCGATAACACAAACATACTGACACTTAAAACGCTATAACTTCATTTCCAATCGATGAAATGTGATTTCTCACTGGACAATCGATAAAGATATCAGACTCTAACGCACCAGTCGACATATAGATGGCGCCACCAGGGGGCGCTAGATTCAAAAAGACCTGTATACTTTAGAACGCACGTTGTAATATACTCGTAGATATGTAGATATCTCTATATATGTACATACACACGTATGTATATATATTTAGCTTTTAAGTATTTTCAGGTATTTTCATTTTGTACTTAATAGACGATGTTTTGTTCACCAAATCTTTGTATCACATACATATACAAGTATAGTATATCGGCATTACTGTCATGTGCATTTGTTCACATAAGCATGCTGCAATAGAGAAATAAGAAGAAAATTATTAATTAGGTTGCTAAAAAAGGTGAATTAACGAGTAGCTTACTCTGGCATATAATCTGCTTGGGGTGTTTTCGGTGTGTCGTTTTCTAACATTTTCCATTCTTCAGTTTGGTATCCTTCTTTGTTTATCTCATCAGGCTTTTTTGGAAATGAACTGGCCATTAACATGATATTTTTTGCAATGCGTTGTTGATCGATTATACGCTGATCCTCATCAGAGCGCTTATCTTTATTCTCCGATATCCTGCCTTCCATTTCAGTAGGGCGCTTTATTCATGAAAAACACGATTTTGTTTTAATATTAATATACAATATGCATTTCAAATAGTTTTGAAATTGATTCTAACCTGGTGGATAGGTACATCGTGAGGATTTTTCCAAATCTCGGATCTTGCTGTGCCATTCCCAGAGTCGGCCGTTATTGCGGAACGCGCGGGTATTAGAGGTGAGCGCACACAAACCCTTGACAGGAGTGATATTCAGTAATTTGTCACGAAAATAATTAATACTTCCAAATGTTTTTTAAGGTAGTTTATTTCTTATAAACTAAAAAACAGCTCAAAAAATATACAAACGCATCTATATTTAACACAATATATGTATATCTTTTGAGAACATGATGTACATTAGGTCATAGTTATATTCCAATTTGGGTTTAATTATGTAAATATGTATGGTTGTGAATATATATGGTATATGAATATGTTAAAGGTTTTTTTGTGCGTGCCATCATTGGTTTTGTTTTACTGGCTGTTTAATATATGTCCGGCTCATTGCTCGACATCTCGAATCTCGATCTAAAACGAGAGGAGAAGAAGAACAATGAGCACGGACATAGAATAGAAATATGTATATTGTGGATATGTATGTAGGTTTGTGCGCCGACATTTGTAAGTATGTATATATGTATATTTAAATAAATACTATGTGATATACACATATAAATTTAGTGCGAACTCACTTATTAACATCCTCCAGCTTTTTTAACAATCGTTCATTCTCGCGACATACGATTTCTTGGTCCCTGATTATGGTTTCGCGTACTGTAAATAGGTGATTGTTTTCCTGTCGTAATGCTTCGTTCTCTTGCATATATAACTTCACTAGTTCAGCTAGTTCATTGCCATCTAGCTCTACTAATCGTTCCAAATCAATTTTTGGTACTGCCATGCCACCAGTGGCAACACGCTCAAGATGCATTTCCAATAATTCTCCATTCTGGTGTTTTTCATTCGGAGTTTTGAGTGATTCGTGGTGCAAGTTGAGTGCGGATTTGAGGTGGTCATTTTCCATTACTAAAGCGTTTATATCACGTTTTAGGCTAAGAATGAGTGCCTCACGTGGATCCATCATAATGACAGGTTTCGTACGAATACGTTTCGCTCTTGACGCGTAACGTAAGGTGTTCAAGGTTTCGGCGTGATTGTATTGCGCTGGAGATACACAAGCGATCATGAGCGTAACGCCATTTCCAGCTAAACTGTCAGCGAGTAATTTAGTTAATTGGCTATCCCGGTAGGGAATGTGACCAAATCTTTTTTTGCCGTCGCTCAGTGATGCAATGCAATAACCTGTAAATAAAAGAGGTCAGTGCTTGTCGCAAAGTTTAAATTGAATGATTTTACCCAAAACCATCAAACTCTTGTTTATATTATTAGCTTCTTCCAAAGTCTTGCCTTCACTAAGCGTTTTCTTGGTGAGTTCGCTGCCAGCCAGATCTACAAAGTTGATTTTTCCATGCTTTGAAATAAAAACTCCACCGTCGGTTTGTTGCTCTGAAATAATATGCACAGTGAGCATGGTATGCGATCGTGACGAGTGATCATTCATGGCATGAGATCCAACAGCGCGGTTTCTCATCCCTGGAAGAGCAAAAATACAACATTATCTTGTAAACTTCGTACGACTTTGCAAGCTTTTTTTTATAAACAATTAGCAGCCCGTTTCGGCTCGGATGGACAAACGAGTTCATCCTAATAGGTGTACGTATCACCTGAAACTAAGCGAGATAGATATAGGGTAATATAAATACACCCAGTCAAGAAAGTATCGGGAATTCTCTATTTCCCCCTCTCATCTCCCGCTTATATGGAAGATAGGCAAATTTTTTTTCCTAGGTTGGTATAACTGTCCTAATTATGATGCCAAAAATTAGTGCGATCTATCAACTAGTGTGTTGTGTCAGTCGATCTCAGTAGTGTTTGTCGTATTTTACAAAAATGTTTAACGTATTTGTGTTAAATTTTGGCTAAACACTCAACAAATATTATTGAGCAAGTACCGTATTTACTTGATTTAGCTCCATGTGACTTCTGGCTATTCTTGTAACTCAAAGAACCGCACCGGGGAAACCGTTTTAAGACATCAAAACAAATTTCACGCGAGAGCTGAGGTCGACTGACATAAAAAGCTGCAGTAAACACTTGCAGATCGCGCTAATTTTTGGCATCATAATTAAGGACAGTTGTACAAACCTAGTAAAAAAAAAATTTACCTGTCTTCCATATAAACGAGAGATTTAAATGAAGAATTCCCGACAATTTCTGGACAGGGTCTATAAAGGATCAGGATGACGAGAAAAGTTGCAATTGATTATCTGTTTGTCTTTCCGCCCGTTCGTGCAAGCTGTAACTTGAGTAAAAATTAAGATATCTCGATGATATACGAGTTCATAGATGAGAGGAGAAATTTAGTAAATTAATTCAGTCGCTACAGTGTTTCCTGTAGAAAGGGAACAGAGTAGGGAACGCAGCGACTCCAATCTTTAAACGCGTTTTTTTCAGATTGGAGATAATATTTTTAACGTCGTTCTCAATAGCGCTATGGAAGTTTTTTTTTTTTTAAATCCTCCTATTTTTTTCTACGAAAAACTGTAGAATAAAAGGGCTAAATTCGATCCTTTTTGTCAAACCGTCGCCATTTTATCAAAAGAGATTAATAATCTTTTTGAAATTTTTGTTTTATGTCAAAATTGCGGCGTAATCGCGAACATCATACAGGACCTTTTTTTACTTGTCATTTCAACAATTTATTTAACTAATATACACCCAACAAATAAGCATAAAATATCATTTTGTATTCGTCATGAATGCATTTATTTATAAAAAACCGGACTGATTAGTTAATTTCAACATTAAAAAATAGCGAAATTCAGTGAGTTTTCGGAGAGTCAGAGTGAAACGATCCCTTAAGATATAAAACTCTAATGGGTATGTGGGTAAAATTTTTTGGAAAAGTGAGTGTGGCTTCTACCTCTAATAAATTTAATGTACATATGTATCTCCTAAACCAATAAACGTTTTTTTAGTTTTATAAATAGATGATCCCGGGCCTGATCGAAGAATTTAATTTTTTTTTTCAAAATTAACAAAATGGCGGCCACAGGAACTTTTTTTTCTAAATTTTTGCGAAAAAATCAACAATAAAAATCCTTCGATCAGGCCCGAGTTTATTATGTATTCTAAAAGCTGTATAAATTTCAACAAAAAAAAATAATGAACGGTTTTCGAGTTACAGTTGTCACCGATTCAAAAAACATAGTTTTGAGAAAAACGCGTTTAAAGTTTCACGCTAGCGCTTTGAAGTGCCCGAGCTCTCTTTCTTATTTCTCGAATAACTCAAAAACTAATTATCGGATCAACATGATGACTACCTAAAACGAAATAAATCATGAATAGCCTACTCATACCACGACTTAATGGGAGCCGATGTGAAATTGGACGATGGGCGTGGTTTTTTGGTGAAATCCCATATCTCGAGACCCGACCAACCGACTTCGACAACTTCCTATATTTTGGCATGAAAATGGATGAAATCGGAGAACAACCACGCATACTTCCCATATAGCACAATTTTAAATTTCAGCAATTAATATAACGGGATAAAACTTTGCACGAATAATGCTTTCTTCTTCTTTACTGGCGTAGACACCGCTTACGCGATTATAGCCGAGTTAACAACAGCGCGCCAGTCGTTTCTTCTTTTCCCTATGTGGAGCCACTTGGATATTCCAAGCGAAGCCAGGTCCTTCTCTACTTGGTCCTTCCAACGGAGTGGAGGTCTTGGCTGTAACAGGATAGTGGTCCAAGTCGATGTTAGGACCTCGGAGCGTACGCTCGTCTAGAACACTGGAGACGCGCCTTCCGTCTATCACAACAGGATCTATCTGGTTGGTGGTTTTTCGATCCGGAGACAGCCAAGAAGCTTGATGAATTTTTCTATGTTGGAATCTAGTACTACAGATATTCATATTTCAGGCCCTCAACCCATTTGGTGATGTTTCCTCGTGGGAGCTGAATTTACCGACGGTTGTGCCATACTTTCTTTGCCCACCCTGGCGTTAAGGTCGCCAAGCACGATTTTGACATTGTGGCGGGGGCAGCTCTCATGGGTGCGCTCCAAGCGCTCATTGAAGACATCTTTGGTCACTTCGTCCTTCTCTTCCGTCGGAGCGTGGGCGTAAATCAGCGATATGTTGAAGAACTTCGCTTTGATGCGGAGTGTGGAGGCAGGTTCATCCTCTGGGGTGAATGACAGTACTCGGCGACGGAGTCTCTTTCTCACCACGAATCCTATATCGAGTTTGCGCTCCTTTATATGGCCACTGTAGTAAACGCCACAAGTACCTACTTGTCTCCGTCCTTGTCCCGTCCATTGCATTTATTGGACGGACCTCAACCAACTGGGCAGCGGCACCTTCCCAATTAATGGACCGGACATTCCAGGTGCATGTCCTTAATTCATAGTTCTTATTTCGTTTGCCATGGTCGTTATCAAAAGGGGGTCTCTCATTCGAGCCTGATTGCTAATTTTCATTGGGGGTGTCCCAAACTCAGCGCACAACCCTACGCAGGGGATGTTTCGCCTTCTCACTCAGCTCGACTTCAAACGGATGTTCTTAGGCTACCCAGAGGATACTTGGTCAAAGACCGGAAGTCGTGAGTTGCTTGAGCCATATGTAAAAGAATCGTTTCTAGCTACACCCAAGTGAATGGCGATGAGAGAACTTTCCTCACTTGCGTGAACTTCTACACATGACTCCATCCTCCTATCCTAGGTATATGAGTAAGATGTAAAATATTTCTTTCATTCCGCTATCCTGATGCTTATGAATTCTTGTTAAAATTGGGAATGCTAAGGTCAATAAATTAATTGTTAATATTTTACCCCAAAGTGAGTTTTCGAGTTCAAAATAATGTTGTTTTAGTATAGAAAAAACATTTTTCATGGATGCCTCTTTTATTACGTAATTCCAATAGTAAATTATGTATATACATATGTATGTAGTACATACCACATATAAACATAGTACGTGTGTATTTAACCGTTATAAAATTCTGATGTGATCTTTTTATAACATTAATAAAGATAGCCTATTTATATGTAAAAGTAAAAAAAATCAATAATCAAATTAAAAATTCAAATTGGCTCATTACGAATATGATATTAGCAACCATGTGTGGTTTGAATATTTGCGTCTACTGCATTTGATAGATACATACTTATGTATGTATGTATGTACTGGTTTCGTATATTTTAGGCACCAAATAACCACATGAGAAGTGTATCAGGTATGATTGGATTTAAAGGTATAGGAAAGTAGACCAGCTTGTAGTTCGATTTTGTTTCTATGTTTTCATGTGGTTCACTCGATTAGTTTATGAGATAAACAATTTTTAATTCTACGACCCCACGTCAAGGAGATGATAATAGTTGAAATAATCACAAACTGCCTCGATGGTGAAAACTACGGTCAGGAGAACCACATCCACACCCCACTAGCTTCACGAAGTATCAATGCATCCAAACAAAGTTAATGTCGGTGACTTATTTGAAAATGAAATTTAGATAACCTTCAAAATTTACAGTGAAACATAATCATAAATAAAAGATTAATTTGGCTCTAATTGAATTATGATATACCTATGTATGTACCTAGGGTGGCGGTACATACCACACATAGGTGACCAAAAAAAGTCGCCCTGCAGAGTGCAATTGAGCCTTTGGTTTAGTTTCACATGCCAACGTATTCAAGTGATGGAATATTTGTAGGCGGAACCTTCCAAACTGTGCCCAATTAGCATTGAAACTATGCCATAATATACTTCATGCTTAATACAGTCGATTTTCAAAACTTTATTTGTGAAACTTGTACACAATCCTGTTTATTTCGAAATTTCGAATTATTCGACGCGAATCGAACCGAATTATTCGATCTGAGATTCGACCCGAATATTCGCATTATTCGAATAGTTCGAATAATCCGAATACTTCGAATAATTTTAATATTTGACTATTTCAAACACTGAGATTGGGACACTAGCGTCAGTAGTATCTGAATCTCGTTCATGCATCTGACGTCATCTGTCATTCTCGTTTCAAATATTCAAAAAATCAAACATTGGCTATTTTTCTTTAATTGAATACATGTCTTCCCATAATTCTGAAGAGGAGAGTATGATTGTGGAAGTAGAACCTGAAGTTGGTGTGGGAGATGATAATGATAATTTTGTTCTATTACTGCAATAGAATAATCTATTTAAGATTTTACTTATTCGAATATTTCGAATTGCTCGAATTATTTGACTCGAATATCGAATCGATCTAAGGACCTAATACCTAGCATGAGCAATGTGTTTAATGCAAAGAAAGCACGCTTTTTCAAATTAAGCAAACTAATTAAAAAAGCAAGGAAGAACCTTGTTCTGTTCTGCTCAACATTAGACTTAATACATTTAGTGCAAATCAAGAGCTTATAAAAATATTAGATATGAATTAAAGGTTCATTATTGTTGGCAATCCTTTCCCATATACGTATAAATATGTTAATATTCAATTTCTATGTTTATTTTACAGTTGAATGCTTCATTTTCATTTCTCTTTAAATTGTCGCGAAATTTATATTATATACATTATTCCAACTGTAAAGCTTCTGCTTACTTGTTTGTGCAATTTGTATATTTGTCATTTCACCTTCTTCGCATAAGCATAAGCAGGTAGGCGCAAGCTCTAATTAGTTATCTGGGCTTACGTATACATACTTGTTGTTTGTAAGCTGCAGTATGTTTTCCCTCTAGCTGTGCTGTTCTGCACGGTAAATGCAAGTGCTCTTGTGCATATATGCCAATGTATATCGTGGTTGAGCTTATTCATCGATCAGCCAGGAAAGTGGAAGAACATACTGCGGTAAGTAATTATCAATAATGTAATTATTCATAAATGCCTATTCTTAAATACTGTTATTTAGAAATAAACCATTTGGAACCATTTGAAATCATTGCAACTACTTGTATTTCGGAAAGCAAACCAAATGCGTTAAACTCGCCCCACTTGATCGATGACATATCTTTATTTCGCATTCCAATTGTTTGCCTATTTTGTTTGTGAAATTTAAAGATTTAATGGGTAAATTCTGTTAATTCGCCAAAAATGGACACCGGTGCTTCTACGTCATCAGCATCAAAACCCAGCCAGGGTAGCAGTGCGTCAGCCGCCGTCAATGTAGCCAGTGATTTACCAGCCGCCCCTACAGCCACCGGAGCCACCACTCGATCATCATCAGCCGCTGCCATTGCGCGTCAGGAAAATGTGATTGCGGCTCTACAAAAACGAATAGCCATGCTTGAGATCAGTTTATCGGTCTCTCAGCCCCAAGCACGTGGTGAAACGCTCAACGTGGGTACATTCAACAATAATGTCGCCGCCGAAGTTCCGTCGAGGATAGCAACACAATTGCCAGAATCCCAGCAGCCAACTATTGCCAACTGTACAGTACCGTTGTCACAGCCTACCGATATCCGTTACACCCCGCCGTTATTTGCAGCAAGTACCGCTGCTGCAAACCACATATACAGCTCAACTATTTTAGGGATTGATACGCCTTCGATCCACTCTAATTCGACGACAATGCCTACGTTTGTTAATACATGTGCTATATCTACACAGTCATTGAGTTTGCCGAGAAAATTGCAGGAATTGCCCGATTTTTATGGAAAGCCGGAAGATTGGCCAATATTTTATATGGCTTACATAGAGTCAATTGCAATTTATGGATACAGCAATTACGAGAATAATCAACGTTTGTTAAAGTGCCTGAAAGGATACGCGCGTGAAGCGGTCAAGTCACTGCTAATACACCCGGATAATGTCGATAATATAATTGATTTATTAAAATTTAGATTTGGGCGTCCTGAGCAGTTGATCCGCAGCCAACTGTGTTAGGTGAAGGAAATCGCACCTATTTCGGAAAATGCTATGATGAAAATAATACCGTTTGCAACGAAGGTATGTAATATTTATGTATTTTTACAATCTGCTCATGGTGGTGAATTGCATTTGTCAAATCCTACGTTACTTGACGAACTTGTCTCAAAATTGCCTTTGAGCCAACGTGTTGAATGGGCCAGCTTCGCAGCGCTTATGCAGCCACATGCAACAGTGAAACATTTTAGTGATTGGCTTTCAAAATTAGCTAATAAAATTTGTACGGTTTGTGAGGACCCTTATAAGGATTCGAAGTGCCGCATGGTTCTACATACAGTTGAGCCACAACGATCAGTGAGATGTCCAATTTGTGAGGAGCAATACAAGGTAGCAGAGTGTGCGCGTTTTGTAAAATATTCAGTGCCGAGAAGATGGGCAGAGGTGAAACGACGTCGTTTGTGTTTTGCTTGTCTCAATTTAGGCCACTGTACAAGCAATTGTCGTCGACGCAGGTTATGTTCAATTGATGGTTGCCGGAGAGTTCAATTGATGGTTGCCGGAGAGTTCGTCTCTTACATGAAGTCGCGGAGAACGTTTTCAATTCGTCAGGACAGTCAACTACGACATTCTCCGCTGCGAATATACAAGGCAATCGTAAGCCTACATCACCAAGTCGTTCACTCAACAGCCAGCAGACATCACTGGAAGCAAGATCAGCAGTTCTGAGTTGCAGTTCCACTGAAAGTAAGCTCCTCTTCCGTATTTTACCGGTCAACGTATACGGAAATCACAGACGTGTTGATACATACGCACTGCTGGACGAAGGTTCATCCATCACGATGATTGACAGTGACCTTGTTCGGGACCTGGGAATGCATGGAAGTGAGCAATCTATAAATGTGCAGTGGTTCGGAGGACGTGCAGCGCAGGATCAACGTTTGTAGTGGACTTATTCATCAGTGGCGCCGGTATGCAGAAACAACACAAACCCCGTAACGTATGTGCTGTGTCGAACCTACAGCTTCCTGTACAGAGTTTAAGCAGAGACGATTTGGGTCATGAGTATAGACACGTAAGTCAACTTCCAGTACAACCTTACGCCCAAGTCAGGCCCAAGCTGTTAATTGGCCATGACTACTGCCATTTGGGATTACCATCGACGACTGTGAGGGTAAAGGAGCACGGACCATTCATTGTTAATACAGAGTTGGGTTGGGTTGTATTCGGCCCCACATCTTCTACACCACCGTCCCCAGTAGCGTGTTTATGCGTGAATAGTCAAGCTGATCAGAGTCTTTAGAGTATGGTATCTAACTTTTTCGAAATTGAGAGTTTTGGTGTTAGAGCTGCACCGCCGATAAAGAGTAAGGAGGACATCCGTGCCAGAGATGTCTTAAAGTCTACCACGTGCCGCGTAGACGGACATTTTTAAACGGGTCTTATATGGAAAAGTGACTAAGTTAATTTACCTGATAGCTACAATATGGCGCTGAAACGATTAATTAGTGTAGAGCAAAGGATGAGTCGTGATGCAGATTTTGCCGCCGAATACAAGAACATCATGAACTCTTACGTCACGAAGAAGTACTCACGAAAACTACCGCCAGCAGAAGCTGCTGTGTGTATACCTACAACTTGGTATTTGCCACACTTTGCCGTTGCTAATCCCAACAAACCGGGAAAACTACGTATGGTTTTCGACGCCGCTGCTGAGGTAAGTGGAATCTCCCTCAACTCACAGCTCTTGAAGGATCCACAAGAATATCGCCCATTGCCGTCGTTTCGTGAGGGCGCAGTTGCCGGATGCGGAGACATCAAGGAGATGTTCCACCAAGTCCTTATACGAGAAGACGACAGATGCGCTCAGCGGTTCCTTCGGCGTGATGGTGATGCTATGTACGCAATCGCCGCACGAAATGTGCGTGATGACGTTTGGTGCCGCTTGCTCACCATGTGCAGCAAATTATGTAAAAAAAGTTAACGCATTGGAGCACCAGGATGAACGCGGAAACACGGCCCGTGCAGTAAAAGCACCATTATGTCGATGACTTCGTTGATAGCTTCAGTTCGGAAGAGGAAGCAATTTCCGTGTCAGAACAGGTCCGAGCGATTCATATGGATGCTGGGTTCGAGCTTCGCAATTTCACATCCAATTCTTCGAAGGTGTTAGCCGCGCTTGGTGGTACTGATGTTACACGATCAATTGGCAAGAAAGAAGGTTTCGTTGGTGAGAAGGTACTAGGCTTGTTTTGGCAGCCATCATTAGATTGTTTCGGCTTCAAACTAAAATTTCATAACGTTGCTGAAACGGTGATAAATGGGGAGAGACGCTCTACTAAAAGAGAACTTTTAAGTATCGTCATGTTGATATTTGATCCTCTAGGGTTTCTGAGCAATTTCGTTATTGGAGCCAAGTTGCTTATGCGTGAGCTTTGGAAACACGATATTCACTGGAACGACCCATTGCCAAACAACGTAAATGCTACTTGGGCGAAGTGGCATAAACAACTACCCGAGATTGTCAAGTATGCCATACCTCGTTACTACTTCAGAAATGGTGCACCTCTCCTTCAACTCCACATATTTGTTGATGCTAGTGAAGATGCCTTCGCCGCCGTTGCTTATATTCGATCTCAATCTATGTCCGGTGAATTTGATGTTGCATTCGTTTGTGCAAAGACAAAATGTGCGCCAATGAGAACCCTTACCGTGCCACGCCTCGAACTTCAGGCAGCGGTTTTGGGCACTCGCCTTATGCAGTGTATCCGCGACGAACATTCTTTAAACATTAAGGATTGTATCCTGTGGAGTGACTCAAAAACGGTCATCAAATGGATACAGAGTGAACATCGTCGTTACAAGCCTTTCGTTCAGCATAGGATAGCCGAGATATTGGCTTCAACAAGCATATCAAATTGGAGATGGATACCTACTAAGCACAATGTAGCCGATGAAGCGACGCCAGCAAATGATTGCACCAATTTTAATCCAACAGCAGGTTGGTCACGGGGGCCTCCGTTCTTACGCCAGGACGAGCAAACTTTGCCTACTGAAGACGTAACAGTTTCTGGAAATGATGAACCTGATGAAGAGCTTCGGTCCAAATTCGCTTTAGTCATCGTGAATTGTAATTTTATAGATTTTAATAGATTTTCATCCTTTCAGAGATTGGTAAGAACCGTTGCCTGGGTCCTACGCTGTGTCAATCATTGCCGTCATCGTACACAGCCTAATCAATTTTATGGTTTAACAGCCCAAGAAGTAGGCAGTGCTAAACGCCTTTTATGCCGTATAGTACAACGCGAGGTGTATGCAGCCGAGTTCCAGTCCATTGAAAATAGTCACGACATTGCCCACGACAGTACACTGTTACAACTCTCACCATATATAGACGAAGAAGGTGTTCTTCGAGTACAGGGACGCATCGACGCCGCCAGCTGGCTTCCAATCATCACACGACGTCCTATTATTCTACCGCCTGATCATGCCTTTACAAAATTATTGGTATTACATAACCATAATGCCATGTGCCACCAAAACATAGAAGCTACTATTGGTGAGATTCGCAGTAATTATTGGGTGCCACGACTAAGAAGTGTGTTGCGCAACGTCATTGCTAGTTGCAATGTATGCCGTTTGAATAAAGCTAACCCGTCAGCGCCTTGGATGGGACCGCTTCCGTCGGACAGACTTACTCCTTACGTACGCCCGTTTAGCTACACTGGCCTTGATTACTTTGGCCCAGTTACGGTGACTGTTCGACGCAGCACCGAGAAGAGATGGGTTGCGCTCTTCACGTGTCTTATAGTGAGAGCTGTGCATCTAGAACTGGCTCACGAGTTGAGTACTGACTCCTTTATTATTGCTTTACGTAATTTTGTGAATAGACGTGATGCGCCCATAAAAATTAGCTCTGACAATGGAAAGAATTTCGTTGGCGCCGACCGAGAAGCAAAGCGATTCGCAGAAGTGTTCGACTGCGATCGCTTATAAAGTGAATTATCACAGAAAAACATCCAATGGGTGTTAATTTCACCATTTAACCCTTCAGAAGTGGCGCATGGGAGAGAATGGTACAGTGCGTCAAGCGAATTCTACGTCATACTTTGAAAGAAGTTACACCAAGAGAGCATACTCTGATTAGTTTCCTAATTGAAGCTGAGAACGTCGTGAACTCTCGCCCACTGACGTATCTGCCTATCACTGCCAATCAAGAACAGCCTCTGACCCCTAACGATTTCATTCTGGCAGCAGACAACACGCCCGAGACTCCTATAGCAGACACTGACTTGGGAAATACTTGTATGCTACGCAAGCAGTGGCGCATCGCTCGTCAATTGAGGGATCATTTTTGGAAGAGTTGGATTACTGAATATCTACCTACATTGACTCGCCGTGTGAAATGGTGTTGCCAAACGAAGCCACTGCAAGAGGGAGACTTTGTGTTTATATGCGATCCTAACGTTCAACGACAATAATGGTGCCGCGGTAGAGTGGAGAAAGTATACCCTGGGACTGATGACGAAGTACGACGAGCAGACATACGAACTTCCACGGGAGTTAAACAGCGAGCAGTCTCAAAACTAGCCGTTCCGGACATTGATGGTGGTGAATCAGGTTGATTCACGGGGGTGGGGATGTTGGCAACCCTTGCCCATATACATATAAATATGTTAATATTCAATTTCTATGTTTATTTTACAGTTGAATGTTTCATTTTCATTCCTCTTTAAATTGTCGCGAACTTCATATTATATACATTATTCCATCTGTAAAGCTTCTGCTCACTTGTTTGTGCAATTTGTATGTTTGGCATTTCCCCTTCTTCGCATAAGCATAAGCAGGTAGGCGCAAGCTCTAATTAGATATCTGGGCTTACGTATACATACTTGTTGTTTGTAAGCTGCAGTATGTTTTCCCTCTAGCTGTGCTGTTCTGCACGGTAAATGCAAGTGCTCTTGTGCATATATGCCAATGTATATCGTGGTTGAGCTTATTCATCGATCAGCCAGGAAAGTGGAAGAACATACTGCGGTAAGTAATTATCAATAATGTAATTATTCATAAATGCCTATTCTTAAATACTGTTATTTAGAAATAAACCATTTGGAACCATTTGAAATCATTGCAACTACTTGTATTTCGGAAAGCAAACCAAATGCGTTAAACTCGCCCCACTTGATTGATGATAATTATTATCAAGCGATTGCCCGATATACGCCTAACAAACTACATTATATGAAGTAAAGTATTTCCATCTAACTTTTTATATAATCTCTTTGGGTATTATAGCTTAATTGATGCTCAATAAAGCATTTTCATTCGAATCATACAGTTTTGGGGAAGTAACACCTAAAATACTTCCTTAGTGTCACAAAGAACACATATGTCAAGTATAATCTATATACCATATTAGCATTTTTAGTGAGGTCATTGTTTGCCTGGACAGATATACACTTTGATTTAACAACTCTATATCTCTCCCGATTGGTTTTAAGTAGTAGAGTTCAGGCGTATATTAGACACACATTACAGAGGTGGCAAATTTTTTGTGTTTGCAGCCACTCTGTCCGATTTTGAGTATGAAATAAACCTTTGATATTTATTATCTGCAAAATGTACTATATCCTTTAAATATTGGGTAGTCGAAAAAGTATTTTCGTATTTTGTCAATAGGTGTCTTTGCAGTCTATATCTCAGTGGTGCACGTTGTCACATTATCTTATACCATATAGTGTTAGAAAGGTGAGATTTTAACCAAAAACACAATTCAATTCGGGGAAATTGAAAAAAGTTACATTTATCTGTTCAAAAATAATGAAGAAATTCGTTATATTTTGAAATTTTTGTATAAAATGGGAAGAATACCACGCAAGCCACCAATGAAATTTGTGAAGTTTAAGGAGACGATGCTTTTTTTTAGTAGGAGGAAGCAGCAAAAGCCGAAGTGCGGGACTTTAATCCGCTAAACCTAACCTACTCCCAACTCAAGACTCTCCCACGGAACAACGAGATATGATACATTATTATTTCATGGGAGTGATAAGACATTTTACATTTTATTGTCGTGATGGAAATTGCCGCTTCGCGAACAGCCTTCCACTTCTCAGAGGACTGACATATAAGTGCAGTCAAACTGACGTCATTTTGAAATTTGTATAGATAGCCTCTGAAGGACCCATGCCCGCTTATTATTTGGGTCAGGTGGAAATCCAGGTTCCCATGTTTTCTACAGTGGCGGACAAAACTCTACGTACAACCCCTTTTTCTTAAATTTAACAAATTCTGTATAATGAGAAGGAAAAGTAATGATGCAGGGTTGTTTTAAATCTTATTATTATCTAACAAATAACAAAAAAGTATAATACTCCAATATTAATTTTTAAAGTTACTCACTTAAAACTGAAAAAAGGCATTGACAAAAGTCTACATACGCTTTATCAGTTTCACTCTTTTCGCTGTTTTTCTCTGCTGAAGAATAACGGTAAATTGCCGTTTGTTTGTTTTATGTCTGTACTTTGTATTATTCTCGGAATTTATTGCATTTTGGCATTTTAAAAAGTGTGTACGACCGGAAAAATGGCTCCACGCAAAGAAATTTCGGTGGATGTGCGAAATTTAGTTATTAAACATAGAAATGAGAATAAATCATTTGGCGAAATTGCAAACTTATTATGTTTAAGCAAATCGACGGTGCAGACCATATTTAATAACTTTAACAAATCAAATTCCATCGAGAGTAAGCCGCGCACTGGCCGTCCGAAGAAGCTTAACCGCAGAGACGTTTCATTCATTCGCAAAGAAGTGGACCGAAATCCCAAAGTTCATGGTACTAAATTGGCCCAGGACATAGCTGAGAGATCCCAAATTGTTGTTCACCCGCGCACAGTAACAAGGGCCCTCAATATTGAAGGATTTAACTGCAGAACTCCTCGTAAAAAGCCCCTTATAAGTGAGAAAAACCGGAAACTTCGCTTGGAGTTTGCAAAAAACATATAAATAAGGGAATTGACTTCTGGAAACGTGTTCTGTTTACGGATGAGTCCAAATACAACATCTTTGGATACGACGGGAAAGCCAAAATTTGGAGAAAACCGAACACTGCTATGGATTGCAAGCACCTAATGCCGACCGTGAAGCACGGCGCGTGGCAATGTTATGGTTTGGGGAGCAGTTGCAGCCTCAGGAGTTGGAAATCTGGTATTTGTTGAAGGCATTATGGATCGCTTTCAATACAAGTCCATATTGGAAAACAATTTGAAACCATCCGTGGAAAAGTTATGCCTAGGAACGAGCTGGATCTTCCAACAGGACAATGATCCTAAGCATACGTCGCAGGTAGTGAAGGACTGGCTGCTGTATTATGCTCCACGACAGCTGTATTCACCTCCACAAAGCCCGGACTTGAATATAATAGAACACGTGTGGGAAATTTTGGAGCGAAAGATCCGAAAGCACGCTATTAGTGGTGCTCCAACTCTAAAAGAGAAGCTGCCAGAGGAGTGGCAGAAAATAACGCCGGAAGAGCTCGAAAATTTAGTAGCTTCAATGCCTAGACGGTTGCAAGCGGCCATCGATGCCGGTGGTGGCACAACAAAATATTAAATTTTAGTATTTATTTTTAAATTTTAATATTATTTCTTTCTTTTAAATTCGTACGTACACTTTTGTCAGAGCCTTTTTTGAATTTTCTGTGAATAACTTTAAAAGTTAGTATTGGAGATATATATTATTTTGTTATTTTATATACAATTATAAGATTCAAAACAAACCAGCTTCATTACTTTTTTTTCAAATGTATTGGGACATTTAAATTTAAGAAAAAGGGGTCGTACGTAGAGTTTTGTCCGCCACTGTACTTATCCACGTATGGATGTCAGGTATAAGTCTGTGGGTCCACCGTCCTTTAGTTGAGCTTTGCCACCGCTCTTCTTTCTCTCTCCTTTTTTTTTGGATTTCTGTAATTGGCGCTGATAGCTCATGTATTCTCTAAGCTCTTCACCCTGGATGTTTATGGGCGGCATACTAGCTTGTATTTCAGCTACTTCGCTGAAAATAGTTCGGAAAGTACTTGTTACTCTTATTGCTGTGAGTCTATGCACCGCATTTATTGGTTTGGTATACGCTTTTAGGTTTAGTGTAGTAGTATAACTGTGCTCATCGCTTTTTAAAAGTCGGCGACTGGAGCGCACACAGCCTCTATTTGCCATTATTCTTGATAAGGCATTATAAATCTTATTTGCTTTATTTGCTATGTTTGTCAAGTACTGATTGGATTTCAGTTTTGGTATCCAATATTACCCCTAAATAATTCAACTGTGGTTGTGAAATAATCAAGCACTCTCCTATAGTAAGAGTTATTTTTCCTCAATTTTCCTGGTGCTTATGAGCAATACATCGGTTTTGGAAAAAAAACCATTGGCCCAGACCATTTATGCATTCATTAAATTTATTTTGGTAGCTACTGCTACCTCTATAAGGTCGTCCGCGTATGCGATTAGCTTAACGTTTTTTGGTTGTGGAATTTTTAGCACTCCATCATACACGAGATTCCATAAGAGAGGGCCATTTCAAATAGGGTAGCTCTTGATGCCTTCGGTAGTATCGTAGATTAGCCTTCTATTTTCAAAATAAGGATATTTATGAGGTACTGAGGGGCGCGTATTTCATATAAGGCTTCGAATATGTTTATCCATTTAGCAAAATTGAATGCATTCTTCACATCCAGTGATCAGCGCACAATATTTTTTTGTACCACCTTTCCATCTTTTGCCACTTACTGCACTTTTCGCAGTGTCGAGAACTTCTCTCAGTGCATCGATAGTGGGCCTCTGTTTTCTAAAGCCGTATTGTCTTTCTGATAGTCCGCCGGCTTCCTGGACAGCTAACTTCAAGCGGTTTCTTATTATGCTTTCATACACTTTGCTTATTGAGTCGAGCATACACAGAGGTCGATACGAAGAAGGTTCATCTGGTGGTTTTTTTTTGGTTTTGGGATTAAAACCAGGCGCTGGAATTTCCAGGGATCGGAGAACAACCCTTCTTTTATGCTGCATTGTACATTTTTGCAAAAAGAGTGGGTTTTGAAATTATGGCTACCTTTAGAGCTCTGTTTGGTATTCCATCGATACCAGGCGCTAGTTCTTCTTCTGTAACCAGTGGAGGTAATTTAGCAGCTTCGTTTCGTCGCTCAGCACTGATAATCGGGGCGTGCGTTGTAGGCGACGTAGGGCTGAGTGACAGAGCTTTCTCAGCGTGGCAATTTCTTTATTTTACCAGTATGCAGGTCTTCGCTTATTGTGACATTTCGTCCTTCGCCTTGTAGCGTCGCCTGCTGCCACCAGTTTCTTTCGCAATGCGGTTACTAAGTGGACGCCGCCTTCGCCTGGTGCTATTGCTGCAGTCCAGTTTGTCTCAAAAACCTCAGTATCAAAATCTGTTTGCTTCCAGCTTCTTTTATGTGTAGTGTTAATGCGTGAGGGTTCCTGGGCACGAAAGAACGAAACTTCTGTAATGATTGACATGTGGTCACTGTTTGCAAACATGCTTGACACCTCCCACTTAATCTGTCTGCTAAGTGCGTCATTTGCCACGTAGGTTTGAACTTCTGCGTCCCCAGGCAGTAGATCATGCATTAAAGTCGCCTGCTATTATTATCGGCGCTTTATAGTACACCTGCTTTCCATAGATAATTTTAGAAAGAAGTCTTCAAATTCTTTAATGGACGCGCTGGGTCGAGCATAACAGCTTACGAGATACATATATTTCTCCTATTTGCGCCCATGTGAAACCATTGTTTGCTTCTCTGCAGCAAGATGTGAATGATTGTCCATTGTATAACCGTATTGCAGCTTTGCTACTTATATCTGTGTTCCGAGTACTTTCCGAACGTTAGGGAGTATTGCTCACTCATTAAGGCGACATCAATGTTGCTTTCTATTATGGTTTGTTTTAGCAGAGCTTATGCTGCGGCGCAGTAATTTAAGTTTAGCTGCAATATTCTCATTTTTTCGTTGTCTTTAAAAACTCCAAGTATTTAGGACAAGTCGTACTCAGAACTATCAAAACAGAACAGCGGAAACGATGCTGTATCAGTTCGCGTAGCGCAACAATGGATCGCTCGCTTCCGTTCTGGAAATTTCGATTTACATTGATGAAAGATTTACAGTGATGGAATAATGTCTCTAGCGGAAAAATGGTATATATTTGTTTATTTATTTATTCTTATATACTTATGTATATAAAAAAATAAGTTGAAGTTTAATTAGAAAGACGAAAAGACTTTCGACTACCATATATTTTGTCGTGATATATTATTTCTTAACTACTAGCATTACAGTTAACTTAGAAATAACAAGGGCTTGCCAGAAACTACCAAATGGAATGTTACTTTGATTTACTCAATTTCTGAATGTATTTTATTTTAGAATATCGTTTAATACTTAGGTGGACAAGTTCAACATACAACGTGCTTGCTGGAAAAGACTTTTGTTAAGGGGGTATTCTAGTCTAGAAATAAAATTTTGGGCAGTTTTTTGAATTTTATTTAAAAAAAAAAACTAAAAATATTGTTACTATCCATTTTTTTATGGTGTGAAAAAAAATTTTACAAAAAAATATTAAAAATTAAAATAATTAGAGGGGGGAGAGACAGGTGTAAAAAAATGGCGCATCCTGGTGACATTAATCCTGACTCTCCTGGTGGTCTGAAAAAAAAAATCAAAAGAAATTCTTAATCAGTAAGGATGCTGTTATAGCCGCTACCTCAGGGAACACGACAAAAAAGTGGTTTTGAAAAATTGCGACTGCCTGAAAATAAAAATAATTTTTTACGTTTTTTTTTGAAATTCCTGAATTTTTTTAAAATATTAAAAATAAAAATGACACGATGCTGGAAGGAACGATAAAGGATTATATAAAGAAGGTTCACACAAAATTTCAAGTAAATCGGTTGTATAGAACTTGAGATAATGCCGGTACCGTGTGGAAAAAAGTAGTTTCGAGAAAAACGCGTTTAAAAAAGTGAGTCAAACCGAACCGGGCTTAAGTAACTGTAGCTCTTAAAATAATTTTAATTTTTAAAAATCCTTTAGAGGATATATTCTTAAGGATCTAAACTTTAAATATATAAAAAAAATCGAATTTCTGAAAATTCTAGAGTAGAATACCCCCTTAAATCTATAAAGTAAGTATATTACGGTCGTTTTTATTATTTTACATACCTTCTTCAAGAACTGCTAACAGGTCATCTAGCTCTTCGCAATCAACAGTGAAAAGGTTCTCTACAAAGAATCCTCGTGATTTTTTTGACCAACGAACTGCCAGTGGCTTTCTCGCTGATCCTGGATTCAATAAATCAATCACCTAAAAATGTTAAAATCTTTATTCATCATTGTTAATCAAAATATATTAATTTTAAATTAAGTTAATTTTAAAGATCCCGCTCATTATAGCAGTTCTCTCAACTTACACTTTCAAACCTTCTTTTTCAAATATCACTGTCACGTTCTGAGCATAATACCCTATCTACCTTTAGAAATAGTAAAAGATAACTTCGATTCGGGTGCAACCAAATATTAGATATGTAACTTTTGCAATTTGTAAGGGAGAAAGTGTGTATGTGAAAAGAAACTGGAAGCTTAAACCATTGAAGAATCGCGGCTCTATGAATGTATATATAGGGTATAGTTATTGTAAAAATAAGAATATTCACTGCGTTGTATGCGGGATGCAAAACGGCCATATAATTATTTCAACAAAGCGAAGAACGAAAAAGATAGTTTTCATTATAGATTGTCAAAGACTACCACTACCACTACTTGTGTAGAAGCTAAATAATTATTTTTGCACACAAGCTTTCGTGCATATGTTTGTGCGGATTTAACCAATAAATGCATTGAAGGCAACACAATTTGTGCAGTCACTGACCCGCGCGTCATCCCTTATTTACATTGACAATTTGCGGGAAACAGTGGTGCTGCATTTACGGTACCAAGGAGTGCAGTAAAACCATTGTCCATTTGACTCACTGTGTATGGCATTTAAAATTCAGTGTTTACTTTGGCGGATACACGCCTTGTCACTTCGATGTGCAATTTAACTGTGGTGGGTCAAAGAGCGCTACGAAGGAATATTCGGGAAATTAAAAAGTGAAAACGCAACCATGAAGATTTGCATATACATAAGTATATGTAAATAAATAAACATATATACATATGTATATATAGTAAAATGTTATGCGTTCTTTTAAATTTTTAAAATGTAATTACTCAACTCAACATTCATTTGTATGAGTCAGTGTATAAATGTTATTGTTGGTTTTTTGTAGCACCTAAAACTAAAAGAGATAGTTTTCAGGGGTCAGTTGGGTAATTTTACTTGTTTTTTAACATTTTTATTTTCATAGAAATTTTTATTTAACAATAGAACTCTTTTCACATATCATGGCTGGGTGAATGAGATGCGTTTTTTCACTGGCGGACACGATTTCTCATGTATGGATCATCTGAAACAGAAAACCCCAATTTATTCTTAAAAAGTACGTCAATAGTTATCGTCCCTACTAGAATCATGAAAAAATGTTGATAAATAAAAAAGTTATTAACTTTTTTTTTAATTTTCCCCATGTTTTTTACATAAATTTTGTCACAACATTGTATATAAATTATTAAAAATTATAGGAACGATAGCCAGGTGTTTTGTGAACATTAAAATAAAAATTAAGCAAATCGGTTGAGTGTTTTGAGAAAAACGCCTTTTTCGAAACCTTCCAATGGTAAAGTGGGTTTCTACATTAATTCTAAGGGTATAAGAGAACAGAAAATGCAAAAAAAAAAAAAAAAAAAAATCAAAAAAGTTTACCTTACCTCTAAAGGGGGGTCCTCTTATATAATTGTGCAAAAAGTACCTAATATTTGATTTTTTTTTTTGAAGAAGTAAACTGACTTAGACATGTGCGCTATTCTGCAATATGTTTATTCAGGTTTCATCTATAAAATCAGAATTCTTGAGTGTCGGGGTAAAAAAAAATATCCAGCAAAAGGTGTTTTGAAAACCAACCTCATCTGCGGGCACGATACAGGTCGCCATTCGTTGTCTACAAGCAGAAAATCAAACGAATCCTAATGATATCATTCCCTAGAGGCGTCCCAACCTAAAAAACATGAAAAAATTCGTTATAGAAACAAAATGGCGGTCACTTGCAAATAAAATATCGTTTTTTTGCAAGATCACATTGACCTGTTGTAAAAGATCGTTCATGATCAAAACATTGCGATTTGTAGGTTACAGCGACGGGCAAAACGCGAAGATAATTGGCCGAATGGTTCAACAACAAGAATGCCCACAGATTCGAAAAATCTTGATTCGAGGAAACTCGAGTTGCGTCGTCAAACGACTCCACCACTTTCAAACTTGTCGATATACCAAAGAAGACAAGTATTTTCTAAATATTTTTCATTGCTCTAAAATGTAAGTTGAATCTTCAGATTCAACTACATACATACATATTAACATGCATAAATACATAAATAAAGAAAAATGCATAAGCAAGTAGTCATCTTTTAAATTCCTTTAAAAATGAAATCCAATGCCACTGTTATTATTTGATATGTTTATTTAAGATATGCCGGGTCGTTGATGCTGAGGAATGTCAAGTCAGCACAACGGCTCCAAGTAAATTTAGCAAATAAGATTTTTATAAATAATAAAATGATTAATAATAAACTGAACGGCAAGCCGCACAGTATGGAAAAAGTCAATTTTTTTATTCAAACGGATTATATGTAATTTCCGCTAAATTACATATAATATCGTAATTGGCGCAGTCGGTAATTCGGTGTTCCCCATTTTTCTACTATAAAATACATCGTAACAATTTTATGACAATGGAAGGTGAACAGATAAGTGATGATGATAGTGGAAAATTATTTAGTACAAAACAATTAAATACAACCGCAAAACCACCAAATACGAATGCAGAATTTCAAAAGGCATATAGGGAACGTCAAAAAATGCAGAAAATTGAAAATAAACGAGAAAGCCTCATATACGTCAAATTGTATCGATTCTACATTATCCGAAGGAACTTCGTTCCTACCTGGTGTCCCACGACACCACATATCTTTTTATAAAAAATATATGTAATTGTGTACCAGAGATATTTGTAAGTGCCATACAAAAGCAACATCAGCAGCAACAACAACAACAATAACAATACAAAAGCAACAATAGTAAAAACAACAGCAGCAACAACATTAATAAAAACAACGACACCAGTAACAGTATTAACAACTTTAATAATAGCAACAACAGCAACAGCAGCAGGAGATATAACAAAATATCAACTTCAATAATAGCAACAAGAGCAGCAGCGGTTCCCGGCAAGATGCAGAGAAGTAATGTAAGATTAAATTAATTATTGAAACATAACTTTATATTATATAGTATATGTACAAGTATATATAAAATAAGATAAGTCATCGAAGACCAAAAACCAGTAATACTAAAATTGTAGAAAGTGGAGTAAATCTTAAACTCCCAGTGAAAGTAAAACTGTCGAAATAAGATACATACTGAAATTTCCATAAAGACACTAAAAGGGTGGTCTAAATGTAAAACCAAAAAAAAAAAAAACGTGCAAATAAGTGAAAATAATTATATTTTAATAAAACTTCTGTTTTATTCATTAAAAAAAAAATAAAAATAAAAAAAAATAAAAATAGAAAGAAAAAAAAGAAATCCTAACTCGATGTTTGGCATCTTTAACACAGATAGCTGCACAAAATGCAGCAATAAATCCACTTACAATTAGGCAAAGAGTCGAAAAAGACTTAAGATATGTATCTCCCTTTGAAGGAATTGACAACAAGTACAAAATAGGGGACCAGAACCCATGGACGTAGACACAATGAGTAGGAGATGTGATCCACAAGAATCAAACACGAACGAGGAGTTTTTTACAAATTAGCCTCGGAATCATAAAACAAAATTATAATAATATTAAAACCATTGATATCGAAAAAATGACAATAATTTTGAAAAATGGTGTGAATCTTCCATTCTATATGAAAACTATGCAAGAGCAAGTTTATTCGTTAGATATAAGTGAAGTAAAGAACATCAACCTTGATCATTTAAAATCAAATGATACGCTGAACACAATGGTTGCGACAGACGACAAACGACATCTGTCAAATATTAAAATACACACGTTCTTATGGACACTGTTATTTTGACAGCTGCACGACTACACGACGGTAGGCCGACAGTTGTCGTTCTCGCTAACTTCAATATTCTCCTATATTTGCCAACGACAGTAGAGTTGACAGTAGAATGGAAGGAAGAGAGATGAGGAAGAGTGGTGGTGACACTAATATGTAAAATGTAAAATTATTCACAGATCTTACAAACTTAACGTTATTTTACAAATAAAAGCATAAAATAGCTCTATTATAGCTCTATTATATCATTTGTAATAACAATTGATAATTTAAAACAAAAATATATACCTATTTACTTATTTTTTGCATAAAAAATTTCACTTTGAACAAAATATTAAAATTTCATTGAAGTGCAAGGTATTAGTATGGCCACAACGAAATTGTGTACATGCAAAATGGAGAGCTGTGTTGTCTTGTGTACATGCGTTCATGTAGTAGGATGCACAACGCCGTTTTCAGTTCACTTTCGTGATGCCATGTTGAGTCGCAAGCATTGTATTCAGCATATGAGAAAAAGGAAATCGAAAAATTATTAAATCATTTCAATAAACTTATAGAAGGGGACAAGCTATAGGAGGTTAAACCAATTGACTGTAGGCGATAAGTATCCTCTACCGAATATCGAAGGAATCTTAGATAAATTTTGCAAAGCACAGTACTTTAGCACTATAGATCTAGCAAAAGGTTACCATCAGATTTTAATGGCAGAAAGGGTCACTCCGGCAGGACTATATGAATACGTCCGAATGCCTTTCGGGTTGAAAAATGCCCCAGCTGCTTTTCAGAGATTTATGAATGACATATTGAGGGAATATATAAATAAAATATGTGTCGTATATTTAGATGACATATTAATTTTTTCAACTTCATTAGGAGAGCACATAAACTCATTAAAAAAAAATTTTACAAGAGAATAAATTAAAAACACAGGAAATGCAGACATTGAGAGACTGCACTTAACCTTCTTGGAAAAACTAACAGGAATTGAGGACTCTAGTCTTTTAACAGAAATGAGGATACAAATTGTTATATGCAACTATAACGATAAGTACCACTCAACTATCAAATGTTCTCCAAGGGACGCCAAAGAAAACATTTGTCCATCCATATTACAAGATAGAATAAATACAGTAAAACAGAAAACAATAGCCAAACTAAATCAAAACAGAGAAGAATATATAGAAAACAGACAAACAGGACCAATTAAAAACTACAAAAGAGTACGGCATGAAGATTAACCATATTTCAAAATATTTCCCTTACAAAACGTCCATCCGACAAATATAAAAAGACCAATGAAATTGGGAAACATAGAAAATCCAAATGAGAATGATGACTATTAATTCAGTCTAAGGGCATTTAATGGAGATAATAACATTTAATTTTTTTTCTACATATATATACATGATTTTTTTTACCACAATGGGCAAGGGGTCTTTCTAGAATATACCCATGGTAAGAGATGTCTGTCGTAAGAGGCGACTAAAATCCAATTTAATTTTTCAAAACCTAAAACGGTTATACATTTTTATTTTTACAGAAACGATACAATAATATTCGCAATTCAGATACCAAGAACATTTTTTCAAACTAAGATTCAATTAATATCCCCAATGCCAAATAGAAATAAATTACAGATTATTGAAAAAGAAAAATTCGTTATAAAAATTGGCGAAAACTATTTTGATTATGTAGAAAATAAAGCATTTAAAAATCTAAAATTGAGTAAAAGCTGCATATTTTCAAATACTTGCGAATTTAAATATAATAACAAAACATCAATACAAGAAATAAGCGATGACACAATATTAATAAGAAATGCAAAAAAATTATGTAATAAAACAAAACTGCGATGACAGAAAAATTGTATTAAAAAATAACTATACAATCAAACTTGTAAATTGTAAAATGGAAATTTTAAGACAAGAATTTAAAAATAATAAAACAGAATATATTCATACAATTATATACTCTGCCGAAAAATTAAACCAAAGCTACACACCAAAATTAACATTCAATGATATTGCAATAAAAAATATAGAAAACATAAAAGAAATTGCAGAATTAAAATACCATAAAAATGTATCATATGGTATTAATATAACATTGATAATCATTGTAATGGTAGTAGTAGCAATCCTAGTAATAATATTAAAGAAAAAAAACAACAAAAATAAAAATTGTAAATACAAGAACTCAGGAGAGTTCAAACAGTAACGCTGGGGGAGTTGCGTCGTCAAACGACTCCACCACTTTCAAACTTGTCGATATACCAAAAAAGACAAGTATTTTCTAAATATTTTTCATTGCTCTGAAATGTAAGTTGAATCTTCAGATTCAACTACATACCTATATATTAACATGCATAAATACATAAATAAAGAAAAGTGCTTAAGCAAGTAGTCATCCTTTAAATTCCTTTAAAAATGAAATCCAGTGCCACTGTTATTATTTGATATGTTTATTTAAGATATGCCGGCTCGTTGATGCTGAGGAATGTCAAGTCAGCACAACGGCTCCAAGTAAATTTAGCAAATATGTAAGATTTTTATAAAGAATAAAATGATTAATAATAAACTGAACGGCAAGCCGCACAGTACGGAAAAAGTCAGTTTTTTTATTCAAACGGATTAATAAATTACATATAATATCGTAATTCGCGTGTCAAAGTTTCAAAGCGTCCGTCAATGCTCAGGACATTGGTCCGTTCAAAGTCGTGTTCAAATTCACAAAAATCGATTTTTTAAAGCAATTTTAAAAAAGGATCTCCTTAAGTTATATGCTTAATCCCAATGATTAGGATATCGTTCTGTCTGTTCTCCGAGCAAGTTAAATATGTATACTTCGCAATAAATTTGAGATAGCGGACGCTCCTTTAAAAATGTAATCAATTAAACTGAACTATTCATGGCACCGCAAAGTTTGGCCCCAATTTAAAGTGACAACTACCGAATCACAACCACACCTAGTTCCTTTACAAAAGTTTTTTGAATCCTATCAGATTATTTTACTATCAAATTGTAAACTCAAAGGTATAATATTATATTGAAACAAGTAAAGAAGGGATAAGGTCGGGCGCAACCGAACATTATATACTCTTGCAACTTACAAGAATCAAAGCCAGAGAAATACTTAATGGTGTAAAACGTCAACCTGAGAATCGAAATCCAATTATTATTACAATTATTATATATACATATACTATTCATAACTCTTTACTGACAGATACATGAGGTTTGTTAGAAAAACGAAAACCATGATATGGAGTAGTCTCAACCAGATTTAATATATTTTTTCCAATACCATATACGATTAACATGTCACTTACTGAAAAATTAATCATATAGAGTAGAGCCGGTTGTTCGAAAATCCTGATAATAGTTACATGGGGGCTAAGTCAAAATATTCGCTCAGATTCATCTATTTTAGGTACAATGATACACTGTTATGAGCAAAACACTCTAGATCATTTTCATTGATATAACTCACATATTGGCCGATATATGCGGCAGAAAGTCACCCGGAAGTTCGATTATTTTTATATTAGGTATAAGGGTGCTAAGTCCCGATTCAACCCACTTTTGACATACAGACATACCATTATAAAAGAAGAATTATCCTCAAATTTCATTTATATATCTCAGATGTTGACATATATTTCCGATCAAAAGTCAACTATAAGTACTAGGGTCCACATATTCAGTACCTAGGGGCTGGAACAGTTTTTGTTGGTTTTGAACAATTTTTGGTCATAAGGTGGCATTATTCGTGCAAAGTTGAATCCGGTTATATTAATTGCTACTTGACTTGTGTACTGGAAAGTGAAAGAATCAAGTGAAATTTAAAATTGTGCTATATGGAAAGCAGGCGTGGTTGAGTTCCGATTTCACTAATTTTCACAATGTGATTTATCGCGCTTTTAGTAGTTTTGAACAGTACCGTTACATGGAGAGTGAGCGTGGTTTTCATCCCATGTCATCTATTTTCACTCTATCGGAGTTCTTGTAGTATTCGTGCTAGGCGAATTTGGTTGTTGTAGCTTTAGTGATTTAGGAGATATATACAATAAACTTATTAAAGGGCATGGCCACGCCCATTTTCTCAAAATTTTTTGCTAACAGACTACTGCGATCCCCTTTGTTAAATTTTATATCTTAATTTAGTGCGATTACGCCCATTTACGAACTCTAATTTTTTTGTACTAAAGAACGCACATGGTTTTCATTGGGGGTGTTTATTTACGTGGCGGGTCCTAAACCCAGCGCACAACCCTAAGTAGGGGATATTTCGCCTTCTCACTTTAGCTCGCCTTCAAACGGATGTTCTTAGGCTACCCAGAGGATACTTGGTCAAAGACCGGAAGTCGTGAGCTGCTTGAGTCATATGTAAAAGAATCGTTTCTGGCCACTCCCAAGTGAATGGCGATCAGAGAACTTTCCTCCCTTGCGTGAACTTCTACACATGAGTCCATCCTCCGAAGTTCGAATAGCAATTGCCCGCCTGAAAAACAACAAAGCGGCAGGGGCCGATGGATTGCCGGCCGAGCTATTCAAACACGGCGGCGAAGAGCTGATAAGGTGCATGCATCAGCTTCTTTGCAAAATATGGTCGGACGAAAGTCCAATCCATAAAAAAGGAGACCCCACAATCTGCGCCAACTACCGTGGGATTAGCCTCCTCAACAGCGCATATAAGGTTCTGTCGAGCGTATTGTGTGAAAGATTAAAGCCCACCGTCAACAAGCTGATTGGACCTTATCAGTGTGGCTTTAGACCTGGCAAATCAACAACCGACCAGATATTCACCATGCGCCAAATCTTGGAAAAGACCCTTGAAAGGAGAATCGACACACACCACCTTTTCGTCGATTTCAAAGCTGCTTTCGACAGCATGAAAAGAAGCTGCTTTTATGCCGCGATGTCTGAATTTGGTATCCCTGCAAAACTAATACGGCTGTGTAAACTGACATTGAGCAGCACTGAAAGCTCCGTCAGGATAGGGAAGGATTTCTCCGAGCCGTTCGATACCAAACGAGGTTTCAGACAAGGCGACTCCTTATCGTGTGACTTCTTCAATCTGCTGCTGGAAAAAATTATTGGAGCTGCAGAACTTAATCGAGCAGGTACAATCTTTTACAAGAGTGTACAGCTGCTGGCGTATGCCGATGATATTGATATCATCGGCCACAACACCCGCGCCGTTAGTTCTGCTTTCTCCAGACTGAACAAGGAAGCAACGCAAATGGGTCTGGCAGTGATCGAGAGCAAGACGAAATATCTCCTCTCATCAAACAAACAGTCGTCGCATTCGCGACTTGGCTCCCACGTCACTGTTGACAGTCATAACTTTGATGTTGTAGATAATTTCGCCTATTTAGGAACCACCATTAACACCGCCAACAATGTCAGCCTAGAAATCCAACCCAGGATTACTCTTGCCAACAGGTGCTACTTCGGGCTGCGTAGGCAATTGAAAAGTAAAGTCCTCTCTCGACGAACAAAAGCCAAACTCTATAAGTCGCTCATAATTCTCGTCCTGGTATACGGTGTAGAGGCTTGGACAATGACAACAACCGATGAGTCGACCTTAAGAGTTTTCTAGAGAAAAGTTCTGCGAAAGATTTATGGTCCTTTGCGCGTTGGCCACGGCGAATATCGCATTCGGTGGAACGATGAGCTGTACGAGATATACGACGACATTGACATAGTTCAGCGAATTAAAAGACAGCGGCTACGCTGGCTAGGTCATGTTGTCCGGATGGATGAAAACACTCCAGCTCTGAATTTATTCGACGCATTACCCGCCGCGGGAAGCAGAGGAAGAGGAAGACCTCCACTCCGTTGGAAGGACCAAGTGGAGAAGGACCTGGCTTCGCTTGGAATATCCTATTAGCGCCACGTAGCGAAAAGAAGAAACGACTGGCGCGCTGTTGTTGACTCGGCTATAATCGCGTAAGCGGTGTCTACCCCAGTAAAGAAGAAGAAGAAAGAACGCACATACCAAAATTCGTCGTTATATCTAAATTTTTACTCAAGTTATATCAAGGACAGACAGACAGTCAACCGGATTTCAACTTTTCTCGTTACTCTAATCACCACTGGATGTACTTATCAAAACGCATTTCCCTGGGAGTCAGCAAACCCCTATAATGAGGGTTCAACCAGAACCACCGGCTAACACAGCTGGATAGCGAGGCCAGATAGTAGACAAAAGTAAAATAAAATACGCCATAAATAGTTTCTCACCATTTAAAGCGGCAGGTCCAGACGGGATTATGCTCAAAATGCTGCAAAAGCTGGAAGAACCAGTAGCTCAAAGGCTTGAAAATATATACAAAGCGAGCATTTAAGAAGTTGGAAAAGAATTAAAGTGGTGCTCCTACCCAAACTAGGCAGAAGAACACACGATAATGTTAAGGAGATTAGATCTATAAGCCTCATATCCTTTATGCTGAAGGTATTGAAAGGCTAATGGACTTACATATAAGAACAACCATGGCGGATACGTTCTCGAAGTCCCAACATGCATACGTAAGGGCCGATCAACCGAAACTGTCCTTCACGATGTGATAAGTGTAATTGAAATTCACTACATACAAACAATACACCATGGCTGCATTTCTTGATATAAAAGTTAGCCTTTAATAATATAGAAGTATGCGCGATCATCAATTCTCTAACACATGGCGGCGTAGACGACACGGTGTGTAGATGGAGACAACCGAAGCTTAAGAATAGGAAGATTATAGCATCAAACGGCCCTGCAACACAAAGAAGTTGTGTGAGTAGAGGGGCCCTTCAAGGAGAGGTCCTGTTTCCACTTCTATGGGTTAAAGCGCTGAACGAAATACTACTTCAACTGAACTGTGGATAAGGTGAAAGCAGTAGCATACCAAATATGTAGACGATATACATAGTGTTGTTGGTATCAGACAATGTTTCCTTCAAGAGTCAGTGAAATTATAAAAATAACACTACGTAGGTTAAACCTATTGGCTAACAACAATAGATTAGGTGTTAACGGTAATAAAACAGAACTGATGCTAAAACCATAATTCCCCAGTTTCAACTTCCCGTACTAAACGGTAAAACACTCTCTCCCATAGCTAATTCAAGAGTCAGTGAAATTATAAAAATAACACTACGTAGGTTAAACCTATTGGCTAACAACAATAGATTAGGTGTTAACGGTAATAAAACAGAACTGATGCTAAAACCATAATTCCCCAGTTTCAACTTCCCGTACTAAACGGTAAAACACTCTCTCCCATAGCTAAATATGTGGATATAGAGTATGGCACCAAACTGTCCTGGAAAATAAATATAGATAAAAGATTAAATAAAGCATGTATGACCTACTAAGTATACTTGCAAGAGAATCGTCAGCAAGAGTTGGGGCCTTAAACCTACTATAATACATATGAAGCATTGGTATGGTGGCCAGTGCTAAGGAAACAATACAACATCAGGAAATTAAATGGATTACAAAGAGCGGCATGTGCAGGTGTTACTGGTGAAATCAAGTCATGTTCGATTGACGCGCTCAGTGTGTTCCTGCAGCAACTACCCATAGACATCTTCATTCACAAAATAGCAGCACGTTCTGCAATGAGAATAAAAGAATTGGGTGGTTGGAATCAGCAGAACCATGGACATAGTGATATCCTAAACTAGCTCAACGTTAATAAATCTCCTAACGCTGGATTTCAATAGACACTTCCAGGTGAGGATACCATCTCAGTCTATACCGACGGGTCCAAAATGGACGCATAGTAGGCATGGGAGAATTTTCCGATGATCCGGTCATTTTTCTCTCAATCCGTCTACCGAAATCGGTTAGCATCTTTCACCAGGCGTAGAAAGGATAAGATAAAGAATAAACGATTTATTAAATAGGTCTAAGAAAATTATCTACGGAGTAACAGCTACCACAACAGGGTATGCCCCACAACAACATCTGCCTAGGTTGCGAAATAGCAGGGAACAAAGAAACAATTTTCCACTTTCTCTGTGAATGCCCAACCCTATCACAGATCCGATACAGAACACGTGGAATCCATCAAGCACCAAACTTGAGTGGATGTCTACAAAAAGCATATCGGACATAAGTAGCTTCATCGAAACCTCAGAATGGTTTGAAAGAGAAGATGAAACGTGATAGCAATAACAACAAGAAAAAACATTAACTTCGGCTGCACCGAAGCTAATATACACTTCACAGGTGCATTTCTTTTAGTAACTATGTGTTCAGTTTATATGGAAGCTGTATGCTATAGTAATCTGATCCGAACAATTTTTTCGGAGATTACATTGTTGCCTTAGAAAGTAATCTATACCAAATTTTGTGAATATCTTGTCAAATGCAAAAGTTTTCCATACAAGAGCTTTTTTCCGATCGTTCAGTTTGTATGGCAGCTATATGCTATAGTGAGCCGATTTCAACAATTTCTTCGGAGATTACATTGTTAACTTAAAAAATAATCTATACCAAATTTTGTGAATATATCTTGTCAAATGCAAAAGTTTTCCACACAAGAACTTTTTGCCGATCGTTCAGTTTGTATGGCAGCTATATGCTATAATTAACCGATCTGAACAATTTCTTCGGAGATTACATTGTTGTCTTAAAAAATAATCTATACCAAATTTCGTGAATATATCTTGTCAAATGCAAAAGTTTTCCTTACAAGAACTTGATTCCGATCGTTCAGTTTGTATGGCAGCTATATGTTATAGTGGTCCGATATCGACAGTTCCGACAAATGTGCTCATGTGCTTCTTGAAGAGAAAATGATATTGGCAAAATTTCAAAACGATATCTTAAAAACTGAGGGACTAGTTCGTATATATACAGACAGACGGACAGACGGACGGACATGGTTAAATCGACTCAGTTCAGGGGCTGCACTCCTACCTAATCATTTACATATGTATATATACTGTATAATAGACAACCCTCAATCACTTGCTTGAGCCTGTCTAGTTTTTAATTAGATTTAAGATTTCATATCTTAATATTAGGCTTTAAGAAAAAGCAGATCCAATAAATAAAATAATTTTGAAAAAAAAAAAATATATATATATATTAGGGTGTGTCATTCTGAGGCAACCTTTTTTCGAAAACTTTCGAAAATGTGAAAAAAGTCACCAAAAGATGAGCTCTTAATATTAATATTAAGAGGTGCTTGTTTCAAATTTTCTATTTTCCATTTAAATAACATGGAAAAAATCATGGTTATTGTGCGGAGGTTATTATATGTGCACGAGTTTTAGTTTTGTCCGAGCGGAGGAAAAAGTAAAAATGCCGACGATGTTACTTCTGTACACAATATATTGTATTCTCTTTCTTTTTCAAATTATGTTCCGCTTATATAACTACTAAAGTGATTACAATTTTCTTAATCTATTTCTTGGTTTCTTTTATTTTCTTATGAAATACAATATTTGTTAAATGTAATCTTATTTTCTATTGAATGCAAACAAACATGATTGTGTGGTTTACCCAATAATGTCTGGGTTATCATTACAGTCAAATAAAAGGACCAAAACATGTTTGTATGCATTTGCATTATGTTCTTTATCTCTACTTGTTATCTTATTTTTTGTAATGTTTACTTGTTTTTCTTTAATCTTTTATTTTGTCCAATTTGCAGTATTTTATTTTGTCCAATTTACAGTATTTTGTTGTGTGGTGTCTGGTTGGGATGATAGTGTACACATAACTCCTCCCTCCCTTAATGGAAAACTCTCCTGAGTTTGAATAGTATTGTTTTCCTTTTTTTTAATTTTACAAGATATTAAAATTATTATTATAATCACAATAAAACTTAAAATTGATTCTAATATGAGAGATATTTTTGTGATATTTTAATTCATTAATTTCTTTTAAATTTTCTTCGTTTTTAAATACAAGGTCGTTAATTGTAATTTTGTTAGTGAAATTGTGAGTAACATAGTTTGGATAATAAAATCTTTGATTGTATGATATTTTAGTATTTGAGAATGTTTGGTATAGGATCTTAATTGTGCAGTTATTATAATGAATCAATGTAGTGTTTTTCAACTTAATTTTCCAGTTCTGGTTTAGTTCTATGCCATTTGCATTTTTTATTAAAATAGTTTCTTCATCAATTCAAAAAATTTCTGTAATGCTATTTTTGATAAGTTCACAATTTAATAAGTAGATGCAATGTTTAGAAATTTGTAGTTCATTGAGTGTTTTAGCTTCTTCGAATTTATGAGTGATATTTTTGTATTCAAAAATATTTTCAATTTCTGCTGTTTTTCTTTGCCTGCTGTATTTGGTATAGGAATAATAGTTTTTAATTGTACCGATTGAAATTCTTTTGGGATTTTGACCACGAACATTAACAAATTTTCTTTATATTCCACGGCGCATAATTTTATATATTGAAGTTTGTTGAGGTCTATGTTATAATTATAAATTTCTTCATTTGTTAAAATGCTTGGGTGAAAAATACCACTTTTTGCTGAAATAATGTTTTCCTGAATCTGGTTTACTGCGTCTTTGAGAATGTTTACCTTTATTGTTTGTTCATGAAGAATCAATATTTTGTCTGTTCTCTCTTGATACATTAAAGAATTCTTTCTTTCGTCTTCAATAATTTGTTTTAATTTTGTGAACGTGTTTAAAAAGAAATTAATAATTTTTATTTGGTGGTTGAGAGCTGTAATTGAATTATGTAAATTTTCATCTACTTTCTTAAGGTGATTTTCAATATCTATTCTATCTCCATCATTCATCGTTCCAAATAGAAATTTATGTACAGAACCTATACGGTTAATTAAACCTCTCTTTTTTCTACTTACTTCTTTTCTTGGGATTAATGTTTTTATTTTACCTCTCAAGATTTCAATTTCATTAGATAGGGTGTAGTAATGTAGATGTGAATATGTTTGCGAGATTTTTGTTATATTATTTAATATGTAAAGAATTTCACGAGGGTCAATTATGTGAATTACGAGGTCAGATGATGTAACAATCTGTTTAGTTTTGATGATAATTTCTGCGTATCCATTGTCGGTATGTATTTGATGTACTTCCAGTTTGGCTGGACGTTTAATATTTATCGGGTGAATATTATCTAATGGCAATTTTCTATACCTTGGTTCGTATTTTTGCCGAACCGCTTTATAATTTTTTACGTAACCTTCTTTTTGAGTGTTAATAAACTCTTCTCTATTTCTATTTAGTTTTCCTATGCATTTTTCTTTAGTCTTCTGAATAGTGTCTTTAATCAAATTTTTATAAGTTTTTCCATTCATAACCTCAAGAGGTGTGGTTTTAATTGTAGAATGATAAGATTTGTTATACCATTCTATGCTTTGAAATACTTTTTCCGCTGTCGAAAGGCTTGGTTTTTCAATTTCTAGGACTCTAATTCTTTCGGAGAGAGTATTATGAAATCTTTCGATATCTAAATTCCCAGTATGACTGTTTGGTTTTGTAAAATGAACTTCTATTTTTTCTTTCCTAAAAAAATATTTTATGTTAATTGAGTTGAATTCATTATCTAATATTAACTTTCTGGGTCTTCCTTTGTTAGAAAAGAATAATCTAAACTTTTCTATGATAGTTATACTGTTTCTATCTTCTAGCTGAAATGCCATAGCAAATTTCGCAAATTTGTCTATAAAAGTAAGGAAGTAACATTTTTTATTTTTGTATATATCTGCGTGAACTATTTCATTTATATCTAGTGGTGTTTTCGTTAATTGAAATTTTGGTTTTAAGGGTTTTCTATCATATTTTGCTCTATTGCAAACATCGCAATTATTTATATATTTTTGAATCAAAACTTTCAAATTTTTCCAGTATATTAGTTTTTTCAATTTTTCATAATTTTCATTAATACCTGAATGGCCTGTTTCATTTTTATGATATTAAGCAATTTGTTTATAAACTTGTTCTTCATTTTTCATATCTTTAGCATGGAATTCACATCTAAAAAACTTTACCTGTCTATTAAATATTTGAATAAGCTTTTGCTGAACTATATTGTACTGATTATCGGTTAAATAAGAAAAAATACCTACTTTTCCACTATTTATGTGCCTACGACAAAGATATATGAAATTATTATTTTTAATATCTTCTGCGCTAATAAAAATTTTCTTCGTGTTGCCTAGTTCTTCAGATTCCATAATTTTCTTTTTTGTTAAAATGATCTGTGTATTGAAGCGATTTACAATAGTATGTAAAATGGAAAAATGATCATTTAGTTCCTTCTCTTGAGAGTGGATTGTAGCATTTGTGCTTATATTCTCTTCTTCCGATGAATGAATCTCGCCTGTGTTACTATCTATTCTTCTTAGAAAGTCGGCTACGTTATTTTCCTTTCACGTAATTTATATTAATATTGTACATATTCACCTAGTTTAATTAACCATCTTTGCAATCTTGGGTTAATGTCTTTTCCCTTGTTTTTTATTTGGAGCCAGTTAATTGATTGGTGATCGGTTAAGAGATCAAATGCTCTGCCGTAAATGTATGGTCTATAATATGTCACTGCCCAGACAATAGCTAGTAGTTCTTTTTCTGTAGTGGAATAACTTCTTTCGTGTTTGTTAAGTGTTCGGCTAGCATAGCTTATAGGATGACTGTCCTGGGTTAATACTGCGCCAATTGCAAAGTCACTTGCATCAGATGAAATGCCAAATTTTTTGTTAAAGTCTGGATATTTCAATATTGGTGGGCTTACTAATAGATTTTTAAGTTTTTTAAAGGATGATATGTACTGAGGATCGCGAGTGTTTATTTTAATATCCGTTTTTAAATATTTTATTAAACCATGTGCTACTTTAGCGTAATCTCTTACAAATTTTCTATAATAACCTGTTATACCTATGAATGATTTAATTTGCTTTGATGTAGTAGGCAACTTTAGTTTTTGAATGTTTTCGATTTTGCTTAAATTTGGTTGTATCCTTTCAGTTGTTAAAGTGTGACCTAGAAATTCAGTTGTTTTCGCGAAAAATTTGCATTTATCTGCCTGAATCTTTAAATTGTGTTTTCTTAATGCTGAAAATATTTTGTTGATATTTAGGGTATGTTCTTCAATACTTGAACTAAAAATTAAGATGTCGTCTAAATAAACTACACATATCTTGTTGATATATTCCCTAAGAACTGAATTCATTAAACGTTGGAAAGTTGCTGGTGCATTCTTTAGTCCGAAAGGCATTCTTATAAATTCAAAGTGTCCTTGGGGTGTAGAGAAAGATGTTTTTGGTTTATCTTCTTATTTTATTAATTATTATTAATTATTTTAAGCCTTTTGCAAGATCTAATGTTGTAAAATACTGAGTTCAAGTTTGCTGAGTATTGTTTCTATATGGGATGTTGGAAATTTGTCATCTATAGTGACTTCGTTTAGCTTCCTGTAGTCAATAACTATTCTCCATTTTTTTTTCATTGAATTGTCTTGCTTTTTCGGTACAATCCAAAGAGGCGAGTTGTACGGGGAATTACTTTCTTTAATTATACCTTGGCGCAACATCTCGTTCATCTGTCTACTAATTTCTTCTTCATGAATTTGGGGATATCTATAAATTTTATTATAAGTTGGTCTACTTGTTTTTGTAACAATTTCATGCTGAATTTCATGAGTATGAGAAAGGTTTTTACCTTCTTGGAAAAATAAATCGCGATTTGCTTTTAGAATGTATTCTAATTTTTTGCTTTGCTTCTTCATTCATGTCACTATTTGAATATCTAGCAAATTCTCTTTACATTCTGTAAATATATTAATATCTTCGTAATTGTAAGGGCATGAGTTTATAAATTTAATTTTGTTGCCGTTTATTTCTACATACTCCTTTTCTAAATTAATTATTGCTTTAATAGGTTTTAAAATATTCTGTCCTATTATAGCATCAAAGTTATTATTTTTTATGTTGGTTAGTTTCCAATCTATATAACTTTTTTCATTGAATTCGTTTGGGGTTGGGGTGACTAACTCTTTATTTAGGGAAAAATTTTCCTTAATGGTGCTAAAGTGTATTGGTTTATCAAGCTCAATGCATTCATAATCTTTTAACACATTATATTTCAATAATGATGTTGTAGACCCTGTGTCAATAAGACATTTAATTTTTGAATTTTTTATGGTCACTTCTATTATCGATAACGATTGTTTTGGGCTGGCAACCGAAAATTTGCTTGTTCTTGAACGTGATCTATTTCCATCGGTTCGGGGGGGTTTTGTCTCCTTTGGACTGAATTATATCTTCCAGATTGTTGAGAATTATTTTGCCTATTTTGTCCAAAGCTAAATTGCTCGGAATTATTTTGCCTACTTTGTCCAAAGTTAAATTGTTGATAATTGTCATTTTGGTTAGAATTGTTACGAAATTATCTCTGCTGATTTTGGCCAAATTGAAAATTATTGGAATTTTGCATATACTGTTTATTATTGAAATTGCCAAAATTGTGAACCAAAGAATTTCTATTTGAAAAATTTCTGTAAATATTTCTTTGATAATTGTGTTGCCTTTTATCAAATTGTATTAGCAAACCTGTCTCTTAAAGAAAGCTAAAAGCCTCTCTAATGGTGCTTATATTTCTACTAATCACTACACTGCTTAAGTTGGGGTGTATCCCATTTAAAAATGGTTTTAGAATTAAGCTTTCGTTGTTAATTGGAGAAAATTCTATAGGCTTTATCCTATCGAATTCATGTTTTAAACTTAGTTTATCTAAAATATCTTTTAAATTTTGAAAATATTGACTTACGTTTCGTAGTACAATCGTCTGATTGTAAAGGGTATGGTACGACTTCTTTACTCCAAAATTCTTTATGAGTTCTTCTCTCATTTGCTGCCATGTTTTTCTCATTTGCGATCCTGTCATCTGAAGTGGTTGCTGCTCGCCTGGATTCATTGCTGATGTATCCTCTTTTAATACAACTGAACTTGTTGTTGTTGCTTTGTATGGTGCACTTCGCTCTCTCTGCGTCTTCTGTGTGTGGGGCTATTCTTCGCCTTCACAAATTGTAATCCTCGGAGTCGCTCTCCGACGTTCCAGATAACTTGTGTAGAAACTTAAGTTTCTTAAACTTGGCTATCTGTGCCGACCGACTTATATATTTATATATATATAAGAGATCTTTAAAATGGGAGCTAATCTTAAAATTTGCTTCCCGTTGCTAAAGCTTACGAAACTAAAAAACTTCAGTTTTTAGTATCGCTCAACTTTGCAGTTTGTTTTTACCGACTGCGCCAGTTTTAGTTTTGTCCGAGCGGAGGAAAAAATAAAAATGCCGACGATGTTACTTCCGTACATTATATTTTATTCTCTTTCTTTTTCAAATTATGTTCTGCTTATATAACTACTAAAGTGATTACAATTTTCTTAATCTATTTCTTTGTTTTTTTTTATTTTCTTATGAAATACAATATTTGTTAAATGTAATCTTATTTTCTAGTGAATGCAAACAAACATGATTGTGTGGTTTACCCGATAATGTCTGGGTTATCATTACAGTCAAACAAAAGGACCAAAACATGTTTGTATGCATTTGCATTATGTTCTTTATCTCTACTTGTTATCTTATTTTTTGTAATGTTTACTTGTTTTTCTTTAATCTTTTATTTTGTCCAATTTACAGTATTTTGTTGTGTGGTGTCTGGTTGGGACACATAACTCACGCGAATGGTGCCAGTAGGAGAAAAGATAAATATTAAAATAAATATTATCTAAGACATAAATTATTTTTTTTTTATTCCTTCATTGAAATTTTTTTCATTTTCTGATTGGAAATAATTTTTAAGTCATAAAGAAGTCATCAGTATTAGTCTAATAGAATAAAAGTCAAAATTTTGTATATTTCGATTTTTAAGTTTGAATATCTTTAGTTGAGTTCACTTTCCTTTCACTTTTTCATAAATGTATCAGATACTTTTTGTAGAGCGTTCAATTTCCTGTAGGAATCAGGTTTCAGCTCATTATTACAATGTTTCATTGTAAAACTACAAAATAAGAAAAAACTGTGGAACGAGCCACAATATATTATAATATTATATTTCAACGTTTAATACAACATGGCAACATCATGTCAGCAAGTCAGCTACGCCTGGCTTACAAGCAACGCTGAAACAAATACAGCACAAAACGAAACAAGGATTAAATATTTAACCGTTAGGCTTGAGGACGCCCGCGGTTATTACTATATAGAACTACACATCACACGAGCAACTCTCTTCTCCTGCTGGCAGCCATCGCGTGCATATATAATAACTCCGCACAATAACCACCACAAAAAAAAAAAAAATGAGTGACTTTTTTCACATCTTCGAAAGTTTTTAGCCTGTTTTTCAGTTGAAAAAAAGGTTGCCTCAGAATGACACACCCTAATATATATCTAACCCTATATCTATCTCGATTAGTTTTAGGATATGTACAACCGTTAGCAAAACTATAATACTCTGTAGCAACTGGTTTCAAGAGTATAATAAGCCTTAGCTTCTATATGTATCGGTTGAATTTATACCGAATAGATCGGTTCCCAATTAGGCCAAACAATTTTGGTTCAACTGAATTTTTGTAGAAATTTCGAAATATTTCATCAGTGTTAGGCATTATGGGATTATTAATTTATGGTTGCCCTTGAATCCTTGAATCTTTCTTAGGAAATACAAAACAATCTTTTCAGCAAAAGTTTAAAAGTGTAATATTACAGTGAAGATCGTATGCATTTATTTTACAAAATTTGTTCAAAAGTTTTATTTTATAATACACTAGTTATAGTTATTTTAAATGAAAACTCTATTTACATTACAGAGGCACTAAATATTGAGAATACATATGTATGTATGACAGTTAAGAAATAGTCTAATTCTTAAAATAAATTATTTATAAAAGTGGCTGAACTAAATTCAACGGTCTACTTAAGCTTTAAGCTCAATGTTTAGTCCTTATTGCAAATTTAAACGATATATTTAAAAATGATTTAGACTTTTTAGTGCTTTTATTATTTCATATATGTATGGGCATATACATAAATGGCATATTTTTTCTTTCTTGTGTTAAAGTATCGTAAACAAATTTGGGTTTTTTCTAAAAGTTTACTCGTCCTATTCTATAATAGCACAAATTGAAGTCGCAATTCTTTGCTAAAAAAAATAATGAGCAAAATAGGAAAACTGTGGTGTAATGAGATGGACACCTAAATAGTACAACCTAGACAATTTAGTTCAAATTTCATTAACTTTGCTACATACATACAATATGTTTATCTATATATATAAAAATTAAACCCGTTTTCCGTGGTCAAGGCATCACGGGTGAATGGCTGAACCAATTTCACTAATTTTTTTTTTGTTGTATTTGCTAATATTAGGAGAAGTTTCTTATGTAAGAAAAAATTACGAAAGTTGCCGGAAAACCCTTAAAAACAGCCCTTTTCTTATTCCCATACAAACGTTTTATTTTATACTTATGTATGTACATATGTATAATTAAAATGAATGTTTATTTGTTAGTAACGCTAAGGCTCGAGAACGGCTGAACCAATCTTCATGACATTTTCAGAAGTTGTTCGTTGTGGATCTGGAAAGGTTTAGAAATAAACAAACCTTATACTTTTCATGAGAAAAAGTCGAAAAATTGGAAATTTCCAAAAAGTAACTTTTTTCCATACAATTTTTTTCTTTTGTTTTTCAATATTTTGATTTGTAAATTATTTGAATCGTTCAATTTCGGTTGCTTGCTTTTTTATTCCGGCTATTTAAAAGATAAATTATTGAAATTGCATTTGAAATGATAATCAAGAGGACACAAGGATAGTCGCTAGAAGAGTGTGGCATAAATCTGAAAATGCATTTTTCACACGGCCAGATATACGTGGCGTGTTCACGAGGTCGAAACCCATCTTCTCTGTACATTTACGCACCAGAAAAGAAACAAAAAAAATTTTGTTTATCAAGCTGCGCTACATTAATTACCAGAGATAAAGAGATACTCAACTCATCCCTCATTGGAAGTGAGAGTGCGATTGCTAAACGTCAAAACCTCCTGAACTCGATCAGCTGTCAAAGTTAAGGAGGTTTGAAGATTAAAAAATTTGTGAAATTTAAATATATTTGATTAAACGTTTTGTAATGTGAAGCATCATAGTATTAGTTTTCAGTGGAAAATGATTAAAAACATTTATTGATTAAGAGCTAACAAGCTCGAAAGTTTAATAAATATGTTTAAATAGTTTCACCATACATTAAACGACCTCTATATAATAATTTTTAATTGTAATAAATGTTGGGTGTTTTAATTTAAATTCCGAAAAAATATTATTTATTTCCGATCTGGCTATAGGAAAATGTTATAATAACACTAATTTTGAGGCGCTCTCATAGTACGACAACTGGAAAAACAGTTGGCATAAATTATATCTGGAGGGAATTACTTTGAAAGCGACAATAAAAAAATCCAAGTAATGTGGATCCCTGGCCATGCTGGTATTACAGGCAACCACTTTGCAGACCTCGCTGCAAAAAATGTAGCCAGGACTCCTGCCTTAACATCCTATGTCTCATCCAAGCAAGACATTTCTAACCTTATTAAGCAAAAAAGGCATCAAAAAAACGCAAGCGAATGGAAAACATTTAAACATCACTACGCGGTCATAAACCCAGCCAGAAATCGAATAATCTACTCGTCAACAGTTCCAACTAGCGCAATGAAGACATATACTCGATTAAGGATTGGACACACCACCATAACACACGCCCACTTACTATCGGGTAAAAGCCCATCCATTTGCCCCCTTTGCGAGGACACCGCTTCTATCAAACACTTACTCACACTCTGTCCGATGCTCCACTCAACAGCCCACAACTCTGGCAACATTGATCTCATAAAACTACTAAGTGAACCTTCAGAAAAAAACGTTATGATTGTATATAGATTCTTAAAAACCAACGATTTGTTAAAATATATTTAAGCAACTTACATCTTTACTAACCCTTAGCAAATAGAATTTTTACCTAGTTATAATTACAAGGCGGCTGAAGGCCTCGTAGCCAGTGCTGCGTTTATGTATTTATATAATAAAACTCTTTTTGTTATATGAATTATTATAAAATAAAAAAAAAAATAAAAAAATATTGAAGAATAATTAAATATTTTGCGTTTCATTTACAATTTCCGGGTATTTTTTTGTAACAAAGACAAAGCTTTAGCCTGATTTAACCCTCTCTTGACAAGTCTTCAAGATATTTTTAAGCCCAATGATTGATTAATATCGGCTGCTACCTGCCGCGATGATTTAAATTTTTGACCATTCTGACTATAGCAACATCCATACTCTCAACCGTTTTGCGTGGCATTGGCTTCATAATGTTGCCTGTGACCAACAGATAAGCATTCGCCACACATGACTTAATTGCCATTTTTCATACAATTGCCAAATTATGCGTGATTTTTTTATTGTCGTATATTTTCCACATCCCTTTTCAATATTTCTACCACTGCTAATTCTGCAAAATAATCTATGACATTTACTATATGTGTCCATTCAAAATTAGTATTGACTACACATCACTGATAACGGAAAATAAAAATCAAAATATTACGATACATTTGGTCACCAAAAGCACCAAATTAAATGCAAATTTTTTACATTCATCCCACTTTCTCAAAATTTTTTCCCAATAGGTGCCCCTTCCTACTGCGATCTCCTGTGCTAAACTAGAGTTTTACATCTTAATTTAGTGCTTAGTTATGGCACTTTATATGTTTTCGGTTAATGGCGAATTGTGGGCGTGACAGTGGTTAGATTAAGCCCATCTACAAATCAACGACATATCTCAATTTTTACTTAAGCTACAGCTTGCATGGACGGACGGACGGACAGACAGACAGTCAACCGGATTTCAACTTTTCTCAATTAGTTTTAGGTGATATGTACAACCGTTAGGGGAATAATACAATAATAATACACCCAACTCCTTTTTTACACGGTTTCTTTTTACACGAATTTGAATTTACACGGTTGAGAAAAAATTTTTTGTGCTTGTTATCGAGTAGCGACGAATAATTATGAAGCTATGTAAATATTTTTTCCTTTATTTTTATTCTAATTTTTCTGTTCTTAGTTCTGGATTAACAGATTTCTTTTGTTTTTTGCTTAATCTATTTACCAATTTTTCACCTGTATGAATTATGTATTTTAAGTTTTAATGCTATAAAATGCCATATGAACATACAATTTGTTTGCATATCTGAAATTTTATAGTTTTCAACATTTTTACACGGTTTTTCGAAGTAAATATTGTTCTTTATATCATCTTCCACGGTTTTCAAATAACATGGAACGTATCCCCCACTTTACTATAGGAAACACCTCTTTTTTTACACGGATTGCTGCGGAACGTAAGTATCTGCCGTACATAAAAAGAGTTGGGTGTACTTTGTAGCAACTGGTTGCAAGTATTTTACAGTGGAACCTTTATTTATATCAATGTTGGTTGCACAGGTCGAACCCACAATTAAATGCCATACATCCAAATCGGTGTTATTATTGCATTGTATGTTTGTTGTGTAGGCTAAGTTTAGAGTTTTGTAAAAAGTCAATTTAAATATGCTGCTCTGAGCTTCATGCAAGTTATTTTATTCACTAAGTGTTTTCGCCACATGAGCCTTCGGCCAAGGTGAATTTCAAAATAAGTTACTTCATTCGACGTATTAGGACATTGTTTGATTTAATTGTCTACACGTCTCTGGTCTTAGCGAGAATGTAATATGTTTACAGTTTTGCTCATTAATATTTATACGCCAGTTGGCTAGCCATTCTTCGACAAAAGTTAAGTGCTGCTCTAATACTCTTGATGCTTTCATGGTCATTTGTTACGGCTTACTAGAGCTGTGTCATCCTCGAAAGTGGATGTCAATGCGTTAATAGCTGTTGGAATGTATGCTGTATGTAGTATGTAGTTCTGCTGATATGAAGTCTGCTACTTTATACAATTCGTAAGGTAAAACGTTTTTGATGCCAGACCTTATCGAAAGCCTCAGCTACATCTACAAAAATAGCAGGTAACGTATTCTCTGTGCTCGAATGCTTTCCTTATGTCGTTGGTAATTGGAAAGCATGATTGGACTTCATAAGTGTGGCTTTAGACCTGGCAAATCAACAACCGACCAGATATTCACCATGCGCCAAATCTTGGAAAAGACCCGTGAAAGGAAAATCGACACACACCACCTCTTTGTCGATTTCAAAGCTGCTTTCGAAAAGGAGCTGCCTCTATGCCGCGATCCCCGCAAAACAAATACGGCTGTGTAAACTGATGTTGAGCAACACCCAAAGCTCCGTCAGGATCGGGAAGGACCTCTCCGAGCCGTTCGATATCAAACGAGGTTTCAGACAAGGCGATTCCCTATCGTGCATCTTTTTCAACCTGCTTCTGGAGAAAATAGTTCGAGCTGCAGAACTAAATAGAGAAGGTACCATCCTCTATAAGAGTGTACAACTGCTGGCGTATGCCGATGATATTGATATCATCGGCCTCAACACCCGCGCCGTTAGTTCTGCTTTCTCCAGACTGGACAAGGAAGCAAAACAAATGGGTCTGGCAGTGAACGAGGGCAAGACGAAATATCTCCTGTCATCAAACAAACAGTCGTCGCACTTGCGACTTGGCTCTCACGTCACTGTTGACAGTCATAACTTTGAAGTTGTAGATAATTTCGTCTATTTAGGAACCAGTATTAACACCACCAACAATCTCAGCCTGAAAATCCAACGCAGGATTACTCTTGCCAACAGGTGCTACTTTGGACTGAGTAGGCAATTGAAAAGCAAAGTCCTCTCTCAACGAACAAAAACCAAACCCTATAAGTCGCTCATAATTCCCGTCCTGGTATACGGTGCAGAGGCTTGGACAATGACAACAACCGATGAGTCGACCTTAAGAGTTTTCGAAAGAAAGGTTCTGCGAAAGATTTACGGTCCTTTGTGCATTGGCCACGGCGAATATCGCATTCGATGGAACGATGAGCTGTACGAGATGTACGACGACATTGACATAGTTCAGCGAATTAAAAGACAGCGGCTACGCTGGCTAGGTCATGTTGCCCGGATGGACGAAAACACTCCAGCTCTGAAAGTATTCGACGCTGTACCCGCCGGGGGAAGCAGAGGAAGAGGAAGACCTCCACTCCGTTGGAAGGACCAAGTGGAGAAGGACCTGGCTTCGCTTGGGATATCAAATTGGCGCCACGTAGCGAGAAGAAGAAACGACTGGCACGCTGTTGTTGACTCGGCTATAATCGCGTAAGCGGTGCCAACGCCAATTAAGAAGAAGAAGAAAGCTGAAGTGTAAGCATCAGCTTAATTGAATCCAGAACAAAGAGTTAATTACAATATTAGCTGTTACAGCATATTCTTCTACAGCATATCACTTCTTAAACAATCAAAACGTTAATTAAGATTTTTAATTAATGAGACAGTGTAATTGCAAAGTGCAAAAATTCAATTTTATTTACAGTTACGGTAAGGTTGTTATGCGGAGGCTGTCTTAACTTACATTTATTAGCTGTCATAAGCGATCTATCTATTTTTTGACTACAACTAAATCTATTACGTCTGTTATTTTTTATCTGTCACTGGGCCAGTATGTCGGTTTACCAGGCGATATTATATCCAGGTTATTATTCTTATTCATAATATTGTAGTACACACTAATTTTAATAAACATCGCTCGAAACTAAACGATGGTAGCAGCATTTACTTATCACAAAACCAAATTTCTTCACACGACAAATAGGGTTTAGTTGACTTACTTTCGTCTATTAATAAACAATAATATTTCCTTCGTACCATTAAAGAAAAAAATATTTGAGTGAATATTTCCAAAAATTTGAGCATGTGTTTCATATTGAGGTGCACACACACAAATTTTGAGCCAGTGAAAAATATTTTAAAGCACACACGAGTGTATCAATAAAAATTTCTTTAAAACTCATGTGTGCAAATTCGAACCCTCCAATATACATATATTATAGAGAACGTATACCATATACTTATGTATGTAGGAGTTCTTATTCATGACATTTTATTTTTACGATCTAATCGCACTAAATAATTTATCATAAATGTATAAAAAATTGATGAGATATACTTTAAGTATACATAAAAATATCCTAATATTGTTTATAATTAAGATTAAGGAGCACTTACTCGTTCATTGTAGATTTCAAGAAAAGATGCTTTCAATACATAATTTACGTCCTTTCGATTTTTAATCAACTGGAAGAGGTATAAAAACGACCGGAAGATAAGACCGTGTCGGGGATCGTTTAGATTTGGTTTGCCGTGAAACTGTAACAACAACAAACACCTTAATTATGATTCTTCTTTATACGAATATTAACACATGTTTCAAATAAAAAAGGCAACTAATATACTTATTCACGAGTGCAACATGTTATAACAACTATAAAAATCACTTTTTGTTAAAAAGTGAAGAGAAGTGATTCAAAAAGGCTCAATATTTCAAAAAGAATCTCTGCTGCACTAAAAGTTATGTCATTTATTGTAATTATATGCTAATTAATCTAAATAAATTGAAAAAATGAATATTTTTGCATGCAATGGAAACAACTGTTATGAAATTTTACTATTAGGCATTAGACCAGCAAATTAAGCTATTAGGTTATTTTGTATGGAAGGCTTAACCAATATAATTATGTTGGGTTGTCATAAGCTATCATACTTAGCTTGTATATTGAACTAGGGGCATTGCCAGTTTATCGCTTTTTTCATTTAAAATAGCTATAATTTCTCCAAAAAGAAGTAGTTGGCAATAACGATAAAGTCCATTTTGACAGATGAAAATGTAAATAAACCAAAAAAACAAAATTTTATGTTTTGTTTAAGTTAAAACTAATACAAATACCTCATACAAATAATTATATGTGCATTTTTGATTTTGTTTATATTTTTTGTTCACTGGTATTTTTTGAATTTTGGTGAATGCAGAATTAACGGCTGATATGTTACCGTTAATATGCAACAAAAATTGTTTCATTCTGCTCTCTTTCGTTGTACCGTTACATTAAGAATGTGCTTGTGCATTGCGTATTGCATAGTAAATATTTATATGTGCAAAATCAGTCTAGCTGATCTTTCTTGCTGATATTGTCGCGGATAAATCTTTTTGCGTGAAAATTTGTTTGCAAAACTATTGTAGGTGTATTAACTTGATGAATTATTTGAAATTTTAATACATTTATTTAACTTTAAGCCTAAAATGCCTCGTGGTACTAGTTTGTCAGCCAAGGAACAAGGAATAATTATAGGAATGTATGAAATCGGTTCCAAAATATACGAGATTGCATCCAGACTAAAGCGGCATCGAAACTGTTTATCAAGATTTGTTAAAAACCCCACCAATTATGGTACAGTGCGACGCAGCGGACGGAAAACCAACATTGATGATCGGTGCAAACGGATGATTCGACGGCTAGCAGTAGCGGATTCGATGAGTAGCGGTCAAATACGGACCAAGTTAAGACTGCAAATAACAAGGAATAGAATTGTTCAAATTATTTATGAAAATAAGTTTATCAAACACATCTCCATGGTACCTAAACCAAAGCTCTTGCAAATGCATATTATAGCACGTTTGCAGTTTGCAAATAAATACCAATTCTGGGCCGAAGAGTGGCAGAATATAGTGTTTAGTGACGAAAAAAAATTCAATTTGGACGGCCCAGATCATTGCAAGAAATATTGGAGAGATTCGCGTCAGGAACGACGTTCCTGCTACAAGCGAGGCTTTGGAGGCGGTACCTTGATGGTATGGGCTGCAATCTGCTTCAATGGAAAGACACTTATATGCTATATATCCACTCAAATGAATGCTAGCATGTATGTAAATCTTTTGGACAGTGAGTTGATAGAATTTGCTGGAAATATTTATGGCGATAGCTGGACATATCAGCAGGATAACGCTTCAATCCACACGGTACAGGTTACGAAGCGCTTCTTTAATGACAATGTGTTTTTCAAAACGGAAGGCAGTTTGAGACCGTACGTCACCTTAAATTAGCCATAGAGCAAGAATGGGCCAATATTGGCATAACTATTCTACAGTCATTAGTTAATTCTATGCCAAAGCGGCTTAATTTAGTTTTAAAAAATAAGGGCAAAACTATTGACTATTAAAGTAGAGATGTCTTTTAGTTGAACTCAAATGAATAAGATTTACAGGCAAAAATAGAAAAATGCACATATAAATATTTACTATAAGCATAAACTTAAATTTTGTTTTTTTAGTTTAAAAAAATATTTGAAATTTGTTTTTTTTTTGTTTTTATATATCTTATGTAATAATAAAAATAAACCTGCATACCCAGAAATATTTTGCAATTTTGTAATCTTTTCTTTTTTTGCAAAAAGTTGATGCACATATAATTATTTGTATGAGGTATGAACATTTGTTATAATTTTTTTTGTATTAATATCATCAAAAGAACAAAATAAATATATTTATATAGTAATTTAATATCCCGTTGACGAATTGAAGAATTCAAACAAGTCTTTTCTCTACATAAGACATTTTGAAACAAATTGAATATCACCTGACTATTTCCGCCCGCGTTGCCAACACACTTCGTGTTGAAGTTGACATATGAAATAAGCTAAATGCGTTTTATTTGTCCATGATTTAGCTATTACTTTGTGATCGTCAAATAAAACACGGCTATTGTTAACTTACTCACTTAATGATTAATATTGAAAACAACACATTAATTTGTAAATCTATCACCACCACGCCATCTTCGCGCCAATTCATTTCATGTAATGAACATACCACATAAAATCTACATCAAAGGTCGAGGTTCCACAAAAACCGTTAATTTTTTGGTTTTTGCTGTTTCAGTATATAGACAAAAAAAATTGGTCATAACTACCGAAAGATTTCTTCAGCGCTCGCTGTTGTTCTTGTAGAGAATGTCGAACCCCTGTCTGGAGGAAGTTCAATTAAGGATTTGCATAGACTACATTTGACGGCACGTCTTGAAAAAAGGTATCAAGAGAAATATTGGAAAAGGAGTGTTTGAAATGTTAGTTGGAACAGATATACATAGAAATGCATGCTGAACATATTTGTGTTTATTATTTTGTTTGTCTGGATCTCTTCTAACGCAATACGAGTACATATGAAAGTACTTTGACTTCCATTAACGGAGAGCGCCGTCAGTGTATAAATTGTTTAGGTGCTTTTCAAGAGACAGCAATAGATATCATTTTACTGTCCGAATATTGGTATTTAGTAATAATATAATAATAATTAAGAGTTTCGTATTTTGCGCAGCTGCCGGACAACACAGGCTGAAATAGAGACCCAGACGATTAAATTTTTGAGTTTGATCTGACTAAGGTGTTTTGTTTCCCAAAACTGTTGCTTAAATTGTAAAATTGGGGCCACTGGAAAATTAAATGAGCAGTATCAACAGTGATCGTTTAACGCCTGTACAGTACACTCTCTAAACATTTTCTGAAATTTGTTAGGAATCATTTAAGCCGATTTGAGGTTGTTCTCATATCTACAATTGTTAAATAAATGTATACCTTTATATGTAGATATTTCTTTTTAGTTATAGCTCAAATTTTCTTACCAAGTCAGGTGGACCAGTCAACGTATGAGTTTTTCCCGATCCAGTTTGTCCATAACAAAACGCAGTACAGCTAAAACCTTCGATTGCCATGTCAATGATGCGTTTGATACCTGAATAATCCAAAATATCCTCCTGAGTCGCTCCTGGTTCAAATACAACGTTATACGTAAATACATGAACATTCTCTTGATTTCGTGATCTCTTGTTATTTCTCTCACTGCTCTCGATCTGTAAGTACGGTATATTTAAACAAACACATGTTTTATAATTGTTTGAAAGTTAGCTTCTTCTTAATATATAATCATATTGGTATTAATTTATGTAATTAAATAAATATATATGCGTAATTAGCTCTCACAATAATTTGTCCATTTCCAGGGAACTGAAGAATCATGTCATATCTATCACGTTTTTCCTTCTCATTAAGCGGTCGCACCCTCACCACAACATTGATGTTGTCCTCAGGGGTCGAGGGTTCACTGCCAGTGGATTTCGAGGCCACTATTTCCAAAGTATCCGCACTACCAATTCTGCAAAATCAAAACAGATACTTACAGATATGTAAATACTATATATGTATATGTGATGTGTTTGGCAATTAAGACCTTAACTTTACTTAATTCTGAACTGATTTTAGGCATGAACTTGACTCATAACCTTGGTCAAACAATATTTCCTTGAACTTGACGTCAAACTTCGACATCCGTTGCGTTGGCTGTGGAAATGCCCATACACATGTACACACATAAGGTACATATGAAATTATAGACGACAACCACCTTTTCTATGCTGAGGTAGGTGAATATATATATATCGTATTTCGGCAAAAGAGCTGATGTACTCCCATGCACATACAGATATATACGTAGATATACATGTACAAACAATACTATATACTAACATAAATACGTGTTAGTCAGCCGTATAAATTAGTCAAGTTAAAGTTAATGACACGCGAGTACCCCAATCCTGATCCGTTTATTACGTAATTGTGTCAGTTTGTTCATTATTTGTATGATTGCACTGGGCACAAATATAAATACAGGAGTAGAAATGAATATACTTTTTATACTCTTGCAACATATTGCTACAGGGTACCGGTATAATAGTTTGATTCACCTAACGGTTGCATATTATGTATCATCTAAAACTAATCGAGTTAGATATAGGGTAGGGTAGTAGAAATCCGGGTGACTGTCTATCTGTCCGTTCGTCTTTCGTCTGTGCAAGCTGTAACTTGAGTAAAATATGAGATATCACCACCACCTACAAAACGCCATTAAAGGAAATCCTATAAAATGTCATAACTAAGCACTAAATTAAGATATAAAACTGTAATTTGACACAAAGGAATGCGATAGAAAGAGGCACCAGTGGGCTAAAAATTTTGTAAGAGTGGCCGTGGCTCCGTCCCCTAATAGGTTTAATGTATGTACATACCTCCCAAACAGGTCAACCAAAAGTAACCAAATTCACTGAAAATAAATCCTATAATAAACCTATACCGAAAGTGTGAAAATGAATGAATTCGGATCGTAACTCCGCTCACTCCTCCTTTAACGATACTGTTAAAAAGTACTAAAAGCGCGAAAAATCGATTACCAAAAACTCCAGAGACATTAAATTTTACCACAGATATGGTATTAGACAGCTTTATAGAAGCTGGAGTTAAAATTGGACAATGGGCGTGGCACCGTCAACTTTTAGGTGAAATCACATATCTGCTCTACCGATTTCAACAAAATTTGGTACGTGACATTTTTCTCACACTCATAGTTCGAAATCGAACAACAACCACGCCTTCTCCCATATAGCACAATTTCAAATTCCACTTGATTTCACTTTCCAGTACACAAATCGAGAAGCAATTAATATAACGATATAAGACTTCACACCTATAGCGCCTGTTATGTATGCCTTATGATTAAAAATTGTCCAAATCGAACCAAAACTGTTCAAGCCCCTAGAAACCGAAAATTCTTTCCTAATAATAGTTTGTCCATGTGTCAAAAGTGGGTTGAGTCGGATCCATACCTTCTTTAGCCCTCATTTACCATACCTAAGTTTTTCGAACTTCCGGGTAACTTTATACAGCATACAGTTCCTATTACTAATATCATGATTTTCGAACGCCCGGCTGACTTTACTCCAAATGATTAGTGATTGCAGTAGAAAGGGGAACCTTGATGAAACCTTGAGTGCATTTTGTTAGTCTGTGGCCTTTTAACTGCATGTAGTATTGGCAAGGCAAAAAAATATACAAAATCGGTTAAATACTATCTCCTATATACTTAATATTAGATTTTCAAATTTTCATCAAAATTAATTGAACGTATAATATTGGATATACTATAATTAAATACCAAAAATATGTGAATTATGGCGGTCAGTGTATCAGTTATGTATACATATGTATATGTAATTGCTTAGATTCCGAACCTCTGGTTGACGTTTTGCACCTTAAAGCATTTCCCTGGCAAGTAGCAAGAGAATGAAATATTCGATTACACCCAAATATACCCCTTCCTTACATGTTTATTAATGCGTTTTTCTTTAATTATTATTATTAGATTGATGTAAAATATTTGAATCGAAGTACTTTGATTTAGTGCGTGCGTCTCAATGCATACTATACGTATAGTATAGCACATATATGTACATTTGGAAAAGAAAATTCATTAATTTTATAAATAAATGAGTCGTAGTAAATATTGAATTTATCAAACTTGGCTAATGAATGAGTAAGAATATAAATAATCCATATATCATATACCAATAAAATAATCATTAATACCAGGCCTTTTCGGAGGGCCGGGAAGAGGTCAGATGCCATCCAAAGTGAAAATGTTGCCATTGTCTTTCTTTACATTAAAACCATCGTTCACCACGAATTTGTTCCTCTTGGACCGTCAAACTGCAGAATTAACCTATTTTGAAAGTTTTTAAAGAATTGTAAATATTGGTTAAATAAATTTTTTTAAATCGACTCAGTCCAGTTACTTTCCCAACAAACCCTGTATACGAGGTGTGTTCAAAAAGTATCGCGAATTTTGTGTTTTTTCAAAAATTATTTATTTATTCATGAATATCTATTTTGTCCCCTTCAAAGTAATCCCCATGAGATATTATACACTTGTGCCAACGGTTTTCCAATCTTCGAAGCACTTCAAAAAATCATTTTTTTTATCTTCTTCATCTCCTCCTTCGATGCCGTCTTTATCTCGTCAAGAGAAGCGTAACGTCGTCCTTTCATGGGCCTCTTCAGTTTAGGGAACAAGTAAAAGTCACAGGGGGCCAGATCTGGGGAATACGGTGGCTGCGGCATCATTAGTGTGTTGGTTTTGGCCAAAAAGTCGCGCACAAGCAACGATGTGTGTGAGCAGGGGCGTTATCGTGGTGCAAAAGTCAATTTTTGTTCTTCCACAAATCCTGGCGTTTTTGGCGGATTGCTTCTCGCAAATTGCGCATAACTTGCAGGTAATATTCCTTATTTACTGTTCTTCCCTGTGGCAAGAACTCATGATGCACCACGCCCCTGCAATCGAAGAAAACTGTCAGTTACGATTCGCGATACTTTTTGAACACACCTCTTATGTTATAAGAGATTAAGATTTCATGACGAGTTGAATTCCGCGTGACTATTTGTTTGTCTAAGCAAGTGATAACTTGACTAAAAATTGAGACATCTTGATCAAACTGAGACTATGTGTTTTTTGACACCCTGGCAAGGTTAGTATTGAAATTGAGCAGAATCAGATTATCGTCAATCCCACAAAATGGCTTAAAACCAAAACTGTAATTTGGTACGGGGTATTGAAGTTTCTTTTTGGTTTAAATCTTTTTAAAAGTATACCTTTGTGGATGAGGTCCCATAGATTTATCAGATCTTATAAACCACTTAAGCACCATCAACCAAACTTGCTGAGAACAAAATGCCCCGGTGCCCATATATGTTTAATGATTTAAGTTATTACATTGACCTTTAGAAGAACTATATGATTGTTGCCGGGACACAACCAGTTGGAACAACAGGGTTCATGAATTGTCTTATGCATTATTTGTCAAAATGTATTAATTTAACTATTATATTGATTTGGTATTAAATTGTCGAATTAGTTCCAGCTTTAAAATGACTAAATTATTCTTTTCTACCATTTACAATTAATTTTAATCGCAGTTTGTTTTATTAAAGCAGTTAACCTAAAAGAATCAGGGTTGGACATATAAATAAACAGCTGTTAAACTTGAAATAAAAAATTAAATAAAATTTAATTAATATCTTTGAATGCGAAGAACAACTGCATATGTTGCGTCAGTCAAACATCGAAGTCAGTGGGACCCTTTTTTTCATTTCAGCCTAGTGTATCGGAAGTTTTATTAAGGTATTACAACTTATCCCGTCCTCGCCAACATTAAGACTTCTGATTAATTTTAGATCTAAAAGAGTTTCTTATAAAAATGAATTAATAATTCAAAATAAAATATGTAAATATTATACGTATATATTTATTGGCTCAATCAAAATTTATAAGTGCGTGCAAGTATTTAAAATAATTTAATTTTATCAATTGCTTGTAGTTTTAATGAACATCCATAAAGAAAACTATTTTATCAGTGATATGCGAGTATTAAGCTGAAAATAGATTCATAAAGGAGACGATTGACCAGTGCAGACATTGAAACATGGATGATATCCTTAACTTGAGTTTAAAAAATGTTCATTAACTCTTGCAAGAGAACGTAAACATTCATAACAAGTAAGGAAGGACCAAGTTCGAGCGAAACTATTCTATATGGAAACACCCGAAACACGCGAATTATTGCATTAAAAAATGTTTCGAAAGAATTCAACATTAATTTTTCAACGAAATCGTGTTATATTATAGGTAATAGACTGACTTACCGTGAGATTCTGTAACGTGAGACAGTATCAAGTCTCTAAATTTGAGATTTTGAGTTAGAGACAATTTTTGAGACTTGAGACGATTTTGCTATTCTGTAAGTGACAGTCTCAAAATCTATTACATTTCATTATTCAGAGACGTTTTCACACTTGAATGATAATAAATATGTCGATAATTAATATTAACTTTTTTATAACATAGTCAAAAAACATAATTATCAATAAAAATAAAAATATATGTTGACTTTGTTTCATAATATTTACGAAATTTATGTAAAATTTATTTATTTTTAACCTTTTCGTGTTTGAATTGCTTACAAAATGTAAAAAAACGACAATCGATTAATATCTATGATGATCTCTATTCAGTACATTGAAAATGTCAGCAAGAGTTCTTTTTAGTTTTGTGACCAGCTAACTCTCAAATTTTGAGACTAACGCTAGAGACTGTTTAGTGAATAGTAACTAGTATCAAATTGATACTTTGTCTCAAAATGTCTCAAATAGAGACTAGAGACTGGTTACAGAATCCCGCTATTAGTTTAATTGCTCTATTTTACTTCGAGTCAGCTAAAATTATATTAAAATCACCTTCATATGAGATACATACATATAAGTATGTACGCACAACCTGAGGAGGTTTAAACTAAAGTCTAGACTAAAGGAACATATATTCACCGATAAACCATTCATATGATTTAATAATTTTTAAGAAAACTTTTCCACTTAACTTCATCACACACTTTGACTAACCTTAAAGTCAGCTGGAAAGAGGGAAATTTTATACAGGGTATATTGAAGGCATATAATGACCTGAGCTTGATGCTTTAACATTTGACATTGGTCAGGTACAGCCGATTTTTTAAATTTTTTGTTTCGATATCAGCTAAAAAATGAGCAATTTAAATTAAGTTATCACATATTCCTTTCTTGTGTATTTTTAAAAATTTTTATTAAAGATCATATTTTTAAACTTATGTATTAACTAACTGAAACACTTGTATGGCATATATATTTTCTTTAAATTACTGCATTTGTCAGATTGTAGTCGATTTATGGGATTTAGGTGCAGCAATCAGACAACCGAACGATTTTCTACTCGACTTGCACTCCTGCTCTCTGAGACTCGGTATAACGGAACTGTGGGATAGTATTCCAAGTTCCGTACATACAACTGCAAATGAAACAACAAACTGATTGATTAGTGTGGCTTTAGGCCTAGAAAATAAACAACTGGCCAGATATTCTTCAGGCGCCAAATCTTTGAAAAAACCCGTGAAAAGTGGATCGACACACACCACCTCTTCGTTGATTCCAAAGTTGCTTTTTACAGCACGAAAAGGAGCTGCCTTTATGCCGCTATGTACTATATGTCTGAATTTGGTATCCCCGCAAAACTAATACGGCTGTGTAAACTGACGTTGAGCCGTTCGATACGAAACGAGGTTTCTGACAAGGCGAATACCTATCGTGCGACTTCTTTAATCTACTCCTGGAGACCATAATTCGAGTTACAGAGCTGAATAGAGAAGGTACAATCACTAAAGAGTGTACAATTGCTGGTGTACACCGATGACATAGATATTATCAAGATATCTCTCAGATTTTTTATCATTGCTTGCACAAACAGACAGACACTCACTCTCGTCATCCTCATAATTTATTTATACATATGTATATAACCCTATATCTAACTTGATTGTTTTAAGGTGATACAAACAGCCGTTAGATGAACAAAATTAGTATACTCTGTAGCAATATGTTGCAAAAGTATAGAAACGAAGACTGTGCTCAATTAACCCAGAATTGTAACGATTTTTAATGAAATAGCAATTTGAAGTGTCAAACAAAAGGAAAAGGGTGCAGTGCACATTCTTAAACACCATTGCATTAATTTCGGCAGAATCTAAAATTCATGAATGCATGACAACAAATTTGCATGAGTTTGTTTTGCATGCAAGTTAACGGCAGCAGCCACACAGATACTGAATGATAAATGTAAACAAATTGTATCTTCTCACAGTATTACTGCTTGGTCAGCAGAATACTTTAATTAATAAGAAATCAATATATCACTTGTTTTGATAAGTAAGCAAAATCCAATATTCCATTATTTGTTTTGATAATGAGAATAATTGGAAATCCAATGCTCTGGCATTTCATCACTTAATGTAATGCCAAAGCATCTTTAGTAATAAGCATAGAATTATAAGAATATAAATATAAGTGCTTTTACTAATAAAGATCAGTGGATAATCGGCAAGCGTATTGAGAGATCATCTTGATGATCAAAGCGCACCATATATTATCGCACTCAAACCAACACTTGCGTTTTATTTCTACCGCGCGTAGCGGAACATATTTTTTTAATCCTTCCCACACCAGGGAAGTTAATTGGCGCCCAACGTTGGGGCACGTGTTCGTCGTATAAAGGGAGAGAAATGTATCCCTAGAACCATAACGGTCGCGATTAGTGAACACTAACCGAAAAACGTACAATAAACCTCGCGCGAGAGGTAGTACACTTTAAATTTAAAAACAAAAAAAAAACAAGTATCCCAAAAATAGGGAGAAAAGTGAAAAAAAACAACAACACGCTTAAGTGATATTACTCAATAACTAATGGACAATCAATTAACGACAATTTAATAAAACCATAAGCGGCGGTTAATTGCAAAAAATACCAGAAGAAGAAGAAGCAGAAGAGCAAGCAGAAAAGCCAAACCAAACTTGAAGTAAAGTGAGCAAAAACTTCATTGCTTGTTGTGTTGTGACAATCGCAGAATAAATAAGAACAAAATTTTTTTACAATAAATTTTTAAAAATGAACAGTGAATAAAAAAGTAAAGAGTGACTTAAATCACAAAATACAAATATTTAAAAAACAAAAAAACATCATTAGGCATTGCACGTCAAGCAGCGGCGTAGCCATCGAGGGAAACCAAGGACTAAGGAAATTACAACACACCACAAAAGACGAGGAGAAGAAGGAGTAAGATTTTATTATCCATATTTATCAAATATATTAGTACATTAGTATATAAGACAATCAATTTTAGCAATTAAGTTTAAACTATTAAGAATCATTGAAGGCTCGACCAGCCAAGTAATAAAATATTTTGAAACCGCGATTCACCACCGCAAGGGGGACCCTCCGGTTTATAACAAAAACTCAATTCTGCGATTCTGAACTTCAGACCCTCCAGAATAAAAGAGTCTCCTTTCCTAGAAAGGATCAAAAATAAAAAGTACAAAACTAAATCTTAAAAATTTTAAATGAAGGCTCGACCAGCCAAATAATAAAATATATTGAAACCGCGATTCACCACCGCAAGGGGGACCCTCCGGTTTATAATAAAAACTCAATTCTGCGATTCTGAACTTCAGACCCTCCAGAATAAAAGAGTCTCCTTTCCTAGAAAGGATCAAAAAATTAAAATAAAAATTAGGAAAAAAATAAAAACAAAATGACGGATGCTCTACCAACTGACTTGGACTATAACGAAATAGACAGAATAGTTAGAAATCTTGAAGGATTTGTATTAGTCGATAGCATTAACAAAAAAGAAAGGGATGTAAATAAAGATAAACTTAAAATTAAATGTATGGAGAAAGTTTTTAAATATATAGGAAAAGATAAGAAGGCCACACTTGAGGATTATTATAATCAGGAGACAGTTATGTCTGAAACTATAGAGATGATAGAAGTATCAAAAAAGGAATATTTGTTTTAAATGGGGAGTAATACAAGTGCTCCAAAATACGAAAGGTTGCATTATTGCGATTATTGTAAAAGTAACCATAAAATTGAAAATTGCCCATATTTAAAGAAAAGGAAAATTAATAAATAAAAATGGCTCTAACTAGCGAAAATGAGACCTTAGTCGCAAGACTAATTGCCGCAACGAATGCATCACTTAGATTAGAAATATCTGAAATGCGCAGACAAATAGAAGACTTAACGAAGTCGACAACAATAACAGATTACAAACCTGAAGTAATAAATTCAGAGATTCGCTGTGACGAATCCCTAGAAGTAATAAAATCTTTACCAGAATTTGGGGGAAAGCAAAATAAATATGTTAGCTGGAGGGAATCGGCTAACAACGCAATGAGCTTATACATAAGAGGCAGCCGTAGGTATTTTGCTGCATTAACTATATTAAGAAATAAAATCACTCACGATGCTAATGACATCTTGTCCAACCACGGAACAGTCCTAAATTTTGATGCTATATTAGCACGATTAGATTTCGCTTACGCCGATAAGCGACCAGCTCATATAATCGAGCAAGAAATGAGTATTCTGCGTCAAGGCAATTACTCTATAATTGAATATTATAATAAGGTTAATGAGAAATTAACCTTGCTAATAAATAAAACCATAATGACTTACGGATCAGATAGCGCCGTAACTAAGGAATTCAATGCTAAAAATAGGCGGGATGCTTTACGCACATTTATAACGGGACTAAACGGAAATTTAGCTAATATACTATTTTCTCTATCGCCAAGCGATTTACCAAATGCTTTGGCAAAAGCACAAGAGTTAGAGTCTAACAATATGCGAGCGTCCTTCGCATTACAATTTGGGAAAAACTATTCAAATCCCAACAATAATAACAGGCAACATACTTCTAACAACAGATTCAATAATGGTAATTTTAATAATAATTTACGGTTCCCACAAGTCCAACCACAAAGGAATTATAACCAAAGAATGGGATACCAGAATAACCAACCACGACCTACACCAATGGATGTCGACTCAAGCATCCATACACGCAACCGTATGTTGCAAAAGCCAACAACATTTAATCAAAACAATTTGGAAAAAAGGCCACATGGAAGTACACAACAGAATGTGCAGCCACCGACTAAGACACAGCGCATTAATAATATTAAGGAGGATCATTTTTTAGGCCAAAATTAACTCTGCCATATATATTTCTAGATGACAGGGTTACTGGTCAGAATTTTAAAATATTAATAGATACAGGAGCAACTAGTTGCTATATTAAATCAGGAATATACAAAAATAAAAATAAATTGGATATACAAAAAAGAGTAAAAACAATTAATGGCTTTTCGATAATACGCTATTATCACATTATCACATTATTCGGTAAAAAACAAATATTCTACGAAATCGAAAATTTGGAAGCAGACCTTTTAATAGGATACAAATTTTTGAAGGACATTAATGCAGTGATTAACTTGGAAAAAAAGAAATTAATAATAAATAATGAAAAAGAGGAGGATATATTTAGCTTAGGATGCGAATATGAGCATCAGAAAAGTAAGGATAATTTAAAGATCGTAAAGGAGGACGAAATTACTTTGGAAGCAAAGACTTCTAAAGCGCCAGCCGACGGGAATACCGGCAAATATAAAAAAATAAATATTGTGAAGCAGGAAAGCTCTACAACGCCAGCTGAAGATTTATACCAGCAGAGTAGAAGTAAAAATTATGTAAAAAATATTGTGGAACAAAGAAGTTCTACAACGCCAGCCGATGATAATACCGGCAAATTAAATAAAAAATATATTGTGGAACAAAGAAGTTCTACAACGCCAGCCGATGATAATACCGGCAATATAGAAGAGGAAAACTATGTAAACAAGATTACTTTAGAGGAAAAGTTCTCTAAAGCGCCAGTCGAAGGAAATACCGACATAAACGAAGATGAAATTGAAAATTTAAGAGAGGAAATTAGAAATGAAATATATCAAATACATTCTGCAATAAATATGAATTTACCGTTTCGAACGGATATAAAAGCAGAAATAACGACAATTGTTGAAACTCCTATATGGAGTAAACAATACCCATATCCTCTTTCTGCTAATTCTTTCATAAACGAAGAGGTAAAAAAAATGATGGAAGATAAAATAATAAGGCCAAGTAAGAGCGCATATAATTCACCAATTTGGGTTGTACCAAAAAAGGTGTAAATGAAGACGGTACGCCGAAATTGCGAATGGTAATCGATTATAAAAAATTAAATGAAGTAACAAAATCGGATAAATATCCAATTCCGGATAGCAATATAATACTTTCAAATTTAGGAAGTTCGAAATATTTTTCCACAATAGATCTGGAATCGGGTTTTCACCAGATCCTTATTAAAGAACACGATATTGAAAAAACTGCATTTTCAGTAAATAACGGAAAATACGAATTTTTAAGAATGCCATTTGGTTTAAAAAACGCGCCTAGTATATTTCAAAGGGCGATGGACAATGTTTTAAGGGACTTTATTGGAAAATTTTGTCACGTTTATATTGACGATATAATCGTATTTTCAAAAAGCTTCGAGGAACATAAAAAACATTTAAGTATAATAATAGAAGTTCTAAAAAACGCAAATATGAAAATTTCGTTACAAAAATCTAAATTCTACCAAGAAGAAGTAGAATTTTTGGGATATATTGTTGCAAAGAATGTTATAAAGACAGATCCAAAAAAAGTTGAAACTATTTTAAATTTTCCGGTTCCAACAACTCTACGACAGTTACGAAGTTTCCTAGGAATGATTGGATATTACAGGAAGTTTATTAAAAATTATGCTAAAATAGCAAAACCATTAACAATACATTTATCAGGTGAAAACGGAAGAGTTTCACAACATATGTCCAAAAAAATTAAAATTAGATTGGAACAAGAAGGACTTTTGGCAATTGAGAAAATGAAGTCTATATTAGTAGATCAAGTCGAATTAATTCAACCAAATTTTAACGAAACATTTATATTAACGACAGACGCATCAAATGAAGCTATTGGTGGAGTCTTAAGCCAAGGGGGCAAACCTATTACATTTATATCTAAAACATTAAATTCAACAGAAAGAAATTACGCGACTAATGAAAAAGAGCTATACGCTATCGTATGGGCATTAAAAAATCTAAGAAATTATTTATACGGAGTTTCAGATTTGGAAATTCATACTGATCACCAACCACTAACATTTGCAGTCTCACCTAGAAATCCAAATGCCAAAATGAAAAGATGGCATGCTTTAATTGGAGAATATGGAGCAAAAATTATATATAAACCAGGTAAAACAAATGTGGTAGCAGATGCTCTATCACGACAATTTCTTAATAATTTATCCGACGAATCGTCAACCACAGTAACCCAACATTCAGCTGAAAGTAGTGATCATACTCAGATACCCGAGACAAAAAAACCATTAAACCAATTTAAACAACAAATTTTACTAAGTAAAAATAGATTTACAATACATGAGCAAATTCAAGAATTTGGGAAAATTAGACATTTAATTGAATACGATACTGTTGATAATTTAATCACAATATTAAAGGAATACATCAAACCAAATATAGTTACAGCAATACATTGCTCAATAGAGGATCTGTACGAAATACAAGCGAAAATAAGAGAAACATTTACTAATAAATTCATATATACGAAAAATTTTGCAATTGACATAACAAACAGAGAAGACCAAGGAATTATAATTGAACAAACGCATACACGAGCACATAGAAGTTACCAAGAAAATTTGGATCAAATTTGCAAAAAATATTATTGGCCTGAAATGAGAAAACAATTCAAAGAATATGTAAGGAATTGCGACATATGTAATAAAAACAAATATGATAGACATCCTATAAAAATACCAATTGGAGAGGTCCCAATACCCACAGAGGAAGGAGTACAGATACACATGGATATATTCTATGCGCAATCTTTAAAATTCATTACGTGTATAGATAGCTATTCCAAATTTTTGGTTATTAAGCAAATCGAAGATAAGATTAATTTAGAAGATAAAGTGTTAGAAATATTACAAAGCTTCCCTAATATAAAGAAGTTAACAATTGATAATGAACCAGGATTCACTACCGTACAATTTAAGTCCTTGATGCAGAGACTTCAAATAGAAATATTTTTTTGTAACCCAAATCATAGTACCACGAATGGTCAAATCGAGAGGGTACATTCAACAATAATTGAAATTTCACGATGTATTAAACAAGAATATAATTTAATAAGCTTTTCAGAATCAATATTTAGAGCTGCCCAACAATATAATAAAACTATACATTCGGTAACTAATGAGAAACCATTTGAAGTACTTTATAATAAAGTCTCTCATGATATTTTACCAGACAAACTTTTATCAGCACAAACTAAGATGCTAGAAAGACACAATAAAAGTAGAATTAATAAAACATATTTATGCGGAGATGTAATATATGAAAAGATTACAGGAGAGAGAAATAAACTAAATCCTAGATACAAGAAACAGGTAGTAAAAGAAGACTTAGGGAATAAAGTTAGAATTAACTACAGGAATAGAATAGTACATAAAGATAATATTAAATCTTAATCATATATTTTTAGAGGATGATACCCCTAATTATTCTAACATTAATTACCAATACAATGACAGACATTGTGGACTACACAAGAGAAGATTACGTATTATTAGAAGACGGAGATGTAGCCCTGTATAATGACTACGGAAATATTTTTCACATCACTAATTTAACATACTTTAGAGAACTTATAAGTTCAGACACAAATTATTATAATAAAAAACTCAGATATAAAAATTTTGAACAAAATAATGAACAAGACAAGGCATATATTAATGATTTAGACACAGATCCAGAAATAGAACTCATAGAAACTTTATTAGAACAACTACAAATTAAAGATACAAGATATAGGAGAGGAATAAATGAAATAGGTACATTATGGAAGTGGATAGCAGGAACACCAGACCATGACGACCTAGTGTTAGTAAATAATAAATTAAACGAATTAATTGACAATAATAATAAACAATACACAACAAATTCTAAAATTTTTGGAATTATTAACCAATTAACTGAAACAATCAATAACATTAATGAAAACTCAAATATTAAAATTCTAATGAAACGGAAAAATCAATTCCTAATAACTGAATTACAAAATATGATTAATACAATAGCTATAGGAAAAATGGGAATTTTGAACCCAACAATTTTAAATTTAGACGAGATTAAAAACATAATTAAGAATGAACATGGACGATTGACAATAACTGATGTAATAGATATTTCAAATTTTAAAATAGTACAAAATAAAGATGTAATAGTTATATATATTAAGTATCCAAAAATTATATATGATTGCAAATATTATGAAGTAAGAGCAATTCCACAAAAAGATGGTAAATTAATAATTAACAATGAAATTGCGAAATGCAAAAAAGAATATATAAATATTAAAAATTGCAAAAGAGAAATGATAAATACTTATTGTAAAATTAATAATAAAAATACTTGCCTATCAGATATTTTGTCCAATAAAAAAGGGAAATGTAAAAAAATTAAAGGAAAACATAAAGACATAGATATAATTAAAGAAGGAGCAATATTAGTCTCTGGAAATCATACTATAGATGACTCTGCCATAAATGGAGTTTACCTTGTAACATTTGAAAATTATACAAATATTGATAATATAACTTACGAAAATATTGATTGTAAAATTTGGAATTATTTAAAAAATAATCATATTAATAACTTTGAAATTATAGAATACATTGAAACAAAAAACAAAGAATTTGAATTTGAAAACATAAATATTTTGAGTGAAAGAATTAAAGAATTTAAAAATCATTCACTTTTCTGGTACATAATTGTAATACTTGTACTATTAATAATAATATACATAATCTATAAGATTTTAAAGTTAAAAAAATCATGTAAAACTAATAAGCAAAGTAAAAAAATAAAATTCCAAGAATTATCATATAACGCTATTTTAGAGAGCATTTACAATATATCAAAAAATGATACTGAATCGGGGACGATTCATCTTAGAGAGGGGGAGTTAACGGCAGCAGCCACACAGATACTGAATGATAAATGTAAACAAATTGTATCTTCTCACAGTATTACTGCTTGGTCAGCAGAATACTTTAATTAATAAGAAATCAATATATCACTTGTTTTGATAAGTAAGCAAAATCCAATATTCCATTATTTGTTTTGATAATGAGAATAATTGGAAATCCAATGCTCTGGCATTTCATCACTTAATGTAATGCCAAAGCATCTTTAGTAATAAGCATAGAATTATAAGAATATAAATATAAGTGCTTTTACTAATAAAGATCAGTGGATAATCGGCAAGCGTATTGAGAGATCATCTTGATGATCAAAGCGCACCATATATTATCGCACTCAAACCAACACTTGCGTTTTATTTCTACCGCGCGTAGCGGAACATATTTTTTTAATCCTTCCCACACCAGGGAAGTTAATTTGCATTGCATTCAGAATTGAAGGTTCACCGATGTAGCAATTAATCTATATTTAAATATATGTATGTCATATATTAAATTTTAATTGTTATTTAATTTCATTTTCATTTTATTTATTATTATTTATTTATATTATTATTACGACAACGCCCAATACACAAACGTCAAGAGTATCTACAGAGCGGATTCCAGTATCTGGAATATCAGCTGCATCGTTGAAGTTAGAAATAATAGCAATACTTAAAGAAGAAAGGAGGATGAATTAAATACTTGATAATTCACGACTTAAGTTTATCTCTGCGCCCACCTTTAATACCACAGTCACTAAACATAAGAAACATGAAAATAGCGACGTTTCGCTGTCTTTGTTCACATAAGAATTATGTTTGATTTCGATAGTTAAGTTTTTATTTAGCAATTTGAAAACTAATAGTATGACTCAGAGAGCGAATAAAAAACGTCCTATTTTAATAACTCTCAAATTTATTGAACTCAATGATAACTAAGAGATAATTTAATTAATAGAAGGGAGTACCATAATAACAATAAAACATAACTTTATTGTTTACAAAAAGGGTTTTGTAAAAAAATTTTAGCAAACATATCTCAAGGCACTTACGAAATGCTATAGCCTTCGCTTAATAATCGCTGTTTTAGACCTACAGTCTCTTACGTAAAGTTGTACACAATGTAGAACATATCCTGTTTACGCCGTTTTTCCGTTTTTGGCTCTTTTGTACATATACGGTCACTTTTTACTACCAATTATTTGATGGCAACAGGACGTTAGTAGAGGTTCTGTAATTCATAAACATAGTTCATTAACCTTAGGTTTATTTAGCAATTATTTATTTAACAAACGTATTAATGCATTTAGTTTGTTTATGTAAATATACATAGTCATGTCCTATTTGTTCTGCTTAGAAAATCGAAAAAGTTATGAACTATTGAGAAACTATCTGCTTAAGGGATAGTACTTGTTCGAGATATATCAACACGTCTGACCTATTCTTCATTCATTTTGAATAAATTTTAAGGGGTCAAGAAATTTGTAGTCAAGATCTAGCGCTTGACTGGATTGTTCTTATTGTTAAAAATGGACTTTCAAAAATATGCATAAATACGTTAGCACTGTATATTCGCTATACTTATAGTTCTATATGTACTATGCTTCTTCTTTTAAATTTATAGTGAATTGACCATTCTTAATTAATAAATGCTGCCATAGAATCGGAGAACAATAAAGCAATATTCTCTGCTAAATTGGATTAATCGGAAGATACTCGCGGCTGAAAATTCTTGGAGAGGTAGAGAAGAAGAAGAAGGTAGGTATAGTACAAGCAATTCATAATTATTATTTTTTCGCTGATGAGTCGACGTTGCGAGTTTTCGAGAGAAAAGTTCTTCGAAATATTTATGGCCCTTTGCCCGTTGGCCACGGCGAATATCCCTTTCGATAGAACGATGAGCTGTGTTAGATATACGACGACATTGACATAGTTCAGCGAATTAAAATACAGCGACGACGTCATGTCGTCCGAATGGTAGAAAAACTTAAGCTCTGAAAGTATTCGACACAGTACCCGGAGGGGAAGCAGTACTCGCAGAGGAAGAGGAAGACCTCCACTCCGTTGGAAGTATCAGGTGGAAAAGGACCTGGCTTCGCTTGGAATCTCCAATTGGCGCCACCTTGCGAAAAGAAGAAACGACTGGAGCGCTGTTGTTAACTCTGTAATAACCGCGTAAGCGGTTTCCACGCCAGTAAAGAAGAAGAAGCATGTTTTCAAAACCATGTAAGAATCACTTGAATAAGTTATTACTTCAAAAAAAAAAAAAATAAATAAATAAAATTTAAATTTTTCGAGCTGATCCAAGAATACTACTTTACATATAGGATGAATTATATTAAATTTGAAATGTTCATAATTAACAAACAAGGAAGGGCTAAGTTCGCATGCAACCGAACATTTTATACTGTTGCCACTTGCAAGTGAAACACCTTACGATGTTCAACGTCAACCAGAGGATCGGAATCCAAGCAATTTTATATATACATATACTTTATAAAACTCATACACTGACCGACATATTCGACATAAGGTTTGTTAGAAATTCGAAAACATTTTTTGTAGAATATAGGAAAGGGGGTATACCAACCCGATTTTACCTATTAACTATTATCATGCCACGTACCAAAAAATGTTCACTGGGTTTCACTAAGGTACCTCACACACAATCAAACATTACATGGAGTAAAGTCAGCCGGATGTTCGAAAATCATGATATTGGTTATATGGCGGTCAAGTTTTCGCTCAATTTTATCTATTTTATTTATTTATTTATTTAGTTAAGTCTATGAACATTAATTCTTACAGACTAATGGAGAATTAGGCTTCAAATTAGAATTTTAAAATAATTAGATTACAATTACATAAGTGGATAACTTAAACTAAAAAACAGAAATGATCATTAATATAATGAAGGATACCCTAAAGTGAGAAAAATCAAGAAGAACTTTCTCGGCAATCGAGTTAAACTTGCGCTTAGCACGCTTGAGAGGAGCATACTCAGCAAAATTAGTACTTTCCTTTTTATAATAAAATGGGGAAATAGATCTGAGACAATGCTGAGGAGTATTGAAGTTAATTTTCCCTAATAAATAGGGACAGTGAATACCTCCATTTATTACATTGAAAACAAATGAAAGGCAGAGAACGAACCGTCGATTTTCCAGTAATTTAAGATGTAAAAGCAATAAACGAGATGTACTATATACGATGGTATTGGGTTCATAAACTTTAAGGAGCGGAGAGCAAATTTAAGAAAAATCTTTTGAACTCGCTCGATCCTATTAATTGACGATATGCAATATGGTCTCCAAATGAACACTGCGTACTCCAAGATGGACCGAACAAAACATGTATACAGTAATTTTAACGTTTAGGGGTAGGAAAAATTGAAAGCATTTCGTCGGACAAAGTCGAGCACAGAGAATGACTTGGAAGTGATATAGTTGATGTGATTACTGAAAGAAAATCTGTTGTCAAGGATTACCCCAAGATTTTTGATTTCAGTAACGCATTTAGGCGGCAATTAGAAATATTGTAACTCGAAGGTAAGATGCTACGTCCTCTACCATAAGAGAATAGAACATTTATCTGAATTCAAAAAAAGCTTCGATTTCAGGCACCAATCATAAAAAGTATCAATATCACATTGAAGTTTGAATACATCGTGTGGGGTTTTGATTATTGCGAAAATTTTTAAGTCATCTGCATATAATAAAAAGTTAGCGAAAGAGAAGCAACAGGAAATGTCATTGATAAACAGCACAAAAGAAGTGGACCCAAGCTTTCTTGTGGCACTCTCGAAGACGCAATGAATGAATCAGTTGACACTCCATCGACACTGACAACGCATCGTCTATTTTGCAGATATGATTTAATCCACTGTAAGAATACAGAGTGAAACCCTAAAGATGATAATTTTTAAAATATGCATGTCAATTTCCAGTCTGAGATGAAATTCCCAGAGGAGAGAGACTTATTGAAGATAAGCATGAGAGGATATATAAAGGCAGTACAATTTTTTATAAGTACAGGCGGAAGCCCATCCAAATCCAATTTGGAAGAAGACTTAATATCACAAATAGCTTTGGCAATATCATCCTGTAAAAGACATAGTTTGCCAGGAGTGCATGCTGACTTATGACCCCAGCGTAAAGCAGAAGGAATGGCCGAACACGCTCTTCTAGATTTTACAAAGTTCCAAAAGAACTTATCGTTCGAATTAATGTTAGACTTCGTACTATTAATAAACCTTTTATAGAGAAACTTATCCAGTTCATTAAACAGTTTTGTATAGTGCTGATATTGAACAAAGAACTGAAGAGAATTTTCTGTAGTATTTATTTCTAAGATCTTTTAAACGTTTGAGGTCTTTAGTATACCAAGGCAACTTATATGGTTGTATCTGTTTGATCGGGATATTATAATGACAAAATTCCTGAATTGATTTCTTAAAAATGGAGAAACTATTAGTTGTATCTAGTCCCGAAAGTAAATCATTCCATTTAATCTCAATGAGCAGATTGTTGAGTCGTTCATCATAATCACAAAATGCAAAATTAAAGCCAAGCCCATCAATAGATTTAACAGGAGCGAAAAGATAAGTATCCACCTCAAACGCTAGCGGAGATGAATGGTGGCTGGAGTAATTGATGAGAATCTATCAAGAAACCTAAATTTTAAATTATCACTGAGTAAGACTAAGTCAAGAAATCGATCGAGACTATTTGAATATGAGTTAATTTTAATCAGATTTAGACTAAGCAAGCTATTAGTGAGAAATAACTCCTGAGAAGACGAAAAATTGGAGGGAATAAGAGCAGGACTATAGGAACAACCGGACCAGACAATATTGCTTAGATTAAAGTCACCCAGAACACAAATATTATTCTCTTTCCCCTTATTTAATACCAGCGAGGAAATATTATTTGAATGCAACTTATACAACTCTAGGGAAATATTAGGAGGGATGTATGAGACTACAATGAACAGAGCGTCATAGATACAAATACATAGTTGGTCCAGAATAGAATCATCATTATCAAGCATAATTAAACGAGGACGATATTTACCATGAACTGCTAGGAGAATACCACCTCCTCTTAAACAGCCAGTTTTTTCGTGATATCTGTCCTTACGGAAGACATAATAAAGATTTGAGTCAAAGTATTCACTATCAAAGTTCAGCCAAGTCTCAACAATAACGATAATATCGAAATCCGGATGTGAAGAAAAGTTGCGAATAATATTATATTTGATAGTACACTTTAAGACAGGAGCCATTAAAAGAAGGTGCAGAAAACGCATGAATAAAGTCGTGATTAACAGCCGCATCAACTAATCTGCAGCGTTGTTTTCCCATCCTTTTGGAAAAAACTTAAAGGGATGCAACTTAATGCCAGAAGGCCACACTGAAGAGGAGAAAACGGCACTAAAAAAAGATGGGGACACACCTAACTTAAAGTTTATCCTCTTAAGATTATTAATATCAGCATCTTTCTTAATTAATTTATAACATAAAAGATGCTCTCTTTCAATATTAGCATGTTTAACAACAAAAGATATAATATCTTCTTCAGTGACTGAGTTCTTAAAGCAGACAAGTGGATCCATTTCTTGGGTATGACGACATCGAGATCACAATTGGCATTAACACCAACGACAGTTGAAGCAGCTGGGGATTTTTTGTTCCTAGTGCTCACTTTTAACTTCAAATTTCCATTAGCAGTAATTGAAGTAAAAGAGTTCAAATTAATAGAATCATCTACGGCAACTGATTGAGCGGCATTAACAGCGACAGAGGGGCGTTCTGGTTTAGCAGCAACTGTTGGATTGTTTTCGGCTTTCGAGTGAGTGTTGATATTCCTAACAACAGCGTCACCATATGTATTGGCATAATTAAAAGCATTGGGAGCAGCAGCAGATCTAGCTGCAGGAGCACAATAATCCAGGCTGGCATTACCACAAGAAACTGAAACAGCAACGTTGGAAGGAGCTGTATTTGTACCATTATCAGCAGCAGTAGAGAGAGTGGAGCAAACAGCAGATGGAGCGGCAGAGATTAGTTTCGGTACAGCGGAAGCGAGATAATCCATACTCCCATTTTCAGTAGGAGCAGAAACAACAACGTTAGATGGCGAAGTATTTGTACCCACAATAGTCGTAGAAGTGAGAGTGGAGTTAGCAGTAGTTGAAGCTGCAGATAATACTTTCGGTATAGCGGGAGCGAGATAATTCACACTCCCATTATCATAGTAGGGGAGCCTGGAGTGCTAAATTTGCAGTTACTGGAGCGTCATGGAGACTTACTAGATTGTCAAGATAACGTTTAATAAAAAAGGAAGTCTAGGTGAAGTTTTCCATTTTAGTGGGGAGAAGAGCGGGTGATTATTTTCAAAAATGTAAAAAAAAAAACAGTCACATAAAAATACTCAAGCGCTTCAGTCATTTATGGTATATTTTATGGTACATACGCGCATTGTATTTCTGATAGTCGATGTATATTAATCTGACAATCAATTCAAGGTCGAGGGCAGTAATGAGAGGTTAAAAAAAAGTTATTCTAGCGTGTCAGATTTTCAAAGCGAATGTTAATGAAACTCTAAAAAGTGTGCCATTTAAATGTCTGACAATTTCGACGTGACCAAAAGTCATTTATTGATTTTAAAACTTGTAAAAAAAAAGGTGACCATGAGATACTCGAGCGCGTCATTGTATTTCTGATAGTCGATGTATATTAATCTGACAATCAATTCAAGGTCGAGGGCAGTAATGAGAGGTTAAAAAAAAGTTATTCTAGCGTGTCAGATTTTCAAAGCGAATGTTAATGAAACTCTAAAAAGTGTGCCATTTAAATGTCTGACAATTTCGACGTGACCAAAAGTCATTTATTGATTTTAAAACTTGTAAAAAAAAGGTGACCATGAGATACTCGAGCGCGTCAGATTTTTATGCAGGGGGATGGGCTTGATGTCAGAGTCTTCCCAAAAGATAATCTAACAATTATATAGAGGCATATCGTTAATCTCACGATTTAAAAGTGGAAGATTTCCGTTTGATTCTTGTTTTTGTTACAGGATGTAATAAAAACAGTGTATACATATATGTATATGTATAGAAAATTTAATAATTAATTTAATTTGAAAATAGAAAAAATAAAATAAAAAAAACATGTCAATTTAGTCATTCGAGTCATCGTCGAAGTTGGTTTCCACTTCTTGAACTTCTTGAACTTCCTGACAACCGGCTTCGCTTTGCGATACTCCAAAACAGTTATACACTTATTTAGAGTTTGTGTAGTAAACTTTTTGATTTTTTCATACGTTTCTTCGTCAAAGAAAACACATTTGATACTAACGTCACTCATTTTTACAATGGATGTAAAATTGATCGCTGTAAAGCGGCCCACTCACGACAAATTTGTTTGACAAATCTGTTTGAAGACGGTTGAGCACTCACGACAAACCGATTTGACAAACTTTATTTCTATTGTGTGCTTCGCGGAGTGAACATGTCTGATTATAACGCGGATGATGTAATTGCGCTGCTAGTAATACACCAGTGCATGAAGCGAAAAAAGTCAAATGCAAAAAAAAAAATAATGAAGAAAGAATGGATGAAAGAGTGGTTATGTGAGAGATATAACCACTCACATGTAAAACTATTAAATTCAATGGAGCTGACTGCTCCTGACGATTTTAAAAACTTCCTCAGGATGGATTCCAAAACATATATGGATCTCCTTACTGCAGTCACTCCTGTAATAAAAAAGGAAGACACAGGAATGCGTGAAGCGATTACAGCAAATGAAAGACTCTCCGCAACATTGAGGTTCCTCGCAACTGGACAAAGTTTTGAGGATCTCAAATTCTTAACAAAGATTTCCCCACAATCTTTAGGCAGAATAACAATTGAGACGTGCAGAGCAATAATTTCATCATTAAAATCGTTTATTACGGTATGTAAAAAATAATATTATTTATATTCTTTGTTATCGAAAAGTTGTTGGAACGAGTTTGTTGGAGTTATTATTTCCTGAGAAATAACTCTCACAGATTGATGTTCTGGAAAAATTTCCTCGGATGGAAGCATTTGCAAAGTAATTGGTGAAGACGAAAGGCTCGATTCGTTAGTTGGAGTTGAGTTTGCAAATCTTTGAACAACAGGATACCTCAATGGCTGCATTCCAAGGTTAAGGCTGCTCGAAAAGGAAAGTTTATTCAGCTGACCATGCATTAGAGTGTCGTCAATTATGCGTTTGGCAAAAATTTTTTGTTGTTCGTTCATTTTGCGATATAACATGGACCATCCTTCTGCAAAAACGTCTGATTCATCCCTTTTCGACGGTTTATTCATTTTGTCCAAATGTGCAACAGCTTTTTCCAAAAATTCCGAGTCATCATATTTTCGTTTTTTTGAATGAGAGGGCTGAAAGATTATAATAAATTTTCTTTAATATTCCAGATTCCAAGTAATGCAGAAGAATGGAAAGTAATTTCTGATGATTTTGAGAAAAAGTGGAATTTTAACAATTGCATTGGCGCCATCGACGGCAAGCATGTACACATTAAAAAACCGTCAAAATCTGGGTCTTTCTATTTTAATTATAAGAAGAGTTTTAGTATTGTGATGATGGCGGTGGTCAATGCAAACTGCGAATTTATATCAGTGGAAGTGGGAACAAATGGCAGAGCATCAGATGCAGGTGTTTTCGCGCAATCCAAGTTGAAGTATTTATATGATGAAGGGGTTCTATGTTTACCTGAGCCGGAAAAGCTACCACTGTCCGAAGATACATTTCCATTCGTATTCGTAGGGGATGATGCATTTCCTCTCTTGAAAAATCTAATGAAACCGTACAGCCGCTCTAATTTATCGATCGAACAGCAAATCTTTAACTACCGACTTTCTAGAGCTCGACGTATTGTAGAAAACGCATTTGGCATTTTAGCCAGCCGTTTTCGGGTATTTCACACTGATATAATGTTGAATCCAGAAAAAGCCACATTAATTGCAACTGCCTGTTGCTATTTACACAATTATTTAAAAGTAAAAAATGAGTCAATTTATTTGAGAAACTCCAACGAAATGGATACTGGGATTACTACAAATGACTATTTGACAGATTTGGAGCCGACAAAGTGTACCAACTCTTCCAACAACGCCAAGCATGTTCGCGATAAATTTTGTAATTACTTTAGTACTGTTGGTGCAGTGCCTTGGCAGAATAAATTTGTATAAGTTCTATCAATTTTTGTAATAACTCCAATTTTTCTCAAAATAAAGAATTATTGCTTTTCATAATCTACGAGTATGTACTTACTTTTTCAATATCGATAGATTCGTCGAATGAGCAAAATCCATCTGTTTGCATTTCTTGGTCACCCAAAAATTCCAACTTATTAAAGTACCATAGATTTGGTACATATATTTCCTCAGCACCTGCCCCAGACTTTTCGCTCTTGCGTACCTTCACCAATTCACGTCTATATGCAGTGCGTAAACAATTCACTTTTTTTTCACTGCGTCAATTGTCGCATCCTTATCAATTTCTTTATATTTCGAAAGTAAAATCTTCCACGACTTATCTTTTTGGCATTTATTCTTATAATTTTCACTTTTGCATTGCCATAAGGCCGTTTCATTTTTAAATAATTCAATAAAGTCTTCTAAAAAATTTTTGCTCACGCTTGCCATTTTTTTATCCAACCAACCGACCAAATGTTTGCAAACCACGCCACTCACGACAAACGAATCTACAAATCGGTTGTTAGTTTTTAAAATTTGTCGCAAACCTTCAATCCGTTTGACAACATGCCTACTCACGACAAAAAACACCTCAAACTCAAACAGATTTGTCAAACAAATTTGTCGTGAGTGGGCCGCTTAAACGGAAAAAAATAGAAAACACCACAAGCAAACAAAAGTGTCAAGCACTAACAACAACCACGCTATGGTGATCAGCTGAGATGGCATCATGACGGCAGATGTTAGTATGAGGACGGTGGGAGATAGTGAGAAACAAACAAAAGTGTCAAACGTATACTAACAACAACCACGCTATGGTGATCAGTACGCTTGACCTTTTGTCGACGATTTTACCTGTATCGCCCCATGGAAACAGTTAGATTATAGGATTTTCGTGATCCTTCAAAATTAAAAAAAAATCTATCGCGCTCGAGTATTTCCAGGTGACATTTTTTTTACAAATTTGTCACCCTGCTATTTCTCTAAGTCACCCTCAAACTGTCAGAATATCGAAATATACACTCCCCCCTCACAGAACGTGTGACCATCTACTTTTAAATAAAATAAAACTATTTTGTCTTTCTTTCAGCAAAACGAACCTCATCTTTCTGAAACATTTTCCAGCAAGGAGCAAACAGTACGAATATGTAGAAGCATTAATACATAGCTGAGGATGACCTTCCAATATGTTTCTGACAAAATAATATTAGATTGTCAAAAAAGTCTTGCGGTATTTTCGCTAGTTAGCGCTGAAAGCGCATAGTTCTAGTTTTATTCGTCGCATCGGATCATGTTATACCTTTTTGGAAAGCTCATTCACACGCTAACAAGTGTTTGATTGATTGTCGTTTCTTTTAAGTCGTTCGTGAGTTATAGCGTCGCAAACATGGAGCAAAATAAAGAGAAAATACGGCATATTTTACAGTACTACTACGACAAAAGCAAAAATGCATCTCAAGCCGCCAATAAAATTTGCGCAGTTTGTGGACCCGATACAGTTTTCATTTCCACCGCACAACGATGGTTTCAACGTTTTCGTTCTGGTGTAGAGGTGGTCGAAGATGCGCCACGCTCCGGAAGGCCTGTCGTCGAAAATTGCCAAAAATCGCTGAATTGGTCGAAAGAGACCGGCATAGTAGTTATCAACCATTATAAACCATTTGAAGAAGCTTGGAGTCACTAAGAAGCTCGATGTATGGGTGCCACACTAATTGATTCAATAAAAATACCGCAAGACTTTTTTGGCCAGAAACGGATAAAGGTAATGCCATAACTTTAACCAATTCTGTCAACAATTCACATTATCCTAAATTTATTTGGTGGTATACCTTGTATTGACACTGTTCGCAAATCCAAAGTTACTCCAACGTCTAATGCAGCCTTTAAAATAACTAGTAGCCGGCAAATAAAGAAAAAATATATTTGCATTTGTATATATGTCGTCAGCTTGCGTCCTTATTACAATTATATTACTAAATTTAAAGAAGGTTACGGTATTTCTCTATTCAATAAAAAAAAGAGGTAAAACATTTGATGGCTAAATTAATGTGCCCTCTCATTCCGGGCATTTCCCTTTATTTAAGTCTACATTTATCTCGATGATATTTTTTGTCACAATTATAATTATACAGGTAATTACGTATTAAATGCATATCAATTTATACGACGGTAAGTATGAAAAGATTAAACAAAGGGATCGTACAATTCCATTGTAATAAAACTCATAATTTTATACAAATATACGTATGTGCACCAGTGCCGGATTAAACTAGCGCGGGGCCTGCAGCAAATTCTGTCAAGGAGGCCTTCGTTTGCTATAGGTTCTCAAGCTTACGGTACTAAATAACACAAAATTGTTACAAATAAACTTTTCTGGATTTATTATAGACAAATATAGAGATAATACTTTCAATATCGACTTATTTAAGCAAGTCATGCTCTACGAGTATATTCAACAAAGTAAGGTGATTAAAAAGTTCTTTACCTATCGTGATCCTTAATTCGTTGCTGTCAATAGAAATTGCTGTTGTGAGAAATACTTCAAAAACACTAGTAATTTTATGATATGCTTTCATATGTTTAGGTAAAGCAGATAGTACGTTATCAAAAATGACAATAAACACCTCAAATTCGAAACTTTGTCCTGGTGTTTGATTTTCAACAAAGTCGTCGAGTGTATTAGAGCCGCTGAAATGAATTTGAATTTGAATTTCGCTTGATTCGTCGTCTGTTGCTGGTTTTCTTCACAGTAGGTCAGATCAGGATGGAGTCATGTGAAGAAGTTCACGCAAGTGAGGAAAGTTCTCTGATCGCCATTCACTTGGGAATGGCCAGAAACGATTCCTTTACATATGACTCAAGCAGCTCACGACATCCGGTCTTTGACCAAGTATCCTCTGGGTAGCCTAAGAACATCCGTTTGAAGGCGAGCTAAAGTGAGAAGGAGAAATATTCCCTACTTAGGGTTGTGCGCTGGGTTTGGGACCCGCCTCGTAAAAAAACACCCCTAATGAAGGGGGTCGGATAAGTGACCCCCCTTTTGATGACGACCATGACAAACGAAATAAGGACTACGAATTGAGGGCATGCACCTGGAATGTTCGGTCCCTTAATTGGGAAGGTGCCGCTGCCCAGCTGGTTGATGTCCTCGTGAAAATAAAGGCTGACATCACCGCCGTCCAAGAAATGCGAAGGACGGGACAAGGACAAAGACAAGTAGGTCCTTGTGGCATTTACTACAGTGGCCATATAAAGGAGCGCAAGTTTGGTGTTGGATTCGTGGTAGGAGAGAGACTCCGTCGCCGAGTACTATCATTCACTCCTATGAATGAACGTCTAGCCACAATCCACATCAAAGCGAGGTTCTTCAACATATAGCTGATTTGCGCCCACGCCCCGACGGAAGAGAAGGACGATGTGACCAAAGATGCCTTTTATGAGTGCTTGGAGCGCACTTATGAGAGATGCCCCCGCCACGATGTCAAAATCGTGCTTGGCGACTTTAACGCCAGGGTGGGCAAAGAAGGTATCTTTGGTACGACGGTCGATAAATTCAACCTCCACGAGGAAACATCCCCAAATGGGTGGAGGCTGATCGACTTCGCCGGGGCCCGAAATATGGTTATCTGTAGTACTAGATTCCAGCATAAGAAGATTCATCAAGCTACCTGTTTGTCTCCGGATCGAAAAGCCACAAACCAGATCGATCATGTGGTGATAGATGGAAGACACGTCTCCAGTGTTTTAGATGTGCGTGCGCTCCGACATCGACTCGGACCACTATATTGTTGCAGCCAAAATTCGCACCCGCCTCTGTGCAGCAAAAAACGCACGCCAACAAACACAAGGAAGGGTCGACGTCGAGAAGCTGCAATCACAACAGACAGCCGAACGATTTTCTACTCGGCTTGCACTCCTGCTCTCTGAGAGCACTCGTCAACAACTCGGTATAAGGGAACTGTGGGACGGCATTTCAAACTCCTTACGTACAGCTGCAACCGAAACCATTGGTTTTCGGAAAGTGCAAAAGAACAGCTGGTACGACGAGGAGTGCCGTGTCGCAACGGAGAGAAAACAGGCTGCCTAACTCGCAACGTTACGATCGACCACAACACGTGCGGGATGGGGTAGATACCGAGAGTTGAAGAGGGAAGCAAGACGCATTTGTAGACAAAAAAAGAAAGAGGCCGAAATGCGTGAGTACAAAGAGCTTGATAAGCTGGCCGACAGGGGTAATGCTCGAAAATTCTACGAAAAGATGCGGCGACTTACAGAAGGTTTCAAGATCGGAGCATACTCTTGTAGAACCCCCAAAGGTGATCTAGTCACCGATGCCCAAAGCATACTTAAATTATGGAGGGAACACTTCTCCAGCCTGCTGAATGGCAGTGAACGTACAACGCCAGGAGAAGGCGAACCCGATTCCCCAATCGATGACGATGGAGAAGACGTTCCATTGCCCGACCATGAAGAGGTTCGAATAGCAATTGCCCGCCTGAAGAACAACAAAGCGGCAGGGGCCGACGGATTGCCGGCCGAGCTATTCAAACACGGCGGCGAAGAACTGGTAAGGAGCATGCATCAGCTTCTTTGTAAAATATGGTCGGACGAAAGCATGCCCAACGATTGGAATTTAAGTGTGCTATGCCCAATCCATAAAAAAGGAGACCCCACAATCTGCGCCAACTACCGTGGGATTAGCCTCCTCAACATCGCATATAAGGTTCTATCGAGCGTATTGTGTTAAAGATGCCACCGTCAACAAACTGATTGGACTTCATCAGTGTGGCCTTAGGCCTGGCAAATCAACAACCGACCAGATATTTACCATGCGCCAAATCTTGGAAAAGACCCGTGAAAGGAAAATCGACACACACCACATCTTCGTCGATTTCAAAGCTGCTTTCGACAGCACGAAAAGGAGCTGCCTCTATGCCGCGATGTCTGAATTTGGTATCCCCGCAAAACTAATACGGCTATGTAAACTGACGCTGAGCAACACTCAAAGCCCCGCATGATCGGGAAGGACCTCTCCGAGCCGTTCGATACCAAACGAGGTTTCAGACAAGGCAACTCCCTATCGTGCGACTTTTTCAATCTGCTGCTGGAGAAAATTATTCGAGCTGCAGAACTGAATCGAGCAGGTACAATCTTTTATAAGAGTGTACAGCTACTAGCGTATGCCGATGATATTGATATCATCGGCCTCAACACCCGCGCCGTTAGTTCTGCTTTATCCAGACTGAACAAGGAAGCAACGCAAATGGGTCTGGCAGTGAACGAGGGCAAGACGAAATATCTCCTGTCATCAAACAAACAGTCGTCGCACACGCGACTTGGCTCCCACGTCACTGTTGACAGTCATAACTTTGAAGTTGTAGATAATTTCGTCTATCTTGGAACCAGCGTAAACACCACCAACAATGTCAGCCTGGAAATCCAACGCAGAATTACTCTTGCCAACAGGTGCTACTTCGGACTGAGTAGGCAATTGAAAAGTAAAGTCCTCTCTCGACGAACAAAAACCAAACTCTATAAGTCGCTCATAATTCCCGTCCCGCTAAACGGTGCAGAGGCTTGGACGATGACAACAACCGATAAGTCGGCCTTAAGAGTTTTCGAGAGAAAAGTTCTGCGAAAAATTTATGGTCCTTTGCGCATTGGGCCACGGCGAATATCGCATTCGATGGAACGATGAGCTGTACGAGATATACGACGACATTGACATAGTTCAGCGAATTAAAAGACAGCGGCTACGCTGGCTAGGTCATGTTGTCCGGATGGATGAAAGCACTCCAGCTTTGAAAGTATTCGACGCAGTACCCGCCGCGGGAAGCCGAGGAAGAGGAAGACCTCCACTCCGTTGGAAGGACCAAGTGGAGAAGGACCTGGCTTCGCTTGGAATATCCAATTGGCGCCACGTAGCGAAGAGAAGAAGCGAGTGGGGCGCTGTTGTTGACTCGGCTATAATCGCGTAAGCGGTGCCTACGCCAGTAAAGAAGAAGAAGGTCAGATCTTTGACTCTTGCCTCAATATCTGAAAAAATGGATCGCATTGCTTGAACGTAGCCATATAATGATTCATAAAGGGCGTATCCCTTTATTAAGGTATTGATCAGGCGACTGCAGCGAAACACTATTTAGTCGCTTGAAAGCATTCTAGGACTTCGTTCCACGTAATTGTCATTATTCCCGTTTCTAACTTATTCATCGTTGAAAGTAGTCCGTAAGCTTTATTGAGGCACTCCGTTTGCTTACTTGCTTAATAGTGATAAAACCACATAAAAGTGCCTTCGTAGCATCAGCTCGGGTTGATCACCTAGTGTCCGATAAGCGTTTCAAAATCGGAATTTTTGAAGTAGAATCTTTAAGTGCGTTCGTAAGACGACCCCATCGATAGGTAGAAGCGGAAAAAATTGTACAGAGGATTTCAATGAAATCGAAGAAAAGTAATGCTTCTGTACAGCAGTCTGCAGCGCACTTAAGTAGCAACCAAATTTAATGAATGTGCAAGACAAGGAATGTATTCTGCATACTTATTTATTTTCTTAATTCGGGCTTGTAAGCTGATGTATTTCACACTCATGTTGCTGGCATTATAACAGCTTTGCCCACGAAAATCTTTGATATTAATGCCACTCTCACTCAAGAAATCTAGTAAATTTTGAGCGAGTTGTTCAGCAATATAACCTTCCATGTCCAAGAACTTAAAAAATCATTCCACTGGTTCAGATGGCAGAACATGATTTGAGACTCTGAAACACCTAGCTCTTAAGGCTGGACTGAACTAAAATTTTTTGCCCTGTTAAGAGGTCAGCGTTATGATATAAAATAATGTTTTTTTTTATAATATGGAAGGTCACAAGAATATCGTTAAACAATAATTTTCAGTAAAAATATTGTAAAAATTTAATAATTATACTTATTTTCTTTTGACGGCCATGAAGCATACAACATCTCGAGATATTCGATAATGATATCATTTTTATTTTATTTTATGAAAATATTTATTTAATTAATAAAAATTCACAATAGGGGTATTCGGCAGAAATTTAACTTTATTTTGATACAAAAATTAATGGATATTAATAAAAAAATAAAAATCTGGACGCTTTAATGGTAGAAATGTACCTAGTATAGATACTCGTCTAAATATATCGATTATAATATTTATAATTAAACATTAGAACATTAAAGTTAAGAAGTTCGTAAAATGCCTACTTATTTTTACGATTTAACGTGACAAAATCGAGTTTTAGATTTTCATGTGCAAGTAAAGCATAGCCTAAATGCTTCGCGTTTAAAGCATGCAAAGATATTTTACGCTACATCTAAATTGATATTTTTTTAATTACGGTCAGTTGGAGAGCAGGGCCCGTAGCATTTGCTTCTCTTGCTAAGTGGTTAATCCGGCACTGATGTGCACATATTAACCTTAACCCTTAGCCACCTAACGCCGGTCACAGTGACTCTACCGTTTTTTATTTTTTAAATATACCCGTTATTATGCAAGCTGCGCAGTTGAAGTATGAAACTTCTTTTAAGTTAATTGTTTGTTAATATTAAATAAAAGGTACAAAAGAGTTATGTGCGGTTTTTAGTGTTTTATTATTATATTTATAGTTTAAACACTAAAATTAAGTTTACTTTGACCGACGTTAGGTGGTAGAGTGTCTAAAAAAGACGTTAGGTGGCTAAGGGTTAATATATCATGGCAAGAACTTAAATTTATAACCATTCAATCGACTCATGATCAATATCTAATGATTAGCCTTATAGAGTGTAACAGTATATTTTTATCATTATCTTCCGGTGATAGCGCATTTTTTATCGTTTATTTTTAGCATTAATTCTTTATTCATAAGTGGCAACCTCATCGATAACTAGAAACGATTAAAATTTAGTCTTTAATTTAAATTATGTAAAATATTAGAATCTAATACAAATTGGTTAAAATTATATGCTTGTTTATTAATTTATTTTAAAATCTTATAGTGAATACTCAAACAGGAAATATGAAATGTTTCAAGGTTTTTCAATTCTGATATTGTAAATTTGCGAAAGTATTCTTTGACTAATTTTCATCATGAGAAGGACTAGTAATTTGAATATCATCCATTTATATACTTAGAATGCATGCTTGGTGATTTGATCATTTTTATGTTTGGCCATGAATCGTTGGATTAAGTGAAATAAAAATACAAACCATTCACACCATAATCAATTTCAACTAATTTCCTTTGCTATATGCACATATGCATACATAAATATAGAACTGTACATACAAGCATATGTACTTACACTCGTTAGTTAAAAGTTAACAGAACCAGCACAAGGTGGTTAAGGGAGTTGATGTTGGGGTTGAAGTAATATGAAAAAGTGTCAGACGTTGTGTTTTACAAGAAGAACCAATGAGCTCGAACAATGATAAGATATTGTTTACGTTATTAGTTGTAGCTTTCCCCCTAGCGTATATTTTTTCGGAACGCAATCGATTTTACAATTATTGAAAATAACTCCCCACGACTCATAAAAATTGGCTTATTGTAGCAATACTGTGCAAATGAACTTAATTCAAACGAACTTTGGAATTTTTGTCGTAAATGATTTTTCTAGTACATAGTATTTATGTGTGTTTTGAGAAAATTAACCTAATTTCTTAAATATGGTTTCATTAAGAAAAATAGATTTGTACACATAGATTTTTATTTCCTTATATTTAATTCAACAGACTTACTATCACACTGGCCCACAAAAAAAAATTTGTAGGTAGTATTAACTGCAATGCTGCTACTAGTTGTCAGCTGACAGCTCTGGTTTACCTTATTTTAATTTTTTCCGGTTTTATTAAAAGTCTGTCAATCTGACTATCACTTTCATGAGATTAGTAGAACAAATTTATTATGGAAAGTAAGTCGAGTAGTTACAGTAATGATCCTGACAAGTTTTGTTATATATTTATGTGGCGAGTATATAATGAAAAATCAACGGAAACCGATAAATGATATTGTAATTCGATTGTATTCTGCTTACTTTGGTATTGAAATTGGCAATCAAGATAAGGCGTGAACGAGAACTGATATGAAAAATGTGACTGATATTTTCGTATTAGCTCACATAATATACCTAAAATGAGGTTTAGAATCTTAGGCACCAAAATCAGTGTAGGTCAGTGTTATCTAAATGTTATATGTATGTGAGTATACTCTAACAGGTTGAATTACTTGAAGAACATGTTAGGGCTCATGCCTTCATTGACTTCATCTCTTTTAGTATGCTTACTTTCATTACTTGGCTACATGTTAGAATAAGTAGTATCATATAAGAATTCAATTTCAAAATACTGATTTACATGTACCCAATTTAAAAATCCCTTTTGAAAGAGCAGAGCAACAATTTAAGAATTCCCCACTACAATCGCCAAAACTTAATATACATACGAAATAATGCAGTTGAATTAATATGCACAGAATTTAATAACTATAATCCTCTAATGAACCATATTATTCAATATACGGATCGAGAATACCCTTGACTTAAAGCAAATATGTATAGCCGAATCGTTGAATAATAAAACGGGACAATTTATTGGTGTAAAGAAATTCTGAATTTAAGTGTGAAAAATCAGACCGGGCCATAATCCGCCCATAACCGATGAGATATATCCTTATTCGACTTGAATATCGAATGTTTTGGAAAATTAGAAACATAGCTATATTAAAGAAAATTTGTGAACAGCGGTAAAATAAGCAACTAAGTCCAAATGTCTAATACATACATCTGATATCTGGCAGCTTCATTAGTATAAGATTATATCATAAAACGAATTTGAAGAAGCTGCATTTACTATCAAATGATCCCATATCGAAGTCCAAAAACACTGAATCTGGTTTTTTATGCAAAATTTTTTAAGATTCGTGATTTTTAGAGAATAAAAAATCGGTCGAATTGTGCAATTGCAACATAAAATTTATTTTGTTTGTAAACTTTAAATTTGGCCCAGACCTGAAGAGAACAATTTTCGAATTTTTAGTATATCCTGATAATTATATGAAAAATGAGCAAAATATGAAAATGTTTTTGTACCTCCACAATAATGCCTAAACAAATTAACAATTTCACATTAAATAGGTCTTTTGTTATTTGTTTTCATAAAAAGTAATATAATATCGCCATAAAATTTTAATACAGAATATGTGACTTTAAAAAGTATGTGTATTTGTGTTAAATCGTGACGTAGTGGGTTTTGTATTGATTACAGTGGGAAGCAGCAGCATATTATGAAATTATTTATTCTGACTAAACAATTTCAACGCATGTTAAATGATGAAATGTATCAATACCAAATATCTTTAATTTTATTTCAGACACATAAGATTCAGTAAACCGTCTAATATGCATAGTGTACTCACTCGTTCTCCCTGGAACGTAAAAAGACTGGAGTGTTTCTCGAGCGCACACCACCCGAACTATTTGAGGACTTTTGAGGAGTGAATCTTTGCATTCCATGGGTGAGGCTTCGAGAACGCGGCATGCTGCCTAGTGTACTGCGTGCCTGAATGGGCGTAACACTTTTACCCACATGTCGTGTGCGCGAATTGGGCAGGCGACTTCGACGACCGCTAGATCCGGACGCGCTACCGGCGGCGCTTTCATTGCTGCTTCCGCCACTGCTATTCAAATGGGGCACACTGGATGCTCGTGTAACCATACTTCTTCAATTTTTTCAAATAAGTTATGCTTAATTTGTTAATTATTTGTAAATATTTAGATTAGCATTATTTAATATGTATTGTACATTATATAATATGTATATATATATTTAATCGATTTCTAAGAGGTCTCAAATACTTTCACTTTCTATTGCATCAATACGATGGTGAAATCAGGCGCCATAATTCCTTCTAACTTGATTGCCACTCATTTATTTAATTTAAATACATGCAGACAATTACACTGGTACATATAATATGTTTTCATTTGCAACCTAAGTTAAGTGACTTTTAAATTTTTATACGTTATTAAACACCAGTATCACCGTAATTTATTCGAGCAAAATCAACAACGGGGTGGAAAAGTTCCTTTGTATAAGAACATTAACAATAATATAGCTGTTTAAGTATGAGTTTTGGTCGAGTTTTGCACATTCGTACTACAAACCAGCGGTAGTTTGTCAACTTTTGGTGCTTGTGCTCCGAAATCTCAATTCCAACTGGCGAGAGTGCGTGGGACTACCACTTTTTACTTGAAACATATTCGTTGAAATCGCCGATTAAATTGTACATGGCGGTCAGCCGCGTCAATGAGTACGTTTCGTTTGATGCGTGATACTGGGAGATTTATGGTAATTTCTATACGCGACCATTCTGACCATTGTAATGACCATAACTTGACCGTTAGCGTTATTTTCTCTGAAGAGAAAAATGTAAAGGAGAGCATAAATGTAATAACTATGGTATGCCACAAATATACCGACCAAAGCGTTACGTTATATTCAAGGTTATCCTGTGTTCTGTTCAATGTTAAACCAAAATTCGAATAAAAAATGTAAAATAATAATAAGAATAAATTATCGTAAGAATTATAAGAAATAAAATAATTATTAGTATTATAAATACAAGAGTATATACACCGGAATTCCTTAAACAGCTCAATCGATTTTTAAGTAATTTCGAGGAAATCCTGACAACCAATCTTTGTACTGATGAGGAGAATCAAAGTTGTGTGTAAAAAATGCATAATACTTTCCGCCTTATTTCAAAACCTACATACATACATATATTAGCCAACAACGACAAAAAATAAGAGTGCTTCGTGGCACTTTCCATAATTTGTCTGATTTCATAATTTAGTCAGATATTTTTGTAGTCTAATTCTTGTCTTGTAAAACTAGAGAATTTTCTGTGAAGCTTTTATCACTCCAAAGCAATCATTTTCGATTATCAGCTTTTCAATTGCAACTTAATGAGATCGTTTGAGAAATAACCTTATGTTTCGAATGGTCAAACGGACCCTAAGCCTGCAGTTTTATATTCTCGCAATATGCTCAGACTATAATAGTTTTGTTCATCTAAGGATGGTTTGTAACACATTAAACTTATCAAGAAAGATATAGAGTAATATATTTCAAAGTGATCAGGATGAAGAGCTGAGCGAATATTTTGCCACTGAGGTTATGAAATTTCGAAGTCATAAATTAAGTTCCAAATTTAGTACAAGGAAGTATCGGGAGGAGAGTCGGTGCAGCGGTATAGAAATTAAACAATCGATACACCATAATTTTGATTAATGTTTTGGATATGAAGCGTGTCAATAGTAGACTCGTATCAGAAGATCTGAATGCGTCGTCACGTTTACCATAATTGTGACTGACTTTGCAGCAAAATAGGAAACAAGAGTCATCTATTAACAGATTTGGCTCCCTGTGAATTTGTTCTGCTTTCGAAACTGAAAAACTGGCTGACTAACTTCGGGGAACGCGTGAGGAGTCCATTGATCCATTATAAAAAATTGCCAAGCAAACTTTTGGCATTGTAAACAAACAGCATATGAACAACATATGAAGATCAAACTTTACACAGGCTTAACAAAAATTTTAAAAAACAAAATCAGTTCATACTTTCCCAGACCCAATATGCCGAATATAGTGAGGTAATTGGGATACACCTTGATATAAAAACCCCATACCCCTAAAAAATTATTTTTACCCCTATAGTCGATTTGTATCCTCATATTTTCCATATACATATATACATAATTTCGTTATATGTCATGTGGTCCACAACGTCCCCAGCACTAAAAATTAGTAATGAAAATGTAAGTGATCATATGACCTATAGTAACTCAGGTAAACCATTTTTTTTTTTTTTTGTTTTGTTTTGAGCTTGTGTTTTATTTAATATATTCTGGTTATATAATATGTATATGCAAATATATGTATATAAGAAAAAACAATTACAATATTTGCTTTTTAAGCAATTATAGCGATTTGACCATTTTTGATTTTCTCGCCCATATGATGTTAGCCTTCACGTGATGTCGCCGTCAAAAGAGAGTGAAGTGTACGGTAAATAGTATCGCTTGTATCGGTCGTTGTATGTATGGTATTTGCAAATTTCAGAAAAATAATGTGTTTCTTAATTTTTTTCCTGTAACAGCCGTTTTCCATTAAGGCCAAACGGTAGGAAAATGAAAATTCTGACATAAAATATTTTGACGATTTTCGTGGTAAGGTAAATATGAATATCAGAATTTTGCACAACTCTTGAAATTTTGACAACTTACAAATATATATACAGGTGGTATTGCGGCATAAAGGCAGCACTCTTCGTGCTATAAAAAGTAACTTTGAAATCAACGAAGATGTGGTGTGTATCGATCCACTTTTCACAAGTCTTTAAAAAAATTTTGACTTTTCAGACCTGACGTCACAATGATAAGGCCCAATCAGTTTGTTGACGGTGGTTAATCTTTTATACAGAACTCGATAGAAACTTACATATGATGGTAAGCAGACTTATGGAGGATGGAGTCATGTGTAGAAGTTCACGCAAGTGAGGAAAGTTTTCTAATTTACATTCATTTGGGAGTGACCAGAAACGATTCTTTTACATATGGCTTAAGCAACTCACGACTTAGTGTCCTAGATCTGGGTAGCAAAAAAACATATGTTTGAAGGTGAGCTAAAGTGAGAAGGCGAAACACTGGGTTTGTTACCCGCCACGTAAAAAACTCCCCCAAAGAAAAGAAGAAAACAGCCTCGGATGAGAGACCCCCTTTTTGATAACGACCATGGAACTCATTAAGGATAACGATTTAAGGGCATGTACCTGGAATGTCCGGTGTCTTAATTGAGAAGGTGCCACTGCCCAGATGATTGATGTCCTCGTTAAAGATAAGGCCGATATCACTGCCGTCCAAGAAATGGGATGGACGGGACAAGGACTGAGGCGAGTATGTCCTTGTAGCATTTACTACAGTGGCCATATAAAGGAGCACAAACTCGGTATGGGATTCGTGGTGGGAGAGAGATTCCGTCGCCAAGTACTGTTATTCACCCCGGTGGATGAACGTCTAGCCACAATCCGCATCAAAATGAATTTCTTCAATATATCGGTTATTTGCGCTCACGCCCCGATGGAAGAGAAGGACGATGTGACCAAAGATGTCTCCTACGAGCGGTTTGTGCGATTCTATAAGAGCTATCCCTGCCACAATGTCAAAATTGTGCTTGGCGACTTTAACGCCAGGGTGGGAAAAGAAAGAACAGTCGGTAAATTCAGCCTCCACCAGACCCAAATGAGTTGAGGCTGATCGACTTCGCCGGGTCCCGAAATGTGGTTATCTGTAGTAGTAGATAGTATAGAAAAATTCACCAAGCTATCTGGTTGTCTCCGGATTAAAAAGCCTCCAACCATATCGATCATTTTGTGATAGACGAAACGATTTTTTACTCGACTTACACTCCTGCTCTTCGAGAGCACTCGTCAAGAACTAGATATAAGGGAACTGTGGGAAGGCATTTCAAGCTCCTTGCGTACAGCAGCAACCGAAACCATTGGATTTCGGAAAATGCAAAAGAACAGCTGGTACGATGAGGAGTGCCGTGTCGCAGTGGAAAGAAAGCTGACTGCCTACCTCACAACAATACAATCGACCACAACACGTGCAATTTCCACGACAGCCGGTTCTACGCACCGGAATTGACTCGGATTTCATTCGAACAAGGGCTGTTTTTCAGCGATCTAACCCCGTTTGTATTTGGGTTGCTCCGTATCCTCCTGGCTCGTGCTCCCATTGAGTCCAACTCGGGCCCGGAGGAGTTTTTCTGCTGCGTTTGCGCAAAAAGGCTCCATCGAAACTACACCTCGGTCAGGTGCAATACATACAATGGATGGAGCTATCTTAAGACCTGCTCAAGCCTTAAGACTCACAGGGAGGGGGCCACGAGTTACGTGGCCCTATGTTGCCTACGCAATACTGCGACACTAGCCTCTACGGCTGTGCAATCTGTGTATAGTTCGCGCGCCACCACGCGAGTGGCCAACAGAGGACCTTCACGGTCCCCAGGAGCTCAAACAGGCAACATAGCTCGCACTCTGACTGGCGGACCTATGTTAACTCTCGCATCAGACCATTTGCCCATAATTATCTCGATCGAGAAATCTCCTGGTTTTGATTCTGTGGACAACCGTACCTTCGTTATCTTTAACAAATCTGGGTCGGCTTCACAGAATTTACTGAGAGTACCTTCAACGCTCTACCCATTCTTACGGGTACGAACATCGATTCCGCAAGGTGATCGCAGCAGCTACCGGTCGCTTCATCCCGGCTGGAGAAATAGTGGAAATACGCTCCAATTTCCCAGCCGAAGCAGCTGTTTTAGCTAACGGGCGCGACACCTTACGCCATGCCGATCCCGGGGATTCCCGAATAAGGGATCTCAATTTGGAGATTCGGCGAATGGTACATCATCATAAGTGGACGAAATGGATAGAGCGCCTGAAGTCCTGCAACCTCTCCACCGGTGTGACTAAGATTTTGCCTACTCTCAAGGCTTTGTCTAACCCGAAGACACATGACGACCGAGTTGAAGTTCAATTCAATGGTCACACCTCTTCGGTCCCGAAGAAGTGCGCGAGCTGAGCGCCACCTACTTTCACCGATGAGGAGGTTCAGAATGTCATCAACAAAGCAAAATCTTCTAAATCCATTGGCCCTGACGGGAGTAAGCTAACTTACCAAGGTCCTCAACCTGTCGCTGACCGCTCTTCAAATACCCGATGTGTGGAAAGTCGGAAGAGTGGTCCCACTACTGAAACCTGGAAAACCCGCCAACAAAGGGGAATCTCACCGTCCGATAACTCTCCTTTCCCCAGTAGTGAGGACACTTGAGGCCTTGCTATTCCCGACCTTCACTGACTATGGAGCAGACATTCCATTGACCGACTATGAAGAAATTCGAATAGCAATTACCCGTCTGAAGAACAACAAAGCGGGGGTGGTCGATGGATTGTCGGCCGTGCTATTCAAACACGGCGGCGAAGAACTGATGAGGAGCACACCACCTCTTCGTCGATTTAAAAGTTGCTTCTGGCAGCTCGAAAAGGAGCTGCCTCTACGCCGCGATGTCTGAATTTGGTATCTCCGCAAAACTAATACGGCTGTGCAAACTGACGTAAAATCTCCGTTAGGATAGGGAAGGATCCCTCCTTGAAATATCTCTTGTCATCATTGTTGACAGTCATAACTTTGAAGTTGTAGATAATTTCGTCTATCTTGGAACCAGTATCAGAAGTTGCTTCTTCGGACTGAGCAGGCAATTTAGAAGTAAAGTTTTCTCTCGACGAACAAAAACCAAACTCTATAAGTCACTCATTATCCTCGTCCTGTTATATAGTGTAGAGGCATAAACGAAGATAACATCTGATCAGTAGACGATATGAGTTTTCGAGAGAAAGGTTATGTGAAAGATTTATGGTTATTCGAACGGACTCGCGAGATATGTCGAGCTGTCTTGTCACCTCTCTAGTACTTGCCTAACGATTTTCAAGCAACAAACCCTTCACTTTTTTTTAATATTTTCATCAGTTGAAAAATTCGAACGGGGCATGTTTTCAACGTTTTCTCGGCCTTTTCCAGCATTCGCAACGATCTCGCACACGAAATTTGACTAGAAATACAAAATTTGCGACAAATTCTTTGTTCTATCTATGTTAAAAATCGCACACGAACTACTGAGGTGTACCAATTTAAGCAGCTGTTGTAACCAAACTGGTGTGATACATCCCGCTCATTATTAAGGACAGTCCTACCAACTTAACAAAACATTTTTTTGAAATATCATTTAAAACAGGGGAATGTGAATTACAATTTCCGAGTACTTTTTTGTAACCATTTATGTATAAGAATAATAAAATGGAAGAATGTGATAGTTTAAGGTGGTATTGAAAAAGTAGTCACGGTCATAGTCGGATTTCTATCATTTGCAGAGTGAGAGACGAATTTCAAGATATTACTGTCAAATCGACAAATAAATCAAGTGACAGGATATTAGATTTAATCCAAAAGTTGGCGGTGCTACAACATATTCCAATCTATATATGTGACCTGGTCTACGAAAAGGGAGCTAACGTGCGAAAAAAATAAAATAAAATAAATTGACAAAAAAAAAAATGATTTTTGACACCTAAGCCCCCTTTCCGTAGACCAGGTCACATACAAGTTATTCAGAATTAATTCCGCTAGTTTTAGGATGGTATGGCCGAAATCAGAAGTTAACCCTCGCGTTGCACGACACTATTCGAATGTTAAGATCGTTTTCATGAATATGTTACTTGGTTTTACTGAATTGATTAAAACACGGTTTTTTTTAGCCACTTCACTCATATTTACGGTCAATGGTTTTATATCTTTTTTAATTATTTATTTATTTATTTATATATTCATAATATACATAAGTTATAGATAGTGTTAATACATACATGTAAATTACTAATTGATTTTTTTTCGTTCCATTACTTTATACATTTTTTAATATTTAAATCCTTTGCCAATATAAAAAAAAACTTACTGCACGTTTAAATGTTGAACGGTTACAAAGTATGCCCAGATCCGGCTCAGATTTCAGATGCTTACTCATACATTTTCATATTTAGTTCAAATGCTTTGACGGACTGAATAAATATTTAAATGACCCCTATTGTTGAAGTGTTTTGAATATGCATTCATAGAAGAAATTTTTGAGAAATAATTGCATAAATACAAAAATCGGCGATTATTTATTTTGTTTAAAAAGTTGGTGAATAAATGAGTTTCACATGTATACAACTCAATCAGAAAAAAAATTGGTGGTCCTGTAACAAAATGTTTAATTGTAAAAGTCATTGAATTAACAAAACGCAAAAATCATGTTTACTATGGGTTCAGGCGGTGGTATCATACGTATGTATTTATTTCAAAGTATTTCAATATTTTATCGTAGCGAAATTCGATATTTTGGTTCGAAAATTAATGATTAAATATAGCAAACTCAGCTAGTATACATATGTATATGAATATGTCTTAGCTAGCGCTCAAAATTCTGAATATTTTCAATCCTGGGAAATCGTAAAACAAAACCCCCAATTTCAATAAAAAACAAAAAAAAAAAAAAAATATAAAAAAATAGTACCACTAAATAAATATGATACCCCGTACAGCAGCGTACCTACAAACTTATAAAAATAGTGTATTTACAAACTTAATTCAAATTGTGCAGCTAACATTTTGGCCACAAATGAAACGAGCTGCTCCGATGTAGTCACTTCACAGCTCGACTAAATCTAATACAAAGAAAATATGGTATAACATTGTGAAATTGAATTGCTTCCTTAACATTTTGTCGCTATTTCTTTCTTCTCAAATTACAAGTGACAATTTCATGAGCAATAAATTGTAGGCGACTCTGTAATTACATATTTACATACTAATAATAAACTAAAACCAACGTATTGCATATATTTATGTGATATTATGTTATTCACCAAGTTTCTAATATTCTAAGAAGCATTAAAACCTGGTTTCCAGTTTTCATCACCTCTGAAATGTTAAACAGCCCAAAAATCTGTATATAGTATTTAGTCTACAACACTAATATTAATCGATTTTCTGTGTAATGTTATAGTTAAATTTAGAGTAGAGGAAATTATTAATTAATAAGCGTATTTAGGACTTCATGTAAATCTATTTGTTATATCACTTCACATTATTCTGGGTCTCTTACCACAACCAAATCCGTTAAAGTTTTATACATTGCCTCCAGTTGGATACAACTCTTCAGAGTATTTGGGACGACATTCAGCGCAGAACCACTTGCCCTGAGGCGCCACCATGATGCCCACACACTCAAAGTGAAACCACTCGATTAGGCAATTCTCGCCGTCGCACGCAATCATTTCGGATACTTCGTCATAGGGGCAACGACAATAGCAGTAAACTGATTCACCTTCGCGAGCCTGTCGAGCGCCAGCTGGCGGACGTATAGGGTAACGTATATTGTTGGCTTTGAAATATTGCAGTGTTTCAAAATTTGGATTCGGTAACAGAGCTGGTGGTATCTTATGGTTAAACACTGTTGCTTGTGGCGTTTGTAAGACTGGAAGGGGTGCAGGTGCCGTTGGTTGTTGTGTATGTACAGCAGGGACTATTGTCGCCATTTGTGAATTCTTATTCCATTGGTTCGATGTTGACGCCGTTAAACAAGCATGTCTGTGTACCCCAGTCTCATCGTCAGAAGAGGGATCGCTGCTGTTGTCATCGTCCTCGTCATCGGTATCTTTACTCGATGAATATATTTGAGGAGTGGGGAAACGTTCAGTTCCAGTAGTCGAACCATCACTATTTAGGCCCAGTTGCGAAGGTCGTATTTTAAGTGTGGGTATTGGCGGGAGTGTATTGGACAAAGACGCTTTCTTCGAGGGACGTCTACGTATCGACGACTTTTCAGAATTTTCTGCCGACCGTTTCTTCTTTGAAGAAGTAGAAGCAGATAAGTGGGGCATTCCACCGCTTAGAGTATTTACTGGTGTTCCTGATGTTTTCGGAGTTCTTGCGGTTTTAATCTTTGGGTTTAGGATGCTTTTTGAAGGTGTCGGCAAATCTTCTTTTCGCCACGTTAGCTGTGGTGGCGGTTGCGGTTTGATGGCGCGCATGCCGATCATCAAAGACTGTCCCAAGTTAATTCCGCTATTCTCATCGTCACTGGTATAGCCGTAAAATTTATTGGGACGGCGTGCACGCTTAGACCGCTTTAAGGAACCATCGGCATCAGAACAGCTACTACCTTCACTCATTCTGCTGGGGAGATGTGATGAAGTAGCTATCGGACGCGGTGTCAACTGTTCCACAGATGGCAGTGTTAATTGAGCATATGACATTGTTATATTGCTTTGCTGTGCAACTGAAGGATCTGTAACTGTTTTTGATGACTGTGCCACCTTATAAGAACATTTAATATCAATACCACTCAGAGGTACTGGGGTTACAGTTTCAATAAGCGTTTTATTCTTTTCACTCTTCGCCTTTGCGGCTGCTGACGTTGCATTCACAGTTAAATTCATTTTGCTGCCCGATTTGCGATCACGCTTTTTCTTCTTTAATTTGACTCTTGTCGTTTCACAAACAACATCTTCAGGCAACGACGGAGTGGACGGTCTACTGTTTTCCACAATATCAAAATTATGCGAAGGTGACAAACGAGTTTGGGCCATCAACTGAGCACGTTTCTGTGCTAATAACTCACTAGCCAACTTTTGTGGATGTTCGTCATAAAACTCTTCATCGGTTTCTGATTCAGCTGTCTCTAAATCAGATTCATAAATTTGCGGCTCCTTTGGCCGGGATGGTGCGCGTTCGGTAATTGTATTTGCCACTACTTCGTTTGCTAGATCGTCGTCCACCACATTTATAGTCTCTGAATTTGAATGTTTCTTAAGTGGTGAAATACTTTCGCTCTTTTTTCTTAAACGATCTCGTTCGGATTTTTTATGATGTCGTTTACGTGAAGCGTTCGAGGCAAGTGATGAATCACTGTCATCTGAACTGGAGCTACTCGAACTGCTATCACTGCCACTAGAACTACATGAACAATTTGAGCCACAGGAACAACTTGAATCTGAGCTAGAACTAGAAGAACTGGAAGAACTTGATGCAGAGCGATGACTTGATAGGTGTCGTGGTGATTTCGAAACTTTATTGCGCTTCGTTGGCGATAACGCAGGCAAAGTCTCCTTTGTCTCCGCCTTTACTGACGGTGTTGGGGGAGATGGCGGGCGGAACATCTGACAATAATCGTGGTCAGAGTACGCAACATGTAATGAACGCGGTGTAGGATAATTATCTTCGTCATAATCTGCTTCGGCTTTAAGAGTAGCTTCTGGGTCCATATCCTGGTTGGTGCTATCTTGTTGAGCTTGTAAAAAGTTTTTCCAAATTTCCAAAACCTTACCAGTGCCAACAGAATCAACATTTTCCGCATCTTTATGTGAGGATTGTTTGTCGCCTTTTCCTTGCTGCCCATCCACCTTAGAAGTCTTGAAATCTTCCATGTCATTCTCAGCCTCGGAAGGTGGTGATAACATAACTTTAGGAACTAGTGAGTCTTCATCACCTTTCGATTTGCTGTCTATTTCCGATTCATCACTACTATCCGTCTCTGAAAGGTTCGGCGCAATTAAGTTTAAATCTTCCAGAGATTCTTTGGATCGCTTATTTTTCTTTTTCTTTTTGCGAGGTGTCTCTTCGCTTTTATCTTGTCCAAGAGCGGGTTTCTTATCTTTCGAAAAATCAATATTTTTCACATCAACGTTCGAGCCAGACTTACATTCTCCATCCACTTTATAGTTACTATTGTTTTCTTCACCCTTAACAGTTGTATTTGGTTCAGTGTTAGACTCAATTACTTCTTTTTTAATATCAATATTCTTGGATTTATTATTCTGGTCAATGGCGAAGTTGCCTTTTTCATTGCTATCCTCGAACTCACATTCTCCCTTCTCCTTAAATGTGTCCACAGCATCGTGATTTCCGGTTTGTTCTAAAGCTGGTACATGTACTTCCTGTTGCAAATGTGATGAGGTATGCTTTAGTAGCAGTTTGCGCGAAATAAATTTTTCATCACAATTCTCCTCTGAGCAGGGATAACGTAAATCGCCGCTATGCAAACGCTTGTGTACTTTTAAATACATAGCCTTTGAGAAACACAAATTACACACATCACAATTAAATGTAATCGGTGGAACACAAAAGTGATATACATGACGCCATCGCTTTTGTAAACATCTCTTGCAAATTATACTCTCAGTGCCGTGTTTCCAAAATAGATGTTTGGTAATATCCATTTTGTTTCGGTATGCAATGCCACAACGGTAACACAGATGATGCAGCTTATGTTTCCACACGTGTGACGAAAGTCGCCCTTGATCTCGGCAGTCCTCCAAGCATACATCGCAAGCAAAGTGACGTTTGCGCAAATGCACCATCAAACGAAAAGGTGAAGGGATGTTGTCGACATCGCAAAGACAACAGCGAAACTTTACATCGAAAACTGGCGTTTTATTTGGAACACCTGGACAAATATGACACAAAATCTCACTAAAACTGAAAAAATTCGCCCGGCACATGAAACAAAGTATAGCGGTTTTTAAGTGCATTTTTCTGTTATGCAAATACAGTTCCTTATGGGTTGATGTGACAAAGCGACACTGAAAACATTCAAAGATCCTTTCATTAAAACTATGTGAAGGAACGCCGTCTCCCATCGTGCAGTAGCTCGATGAATTAAAAAATTCATTTTCCAATACTGGGAGGAAAGTCTTCATTTTAGTACAAATTGTATCTGGTTTCAACTCCTCCGCTGTGATGCTGTCCACAGTGGCATTGAAACGATGTTGCGCAAGCATATGGAGTACAAGGCTTTGACCATTTACTGCAATTCGGCGTGCATGATTACAGTACAAACAAAGTGGATACACAGCTCGAAGACATGTTCGAATGAATTCTACAATTTCCATTTTTTCTAGTGGACGATCGAGTTGCAAATCGGTAGCTAAAATATCCTCGCTAGCCACTTCAATTCCGTCCTCAAGCACACTTTCTTTTATTTCGGTAGACTCTGACTGTATATGTTCGATTTGCTCCGGTCTTATGTCTTTGTTACTGAACTCTTGCTCTTGTTTTATTGGAGAAAGATCAATATCCATTAATTGTTCTCGTAGAAGAGGAATAGGGACTGTATCAGCGCTGCTGTTCATAATGTTTATTGTGGCATTACTTTCGGATGAGGTGTTCAATTCCTGGCTTGTATTGCTTGTGTCAATATTATGTGAATGCTCCTCGGTTTCTCTGCAATTTTATTTAAATATAAACATTTGCACTAAAGAAATAACATTTTCTTCATACCTTGGTGGTTGTTGTGGCAATGTTCCCGTTATTGTCTCATCAATATCCATGGCATCACTTCCCGCGGAATCTCTCCTCTGTGATGTTTGGCTGTTTTCTGGTAGTAACTGTGGTGTAACGGCATCTGTAAAGGGACTAGTGGTGACTTTATCGGATTCTCCAGGAGTCGGACAACGTGCTTGCTTTGGTGAAGTCGGCGGGGTAGGTGTCCAGTTACGTGTGTTTTGATCTGACGTTGTTAATGCTTCATCAGAAATATCTTGCTTCGCTTTAAGTGTATGATGCAGTGTTTCTTTTGTGCGCTGGATATCTAATTTAGTACGTTCAATTTCTTGAAGTATGCGAACCAGGTTCGTGCTAGTTCCGTCCATCCATTCTTTATCCACTGATCGACTTTCCTGACTATTAGCCTCATCTATCCGTTTTTGTGACGTCGCCGGTCCATCAGCAATAGCAACAACACTATATTTATCCGCGTTTAAATGTAGACTGTTTTCATCTAAAAAACCTGTCGCAGTATCTGTTACATTATAGTGCTTCATTTGGCTCTGTCCCTTATCGCCATAAGCATTCACCGCTCCATCATTCTCTTCATCCTCTTCATCCGCCTCGCTCTCTGTAGAGCTAAGTGCCACATCAACTGACTTTTGAAACTCTTTTGGCACTCTTAATTTGAACTTCGGCACTATTAATTTCGGCTCGACTAGTGACTCATTTCTCCCAGAGAATAGATTAAAATCGTTTTTATTTTGTGCTTGCTGTTCAAGTTGCCAACGTTCATCCAGTTCCTTAAAAGGGTTTACGATTGAATTGTGAGTTGTTGTGCAGGATTCATCAATAACCATATTGCTACTACTATTGCTATCTTCACTATGAATCAATATATCAGATCCTGGTCTTGTTTTTTCCATCGAGGGCTGACTGTTCTGGTTGTTATCACAGTTTAAGGAAGCAGCATTTGTATTGCTATCAGCAGGCGGTATTGATGGCAATAGTTTGTGATTTCTAGAGTTATAAAGAAAGTTATACAATCATATTTAGTAAGTATAAGTATTACAATTATAGTTAATGAAAGAGAATAGTTAACATAATAAACAGTTATTCACCTAGAAGAATCGGACTGCGAAGCTTCACTTATAGATTTCTTTAACCGTTTCTTTGACTTCGAAGTACGTTTTGCGTCCGGATGAGCTTTGCACTGATTGCTGTGTCGACCTTTCTGCCCACATAGTGTACAGGGTTTCATGAATTCTGCACAATTATGATCAGAGAAAGGTTGACTTTCTTCAAACAAATGTTGACACGTACAGCACATTAGGAACCGCGACTCACTAGGCGTTCCTTCTACCATGGAAACACTTTTCCTTAGCGCCTCCTCAGAATTAAAATGGTTTTGTTCAAGATCGTGTTTTATTTCCAAATGTACTGAAAGCTTTTCTGCTGTTGGAAAGAAACGAATACAGTACAGACACATATGTCGCAGGTGTTTGTCTCGAATATGTAAAAACAGATTCCAATTTTCGTGAAATGTATTACAACTGGAACACTTGTAATATCTCTTTTTCTGAGTTGCTGCGTCTGGTACGGAAGGTTGTATAAATGATGAAAGTGGTGTTTGTATTAGAGCATTCTTTGCCGCCATATCTACAGTAGCGTCTGGAGATGCCGAGGATGGAGGCGTGGCAAGTTGCGGGGCTAATGATAGGTGTAATAGACTGGCATTTTCATTTAATCTTGCTGGTAACAGCCGTGTATCCGCCAGACATTCTCTTTGGTGTTCGTTTAATGCCGCAAATGAAGCAAAATTACCAACTTTACATTTAAAGCACAAATACTTAGTGGGGGTGGATATATTTCCGTTAGTACTTGAAATAGTAGCCGGAAACTTCGGGGAAGTTGTATCAAATGATATTTTGTCTAGTTGTTGTGTGAAATTCGGAAGTGGCGTCGGATATTCTGCTAACTTTTCTGTAGATGGTGCAGGTGAATATGGTTTTTGTAAATGCTGTAAGAGTAATGATTTTAATGGTGCATATTCAACATTAACTTTATGGGTGATGTCTGAAAACTGCATTGAATTTCGTTCTTCTGTAATGAGTTCAGGCATTGCCTCAGTCTGATCCTTATCACAGGAATATCTACTATTTTCGTTGTCATTTAATTCTAAGTCTATATGGGGCTGTTTATGCAGGGGCGAGGAGCCAGTTTCATTTGAACTGCTTAATTTTCTCTTTAATGATGGTTTTAAAGTATTCACCTTTTCCGACGTGCCGTGTGATTTTACTAATGAATTTATTTTACGGTAAGCAGTACTAGCAGCTGATATACCCACATCCGATTCATCCATGGGTTGATCGATAACAAGTTGTTGCGAGGATGACGTAGCCGTCGAATTAGAATCAGTGGACGCTAGAGATGAACATTGACTATTTTCATCGTCGCCATTAGTTTTGCTTTGTTGACTTTCTGCACTCATTGAATAATTAGATACTCCCGTTTTGTTAAGTTTATTATCAATATCTAACTCCTCATCATCGGCCTTTTTCTTTTCTAATGCATCATTTTTAAACTTTTCGTATTCTTCAATTTCTGCAACTTTTGGACGCTCTTTGTCATTTATTTCTGACCTTTTCGCTTCCAATTTTGTGCTATTATCAATTTGATATTCCCATTTAGGCTTAGGAGTTATTTTATGGTCACCATTCAACTTTAATGGCGTTTGCAAATTATTGTTTTGCCCACAACTTTTCCCATCCAACGATGCTTCTTTTTCTTTTATTAACAACACTTTGTTACTTTGAGTATTTTCCATTTCTACCTGATTTATTTCGTCGAATTTGATATCATCCTGAATAGATGAACTTTCAGATGATTTTTCACGATCATAATTATCTATTTCAATTACTTTATTTTCTTTACAAGTGCCTTCATTACTGCCATCATTTGTAGTGAAGTTAGAACCTTCAGAACCAATTTCAATTCTATTCTCATCTTCTTCATTATGGTTGCTTTTTAAAATCTCAATGCGATTTTCATTTTGGCTATCATCCTCATTTATATCAATTAAATCGCTATCTTCAGAAGTTTTCGTATTTTTTGGTGGTTCTTCAATGGAATAATCATCATTTGGGTGGCCTGGAGATGAAGGCTGTTTGGTATTACTATCACTTGTGGCAATACTTTGAAAGGAATCATCTTCGTTTGATTTATTATTTTTTATTTCCTGGTGAATAAATGTTTTATCCAAACTTTCCGTCTTCAGCCCAAAGTAATTCATCTTATCTACATTGGTATTTTCTGCTTCTGCAATAATTTTTTTCTCTTGCTCTTCTGCTTTGTTTTCCGCAATATTAATGTCTATACTATCGTCATATTGGAAATTCGTATTTTTTTCTGTAACCTCACTAATGAAATCTTGATTCTGGCATCTTAGTGTATTTTCATAATTCTGTTGAGAAATTTCAGCAGCCGCAGCCCCTTTTTCTTCCTTTGCTGGTAAATCATGCATGATTTCTTCAGCAGTAATTTTTTCTTCATTACGAATTTCATCCAAATTGTTTTTTTGTAAATCCTCTCGTTCTATGGAGTCATGAAAACAGTCCGCTTGACATTTTGCTGGCGGTGAAACAATACATTTTTCATCGTTTTCTGAAATATTTAAATCTTTTGGTTGATTGGTTGAAGTTCCAAAACCTGTAACATCTACGTTTATTTTATCCTCTATCATTGTATTTTCATCCTCCTTTTCTAATAAATCACACTCATTACATGAGTTATGCGGGCTTTTATTTGCATAATTATCATAACAAATTATTTGGGATTCAGTTTTTATTTCTTTATTTATATTTGCATCTTCCACTTTAGAGCGATTACTGTCCACTTGGTCGTTGGAGGTTTCCATGGTATTTTATGGTCTAAAAACATTAGAAAAAAAATATAAATATAAAAAATATATTCTGTGCTCTCCAGATTAAACCACAATATTTACCTTAACATTTCCTAGTGTAAAAAATTTGGTTGGATTGTTTAATGACTGAAAATATATAGAAGATTATGATGAATTCGCAAAAATAATTTTTTAATTAAAAAAATTGATAACTTAATTACAAAATGATGTTCATATGTAAATATTCTTTTGCCTTTCATTAAAATAAAAAGTTCCCTTTGTATACTTGCTTTAAAATACAAAAGGTTAACATTGAATTTTAAGACTCAGCTGATAAATCCGATTATCACATTAAGATTGAGTAATAATTTGTTATGTGAACATCTTTCCTCTTTGTTAATTTTGTAAACTCAGCTCGCAGATTTGATTACCAATTCGGTTGAAAAATTTATTACATGAACATCTTTCTAGACAAAATTTAAATTCATCTTAATAACCTAAATAAGCGAAATTTTGAAAATGATGTCAAACTGCATAACATTTTTATAGAATTATTTTTCTTTTTCTCATCAACAATAAGTAATAATGCCTAATTACGATTACGAATATACCCCTAATATATAAAACATTATTTATTATTCAAGCCGTTGTAAGCTGCTGCATTGGCTATAATATTTTATAATGTATCTAATATTTAATAACAATGATATTTCAAACTTTCAGCACTGTCAAATGTATGAACATTTTGACATGTACACATCTAGTAATAGAACATTTTAATTTTCAGACCTTTAGAGTATGGTTCTAGAATACGGAGATAAAATGGTTAAGGGCGGATAGACAGGATTTTCCAGGTTAATGTATAATACATAAATATAGCACTGGAAATAGTTTGCATATTTTCTTACTGCATTTTTTTTATTTTTGGTCATTGATATTTTGGTTATGTTGATATGGTAACAGTTGAATAAGTTTCTCAACTTTAAATGCAATTATCTTAAGAAGTAGAAGTTTTCCACGGTTACATTTATTTATTTCTTAATTTGAAAAACATACTCTATCCGCTCATACACTTTTAAACCCGAAATCGGTGGATTTTATTCTAAATCCCTAATGTATATAGATTTATTCCCGCCATCTTCACAACAAAATATGTATGTATGTAGTTGAATAAAGCACATGGTTTTCGAAACTCCAAGCTACCCCGTTAGAGGAAAGGGTATTGTAAACAATTAGCGTAATAACAAGAAAGAGAAGTATGTAAGAGATAATATTGCGCGCATTACATAGTTTTTTTTAAGTCTAATTCGAATATTCAATTACTCACATTCAAACAATACACAATTTATGTCCGATAAACTTTAAACTGCTAAGAGAACAGGTAAAAAAATCTCACATTTGCGTGCAACGTTACTATTTCAGAAGTCCACATACAAAAGAAATTTAAATGTTTAATTTACAGTCAATAGTTACAACGTTCTTACAAAATTATATATATTATATTGGAAAAAGTTTATAAAAATTCATTGATGCAGCTTTTTGATAACCGTAACCATGTGAAGCGTTTAATGTTGTTAGTACGACTAGTGACTATCACACCACCGCCCCTTTTTATTATATTTTTAATTCTTTTTCACTTCTAAGCAAATTAAAAACCGTATAACAAAATATTATAATTTGTTAAGCACTTGGGGCGGAATACAAAACTCACTTTGTGAAATCCTGCTGCCACTCGCCAGCGTTCGCAGAGCCGACCAACCAATGACGACCACAACCGTGGCTAGGGCACACAACCAACAAAATTCACTTCGTAAATTTGCTTCAAATTGCACAAATTCGTGTTCCGTATTATCGGTCAATACTTTTTTTTGCACCGTTTATAATGCACACAAATTTAACTAGTTCTTAAATTTCAATATTTTTTATAAAATAATGTTATTTGCTGCTTTGTTAATGTACAAAATTTGTGTTTTTAAGACGCACGTTCTCCAAACAAAAAATCGCGATTCTTGGCGTTAGCCATTTTCAAGCAGTCTGCCAACCTAACGCAACTAAATGTCAAAATGCCATCCACATTTCCCATTCAATAAATCTCTTACAATTTTTCCAATACAAAAGTTATCGCTTACCGTGCGATTCTGTAACGTGAGACAGTATCAAGTCTCTAAATTTGAGATTTTGAGTTAGAGACAATTTTTGAGACTTGAGACGATTTTGCTATTCTGTAAGTGACAGTCTCAAAATCTATTACATTTCATTATTCAGAGATGTTTTTACACTTGAATGATAATAAATATGTCGATAACAAATATTAACTATTCTGTAACATAGTCAAAAAACACAATTATCAATAAAAATAAAAATATATGTTGACTTTGTTTCATAATATTTACGAAATTTATGTAAAATTTATTTATTTTTAACCTTTTCGTGTTTGAATTGCTTACAAAATGTAAAAAAATGACAATCGATTAATATCTATGATGATCTCTAATCAGTACATTGAAAATGGCAGCAAGAGCTCTTTTTCGTTTTGTGACCAGCTAACTACCAGGTCTCAATATTTTGAGACTAACGCTAGAGACTGTTTAGTGAATAGTAACTAGTATCAAATTGATACTTTGTCTCAAAATGTCTCAAATAGAGACTAGAGACTGGTTACAGAATCCCGCTATTATTCACGAACAGTATTGGTCATATGCTAAATGCCAATTTGTATTGAGCCAATAAATTTGACTTATGAAAGTAAAATTTTGACAGAGAGAAACAAAGATTTCCTTTCAAGGTTATTTGTTTACTAATTGAAACTAAATAATACATATCGATATTTGTATGCCATTCCTGACTGCTGGCTTAAGGTGGCCATACACGACACACATGTGCGTTTAATCGGTATGTGTGCGATTGCGGTTTAATCGTATATATGCTTGTGCGCATACCGATTCATGTTCGCGAAAATGTTTGATTTTTTACAATCGGTGTGCACATATGTGTGTCCTATAAGGCGCTGTGTGCACACAAAATTTCATTTCTCTCGTGTCGCCTAACAGTGAAGATCGCGGACGAACAATGGCAAGTGTTAAGGGGGGAGCCTGCTTTAGAGGCTTCAAAAAATTGATTTTTTGAGTATTTTTTTGGGAGGGACAGAAATAATTGATTCAAGCGAAATTTCTAGGCTTTATTTATATATATAAAAATTAATCCCTTTTTCCCTTGGTCACGGCATCACGCGTGAATGGCTGGATCGATTTCATTAATTCTTTTTTTATTGTATTTGTTATTATGTATTAGGAGAAGGTTCTTATATAAGAAACAATTACGAAAGTTGCGCAGGAAACTAGAACATTTCACTTTTTTAATAAAACGAGTGTTTTTATTTGCGCTTACTATTAGTCAATGTTCGTGGCCCAACATCTGCGAACTGTTAATGATGTATTGTGCAGCACATACAGAGAAGCCTGTCAACGTTTGGGATTGCTAGAGAATGACGCTCATTGGGTCCACACTCTTAAAGATGCTGTGATTTCGTCAAATGATAAACAAATACGAACATTCTTTTGAATAATTTTGTCTACATGCTTTCCATCAACACTGTTTGACTTATGGAACAAATACAAAGATCATATGACTGAAGACATATTACCTGAGAAACGACCTAGAACATTGAATGCAGATTTGCAATTTAACGAAGAAATTCACAATGAAGCTTTAATTTTAACTGAAGACATGTGCTTGATGCTTTGAAACAAAAGATTTATACAATTAAGAATGACAACGCCCAATCGCTCAATGCATGAGGTATTTAATGTAGAATTGAGACGCAGAGCTCAATATGAATCCGAGGCATGAAAAGAAACCGTTCAAAGAAACGTTCCTCTTATAAATGAGCAACAAAAATATGCCTACGATAATTTTATGAAAGTAGTGAACGATGGAACAGGGGGATTTTTTTTCTTAGATGCTCCTGGTGGGACTGGAAAAACATTTTTGATATTACTGATTTTGGCAACAATTAGATCTCAATATGGTATTGCACTTGCACTTGCTTCGTCAGTGTTAGTATTGGCAGGTGATTTTCGACAAACATTACCAGTAATACCACGATCAACGCCAGCCGACGAATTTAATACACACTTAAAGTCATCTATTTTATGGAAATATGTTAAAACGCTCAAATTAAGTATGAACATGGGAGTCGAACTGCAGAATGACCAATCTGGAGAAACTTTTTCAAAGCAATTACTAGATATTGGTAATGGAAAAATACCTGTTGACTCATCGTCTGGATACATTACGTTCCCTACTAATTTCTTTCACTTTATGAAATCTAAGACAGAACTGATTGATAAGGTTTTCCCAAATATTGCACAAAATTATAAAGATCATGTTTGGACTACAAAAAAAAACATTGATGTCAATGAAATGAGTTTTCAAGTTCAAAATAAGATAACTGGTGAATTAATTACATACAAATCGATAGATTCAGTTACTAACCAAGATGACATTGTTAATTATCCAACGGAATTCTTAAATTCGCTGGAATTACCCGGATTACCACCTCATAATCTGCAATTAAAAATCGGATCGGTAATAATCATGTTGCGGAATATAAACCAACCACGTCTTCGCAATGGCACCCAACTTGCGGTGAAGAGATTAATGAATAACGTGATAGAAACCACAATTTTGAAAGAGAAGTACAAAGGCGAAGACGTTTTAATTCCACGGATACCACGCGGTTACAATTTCCATTGCGGCTAGCATTCGCATTGTCGATAAATAAATCACAAGGGCAGTCGCTAAGTGTTTGTGGCATTAATCTTGAAAATTCATTTTTTTCACATGGCCAGTTATATATACATATGTACGCGGTCAGCTATACTTAATAAAGAAATTAACTTCATTCAGATAAAAAGGTAACAGATATTTCTTGATTATAGGGCGGTACGAAGTTCGCCGGGTTAGCTAGTAGTTATATATTTGAACATCTTTCACAAATTTTTTGGGATGCGAAATCTTTGATATTCCGCCTTTGGAAAGCAATTGCTCGAAGCATTTCGCATGTGGATTTGTCGGACGGTGGGCAGGATGCAGGTAGCGATTTCTATCGGAAACAAAGAATTCAAAAAGATTCACATTTTTTAATAATTTATTTCCTAGTTAAACTAACAAAAATCCAAAAAAAAGTGTAAAATTTTAGAAATTTTAAAAATTTGAAAAAAGTGGTTTTTAATCAACTACTTTGTCTTGTTTAAAAATATGTTCAGACTTGACTTTTCTAGTTTAACTAGAAGATAGAAGATAATGAATTTTGCCCCAATTCCATTCGACGTTAGGTTATTTTTCTATCCTGCCCACCAATTATGAAAAATCGTAAAAATGAAAAACCGAGAAATCGCGCGTCAAAGTTTTCGCTTTCTGCCCAGCACTTATATACCTGTTAGACGCTCGGATACCATTCCCCCTATAGCTTCGACAATATTTCGAATTTCCATCTATAACTTTGGGGACATATCCTTAGATAATTTTTAACGAGATATAACAAAAAGAAAAAAAAAACTATTTCTTGAAGCTTCTAAAACAGGCCTCATTGCTCTTTTGAATTAATAGAGTACTTTCGTTAGAAGAAACATTTGTTCAAATATTTTCGATCAAGCTTATATCAAGACGTAGGACAAGCTAGTCTAAAAGGCTACTTTATTTTGCAGAGAACCAAGCATTAGAGTATTCATTCTCTATAAATATTGTATATTGTATGTACATATATCTATGAAGAGGATAAATTTTCTTCAGAAAACCGCTTCATTCTGCTCATTAGAGATCTGCTCGTTGTAGAGATTTTCGTCCATGCGGTCTGATATACGAGGAATTGGATCCTGCCCAATTCCCATATAAGGATTGTGTCGAAAACTACTAAAAGTTCGATGATTCACTAAATATTATAATACATCATTAGGACTAAATTTCACAACTTATATTTTATGGAAGAAAAACGGAACCAACTTGGACACATTTATGTGAGATCCTATAGCACTGGAACTAATCGACCAATTTTATTTTTAGTATTGCTTCTTGCCTCTAAAAATTGTCGAACGTCGGATTATAACTTTTCAAGGCCACTAATATCGAATATGTGGACCCAGGCTTTTTTACCGAAAATATCGGTTAAAATGCGGAGAGAGTATTTTTATGATAAAATTGGGAAAAATCGCGGTAATACTTCATTACTCAGAAAGCTTCTATTTCTGGTTATGATATGTGGTAATGCCACAATTGGATAAAATCGGCTTAATATATCCCCTAACTCTCATATCTTAGCAAAATTATATGAACATATGTTCTCATGTATATAATAGCCTCATTTAAAATTAATGCAACGAGTCCCGACCATTCTTCGCCCTTAAGCCACCCCATACATTTATTTTCGACTTTCCTTGATTTTCGACGACCTTGACTTTAAACCATTTAGGTTGGTCAAATTGGAAGATACCTTAACGAAATTAAGTAGAAAGGTTTCCTTTAAAATTATATGGTTTAGCGCTGAATATAAGGGAAATCGGTCAAACCTTGGTTCAACCGTCATATCTCAAATATAATGTAAATATAGTATATTTACGAGTATATATAAATGTTTCAAGAACGCACAGCGAAATTAAGAAAAACATAAATAAAAGAAAAGCTTCTCCACTCCTGTAGTGATTCCGTCTTTCTTCGTGGATGAAGCCTAAAAATAAAAAAAAAAACTCGTTAATTTAGACGATATTTTCCATACAATGATATACGATTAAATCAAATATCAAAAATAATGTGCCGCGATACCAAAAATAGATAATCAATACTCAATCGGCTCAATACTTCCTCTAGCCTCCAAATACCTAATAATCGAGTTTCAAACTTGCGGTTGAATTTATAGCAAACATTGGGTAGTCGAAAAAGTTTTTTTCGTATTTATATTCAAATTTCAACTTATTTTTTTATATTTATAATAATAAATACATAAACAAATATATACCAATTTGGTCGACCAGTTTTTGCCCTTTTTCCGGTAGAGACATTATTCCATCAGAGTAAAACGAAATTTCGAAAATTCCAGAACGGAAGCGAGTTAACCATTGTTGTGCTACACGAACTGATATATCATCGTCTCCGTAAATTTCACAAATTTCATTTGTGGATTGCGTGGCATTATTCCTTTCTTATACAAAAATTTCAAAATATACCGAATTTCTTCATTATTTTCACTAATTTTTGAACAGCTGCATTTGTTTTTCAACTTCCCCTAATTTAGGTAAATGAAGCATAAAATGTCACCTTTCCAACACTATATGGTATGACACAATAGGGGTATTCTCTTGCTCTTGCAAAACCCTTGCACGGTGCAAGAATTGCATATATTTCCTCTTGGTGCACCGGTACAACAACAAACACACGCAGATAATTTGCAATGGCTGTAAAATATGTCAGACCAAAATCCAAGTATATTTGCGTGCAATGTCACGCAAAAATATAATTGCATCCCTGTTTTAGCTGTCACTTTACATAAAGACATATAATATTACGTCGTTAAATTGTAGAGGAAGGTAAGTTTTAAATAGATTTTATAATTTTTATTTAAATTATAAAGATTTGTTACAGTTTTTTTGTTAAAAATGTATGCAGAAGGTGCGCCAATTCACAATAGCCATGTATAATAGTCATTCACAATAAATTGACCAAATCAGCCGTTCATGTATCACTAGATTCTGCGTGCCCTTGTATATTTCAGTATAGTATTTTTGCAATCTGCAATCTTGCAAGTGCAAGAGAATACCCTTATTGTGATCAGCAGCACTGGAGATATACGACTGCAACGACATCTATTGACAAAATACGAAAATACTTTTTCGACTACATCGGATGCTCGCAAAATTAAGTGAATTTTTGCTTAATTTCGAAGCTGGGTGTGTGATATTTTATTGAAATTAAGTATATTTCTTTTAAATAATGTGGTTTAGCGTTGCAATGACAAAGGTATTGTATTTAAAATCGGTTGATTATAAGTCATTCAATAGAGTGAATGATATTTACAAATAATAACGGAAACGTTATAATCGGTGTACAAAACCATGGGGTTAAGTCTTAACATTACTTCGAAATTTGTAAAAGATTGATACACATTTTCTTTGAGTTGCTTTTAAGGACAAATAAATATAAGATGTTTAATGAACAAATTAGATATTTCCAAAGTTGTTAGTGATATGAAATACCTGTCACGTTTTCTTCGGAATAAACACTAACACTATTGAGTTAATTTTAGTAAAATTTTTGTCCAACTTAAGTAATAGGATACTATATATCTCAATTATTTTAAAAATCAAAACAATTCATAAAAAAAATATTTTTTCAAATAATCCAAAAAAATAATAATTATATATTTTCAATAAAATACCGAATGGAAGTGTAAATGTTTTTGCCATTGACAAATATTTGTATCATTCATTTTCAAAATGATAACCTATGTACAATCTCTTGGATTTTTATACCTGCAATAAAGTTTTCACTGTATCAAATAGTTTATTAAATAGTATAGCATGAATATATTTATTTTTTTGGTAATTTATGACTTAATAAGAAATATTCGTCTATCAAAATAAAATATTTTTATAATAATAAAACAGTGTAAATATAAGATATACTATATATACAACATACATTACACTACATTGTACGAGTATATATGTATATTACTTGCACAACAATAACGATAATAAGATTAATATATCAATACAATGAATTGTTATAATAAGTTTGCTCTTTCCGAATCTGTTCATGTGCATATTTAGAAATGGCGGCTCATAATACGATCCAGATCATTCCAACTGCAGGAGTAGTCAATTTGCAGAAGTCCCTTTTTACTCAACCCGAATTTATGCCCGTAAATTCCGCTGTAGAGTGAAGAGGACGGTCTTGTGCTGCTGTAAATCGTACTTCCTTTATTGCTGCACTCTCCGTTACCACTGTATAAATCATATACAGGTTGTGGAGAGCCATAGATCATAGAGCAATCACAACAATCAGAAACGCTACAATGTGGTAGAGTTGCATAAGGATTGGAGCAATCATGCGAGAAGGTTGGTGGTGGAAGTGAGGGAGGCGCTGGGAACTGCAATTGTGGTGAAGGTCGGCCATACAATGGTAATGTTACGGCATCGTAGCCAGAAGTTTTGTTCGAAGTTATTGACGGCGCTTGATAATATCCTTCACCAATAGAGCTATCCAACTCCGTGGAAGATGATGATGAAACGCCTGCAAATATACATATGAAATTGGGAACAATTTTTAATCGTCAATATATAATTTCTATCGGAATAAAATTAAAATAAGTGTATACAAACCAATTGTTTCAGTCACACTCACCCCCATAACCATTGTATGCATCCTCTTCGGCTTCTAGATTCATCATAACGTCCGACATATAATCTTCGTATTTGCCACGACCAACACCCAAAAGTTCACTTCGAGTATCTTCGTACCGATATGGACGTAACATTGGTTCTGATGATGTGCAACAACGCAGCTGACATGACTGGTTCCAATGAGAACGACGTCGATTTCGTGGCATAGTTTTGGCCATGTGCTTTTGTTGTGCCACCGGTATCTTCTCATGTATTTTTGGCGGTGCGCTATAATAGGGGCACATCGGCATCGATGTTTCATAGTAAGGCTCAGGGGAACTGCCTACTGGCGGTGAATCCAGCTTTCTGTTATGGGATATTTATCTATAAATATGCACAAATTAAGAACATTTTGTCCAAATACTTTCTGACATAGTCGTAATTCTCCAAATCCCACGGATCCACATAACAGCGCTGCGACGGCAAGAGGGTTGTGCCATAAATATCTTCCGTATTATCAATAGTATAGTAAGGTGACTCTGAGACCTCTTCATAGCTTCCTCGACATGGTTCTGGTAGTGGCAGTTTAGGACCACGACGACGAGGTGTGGTATGACTGCGACCTCGCATTTTGCACAATAACTAAGAGATTGTATACTCTGATGATAAGAGAAGAATTATGATATACCTGCGGTGAAAAAGTCTGTCAACAGCAATAAAAAAGACAGCATTAATGAATATAATAAAGATAAACCATGAAAAAGATGAAAGGATATAATTTTTTCAAATCGCTGTCGAACTTTTCATATGGTATCACAACCTGAAAAAGGTGAATTCAAAATCCATTTATAACTTCTATAACTAAATTGTTTCATTTTTAGTTCTCATAACCAAATAAATAGCTGTTTATATTATATAACTGACACTTATCAGTCTAAAAATAATTTTGAGGTCTTAAGGTCTTAGATAGCAAATTTTATTGTTGCCTTAAATTTTAAAATAATATTTATCAAAGAATCTGTTCTCAATTACACGATATTCTGCTTCATAGTATTTTCTACAAACATAGAAGTATTATTTGAGGCTGTACTAATTTATTGCCTTTATACCGCAGTGTATTTATTTAGATATCTATTTATTTTCCCCAGTTAATTATTGCTGTTGTTTTTGGTATATCTTGCACATTGCATTTGCACCCTTTCTTATTTAATTAAAGTGGTGATCATAATTTTATGAGTAGTTACAAACGTCGCTTGGCTAGCAAATTACAATTTTCGTTTCATCTTCCAAGTTTTCAGCGGTCACGCAACAAAATTAAAAGTATTTTGCACCGACACATCTGCAAACCATTAAACAACAAATAATAAAATTGCAAGTTCAAAATTAAAAGTGAAAATTTTCGCATAAAATCTCGTGCCACTTTTCCTTACATTTAAGGCGAAGGCAATGTGCTGGAAAATGTTCATGAAATAACATGAATATGCTCAGCATTAAATTTACATGCAATAATATGTTTGAAACAAGCTATGCTTCGTTTATTGCAGTTACTCGGAGCGTAACGGAACATAATTTGTCTGCAGGCGTCAAAGATATTTTTAGGATCAAGTTATCATAAAACTTGTACGTACATTCATCTTAATAGTAATTATAAAATATAAAAAAATGATCTTTACATAAACTAATAGGGGAGTGATCAATGGCTACATTTGTATTTGTACTTTGAAACGGTCTAAGTGATCCAAAGTACACCTGTGATGAAGTGAAAGCAAATTATGACACTAAATTCATGTAATACTTCGATTACATCTCATCTATTAAGAATCCAGTTGAACTATACATATGTACAAATATATGCCACGAAGCTTCAGAAGTCAGATTATTTTTAATTCAAGACTTGAAATAAGAGGAATTGCGGTAGTGTTGACAAAAATTTCAATCATAATTTGAGAGGAGTGCATAATAGCTCACAAATACTTTCGACGCATTGCACAGAACAATTCAAGATTTAAACAGTGGTGGTGCTGTCTCTTTACTGTCGGGTGATTTCCAACAGACAGGTATTCCTCGCCTTTCTTAATCCAATGAGATTAGCAACTGTTTAAACAATTGTGTACATGGTGAAGTGTTGAGACATTTCGGTTGGTCATGAATATACGTATACAATTGGAAATTGATTAATCAGCACAAATAACGAGTGATCCAAGTATAGGTACTTTTTTCAATAGCCGCAAAAAGCAGTTCTACGCGAAAAAAATTTGGTACACCCCGGTGTTAGACCGACCAGAGTTATTTTTTTTTGAAGAGCGGCCGAAGGCCGCCCACGCAAAAAGGAGTTCTACGCGAAGAAGTAGCAATGTCATAGAGGGTATGTTAGTTAGGTTAGGTTAGTATGGTAACACTGATTATTCGACAAATTTATTTTTTCAAATGATGTCGATAAGGTAACACTGATTATTTGACCGTTTGTAATTCATTTGTTATTCTAAAATAATAATAATTCAACAATAATTGAAATGTATATTAAAGGCAATTTTTGCACTATAGTATATAAAATAAATGTGTGCAAATGAATAAGTGATGTGTTAGTGTATATAAAATTGAAAAATATAAGTGCAAAATTAATTTTATATATCGACAATATGTAAATAAAATATTGCAAATTTTCAACTTTAAACGCGAATATCTCGGAAACTATAAGCCTCCTATAACCATATATATCCTTGATCAGGATAATCTCCTCTATCTGACCATATCCTTTTATCCTTGAAATCCTGGGACGGTATACTAAATCCTTCCCAATTATTGGATAATGTTCGGCCGTAGTTGAGAGTGTAAACAAAGACCGTGGAGAGTCGATTTGGCGCCGTTCGCATCAACTCGGACTGACGTGTAAAACGACTTTGCGCATTTTACGTCGATATCCTAAACTGAAGGCGTACAAAATACATCTTGGTTATTTTTTGTTCAGCGATGAAGCTCACTTGGGTCCATTGGTTGGAACTCGAATATGCTATACTTAGGCATTAATAAATCGATTTGTTACACTTTCATAGTAATTGCAAACATGCCTTGCCTGTGGAGTGGAATTATTCTAAAAGAAAAGGGACGAAATTGTCGTAATCAATATTTTTACAATTTTTACAATGTGCTTCAGTAGTGGCCACGTGGTCGTAATTTAATTATGTACATAATATTGTACATATGGTAGATATTCCTCGTAAATATTTTGCGGTTTACAAACTCCAAAGCAGCATATTTGTTAAAGGTTGAGAATGAAATACAAGATTATGGAAGAAAAACCTTGACATCGAATATTATTGACATATAGTATTAGTTAGTTCAATGCGAATTTCGCAACATCTTCAGCGCATACTTTATTTGTTAAGAGTTTGTAAAGTGCGAAATAACGCATAAAAGCATTAAAAAAACCACAAAAATTTCTGTTCAAATACCACAAGTATTGGCAACAATAAACAAACAATGTAATGTAAATGTAATTATGCATGTATTCGTGAGTCATTAGCCTATTGTTTATATGCGAGTTTGTTGCTTAACTCTTTTGCTGTATTTCTGAGTTTCGTAGGAAGCTGAGAGGTGAGTCAACGTTATCAATTTGATAACGTTGAAAATATTACAATGTGCCTTAAAAATTAAAATGGGAGTTCAAATGCAATAATTTGTGACGGATAAGATTTTGGGAATTTGTAATATTTGCCATAAGGACTTTTAAGATTTACATCCTATTCCAGAAAATACAAAAAAATGCAATTTTGATAACTTATAAAACTATAAATTCACATTATTTTACGATACTCATGTAATAAACTTGAAAAAAAAGAAACCAAATAAATAGTTAAGTGAGTCTAAGTTTAGCCGCATTTGATTATTAGGTACTCCCGCAATATGTAAGTATGAGAGGCGGCAATTAAATTAAAAATCATTATTAGGGAAAATTGCCAACGATTCATCATAATAGAATATGTTTTAACTAACATGAATTTATTATTTTTCTCCGTATAAAGGTAGGCCAATGTAAGTGGTTCATCAAATTTTGAAAACATTTATTTTTCGTTGATCTTAATAGATACCTTTTTAATTTCTTTAAACGCTTATACGGATTTTAGCCCAGCCACAAACCAATTTCAATATTATCAATATATGACGATATCTACAGGTTTTGCAAATAAGAGTGATATGAAGAGAGTCGGTTTATTGCTAAAGACCACTGATTCCACAAGAAGTAGTCTAAAGGTGTTAAATCACAACTTCTTGAAATAATGGAATCTCCAAACCTTGCTCGCAATAATTTGGTTGTTGCACGTGCTGTGTGGCAAGTAGCCCCGTCCCGATGGAACCAGATATCATGAGCAACTTCTTCCTATTGCGGCCATAAAAAGTTCGTTATGATCGATCTGTACCACTCTCTAAGTACGGGCCGATGTCTCTGTTAGACCAAAGACTTTACAAAACTGTCAATTTAGGGGAATGTAATGGTTATTCATGAATAATTTGTGGGCTTTCTTTGCTTTCGAATGTTTTGATTATTTCTCTCACCACTCAGATGGAAGAGAGCATCATTGGAGAAGATGATTTCCTTAATTATTTATAATATTATTAGCTTAAAATTGATTAATTTGTAAACGCTGTTCTTACGTATATCTTTCTATGATGAAGTTGCAAACATTAATGAATACAATGAAATTAAATTATAGATATATCATAAATGGCCGAAACGATCCTATTGAAAAACCCGATACATTTCCTTATTTGGAATGACCAAAAAAATTAAAATGATATTGCCAAATACCGTTGTCAAGTTTGAAGGATTGTTATCTTTAATTTCTTTTGAAATGAATACATAATGTCTTCAAAATTTTTGAAAAATTAGATTTTTCTAATGTTCTTTTATTATTTGACATAATTTAAACGATTATTATTATGAAATACTCGTATAACTATTATTTTGAATAGTAATTTTGTCAAAACTATGAAGATAAGATATAAGTAACAAGAAAAAAACGATAACTTCGGTTGCATCGAATACCTTTCACAAATACGAAAGATGCCTTTTATACAAGCATATGATTCCGATCGTTCAGTTTGTATGGCAGCTATTCGCTACAGTATCAGCCACTCCGACATATAAACTGATCATATAAAAAATTTATAAGGTTTGTGATGTTTCCTTTCTTGTCTTACAAACAGCGTGGCAAACTTAATGTACCCTGTTAAAATGCTATTAACCTTATTAACATTTCAATTTAAGAAGTAAAAGACATTATAAAATCGAAGACAGGTAATAGGTGTCCAGCAAACCTTGACATGGTGTCAATGGATAGGAGCATAAAATGTAACTTTTTTGACTTTGCAACCTTCAAACACAGCCTGGGTTCATTATAAGAATCTGCATTGCTCTTGAAATTATAAGCCTGATAAGCAACAAAGACAAAGCTTTGGCAAAAAATCTTGAAATCTCATTAAGAATAACATATTTCATAGGTATTTATTAAATCAACAGGAGAACTTCATTACTGCTTCTTATCGTTGGATTTTGCATTCATTGCGAAATTTTGTGTACCCATAAATATTGTATTCGCACTTGTACGTATTACAGGCACCCATAAAATAAAACGAAATTTCTATACCGCATTATACGGATTTGCTTTATTACTTGACCATTCATACTTCTTTTACCAAGTATGAAGTGTAAGTATTTTCTCTCGCCAAATTTGGTGTGTCGCCATCAATATAATTTTTAATTGAAATTTCACCGAAAAGGTTTGGTTGTATTTATTTAAATGTCTCATTAGTTTTGATTTCAAACAACAAAATAATTATGGTTTGGGAAACTTTCGACTTTTGAAAGTTTATCACAAAGTTATGAATTTCTTTGTGACTTTTACATAGTTTGGTATATACATATTTAATATTCTTGAAGATATAAGTAAAACATATACCAAAAATTCGTGAAATTGAAAGTAAAAATGTACTATATCTTTTGAAATATGACATAAAAATGCAGCGGGGACAATAGGGAAGTACTGAAGGTTCTCTAAAAGCCCTCAATCTCTGGTGAGTTAAACAAGTATCGTAAACATCATTGTAGAAAAAAGTTTGCTAATTTTCGAACCAGCGACCAATTTCATCGGGTCTGGGATGTTTTAGGTTCATGATAAATGTTAGCAGTCTTTATCTAGAATAGAACTGAAACCAAATGCAAAACAATGTATTAAACTGACAGAGACAATCGCTGAACTGCTCTGGACGGAGTCTTGCGGTGTTTTTATTGAATGATTAATTGAATTTATTGAAATGGTTTATAACGGGTTGATGACTCATGCCCAGCTCTTGACCGATGCTACGGCTGCTACTATGCCGGTCTCTTTCGACCAATTCAGCGATTTTATCGCAATTTTCGACGACAGGCCTTCCGGAGCGTGGCGCATCTTCGACCACCTCTACACCAGAACGAAAACGTTGAAACCATCGTTGCGTGGTGGAAATGGAAACTGTATCGGGTCCATAAACTGAACAAATTTTATTGGCGGCTTGAGATGCATTTTTGCCTTTATCTTAGTAGTACTGTAAAATATGCCGTATTTTCTCTTTATTTTGCTCCATGTTTGCGACGTTATAACTCACGAACGACTTAAAAGAAACGACAATCAATCAAACACGTGTTAGCGCGTGAAAAGAGCTTTCCAAAATGGTATAGCATGACCCGATGCGACGAATAAAACTAGAACTACGCGCTTTCAGCGCCAACTAGCGAAAATACCGCAAGACTTCTTTGACAACCTAATAATTTGGACTGCATTTGGCCTGAGGAATTTAATGGAGAAATGGTTCTGTTGCGACATATTCCAATATTCTCAAAGTATGCAATTTCGTTCAGAAGGCTACAATGGATTTCGCGTTAGAGTGTGAGAAAGTCATAGAATCTATTTGAGCTGAACGAAGAATATTATTCAACGAATAGTGCAGAATTAAATTATCTATCTAACTCTTTATCATGTTATCAACTAACCAATTTGAAAATTACTCATTTGTTATAAACTTAAATACATAATTTATAAAATAAAATTTCAAGAAGTTGATTGTGCTTAATAGCAAATCAAAGACAATTTTTATAAATTATATACTAATATCATACCTTTTTACAGTATTGCATACTTTATAATAAAATAATTTAAGTTCATAAAAATATCGAACAAAGAATTTGTCTCAAATCTTGTTATTCTAACAAATTTCGTGTGCGAAATCATTGCGAGTATTGGAAAAGGCTTATAATGATTCAGTTTTATCAAAAACATAAGTCTATGAATAGTAGAAAACCTTCTACGATGGTCGAGAGATCCTTCTGGACAAACTTCGAACTATTCAACTGACGAAAATATTCAAAAAGTGGAAGATATGGTGCTCGAAAATCGTCAGATAAGTATAAGATAAATAGCTAGAATGATTTCGGTGGTCCCTATTAAGCTGAACTTTTTTCAAAAAGATTACGATTGTGACCGAATTAAAGCCAAAAACACAATGAATACCACCCATCAATCATCTTATTCACCAACTTTGGTTTTTTGTGATTCTTTCCAGTTAGTATGAAGAGTGTTTTGAGGACTGAAAAAATCATTGACATAAGTGTATTACATCCGTCGGAGATTACTTTGAAGGCGACAAAATTGATGAAAAATTAAAAAATATTTAAAAATGTTGCGTTTTATTTACAATTTCCGAGTACTTTTTTGTCACAATATATTATGCAACATTGTTCAAAGGTGGGAACTTTTTTATTTATATTTGAAAGCTATTTTTAACTGTTATCTGGGCGTAGTGACGAAAAATGTCCAAATACGTAACTCATCAGTTAAAAAACTATATAAACACATACAATATTTACATAAACACTTATTTGTGTGCAATGCGTGGTAGTGAATGCTGCTTCTTTTTGCAAATGTGTGTCTTCTAAATTTCCTCTTTATGGCAAGTCACCTTGTATATTTATTAGAAATATTGTTGAAAGTAATTGAAACTTGAATAAGCCTCATGCTTAAACAATAATAATTAAAAAATGATTGGTTGTATTTGGTCTGAGTGATAATCTCAGTATAGATTTGTATAAAAGCATATCACTGCTGTTCAGACGAGTAGTATTTCAATTTTTAATATACGAGAAACTACAATTATGTTAGTATGTTATATTATTAAACACTGACAAATTTAATTTAACGATTCTATTGCATTGATTATTAGATTATTTCTAACATCATTAAAAAAATCATCATAAAAACGAAAAAGTTATGTGAAAGCATCCTCATATTTCGGATAACACCAAGATATACCATAAATGGAAGGGCTTACTAATCTATCAAATGCTAAAGCCAAAAATTAATAATAACTAAATGTGAGCCCAATGTTGAAATGGAAAAGCAAGTAATGAACTCCCTTAAAAATGAAACACATATTTCGCAAGTGTCTCAACAACTTTAGATGCACTTATTTATGTATATTCCCAAAGAGTTTCAAAAATATCATGAACTGAATTAAAATTCAAAGTATAATTATTTTTACAAGGAAATATGAGTTTTAGTAAACTTCTGCGTAGTTTATATATATACATATTTGTACATACCTATATGTGTGTATATAAATTATGTGAAAAATATAAAAATTTTGCAAAGTAAAAATAGTTAACGAGTTATAAATATTCTTCTAATATTCTATTTGATATTTTTCTACTCTCGCAACAAGAGAACTTAAGACCTATAATATATGTAAGTCATTCAGATACCAAATATGATTGTATCCTTTCACCATTTAGTCGAATATGAATGTTGAATTCTCTTATAAAGTTTCGCCAACACTTGTATTTCAACGTCTTTGATCCCTGCAAATTATTAAAAAATTATTCGGTTACACCCGAACTTAGCTGCACCTTACTTGTTATTTTAATAAAACTCTGGAAAGATTTTCATCGCTCTTAAGAATTTTAAACGTACACATACACAATGGGCACTTTAAATCTCACGATTCAACTTTGTTATTCCTTAGAACACTTTGTACGGTAAATAGATGTCAATTCAATTGAAATTAATAAACAACTTCATAAGCTTCAGCTCATTACATTTGATGTGGTTGTTTTCTATCATGCATACATATATGTTTTGCTAACTCTTCACACATTCTTAGTAACTATTAAGATAAAGGCTCTAGCATTTAAATACCTCTATTTTCTCAAAATAGTTCAATTGTAATAATTTAACACCGAAAATGTACAAATATAGTAAGAGCTGTTAATAAACAACTCCCCGTATAAAGCCGGATTGAACGTCCGACCACAGACAATCACGACCGATGTGCGCAATGGCTTCTATCAAACTGAAGAGGTACGACCATCACCACCTTAGCAACGATCACTTTGGCCAAATGAACAATCGCTGCAACATGGAGTGGTTTGATCGGTTGGTTTTTTATATTTCTTTACATTTCTTTATTCATAACATTAATTGTCATTAGGCCTCAGCTATTTTAAACGCTCGCTTTTATTTTTTATGTGTTTTTATGTGTTTTTACATCACCTCAGCTGTTTCAAACGCTCGGTTTTATTTTTTTATGTCTTTTTAGATCACATGGGTGCCTTTTCATTTCAAAGATTTTTTCTTGTTCGATTACAACCAGTTTGATCCACATACTCCTTTTTTCGATATCGAACTCTGCATTAATGAAACTCAGCATAATTTTGGTGACCTAATTACATACCTACATATACATAAATACTGCAAAAGTTGTCGCTTTTATTTCTTAAATACATTCACAAACTAATTAAAGCTATAAACATAAATAAAGCTATAAACATAAAAAAATGATGTTGACGCTTCGTTTAAGTTCAATTCTACTGATCCAAATTCCTATACTCTCAGGTACACAGTAAGCAACCCAAATTGTTTTAAGGAAATAATATGTAGCATTGTTCGATGTTATTGTTTGAAATAGTTGCCTTCGATACACCGGTTATAATGTTTATATTTTTTCATTTTTGTTTCAGAATAAGCTTTATTCTCAGCTCTCCATTGCTATTAGATTAATTTCTAGCAATACATATATCAAACGATTCTAATTTTCACATTGCCTGTTATAAAGAATAAGTTATTATCTATATCTATTTTATTACCGGGTTGCAAAAACCCGTTATGTGAATAAATCTTTTATATTAATGAGTAATATTTTATGTTAGCTTTAAAAAGAAAAAAGGGCAACTAAAACACGTTACAATATATTACACCCACATTGGGGAAGGTTATATTTAGTTATAATTATGCTTGACTGGGATACTGGAACAGGATTGTGAGTTGAGGAAGACTACTAGCCAGTCAACTTGAAACATCATTGCATTTAAATTTTTGGGTCTCATAAGAATTTGTTTAAGTTGATGAATATTGAATCTTAGAATTATCATCTTACTGATTACAAGAAATTGGCATTTATTTGCATTTCCTTCATATTAATTGATAAGAAAACAAGAGAGTAAACATTAATTCTGAAATTCGTAGTGAAGAGATGTCCTTAAAAAATAAAGTTTTGGAAAGAATGTGCAACTTTATCAAAATCGAACAACCAATTATTGATAATTAATTCTTGGGTTTTCTGTAATGATATTTTTTACAAATTGGTCACGTATAAATATTTTCTGTACGCTCAGCGCTTATAAAATATGGATCTCTCGCACCTCGAATACATACTGTATGTAGGTACAATTGCTTATACATACATTTGTATGTGCTTATGTGTCTTGTTTAGGATTTCCAATAATTTTTTTACTTGTGTGACCAAAAAACGTTAACCTATTCGAAGCTTGGCAAAACGAAGACATACCGGCACTTATTAGACAGTCTAATAGTTTCATGGGTCCATCGATGGATAGATCTATATATACGTATTGTATAAACTCAATGTCGATTCATACTTATACGCACTGAATTGCCATATCGTCAATAATATGTATATAAGTATGTATGAATGTAAACATTAGACTACGTACGTGTTCAGAAGCTCTGTTGATTTTAAATTTTTTTACAAGGTAATTGACCAATTCCATAAATTATAGTTAGCAATACCCTTCACATGTAAGTATGCAGATGCAGTGACCATTACTTCTTGGTTGGTGACTGTTGCTTTCATATTTGTTAGTTGGAAATTAACGAAATCAGTAGTTTCACCTCAAATTAATCGCATTTTCGATCTTCGTCTACAATAAGTGTTTCATTAAACAAAATGACAGAGGTCATCATTGGTATTAAAGTTTTGCATAAAAAAGGGATGATCAAAACACAATGTCAAAGATTTAATAGGCCACATTATTGCAATGAAGCACTCTCTTTTACACCTCAAAATAATATAATATCTTTTAGCCCATAAAGAACTGACCAGTTTCAAGTGTATAAAATGTCTATATTATTTACCCCTTATTTGGTACCCATATCATGAAAATGATCCTGTCTTAGGTGGAAAATTATGTATAATACATGCCATAAAAGGAATTGGACCAAGATCTCTCACTTATTCGTCCAGCTGTCAACATTAAAAATAACGGAAGGACTGAAATATATACTACTCGTATATTCGTTAACAGGGCGAGTAATTTATTTCAATCTGAATCTGTAGACCAATGCCACCAATATAACCATAAATTAATACTTATATATTAAGAATACAGGGTGTCAAACTGGGTTTCGATCCACTTTTAATGGAACAACTTTCTTTTCTTTTCTTTTCTTTACTTTTCTTTTAGAACAACTGGACATATCTCAACCATACTACTAAAACAACGTAGAACACAATGTAGAACACAATCATTTGTTTGCCAGTTATCTTTCAAGAAAAAACCCGACCGCCGAGAACGGATTACTCTTCACTACGATAATGCGAGCTATATAACATCGACATTTTTGCATTTTTGAGAATTCAAACATTCTATTTGATGAGTCATCCACTGTATAGTCCTGCCGTGGGACCAAATGATTTCCGTATGTAGGAGATAAACTAATAGGTCCACGTTTTTCGACACTTGATGAGGCGGTTGATGTCTTCAGAATGCATGTTTTGGAGATACCTCAATCAGAGTAACAAAATTGCTTCGAAAATTGGTTCAAACGCATGAAAAGTATATACATAGATTTTAAAGGAGAATATTTAATACAACTTCAATTACGCTAGTTCAATAATTCAAATTTAATGAAATCACGAAAATGTTCGTCAATGAATGAAAGGAATGTGAACTTTTAAATGTTAGATACACTTATTTAATCACAAATATCTTTTTCTTCTATATTGCCTATAGTCGTATTCGGATCGATTATGACATCTGCAAAACTGGCCCAGTCCAAGAATTGTATAAATTACAATCTTAACAATAAATTAAGTATTCATTTGGTCATAGAGACCAACCTGAATTTTTTAATCATTACGCCAAACTCAAAATGACTTTAAATGTGAAAACCAGTTTGAAGTTATCTTGTGTCAAACAATTTTAAAACATGTTAAAAAAAGAAGTAGCACAAATTCTTTCGGACGTATTTGGACATGTTAAGTGAACGAGATTGGCCAGTAGTACCTTCCAATTGCGACCATCGTTCGCAAATACTTATAACTGTTGTTATACTCTTACAACCAGTTGCTACAAAGTATTATAGTTTTGTTCACCTAAAGGTTGTATATATCACATAAAACTAAACGAGATATGTAGATATTGACAAAAGTTGAAATCCGGTTGACGTTCCTCCGTATAAGCTGTAACTTGAGTAAAAATTGAGATATCTTGATGAAACTTGGTTACTTACGTACCTTAGTACACGAACGTAGTACGTAGGTGGGCGTAATCAGACCACTGCCACGCCCACAAATCGCCATTAATCGAAAATATATAAAGTGCCATAACTCAGCAACTTAAAGTTTAATGTACATATTTACTAAACCACTTACGCTACAACAACCAAATTTGCTGATTGCAAATCTTATAAGAACTTCTATTGACAGTGTAAAAATGAATGAAATCCGCTCACTCCCCATATAATGGTACTGTTAAAAACTACTAAAAGCACGATAAATCAATAACTAAATACGCCAAGGACATTAAATTTAAACACAGGGATGGTATGAAAGAGCTTTATGGAAGCTGATGTGAAAATTGGACGATGGGCGTAGCACCGCCCACTTTTTGGTGAAATCCTATATCTCGGGATCCGATGTGTGTGATGTGTGATTCCCGGGCGACTTTATACCGCATACATATATCGCCCAATATGTGAGTTAACCCCATGAAAAAAAAGAGAGCGTGTTTTACTCATATATAATTAATATCAGAATTTTCGAACATCCGGCTGACTTTACTTTATCTGATTGGTTTTCCAGGCTTTGATTCTTGCAGAAGTATAAAATGTTCGGTTGCACCCAAACTTAGCCCGTTCTTACTTGTTTTAATTACATTTCATCTGTCGTAATTAATTTTTACGCAGATAAAAATTGTGCCATGAATTTTACCAGAATTAAATCTTGCTAATTTGGAATTTACTTTGATATGTATGAAGCATACAGTTTTACTACCTAGTACCTTACAGCTTTTTGTAACAGCGCGCTTTTTAAAACACAAATTATAGTAACTTACAAACAAAATTACGTATTAAAAATTTTTAGATGGTATATTATTCGCTTTTCAAAACAACATGTAGCTGCAGAGTTTTTGTTCTCCTAAAGGTTCTTTGTATCCCTTAAAACTAATCGATATATATACTGCAGACACGTACGTCCGCGCAACTGTAAGTTGAGTAAATTTAAGATAACTTTATTAAGACTTATTATAAATTGGCGGAACCGGACCACTGACATGCTCACAAAACCTTCACCTTACCCATCCTGGCATTAAAGTCGCCAAGCACGATTTTGACATCGTGACGGGGGCAGCTCTTATAGGTGCGATCATAGAAGGCATCTTTAGTCACATCCTCCTATTCTTTCTTCAGGGCGCGGGCTCAAATCAGTGATCTCCCACCACGAGTTTGGGCTTCTTTATATGGCCACTGTAGTAAATGCCACAAGAACCTACTCGCCTCAGTCCTTGTTCCGTCATCGCATTTCTGGACCTGCGGTGATGTCAACCTTCACTCTAACGAGGACATCAACCAGCTGGGCAGAGGCATATTCCCAATTAAGAGACCGAACATTCCACATGCATTCTCTTAAATCGTTATCCTTAGTGCGTTTGCCATGGTCGTCATCAAAAGTGGGGGTCTCTCATCCGAAGCAGTTCATGCTTTTTCTTTGGGGCCGGTTTTTATGTGGCGGGTCCCAATCCCAGTGCACATTCCTGTGTATGGGATGTTTCGCCTTCTCACTTTAGCTCACCTTCAAACGGGGTGTTCTTTGACTACCCAAGATAATTGGTCTAGGACCGGAAGTCGTGAGCTGCTTGAGCCATATGTAGGAGAATCATTTCTGACCACTTCCAAGTGAATGGCAATCAGAGAACTTTACTCACTTGCGTGAACTTCTACATATGACTCCATCCTCTATCTTCTTAAGAACTCAGACTAATTTAAGTTAATAAGATACCAAAATTTGATTGTAATCTAATCGCTATCTTCCAATAATACATGTTGAATTCTCACGCAACTTTTTTAATATAAAGTTTTGCAAAACCTGAAAATATAAAACATGACCGTTTAAATGGCGAGAGTATGATATGACTGAAACTTAGCACTTTCATTCTTGTTTTCAGTTAATTTCGTTGCGAATGAATAGTTTAGACTCTGCCATTCGTTCACCTACAATCGAACAGCGGAAAATATTTTCGGTCCTAGAAATCGTGAATAGAGTAAATTTGTGTACTCTGCCACACAACATTTAATTGGGCGGACTGTTTGCGAAAATCGAATAGGATGAGATATATGAAGAGATAAAAACACTAAAACTAGCCCTTCCGCTCCAAGAATGGTCATTGAGTTATAATATGAATTAGGGCCGAGGTAGGAAATCTGATCTGCTTATCAAATAATTTGCAATATTCGATTAGAAATGAACATATACTTATACAAGTAGGTAGTTATAAATAAAATTAATGTAGTGTCGTCACACTTTCACTTAATTTTCAGTTGCAAGACGCAAATCTCGAGCTCATTCAAGCGCACCTTCCAAATGTTACATCAATTGCCTAACAGTACACATCCACTTACATATACTATATTAGTTGACTATTAGTGAAGCAAACAAATAGCGTAGTTTGGTATACTCGAAGTTTAGCTAGTCACCTGGTCAGTTTTTGATCGCTCGCCTGTTGCACTTGCCTTTTACTTACTGCTGCTCCATAATATGCTTTTGCGAACGTTTTAGTCCCACCGCCCACCTCCTCCAATTATAATAACTGCATGTGTTGCTGTTGGTAGTACGTATTTACTTTGGTTATATTTTGTACTTATTGTACGATATAAAGCGTATCATGAAAATAAAAGTGTGTTGCTAAATACCAGCATTAATTTCACAGCACATTGCACATTTGAAAAAAAAAAGAAATTTTTCCTTCTCTGCAGTTCAACGATGCCATGTAAGATAACTGCGAGAAAAATTATACATATTTAGTGTACCATTACATATAATATAACTTTAATGAATGTATTTATTTTTGCTAAAATACCACCATATCTTCAGTTCCCAACTACTTAGTTTATTTGAGATATATCCGTTATTGTCCGAAATAATAAGGATTAAAATTATTCTGATGGCGCTCGATAGGTAAAACTAAGAAAAAAATGTCATTTCGTCCGCAAACCATAACATCCTTGCAGACGTAAGTATTTCTTACACCAACTACATGTATGTATGTGTAACTATACCTGAAGAAGCAACCGGCCAACGGCTTTTACTTATAGGAAGACGTTTTGCTAATTCTTTCTAGATACTTTGTTTGATATAAGCAATTTTCAAGTCGAACTGAGGTTACTTAATAAGCAAACAAATATTTTATTGAGTTATTTATCTCTATTTTGACTGGTCAGTTTGAATGCCAGCTATAGTACATGCTTTAGTAGTTCTATCTGAAAAGCATATTCGGAGATTGTAATGTTGCCTTAGACAATATTCCATACAAGGACAAGTAATCGTGCAATTTGTAAGACAGTTATATCCGATAGTGGTCCGATATCGGCAGTTCTGACTAATGCCCAGCTTCTTGGGTAAAAGCCGTGTGCAAAATGTCAAATCGATATATTAACAAGTAAGGAAGGGCTAAGTTCGGGTGTCACCGAACATTTTATACTCTCGCATGATAAAGTGATAATCGAGATTTCATTATCCGTCATTTACATATTTTTTTATTTTGCTATAAAATTAATTAGATTAGATCAATTTGTACTCAAAGTACACAGAGTATTGAATTGTATTTTCATGTATTTTAACTGTATTGAGGACTATGTAAAAAAACAGAAACAATCGTTTTTCGAAGTTAATGCACATTTTATTTCTTACATGAATAAGATTATACAGGTTTGACTTAGAAGTAATAAGTATTATATATTTTAATAATTAAAGGTTATATTTTTAAATTAAAAATAAACTGACTTAGAAGTAATAAGTATTATTTATTTTAATAATTAAATGTTATATTTTTCAATTCTAAAGATATGTTTTTACAAAAAGCAAAACGCATCCAACGAGAGTATAAAAATGATGCCCTCTGAATTACTTGAAAATATCTGAGAGATTTACCGATATTTCCGGTGAAAAATTAGGTTAGGTTAGGTTAGGCACTGAGTTCTTCGTGTTCGATATCAGGGACCTTGAAAAGTTATAGTCCGATCACGACAATTTTTCCACAAGGGATACCTCAGCTCAAATACCGTATTTGTGTAAAGTTTTATTCCGCTATCATCATTGGTTCCTAATATATATTATATAGAGAAGGCATCAGATGGAATTCAAAATAGCGTTATATTGGAAGAAGGGGTGGTTGTAAACCGATTTCACCCATATCTCGTGCATGTCATCAGGGTGTTAAGAAAATATTATATACCGAATTTCATTGAAATCGGTAGAGTAGTTCCTGAGATATGGTTTTTGGTCCATAAGTGGGCGACGCCACGCCCATTTTCAATTTCTTCCGTAAAATTTAGTATTTTTGACGTTTTTTGTTAGTCGGTTAACGCACTTTTAGTGATTTTCAACATAACCTTTGTATGGGAGGTGGGCGTGGTTATTATCCGATTTCTTCCATTTTTAAACTATATATGGAAATACTTGAAGAAAACAACTCTATAGAGTTTGGTTGACATAGCTATAGTGGTTTCCAAGATATGTACAAAAAACTTAGTAAGGGCGGGGCCACGCCCACTTTTCCAAAAAAATTACGTCCAAATATGCCCCTCTCTGATGCGATCCTTTGTGCCAAATTTCACTTTAATATCTTTATTTATGGCTTAGTTATGACACTTTATAGGTTTTCGGTTTTCGCCATTTTGTGGGCGTGGCAGCCAAGAAATACGTATACCAAGTTTCATCATGATATCTCAATTTTTAATCAAGTTACAGCTTGCACGGACGGACGGATAAAAATCCGGATTTCAACTCTACTCGTCACCCTGATCACTTTGGTATATATAACCCTATATCTGACTCTTTTAGTTTTAGGACTTACAAACAACCGTTATGTGAACAAAACTATAATACTCTCCTTAGCAACTTTGTTGCGAGAGTATAAAAACTGAGTGAAATGTTCGTGTATATACGCACAGAAAGACGGGCATGGCAATGGTTTAAAAAAGAGAAATCGGATGATTAACACGACCACCCCTCCTATAAAAGTTATGTTGAAAACTAATAAAAGCGCGACGTGTCATTAAATGAATAGGTTATAAGCGCTAAATTTCACAGCTAAAATGCTACGGAGAGGCTTTATAGGTGTCGGTGTCAAAATTGGGTAATGGGCAACGCACCGTTCACCTTTAGATGTCATTCCTCATGACCTATTCGAGGAATCAAATTCGGTAAATTATATTATATTGACATATTTATCTCACAATGGGACAATGGGACGAATTGTGATACAACCACGCTAACTTTCCATAGACATAGTTAAATTTGCACATCCATCTCATTCATTCACTTTTCATTTTATAAATCAAGCAAAAATGCTATCTTAAATCAAAAACTGGATCGGATCAAGCTTCCAGAATATGTGTGAATATGTGTTAGTCAGTGTTTATGGTTGACTGTTTACTAAGAATATCGGTCGATCTGTGAGATATACTTACTATATTATTTAAATTCAGAGAGAGTTTTTTCCTGACAATATATCTTCGTGTCAAAAATGCATAAAATCGAGTCCGTGCTTTCTTTAACCCGATTATACGTGTATAAAGATGCTATGACTTTATACCGTATATATCGGTCAATCTCCCAGCATTTTTGTTTGAGGTAATAAGATTTATAGATCTTTTTCTGTCATAATGGCATAAATGGATTAAATCGGGCCAATACTAGCCCTAGTAACTATTCTAATATAATTTATTAAGATACCAAACATAATTGTAAACCTTTAACCCTTTCGTCGAACAACAAATGTTGAAAATTGAAGGTATCTCCTCGGCTTTGATTCTTGCGAGAGTATAAAATATACAGTTATATTTGAATTTCGACCTTTCTTACCTATTTGTTTTGTCATAAATAAGGTAAGTCGGCGTACATACTGTTAAGTTAAAATTTTTATATACCGTACCTATGTGTACGTATGTTCACATGTTTGCACAAACGAAGACTTGGTTGACATTGATTCGTTGATTGAATTTAAATTATTATTGAAAATGGTAAACATTGAAGAATTAATTTTTCGTTTACTTGTATAGTCTGTTTGTTGAAGCTTATAACAGTGTATTCAAATTGTGCAAAAATGTAAACATTAACAGCAGCAAGTAAGGAAGGGCAAAGTTCGGTTGTAACCGAACATTTTATACACATGCAACTTGCAAGAAGCCAAACAATTTTATATATACATATACCATATATAACTCATACACTGACATACATATAAGTCTTGTTAGAAAAACGAAAATCAATCTATGTAGTACATGGAAGTTGGGGTGGTATCGACCTGATTTTATCTTTTTTCTCAATACCATCTACTATTACTATGCAACATACTAAAAAATAAATCATGTAGAGTGAAGTCAGCCAGTTGTTCGAAAATCCTGATTTTAGTTACACATATAGAGGCAAGTCAAGTTTTCGCACAAACTTATCTATTTTAGACACAAAGATACACTTTTAGGAGTAAAACTTGCTCTCATTTTCATTGAAATAACCCACAAACTGGCCGATATATATGTATATACGGTACAAAGTCACCCGGAAGTTCGAAAATCTTTATATTAGGTATATCGAGGCTCGAAGGAGTATTTACCCGATTCTATTATATATCTCACACATTGAGCGATATTTTCGATCAAAAGACAACTATAGTTACTGTGGTTCAAATATTCGGAATCTAGGGGCTTCAAGAGTTACGATTGGATTTGAACAATTTTTGTTCATAAGGTGGCATTTTCGTACTGTGACATAAGAATATACTAAATTTCGTCGAAATCGGTAAGTCGGTTCCCGAGATATCGGACTTCACCGAAAAGTGAGCGATGTCACGCCCATTCACACTGGATCCTATAAAGTTCTCTAATATCATCTCAGAGGTAAAATTTAATATCTCTGGCGTATTTAGGTATTGGTTTATTGGGCTTTTATGGAGAGTGAGCGGGGTTATCTTTCGATTCCATCCATTTTCACTCTGTCGATAAAAGTTCTTATAATATTTGCGCTGAGCAAATTTGGTTGTTGTAACTTTAGTAGCTAAGAAGTGCCTCTTGCTACTACGATCCTCTGCATCAAATTATATTTTTATTTCTTCAGGTATTTTCGAGAACACATGTTCGAGCAAAATTTATAAATATAAAACTTAATATCATTATATCGTCACCTATAATGCAAAATAATCAGGGTCGGATCCAGAGTAGGGGAAACTATATAATTTTGTACTTGCAATTCAAAGTCTTTTTTTCGCGGAGTGTCACTTATGATGAAAATAATGTATAACTTTTAACTGGATCCACGCCTGAAAACAACGTAACAACATTTTCGGATATTTACAGGGTAATGAATGAAACACGACATAAAATGGAACATGAGTTGATACAAAATTTAAATGTTGGTTAAAACTGGATTATATCTGATAGCAGAACCTTAAAATGTTGGACATATGTATCTAAATGTATATAATTTGAAGTAGTGAATCGTAATCAATAAAATACTCTAATTCGAATCTTTTGATCATACATTATTTTGTATTTTAGATGTACTCATAGTAATTGGGGGTATGGGTAATTCGTAATTATATAATATGTGATATAATATGTTCCGTAAATTTGTTAAGATATCTAATGTTACAAATTGACCGATATAAAGCCAAATGGAACTTTGAATAACTTATCTTAGATTAGAGGTAGGGTTAGTTTTGACCGATTTTATCTATTTTTGACATGACTCGATATTATTAACAGAAAAAGATAATCTCTCAATTTCTTAAGGTACCTCACTTACCAACACCACTATGTTTGAAAATGCTGATATTAGTTATATGGGGTGAAGGCAGCTAGATTTTAGGCACAAGGACCGTTATTAGAAAAATACGGTCTCTGTATTTTAAAAAGATGATTTTTCGATCAGATATAAGTACATGGACTAGGGGAATTATTGAGTCGATTCAAATGATTTTTGGGACATCGACATATCATTATCAGATAAGGATTATCTTTGAGTTTCCATAAAGTATCTCACAAGCTGACCTATATTTAAGATAAAGCTTTCCTAATAGGAACTGGAGTCCATATATTCGGTACTTAGGAGCTTGAACAGTTTGTAATATGAGAAGTAGGCGTGGTTGTTGTCTAAGTTTCGCATTACCATTTACCGAATTTGATTGAAATCATTCGAGCAGATTCCGAGTTATAGCTTTTCACTTCAATGTGGGTGGTGCCACGTCCACCGTCAAATTTTCACGCCGGCTCCCATACAACCCTTTAATACCATCTCGGAGGTAAAATTTAATGTTTCTGGAGTATTTAGTTGTTAATTTATTACGCTTTTAGTAGTCATCCGATTTTATTCATTTTTACAATGTTAGTAAAAGTAATTACGGAAACAACGGTGGGACTCCTTGAGTTGCTCACCAGCAATGGGATCCGCTGTCAAGGGTACGCGGACGACATTGTCATAATGGCGAGAGGTAGATTTGAGAACACTCTCTGCGACATTGTTCAAAGGGGATTAAACCTGGCGAAAGGATGGTGCAACACGGTAAGCCTAAATATCAACCCAGCAAAAACTATCGTGATCCCTTTCACTAAGCGGAGATCTCTTCCGGGCCTGAGGTCCCTAATAATCGGAGACACAGATGTGGAAATATCGAATCAGGTCAAATTCCTTGGCCTCACTTTAGACTCATCGTTTCGGTGGACTTGCTCCAAAGCAACTGGAGCACTAATGACATGCAGACGCCTGGCCGGCAGATCATGGGGATGCAAGCCAAGCATCATTAGATGGCTGTATACCATGATAGTAAGGCCTATTGCCACCTGTGGAGCGGTTGCCTGGGCCACCAAAGCAGCGCAGTCTTCGGTTATTCGGAGACTGTCAAAGCTGCAAAGGCTTGACTGTGTCTGTGCTTCGGGGACAATGCGCACTTGCCCCACGGTGGCATTGGAAGTCATACTGGAGCTCACACCGCTGCATTAGGTGATAAAACAAGCAGCAAAACACACAATGCTGCTAATGACAGCAGAAGGCTGTGGAAGAGGAAAGATAATGTCCTATAGACAGATGGATGCACTAGCGGAAAGCACACCGCTAGCCCTCCTCCCAAAGGACGGCACCACGAAGAAAATAAACCTCAAAAAGAATTTCGAAGTTACTCTAGGCAGCAAGACGGAGTGGAGAGATTCCACGCTGGAAAAGCTGCTGGAAGACAGCACTATTCAGTGGTACACTGATGGCTCAAAACCACCGAAAGGTATTGGGGCAGGTATTGCGCGACCGCGTACTAAGCTGTCCATACCAATGGGATGCTTCCTAAGTATCTTCCAGGCTGAAGTTTTTGCCATATGTCAGTGCGCTGAAGTCAACCTCCGCCGCAACTATCATAACCAGCGCATAGCTATTCTCAGCGATAGTCAAGCGGCACTAAAAGCGATCTCATCATATGAGACCAAATCGCTTTAGTCGAGGAATGCATCGAAAGGCTAAACCGCCTGTCCTTGTGCAACCGGGTGCACCTAATTTGGGTGCCAGGGCACAAGGGAATAGAAGGTAATGAGAAGACCGACGAACTGACCCGCGCTGCGACAGCGTCCAAGATGATGGGACCAGAACCATACATAGCGGTAGGATCCCACACTCTTAAGGAGCTACTCCGCACGGAGGAGAGAGTGGAGAGGGAACGGCATTGGCAGCAGGCAGCAAGTATGCGCCACGCCAAGCTGCTTCTAGGGGGTACAAACTCTCCAGGTTCAAGGAACTAATTCACCTCTCCCGTGACAAATTCCGTCTCCTCGTCGCGATCTACACAGGGTACTCCAAGTTCAGGAAACACCTGTCCAACATGGGCATAGTCTCCTGTGCTAACTGCCGGTTCTGCGACCTGGAACAGGAAACACCAGCACACCTAATCCTGAATTCCATGTACATCAGCAGGGATCACATCACCTCAGTAGCGCCCGGCAAACTCCTGGAACTATTCAGGCTGCTGGAACTCTGGGAAGACATGTGATATAGGAGAGGGCACAATAGACCCTAGGTCGCGGTGCATTACCTCATAAATCTATCTATCTATCTATCTAAGGGTGATTAACTCGTCCTCGACTCGCCCATTTTTACAAAACTATTTACCAATGTGCCTCTTGCTACTGTGAACCTCTTTCCCAAATTACAGTTATATATCTTTATTTATTGCTTAGTCACATCGTACAAGCAGGTGCAATAAAGTTAAATGAATGGTTGAAACATCAAAAAAAAAAAACGAAAATGTTCTTATAACGATTTTGTAAAATGTTGAATATTCATTAGATACCCTTTTGCCGTGCAGATATTTGTCATTTGATGCGTTTGTAATACTTGCCAGCAATTCAAAGTAATAATTTCTTAGATTAAATTTAAAATAAAATACGAATAAACATTTGCTTCCAGCCAACTGTGTGATGCACCAAAATTGGACATACATAAGTAGCAGATAACACGTAAATCGCCGGAATCAGTTATTTCAGTAAAAATTCGATATCTGGCAAATCAATGTGGTCCGGCATAGGCAAACTCGGTTACAAGTGCTAACCGGTTGTGTGTGCAGCGGAAGTAACACTAGGCGTTATGACGCTATCGCATCCACTATTGAGTTCGTTACTCATCGGCACACACAACGCAGTCATGTAAACCTGACTTGTTTACGGAAGGTTGTTTTTTGCATAACTGTTATTAAGTATCGATTTGTATAGTATGCATATGTGAGTACAATGCGTCGGCTGAAACGGAGTGCAACAAACGGCGTAAACGACACAATTTCCAAAGAAAACAAGTTGACAGTTATAGTTAAGTAAGTGCCCGACATCGCCCTCGATTGGGAATGTTTACCAAGCCGGTTTAAAAAATTATTTTTCTTCGAAGAGGCAGTTAATAGATTTGGCTTTTCTCTTCAATTACTCCTTATGTCGGTTTTCATTAGATAATAACTGGATATGCATATGTATACATATATACATAAATGTATAAATATATTTGTATAGAGGAATCAAACTTGAACTTGATTTAGAAAATGAAATGAGGTGCTACTACAGTTGAATGTTGAACATTTGAGCATATTGAAAAGTGCTTACGAGTTAGGTGACCTCCACCAAGTGAATTGGAGGGTCGAATCAGGATCAGAGCAATAACTAAGGTCACACATGTTCGATAAATATTCATTAAAGCAGGCAAAAGTTTGAATAGAAATAACTTTTGTGAAAGAATTCATAGCATACGTACATACATACAACGTGTCAAGTATGTGCAGTTGCGGTCCAAATAAAAAAAACCAACCTTAAAAATTAAGATATTTCCTCAAATATAACATCATTATATTTAATATTATTGGTTTATAAATATAGTTTTATATCCAAGAATGTGTAATTATCTGCGCTAATGCATCATTTGTTTATTATAAAAATATTCTTGGAGAAAATAAATATTATTTAAAGAATATCAGAAAAGATCTTCCAAAACAAATGTGTACATATTAAGAATTAAAATTTATATTCCCTAAAAAGAGCCAAATGAGTTATTTATTTGATATCTCTTTACCGTTCGTTTTTTATTATTACTGAACTTCTATCTTTAAAAGGAATTTGGGCCCATTCTCCTTATATTACTTTCCAATGAAAATTTACTTTTTGAGGGTCTAGGCTCCGGAACATCTTTCTTTATGCAATCGAATCAAATCTGACCCGGGCTAATATAAAACTACATTTTTAACTATTTTAATAAAAATCTTTTGGGAAAGCCTTCAGGGTGTTTACTGAATTTTAGTTTTTTCGGTTTCGCCTTATTTTCGGAGCGCTATTCGCAGTAATAATGCGTTTTATGAATGTAGTGTCCTCGGATATGTTGCCAAGCATCTCTTTTGAGACACTTCTACTTGATGTCGTTTTTGCAGAAAATTCAGGTATGAGTCTAGCATTGACACATTTCATACCAAAAATTTTTGAGTCCATTCATAAGAGATGTTTAGATTCTTTTCTATATCTCTGACGTCAACACGACGATTTTTAGCACTGCTTCTTTAACTTTTTCGATGTTATTGTTATTAACAGAGATCGAAGGACGACTCGCATGAGGCATTAACTTCACTGAATGCTTTGTGCCACTCAAATACTTGTGTTTATGATAGACTCTATAAAACTTCAAGAACTCTTTGTTCAATTCTTGTTTTTCGTGGTAGAAATCGTCAGATACACTGTTCTTGTCATAAGCAAACACATAATAATTGGCTTATGGAGTTCAAATTTCGCAAACACGTAAAATAGAGTGGTATCTTTACCAGAATGAGGAAGTTTTATTTTTCCTAAAAATTGTTAAGATTATCACTTCCGGATTCAAAGAGGCATGCCTTTTATTTTAAAAATTATTCACTTTAATATTAATAAAACACTAAAACAATAAATTTTCTATTATCGTTAAAAAATTTACGACAACATCAAGACCACATTCGTCATTAACTTCGATCATAATTTCTCTGGCAGATTTAAAAGGATCCGCTTTGCTCTTTTCATATACCATTTTTCGAGAGGAATGTATTATTTCAGAAATTTTGGCAGGAGCTTTTTCTTTTTTGCTCATATCGCACATAACTTCACACAAATTTCAAAATAAAATATGAACTTAAAAATGTGCTATTTACACATAGTATGTACATACATATGTACGTCCACTTCAAATCAACACCATACGCAATAAAATTAACGCGTACAAAATTTAATAGAAAATAAACGGTATTTTGAGCAGCGAAAGAGCTTCATGATGGTATGTACATACCATATTTTGATTGATCAGTTACTTTACAGTTAAAGATGTTAGAAGTAGTATTGGATCCGGATTTTTGCTATTTATATGTCCATGGCTGTAGTTTTGTTAATCTTCCAAATCACTATTCGCAATGGTATTAGCCAATTAAAAAGGTCATGTTATACTCGTATAACCAACCTTTTTAATACAGTTATTGATATGCACCGCTTCACATTCGTTTCCGTTACACACAACAATAATCTAATTGACTTCTTAATGTTCTACAGTTTTCGCTTTGATAATGAATTTGCCATTAGAAGTGTAGCCAAGTGGTGAAAATGTATTATTCCGGTCTTCTTCAGTAAGCAAGCAATCTAATTAAATTCTACAACAATTATGAATATATTTGTTAGCATACAAATACGTTCGGTATTTTACATATGATATGTTACAGTTTATTGCAAAATGTGTAACAGCGAAAATAAAATTAAACTTAAGAAGTAAAGGTCATCAAATATTTGTGTTAAAATTATGTTTCTGTTTTGTAATATACAAATAATGAAACTTCAATAACAATAAATAAGAAGGAAGTTTATAACTACTACACAGCTGAAATATGAATAACAAGGTTCAAAAAAATCTGTTTAATTAGCCTTCAAATGACAAAAAACGTCCAAAAAGGAGTTAAATATTGTTATTAGTTAAGTCACTGTTCGTCGAAGTTGTGTATACTATAGAATAAAAAACAGGACGGGACTCTAAATCGCCTTCTGTCATAAGATAAGAATGTGATGGTTATAAACCATTTGATAATCTTGACCCGGACTGGTCTATTTAAACTGCACGAAAATTAACTTTTGCTATTCAGGAAACAAAGTACATACAAGTACATATGTATATCATTAAGAGCAACATCAAATAATATTTACTCTTAAATGAAATTTCGAAATTATGTAAGCCTTTTTATTATGCTGTTTTACTTGCTCTTGAAAACTAAACTCATAGCAAATGAGTTCGCTGAACACAATGGTCGCGACAGACGACAAACGACATCTGTCAAATATTAAAATACACACGTTCTTATGAACACTGTTATTTTGACAGCTGCACGACTACACGACGGTAGGCCGACAGTTGTCGTTCTCGCTAACTTCAATATTCTCCTATATTTGCCAACGACAATAGGACGACAGTAGAGTTGACAGTAGAATGGAAGATAGAGAGATGAGGAAGAGTGGTGATGCCACTAATATGTAAAATGTAAAATTATTCACAGCTCTAATAAACTTGACGTTATTTTACAAATAAAAGCATAAAATAGCTCTATTATAGCTCTATTATATCATTTGTAATAACAATTGATAATTTAAAACAAAAATATATACCTATTTACTTATTTTTTGCATAAAAAATTTCACTTTTAACAAAATATTAAAATTTCATTGAAGTGCAAGGTATTAGTATGGCCACAACGAAATTGTGTACATGCAAAATGGAGACCTGTGTTGTCTTGTGTACATGCGTTCATGTACATAGTAGGATGCACAACGCCGTTTTCAGTTCACTGTCGTGATGCCATGTCGTGTCGTAAGCATTGTATTCAGCATGTCATTTCAACGGTAGTGCTTATACTCATCGACCGTCGCGACGGTGCACCACGGTGGGAAGTTTGGTCAAGTTTAATTCATGGTCACTGAAAACTACAACAACATATTAGGGGTATTCAGACTAGCTTTGTTAGTCGTTACTCGGTAGTTTTTTACATGGGTTTTGTTTTTGCAAAATTAAAAGATTATCGTTTTACGGAGTAACGAAGTACCAGACTGGCAAGCAGGATAGTTTTTTCGTTACTCACTCAACTGTTTTGTTTGCGTTGTTGCCTTAAAAGTTAACTTAATTGCAAAAAAATACATTAGCTGTCTACTACAAATTAGTTTCTGAAAAATTTTTCAAAAATAAGTATTTAATATAATTGAATTAGCTGTTTTGAAACAAAGTTTACACCCACTACTGATGTACAGCAAAAAGTATACTCACAGTTAAGTGTTTTAACGAAGTATCAACTAACAAACTACCAGATGAACTTGCTGAATACCTCTATTTATGTTTCAATATGTCCAAATTATGTGCTGACTTTATATTGATGATTTTTTATAGTTTCAACAGGGTATTTTAAGTTCGCCAAATTGTTAGTCGCATCCAAAACACCTGAAATCTTGTAAAGTGTACATCAGAGAGCTGCAAAGAGTATGATTAAATCAAAACAAACTGTAGTGGCAAAAACACAATCTAATCAATTCAGTTCTTCATAGACAACATGGTTGATCAATTCGAGTACCGACCAGCGACAAGTGATTTGATGCAACATGAACAATCTGTTCTTCGTCAATCACGATTGAGTAAACGATATGGCTGGCTTCGGTTCAAATGGTATCATGTCAGTTCATAGCGTTGCGATGATTGTTGGAATCGTCGTGAAACTGCGGGTAAGCTACGAGTACAGCAAATTTTCCGCTGGATGAATTGAATCATATGTGGTACATAATTAATCAGCTTTGAACATGTGAGCATGTTACAAATTTTCAATGCGTAAAAACTGGAAATTCCATCGAGTATGTACATACATATATATAGGTTTACCATATCGGTCCCAGCCAAAATCAGTTCCGTTGCATATATACCCACACCTCCCAATTTAATCGAATTTGGTCACCAACTTTTACCCAACCCCCCAAAATCCATCGTATTTTTTTCTTTTTTTCTAAGATCCTTCTTTCGATTTATTTAGGAGTACATAAAATGAATACCATTTTTCGAATCATTTTTTATAGCAAACATTCTCGCAATTATCTGAATAACAGTAATTGTAATACCGACTCTACTTAAGAACTTTCACTAAGCTGCTACAAGTCATTCATTAACATCTTTGTTCACATATTTTTTGGACGATCCAATTTTATATCGAGTTGAACTCGGTCGAGTTTTAGAACGCAACCATGAGTGATATGATTGATGTAAATGCTTCCTACGCGTGGCGCTCAAATTCAAAACACCCAAGTAGACTAAAACGCTGTGATGCTCACTTTTTTCACGCACTCGCTCAAAAATGATAACAATAATAATAAAAAAATCGCCGATTCAGGAGGAAACCAGAAACCAGGGAATCAGTTCATTTTTCACGAAAATCAGGGAATCAGTGCTGAAGGTCAAAATTAGGGAATTCCCTGACAAGTCAGGGAAGATAGTAACCCTACATATAGACATACATTTGTTGTATTTATGTACTCGAAGGACCCTGCCAACCACGGCTAACCATTTTTCTCAAACATATTAATACAACTACACATTTTTTCTCCATGCATTAACACCAACGCACATTTTGGGGTTATTATTTGTTTGCCTAATTGCGATGAAAAAAGTTTCTTTCATTTCTTGATTTATTTGAATGAGTGCGAAGGAGAAAACATAATTGTCAATAGTGCCAAAAGAAAATCCCGAAAAGGAAATAAAAAAAACGACTGAAAGACGCGTGTCATTCGTGATCGTACCATCGTAAAGGAGGCTCGTACAACAAGAAGATAAGTTAATGATTTTTATGTGATTTTTTTTTTTTAATAATTTGCAAATAATTATTTCATTTGTTTTTATAGCATTGGAAATCAGAACTGAACTGTAAAAAAAAGCAGCAGCAATATCATCAGAAGCAGCAAACATAAATTGTTAAGTAAGTATGTGAAAATAAGTGTGTGTACTTTGAAATTGGACTGCGCAGTCCAATATAATACACAAAAATAAATACATACATACATATGTATTTTATGCGTTTAAGGCGGCGTGCACAATCCAATATAATATGTGAAAACAAAAGTTTGTTTTATATTTTAAATAATCAGATAACATTATTCTTTCCTTTCAGATGCTATTATTTTTTACTAATTATTCTTTCTTTTCAGATGTCATCACTATTTTTATTTAATTAATCTTTGTTTTCAGAGAAAATTCTATTTGTATTTAATACATTTTATTTTTTCAGCTAATATTAATCTTTTCTTTCAGATATTATTATCATTTTATACAACTAATCTTTCTTTTTCTTTTAGATATTACAAATTCAATGTAATTATTATTTATTTTCAGGTATTAAAAACCTTTATTTTATTTCAGATATTTGTCTTTTATTTTCAGGTATCAATGCCGTTTTTATTTAATATTTTTTTTCAGATATTAATTATTTTTTTTTTTTAATTAAATATACTTTTATTTATATAAATTATAATAAATTTTATGTAAATATGTAAAAATAAAATAAAATAAAAATTTTAAAAATTCAAAAAATTTTGTTTGAAATTTTAAGAAATTTTTACAGTAGGTATCAAAAAATGCAACCCTGCATAAGCTGTCGATTGGGGATATTAGAGCAGGACAGATATACTTTTTTATATGACACTGCTGAATGAGCCCAACAGAGATGTATGATCACATGTATACGTACGTGTGAGGGGAAAAGTGGTTAGAACCTTCACGCGGCCTACTTTATTATCTACTGTTTCACTGGTTTTTTAACCGCTCGTGGTTGGCAGGGGCACCGATATACTGTCGTACGTTTCAATCATTGAAATATGAGTATGAATCATTACCGGGTATTTTCTGCTAAGGCTAACGTTCATAAACAAATTATGTATAGGCTGATCGCTAGTGATTCAAAGTTGTTCTCTATCGCTGATTTGAAGACAAACGGTTCGATTCGTGTACATGAATCGAACTGACAGACAGAGTAACTGATCAAACCCGATTTTGAAAAAATATATATTACTCGTTGCAGTTCTCTGGTGTACACATGTATATATAATTTATCAGCGTATCCGTCCGTATATACACGTGAACTAGTCCAACAGTTTTTGAGATGTCGGCAATCTTTCGCACACGCCCTCTTCTCAATAAGATGCTACTGTAAAAAATGTAGAAATTTTAATGATGAAATAATCACCGAGACCTTTCCTCTAGAAATATTTTAAATCACAAAAAAAATGCATAACTGTTTATTGCCTTTGATGGCTATTATAGTGAATCAAGTAAGGACGGTCTAAGTTTGAGTGCACCCGAGCATTATATTCTTGCAATTTTCAAAATAGGAAGGATTCAGGAAATATTTTTAGGTGTTTGAAAATCGTTTTATTAAACATCATTTGCGAAAGTATTATATAAAACTATCACAAAATTCGTTATTCCACTAAATAACATATGTTTTAATTTTTGCGATACAAACAATACCAAGAGAGACAAAAACAATATATTGGGTGTATGAGAGTCGACCGAAGAGGCTGAAATTATTATATTACGGTTGTGGGACTAGATCAAGATTTTTATATGGTACATGGGGTCACAGTAGCATGGGACACCTGTGCCCTAAAATTTTTTTTAAGTGTCCGTTAAGTGTCATAAGTTGTTTAATGTTTATACCAGGTTGTTCAATAAGTTTTGCCAATTTTATGACTCAAAATACACTTCATTATTCAGTATAATCTCCCTGAACATTATTACACTTGCTCCAACGATCCTCTAATCTGTGAATCCCATCCCTGAAGTTAGAATCCGGAAGGTCTGCAAAATACGCTTGAACAGACGTTACGACCTCTTCACGCATATATTTTTTGAGTTTTGGAAACAAAAGGAAGTCGCTGGGGCCAAATCTGGTGAATATGTGATGCTTGAACAATTGGAACTTTAATTCATGGATTTTAGCCATTCACAAAATGCTCTTGTGATACGGTGCATTGTCTTGATGAAAAAGGATTTTTTTCCTTCTGCAAACGTGTTTTTTCGCGATTTTTTTCCTTAAACTGGTCCAAAAGGTTGCAATAATATTCAGAGTGAATTGTTTACCTGTTTGCATGCAATTCACAAAAAAAATTCTCTTACATCCCAAAAAACTGATGCAATAACCTTCTTGGCCGATTTCCGGACACTATCTCGTTTCGAAGCCCAGGCTTTGAAGAAGTCTAGAGAGACGATTGATAGGTGTTTTTTGGCCGATAGGGATTGAGTGATCTGATAGTCTAGATATACTAGGAAATCAGACACTGATTTTCCCTTCCTGAACCCCATCTGATGACTATGTATGAGTTTGTCTGTGGCGACGAACCACCATAATCTATTTGCGATGATCTTGTCTAGTACTTTTGAGCAGCATGGATTGAGAGAAATAGGTCGGTACGATTTAATTAAAGTTTTATCGAGATCTGGTTTTAGTATGGGGATTACCGTACTATTTTTGTATATCTGCGGTAAGTATTGATTGAATATATTGTTGAACAGATCAAGGAGTCGGTGTTTTACGGTTTTTGATAGGTGTTGTAACATTTGGTAAGTATACGGTCAAGACCGGGTGTTTTGCCTTTGAGTCTATTTAGTGCAATCTCTAACTCCAAATAGCTGATTTTTTCTTCGATAAAGGAAGCAGATTTGCTGGGTATTAGGGTGTATGTCCCTTTGAGGGTGTCTTGTTTACATTGCTGAAATGTTGACGAGAAGTTACGGTTTTGTGCTTCTTTCGACCAAAATTGTCCAAATATGTTCGCAATTTCCGCTTTTTCTGTAGTTGTGTTTCCATTTACGAGTTGGGTATCGATACAATGAATTGACGATCTGGGTTTTAGTCCGCAGAAGGAGCGAATGGTTGCCCATACTTTTCCTGGTTGTGTGTGCGGACTAATATTTGAAGTGAATTGACTAATAGACTCTGCTTTTGCTAGCTTTATGTTTCGCCTGAATTTTGCTTGAGCCTTTTTATATTGAATTATATTGTCGTTCGAGATGTTTCTTAATTTATTCCAATGGTGATTTTTTAATATTTTTAGTTCTTGTAGTGTGTTGTTCCACCACGGGACTGTATATTTTCTTTTGCTTGATGTTTGGGGTATGGATTCATTGGCAGCTTGAAGTAAGATCCTGTGGATGTTTGCAGTTTCTTTGTTGATATTTGTGCTAACCGGTCTATTGTTGCTAAAATGGCTTGCTGGGAGGCGAAACTGGGTCCAGTTTGCTTTATTTAAATTGAATTTGGGGCGGTTTCGGACTATTTCAGTGTTATTGTCAGGGAAGAGAGTAATTATTATAGAGAAATGGTCACTGCCGAAGAGCTGCGACTCCGTTTTCCAATGGCTTTGAATGGCGATGATTGGGGATGCAATCGATAGGTCAATGTGTGTGAATGTGTGGTGGGTGGAGTAGTGGGTAGGCGAACCGTCGTTTAGGAGTGTTAGTAAGGATTGTGTTATGAATTTGGATATCGTTTTCCCCTTTTTGTTATTGTTTTTGGCGCCCCAACTAGTGTGATGGGCATTGAGGTCACCCGTAATTAGTACAGGTAATCTGGATTGTGGAACTATGTTTTCTAAGTTATTGTAAGTAAGTGGAGTATTGGGTGGAATGTACGTGGAACTAATTATGAATTTCATCTTGGATTGGATGATAACGTTCATAACGTCAAAGTTATTTACTGTAGAGTTGATATGTTTATGTTGCAAAGAGTTGTGGATAAGTAGTGCGGAGCCACCGAACGCGTTTCGTGTGAAGCCGGAGGTATATAAATGGTAGTTGATGGGTATAAGTAAATTTTGGTCGTTTTGTTTTCTTGGAGAGAAACTATTTTCGGAGTATGTGATTTTAACAATAGTTGTAGGTCGATGTAGTTATTTGTGTATCCTTTTATATTCCATTGGAGTATAGTAAGTGACATGTTAGTGTATTGTATTAAATACTTAAATGAATGTAATAAATATTAAGATAATTAGTAATACGATAATATTTAGAAAAAGAAAAAGAAGAAATATGTTGTTGTAAGGCCCTTTACTCTTCCACAGTGAGACTGTCAAAGTCATCACTATCTTCTGTGTTGGAGTTGTTGTCTTCTTGTTTGTGATTGACCATTTTTAGTTTGTTTTTGCCTATTTGTTCCTTAGCTTTAGCTTTTAGTTAGTTGCTTTGGGGAATATTTTGATTTTCGTTTCTGTCAGTTGTATAGATTCGAACTGTTTATTTGTTGTTGAAGGGCGAACTACAGACGTATGAGAGTTGTCGTTTCCTTGGCTGGTGCATTGCTTTGTAGGTGTGAGATTCGTGCTGATCTTGCTGCGATCCATTGTTGGAGCGTAGGTGGGCTGCGTCGAAGAGCGTTGAGTAGGTAGAGAGGAGTTGGAGTTGGTGTTGTTGTGGGACTGTTTGTTTTGAGAACTGTTGGTTGTCGTGAGAGTTTCTGCTAAGATCTCGTCGCTTGAGCTGTACACTGTTGGTGTTCGTAGAGTACTGGCAAATGTACTAGATTGATGATGTTGTTGTTTGTATATAGTGTGGGCAGTTTTGTGGTAACCTTTTTGAAGTATTTTAATAGCCTGAATTTCCTTTTGTTTAATGAATAAAGGGCAGCTTCTAAAGTAAGGTGAGTAGTCGGCGTAGCTGGTGTTGTTTTCTCTGCAGTTATGGCAGGCGGACGGATAGTGGCACTTTTCAACAGAGTCTGGTGATGTATGAAACGTTTGCGAGCAATTTGAGCATAGCTTTTGATTTTTGCAGTATTTCGTGAGGTGTCCGTAGCGGTGGCAATTTTTGCATCGTAGAGGCAGGGGTATGTAAGGTCGGATGCGTACTTTTTCGTAACCGATAGAGATTGTGTCAGGTAGTGAGAGCGTTGAAAATGTAATAATTATTAAACCGGTTTCCACAAGTGTTGAGTCATTATTGTTTTCTTTACGCATAATTTTTCGCACTTCACTTACGCTTTGATCTTTAAGTTCATCTAAGATTTCGTTTTCGGGTATTCCACGAAGGTCGTTGCAGTAGACAACACCTTTGGTGAAATTCTGATTAGAGTGGCATTATTATTTTAACTTGTATGTAAGGGGATAAATTTTTTAGTTTTTCGAGTTTCTAAGCTTGTGTATGGTTCTTTGTTTTTATGAGGATATCGCCACCTCTGATTTTTTTGCACATGTCGACTTGCCCGCATGTACCGTCGATCACTTTTTTGATAAGGAATGGGGACACTTTAGTTAAGGTTTCGTCACTATTTAATCTTTTCATCACTAAAAATTTAGGTCCAGGAGATTTTATTTCCGTAATTTTTTGATATGGTTGGGGGAGGAACGGAATCCCGTCCACGTCGGGTGGGTCGTTCATTGCTTAGACAAGGTTTTACACCAGTGCGCGATGAGAGTATTATTTCAACTTTTGTCACTTATTTCAAGTTTACGCTTAGAAGGTTGATTAACGAACTTACTCGCCTGAGAGCTGTAGTCGAACTGTGTAGAAGGTAAATACCTCTTCTAGTCCTGATACCTAATATGTATAAAGAATTTCAATCGGTCGCTTCACTTACCTTATAAGTATATTGATCAATCTGTGAGATTTCTGAATTTGCAAATTTCGAGATTGTTGTTCGATTACTCCCCAACTGTGACCTTCCGTACTTGTTTAGTAAAAAGTTTTGCAAGAGCTGAAAGTATTTTCCCGCCTCTGTCAAATATGGTCCGTTTTATGAAATTTTGAACGGACAATGGATGAGATATATCAGAAGAAAAAGAGTGCCTCAATCAAGTAGTTACACATGTTTGATATCAGCGAAATGCGTTCTGAGGTATTAACTTTCTTGCAAAATTTTTACACTTTATGTAATAATTAACAAATTTTTGGTATCTTCCAAAACCAACCCAAAAATGCTGCGATCAAAACTATAAGTTCATTAAACGTTAAGGCCATTGTACATTAGTATGAATTCATAAATACAAACAAAATTTCTAGGTACACCCCAGTATTTTTTTACACGGATTTTAAGTTACTCGGTTGAGAATTTTTTTTTTTTTTTTGTAAAAAATTTTTATTCTACTACGATTTTTGAATCACAGTCTTGTAATTATGTTTGTTTTTACCACACTTAGCACCATAGCTGAAATGAACACACATAGTAGTAACTGGGAAATCCCTTTATTCGATAACTCTTACCTACACATTTTGTTCGCATGATATTTAGCGAAGATACCGACTTTAGTCCAGTTCGTCGCAAACAATTGCGCTTGTTATCAAGTAGCGATGAATAATTATGTAGCAATGTAAATATTTTTTCCTTATTTCTATTCTAATTTTTCTGTTCTTAGTTCTGGATTAACAGATTTCTTTTGTTTTTTGCTTAATCTGCCAATTTTTCACCTGTATGAATTATGTATTTTATGTTTTATCGCTCAATAAAATGCCATATCCGAAATTTTATAGTTTTCAACATTTTTCAGATGACATGGAACGTATCCCCCCTTTTTCTATAAGAAACGCCTCTTTTTTACACGGATTTCTGAGGAACGTATCTACCGTGTAAAAAAAGATTTGGGTGTATATGAACATCTACATATTTAATATCACATACCAAAAACATTACGAAAGTATTAAATTTACTAAAAAATTTAATCGTAAAACCACAAAGTCTTATTCAGGTCCATTGTATCGTGCTTTTCTTTTCCGTACTGATCTGGAACAAATGCGTTGTGACATAGGTTCCACGATAAAGAAAGGTGAAAAGCTTGAAAATAGATGCCCCAAAAACAATATTTGTCAATTTAATAAACCGTAGCAATAACATTATTGACGTACACACTTTTGTTCATACGTATTTATTCAACTAATTTAACGAGAGCATTGTTCAATGCAAGTTTTAAAAAAGTTAATACTACCTGTTGCAAATAGCAAACTCATTCGACATATTCAGCATACATATATGTACATTAAGGTGAATCAAAAACAACACTTTCGAATTCATGGGTTAAAATGAGTGTACGTACAGAGAAAAAAATCGATGCAAAGAAAAATGTTTAGTTTAATTTCAAAATGGATAGTTGAGTATTTTGAGCTTCCCATATAAATACATGTAAAAAAAATATATTTCATTAAAAATACCATTATATGGGATATATCTTCTTCTGTACTGGCGTAGAACCGCTTACGTGGTTATAGTCGAGTTAACAACAGCGCCCCAGTCGTTTCTTCTTTTCGCAATATGGCGCCAATTGGTGATTACAAGCGAGGCCAGGTCCTTCTCCAACTGGTCTTTCCAACGGAGTGGAGGTCTTCCCCATCCTCTGCGAGTACATCGTCGAATACTTTCAGAGCTGGAGTGTTTTCGTCTACTGTCTTTTAATTCGCTGAACTATGTCAATGTTGTCGTATATCCCATACATCTCATCGTTGCACAACAATGCAATATTCGCCCTGGCCAACGTCCACAGGATCATAAATCTCGCAGAACCTTTCTCTCGAAAACTCTTTAGGTCGACTCATCAGATGTTGTCATCGTCCATGCCTTTGCACCATATAGCAGGACGGGAATAATGAGTGACTTATAGAGTTTGGGTTTTATTCGTCGATAGACGACTTTACTTCTCAATTGCCTACTCAGTCCGAAGTAGCACCCGCTTTCAAGAGTTATTCTGCGTTGGATTTCGAGATTGACATTGTTGTTGGTGTTAATACTGGTTCCAAGATACAAGATAATATCTATGACTTCGAAATTATGATTGTCAACAGTGAGTGGGAGCCTAGTCTCGAGTGCGACTACTGTTTGTTTGATGACAGAAGACTGTTCGTCTTGCCCTCGTGCATTACAAGACTCATTTGCTTGGCTTCTTTATCCATTCTGAAGAAAACAGAACTAGCGGCGCGGTTGTTAAGACCAATGATATCAATATCATCGGCGTACGCCTACAGCTGTACACTTTTATAGAAGATGGTCCCGTCTCTATTTAGTTCTGCAGCGCGAATTATTTTCTCCAAGAGTCAATTGAAGAGGTCGCACGAAAGAGAGTCGCCTTATGTGAACGACTCGGAGAGGTCCTTCCCGATCCTGACGGAGCTTTTGGTATTGATCAACGTCAGTTTACACAGACGTATTAATTTTGCGAGTATACCAAATTCAGACATAGCGGCATAAAGGCAGCTCCTTTCGTGCTTTCAAAATCAGCTTAAAACTCGACGAAGAGATGGTGTGTGTGGATCGGGAAAAGTTACGGGTCTTTTCCAAGATTTAGCTCATGGTGAATATCTGAACAGTTGTTGATTTTCTAGGTCTAAAGCCACACTGATAAGGTCTAATTAGTTAGTTAACGGTGGGCTTTAATCTTTCACACAATACGTTCGATTAAACCTTATATGCGATGTTGAGGAGACTTATCCCACGTGGATTGCTTGTGAATTACTTTTATTTGGTTTTTTAAATTTTTTTACATCAAGTCGAGAATATGATGTCATGTAAATGGCCGCCGCCACAGTTGATTGTCATTTGAGCGCTTTTTATGGCATTTTTCATCACTTTGGCCAGAAATTCCGGCGATAGGTCCTCACATTCTTGACGGATATTGCCTTTAAGAGCTGAGTTTGTTGACATAAACCCGTGACTTCGAAAAGCTCCACAAAAAGAAGTCTGGAGCGGTCAAATCAGGCGATCTTGCTGGCCAGTGCAAATCGCCAAAACGGGAGATTAGGTGCCGGGAAATGCATCCTTCAGCATATCGGTTGTGGCACGTGCACTGTGTGCCATCCTATTGGAACCACATGTTTTCCAATCCCAATTCATCAAGTTGCGGCCAAAAGAACTCGTTGATCATTGCTCTGCAGCGCCCACCACTCACAGAAACCGTTTGGCCCGCGACGTCTTCGAAAAAAATAGGTCCGATGACTCCTCCAGCGAAAACAGCACACCATATAGTGCCTTTGAGCGAGTGTAACGGCTCTTCGGGGGTTACACGCGAATTTTCAATGCCCCAGAAGCGTAAATTTTGCTTATTTACGTACCCGCTAAGATGGAAATGAAAAATCATCTTCCTCTTGGTGGTAATTAAGGATGGATTGATCGTATGTTAACGCGATTGGCGGTCAGCAGCTAACAGCTGATGCACCGTCTTGACTTTGTACGGAAACATCTTTAAATCTTGTACCAAAATTCGCTGTAAACACCGTCGACTGATATCCATTTACGTGGCACGTCGTCTGGTAGACGTCGACGGCGCTTCCATGACATCCTCGGCAACAGCAGCAATATTCTCTGTAGAACGGCTACTCCGGTGTCTGCCACGGCTGGCAGCATCTCGTATTGTGCCAGTCTCTTCGAGGGGAGCGGCTAAAGGTCGCAGTGTTTCACCAGTAGGCGTCGGACGGCCACGGCGACGAAATGCACGTTGTGTCAAATTCACCGACCGATTATTGGCCAAATGGTGACTATTTTTTATAAGCCGCGTTCTGGAGCAGTGTAGCGTACCATTGTTTATTTACGTGTATTTCGCATGTGTTTACTACACAAATGTAAAAACAGAACTGACATTAGAGGTCAATTGCAAAATTTAGGAGGAGGATAGGAGGAATACTTTTGCGCCACCTTGTACTATTAATTCGGAACTATGTAGAAATGGATGCTCTGCTTTTTATATGCTTTCAACATGTTGCCACAAAATATAATAGTTTGTTTCACCTAACGGTTCTTTGTATCATCTAAAAATAATCGAGATAGATATGGAGTTATATATACATTTATAAACAAAATAAGAAGGTGAGCTTAGTTAGTACTGTTTTTTCGTCAAATGGTGTTGCACCTGTTACTTTTTCATACCGTTATATTTTTATGGTGAAGGTAAATCAGAAGAGTGTCAGGATCAGTGGTTATTTCGAAATATTAGGTTGTCAAAAAATTCTTGCGGTATTTTTATTGAATCAATTCGTGTGGCACCCATACATCGAGCTTCTTAGTGACTCCAAGCTTCTTCAAATGGTTTATAATGGTTTGATGACTACTATGCCGGTCTCTTTCGACCAATTCAGCGATTTTATCGCAATTTTCGACGACAGGCCTTCCGGAGCGTGGCGCATCTTCGACCACCTCTACACCAGAACGAAAACGTTGAAACCATCATTGTGCGGTGGAAATGGAAACTGTATCGGGTCCATAAACTGCACAAATTTTATTGGCGGCTTAAGATGCATTTTTGCCTTTATCGTAAAAGTACTGTAAAATATGCCGGATTTTCTCTTTATTTTGCTCCATGTTTGCGACGCTATAACTCATGAACGACTTAAAAGAAACGACCATCAATCAAACACGTGTTAGCGCGTGAAATGAGCTTTCCAAAAAGGTATAGGATGGCCAAAACTAGATATAGCATGAATAAAACTAGAACTTTCAGCGCCAACTAGCGAAAATACCGCAAGACCTTTTTGACAACCTAATATTTTCATTTCAATTTAAGTATTGGAGTTTTTGGAATTTTATGTTCCTTTAAAAAACTAAAAGCCACTCCACTGCGTCGATTGGTAAAAAGTGGGAGTGATGAAGGAAAAACGTACAAATGTTAAAATTTTTAATAGCTATTTAATTATAATTGTAATTTTATTTTGGATAAACGAGACAATTACCGCCTTTGAATACAATATATTTTCAAAACCTTATGCTACCATATGCTGATGAAAACGTGAGCTGAGGTGATGTTATCAGCAACATAACGACCAGAAACATACATCGAGGTTGGTATCTGAGTGGTTCAAAGATGGAACACGTGTACCAAGTTTCATTACGATATCTCAAGTTACGGGTTGCACAGACGAACGGACGGACAGACCGACGACCGAATTTCAACTTGTCTCTTCAATCTGATCGTTTATATATTAGGTTGTCAAAAAAGTCTTGCGGAGCTAGGAAAAATTTCCGCTTAAATTTATCTATTTTAGGCACAAAGATACACTTTGAGTAAAACACGCTCTCTTATTTTCATTGAGATAACTCACATATTATTCAATATATCCGGTATAAAGTCAACCGGAAGTTCGAAGGAGGAGTAGAAGGCTAATGGAAGTATTGTCCGATTTTCGACATGCAGACCAGAGAACGGCTTCCGTTGAGCGTAAAAATGTTCATGCACGAACAATACCCGAACTATCAGCCCATTCGGCTCAAGCGCTCAAAATGCGGTAAATTCGTTTGCTTGCTGCATTTATTCAGGCGTTCGCTCATTCGGCTCAACAACGATCGTATTGAATGAAAACAAAAACACAAAAGAGCAAACTCAACGCCTATGAGCAAACTCAATGGGGATGAGCAAACTCAACGCATATGAATAAACTCACTGTGCTTGAATAAATGCGGAACCAGCAGCGCTACTGCAACTCTAATGACTGTGAAGGAAATGAAGCAGAAATAAATCAAAATATATAATTTCACAATAAACATATACATATGTAGGTGTATTTATTTCCATAATAATGGCAATGGTAATGGAAAAAATAATATAATCACATTGCAATCCTCAGTAACCCAGGCCACACAAGCGTCCATAGCAGCTTTTTTTCGTCTGGCGTCACAGTTTTTAGCAGGGCCGTCTCCTTAAGCGATTTGCAGCACTTATGTCGGTTTAAATTTGAAGAATTTTTTGACAAATATTTTAAAATATTGTTACAGGATTGGCAGTATATAAATCCATTCAAAATAGTGCCATCCTCTTTAATAATTTCAGATAATATATTCCAAACATGGCACCTTCCCTTATGTCGGGCTGACAATGTGTAGGCGTTTGTACGTATTTTTTCTAAAATATTGGGATGACAAATACATACTAAAATATTAGTTGTGTACCAAATTCTTAGTGCAATGCATGTGACGCATAAGCTGATCGCGAACAAAGCATACAAAAACAATGTACATACCAGAGAACTGCAAAACTCACTCACTTTTTCCCTGAATTAGCTCATAAACAAAAGTTTCTGTTCAATTCCAATCACTGAGCGAAAGTGAGCTAAACATTTCGTGAAGTGAGCAAACGTGAGCAAAGCATTTCGGACCGAAGGCTCACATTGTACGCGAATGAGCGGTTCGGCAACTTAAGCTGATTTTTACTCAACGCTGAGTTTCGCTCAGTGTATTGGAATTGAATAGACACTTTTGCGTATGAGCTGATTCAAGGAAAAAGTGAGTTTTGCAGTTCTCTGATGCAGACATTCCATTATAAGAGAAGGATTATCCCTTAATTTCAGCTATATATACCACATTTACCACATTTTCTATCAAATGTCACCTATAGGTACCGGGGTCTAGATAGTCGGTACCTAGACTCTTAAATAGTTTTTATTGAAATTAAGAAATTTTTCGTCATAAAGTGGCACACACTAACGTCTTTCGTGCAAAGTTTTATCCCGTTTTGTTATTTGCTTGTTGATTTGTGTACTGGAAACTGAACGAATCAAGTGGAATTGAAAGTTGTGCTATATGGGAAGTGGGCCTTGTTGTTGTCCGATTTCGTTGATTTTCACAATATAACATTTAAATGTAAGAAATGCCACGTACTAAATTTTGTCGAAATCGGTCGGTTATTTTTTTGGTACTGAGGAACCCATATACCAAGTTTAATCAAGGTATCTAAATTTTTACTCAAGATAAAGCTAGCACGGTCGGACGCTATCTCGCTTAGTTTTAGGTAATACGTGCAACCGTTAGGTGAGCAAAACTATAATACTCTGTAGTAATTGGTTACTAGAGAACTAGCCTTAAAGCCAAATCAGATCCAAATTTGTAGCTGACAGACGGCAGCTATGCGAGTTTGAAACTCTCGTAAACAGCTGATTGTAATTTTTATATTATTTTCAATGAAAATGGATAGAAGATAAACATTGCGGTTGTTAGCTGACCATGTTTTACAAACCCATTTTTCATTACAAAAACATATCAACACGTAAAACTTTTTGTTTTGTTATTGAAAATTTGAAAAAAAGTTGTAAGTGTCGCTTGTTTTCATTCACAATGGATTAAAATTTGCCATTTAGACAACGAAAATGTAGCTAACTCTCTAAAATTTTGAGGATTAAATGGGAGTTAGCAACGGAGTTATCTTCACTAACTCCTGAATTAAGGGGTCAGTAAGGTAATCTGGCCTGTTTTTTGACATTTTTTTTTCATAGAAATTTTTATTCTACAATAGAACGTTTTTCACATATCATGAGGTATATCGTAGAGTGTATAAACAAACTTTTTCGGAAATTTTTGAGGACACCTGTCGGAGAAATGGCTAGGTGAATGAGATGGGTTTTTTCACTGGCGGACACGATTTCTCATGTTTGGATCATCTGAAACACATAAATCCAAAACATTTTTTAAAAGTACGAGAATAGTTATTGTCGCTACTGGAATCATGAAAAAATGTTGATAAATAAAAAAATAATTAAGGTTTTTTTTTTTTGTTTTTAAATTTTCCCCATGTTTTTTTACATACTTTTTGTCTGAACATTGTCAATAATTATAAAAAATATAGATACGATAGCCAGGCGTTTTATGAACATTTAAAAATAAAATGAAGCAAATCGGTTGAGTAGTTCGACCGGAATCATGTCCGCCAGTGTAAAAAAGTGTGTTTTGAGAAAAACGCATTTAAAGTTTGAGGTGTGCGCTCCGAGCGTCGAGCGGTATCATTATTTTTTAGCTTTTTTCGAAACCTTCCAATGGTAAAGTGGGTTTCTACATTAACTCTAAGGGTAATAAGAGAATAGAAAATGCAAAAAAAAAAAATTGTTGAAAAATTTGACCCCTTAACGCTGCCGTCTGTCAATGCTATAAGCAGATCAAGAAAAATTATAACATGAATCAAATAATTCGAAGTACAGCTGCAATCAGACACTAGTTGTCGTTTAAGGCAGGGATGGGCACATTAACCCTCAGTGGCATTTTGCCCGTGCGGGCACGAGTGCACATATTGAGGGCTAACATGAAGAGGGAAGTGAGAGCAACATAGTTTACCACTTCATATTTCTCGCTTATTACACGCAGCAACTTTTGTCTCGGCAACTCTTGGTTTATAGGCCAGGGGGCGACGAGGAGAGGAGAATCGCGCCGAGTTTCCAGTGTTCAGCAACTCGCTTTGTGTTCTTATTCGTAGCAGTTCGCTGCGACGTTTTTCGGCATTCGTGTTCTTTCTTTCGTAGTACATAGTTGCATTTGAGTATATTTTTTGAAATTAATATTTTGAATATATTTAAAAAATTTAATTTCATCTTTTGGCAAGTAATTTGCAAATATGTATACAAATATACATAATATAATTTAAATATTTTAGAAAATGGAGTATGACGAAAAAATCGAATTAATTAAAGATATTGTGAAATGTATGGAGAAAGCCATACAAATTGATTCAGACGATAGTGAAAAGGGTGACATATGTATATGAAATTCTGTCATATAATCTTTGTTTTCATTTTGAATTATAAATAAAATGTATTTCTTAATTGTCAGAACTGATATGTGATAGAGTGGCCCAAATACCCATAAGGAAAAAGAAACGACAATGGGTTAAAGTAAAGAGTAGACAATGGGTTAAAGTAAAGTGAAAGAGAATGAGAAAAAAACTCGAACAGAGTTGCGCAACACAAGTTGCTCGTGTGAAGGTAATGGGCGACAGCAAAAGAGAATCGCCCGAGAATTAGCAACTTTTGTCGCCTCGTGTAATAGAGCGCTTTATAAATGAGAGCAACGTATTTTTTCACACCATGTTTACAAATGAGAGCGCGCGCATTATGAGAAGTTGCACCGTGGGTAATAACTGTAAAATTGCCCAACAATTTTAAGTTTCTTTGTAACTACTATAAATTTATAAAATGTTAGACAAATAACAAAAAGTATAATAAATATTTGATTTTAGTAATTATTTTTTTTAATATGTCTTTATATCAGCATTTAATTTTTTTTTATTTGAAATAATAAATTATATGTTTGGTTTAATCTTATTTGCTATAGCTACACGCATTATTGTACCAAAATTTAAATCAGATAACCTACTTCTTATTTTAGATATAATTTTCGAAGCAAAAAGTTTCAAACCAGGTTATTTCTTTAAACTTCCTTATAAAAAGTAATTTCAATAATAACTTCAATTTATGAACCACTGTTTCTTCAAACACATATGACCAAATGAATCTTATGAGAGCGCAATGTAAATAATTACCCAACAACCCTTCTACCACCCGCCAATCGTAGAATTTCCAACGACCTGGGGTTTTCCGCAGCCAGGCTCGATATACTGTAGTAATTATAAAAATTGTCTTCAATATATTTGAAATTTTCTTAAAATAACTCAAATGCAGAATCGAATGCTATTATTTACAAATATATAAACTAGTTTTAATAGTTTGATATCAGTTTTGATTTTTATATTATGAAAAATTATAATTGAAAACTTAGAGGTGTACAAAACTACATACATATGCGTATTGAGTAATGGCAACATTGTTCGAATGAAAACGAGAACAAAACGCTTGCCGCTCGTAGCGAAGTGAGAAGATGTTTCTGCCATTAGCGTTTGTATTCTATTTGTGTGCTTAGCCACTCTCAATCAATAATGCCATACCGCGCAAATATATTTTTATTTGATGGTTTCTTATATTTTTGAAAATATGTGTTTCCTTTCTATAGCGCATATTATTATTTTAATACATTTCCAGAGGCAACTTAGATTTTTAAAATTAAAAAAAAAAAAACAATTATAGAAAAAAAACTCAATTCTTTGAATATTTTGATAAAGCAACCAAACTGAAAATATGACAAATCATATATTTATACAAGCATTTTCATTAAATGGAACTGCAATATGTTGAAACACAATATATATAGTGGTAACAAGTATCTTTTCTTTTTTATTTATGCAGATATGCATATGAACGTATAAAAGCCCACAACTTGAGATACTTTCCCAATTGTAACTAAAATAAATTTTTACAACTGGCATCACCACCATTAACTATCTACTAACTAGGAACAATCATAAGGTGTTGTGAAGTTTTAAAATATGCTGTTTTCTTATTAAATAAAATTGTTTTTAGATACAAGTATAACATATATATATTTTTTCCGAACAGTGATTAGAATTTCCAGCAAAGGTAAATCAAAACAGATATTAATGCGAATCTCTAAAACGTGCAAATTATGTTTGCCTCTTTTTGTTCACACAACTGTACAATTCCGATATGAAGTAAACTTCTGCTCCTAAATTTGTATACAATGTCAGTATTGCCGCAACCATTCTGCGATGAACATTAAGTTGAGTAGGAATGTAATTGATTTTTTCGCAACTTCTTTTGCCCTTCCCTCCGTACATTGATATTCCCCTCATCTAGCCCCCGTGCGCACTTTGCTAACTTTTAGGGCAAAAATGTGCCCATCTCTGGTTTAAGGCATGAAAATGTTACAAGCAACGGTATTAGATTTGGTAATAAGCTTACGTGGTGAACAGGAGCTTTACATTATGCGGTATAATAGATAACAGTCTTATAAACATCGTACAGTTCTAGCTGTTAGAGCTGCAGTAACAGTACTTAAAATCACCATCGGTTCGTTTGTAACCGAACATTTTATATTCTCGAAATTTAAAAGGAACTAAACCGGGGAAATATATTCAGCTGTTGCAAAACTTTATATTAAACAAGTAAGGAAGAGCAAATTCACAGCCGCCACCACTGTCAACAACGTTTATAATTCTTTCAAATCAATTGTGTTTTCGTTTAATTTACATACTTGTCGAACGAAAACGGATGTGAATGTAATTATATTACAAGTTCCAGTTTTCAAACTATTGGAATTCGACGACGTTCCCAAGTTATCGGTAAGTGTACAGACCAAGACTTGTGAGGTTATAAATATGATGTGAAATGAAATTGTTTCGAAAATTAAATTCATTTTACAGATAATATTTGGAGTACTTACAGTTATCAATGGCAACTGAAGCAAAAAGGAAAAGGCAATTATGCTTTTACGTCTGCTTTACAAAAACAATTCCCTCGCTTTGTACGAGTACAGGGCAAAACCGAGCAAGAAGTGAAGTGTGAAGTTTGTTCTTGTTCCCTTTCTCTTGCTCATGGCGGGAGGTGCTCTTTCTAATTCCTTTTCTAAGATCAATAATACTTGTTTTTCATGCTGTATACATACAAAGTATTGTTGATGTATATAAATTCTTGAATGTGTCTAAAAACTTGATTAGATGATTGAATGCACGTTTGATGGAATGCAAATGCAAATTTGATTAAATGCACATTTTTCTGTCTTCTCAATATATTTTCTATGAACCGTAATAATTTGAATTTTTGTAAATGATGCACTATGCATGATAAATGAAATTTGCCAGGTGACAGTTGGAATGTTTAAATGTTTCAATTGTTTTAAGAGTTTATGATTTAAGAAAACACGTCAATTCAGAGAAACACAAAAAATCGGGAGGACCTCTTCAACATCACAATCCTTGGATACTTTCGTGGTCACAAAATCATCTCCAACGGCACTTAAAGTCTGGGCTGCAGAAGAAACTCGGGCATTCCACACTGTAAACCACCACTCTAGTTATAATGTAATGGATTGTACTGCACCTCTTCTTCGTACATTATTCGTAGATTCCGAAATAGCAAAACAATTGTCTTGTGCGAGAACTGAGGCTATAGTTAATGGTGTTTTGGATCCACGTGCGATATACGGTGTACAAAAAGCTTTAGAAAGAATTCAGTTCATAAGTTTGAGCACAGATGCTTCTAATCATGGTCATCATAAGCTTTTCCCCATTGTTACTCAATACTTTGATTTTGAAAATGGCGGTATTCAAGTGAAATTGCTGGATTTACAAGAAAAAAATAACGAGAAGGCTGAAACGATTACACATTTGATTGAAAGCGTTCTCGAGACACAAAATTGGACTGAAAAATTGACAGCTTTTGTATCAGATAACGCTTCAATCAATTTTGGTGGCTTGAATCGCAAGGGGTCTAACAATGTGTTGGCCCTACTCGAAGAAAAAGTAAATTCTCGTATCATTGGTGTTGGGTGCCCTGTCATATTCTTCATAATTGCGCCCAGCATGGATTAGATCAATTCGGAAAATACGATATTGATGCCCTCGTTTTTAAACTGTTCAAGCATTTCTTGGTGTATACTGTCAAAACAGCTGAATTGAAAGAATTCTGTGAGTTCGTTGATGTTCAATATCAACCTTTACTTTCACACAGCAAGACTCGATGAATTAGTTTGTTTCCTGCAGTGGAACGAATTCTTAAACTGTTCCCTGCATTAAAAGCTTACTTTTTATCAATCGAAAAACCTCCAAAATTTATGGAAAATTTCTTTTCTGATGATTTGGCTGAAAACTATCTTTTGTTTGTCCACTCATTTATGTTCATTTTTCTATGTAAAATAGCATCAATAGAGAGCGAAGGCAACAGTGTTCTTGAAATTAATTCAATCATTGAATCCGTTGCTAATCCCTTGCGCGAGAGAATCAAGCACAAGTTTTTGCCTCTTACTCTACTTTCAAATCTTGACACTTTGAAATCAAAAGGAAAAGGCATTGATTCCATGAAAGAACCGTCAGTGTTTATCAGGAAGCCCTTGAATACTTGTTGAAATGGACTTCATCTTTGTCCGAATTAAAAGTTTTCCAATGGTTGAAATTTGATCGCACATCAAAAGAAGTTCCATATGAAGAAGTTGTGCAAACAATGCAGTTTCTTGAGTCAAAAAATGTTCATATCCATAAAGAGAAGATAATTGACCAATTGATGAATTTAAACAATTTTATAGAAAAGAAAAAAGAGAATGACGAGGATTCTATAAAATTTTTTTCACAAACTTCAAATGACCAGATTTGTGCATTTTTTTAAGGCGAATTCAAACATTGATTCCTTTTCAGAAATTTTGAAAATTGCGCAGTACTTTTTTTCTATTCCCGGACAAAATGCTAATTGTGAAAGAATTTTCTCTCTCATCAATATCCAATGGAGTGATGAACGCAATCGTCTCCTTGTTGAAAATGTTCGCAACATGATTGTCACTAAATACAATTATAAGAACATGTCATACAACGATTTCCATAAGTATAAAATGAAAATTGAAAATATTGATATCCTAAAAGCAATCGGCAGTGCCAAAAAATAAGACCAAAAAAAAAAATGTAAATTGTACGATGCCGGAAGATAATTAAATTCTACCTATTTGAGAGGCTGGATTTGTGATCTATCTGTACCCGGCTTCTTTTCTTTTTACTTTTTTTTTTCTTTTTCGATGGATACGTACTGATTTTTCGCTGGACCGATGTGGTAACCCAAGGCGTAATCAAAGATTTCATTGCAATGCCAATACTCGTAGTCACTGAGATACTTACCCTGCAAAACGGAGGTAACAGATTGCACAAACACATTGAAACATTTTCAGCTGTTTACTAACACTGTTACATTTTCTGGAATTTTCAATTGAATGGGAGATTACGTAAGTAAGATAGAGAAAAACTATCGACATTCTAAACATATTGTAATGTTAACTTGCTAGAATAGGAAAGACGAATACCCAATTTTTCAAGAAGAAGAAAACGAAAAGCGTTATTTGATAATTTGATATTTTTATAATTAATTTCTTATATATATATGTTATTAATTTCTTTTATATATTATAGAGAAAAAGAAAAAGCTTATAAAGGAGAAAAAGGTAAGCATTGTGAATTTAATGTTGTGTATACATACATAGGTTGCTATATATATTTCTGGACTAGGCAACACTAAGTGTTGCCAGGTGCAATCTGATATTTCCATTGGAAAGTTTGACATTTTTTAGCATAACATCACTCAGAACGTTTTGTCATTTAATCATGAATTGTTTTATTTACAGCGAATTAAAAAATTCATCTCGGCCAAAAAATGGAATTAACTCGTGAACATTTTCGTGCGATCATTTTTCACAACTTTCGACGTGGATAATCACGACAAGAGTGCATCGATGAACTAAAATCTTTGTATGGCTATGATGCACCATCCTATAGCACTGTGAAAAACTCGCTCAAAGACGAATTCCGTGAAGGTCGTCCAAAAACAGCCGTTGTGCCAGAAAACATCGATGCCGTACGTGACCAGATAATGCAAGACCGTCATGTAACATACCTTCAGATAGAGGCATGCCTATGCATTTCTCCCACCAGCATACATTCGATATTGCATGAACACCTGGCCGTAAAAAAGGTTTGTTCTCGTTGGATCCCGCACAATTTGACAATCGCTCAAAAAAAGGCTCGTGTGGATTGGTGTAAAGAAATGCTGAAAAAATACGATCGCGGTGCTTCAAAAGACGTTTATAACATCGTCACAGGTGACGAATCATGGATCTATGCGTATGAGCCCGCAACAAAACAGCAATCGACCGTGTGGGTCTTCCAAGACGAGCCAAATCCAACGAAAAAAAAAACCATTTTCGTTGATAAATATGCCTATTTTCATTATTAGGCCAGAAATATATATAGCAGCCCTCGTATAATTAGAAATTTTAATATTACAGAAATCATTTGGACTATTTGGAAAATTCAAATCTATTGCGTACAACAAACAAATAAGAGAGTATTAATTTTTATAATTCTAATTTTTATACTGATAATAGGCAAATTAGTAGTTTAAGTAAATATTTGATTATTTTAATTTTATTATTAATTAAAGCGAAATAATAAAAAACTGAGTTTTATTTAAAAGAATTGAATTTGCTAGAATTAACAAACGGGTATCAGATAATCTTGTTACTGCTTGTTCTTGCTAACATGTTTATATGTTATAGGTAACAAACTGATAACGAAAATAATAACACTAACATATATTCGGGTAACAAATACTTTTTGTTAACCATAACACATACGTAAGCTATGCGCTAACAAAACAATTTGTTATCCGTAACATACTGTGAAGAAATTTGCTAACAAATGTATGTATTCTGTTAGAACAAGGCAGCATGCGATATTTGCCATTGGTTAGAGCGAGATAACCACTGAACATCAAATAGCTATGTGTTATTTTTTCCCACCCTCTGAACAAAAGTAACAAATATTTTAACGAATGCAAACAAGTCGCTTACACGTTTGCTAACAGCTATCCGTCTTGCAGGGTATATGATATCTCCTAATGGAAGGCATACACGCAACAATTATTGTACCAATTTCATCGAATTGTGCAACTGATTTTTACGTACATATATGGGGCAGTTGTATGAGTTGTGCCAACTGATTGGATGAAAATCAAAATTTTTTGATATTTTGTCAAGTTGGTTGTGTTAGTTGGATAGTGTTTGGGTTGGTCGCGCGATTTCAAACGATTTCGCCATTTTATTTCGGCTGTCAAAGAGAGCGCGTCATATATAATAGGTAAAGCAACAACTTCCGAACTCATGTTTAAGCAACGAAGTGAATAAAAATGAAGTTGGCCTCAAAATTGTGTTAAAAGTTGTGTCGTATGTAGCGACAAGGGCAATTTCTAGCCCAACTCAATCACCCAACTAATTGTTGCGTGTATGCCTTCCATAAAGATGACCGGCGCTCCCCTCGCCGGGGGGGTTATCGCACTTTTAGTAGTTTTCAACATAACCTTTATATGGTGAATGGAGAGGGGTATCAAACATTATAAAATGTTTGGTTACATTCTTAGACCTTACATAATATTTTAAAGGTAAGGTTTTTCAATTTCAATTCATATGAGTTAAGTTATTTCCTAACTTCTGTATTTATCAATATGTACTATAACTTTTATCTAATGCAAATTATGAAGCTTAATCAACAATATTTATTGGCCAAGCGTCTTTAAAGGCCTACTAGTATTTTTATAACACGAATTCCTATATTTATAAAAAAATAGTAACGTCTCGCGACAGAAAAAGATCATTATGGTAACGTCGAATCGACGTAATTGCGCGTAAAATCTGCATAACGACATTGCTATAAGATGCAAATGCATTTGAGTAAATAGTTGTAGTTTGAAATGTTTGTACACATTTTGAGAAAATTGCAGTCCGTATGTTGCAATAGATGCGTTCATTCATATGTATGGTAGGATGTGTGAGGCATTGTACTTTTGGAAAAATGTTAATGAAACTTTACGTACATAGTATATATTTACATGTTAAAAATAGCAACAACACAGGCACATACATACTTATGTAATGCTTCAGGCATTGCAATGATCTTATTAAGGTGGTGAGACAAGACTGGCTTAAGGCATGTAGGAGTCAATACAATGTACATAAACGAAATCCAATCAAAAATGTATATACATATGTAGCTTACCTGTAAATTCTTATATTTTTAACAAGTTTATTCTGAGCTGGTTTTCGATGCAAGCTATCTGGGAAATCTATGAAAACATCCTCACAAAATAGCTTGGAGAGAAGTATTCTTGCTTTGTTTGTGCGTTAATGCCGCTCAATGCTGAGTTATAGTGACACGGGCCGCTAATTATGAACGAAAACAATGCATCATCTGATTTAAAATGGGTGTCATTTTTTGTTCTTTTATAATTTAAGAAATTGAACTTTTTGCAGGGTGTAATGGAACATTGGTACAATGTTGAGGTATATTGAGCAGGGGCGGATCCATAAATAGTTTTTTTGGGGGGTGAAATAAACATTTACTTGAAACATGAAGATTATTATATTAAATATAGTGTTTTTATAGTTTAATATCATGGAAAAACAAATTATAAATTGTAGACGTGCGGGTGACATTCTTTATTGCAATATATAATACTGTTCGTGTATTGAATAGAAAAATTTCACAAAATTAAACGATGTGGGCCAATTAACGTTGTCATTATCCAAAAGTCCTTTGAATGTATCTATCAAGCAGTCATTAAGATTTTCCTTTTCTTTGGTTTTCAAAGCACTCACTTTTTCTGGAAGCAGCAAACTCAGTTGAAATCCATCCAATACTTCTTTAGAAAAGCGCGTCTTCAAATCTTCACCGATTGCATCCAACAGAGGAATGTACACTGGGACCCTGTAGCATTCTTCGCAAGTTCTCATGCAGAAATTTTCGCATTTTATTTGTCGGCCACAGACTCTTGGTTTTTATTCGTCAAGTTTTATTTATGCCGTATCGTAAATGGTCCTCATCTTTTTGTCTTCGATTTCGGAACATTACAAGCAGCGTATCTATCATATTTGATGCCTTTGCCAGATCGATCGAAATTTCCCCCTCTGAATCCGTCGCTGATTGAGGCAACTTTTTAGTGGAGAAAAGAAAACGCTATTAGTGTTGTACACTTGTTATACCATGTTCAGACCGACACTTAATCACACGATTTCGGCTGTTGAGTGGTTTATCCCACTAATTTTTTAAATGTATCAAGATTTCGCCATACAAAAATGACAGTTCCAAATCACTTCATTGAAACGATTTGAAACTGATCTACGCTAAATCTCTCTGTGCGACTCTGATTTTGCGCCATCTACTTGTCAGCATTGGAAATATGTTACATTATCACAGCTGATTTATCTACAAAGGGAAAAAAATGTACACAAACAATTTTTTTCAAAGCAATGAATCTAATTTCACCTGAAAATCGACATCCATTGTAGAAATATTATATGGAAAATATTTAAAAAAAGACGGCTTTTATTTCAAAAAACTATATGACAATATTTTCTTTTGATAAATATTAAGCGGTGTGAATTCTTGAATGACAATAACAGCTGTTTTTTGACCTTTCTAACGGCAGTGAGAACGGGCTGATTAGTGAATGTAATTAAATGTAATATAATCCCTTTAAATTTTCGGTCTGAACATGGTATTAGAAGCCATGTTGATTATCACTTACACTGAAGTGATGAGTGAGGCTCTAAGTGTCTCCACTACTAGGCAAAAACGATATAAATATCGGATCGCCGTGGTTTTAGATTGCAGTAGTAGAAATATTCCCCCAATCTTCCGTGTATAGTGCCAAAATACTACTTCAGTCTTAAAAGTAAACGAGGCCACAATTTTGACCAATTAAAGAAATCCCTTTATAATAATTATCGATCCCAAAAGAACTGCGCAGGTGCGACGCATGAAACAAGCAATTTTTGATTCTCTGTTTTGATGATGCAACATAACCAAGCGTTTTCAAGATGGAAATTTGTTGTCTCGTGTCTAAGCACAAATTTTTGCCGTTTTGAAATGGCTACTTGAGTGACTCACAAATATTTTGCAAGCTCTTCTTGCGGCTGAGATTTTTTTTACATGAATGTAATGAAGAGCTCACCGCCAAATCACTTTTTATTTGAGTGAAAAAGCTTATTGTTCTTTAAGCTTCAAATGAATTAAATATGCTGTAATAGACGCAGAAGGACAGTAGCCTGTGTCTTGGCAAGCCTCACGAAAAAAGTTATAGGTTCGATATTAATTAATCTATCTGTTCAAATATATTCTTAAGAAAAAATCGTTTTACTAAATGAATTTATCATTATTTTAAATCGTTATTCTAAAATCAAATTGTGAACACCGAACGGTATAAAACTTCTTATTTTAAAAACATAAGAAAACCCTTCTCTCGTGATAGAACAGATCCGTGTAATATTAAGAAAATTAAGGATTTTTTTTTTTAACATATTTTAAGTTTTCTAAATATTTTGAAAAGACTTTTCCTTGTAATAACTATAAGTAACCCAGCTCTGTGCATTTAACAAGTTCTATACTTTTATTTGTTTACATAAAAATATATCTGTGCATGTGTTGATTCTTTCATGCGATTCAATATACAGTACATAATATTTTGAAGTCTTATCTAAGTAGTTGACATGGGTATATTGGAATTTTGATTTAATTCATTTATATCTATATTTTAATACGTCGTGTGCTTGTTATATTTTATAGTTTGTAAGTCATGAATAAAATGCTTTACGCTCTAAATAAATTTACTGATTCGAAAGTTTTAATATCAGGTATTTTGAATATTACCGTTTTTTGTTCCAAACATAGGACGGCGAATGAATTCAAAACATATAATGTTTTCTATATTCGGTGATTACCTTTTGAATATTTCAATTTGTAATACATGAGCTGTATTATAAAAAAAAATAGTCACGCAATTTTGGTGAGACGAAAATGTGATGTAATTTGGAATGATGAATTGTGGTATAATGGATAAGAAATTTAGGTATTTGTAAATCTTCTAAGAAGTACTTTCTAATAACACAGCAGCTGCAAGCTCTAAGCTCCAACCGGTTTTTTGTAACGCCTGTTCACACAGGGGACGATTGGCAAGGCCGAGTCTGCAACAAGAGAGGCATATGAAAAGATATAAATAAATACAAATATATACATATAAGAACATAGAACAATAGATATTAATTGATGACATAGATATTTGAATTAACGTACCTGGTGAGTTGGTCAATTTTGTAGTGTCGTATTGCGGCATTTGCATCACCGTTTGCTGCTCTTAATGCATTACGCACATCTACTTCCTGTGCAGCTGAACCTAAATCTTTAAGTATTTGCTGAATTTTTTCGTTTTCTTTTGCGGCTTCGGATGGAACAGGCGCATATAAATTTCCACCCCCATTCTCCTGATGCTGCTTTAGCTTCTCCAGACGACGTTGTATTTGCTGGGTCGAGAGTAGTGGTGGAGCTAACGGGGCTGGTCGATGTGGACGTAAATAGTCGTCGAGCGTTACTTCGTCGTAAATCGCAGCGGGCGCTGCAGATGCTGTAGTTAATCCACTAGTGAAAATACTGTTGTCAGCCTCAACGGCGTTCAAAGGTATTTGACCATAATACGTTGAGGGTGTCGCAGCTACAGCGTCATATAATTCCCGCCCACTGACACTGCCATACAGAGAAGCCGCAGATCCGTATATTTTACTACCCTGTGTTGCTTGCGGCACAACACGATTTGAAAGCGCCACGAAGCTATGGTTTGACTCCTTGCCACTGATTGCGCTACCATATCGATCTGCGTAATTACTCTGATTTTGGTATGCATTTTCGGGAGGTTCAGAGTAATAAGTTGCAGGTGTTGAAGTGCCATTGACACGATCGTACCATATTCGATTAATAACATCTTGGGTGTTTTCAGTAAGCCCTTCGGTTCTCTCCTCACCACTTGTAGTGGTATTTGTTCCAGCAGCCTCTAGGTTATTTAGTTTATGCTGATCATTAAGGCTTTTGCGTGCTTCAGTGATAGCTGCGTTTGAGTATTGTATTTGGTTGTATGTTTCGAGATTTTGCAGTTTAGGAGAAACTCCACTGCTTGATGTATTTGTTGTGCACGAAAGGCTGGTTGAGTTTTTTAAAGGCGTCAAATTTCGTTTGTACACATTTTCCTTACTCGTATACATTTGCATGGAATTTCGCTCGTAATCATTTTGACCCTTACTGCTGTACATATCCTTCTCTAGTTCAGCAATAAAAGATTGGTCCAGCAAAACATTACTCTCTGTAGAGGATTCAAACGTTGGATTTTCTAAGGTGAGTGAAGACAACCTAGTTTGGAGCGCATCTTCGCTTTCAGAGATCGCATTATTTTGGTTTTCTGTGGCAAGCGACTGTGGAACATTCTCTTTATTGCCGGAGGAGTTTAATGTTCCCGAGAAAAGACTTTTTCTTGCTGTAGGACTGTTATATAATGACTGTATTGAATTTGCGCGCAATATTGACTGTTGCACCTGGTATGGCGAATGACCTATTACATTTGTGTACACTGCATTGTTTCCTGTATTTTGGTCATAATTCATATGCACGCTACTAGTATCAAATGGGTCACGATGTTGCATTAATTGTGACTGTTGTTGTGTGAATTCAATTGTGTTCGAATAAGTGGGTGGCATCTGATAAGGCGGCGGTTGAAGTCGTTGTGCCAGCGGCGAAGTTCCAGTTAAAAAGGTTTGTTGTTCTGAGGCGCTACTGTAAGCAAACGAGTTTGCATCGTACTCCTCTCCCTCTGTTGGGATATCTATTGGTGCGTCCAATAAACACAAGGAGTTCCTAATTTTTACAGATCCGCTTTCATCACAGTTTATGGAAGTTGCAGGAGGCCCAAACTCTGGTGAAATGTCAATCAATATACCCTCTATTTGTTTTTGTTGCGGTGGAGGCGGGCGCTGAGGGCCTTGTTTCATGTTATTAACTCCCTTTCCTTTTGCGAACTGCACTGATTCATTTCGCTGCAGTTCAGCGGTACGCTCGTTAACCAATTTATTGTACGCAAACTGTTTACTAGATACAGATTTCCGTTCTTTGGCATGATGCGCTGGTTGTTGCATGTGTGGTTGCATTGAGGCACATTTACGATTTCTCTCTATAATCAATGTGCTCAATTTAGTAAAATTAGGCATATTTTACGTAACTAACCTGATTGGATTTCGGCACTCGTACTCATTGCTCCAGCTCCACCCCAGCAAAATCCGAAGGGCGAACTGGAATGGCCGCCGCTTTGACGAATGCTTTCATGCATTGGTTGTATTAGATCGCTGCTTGTGTGCTTTTGTTTTTCTAATATATTGCGTGGGAAAACTCCAATATCAAATGTTCGTTGGTTTTGACCTTTAATTAGCTTCAAGTCAGCGCGACCATCAATAATGGCCAAAGTGTCGCCAGCATCGATCTGCAGCCGATTCTCTTCACGATAAGAGCGTGCTGCTTTAAATAAAGGCGGAGACATTCCTACTAAGAATTCCCTTAAAATAAAAATAGATTTTATATTGATATAAGATAATTAATATTGTAAATGTTCAAGGATGTTTACTTCAACGCAGCGAACGTTGGACGTTCTGCAGGTAATTTATCCCAACATTGTAACATCATTTCATACACATCTGGAGGGCAAGCATCTGGCTGATGCAAACGTTCACCCTCTCTATCAATTTTTCGTAATATTTGAGATCCATTTAGTCCAACCCATGGATCTTCACCGAATGTGAACATTTCCCAGAGCGTTACGCCAAACATCCAAGTATCTGAGGCATGTGAAAACTGCCGGAATCGTAAGGATTCTGGTGCGCACCACGGAAAGGGTACCTTTTTGTGTTCAGACATCACATAGCAATCATCTTCTTGCGGAAGTGCCCGCATGAGACCGAAATCGCCGATCTTTATTTTATTGCCGGAAGCAAGTAACACATTTCTACATGCTAAATCTCGATGCAGAAAGCGTTTGTGTTCTAAGTACGCCATACCGGTGACAATTTGTACCGACCAATTCCAAATGTTAGTTAACGGTGTATGTTTGCACTGTTTACGTAATGTATCCAACAGCGAACCACGCTCTGCTAATTCTGTGATCATCATCATTGGCTGGGATAGAACAACACCGTACAAACGCACCAAATTCGAATGGTCCAAAGCATGCATTGCCTGCACCTCACGGAAGAAATCATCAATTATGCCCGGTTGCGTGAGATTATCCGATTTTAGCACCTGCAATCAAACATTAATATTGTAGTATTATATTGATTTGTACTTCTCTTAACAAAAACAAACCTTCACAGCAACGGGCATTACTTTTCCATTTGGGACGGAGTGCCATTCCCCACGCCTCACTACCCCGAATGAGCCATCACCTAATTTGATGCCAAGTGTAATATCTTTTTCGTGTATAAGACACGTAAGTTGAGTATTTTGATGTTCCTTATTAACAGCTTGTTGTGACTTTTTCGATGACGGTTGCTTTCCGCCGCCAATCAGTTTTGAGAGAATATTTTTACGCCACTGTTGTGCTTTTTTCTTCCGCACGGCCTCCATAAGTCTACGTACGGCAGGTTTTCCCAAACCACAACGTTCGAGATCCTCCGGTAGCACATAATCAAAATGGGCCAATCGGGTTACTTGCAAATCATCGCGTATACGTTCCAGGAACTGCTCAAGTTGTACCTCGTGCAACAGGTCCTCCAACCATTCAGTTTCTGCAATTGTACTGGAGAAACTGAAGACCGAACTTGAAGTTGCAGCAAATGTGTCACTGTTTACCGCAGAAGTCATCTTCTTTTTTTAAAGAACTATCTAAATATGAAAAGAATAAGAATTTTAATAAAAATAAAACTTAAAATTAAAGAAAGTTACTAAATATTTTTATCTGGGTTCAAGTGGCGAAAGGTAGTTAACATATTACATCAGAACAGTTTAGGAACCATTACCGCCAATATAAATGGACATGGTGTTAGATGTGTTGGTTGCTCCAATTGCAACTTTCGAGCCTTTCCGCATTTTTATTATCGTAATAATCGTCCACTTGTGCTCGCTATTTGTCGAATTGTTAAAAATTTCGAGCATCCATTTTCTTTACATAATGTTCAAGTCCCAATAAGACAAAGAACCGCTCGAAATAATAAAATATTACTGCCGATCAGGCAAATGTTGCTGAAGACCGCAATTTGTCGATTTTAAGACTATCTCGGACTGTCTCAAAACATAACCTGGCAGATTTTGAGAAAGGATTTGGGCTTGCGTCCGTATAAAATTATTCTCACTCAAGAAATGAAACCATTGGACCACCGTGAACGTCGGAAATTTGCTGTTGTTGCCTTGGAACAACTTGAAAACGGGCGGGTTAGATGGATGATAACCAACTTTTTATGGCCGGAATTGGAAGAAACTAATCTTGACAAAATCCGATTCCAACAAGACGGAGTTACGTGCCACAAAGCAAGTGCAAAAACCGAATTATTGCGAGAGGAGTTTGAGGATTCGATTATTTCAAGAAATGGTGCCATTGAATGAGCTCCAAGAAGTTGTAAGTTAATACTATTATACTATTTCTTGTGGTGTTATTTGAAGCCATTGGTCTTTAGCAGTAAACCAGATTCTCTTCAAGCTTTAGAAGTAAATATTGAACGTGCTATTCATGAAATAAATAATAATTCATTATATTAGGAATATGAAGTTTCGACCAAGGTCTAGACAAGTTTCATTCATATTAAACGCCTAAATACTTAATTTTTAACTTGTCTCTTTAATTTAGTTCAAATATCAGAAATTTTTACCAACCCAAATGGTTTAAAGTTAGTTGCAAAAGCGGAAATCTCGATATGGACTATATTTGGGTCAAAGAAAGGTCTGAGATCAATTTTTGACATTGTTGTTGTTGTTGTTAACGGTTACCTAGTCCCCGTTAGGATGGTGAGGGTTACTTGTGTTGTCGTCGAGGTCATCTAACGGTAGGCCCAGGAAACGTGCTGTTTCGACGGGGTCGGACCAAAGGGAGGAGGGTGTTAGATGGGTAGGGTTTGTAGGGCATGCAAAGAGGTGGTCAGTGTCATGCGGAGACTCGTTGCATGCAGGACATACATTGGGTATGTCAGGGTCGATTCTGGATAAGTAGGAGTTTAACCTGCTACAATATCCGGAACGAAGTTGCGCTAGAGTCACTCGCGTTTCTCGCGGCAACTGGAGCTCCTCGTCTGCAATAGGTGGTGGTTTGACTCCAAGAACGCCATTCACGGGAAGGGAGTCGATGAAGGTGTTGATGGCTCCACTGTGAATGGCGGCCAGTGCCTGTCGATAGTTCGTTGCGTCCGAAGTCTGGTCGGCGTACTGTTCAATGTCGTCGACATAGTCGAGGAATGACCTCTTGATGCTCCTGGGAGGCGGTTCCGCGCCAAGCAGGTGGCTGCAGGGGTGATTCCTACGGAAACAACCCAGCAGGAACTGCCTGGAGAGGAGTTGATTATGCTCCTTTACAGGTAGCATACTTGTCTCACTGTGGAGGTGTTCAATGGGAGACATCAAGAGGCATCCCGTCGTGGTCCGGAGTGCAGTATTTTGGCAGGTCTGGAGTTTCCTCATCTGCGTACCACTGCATCCAGGCGACCATATCGGCGCTGCGTAGTTGAGGACCGGCCGGCCGATTGCCTTGTAAGTTGCCAGCAACGTTTCTTTGTCTTTTCCTCATGTGCTGCCGGCTAGCGACTTGAGGATTTTGTTGCGGCTCTGTACCTTGGCGATAATCGCGGTCGTATGGGGAGAGAAGGAGCATAGACTATCGAGAGTTACGCCTAAAATCTTAGGGTTATTGACAGTCGGGATTTTGACGCCATCGACCGCAATATTAAGTTCAAGTCTATACTCCTTCGTCCAGTTAGTAAATATGGTCGCTGTGGATTTGGTGGGTGAAAGTTGGAGGTTTCGTGCAGTGAGGAAACGAGAAAGGTCGGAGAGGTAGCTGTTTACTTTCGAACACATGCCATCGATTCCATTGCCCGACGTCATTATCGTGCAGTCATCTGCGTACGAGGTTATGGAAACCCCTCTGGTGGTTGAGGAAGTTTCGAGATATAGAAGTTAAACAGTAGCGGGGAGAGGACACCACCCTGCGGAACCCCCTGCTTAATTCTTCTCAGTTTAGATGTTTCGCCTCGAAATAGTACGGATGACTGACGACCGTTCAGATAGTTCATGGTCCACCTCTTTAGCCCTGGAGGGAGAATGGTTTTTTCGATGTCCTGCAGTAGCGTTGTGTGATTGACCGTGTCAAAAGCTTTTGACAGGTCCAACGCTACGAGGATCGTTCTTTCGCAGGGTGGTTTCTGGTTGAGGCCACGAACTATCTGGGCGTTTATGACGCTAAGTGCTGTGGTGGTGCTGTGCACTTTACGGAATCCATGCTGGTGGCTGGCTAGGCTCAGGTGGTGAGTGAAGGTCGGGAGTAGCAAGGCTTCTAGTGTCTTCACTACTGGGGAGAGGAGAGTTATCGGATGATAGGACTCCCCTTTGTTGGCGGGTTTCCCAGGTTTCAGTAGTGGGACCACTCTTCCGACTTTCCACACATCGGGTATTTGAAGAGTGGTGAGCGACAGGTTGAAGACCTTGGTGAGATATTTTACTCCCGTCGAGCGTAGATGCTTTAACATTAGCATATTGATTCCGTCAGGGCCAATGGATTTAGACGATTTTGCCTTGTTGATGACACCCTGAACCTCCTCATCGGTGAAAGTAAGTGGCGCGCAGTTGTTTGGCATTTTGCGCAGCCGTCGGTTAACACATCTCTTAGCTTTGTCTACCGAAGGGTGCAGTGTAAACTGCCGGCTAAAATAGCTCGCGCACTTCTTCGGGTCCGAGGAGGCATGACCATTGAATTGAACTTCAACTCGGTCGTCATGTCTCCTCGGATTAGACAGAGCTTTGACAGTAGCCCAAAGCTTACTCACACCGGTGGAGAGGTTGCAGGACTTCAGGTGCTCTATCCATTTCGTCCGCTTATGTTGATTTACCATGTGCCGAATCTCCAAATTGAGATCCCTTATTCGGGGATCCACGGGATCGGCATGGCGTAAGGTGTCGCGCTCATTAGCTAGAACCGCTGCTTCGGCTGGGAAATTGGGGCGGATTTCCGCTAATCTTCCAGCCGGGATGAAGCGAGCGGTAGCTGCTGCGATCACCTTGCGGAATTGACGTTCGCCAACGCATACGTCCGTAGGAATGGGTAGAGCGTTGAAGGTGCTCTCAGTAAATTCCGTGAAGCCGACCCAATTAGCTTTTTTAAAGTTAAAGAAGGTACGGTTGTCCACGGAAACGAAATCGGGAGGCTTCTCGATCGAGATAATTATGGGCAGATGGTCTGAAGCGAGAGTTAGCATAGGTCGCCAGGTTATGCTGTTAATCAGACCACCGCTAGCAATGGTGATATCTGGCGAGCTATTACAGGTGCCCATAACTCTGGTGGGGGCTTCGTCATTCATTGTGCAGAATGTCGAGCCGTCAATCTGTTCCGCCAGCTCCATCCCCCTACGATCATTTGACAGGCAGGAATGCCAAAGATCGTGGTGCGCGTTAAAGTCGCCTAGTACCATACGGTTTTCACCACGAAGTAGCGCACCTATATTCGGGTGATATCCTGTAGGGCAACATGTAACTGGGGGGATGTATATATTGAATATTTCGAGCTCGACATCGCCTGACCGGATAGCTATGCCCTGACATTCTAGGGTAGTATCCCTTGGGTCGATGTCTTCTTCGATTAGACGGTACTGCACGGTGTTGTGCAATATGAAAGCTAGGCCACCACCACTATCTCGCTCGCGATCTTTACGTTTAACGTTGAAACCTGCACAACTCAGAAGATCTGAGCGGCTGTTTAACTTGGTTTCTTGGACCGCAGCTATCAATACTCGTTCCCGATTCATAAGTGCAACTATCTCCTCGATCTTACTCTGGAGTCCGTTGCAGTTGAATTGGAGAAGTCTGGTTTGTCGCGGGTGTCCGTGGGTGATCCTGGGGGTGAGGGAGTGACGTGTAGGTGGTGTTTGTTGCAGCTGCAGAACCCGCAGGGGCGGTTGTCGCACTGGGGTGTTGGTCGGCGACGCCACTGTTGTGAGTTGCGGGGGCAGACTCCTGCAGCATGGGGCAACGTAGGAATCACTCCACTCACGTGTGGTGCGCAGGCCGGAACACGTCGGGAAGTGACACCAGCCAGCGCAGGAATTGCACTTAACTGATGTGACGTTCCGACGTATGACGGCCTGACACACGGAACAGACTGTGCGAGGGACCAAGAGTTGCTGATTGGATCTCGCACGAGGATTGGAGCGGGATAAAGGTTGGGGGGGGAATAAGTCAGAGTGGGAGCTATGTTGCCTGTTTGAGCTCCTGACCGTTGAGGTCCTCAGATGGCCACTCTGGTTGAGTGGCGGCGCGGCGCGCGAACTATGTGCAGATTGCACAGCCGTGGAGGCTTGTGTCGCAGTATTGCGCAGGCAACATGGGGCCACGTAACGCGTGGTCCACTCCCTGTGAGTCTTAAGGCCTGAGCAGGTCTTAAGATGGCTCCATCCATTGCATGTGTTACACCTGACCGAGGTGGAATTTGGATGGAGCCTTTTTGCGCAGACGCAGCAGAAAAATTCCTCCGGGCCCGGGTTGGACTCAATGCCAGCACGAGTCAGGAGGATACGGAGCAACCCTGCTGCAAGGCGTTGCTCCAATGACGACAAACACAAATAATTACTCACCGATCCAAACGGGGTCAGATCGCCGAAAAAACAGCCCTTGGTCGGATGAAATCCGAGTCAATTCCTGTGCGTAGAACCGGCTGTCTTGGGAATTGAAAAACAGCCCTTGGTCGGATGAAATCCGAGTCAATTCCGGTGCGTAGAACCGGCTGTCTTGGGAATTGAATGATGATAAACTAATTTTTGACATTCGTCAGGTTTACTTGAGAATATATTTTGAAGCAAATTTATAAATATAGTTGAACTTCCATAACTCGAACTCTTGAATTGGCAATATAAGTCTCTCTAACTCGTTTTTTTGTGGATCATGCTGAATCGAGTTAAGTAAGTTCAACTTTATATATTTTTGTTAGTGTAAAACGTAATAAACTCATTATATGTAGTATACTATGATAGTTGGTAATATTTACAAGATTTTATCTATTTCTGGAATTACCACATATTAGTAGTAGAAAAAGATGCTGAGTTTTATTAAGGTACTACACAAACGATCGTCAATATACAAAAGGTGAAGTCAACCGGATGTTTGAAAATGCTTATATTAGTTATATGAGAGATGTTATTAACAGGTAACTCTCATATTGTGGGTAAAATCAACCAGAAGTTCGAAAATCTTCATAACAGTTATAAAAGGGCTAGGGGATTCTACCCATTTTGAACACAGGCTTATTATTACAGTGTCACTAAAATATAGCTACTGACGGTTGCGTGCCACTGAAAAAAGCTACAAACATACACACATGTGAAACTAATGGTTATCACTATACCAAAAACAATGTAAACAAAGGTAAATGTGTATATAAATACATATGTAGAAATGTGAAAGAAACATCTTTAAACTTGAACTTTCAGTGATTATTTATTGCAATAATGGTTTAAATAGTTATTTGTGTTGGACAAGCAAGCATATAAATATTCAATGCCTGTTATTTATTGTACATACGAATGGAATGACAGAATAAAGAAACACAACAAAATGCGATTACATCAGTTCCATTTCAATTATATCATCGCTCGAGCGTCTGATGTAGTAAGGCAGGGGGATGTTAGTGGCCTTATGCATATAAATAAATTGAGAAAAAGTGGAATTAGGCGCACTTGCCCCTGAGGGAAATATTTTGCCATTTAATATCGTGAAAGAGCCTCCAGTTTGATAACAAATCCTGCAAGTGAAAAATATTTTATCTAATCAGTTAAAATTTCTTCAATAAAAATATAATTATAGACCGTTCGTGCAAGAGACAAGATAAGGTAGCGGAGCAGGACTTTTTTGCAGGCAAGGACTGTCAACATTGTAGCATTCCACAATGATATTTGATAAAAGTTTTATACAGTTACTGAGAGAACAAAATTTTTAGATTTGTATCCAAGTATAAAATATCATGTCAATGATAAGAGTCCAGATATCACGAAAAAGAAAGTTAAATTTTAATCAACAAATTAAAACATACTGCAAGTCAATTGAGCTCTCGTGACTATATTAATCAGCAGTTTCGAAATGAACACTTAGTAAGTTATCTGAAAGCTAAATAAATATTTAAGTAATACTAATTTATAATGAAAGAATAGTAAATTGTGACAAGTGGTTATTTCTCAATCAAAATATTGTATACGTAATATTTATAAATATCAAATGATGCTGTGCGCATACATACATACATATGTACATTTGCGTCATTAATCGTAATTAGCTTATTTTTCGCAGTTGTGATTATATTTACCTCTTGTGTATTCTTGGAGGGGAATACATAGTAGTTACTGGCTAAAGTTTGAATTTTAATAGAATTAAGCAAACTTTACACTGAGTGGAAACATTTCATTTCAAAAGAATTAATGTGTGAAAACCGATTGAATGCTGTGATGTACAAACATTTATGGAATTTTAAATTATAACTTACTTCCATATGAATAATTCCACTTAACATGAACCAATGTTCAAAGAAATGCATTGGAATGCAATCACAAAGAAAAATATTAATATAATGGAATGATGATAAACTAAAATAATGAAATGTTTATTTATACTTGTATACACATGTATGGAATCAATGCAGTACTTATATACAGAAATTAGGATATAAATATGTATTTATTTCCGGTATGACGGCTGCGGGCGCATTACTTTTAATTTAGAATTGCTTTTGCGCAAACAGGTTGTAAATGAGGCGAAATCTTTTTCTTTTTATTCTTAATTGGCGTAGACACCACTTACGCGATTATAGCCGAGTCAACAATAGCGCGCCCGTCCTTTCTTCTTTTCACTACGTGGCACCAATTGGATATACCGAGCGAAGCCAGGCCCTTCTCCACTTGGTCTTTCCAACGGAGTGGAGGTCTTCCTCTTTCTCTGCTTCCCCGGCGGGTACTGCATCGAATACTTTCAGAGCTCGAGTGTTTTCGTCGATCCGGACAACATGACCTATCCAGCGTAGCCATTGCCTTTTAATTCGCTGAACTATGTCAATGTCGTCGTATATCTCGTACAGCTCATCGTTCCATCGAATGCGATATTCGCCGTGGCCAATGCGAAAAGGACCATAAATCTTTCGCAGAACCTTTCTTTCGAAAACTCGTAAGGTCGACTCATCGGTTGTTGTCATCGTCCAAGCCTCTGCACCATATAGCAGGACGGGAATTATGAGCGACTTATAGAGTTTGGCTTTTGTTCGTTTTCAATTGCCTACTCAGTCCGTAGTAGCACCTGTTGGCAAGAGTAATCCTGCGTTGGATTTCCAGGCTGACATTGTTGGTGGTGTTAATACTAGTTCCTAAACAGACGAAATTATCTACAACTTTAAAGTTATGACTGTCAACAGTAACGTAAGATCCAAGTCGCGAAGGCGACGACTGTTTGTTTGATGACAGGAGATATTTCGTCTTGCCCTCGTGTAGGAGGATGGAGTCATGTGTAGAAATTCACGTAAGTGAGGAAAGTTTTCTGGTCGCCATTCACTTGGGAGTGAGCAGAAACGATTCTTTTACCAAGTATCCTCTGGGTAGCCTAAGAACATCTGTTTCAAAGCGAGCTAAAGTGAGAAGGCGAAAAACCCCCTCCGCAGGGTTGTGCGTTGGGTTCGGGACCCGCCACGTAAAAATCATACCAATGAAAAGGAACAAAAAGCCTCGGATGAGTGACCCCCCTTTTGATGACGACCATGGCAAATGAAATAAGGACCACGAATTAAGGGCATGCACCTGGAATGTCCGGTCCCTTAATTGGGAAGGTGCCACTGCCCAGCTGGTTGATGTCCTCGTGAAAATAAAGGCTGACATCACCGCCGTCCAAGAAATGCGATGGACGGGACAAGGACAAAGCTAAATCTTTTTACCAGCCTAAAATACCATAGAGTGTGTCAAATTCAAACGATTTCTTTTTTATTTGTAATTGTAGTATAAATATCGCAAGAAATCAGTGGTTTAGTTAATCCAAAAACAAAGCATTTCTGGATGATGTTGTTGTTGCGGAGTACCTTAACTCTTTCGGGAAAGGGGAGTCTAAATCAGTACAATATCAATATGGAATTGCGGATAAGTACGAATACAGCAAACCAATAATATCCAGGAAAAATTCATATTGTTATGATATACCAACAAATCTGTAAAGCCAAAAGTATGATTCACCTATTTTCACATTGGCGGAGAAGATACTGAAAGGAATTGTCTTGGGTAAATCTTGCAATTTTTTTTCGGCTTTTCCGAAAACGTGTACCAATTTTCACGGGAAATGTCTTAAAATTCGTGTTTTTAATTCCAATTTACGAATATTTATGGCGCGTTACCTATTTTTATATTTTTTTGTAATAAAAACCATAAAAAATATTATGATTTTGCACGATATTTATGCTATAAATGGCATCACTGTTCGAAATTCATTTGGGCACTAGTGATACAAGCAGTGATCGGGTTCGAAATATCGATACTCTCGATATTCGAGACTAAACAAGAATTGATAAAAATGAGAGATACATAATAGAAAAATAATAATAATTGGAAAAATAAAAAGAAATTAAAATATCGATATTCTCAATATTCTAGTCTGAATGAGAATTGGTAAAAATGAGAAATACATAAAAGGAAAATTTATAATTCATTATTATATCAGAAAGAAGAAGAAGTTGGACACATAAGAGTTATGAACAGCGGGGCTTTGGACCGACCAGGGTTATGTTTTTTCGAGCGATCGAAATCCCGAGAAAATTGGTGCACGTTTTCGGAAAAGTCGCTCTCCTGAACCTTTACCAAATTAAGTGGACAGCCGGTTCTACGCACCGGAATTGACTCCGATTTTATCCGACCAAGGGTTGTTTTTTCGGCGATGTAACCCCGTTTGGATCGGTGAGTATTAATTTGTGTTTGTCGTCATTTGAGCAATGCCTTGCAGCAGGGTTGTTCCGTATCCTCCTGACGCGTGCTGGCATTGAGTCCAATCCGGGCCCGGAAGAATTTTTCTGTTGCGTATGCGCAAAACGGCTCCATCCAAACTCCACCTTGGTCAGGTGCAATACATGCAATGGATGGGGAGCCATCTTAAGACCTGTTCTGGCCTTAAGACTCATAGGGAGTGGACCACGCGTTACGTGGCCCATGTTGACTGCGCAATACTGCGACACAAGCCTCGACGGCTGTTCAATCTGCACATAATTCACGCGCCGCGCCGCCACTCAACCTGAGTGGCCAACAGAGGAGCTCCACGGTCAACATAGTTCCCCCTCTGACTCGAAATATTTAATATATACATCCCCCCAGATACATGTTGCCCTACAGGATATCACCCGAATATAGGTGGCACTTCGTGGTGAAAACCGTTTGGTACTAGGCGACTTTAATGCGCACCACAATCTTTGGCATTCCTACCTGTCAAATGACCGTAGGGGGATGGAGCTGGCGGAACAGATTGACGATTCGACATTCTGCACAATGAATGACGAAGCCCCCACCAGAGTTATGGGCACCTGTAATAGCTCGCCTGATATTACCATTGCTAGCGTTGGTCTGATAAACAGCATAACCTGCCGACCTATGCTAACTCTCGCATCAGACCATCTGCCCATAATTATCTCGATCGAGAAGCCTCCCGATTTTGTTCCTGTGGACCTTCCGTACCTTCATTATCTTTAACAAATCTAATAGGGTCGGTTTCACAGAATTTACTGAGAGCACCTTCAACGCTCTACCTATTCCTACGGACGTATGCGTAGGCGAACGTCACTTCCGCAATGTGATCGCAGCAGCTACCGCTCACTTCATCCCGGCTGGAAGAATAGCGGAAATCCGCCCCAATTTCCCAGCCGAAGCAGCCGTTTTAACTAATGAGCGCAACACTTTACGCCATGCCGATCTCGGGAATCCCCGAATAAGGGATCTCAATTTGATATTCGGCGTATGTTAAACCAACATAAACGGACGAAATGGATTAGAATTAGAATTAATTGAGGTATGCACTGCGACTTTGGATCTATTGTGCCCTCTCCTAACTCACAGGGACTCACCAAGCCCCAGCAAATCGATAAATTCTAGTATTTTGCTGGGAGCTAGTGAGTCGATGTGATCCCTATCCGGAAATATGGTTCCAAGAGCCTTAGACCTGCGTCTGCAGACTAGGTATTCCGTTAAAACATCAACAAGTGTTACGTTTTGTCCAGGATAAACTGATTTTAGTAAATTTAGATAGGAAAGTTAATATCTCAATTATGTTAAAAGTCAAAACAAAAATAAGAAAAATATAAACGATAAAATATCACACTTTTTATGTTATGAATTCAGATATTATCCAGGCGATACAAACATGCACGTAAATGCACTTACGGTTCCCCACGGACATCATGTGGATTGCTGTGATTTTTAAACATTTTTGTTTTTTTTCCTTCCAAATAAAATAAAAGATAACATGGGTGACCGTGTTGTAAACTTTAATAGAATTGCTGCCAGATTTATTCATTTGCAAGTTTTGTCACATTTTGCCTGTGTCCTAAAAGACGTAAGTCCAAACATATTCTGGGACACCATTGAAAATCAGGATTGGAAAAATTTTTAAATCAAATTCATAATCAGCAAACCTCACGGATCTCATATCACATTAGTGACAATTTTTTTCGCGTGGTTTAATTATACTTCGCATGTTTTTTGAATCGGTAAATTTTTATTTCTATAAGTTGGTAGTACTGTTAGTGACATCTATGCTACATTTCACGTCAAAATATTCATTAGTATTGGAGATGAATTCTCCGATTTTTACTATGTCTGAATTTATTGAACAAAGAAGTGCGATAATGCACCATCTCATACTGCATTAGTTATTCGTGATCATTCGCCACATTTTCAACTAATATCGTGCCGCAACCACCACCGCATTCGCCTTATATACATACCTACTTCTGGCTATTCAGCAAATTCCCATGACCACTCCGAGGACACCGTTTTCACTGAATTGAGGATATAAAAGCTGAATCGAAGAAGGCTCTGATGGCCATCACGACGATGAATTTTTCCAAGTGCTATGATAAAACTCGTTGGCATAAGTGTATTGCAGTGGGAGGGGATTACTTTGAAGAAATGGACGAAATTCAACTTTAATTTAATCACAGTAGTATAACTCAATTCTATCTCGATTAGGTTTAGGTGAACAAAACTATTAAACTCTATAGCAATATGTATATGAGGTTAAAAATTGGTGGTAGGAATAAACATAGAGATCCATTGAGAATTTATTGTAGCAAATCGTAGTTTTAAAATCTATGAAGCACAGAAAATAGGAACGAGACTTTTATCAATATAATTAAACTACAATATGTTGCTAACTTTTGTACAATGAGAATCTACTGTTATCTTTAACTGGGGTATCATGTCGAATGAAGCTCTACCGAATCGATATTGATACGTGCTTGGAAAGAAGGTAAAACATAATAAACTAAATTGAAACACAATTGCCGCATCTCCTCTATATACCTGCATTTTTGCATTTTTTGCTCCACACTATCAAAGATACATACAAGGTGAGTTCCAAAGTAAACCGGACTTTTTGAATCTAGAGCCCCCTGGTAGCGCCATTTATACATATGTCGACTGTCATCGATTGTCCAGTGCGGATTTCATGACATTTCAACGATTGGAAGTGAAGTTATTGTGTTTTAAGTGTCAGTATGTTTGTGTTATCGGGGCGAAAATGAGCTTCGAACAAAGAGACAACATTAAATTTTGTTTTAAAATTCGTAAAACTTTTATCGAAACGTTTCAATTAATGAAACAAGTTTATGGCGATGATTACCTATCCCGTAGCAGAGTGCAAGAGTGGTTTTCAACGTTTTCAAAGGAGGACATAAATGACGAAAACTGAGCGTGAATCCATCAATTATCGCATTTTGACTGAACATTTGGGCTTACGAAAGGTGTGTGCACGGTTTGTTCCGCACAAATTGACTGACGACTAAAAATTGCTCAGAATCCAACATTCGAAGGACGATAATTTGATCAAAAATCACATTTTAACCATTGACTATTCACCTGATATGGCACAGTGCGACTTCTTCCTTTTCGGAAAAATGCATTGGCCATGAAAGGAAAGCGTTATGCAGACATAGAGGCCATTCAAAAGGCTTGCACCGGCATACTGGCGGCCATACCGGCCAACGAGCTAAAACACCCATTCGACATAATTTTGAACCATGCAAAAAGCTGTATTGAAGCAGGATACTATTTTGAATAAAATCAATTAATTTTGCCGAAAAAAACCATTTGTTCTGTTTTTTTTAAGTTATGTTTACTTTGGAACCCAGATTGTACTTTGTCCATTCTGTGCCAGATACCGGGTGATTATGTTACTGCGCCGGCCCAATAGTGTCTTAGAGGTTGTTGAACTATTAATGGGAGTTAAAAAATAAAATAGTGGAACATTACTTGCGCATTATTCCATTCTCAAAGAAATCAAATAATACAAGTATTGACTATTAATGCAAACCAGTGAAGATTGCTTTGATTATTTATATAATATTTTTATTTCTTACTTAAGTTTTTATTAATATTAGTAATATATTTGGTGCGTCCCCAACTGATATCCCTGAATTACTCAAGTTATATGACAAAAACATGTAATCCGGTAAACGCGATTTTCTTATTTCCTGCAGCGAAACGCAAGCGATGATTTTTCTGCATTAAAATTCGCAAATAAATATTTTTCTGCTCGATTTGATTTTTTAACAGAAGAAACAACAGATAACAGCTAATGAATAATTACAAATGATCAAACTACTTAATTAAACATATTGGAATTTTTTGATCGGATATATTTACATAAAAATATAATAATAATCATATTTCAATTAAAATTTAAGTATGGTTCTGTTTGGCTCACCTTTTTCGTCTATACAATTTTCTTAAAGACTAAGTAAGCCTAAATTTATACCTAAACATAACGGTTTAAGGAAAAGCTTCTATGTAATTGAAAAGATTAAGAAGTATAAGTTAAGGGGAAATTATAGACAAGAAATAAAAAAGCACGTCAAATATAAAACAACATTGGTGGCAACTTACAAGGCCGGAAGCTCGATGCTGGGGAAACATCACGTTTTCTGGGCCTACCCTTTGATGACCTCGATGACAACCCTAACGGGTCTAGATAACCGCTACAACAACAACCCGAACTCGGAACAATACCTCTAAATTATTTCAGGAATATTTTCTGCCCCTACAAAACAACATGCTTAGAGTTTTATCATCAAACATAAGTAAAAACGTAAACTTTGGCAAACCGAATCTATAATAGACAGCACAGGTGTAATTATTATAGCATAAGATATTATATTAAAACATATTTTAACGGTACCAGTAACATACCATAATCGTAAACAAATCGTATGGGAAATACGTACTTATCTTGTATATAAATGTAACGTAATAAAATAAATGATTATTTATATCACTAAAAAGACTAAATGCGATAGTCTGAGCTTTTTATGCTTTCTTTAGCATAGTTAGAAAACACAAGATAATTCAAAAAATGAGTAATACTGTTTCACATTATGTCGTTGGATTTACCTGATTCTACATAGATGTTTACATATGTGATTTGTATCCATGCAGATGTAAACAATGAAGAGAATGTTGGCAGCAAAGGCAACAGCTGCTTTCTGAAGCTTGTTTTTGCGACGGAAGGCTTTAAGTTGCTGGAAGAATGGGAAAAACTGGATTTTGCAATCGTGTATCGCGAAGACAAACTTTGTTGTTGCTGCGAAATCAGTAAATAAAATGCATTTGATGACGCCTCTGTTGTGAGCCTACGTTTGTTATATTAGCTGTGTCTTCTGTGAAGGCCTACAGTAATGTGATGTGCTAAGAGCAACTGGCTTGTATTTTTTTATAGTCTATTTATTTGTAACTATGGCCAGTCAATAATAATCAGTAATGTTTAAAAATAGAATGCAAGCCACAATAATAGCAAATATATTTGTATTTTTTCGTTTTCGTCACATATTTATTTCAGCAGCTTCACTTTTTACTGAATTTGCTTTGGCATTTTCCAGAGACAATATTATTTGTGTAATTTTGTTTTTTATATTTATTAGCTCTTACTGATTAAAAAATATCCGATCGGAATTTAATTGAAGGCATAAACGATTTCAATTCACGATCACTTATATTTGTTCAAAATACAAATATGCAACATTTTTAAATAACTACAAGTTTCGGTTCTGTACACAGGTATGAGTTAGTACAAAATGTCCTTAAAATCGCAAACGTAACAAGCAACTTTACTAATTGAAAAAATTAAATGAAATTCTCCAATTGATTAGCACAAATGAAATAAAGATAAATGAAGGAATACACAAAGCCAACAAAACATGGCATATGGGAAATACGGGATTGCCAAGTTCTCACAATTATTCAACAGAACCAGGGTAACCACGTCATTCATATGCATTACAAATTATAAAAACTAAAATCTTCGGTAAGTATACTAAGAACTTATAGATATTCAAATTAAAACTAGGTATAAAAAAAAATTACAGAAACTTTACCTGATATCTCAAGTAGGAATGTTGGATAACTTACCGGAGACTTAACCTATGCGGAGCTTGCGTGGTAAAAATTTACATTCTGGTGCTAACTTTCTTATTTCAAAATGATAACAATAATCGAAATTGAGAAGTTTAAATAAGGAATGTTAAATTTACTATGATTTTTAACCTTTTCATTATAAAATTCACTCATATATATGTATAATGTAATAGAAATATTTTTGAAAAAGGTGAAAAGGAACAAAAATTAGCTAAAAAAAAACTATTTTATGAAACGTACAATAATTTGATAGTGTGATATGCTGAACACAATGGTTGCGACACAACATTGCATCACGACAGTGAACTGAAAACGGCGTTGTGCATCCTACTACCTGAACGCATGTACACAAGACAACACAGCTCTCCATTTTGCATGTATACAATTTCGTTGTGGCCATACTAATACCTTGCACTTCAATGAAATTTTAATATTTTGTTAAAGTGAAATTTTGTATACAAAAAATAAGTAAATAGGTACATATTTTTGTTTTAAATTATCAATTGTTATTACAAATGATATAATAGAGCTATTTTATGCTTTTATTTGTAAAATAACGTCAAGTTTGTAAGAGCTATGAATAATTTTACATTTTACATATTAGTGGCATCACCACTTTTCCTCATCTCTCTATCTTCCATTCTACTGTCAACTCTACTGTCGTCCTACTGTCGCAGGCAAATATAGGAAAATTTTAAATTTAGCGAGAACGACAACTGTCGGCCTACCGTCGCATAGTCGTGCAGCTGACAAAATAACAGTGTCCATAAGAACGTGTGTATTTTAATATTTGACAGATGTCGGTTGTCGTCTGTCGCAACCATTGTGTTCAGCGTATGATATGTAAAGGAGTGCAGAAAATTGCCCGTCTCAAGTTTTCGGACTCGTGTGGCACCAAAGGGGAATTGCCGATAATAAACAACAAACATCTTGGTGTGTAAGGCTATTCTAATTAGAACCAGAAATCGTATATACGCTTTCTGCTGAGAACGTATATCATATATAGAGAACGTTTATCATTGACAGAGAACGTTTATCATCAGAAAACGTTTATCATAGAGAAGGTTTACGGCGCGGAGAACGTAAACATATTTCAGAGAACGTTTATCACAGAGAAGGTTTACGTTTTAAATATAGTAACTTTTCGAAGGGTTACTCGGCAGAGATGAGGGAGTCGCACCACAGATAATAAGCGCGTTTCACCACGAAAATAGCAGAATTGAGCATTTTCGGTGTTAAATGAGAAATATAATGCTAATTTCAATGTAAAGAAATGTACGCCTACATATTCGTTTATTTACTAAACGATTGCTTATAATTGCTTATATAATTGCTTATAATTTATAGATCGGTATACACACATATATTTGTTATGAAAACACTTACATAAGTGTGTATTTTAAATTTGACCTATTTTATGATGTATTCCGTAAAATCTTTACAAGTATTACTACCTAAATATACATTTTATATGGGTTTGACAGGTCCTATGTATTTATATACAAAAATATATGCATATATGTATGCATATTTGCTTTGGTTATTAAAAGTTTGGATATTATGTTAAAAGACCAAGCGGTCGCACATGTGCTCATACATACAGTGTGCGACAAAACTAAAGCACGGAATTTACCTTCCCGATATTTAACTGAATAGAATCATAAAGTAGGTATTAAATGATTTTATTTTTATTTTTATAATTAGTTCATTCATTCTTCTTCTTGAACTAGTAAAAATTAAACAAAATAACTTATTAAAAAAATATATAAAATTCCATATATGAAAATTTCCAAAAATCTGGTGCGACAAAACTAAAGCACGAAATAGTTTTATGATTGAAAAATTTATGTCTTTCAATATTTGGTTGCGTATCCCTATTTTTTTAATACAGCTACACATTGACGAGGCATGGACCCAATTAATTTATTTAACTTGCCCCAGGAAAAGCTTTTCCATGTTTCCCTAACTTGTATGAATAAAGCTGCCCTATTTTTAAAATTTTTTTTCGATCTACAGTTTTCTATTGGTTCTCTATGGGATTGAGATCTGGTGATTGGGCGGGTCTCTTCAAAACTTCAATACTGTTTACATCAAACCACTATTTTACACAAATAGCAGCGTGTTTCTGGTCGTTGTCACGTTGATAACTCCAATTTAAAGGCATTTCTTCTACAGCATGCCACAGCAAAATATTCCAAAAAATATTTTTATACTTAAATTTGTCCATTATACTATTTATGTGATGAATTGGCCTTATTCCATGCGCTGAAACATAACCGCACACTAGCACATTACCTCCACGGTGTTTCACTGTGCCTGTTATTTAACGTGAATTTAAGCATTGTGCTTTCGTTTTACCTATCAGCTTCAACCCATCTGAATCTTTTATATTAAACTTCGATTTGTCAGAAAAAAGTACAGTTCACCATTTTGTAATCGTCCAATTGATGTGCATCTTCGCAAATTTCAGTAGCGCCAGTCTGTTCTTTAAAGAAATATATGGCTTTTTTGCACTAACTTGCTACAGGTAGCATGAAAATCCCCCATGGACAGCTCAACGTTGTATGGGTCTCTGTAATATATTTAACCGTAATTGTCTTACAGTTGATGTTGCAGATATAAACGGGTAATTTTTTATTGTCCGAATGACTGCCTTCTCTTCTGGTTCGGTTGTTTTCCTCGGCTTTTCACCACTATTCATTGTAACAAAAGAGCCTGATTTGCGAAATCGGCTTAATGTTCGGTAAACAAAATGTGATTTACTCCAACCTTTTTTGCAATAGTCATAACCGATTCTCTTTTCTTAAAATCCTTAACAATTTTTTCTCTAAAATGAGCAGAATACTTATTTTGAGCCATTAATATACCCTTTACTTTAATATACAACCAACCGCATTGAATAACGAATTGAAACTGAATATGCACTAATATTTTCCTATTTAGCTAATAACTACACATATTCAACATTTTGTGATCATTAAAAACCGTTAAACAAAAAATTAATGTGCAATTAATGTGAATTCTTAGTTATGTGCTTTAGTTTTGTCGCACCAGATTTTTGGAGTTCTTCATATGTGGTATTATATATTTTTTTTTTAAAAGTTAATTTGTTTAATTTTTGGTAATTCAAGAAGAAGAATGAATGAACTAGTTATAAAAATAAAAATAAAATCATTTATTACCTACTTTATGATTTTATTCAGTTAAATACCGACAAGGTAGATTCCGTGCTTTAGTTTTGTCGCACACTGTATATACATAACTATGTGTGCAAATTAACTTCCCTTGCGTGGGAAGTATTAAAATTCCGTTTCGCTACGCGCGGTAGAAATAAAACACAAGTGTTGGTTTGAGTGCGATAATATACGGTGCGCTTTGATCATCAAGATGATCTCTCAACACGCTTGCCGATTATACACTGATCTTTATTAGTAAAAGCACTTATATAAGTTAACACAGCACTTCAGACAATTCCCACCATCGGTCAGCAACTCAGTACGAAATTCGAAACCCAGCAATAGCTGACGTCGCATCAGCAATATTAGCGGCTTCACACGCGCATCCGATTAACTGCTGACTATAGGGAACGTGACCCGGTACAAGCGTAGGTTTAATTTAGACTTAAGGTAAAAATTGTATTCAGTCTTAAGACAACATTTTGATAATAAAGACGCGGACGCGAGTCCGCTATCCTTTTTAAAAAATAAAAACCACTAACTAATGGTTTAATTGGCGCCCGAGCAGGCAAAGCTTCAACGCGCGAAGGTAGTGAAAGCCTGAAAATAAAAAGTAAGGCTACGCGAGTGAGTAAAAATTACTATACCGAGTAATATACAAAAACGGCTACCGGAGCCCCAAAGGATAAAGAATAATAACGTCGAAGGACCAATGATATCCTGTTGCGAAGCTGTCCCCTTACACCGGACTGAAAGCGTTAGGATCCAATAGGAAGGAAACGCACTCGCCACCACGTGCGCAACGAGGGACCCTAGTGGGACAGCAAACGGGATGACACCCCTTGCGCCAGGAGGCTAGATATAAGTAAGCATATAGATTAAGAAATATTAAATTAATTAATTAAAAAATTAAGAAATTAATAAAGTATTTGAAAAAAAGTGGAAAGAGATAATTAAAAAACCAGAGATAATTTTTTTTAAGAATAAATTAAAACATTAATTCAGATTAAGAAATTCAAAAAGCATTTGAAAAAAAAGGGGAAAGTGATAATTAAAAAACAAGAGAATTTAAGAATAATTTAAAAACATTAACGGGGGACCCTCCAGAGAAATATAAACTATAAACAAAATAAGAACGGCTTGTACAGCCAATAAATTATAAGAACGAAAGAGCCGCGATTCACCACCTAACGGGGGACCCTCCGGTTCTTAATAACTACAGTCCAACTCTGCGATTCACCACCAAAGGGACCCTCTAGAGGATAAGGACATATAACTAAAAACAATAATATCCTCAAAATATCCAATAAAATTATGCCAAACAACCCCATACGACCCATACGACCTGCTGTACTAAACGCACCCACCGCAGGCAATACCCAAACATCCCATCCTGTTCCAAATTCTGGCGAAATGAATCTGGAACAATTAACCAATATTATAAGTGGTGTGGTTACAAACATTTTAAGACAAGAGGGACGAAACATAGTCCAAGCTGCGCTTAATCCAAACGCAAACTTTGCAAACTTAACTGACGTGACTATAGACCCTACACTGACAAACAACATCAACGACTTAGACAAAATCCCTGACGTGGTAAGATGTCTTCGTGAATTCTCTGGGAATCCAGGAGAATTCAGTTCCTGGAACAAAAGCGTGGACAGAATTTTGGAAATATACGAACCTCAAAGAGGATCGCCAAAATACTACGGTATCCTTAACGTAGTAAGAAACAAAATCGTGGGCAACGCAGACATTGCCCTCGAATCATATAACACACCTTTAGAATGGAAGGCTATTTCAAAATGCCTTACTCTCCATTACGCCGATAAAAGGGACGTAGGTGCCTTAGAGTACCAAATGACGTCATTAGTTCAAGGTAGCCATACTATTCAGGAACTTTACCAAAGGGTATATTCGCACCTATCTCTCATTCTTAATAAACTTGGTTGCATGGAAATCAGTGCTGAATCCATGCATTTACTCACACGAACTTATCGTGACAAAGCCCTTGACACTTTTATTCGAGGACTGAATGGCGATTTGCCAAGGCTCCTTGGCATGAGAGAACCCGTAGACCTCCCTCAAACTCTTCACTTATGTCTTAAGTTAGAAAACCAGAAATTTCGTTCGCCTTACGCGATCAATAATAATTCCCACGTTAGAAAAGCTCAGGACTTTCGCCCACCTCTTCCGCCTAAAAAGGCCACCAACGAATTCTACCCACAATTGGCTTACATTCCTAAGCCATATTTATCTAAACCGAATTATGTACGTGCCTCAGCAACGGCAACAACCAAATTTTAACTATAGCAATTCTCCAAACTTTCGCTCGCTCTCGCTAGGCCACAACCCCCACGTCCGCAAATGAAAAAGAAATACTGGCAATAATATGGGCACTTAATAGTTTCAGAAGTTATTTGTATGGTTCACCCAAAGTAATCATTTTCACAGACCATCAACCCCTAACCTGTGCATTAAGTAATAAAAATTATAACGGAAAAATGAAAAGATGGAAATGTATCCTCGAAGAGTACAATTACGAAATGAAATACAAACCAGGAAAGACAAACGTTGTAGCCGACGCACTATCGAGACCTCCACAGACTGACGTTAACGCCCTAACGACTACTGACCATAGCGACGAAAGTTCCGCACATCAGCTCATCCCATCTACTGAAGCACCCATAAATGCCTTCAAAAATCAACTATTCATCTTAATCGGTGACATAGATAACTATACGTTTGAAATACCATTTCCCTGTTTCCATAGACATACAATTACAAAACGAGAATATTCGACACAGGACATTATAAACATACATATTTAAACAACACCTTGACCCAGCATTACTTAACGGTTTATACACTACAGAACCAGCTTAATGGGAAAAATTCAGGAAATATATCCACAGAGACAGAACAGGAAGAAATAATTATTAAAGAACATCAGAGAGTACATAGAAATAGTCGCGAAAACAAAACACAAATATTACAGAAATTTTACTTTCCAAGCATGCATTCTAAAATCGAAAAAACAGTTAAACAATGTTCTATATGTCGCGAGCATAAATATGATAGACATCCCCCAAAACCACGGTTACAAGAGACTCCCATTCCTCAGTTTCCAGGAGAAATCGTACACATTGATATTTACTCGACAGAAAAAAGGCTAATACTCACGGCCATTGATAATGGCCATTGATAAATTTTCAAAATACGCACAGGTTAAAATTATACAGTCTAAAGCAATAGAACATATAAAAAACCCAATAAGAGAACTAATGATCTCATTTGGAATACCAAAACAAGTAATAGTAGATAACGAAAAATCTCTCAATTCAGCCACAATATTAACTTTACTAAAGGACCAAATGTCTATTAACGTATATACCACACCCCCCTATAGTAGCACTAGTAACGGACAAGTAGAAAGATTCCATAGTACACTTTCTGAAATAATGAGATGTTTAAAAGCAAACAACATAGGAATAACGTTCGAAGAATTATTATTCAAATCTGTGCAAGAATATAATTCAACGATACATTCAACAACCAGAAACAAACCCATCGCCACATTCTTTGGGAATAGAATTTTTACCGACCCGCAACAGTTAGAGCAGCAGAGAAACGAAAATACTATATTACTTAAGGAAACAAGATCTTTCTTACTATAACAGCAAAAGATCAGAACCTAAAGAATATTCCCCAGGAGATATAATTTATGCAAAAATAAATAAAAGACTTGGTTCAAAACTAACTCCAAAATATAAAAAAGAAATAGTATCTGAGAATAATAGAACAACAGTTAAAACAATGTCAGGACGTATAATTCACAAATCTCTAATAAAAACTTAACTATCTATTTTAAGAACAATGGATTTATCCAAATTTATAATTATCTTCACGGTGATTACATCTTCACTAGCAGATGTAAAAATTTTGGGCTACAGTAAAGCTCAACTCATTACAATAGACAACGGAAATGCAAAAATACAGGACGGAACACTTAGACTAATACACCTCATTGACCTAGACCGTTACGAACATTTCCTGACAGAAACTTATAATGAAATAACCACTCAAGTCCCTAAAGATAACTTCCTTTATCCTATCCTTAAACATGAAACTACCCAAACTTTTGAAATTCCCAACACCCTTAAACCGGTAGAAAACAAAAAGAAGAGGAGATCAATTGACATATTAGGAACGGCATGGAAATACATCGCCGGATCTCCTGATCATAATGATCCTAATATTATAAATGACAATTTGAATAATCTGAACCAAAATAATAATAATCAAATAATTATTAATAATTTATTTGAAAAACGTATAAATAATATAACAAATATTGTCAATAAAATGTTAAATACCATAAAAAAGGATGAAGACACTATAACAGAAAAACAGAATAAGATTGATCAAAGAAGAATTAGTAAATATAAAATATGCCATCCAATGGGCAAAACAAAATATAATAAACTCAATACTTTTAAGCATTGATGAAGTTAAATTTTCTATTAATAAACTAAAGGAGGAACAAATGCCTTTTAAAACTGCCGAAGAGGCACTGAAATTCTCAAAGATAAATGTACTAAGCAAAGATATGACGATTTTATATATGATAAAAATTCCGTTAACTTTTTATGAAACATTTAAAAAAATAATTATAAGACCTGTTAAGAAAGAAAACAATTATGTAACTAAAACGGACTATTAAGAAATTTTTAAAGGGTAAAAAATATACGGAATTAAAAATGAATGTGAAAATTTTAACGAAATAGCAATTTGTAAAGAAATTAATCTAATAGATCTAAGTAAAGACGATTGTATAAGTAGAATAGTAAATAGCTTAAATTCCACATGTACCATAATAAACGGGAATCACGTGCCCACTATCGAAGAAACAAAAACTGGGATAATATTGCTGAATAAATTTAATGGAAAAATAGAAGCCGATGAAGAAACTAAAGAAATAAATGGAACACATGTCATAATATTTTACAACTCAACAATCAAATAGTTAGCAATATCGAAGCAAAAACAATTGAAGCCATTCCCGCAATTTTTCAACCAGCCCTAATAGAAAAAGAACGTATTGAATTGCTATCATTGGGAGCTTTAAAAGAATTACACCTCACCAACATCAAGCGGATAAAGCTTCACTATCTATTGGCAGCCTGCAGTGCCGTCTTAGCCTCGAGGCAAATAAGGCAAGTGCCTATGGGCCCATCGGTACTTAGGGGCCCACTAAAAAAATTAGAACAACAAATTTGTACTTGTTGAAAGACAATTAGGCAATTCACAAGCTTTGTTGTATGTCTTATGTCATATCTTAATATTCTTAAAAAATACGACACTTGTGAGCACCCTTAACTGTTGTATGTCATATTTTGTCATATTTCTACACTTTGCACACAATACGAGTAATAAGAAAGTAAACAAATACAGCTGATAGAATAACGAACTCAAGAAACATACCACGCAGTGCTGTATTTGTAAACAAATACAGCCGATAGAATAGCGAACTCAATAAACATACCGCCCAGTGTTGTATCAGTCATATTTTAATTTTGCATGTGAAACAACAACAGTGCTAATATGACAGTCATAAAAAAATATGACAATATGACGATATGACACAATATGACACCTTGTGAATACCCTAAATGCAAAAAAAAAAAAATTATATGTATGATCGCGACGCAGCGTAAATAAAAAGAACAAAAAAAATACTCAAAATTATTTATTTGCTTATGCGAGCCACTTGAAAAGCACGCTTAAACAACAACAATTTCTCAGAAAAGCAACCGCCGTCAAAGCAATTTTTTTTTTCGAAATATATTCAATTTATGATTTCTAGCTTTTGAAATCGTCGCGAAAAGACGCTTGTAGGCGAGGTATGCTCGGGGAGATGTAATGGCGTCTGCTTTTATGAATGAATCGAATATGCTTTTTGAAAGTACGTTTGCGTTCATGAATGAAAATTTTGTTGTTGTGTAATTTACTATAAATTTTGACGTCGGCAATTTGGCTGCCATATAGGTTTCTGATGCTTTTTCAAACGATTGTTGTTTTTGTAGAACAATATTTGTAATTTTTGCGGGTGACATATCCACATGTGAACGCATGTAAGTATGTATGTTGTGTATGCATTGTTTGTGTGGGAATGTCATACGCACATATTTACATGAGTACTCATATTGTAAGTATGTATGATGATTTTTGAGACTATTGTTGTTTTTCCAGAAGAATGTTTGTATTTTTTTGATTTACATGCGTACGCAAACATATATTATTTGTGTCATACGCACATACATACATACATATGTGTGTACGTAAATATAGAGAAGCGCGCGCTTTTTATATTACTGATAATATCTTGATTTGAAATTGATTTGTACTTGCACACATATCTGCAGGATAGATGCGTATGAAAGATTTAAATGATAAGAGGTGTGATTTACAATATATTATTATATTAAGACATTTCCCGTGAAAATTGGTGCACGTTTTCGGAAAAGCCGCTCTGCTGAACATTTACCACAAATATTTCTTGGAGAATTGCATATCTTAATAATAATGTTATCAATTTTGCATGAATTCACAAAACTTCGCAAAATTATATTCATATCAATTGCATCAATAGCATGTAAACGTATAAAAATATAAGCCAAAAGGCCAACAGGCGTCTGTAAAAGCAATGTATATTTCTGAGCATAATTTTCATTGGATTCTCAGCTCTGTTCACTCATTTTTGTTAAAGTTTCTCCTGCCGAGCCAAAAGTGGTGAAATCCACTAATAGAAAATTCATGGCTCTTGACAGTTTACACGCTTGTCCGTATTTGAACCTTCTCTATATTATACGTTCTCTGTTGCCACTTTTGTCACTTCATTCTGTGTTTTGCGAGTTTGCAGGGTTGACACTTTTCCCTTCTAACAAAATATCAGAAATTGTTCAATTTATGATTTTTAGCTTTTGCCATCGTCGCGAAAAGACGCTTGTAGGCAAAGGCATGCTCGGGGAAATGACACCATTTGCTTTTATGAATGAAGCGAGTTTGCCGGTTGAAAGTGCGCTTGCTTTCATGAATAAAAAAGTTGTTATTGTGTGTTTTTCTACAAATTTGGCTATCGATTATTTGGCTGCCATGCCTATTGGCTTGTGACGCTGCTGATGCTACTTGAAACGATTGTTGTTTTTGTGGAACAATATTTGTAATTTTTGCGGATGACATATCTACATGTGAAGGCATTTAAGTATGCATGTTGTGTATGGATTATTTGTGTTGGAAGGTCATACGCACATATTTACATGTGTACGCATACTCGTATAAGTATGTATGATGCTATTTCAAAGGATTGTTGTTCTTGTAAAGCAATGTTTGTAGTTTTTGCGGGTGACTTATCTACATGTGAACGCATAGAAGTACTATGTATGTTGTGTATGCGTTATTTGTGTGCCAATGTCATACGCACATAATTATGTATGTATGTACATACATACTTATCAGCAGCGCGCACATGTTATTATTGATAAGTGATAATATGATTTGAATTCGCGAAAGCGAGCATAAACACATACATATGGTCATGATACATGTGCATATAAGTTTTGAATGATAAAATGTACGATTAATGTACATTTATCACTATTGCAATATATTTCATTTTTTAAATAATATTATGATAGTTTGTTATATACATATGTATGTTATGAAGTATACATATAAGTATAATTTGATATATTCAAAAAATAATTATAAAATAGGCTTTATTTTCACATTAACAACGAATATTGCTTTGAAAAAGTAATTTAAATCAAATGTATTCATACGAATACACATGTACATACAATATACTATACAATATATAGTTTTGAGCATAATTTTTATTTCACGCTCAGATCTGTTCAAGCGAAAATGTTAAAATTTCTCCTGTCGAGCTGGCAGTGGTGAAACTCTTCCATCTCGACCGAGTTAGCCAAAAATATTTTTACGTTTTTCGTGCCGTGAACCTTCTCTATGATAAACGTTCTCTGAATATTTTTGGCTAACAAAATGCGACAAGCGTGTTTCACCACAACAAACTCAGTAGGAGAAATTTTAACAGAAATGAGTGAACAGAGCTGAGAATTCAATGAAAATTATGCTCAGAAATATACGTTGATATTACAGACGTATGTTGGCCTTTTGCTTATACACCCAACTCTTTTTTTATACGGTAAATACGTTCCTCAGAAATCCGTGTAAAAAACAACCGTGTAAAAAAGAGGTGTTTCCTATAGTAAAATGGGGGATACGTTCCATGTCATCTGAAAACCGTGTAAGATGAAATAAAGAACTATATTTACATCGAAAAACCGTGCAAAAAATGTTGAAAACTATAAAATTTCAGATATGCATATAAATTGTATGTTCATATGGCATTTTATTGGGCATTAAAGCTTAAAATACATAATTCATACAGGTGAAAATTGGTAGATTAAGCAAAAAAACAAAAGAAATCTGTTAACCCAGAACTAAGAACAGAAAACTTAGAATAGAAATAAGGAAAAAATATTAATGTAGCTATGTACATAATTATTCGTCGCTACTTAATAACAAGCGCAATTGTTTAAGACGAATTGGACTAAAGTCGGTATCATCGCTGGAGATATCCATTTCATCAATATAAATATCATGTGAACAAAAAGTGTAGGTGATAGATATTGAATAAGGGGATTTCCCAGTTACTACCATGTATGTTCATTTCAGCAATGGTGCTAAGTGTGGTAAAATCAAACAAAATTACAAAACAGTGATTTTGAAACCGTAGTAGATTAAACATTTTTTTACGAAAATTGTTTCTCAACCGTGTAACTTCAAATCCGTGTAAAAAAAACCGTGTAAAAAAAGAGTTGGGTGTATTTTTTATACGTTTACATGCTACATATCAATTGACATGAATGTCATTTTGCGAATTTTTATGAATACATGCAAAACTTGTCACATTCCAATTAAATTATGCTATTTTCAAAACAATATTTGTAGTTAATGTGCAAATAAAATGTATTTATGAAATATTTCTTATGTTTGAGAATATAATATAAATATACAAATATGTATTGTGTATATGTATATATGACATACTAGCATAATATCCAAAAAAACTTAATATTATTACATGCAGCATTAACTCAAAAATCACGTTTTTTGATTTATGCCGGTCTTGCAGCAAATGAGCAAATTACATATGAACATTTGTATGTAAGTACAAGTCAAATTCAAATCATGATATTATGGTTTATTATTAATATAATATAAAAAATGCATACATAAAATTTAAAAACATAAAATGTGAAGACTTAAAAAAAAATGCGAATTTATAAGAATTATTAACATTTTTGAATACCCAAAGTGCGTAAAAGCAACAAAAATAGAGATATTCAACGAAATTAAAGAAACTGTGAAGTTAATTTATTGTATTACAAAAAAATAAGAAATAATAATAAATATAAAAGTTAAGGTCATCTTCAAATTGTATAAAGGTCACCCCAAGGACAAGTGAAAGAAGTTAAGCGAAAACGGTTCTAATAAGAAAAATTTTACAAAAACATTTACATCAAGCATACTGGAAAGAAGTTAAGCGATAGCGGTTCTAATAATAAAAATTTTACAACAACATTTTCTCTTTGGTGAATACCTAAAAGGTCACCTTGAAAAAGGAAAAAAGCCGTTTTGGACAGACCAGAACATTCGATTACAAAAAGCATCATTAACAACAACAAAATTGCATATCCAACTGCAACAACTAAACGCCAAAAAGAAGAAGAAAAAGCAGCTGTAATACAAATATTGCAACATCACCGCACCGGAATACTTTTGATAACACTGTACAAAAACTCAGTCAAAATGGACAACTTAGATATTAATGCTAAATTTAAACTTATTTCTACTAATCTTTCTAGCATACTACCATATAATGGTAATGAAAATTCATTGTTAGGGTTTATAGAACGAATTTATTCTATGATCCTATGAAATATAAAAGATAAAATCGTTGGCAGTGCAAGACAATCATTTCTAACCAATGGTAATGTTGATACTTGGCCTTTGATTAAAAAAGTATTAATTGATAACCACGGAGAAAAAAATTCGGTTGATGAATTAATCGATAAAATAAGGTCTTGTCTTGCGATTCAACAATAGAAAATTTTTAAAATAGACTTAATATTTAACTATTTCGTTTAAATAATGTATTATATTTTAGTGAAAATAAGACAAATGGAATTAATTGTGAAAGTAATGGTAGAATAGCTCTCAATTCTTTCAAATACGGTTTACCAGGGCCAGTTAAAAGTATAATAGTTAGTCGAAATCCTAAAGATTTAAAAGATGCTTATGATCTTATAAAATCAAATGGGTATTTTAAATATAATAATCGATTAAATTTTTGTACTAATTCTCATAAGTATGAACAAGAAAATAGCAAAAAAATAAATAGATATTCGAATGCAGATCGGTTTTACAACAATAGTAATAGTACTGGACCAGAGAACGTAAAGTATAGAGAAGGTGCAAATTGAATTCTGTATGATGTTCGATTGGACGGCTAAAATAACTTATAAGATTGCGATAGGGAATTCACCATTCTCGCTGCTATTTAGCAGAATCGAGCACGATCAAAGGCAGAAATATATGTAAAACGACTGAATTCATGCGAGAATGAATAAAGAGAAATGCTTTGAAGAAAAATACACAAAGTCACACAAAGAATGTAAAGAAGCATTCTCTGAGTGATATGTATATTGTATTATATGAACCATTGTCACATACATACATATGCGTGATTATTTTGTGTTATTAAGAACCATTGTTTTCAAAAATATGGTAAAAATTTTATATTATAAAATTAATTAAAAAATAATTTTAAATAAATTATTATTCAAAAAATTACATTAATTTCGACTATTATAAAATGAACTTAAATGTGCTCATATAAAGACTTCCATTCATTCCTTTCATTTCTTCAAAAAAATTAATGACCTTCATGAAATATGCATATTCGCATTATTTCGTTATCATTCCCATATTCGTAGCAATAGAATTTCTATGGCATATATGTACATATGTATGTATATTATTTCTTTGGCGCATTTATATGTTTACGAAAGCAAATGCGAGCCACAAACATATGTATGTACATACATTCATAATAACAAGTGTCGCACACATCTTTCGCATCTCCGTTGCCACGGTCAACCAACAGCCGAAACTTACGTTTTTTCAAAGAGTCAATCACAACATTGTGTTGTTGGCAGAAAAACCGCTTCCCTTGCCGCTGTAGCAGCTTCGCCTTCCAACGTGCGTAAGTATGTATGTATGTATACGTATGAGCATGAAGACATATCGACGCAGATTTTTGTCACGGAAAAATATTTTAGACAAATATTATAAATCGACAACTCCTACCTCATACAAATAATTATATGTGCATCAACATTTTGCAAAAAAAGAAAAGATTACAAAATTGCAAAATATTTCTGGGTATGCAGGTTTATTTTTATTATTACATAAGACATAAAAAAACAAAAAATATCAAATTTCAAATATTTTTTTAAACTAAAAAACAAAATTTAAGTTTATGCTCATAGTAAATATTTATATGTGCATTTTTCTATTTTTGCCTGTAAATCTTATTCATTTGAGTTCAACTAAAAGACATCTCTACTTTAATAGTCAATAGTTTTGCTCTTATTTTTTAAAACTAAATTTAGCCGCTTTGGCATAAAATTAACTAATGACTGTAGAATAGTTATGTCAATATTGGCCCATTCTTGCTCTATGGCTAATTTAAGGTGACGTACTGTCTCAAACTTCCTTCCGTTTTGAGAAACACATACAGAGAGGGATCCCAGAGATCTTCGATTGGATTTAGGTCCGAACTTAATGCTGGTCATTGAAATACGGGAATTTGCCTGTCATTAAAGAAGCGCTTCGTAAACTGTGCCGTGTGGATTGAAGCGTTATCCTGCTGATATGTCCAGTTATCGCCATAAATATTTCCAGCAAATTCTATCAACTCACTGTCCAAAAGATTTACATGCATACTAGCATTCATTTGAGTGGATATATAGCATATAGATGTCTTTCCATTGAAGCAGATTGCAGTCCATACCATCAAGGTACCGCCTCCAAAGCCTCGCTTGTAGCAGGAACGTCGTTCCTGACGCGAATCTCTCCAATATTTCTTGCAATGATCTGAGCCGTCCAAATTGAATTTTTTTTCGTCACTAAACACTATATTCTGCCACTCTTCGGCCCAGAATTAGTATTTATTTGCAAACTGCAAACGTGCTATAATATGCCTTTGGTTTAGGTACCATGGAGGTGTGTTTGATAAACTTATTTTCATGAATAATTTGAACAATTCAATTCCTTGTTATTTGCAGTCTTAACTTGGTCCGTATTTGACCGCTACTCATCGAATCCGCTACTGCTAGCCGTCGAATCATCCGTTTGCACCGATCATCAATGTTGGTTTTCCGTCCGCTGCGTCGCACTGTACCATAATTGGTGGGGTTTTTAACAAATCTTGATATACAGTTTCGATGCCGCTTTAGTCTGGATGCAATCTCGTATATTTTGGAACCGCTTTCATGCATTCCTATAATTATTCCTTGTTCCTTGGCTGACAAGCTAGTACCACGAGGCATTTTAGGCTTAAAGTTAAATAAATGTATTAAAATTTCAAATAATTCATCAAGTTAATACACCTACAATAGTTTTGCAAACAAATTTTCACGCAAAAAGATTTATCCGCGACAATATCAGCAAGAAAGATCAACTAGACTGATTTTGCACATATAAATATTTACTACGCAATACCCAATGCACAAGCACATTCTTAACGTAACGGTACAACGAAAGAGAGAAGAATGAAACAATTTTCGTTGCATATTAACGGCAACATATCAGCCGTTAATTCTACATTCACCAAAATTCAAAAAATACCAGTGAATAAAAAATATAAACACACATATAAATATTTGTATGAGGTATGTTGCCACTTTTCTCACTTCTTTCTTAAGCTTAGTATCCAGCTCTCAAGAAATGTAAAAACTTCATATAAAAAACGCTTAAGAAACGGTCAAGTAACTTTCCTGCGATAAATTTACTTGTGCTAGTATGCAGCTCTAAAGAAAGCTAGTACTAATTTTTAATACCTTTTTCAATAAAATGCGAATATGGCAAACCTGGTTTTGCGAAGGAACATGAAATCAACAATTGTTTCTTGAAAGAAATTTAAAGTAAATCGTTAAAATTATCATAAGTTAGTTAAAATCATTATTATGAAGTATATTTCATTTTGAAATGTTGTATAAAACTTCCCAATTATCAACAACATTCCTTAAATAGCAATGAAGATATTTATGTTACTACATACATACATACATAATACGTACAAAGTTTGTTTTCTTTATTTATTCTCTCTTGCTCTTCTAATGTGGATCATTCACAATGCGTAACCAGCTGTCAAAATTACTTGAGAAATAATGTATTTTTGTTCTTGAGCAATTACTTGAGAGCTGCGTACCAACCTTAAAAATTAAATAACGTTTAGAAAACAGCCATTACCTTGTACCTGTAGGTTCGTACAGTAATAAATATCTATATATACAAATATAAATCTATAAATACACACACATGTATGTACAAATATATTGTGCCCAAAACTTCTAACCAAATCTAACCAAATATGTTGTCGTATATTTTATGACAAAGTCCAGTTTTTTTGAACATTTCATTTGTGCGCTCTTCGGTTTTGAAAAGTTGATATTCCTTCAAAGTAGCGGGATCTAGTGGTCCCCAGTTTTTTTGGGGTTTAAAGCTTTTCTTTATCCGTTCACATATAGTACCATCGGAGCAATTCCAAACAGCGCCCACACCCCAAATGAGCAGTTGACCTATACCAAAGCCGGAAATACACCAACCTAAACCTGAAATAAAAATGTCGATTTATTGGAACTAGCTTCATTTATACTCTATATTACCATATAAGCCCGTTTGATACGTGTAAGCGTTATATTGTAAGGGAGAGTAGTTCCACAATGTGTAAATAAGGACGGCCGCCATGAAGACGGGAGTTACAACACCCCAGCATATGCGATAATAAATGGAAGTCTTTATACCCAACATAAAATAAACGTCTTGGCAAAGGTTTTTGACTCCTATAATATATAAAGAACAGTATTGTAGTTAATATCACCGACTATTTACAGCACATGACTTCAATTACCGTATATCCAACCAACAGCAATCAATTCAAAAATCGCCAAAACAAGAGCAATGAAAGACGCGCCGAAGAAGTCCATAAAATTCAGTATATATTGTCCACCAGGCGTAACGTAGATCAAACCGATTACATAGCAAACAATGGCTATGCTTACTGCAATCACCCAGTTTTTAGTGTTGGTGAACTTATCCTTTAGTACAGTCATCACGCATGAAGCCATGCCCACATTGCTTCCAATACCCAGCACAAAGAGCATCAAGAAGAAGAGCACGGAGAATAGCTGGTTGTTTACACAGAATATAAATAACAGTTCGAATGCAAAACTTCAAATAAGGCAAAGGTAATTCGCACCTGAGGTAGAAATTCAAACTTCGATATAGCGTCCGGATATGAGATGAACGCGAGTCCTGTGTTGCTTTTAACAACTTTTTGTATATCAGTGGTATTTGATTCGTGCGCCAAATTGCCTAGAATGCCAAATATTATGATGCCAGAAAGCAGAGAGGTGAATGTATCTAAAGTCGTCACTATCGTGCAATCTCTATGGGATGATAAGGAAATTTTAATTGATATACATGTTTTCATTTATTTCAATTTTAAGGTTCTTTACCTTTTTATATTGTGTCGGAATCTGTTGTAGGAAGCATACATTATGATATTTCCAAAGCAAATGGCAAGCGAAAAGAAAACTTGTGTAATGGCAGCATACCATACCTACTAAAGCAAAGCACAAAAATAATAAATTATTATTACGGGTGAGAGAGAGTGGTTTTTTAATATTGGGTAGTCGAAAAAGTATTTCGTATTTCTAATCAAACTTCGACTTATTTTTTTTTTATATTTATAATGAACTTTAATGAACCAAATATGTACCGTTTTGGTCAGGGCTATGTGGTGGATGAATCAAAACTTCCCTGCCAAGCTCTCCCAGTCTTTGCCGAGTCATCAAAGATGTGTTAGGTCTAGCGTTGTCCTGATGGAAGACGAAGCCCTTTCGCCAATCTCACCAAACACTCAGCATAGCACTTCATAGTGTCAATCCTGGCTTTGCGACCATTTGTTGAGCTTCACTACGCTTGGACGATGATCTTTGTCGCACCTTATTGTCGTAATTGATCTACTTTTCGTCACCTGCTTCCATTCGCTTCATAAATGGTTCCATTTCATTTCGTTTCAGCAAAGAATCGCAGATGTCAATTTGGTCCATTAAATTTTTCACAGATAATTCATGTGGTTTGATGACTTTTTCAACGATAGGTCGACCAGAGTGAGGTGCATCTTTCACATCGAAATTTCCAGAACGGAAGCGAGCGAACCATTGTTGTGCTACACGAACTGAGACAGCATCGTCTCCGTAAACTTCACAAATTTCATTGGTGGCTTGCATGGCATTTATCCCTTTTTATACTCTCGCAACAAAGTTGCTAAAGAGAGTATTATAGTTTTGTTCACATAACGGTTGTTTGTAAGTCCTAAAACTAAATGAGTCAGATATAGGGTTATATATACCAAAGTGATCAGGGTGACGAGTAGAGTTGAAATCCGGATGTCTGTCTGTCCGTCCGTCCGTGCAAGCTGTAACTTGAGTAAAAATTGAGATATCATGATGAAACTTGGAACACGTATTTCTTGGCTCGGAAACCGAAAACCTATAAAGTGTCATAACTAAGCCATAAATAAAGATATTAAAGTGAAATTTGGTACAAAGGATTGCATTAGGAAGGGGCATATTTTGAGGTAATTTTTTTGCAAAAGTGGGCGTGGCCCCGCCCCCTAAAAAGTTTTTTGTACATATCTCAGAAACTACTATAGCTATGTCAACCAAACTCTACAGAAACGTTTCCCTCAGGCATTTACATATACAGTTCAAAAATGGAAGAAATCGGATAATAACAACACCCACCTCCCTATGTTGAAAATCACTAAAAGTGCGTCAACCGACTAACAAAAAACGTCAGAAACACAAAATTTTACGGAAGAAATGGCAGAAGGAAGCTGCAGCCAGGCTTTTTTTAAAAATTGAAAATGGGCGTGGCGTCGCCCACTTATGGACTGAAAACCATATCTCAGGAACTACTGCACCGATTTCAATGAAATTCGGTATATAATATTTTCTTAACACTATGATGACATGTACAAAATATGGGTGAAATCGGTTCACAACCACGCCTTCTTCCAATATAACGCTATTTTGAATTCCATCTGATGCCTTCTCTGTATAATATATACATTAGGAACCAATGATGATAGCGGAATAAAACTTTACACAAATACGGTATTTGAGCTGAGGTATCCCTTGTGGAAAAATTGTCGTGATCGGACTATAACTTTTCAAGATCCCTGATATCGAACACGAAGAACTCAGTGCCTAACCTAACCTAACTTAATTTTTCACCGAAAATATCGGTAAATCTCTCAGATATTTTCATGTAATTCAGAGGGCATCATTTTTATACTCTCGTAGGATACGTTTTGCTATTTGTAAAAACATATTTTTAGAATTTAAAAACATAACATTTAATCATTAAAATATATAATACTTATTACTTTTAAGTCAAACCTGTATAATCTTATTCATGTAAGAAATAAAATGTGCATTAATTTCAAAAACGATTGTTTTTGTTTTTTTACATAGTCCTCAATACAGTTAAAATAAATGAAAATACAATTCAATACTCAAAGTACACAATTTCATCTAATCTAATTAATTTTACAGCAAAATAAAAATATATGTAATGACGGATAATGAAATATCGATTATCACTTTATCATGCGAGAGTATAAAATGTTCGGTGACACCCGAGCTTAGCTCTTCCTTACTTGTTTATACACAAATTTCATAATATTGCGAATTTCTTCGCTATTTTCACTCATTTTTGAATAATTTAATGTTTCTTATACTTATTACTTTTAAGTCAAACCTGTATAATCTTATTCATGTAAGAAATAAAATGTGCATTAATTTCAAAAACGATTGTTTTTGTTTTTTTACATAGTCCTCAATACAGTTAAAATAAATGAAAATACAATTCAATACTCAAAGTACACAATTTCATCTAATCTAATTAATTTTACAGCAAAATAAAAATATATGTAATGACGGATAATGAAATATCGATTATCACTTTATCATGCGAGAGTATAAAATGTTCGGTGACACCCGAGCTTAGCTCTTCCTTACTTGTTTATACACAAATTTCAAAATATTGCGAATTTCTTCGCTATTTTCACTCATTTTTGAATAATTTAATGTTTTTTGGCTAAATGAAGCTTAAAATCTCAACTTTTCAACACAATATGATTTGTAACACTGGAGGTATACAATTATATCTATTGACAAAATACGAAAAGACTTTTTCGACTACAATATATAAGCTCACCTGTGGGTTTAGAAGTTTATTCCATTGCGGCTTTAAAAAGTACAGTACACCGTTAAATGCCCCGGGCAGTGTCAGTGATCTTATGAAAAGTATAAACAACACCACGTAGGGAAAAAGTGCCAAAATGTAGGAAGCTTTACCAGAGCTTTTGATGCCTTTTATGAGTATAGCTGTTATCACCACCCATGAAACGGCTAACGTTAGTGCCAAGGACCAACTAGGATATCCAATACCATCATCAATGGAATCTTTTTCACGAAGAATTACTTTTCTAAATATATAAAATTTGAGAAAATATATAAGAAAATTGAAATGTCATGTATCAACACACAATCACGCTAACTCCTTATATAGAAAAATGTTTTGATTCTCATAGATTTCTTGTTCTAATATTCCGTACTGCAAATATAAGCAGTCTTTAAGATGATAACCAAAATTTCCGCTGAACAAGGTGAGAATTCATAATAATTATTAAAATATTTGGTTTAAAAAGTCTTCAAAAGTTTTGATTGCTTACGTAAAATAAAATTCCGCTGATGTAGTTTTAACTGTGGTCTCATTTGTGAAAATATTTGATTTGTTTACTTTCGAATTAATGCAAGCGTCACCCCATTCCTCCCGACAATAACTCCATGGCAGTGTCGGGTAACACGATTCAATCAAATAACGAAGTGTTATGGCCATTAATGTGGCATAATATGTGGATACAATAGCGGTGGCGAATACTTGACCATAACCGACGCCTAAAAATATATAAAAAATGTATATATATAATATATTTTTCTTTTATTAAAATTGACAGATATTTTTCAATTGGAAACATTGTCACCGATTTTGGAAAAGAATACGTTAATTTTTGTAAGCGTTTGGGACTAACCTCTCATTATGGGCGAAAAATCAAATACCTTGATACTGCCACGACTGGACAACTGCCCCAACAACATTTCCATGTAGTAAACAGGTTTACCTACCAGAAATAAAACTATGATGTAGGGAATTACGAATGCACCACCACCATTTTCGAGTGCGGTAAAGGGAAAACGCCAAACATTTCCCAAGCCCACAGAGAGGGCAATGCAGGACATGAGAAACTCAACATCATTGGCCCAAGTATCTCGCCGTTTGGTAGCATCTTCAACGACAGCGTCATTGGGTAGTTTTGGTAACTCTCCTGGTTTCTATTGAATATATGTATATGTATGTATATTGAAAATATATTAGATCAATGTTTTACACAATACAAAGGTTTATTGATTCTTGGGGTGGTGTACCGACTTTTGTTTTTGGACGAAACCACAATAAACGAGAGGTGTAAGCTTACAGAAGGTATTTTCGATTTAGAAACCATGAGTGTTAGAAAAATATATGTATATTTAAATAAACTAATAAAAAAAAATAATATATACATATCAACTTTACAAATACCTGTGACGTGGGTGTAATGTTATCAATTGATGTTGGGCTTACAATTCGGTCATTGTAATCGTTTCTACTCGGTTCGAATGTGATACTCGAACGATACTCTCCCGGTATGGATGTAGTTGCGGTATTTGTTGCATTTGTATGTACATACGCGCTGTTAACGTATCCAGTGTCATTGGCCATATCTGATTGCCGTATAGTATCGTGTTAGTTGGTTGTATTGAAAGAGTAAGAAGTGTGGTAGTACCACATTTATGTACGAATATTTAGTTCAGGGGCAGCAGTCATTTACCTTGAAAGAAAATAAGAACTAAATCTTTAAATTACTGTTCATTTTACATCTCACTCGAATGTTGGTCGGAAGTATATATGTATATATGAAGTAAAAAAGTACTCTATTAGGACATGTGTAATATTGGTATTAGAATATGAATAATTTACTTATGTTATGACTTCTTATTGTCTTAAGGGATTGTCTCAGTGTGAAACTTTCAAAACTCGATGCATTATCCGATGATATACACTGTAATAAACATTCTTTAAAATTTTGAAAACGAAATTCAAATTATTACGGTCGCTACAGCGTTTCTTATAGAAAGTGAACAGAGTGGGGAAAATTTTAAATATCAAACGAAGCGGGACATCTGCCTCATTCGCGTTTTTCTCAGAATTGAGTTTTTTTCTACGAAAAACTGTCGAAAAAAGGGGCCAAATGCGAACAAAAAGTAGTTCAAACCGCCGCCATTTTGTCGAATTAAAAAAAACTCTCCATAGCGCGATAGCGATCTTTATTTTAGATCGAAATTTCGGCCACAATCGTGAACATCGTACAAGACCTTTTCTTTTACGTGTCATTTCAACAATTTATTTGTATTCGTCATAAATATAATAATTTATAAAAAATTGAGTAGGTTTCTAATGAGACTGCTCTTTGAGGTTAGGAAAAATATAAATGTTTTTTTTTTTTTTACATTTTTAATTACGTTCTGTGAAATTTTCTTCTGTATGGGATCGTTTTGAGAAGCTTATGCACGGACTCATCCTACACAATTTATCAATTATTTGTGAAGAAGAGTTAAGGAACAGAATAATTAGAACATGGAAAATTTGTCTTATTCCAGAGGTCTATATATTGCTCGTATATGGTATTATTTTTTATAAATAGTTAACATTTTGGTGTACAATTCTTTTTACACAGTTCTATTTTTTGTATACGCTAAATTTCTTTACTGTTAGTTCAGTTTCAGCGTATTTTTATTTAAACGTAAAAGTATTTTGAACTTCGTCGTTAACGAGTTCTCGATCCTATTGGAATAATTTTTACCAATTAAAAACACTTTCACGCGACAAACAGTTATCAGCGAAGGTCTTTTCAACATTTTGAACATAATGGCACTAGAAATTTGATTCCGCACACAAAATTGAATGGAACTTCTTTGCTGAATAATTTAACTCACCGTAAAAATTGTCGAATGCGATTTGTGCACTTCAGAAAAACAAGCATGCCATATAATAAATACTAGTGATATTTTGATGTGACGTCTCGCACATAGAAACAATTACATCGACGACTGGCTTTTCGCGCGAAGTTTAAATTAAAAAGTCTTACTACAAGTAGATTTTGCTCGCATTAGTATATTGTGTCGTTCACTAAGTAATTGCGTTTTTCTTATGTACAATTTCAACACGGTTTTTTTTATTGTGTAAAACATTTATTGAAATTATACATTAACCATATTGATTCAATACCTGTTTGCTTTTGGCCAGTCATCACATTTCTTTGAATTCTGGCCTCTTCTGTTTGAGGGTACCACTCAATTTGCTCAGCTGATGAAAATATACTTCAGAATTAATCGTAATATTGTTGAGAAAAGCACAAAATAAAATATTCCTTTGAAATTCCACCAAACAGAAAACATAACCGTTTTTAGGTGACTATCTGCCTTCGAAGTGGTTTGAGCTGGTTCATTATTTTTAGATCATGATCTCTTGCGCTTTACCTTGTCAATAACCCCCATTTCGTCGCCAGTAACAATGCACTTCAAAAATGGATCACTTCTTTGACGTTTGATAAGCAAATCAAAGTTGTTAATGCGACGAAGCAATTATTGTTCCGTAAAATTTAATTTTATTTTATCCACATCCACATCGATTTCAAGACTCCTTTAATGACGTAATACTTAGTCAACATCGAATTAGTCGGAATGAAATTTTGCTTACCAATTTTGGCATTGGATTTCGGTCAACACTTCTTTTCCGTACATATACATAATTTTTGTCTTGCTTAAACTAGATTTTTAAAAGTAAAAATGCTATTTTCGATTTTCCATCTTTCATAGCACACCAAAGAAAAATTGCTCCAAAAAATGTAAGACAATTTACAAAAAAGCTTTACTGTATCAGCTGTTGGCAGCGAAACAGTTCAGTAAGATCAGGTGTTGTCATCAAAAGAAATTACTTAGAATGACCCAATAGTATAGCAAGGTAAACTGGTGGCTTCGCTGAATTTCTATTCAAATAAATATATGTACATACTCAGTGCCGGTTTTAACACTACCAGAGCCCTGGGCGAGATTTCTACGGCGCCCTTCAACTGCGATTCAAACCCATTCGAAAAAAGAGAAAACATTTAATGAAATAACCGTTTATTAAAAGAAATAATTATTTAATATAAAAAATAACCATTTATTACAAAAACACTAATAAAATTTACTTTTCTGGCCTTTCTATCAGCTATAACTTTTATAAGGTTGTCAAAGTCGATGTTTTCAGCAATTTCGTTTTCAATTGACAAAGTTGCTAAGTTTGTCAATCTAGATTGAGAAATTGTTGATCGAAGATAGGTTTTTATCAGCTTCAGTTCCCCACTAGCAACCGTTACAGGTATAGTTAATAATATTCGCAATGCTATCCATACATTTGGATACAGTTCTTGTAAGTTGCAATCTTTGATGAAATTTAAAACAAAAATGGGAGTAACCACATTTTGATCAGGTAAAAAGGATATCAGACTGTCTGATTTAGAGTCTACAGTTAATTTTAGTTGTTTAATATTGTACAAAAAATACCAAGATTCCGAGTACTCATTTAACTGTTCGAACCTTTCATTGACTGAAATTAATGTAGTGTCCAAAAGACAGTTGAAAAATTCAACCTCAATTTTTTTTTCTGGAGAAGTTGTGGGGTCATCGCATGCAATTTCATTAGCTTGACGCTTAATACGTCGAATTCTTGTTGTAGCTCGAAATACAGGTTCAATTTCTAGTTCTTCGGCCAACTCCTTCGCAGTTAAAATAGCGCTTTTAAAGCCTGTATTTCTGTAGTCTTCCAAGAAATTTCAGAATTTTTTCAACATTTCTCTACATTTACCAAGATCCATATCTGCTGACTGTAGAGATTTACTTACAATATTTATTTGATAAAGTATGTCATACCAAACAACCAATGAAACTATGAAGCTGAAATCTTTTGGCTGTTCGGCCAGAATAGTAGCCTCATGAGACACTTGAACATCAGTTTTCTGAGTTTCAAGAGCTAAAGTAATCAAACCATGATGCTTTGATTACTTTAGCTCTAGTACTAATTTGATAACGGACTGCTTTAACACTACTTATTCTTGCTTCCCAACGAGTGTTACTGAGCTTTTTTATAGTATATAGCCCCAAGCGATGGGTTAGAATTTTCCATCGATGAACAGAAGCTGAAAATAATGTGAGCAACCTCTGAAGTACCCCAAACAAAGTGACTGATCCTACGGATGACTTAGCGACATCGCATAGTACTAGATTGTAGCTATGACAGCCACATGGCACATAAACAGCTAAGGGGTTTATGTCGAGAATTCTCCTTTGAACCCCAATAGTTTTCCTTTCATATTCGCCCCGTTGTCATAACCCTGACCCCTGCAATCGTTCAATTCTAGTCCGTATTTATTTAAAACATTAATAATAACTTCAGTCAGTCTTTCACCAGTTGACTCATTGACAGGTATAAATTCCAAGAAATGCTTTTTTACTGATATTTTTTCATTATCGTCTGATAAATCAACAAATCGTAATGTCAGCGAAAGTTGTTCTACATGACTAATGTCAGGAATACAGTCAGCTATAATAGAATAATATTTTGATTTCTTTGTGTGTAATATGATTTCTGACTTCACTTTTTCACCCATCAGCTCTATTAATTCATTTTGAATGTCTTTTCCACAGTAGTGGTCTGAAATGTCACCCTTCATAGCTAATCGCAAGTGCTTCTGCATGACTAGATCAAATTTGGTTAGTAGTTGTACTAAGCCTAAGAACTTTCCGTTATTTGGCGTATATAGTTTGTCGGAAGTACCTCTGAACGCTATATTGTTTTCGGCTAAATAAAGTGTGATATGCATCAATCTAGACAAAACATTATTCCATCTTGTAGTTTCCTTTCTAATCAAGTGTTGCTCTTGGCAGTCTATTGTTTTTCCTATTTTTAATCGTAGTTCAGCATCAATCCATGAAAGGTAAAACTTCTTATGAAAAGTGCTGTTTTCATGAATTTTTAACATTTCAGACAACTGTTTCCAGTTGTTATACCCTTCAGATACTAAGTTCGACGTTGAGCTACTATCAAATAGTCTACAACAAAAACAATAAATTCCATCCTTAGGAACGGAGTAAATTAACCAACGGCGCTGAATTGTTTCATTGTATGCAAGATTTTTTGTGAAATGGGAATTAGAGAAATGTCGGTCCGTATAATTCTTCGGATAATTATCAATGTGAGTTTGCACTGGGCCACTAGTAATTATATGATCAATGATTTTGCCATTTCGAGTGACTGGCCAAGTGGCAGGATCCGATATATTGGCGACAACAGTACTAACGTCATCTAGAATTTGTATTGGTTGTACACCACCAATGGAGTCATCCGGAGCAGCATTTGTAATTGTACCACAGCTTATCATCTCACTTTGGGAAACCTTGTCCACAATCTCTTCAACACAATCTTCAATTATCTGATTTGACTTGTCAGATAGAGGCTCTGCTACTGATGCATTAATTTGTGTTCTAGATGTAGATGGCATATTCAGGTCTTAATTTTTTGTTGTGATATATTTATCTATGTATGTTCATGAACTTTTTTGTTCTCTGAAATTCGTTCTCTTTTTCTGCTTTTCGTTTTCTATATTCTGACCCAGATGGTTTCTTTTTTTCTCAACGTTTTCAGACATTTTGTACAAATAAATTTTTTTAAATCAATAAAATCTGCAACAAATTAAACCTTTAGGTCCAACAATTTCTAAAAATAGATAAATACAATAAAATTTACAATTCAAACAACTTTAAACAGATTTAAATCGTATATTAGGTTTTTTATGCAAAATAATTGAGTTATTATTCGTTTTTTTTCAAAAGACTTCGAACTTTTTGTATGGAGGTTGGCATAGGCTAAAGTTTTAAGTACCTAAAATGTCGTATTTTGGTGTACACATAGGTGTACGTAAAACGTACGAGAATCGACAAATAATATACATACATAATTACAAACAACAAATATTTTTTGACAAGATGTCGTAAATGATATACTTTCTGAGATATTTCAGTTTGAAAATGTAAAATAAAATAATGTATTTTCTACAAAAAATTAAAGGTATTGCAATTATAATAATATGTATAACCAATATTACATTTTTTAGAAGCCACTTATTTCTCCGCCACCCCACGCCAAACATTTAAACAAAGAAATGTTACCTCTTTATTATAATAATTATAGATAGATAAAAGTACTTATGTAATTAAATAATCCGACAAAAAACAAATAAGTATATTCTTTTACACTATACCACTTTTTAGATAAAACTAATGTCACTCGATAGTAGAAACGGATAGTGACGAACATAGCATCGCAATGGGACATGGACCGTCTGGTTACTACTTCGCGTCTGTTTGTTTTAAAATAATTGTTTTGTATGTGCACCGATTTTATGAATATCAACGTCAGTATAATATCAACGTCAGTATTTTTGTTGATGCTGGTGCCAAGATAGACGAAGTTATCTACGACTTCAAAGTTATGACTGTCAACAGTGACGTGGGAGCCTAGTTTCGAGTGCGACGACTGTTTGTTTGATGACAGGAGACATTTCGAATTCCCCTGCCAAAAACAGATGTGAAATTGACGAAGAGGTGGTGCGTGTCGATTTTCTTTTCACGGGTCTTTTCCGAGATTTGGCGAATGGTGAATATCTGGTTGGTTGTTGATTTGCCAGGCTTAAAGCTACACTGATAAGGTCCAATCAGTTTGTTGACGGTGGGCTTTAATCTTTCAGACAATATGTTGAGGAGGCTTATACCACTGGGTTTGTTACTCGCCACAAAAATAATGCCCCCAATGAAAAAGTTAAACAGCCTCGGAAGAACCTCTTCTGCGAAAATAGTTGAAATCGGATTATAACCCCATTTTTTCCAAAACTACTAAAGCGCGATAAATCAATAATTAAAGCGAGCGAAAGCACTTTGAATAAATAGCGTTCTGACGGTTTTTCATCGTACACCGGCTTGTTGAAACGGAACTATAACTTTTTATGAAAGTACACATGGCTGACTCCTTTGCCGAAAATATTGGTCAATATGTCGGATATGTTATTGAAAATTCATTTGAATCAGATCAGCACTTCCCTTAACCCCCATAAACCTAATACATATGTATAATGATTTTCGAACTTTTAATTGACTATACTCGTATACCACATACATGCGATTGGTACTCGGAAAAATATGTTCCTAGACACCTTAAGAAAGCCCTCCAAATATGAGTTTTTAATTGTAACAGGAAGGTCCTCTTCCATACAGTTATCTATCTTTTCTTATTATCAGATAGAAAAATTTATATCTCGCTTCCAACCACTTGAAAAAATATCTTCTTCCTTATATTTTGTAGGAAATTGGATACTCTACAAAAAAGGTCTGCTATGATTTTTTCGTAAACCCAACCGTTTAAAAGATATTAACAGTTAAAGTTTGATTATTTTTGGGAAAACTTTATATTTCTTGTTAATATTATAACTCAATGAAAAAAATTATTATGAATTATTCACCATAATATATACATATACAACTCAATATCTATTTTGATAAGTTTTAAATGATCTAAATGATGTGAGGTGAACGAAGCTATTATACATACTCTATAGCATGTTGCGAGAGTATAAAACCGCTCTTATGACGTGAAATTTTACAGAAATACCTGAAGGTACTTGTATGTATTATATATAGTACATTCAGTGTGCTAAAATCGCTAAAGACAAAATAGAGCATTCTTACTAGCAGCAACTTGAGACATCTTTATATATAAAAAGCACGTGTCAAGTTGTTTGTCCGCGATGGACTCCTAAACTACTGAATCGATTTTAGTAAAATTTAGCACACTTTGTCAAGTTCGAATCAACTTAGAAGATAGGTTAGTAGAAACATTTCAGAAATAAATAATACAATGAAAGCTTTATTAAATTCACTCTCTATTAAGCGGACATATCCATTAACCACGCACATTGTTAGTGTTTATAAAGTACAATCTATTAAGCGGACAACTCTATTAACTGGAGAGAATGGCTGGTAACCAGACATTGAGAAAGCAGACTTAAATTCGTTATTTTTTCCAATGAAATTTATTTGGATTATTAAACCTCAAATACAATCCCTTGGATTTTTATACCGACAAAAACGTTTTCATAACGTTTAGTAGTAACTAGAATTTTCACTGTATTGAATAATAGTATAAAATGTATACCACAGCATCGGGTGGCCGGATCCCCTAGTATTTATATATACATACATATGTATGTAATACATCGAAGAATTTCTACAGCATTACTTACAAAATTAAAAGATAAAATTAGTCTTGCCACAGCCTGGAAAAGGTCACTATCTTACATAAACATCTTCTAAATTGATTTTTATTTGATTCATTGAACAAATTTATGTTAGTATCACCGTTTATATGTATCTATAAACATGACGATAGTTAAAAGTAATCACAATTGCATACATAAAATGTTTTGTTATTAAAAAAGTATCCATATCAAGCTCATTGAAAATTGTATATTAATAGATCAAAACGAGAATGTGCTTATAATTGAACTTAAAATTGTTATAAATAGACTTAGCTTAGAAAATGCATTATTCTTAAAGCTTTGGAAATATTCAAGCACGTCGACCTTACGTGAAACTGAAAGCTGCTGATATTGTATTTATGATACATCACGAAATGGTTAAGTGTATTATGTATATACACTTTGCTTCATTACTATAAAGATATTAAGCGTATTCAGACCGAACTTGTTAATCTGGTAGTTCGTTAGTTGAAACTTCGTTAAAACACTTAACTGTGAACATACTTACTGATTAAATTATATTAAATACTTACTTTTGAAAAATTTGTCAGAAACTAATTTGTAGTAGATAGCAAATGTATTTTTTTGCAATGAATTAAGTTAACTTTTGAGGCAACAATGCAAACAAAACAGCTGAGGATGTTACCAAGTAACGAAAAAACTATCATGCTAGCCAGTCTGGTACTTCGTTCGACTCGGTAAAACGATAATCTGTTAATTTTACAAAAGCAAAACCCACGTAAAAAACTTCCGAGTAACGACTAACGAATTAATAAAGCTGGTTTGAATACCCCTATTATAATTTTACGCTGCAGCTACGTTTTCGTTGACTTGCTGGTATGAAATCTTGCGTTGTCTTGTTGAAAAGAGAATGATTTCTGCCTTTATAGGGTAACAGAATTGCTTCCAATACTTCCTGGTGCTCGGAACAATTCATTCGGCAAGAAGGAAATGCCAACGATACTGTCCCAGAATTTGAAAAAGCGCCCCATAACATAAGTGAAAGCCTTTGAAAAATATCGCGGCTCTTTTCGTAAATCTCTCCACTATCTCAAAAAGCCGCCTGGACCATCAAGGTTGAACTTTTTCTTATCGGAAAAAATCACCTAAGACCAATAGTAAAGATTTTTTTATTATCCAAAATTTTATTTTTCTTAATCTGACCTGCTAGTCTTTACATGTGATTTTGGGCAAAACTGAAACGAGAGACTTTTTTGGTTTGGTTGCAAGACAGGCGTTTTCTGCAAGAACTTGACACGTGATCATAGCTACGATTTCTATCTACCGAGCAATTTCAAACCAAAAAAATGTTATCTGGATAAATTTGAAATATTTTTTCCCGAAATGGCGACTGCTTGAAAAAATTCTTTGCACCACTTTTTAACTGTTTTTTTTATTTTTATTTTAAGGTAAAAATTGAAATTTGAGGCAATAACTAGTTTCAGACATAGACAAGTTTATAATGAAAATTCTCTAAAAATGTCAGGTAAATCGGTTGCGAAAAAAACGCGCTTAAAGTTTCAGTCCCAGACAAACTAATTTGGATGTCGTCAGCAAAATACACATATCTCCGAAAAGAATTCGAATTTTGAAAATCATTCTTGAAGATATATTATTGAGTAGTTAACTATTGAAATTAAAAATAAATCTCTTTTTTTCTGGAGTAGAATATACCCTCGGGCCAACATTGGACGAATACCAGAATGAATAAAGTATAATAAATTTTAATCGTTAAATCAAACAGCACCATACTAATGTCCTTATACATATATTATATGCCTCATAGCCATGTTAGATAAGTTTTTAGCAGTATAGGTTATTTCTAAATAACTATATGTATTTCAAACTGTAAAATTGTGAATTTCATTACTTTACGTGGGTATTTGAAACCATTTTTCGATTATCACATAGTCCGGTCATAAGTTTACGTTTCTTTCGTTTAAGTTGAGGTCTAAAAAATGTGTTCTAATTGTTCTCAGACTCATATTAGACTTCCTTATGACTCTTCCTTACTTTTGGGTACCTTCTACTAAATCAATGATTTTTCTGTCAGATTATTTGTCTTTTAGTTCACATTTTTATAACTTTTTTTTTTTAATTTCAGTTAACTTGAAATAACTTTCGACGAATAATAATTATGTTTTTATATACTACAATTTCTGGAGTCATTGCAAAAGCAAATATGGCAGATTAAACTTTTGCATCAAAGCATACATAGGTACATATGCCGCACATTTTAATTTAAATTTCTTAAATTTTAAAATCACACAGCTCTTGTAACTTAGTAGTGATATCAATTTATAATTTTTCGATAAACGGCAATTTAAGGGGTTAGGAATAGTTAGAATTTTCAAAAAATTAATTTTTTTTTGCATTTTCGTTAATTGTAATATCTTAAAAATATTCTCTGAAAATTTCGCGTTGATCCGATAATTAGTTTTTGAGTTATTCGACAAATAACAAACAGAGCTCGGGCACTTCGAAGCAAAAAGGCAAACTTTAAACACGTTTTTCTCAAAACTATGTTTTTTGAACTGGTGACAATTGTAACTCGAAAACCGCTCAGCAGATTTTAATGAAATTTATACAGGACTTTTTGTTTTTCAAAAATTTCGATTTCGAAGACCAATTAACTGTTGATTTTTTTCCAAAAATTTAGAAAAAATTTCCTGAGGCCGCTATTTTGTTAATTTGTGAAAAATAAAATCCTTCGATCAGGACCGAGTTTATCTATTTATAAAACAAAAGCAAAAAAAAAAATAACGAAAATTTTAATTTTTCAATCCCCTTAAGGGGCGGAACACGAATCTGACTTTACTTATCTGAAATAGCACTCTCTTTAGAGTGTCCAGAAACATACATTGTTTTATCAAAAACTATCCTAATATGTCCTGACATCGTTTTTATATATTATTCCAATATTTATCCAGATTGGGATCAGGTGTTACGATGCACTGTAAGGTAAACAAAATTATATTTACATCGTGCAACATGTTATGAGAGTAAAAATATTCTATTATATACATACATACATATACATAAGTATATATACTTATATGTAAGTATGTACAACTAGAAATTGTTTACTGGCGTTTTGAATTAAATATCAACAGTCCAAAAAACCATAGTAGAATCCCAATAATAAAATAACATATTAATGATTCATTAATTACAGTCATTTCAGCGTAATTGGTTTTTTAAATTTTAAGTAACCTTGGTCCATGATTATGAACTAGTCATAGACTTGTATATTTCTAATCAAAATGTGACAAATTAAAAAATATAAGTTACTAATAAGCTAAAAAAATATGTTTGTCTGAATATTTGTGCTTAAAATGCATGCTAATACTAGATGTAAGTGAAGTAGTCTCCAAAAGTTTATTCTTGTATATACACAGGTATATCAGATATACCATATACATACATAAGTATGTATGTATGTATAATTTAAGCCAAAGCATTGTTCATAAAAAATTACGTCATAGATTTTTTGCAGTTTCATTGCCATTTTGTTATTACGTTGTCGTGCGCAATGTATAAATATGTATACACACAATATACAATTATAAGTACTCACGTATAGTTGTTCCAAAAAATAATAAGGGATATTCTCTTGCTCTTGCAAAACCCTTGCACGGTGCACGAATTGCAGATTTTTCCACCTAATACAACGGCACAACAACAAACACACTTAGGAAAATGTTTGCAAGGGCAGTAAAATATGTCAGATCAAAACCCATGTTTATTTTCGTGCAATGATACGCAAAAATATAATTGCAACCCTGTTTTAGCTGTCATTTTACATAAAGACATATTTTGACGTTAAATTGTTGAGGAATGTAAATTTTAAATAGATTTTATAGTTTAGGGAATCGCAGTAGCGATCTACACTTTGAAATCTTTTGAAAGTTGATTTTGACATATGAAAAATAACGGCCAAAACTTATAACAAAACAGCATCTAACATTATGACAGCCAAAACTTAGAAACTACCAAACAAGTACTTCAATATTCTATATTCTGGACAGGGTATGCCCAGAAATACATATATAATTAATCCAATATTTAAATTGTTAAAACAGAGTTTTCAACACCAACCAAATAATCGGAAGTCATAACAATAGGTTCAGAGTAAACTCTAGACGAATTTCATATTCAGAGCTAAAGCACATCCAGCAAATTTCGTTAAAATATCATTAAAATACCACATATATTTTGACCAACATAAAAGTTATCACAGCTAGCATAGCTAACAAAATGTACAACAAAAATATACTGACATTACTCAATTCAGCAATATTCTGTAAATATACAATATCATTGCTCAATAAAGTTAATTTCCAAAAATTACAACAACAGCACATTTCGTCGGCACTAAACCAGTACGGAAGCCGTGCCGCTGCAATGTAATCCGTTTCTCGACCAAACTGAGGTTTGCTATTTTGCTATAATTATTGCTTACGTTATCATTATAGAGTATATAGAAATAAGTACTAGTAAGTAAGAATTCGTACATACATATGTAAGTTTATAGTAAATAAGCAAATTCTGTATAAAAGAAATGTGTTTAATAAAGAAATTGGAGTTCAACTTCACCATTCAAAACAGCGTGTTGTTAATCATCTGGTGGCAACCATTAACTTAAATGGTTTAAAACCAGGTGGACAGTCGGCAATCACTATGTAGGATATACTAGGATATACTCGTTGTTCGCGCATATCTGGCATCACCTTTCTAAACATATGTTTGAAGCTTCATGGGCAGCACTTATGGGACGCTTTCGATTTGATGATTAGCTTAGCAGTATGTGACAGCAACTACGCTGAAACTTGGGACTTATGGACCACGAGGTACAAGGTCATACGTGTCATGGTGGACAGCCACCAAAGCACTTACTATGTGTCAAGTGCGAGCGCACACAAGAATACTGCTAAGGGAATAAAGCAAGTGCCAAATTCCATATATCAATACCCTGGTGCCCTACGTGCACTCAAGCGACCAGTCGAATTCTGTAATGACTGCCTTGTTCAGCTAACCGTCTCAAAGTTATCACATGAAACCCGCAAGCAATGGGAGTTATCGCTTGTCATGGACGATCTACCATCTTTCTCACGGTCGCATCTTACGGATTTGCCACTAGCCGATCGGCATTATTCTCAGCCCGGACCAATAGACATTTTAATTAGAATGGATAAAATGTACAAATTTCTACTACACGGACTCTATACTACACCAATGGCAAAAAAAAACTGTATTCGGTCGGATACTGTTTAGCAATGCTGCCAATTTACAAAGTCCACCGGTGAAAGTTTCAACTTTAAATTCCGACCTTCATTTAACTCAACTCAACAACAAGTCTTGAGAACTTGAAGAGCTATCCGCCCGCAAATACTTCTCATCTGAAGAATCTATGTGTGAGAAACTATACGACGATACGATCACTACATCGTGAGTTTACCTTTGAAGAAAAACGTATTGATAGGTGAATCAAGAGAAGCAGCTATTCGAACATTACTCCACATGGAAAGAAGATTCGCAGCTAATGGAAAACTTCGCAAAGAGTATACCATGTTTATAGATGAACTCAACTCTATGGGACACATGGAGACGACAACAGATAAACTCTACTATGAGGTATGCCACATCATGCTTTGGTAAAGACCAGATGTCTGTGCTCTCCCGCGCCCTCTCTGAAAGTGGGTTCGAAATATGCAAATACTTAGAACTAATCCTAAAATGTTTAGAGATCTGATACCATATGCATCTAAACAAATTTCGCCGAATTCACACCATGGCACACAAACCACGATTGGCTTTCTATAGCAAGGAGTTTTAACGACCTGTCTCTTAAACTTACCAAACGAACGTTTCTCTCTGATTCAAACAAGGTATCAAGGATCCACTGGGTTTGATCACGCCTTGTACAATTCGCTCTAAGATTTGGTTACAAAAACTTTGGCGGTCAGTTCCTTCAGAAATTGCGAAAGTCTGGTTATCACATTGTCGTGAATTACCGCAACTATCAGCGCTTAAACTAAGCCGCTGGCAAAACTTCTGATTCTCAGTATCACATTTTTATCGAAGCATCAGAAGTCGCATACGCAGCCGCACTTTTTCCGGAAAGTACGATTAAGGTCGTACTAGTAGCAGCTAAAACAAAAGTAGCGCCTCTGAAAACTATCTCGTTACCACGACTCGAGCTTTTCGCAGCTCATTTGGGAGCAAAGCTGGTGAAACAAGTTCAATCAAATCTCAACTACACTTTCTCAAAGTTATACACATGGATGGACTCAATGATTAAATTAGCGGTAAGACAATCTTAGCCGTTGAATTCGCAGGCATTGGCCTGATTTACCTACATGTAACTTCTGACGACTTGACCACTCCGAGGATACGTTTTGACTCAATTGATAATATAAAAGCTTAATCGAAGAAGGGTCTGGTCATCATGACGGAATGCTATGATGACTGGAAAACTCTTTGTCATAACTGTTATGCAGCGGTAGGGGATTACTTTGATGGAGATGAAATGGACAAAATTCTTTCAATTTGATCACAGTAGCATATCGAAAATGCATTCATTGCAGACGACTAAATTGTCAACCGTTACAGCAACTCATGGCTGATCTGCCTCCAAGTATCGTCACTTCAACCAGATGTTTTTTACATAGCGTGGTCGATTTCACTGGTTTTTACACCGTAAAGTTTACGCATGGAAGATGTGCAAAATGTACAAAGGCATACATAGTGCAATCATATTTCGCAAACGCCCAAATATTTTGGCAATTCAACCCTCCGAACGCCTCACTTATGGGTGGCTTCTGTGAGGCTAATATAGAACGAATCAAATATCATCTTAAACGGGCCTTAGATATTTCCCTTCTAACTTACGAAGAATTTGAAACAGTACTAACTGAAGTTGAAGCCTGTGTAAACTCGCGCTCTATTTGCTTTATTCCTACAAATGTAAACGACTTTGAAGTCCTCACACCTGGACACTTCATGATTGGCGAACTGAAAAGATGGTTTCCGACCATGAGGTCTTCAAGGGAACCATATTTCAATGTTGGCGATTAGACAGCACTTGTTGTGTCAATTAGACAGCACTTCTGGAATCGATGGCGGGAGGAGTATCTTGTCAGTCTTCAACGTGTTCGAAATTGATACGCACAACGCCGAATTTGCCGAAGGATGACATCGTTATCATACATGAAGGCAACGCGTCCCTCACCAAATGGAAGCTTGGCCGGTTTTTCGCACTTATCCAGGGACGGACGGTCAAGTTCGGGTTGTAAATTTGAAAACATCCGAAGGGGAGCTGTTCAAGCTATCGCTACTACCAACAAAGGGGGACACATTTTCAATATGATGTTCTTAGATTTTAATTATAATTGTACTTTTTTGAACTGTTGTCCAAGGCGGTCGGTATATTCGCGCATAAATATATGTTTAAAGCTTTATGGGCAATACTTATGGGCGTGCTGTAAAATTCCGTTATATCTCTTCAATAAAGGAATTTGAACGAATATCACGCTTTTTATTTCATCTTCCTCGAACGCTATTAAACATCAACACTCATTTTGAGGGTAGAGGACGTCTTGACTAATTGCATTAACTAAGTAAGTACATATATCCTACAACATATTTTCAATTTTATAGGATAACTCACACAGTAACCGACATATTCGGTAAAATCATTATATTATGCATAAAATGCAAAATATTTAATTATTCAGCAATATTTATTTTGTTGCCAATGATTTTTCCATTCCTCGAAACACTTTTCACAAGCTCTTTTTGGGTTGGTCTTCAGCTCCTTCAACGAATTTTATTTTATCTCTTTTATTGACTGAAAACGGTGGAATCCGGCAAATTCAGTTTGGGTAACAAGAAAAAAATCACACGGAGCCAAATCTAGTGTATACGGTAGTTAGTCGATGGTATTCATTGAAAAAAATTTAGAGAATATTACCTTGATTTTTTAGTGACTTTGGCATGGTTTTTTTTGGTTTTTGTTTACATGTTAAACTTACAAACCCACGTCTAATCTCCATTAATGTGGGATCGGAATCCCCTCGATCAAGAATGTCCAAAAAAACTTGTTTACGGTACACTTTTTGAAAAAAAAAAACAAAATCAGCTTTATCGGGAAAAGGTTTTATACCTAGAACATCTACCAAAATCATTTGAACGGACTCACGACAGATGTCGAGCTATCTTGTCATCTCTCTAATCCTTGCCTGACATTTTTTAAGTCCCATATCCTTCACTTTTTAATATTTTCATCCGTTGAAGAGATCGAAAATCGTCCAGAACGAGACATGTCTTCATTAATCTATCCACCGTCTTTGATGGCTTTGTACAACTCGTACGCTTGTGTTTTTGAATCAACGTTACCCTTTTCAACATTTTGGACGCGCATTAAATTTGGTTAGAAATTTCGAGAAAATTCTGTGTTCGACATTTTTACCCATTCTAAATATCGCATCGCACTACCGAGGTGTATCGACTTAAGCAGCTGCTGTAAACAAACTGGTTGACAGATCGAGTTCATATTTGGCATAGTAATTAAGGAGAGTCTTACCAACACAATTTTATACTCTTGCAACGAGTTACTACAGAGTATTATAGTTTTGTTCACCCAACGGTTGAACGTATCACCTAAAACTAAACGAGATAGATATAGGGTTATATATACAATACATATATAAATGGTCGGAATGATGAGAAAATTTGAAATCCGGTTGACTCTCTGTCTGTCCGTCTCTCCGTGAGTAAAAATTGAGATATCTCGATGAAACTTGGTATGTGGGTTCCTTATTAAAAAAAATCGAGTTCGCATAACCGAAAACATATAAAAAGCCATAACTAAGTATTATAATAAGATATAAAGCTGTACTTCTGTACAGAGGATTGCAGTAGTAAGGGGCACCTATGAGCAATTTTTGTAAAAGTGGGCGTGGCCCCACCCTCTAATAATTTTAATAAACATATCTCCTTAACCACTAAAGATACAACATGCTAATTAGCTGAGTACAAATCTTATAGGAACTACTACCGACAGTGTGAAAATGGATGAAATCGGAGGATAACCGCTCACTCCCCATATAACGGTACTGCTAAAAACTACTAAAAGCGCGATAAATCAATATCTATGTACATACGTCAGAGCAATTAAATTTTACCACCGAGATGGTATGAGAAATCTTCATGAGAGCTGGCGTGAAAATAGGCGATGGACGTGGCACCGCCTACTTTAGTACGTGGAATTCTCTTTATGATCTTATGTCAGATTGTGAAAATTCCACGCCTACTTCCAACATTGCACAATTTTAAATTCCACTTAATTTGTTCAGTTTCCAGTACACAAATCAAGAATCAATTAATATAACGGAATCAAACTTTGCACGAATAATGCGTTTAGTTGGTGCTATCTTGTAATCAAAATTGGTTGAAATTCAATGAAAATTGTTCAAGCCACAACGTACCGAATATTTAGACTCCGGTACCTATAGTTGACTTTTGATCGATGTAGAATATATAGATATAGGGTGGGCCACATAAAATTTCTAAATTTCAAAGATAGGGCGTAAAAGATTGAGTGTAGCGTTTGCTGTATGGCACGTGGCGCCGTCCTGCTGGAACCAAATGTTGTCCAAGTCTTCCTCTTCAATTTGCTTGAAGAAAAATTCGGTTAACATTGCGCGATATCGCTCACCATTTATGGTTACGGTTCCTTCTTCATTTCCGAAAAAAAATGGGCCGATGATTCCACCAGACCAAAATCTGCACCATACAGTGATTCTTGCTGGGTGCATTGGCTTCTCGACGATTACGTGCGGGTTTTCTGTACCCCAAATGCGACAATTCTGCTTGTTAACGTAATCATCAAGGTGGAAATGAGCTTCGTCCGAAAAGATGATTTTTCGGTAAAAATGACCATCCTTGGTCAAACGATCTTCTGCCCAATCTACAAACTGTAGAATAGTAAATAGCGACCTATTTATTTGACGTTGCCCATGTCGAAACATAGATAATTCAAATTTAAAACGTTAGATGGCCCACCCTTTATAATTGAAATCAAGGAATAATCTTTTTCTTATAATGGTATGTCTATATATTAAAAATGGGTTGAATCGGACCAATACTTCCTTTAGCTCCCATATACAAACTTAATATAAAGATTTTCGAACTTCCGGGTGACTTTGTATCGCATATATTGGCCAATGTGTGAGTTATCCTAAAGATAATAAAAGAGCGTGTTTTACCCATAACAGAGAATTTTTGTGCCTAAAATAGATAAATTTATAAATATATAACTAATATCAGGATTTTCGAACATCCGTCTGACTTTACTCTATATGATTGGTTTTACACCTTGAAGTATTTCCCTGGCTTTGATTCTTGCAAATTGCAAGAGTATAAAATGTTCGGTTACACCCGAACTTATCTCTTTCTTACTTGTTTTGAAATATCATTTACTCGGGGAATTTAGTTACAATTTCGAGGTGTTTTTTTTTTTTTTGTCACAATGTATAGAGCTAAGGTAATTAATGGACATATTTCACATTTTTTTGGTTATAAATATATTATACGTTTAACTAATTTTGATAAGATATCTAACATATTGACATAGAAACCGACATATTATTACCAAAAAATATGTTCCCTGAGTTTCATTAAGAAAATGGGTAAAATCAGATAATAACCACGTCGGATCCCCATATAAAGGTTATGAAGAAAGCTTAGATATGTTAGCCAAGGCGATACAGAAGGGTTACATGAGAGAAGATTTAAAATTTAGTATTGCGAATGGCACCGCACACATTTACGTAGTATACTATAACTTAGAAATTATGAGCTGAACACATAGAGGGCGGAGGACTTTCATCAGCAAGTTGGGTTGAAATAGATTTAAAGGTTTGTGGGACATACACATTAGACCTATTAGAGAGTGTTGCCCAACCCTCCTTTAAAAATATCTTTAAACACCAAATGGCCGACTCAAATAAGCTTTCCTCTACCAAAATATAGTTGTATATCTTAATTTGGAAAATATGGTAAATTCATTATTCCTCATATCCTCTGAATTATTTTAAATACTATCGGTTACTTCTCAGAACCTTCATACGTGAATGCTATTTAAACGTAATACGATAACTCATTTTCAAATTCATTAAATTAAGATTGTAAGTGTATTAATGCAATAGTAAAAGCGTGACATTAATATGCAATTATTTTTATTTTTGTTCGTTCTTTTTCCAGTTGTGAGCAGATTTCACCGAAATTTTTTATAGCATGCCATATAATAAAGTGATAACCAGCATGTAAGGAAGTGCAACAATTGTACGCAACCAAACATACCGACCAAAGTTAGAAATAAGTGTGCGATTTTAGTTAGATAATTATAAATTCCAGATGATTTGACAAAAATTATTATTATTATTCGGAATATGGTGCTTATGATGGGTACGGAGATACCTTCTTGTTTAGAATAGTCACGTGCTCAATATATGTACATATTTTATGTGTTGTTAAATAGTTTATTTATACCTACATACCAACACAGGATATTTTCTGAATCCACGAATGCTAAAGAAAGTCTGGTGCAAGTGACATTATTTGTTTCGTATGCCTTTTGCAGATTTAGCATCGCGCTCAAGAACAAGACAGATGTGTACCGTGTTTCACGCAAATATTACTATTATTGGAAATCAGCTGATACTATTATTTCATAATTTCGATAAATTATTATTATGAGGCTCTATTTGGCGATATAATTTAATACTTCTCGCCTTGAAGCGAAAATTTTCATTGAGTTCCACATACATACATATGTACATACATATGTGTGTACATATTTGCAACTTTTTTCAAAACATGCAGACACATTGCAAATAATCATTATTAACCCTCGAACATAACTCAAATACGTTCTTTACAATGTGTGACAAATATATAAGTGTGTAGTTTCATCCCCCGGTTTGCGCTGATAACGGTTATTAAATATAACTAGCGCAAATCTGCTCAGCATAAATATATATGCATAGGTACATACAAATGGTATGTAGATGATACAATCATACTACTTTAGTTAATTAAGAATTTTAAATTTCAGTTTGCTTGTTTTGTGTTAAAACAAGTCTAGTAATGCAAAAGCTGTAAAGATATCTTAGGTAAACATATTCCATTATAATTGGAGTCATTTTCCAACACCTAAAGCTTCGCGCTGTTATTATTTTATTCCAGTCATGCTATTTTTATGTTCTTCGACATTTACACTCATTGACACACATATCCATTTATATGTATTTATATACATGCATAAGTAAACCATAGATCTTTAATTAAAGAATTCACTACAAACGAAAGTCAAGTAAAAGTGTTTCATGAATACTGATTGAAAAGTGACAGCTTGAACCGTTAAGTAATGGAAATCATGAAATAAAGGAACATAATTTTTGCGGAAAAACAGCACAGAGTCACATGAGCGAAAAATATTATAAAATTATGGACAAACGATAATTCCAATGTGTTCTTTTTGCCTTAAACATATTCTCACTTGTTTAAAACAATATTTAATAGAGAAAAAATATACAAAATTGCATTTTTAATGGATTGTAGCACTTTTCCAATTATGGTAGTTTGGATAATTTAAGCAAAATTATAACAAATTTTTTCGTCTGCATTCTTAGAGACGCCGTACAGTGCGCACCGAACACGATGTTGCTGCTGTGGAGCAGAGTATCGTAGAAAACTCGAATGAGTCGACCTCATCGTGCGCAATCATCCATTTATGGAAGGTTTTGCGGAAGGATATTTGTTTTCCAGTTTACATAATCCAACTCATGTTAGAATTGAGAGCGAACGACCCTCATGCGAATCGCACGTTTTTCACAATTTCACAAAAAACTTCGTTCAGCGATGAAGTTCACCTTTGGTTCAGCCCACGAAACAATCAATTTATTGAAGAAAACTTTGTTTTAGTAAACAAATAATATCTAACTATTCTGCTACAAATATTGGGAATCATTGCTTTGAGCAGACATTCCATAAAATCTGTTATAGTTTGCAGGCAATTAAACAAATAAAAATACCATGGCCCGTCAATGGAGGTCAATATCGATTTTAATGCTATGTATGTATTTCAACGGTAAAAGAAATCTAGTTAGAACTAGAAACTGACAGTTAGGTAATTAGCTGTTGATTAAGTAAATAATTTGACAAATAATATGAGGCATTTGGTCAAAATGTGTCAAGTAATTGTACCCCAATAATTTATTTATTTTGGCGATGCCGATTTTTTGAAGAGTCTTTATGAGCAGTTTATAAAGTAACATTAAATTTTATTATTAGATGAAATGCTGCAGTATGCTTTACGAGATTGGAGTGCCTTTTATGGTCGTTTTAACTGTTCTTTCTTTCTTCATTTTACGGAATAATTCATGCTTTCAGTGAACTACTAATTATTTATTTGTTTCAAATTTATATATAACTGAGAATTTGGTTATCAATGGCTTTTAAGCATTTAAATATTATATTATTGGTATTATATGAATTACATAGACCGTAAATATAAACAGAAAATATTATAATCATTCAAAGCCATTATATTTAAATTACTTCAGAGCCAATACCAAGCACATACATATATACTTAGCTTTCGTTTAAAATATTCAAAAATTATTTATCTTCTGAGTATTTTCGACTCTTTCTTATGTTCAGAATCATTAGCCGTTCAAACAAGTTTTAAATATATACTACACACATGCATAGTAATATTTGAAAATAGATACATATATGAAGGTAGATCGAAAGAACTTTTAATTTAATTTTTCCTTAGATACTGCGAAACTATAAACAGAAGTGAATAAAAAAATCTGCTTAAGGTTGAAATCTTAATATTAATATTAACAAATGGCACTAGAAGAAATTATTTCATAGTGAAAATGAAAACTTATTCTTGTACAAAAAACAAATAATATACATTACTCACGCTTTTCCTGACTTTTTTTTCGTAATTTTGGACGCTATTTCCGCGGTTTCTAAGAAAAAGTTAAATTGTGGTTTTGACCCACCTTAAAGTATGCACATATTTATATATAGCCAAGTTTTTACATTCAGATGTTGGGTTTTTGCATATGCAATATTTAGGTTTACAAATTCAATTATACATTTGCAAAGGTACTTTTTACCAACATCACTTAAAAAAATATAAATACTTATTTCTGGTTTAGATTATATAGCTTTGAATTGCGCTATTATGTTTTAATAACTTCACTTGATCTTACTTTCAGTTGGCACTTCTACACAGGTCTTGTTATTTAGACAGTTGTTCACTAACTGATTTATTCAGTGCCACCTTCATTAATATGAGCGCTAGCAACATCTAAACTTGTTTCAAATGATACTACCAACATAATAACAATATGAATAAAAGCCGATGCGCCTGCAACAACAAAGACGGTTAACTGCAAACAGAGAGCACGTGCACGTGCGATCACTCTCCGAAATAAGCAAATGAGAAATCTCTACAATGTCGCGTATCTGGGAGAACGCTCAAGAATTCCGATTGCGTGTATTCGAATGCCTGCTTTAAAATTGAACAGTTAAACACCCAAAAATTTAGAAAAATAATTGTGAAGTTTTGACATTAGCTTTGATGACAATGAAAATCTATTCTTATTTATTCGTTGTCCGCTATACAGCAGTAAAAGAGTTTGTTAACTTCAACCTATTATGTTGTTTTTGTTTTTGCATACATAAGTATGAGAGTACGTAGCGTATACATAACCTTAAATATTGCATTTACATATATCTATTAAACATCAGTGTATTAGCCAGAAGCTTTGCGCAACAAATTTAATGATTAGTTTTACAATATTCCACAACTAAAAAATCGATAAACCACCATTTTTATTCAATCTTGTGTGATACCTATGTATGTAATGCAGTATGCGACCGAGAAATCTTTGTTTTCCTTATTTTGTAATTGACGAGAAACTTCATGCCACTTGAAAATCGAGAAAAATACGGAAAAAGTGCAGTTTTTATGGTTTAAAGTAAACGTAAATAAAAACTATTTTTTTTGTATAATACAGTGCAAAATAGACAAATAACTGTATTTAAAAAATACCTGCATTTAGCTGATCTACTTACTAAATAATTTTAATATTATTGCATAGTTTTAGGCGTATATGAAAGCCAGAGAACGTTTATCACAGAGAAGGTTCACGTTTCAAATATCGTAACTTTTCGAAGGGGTACTTGGCAGAGATGAGGGAATCTCACCACAGACAAATTATAAGCGTGTTTCACCACGAAAATAGCTGAATTGAGCATTTTCAGTGTTAAGCATCGGCATCGGTATCGGCATTGGCCCTATTTGACCGATTCTTGGCCGATTCTTTGCACTGATTTCGAATGCCGTTCCATGTTTAAATTTTATCTTTTTTAACTATTTTAAAGTTTAAAATATTAGTTCATGTGACGTCCCCGGTAATGAACTTACTCCATGCATCGTTCTCATTATTCCGCTGTAATTAGATATCTAAGTTTTCAATTGAGTTTGAGCTTTAATTCGTTGTTGAACTTTTTTGCAGATTTTGGTAAGTAACACATTTTAGTTTTGTTTGAAAGTATTTTAAAATAGAGTTTTGTATAGGAGAAATGGTGCGGCCAAATCCTATTTGGAAATTTTTTGAAAGAAATGTTAGTACAGCCAAGTGCAACACCTGCCAAAAGACAATTTCATTAGGAAATTCCAGAAAAAAACAACAGACGACGGTAAATATAAAAAGAACATTTGCAAATTGTTCATCAAGAGCAGTGGGTATTGTATGAAAATGAACAAACAAGTTTTAACGCTTCCAACAAGAAGCAAAAGGAAGATGAGCCAAGTTGCAGCTACATTCAGGAAACCATACCAAATCTGTTGACGAAAAAAAATGAATCGTTTTACCCAGATGACCATGCTATAGCGGCGCAAATCGATAAGTCAATCATGGACATGATCATTGTCGACATGCTGCCCTATGATATAGTAGAAGGCAGCGCTTTTAGATGGTTAAATATAGCAGATCCAAATAATGTAAGCAGATATCGTTTAAAAAGTGGAAAGTTTTTTCGTACAACATTAATGCCGCAAACATATGACAAAGTCAAAGATAAAGTAGTTCAGCTTGTTGCATCAGCCAAATGGCTAAGCTTCACGACAGATATATGGAGTAATTCCACGAAGACGTGTTCTTTGCTAAGTTTCACAGCTCATTTTGTTCAAGGGCCACGTAGGCTAAAAGTTATTTTAGCAGCCAGCGTATTAGATAAAGATCATACAGCAGAAAATATAATAGCTGGATTAAACAATATACTCGAAGAATATAATATTACAACGAAAATCCATATTGCTGTATCTGACAATGCAGCCAACATGACAGCCGCGATGAGATTAGGAAAAGTCAAGTGGTTAGGATGCTGCGCACATACGTTACAACTAGTGATTCAAGATAGTATTTTAAAAATGGCGAACATTAAAGAATTAAATCAGAAATGTCGTAAAATTGTGGGCCATTTCAAAAGAAGTGAACAGGCTTGTCGATATTTAAAACAGTTTCAGGACACCATTGGTTTGCCAAACCATACCTTAATTCAGGACATTGTTTGCAGGTGGAACAGCACATATACGATGTTAAATCGTCTATATGAACAGAAAGCTGCCATTAACCTATACATTGCCGAGCGAGGTTTGGTAGATTTTCTAACAGCAAACGAATGAGATACCGTTTGCAATCTAATTTCAATTCTAAAGCCTTTTTATCAGGCAACTCAGGATTTGTCCTATGACTCTACAAGTGCGTCTGTAATAATTCCGTTAATTGCAATGTTGCAAAAAAAGCTAGATCATTCTGATGATGATGAGACAGAAATTTCAATGCTAAAAGATAAGTTAGCAGCCTCTTTGGGTTTATTAAGACAAATCCTGAGTTGCTTGTTTCTACAGTTTTTGATCCTCGCTTTAAAACCAAATATTTCTTAATTGAAGAAATTAATAGGTGCGAGACGATATTAAAAGAACAAGCAGGTTCAATAAATGATGGTAATCACAGCAGAACTTTTCCATCAACTTATCACGCTAAATGTTCCCATAATAATAACCTTTGGGACTCCAACGACTACGATATGCTAACGCAAGAGGGAGAATTGGAAGAGTTCTGCTCACCTTTTAAAAAACAGTTCGATTCATACCTCACCGAACCAATTATTCCTCGCGATAGCAATATTTTCGAATATTGGCACCAAAGCTCACATGTGTTACTTAAAGAAATTGCCCAAAAATATTTAACTGCACCTGCAACAAGCGTTGCAAGTGAACAGTTGTTTAGTGCTGCAGGACAGCTTTATAGCGATAGGCGTACCAACTTGCTTGGAGAAAACGCAAATAAACTTCTTTTTCTACATAAAGTGACTCTCACCTTTGTTCTTACATATGAACTGAATTTTTTTTTATGTTAACTAGTTAGTATTGTTCTAATCAATCATCATTATTTCAAAATATATGGTTACTAGATATTAAAGAATTGAAAAAACATATAAATCTGTGAATCTAGTCAGCAGAAGTTACTACTATGAGTACAAATATACCCAAATTTATATTTATGTTTTACAAAATAAGAAAACTACTATGTATTAATAAGTTAATATGTTTTTGGATAAATAAAAATAAATTTGATTTTGTGATGTTATTTGTTTACTAAATACATATCCTTATGAATTATTATACAGGTATTTTTTTATGGAATTAGAATCGGCATCGGCATCGGCCGATTCTTTGCTTTCTGGCCGATTAATCGGCATCGGCATCGGCTAAAAATTTGATATCGGTCAGACACTACCTACAGTGGCTCCAAGCCAAAGTCGGACACCGTAGAAAAAAATGTTCCTTCAAAGCAGTTAAAAAAAGAGGTAAAATATTTTTTCAATTACTTATTTAATTCAGTTCCAAAATATAAAAGCAAAATATATTAATTAATTCAGTATTATAAAATATTCTACTAAAACATCAAATAAGAGCAAATTCAATGCACAAGCCAAGCTCGGACAATGGCAACTATCCTCTTAATAAATGCAACTCTGTCGAAGAACTGCAACCAACTTCAAGTAGAGTATTTGGCTGACTATCGGGAATTCCCTGATAGTTTTTTTAATATATATATAGTTGGAATTACCATTTGTGAATGTCTAGGCAAAGAGGCCAAACCAGTATTGAATCCAGAAAGTTGGTTATTAAGCATTCCAACGATGGAAAATCGGTGCGTGAAATTGCTGAAATTATATAAATATATTTAATATATATTAACGCCTACAAAGTGCGTTCTTGGTTACTTTATAATTGCCTCCATGTTCTGGAAACGCCACCCTAAAGTCCAGATATTAATCCGATCGAAAATTTATGGGACCATCTTAACACAAAAACTCGACAGCATTCCGTATCAAGCAAAAATTATTTGAAATCTATCTTATTACAAAAATGGAAAAAAATCTAACCTAGTTTTTGCGAAAAATTAGTTAAATCAATGCCCAACCGTCTAAAAATGGTTACTAAAAATAAAGGTCTTCATACAAAATATTAGTTTTTAATTTATTTGTACATACGTATATCGAAATTTCAAAAAACTTGTTGACTGTCCGAGTTTGGCTTGTGCATTGAATTTGCTCTTGTTTGATGTTTTAGTAGAATAATTTATAATACTGAATTAATTAATATGTTTTGTTTTTATATTTTGGAACTGAAATAAATAAGTAATTGAAAAAATATTTTACCTTTTTTTTCTAACTGCTTTGGTTCAAATATTTTTAGGAAAGAACATTTTTCTCTACGGTGTCCGACTTTGGCTTGGAGCCACTGTATGTATTTCATGATGATTAAATAAAATCATTAAAAATGTATAATAGAGTAAAGTTTGTATTATTACCCAAATAATTAATATAAGTTTAAGGTTTAAGGTTTAAGTTTTAAATTTATACATTTACCTTAAATGTTTTGATATCATCTTAAAAGATCTAGCGGTCGCACATGTACTCACATGTATGTGTACGTCAGTCGTCGGCATGAGAGGATCTGGGTCACTGGGTTGGTGAACACGAAAAAAAGTAGCCCAGTGAGAAATTGGAATTAAAATTAAGCAATTTTTATTATTAATTAATAGTATAATGAAAATTAACGAATTGTCTTTTGAGGATATATTCCCTATTATCTTTAAAAGACTTGGAACATAAAAGGCATTGCATGGCATCAAAGGCATTTAGAATCATAAAATATTTCTCGCAGGGTATATTTCGTTTTGCGCTATGGCCTTCCGTGATGTTAATTCGTTGATGGCTCGACAACGACTGAACGATAGAGCGTAAGCGTACGTGTGAAGTTAGTTTGCACAATTGTGCTAATGCTGCACCCAGTCAAAAACGCTACTCCCTTCCTTCCTTTTCCTTCCTTATCGGCAAAATGTGTGCACAGTGGAGAAAGTAGAAAAAACGCAGAAATCAGCCATCTTTGTTTGTATTAATTTGAACAATGTTGCCATTGCTCAATACGCATATGTAGTTTTGTACACATCTATGTTTTCAATTACAATTTTTTACAATATAAAATATCAAAACTGAAAACAAACTATTAAAAATAGTTTATATACTTATAAATAATAGCATTCGACTCTGATTTTGAGTTATTTTAAGAAAATTTCAAACATATTGAACAGATTGAATTATAAAAGTTGATAATTACTGCAGTATATCGATATTGGCAACCCTGCGTTGTGAGAGAGCAATCAGCTGCCACGTTACCGGCGGCAAAATCAAATGTCTTTGATTCTCACGTCATCCCACGTCAAAGAGAGAAGGGAGTAGCGTTTTTCACTGTGCAGTTACATTGCGCGCCCATAAGATAGGTCGTGCCAGCTGACACGACCCACGATTCTGCGTTTTTGACTGGGTGCAGCATAAGAAATGCCGACCACAGGTGTACATATATGTAATTATGTGTGCATATAAACAAATATGACAGACCATACGCATAATGTTTGTAAATTTGTCTACAACATATGTGCATACATATGTATGTAATATGTACACTCAATGCTTCATGCGAAATCTTCGTTGACACGGACAACCAATGGCGAAGCTCACTTTTTGTCAAAGAGTCAATGTGGCGACAAAGCGTCATAACATTGTATTATTGGTAGAAACGCCGAGCTGTGCGGAAAAAAAAATAAACGAACGGACGCCGATTGTCACCGCTTCCCTTGCCGCTGTACAGCTTCGCCCACAAACCAGCGTAAATATGTATGTATGTTTGTGTGTTAGCTTGCATACATATCGACGCAGATTTTTGTTAAAAATAACAGGTAAGGAAGGGGTAAGTTCGGGTGTCACCGAACATTTTATTCTCTCGTATGATAAAGTGATAATCGAGATTTCATTATCCGTCATTTACATATTTTTTTATTTTGCTGTAAAATTAATTAGATTAGTAGTTCCTGAGATATGGTTTTTGGTCCATAAGTGTGCGACGCCACAGCCATTTTCAAATTTAAAAAAAAGCCTGGATGCAGCTTCTTTCTGCCATTTCTTCCGTAAAATTTAGTGTTTCTGACGTTTTTTGATAGTCGGTTAACGCACTTTTAGTGATTTTCAGCATAACCTTTGTATGGGAGGTGGGCGTGGTTTTTATCCGATTTCTTCCATTTTTGAACTGTATATAGAAATGCCTGAAGGAAACGACTCTGAAGAGTTTGGTTGACATAGCTAAAGTAGTTTCCGAGATAAGTATGTACAAAAAACTAAGTAGGGGGCGGGCTTAGTTATGACACTTTATAGGTTTTTGGTTTTCGCCATTTTGTGGGCGTGGCAGTGGGCCAATTTTGCCCATCTTCGAACTTAACCTTCTTAATGAGCCAAGAAATACGTGTACCAAGTTTCATCATGATATCCCAAGTTACAGCTTGCACGGACGGACTGACGGACGGACAGACAGACATCCGGATTTCAACTCTACTCGTCACCCTGATCGCTTTGGTATATATAACCCTATATCTGACTCTTTTAGTTTTAGGACTTACAATTAACCGTTATGTGAACAAAACTATAATACTCTCCTTAGCAACTTTGTTGCGAGAGTATAAAAAACAACAAGAAAAAACGTTAACTTCGGCTGCACCGAGGCTAATATACCCTTCACAGGTGCATTTATTTTAGTAATTATGTGTCCTGTTTGAACAAATTTTTCGGAGATTATGTTATTACCTTAAGCAGTGATCCATTTAAAATTTCGTGAAGATACCATGTCAAATGAGAAAGTCTCCCATACAAGCCATTGATTCCGATCGTTCGGTTTGTATGGCAGCTACATATGTATATGCTATAGTGAGCCGATCTGAACAAAATCTTCCAATATTTCATTATTTCTATGAACAAGAACTCATACCAGAATTCGTGAAGTTGTATCGTCAAATGCGCAAGTTTGCCATGCAAGCATTTGATTCCGATCATTCAGTTTGTAAGGCAGCTATATGCTATAGTTAACCGATCTGACCAATTTCTTCGGAGATTACATTGTTGCTGTAGAAAATAGCCTGTGTCAACTTTTACGTTCAAGATACGTTGTGAAATGTGAAAGTTTTCCATACAAGAACTTTATTCCGATCGTTCAGTTTGTATGGCAGCTATATGGTCCGATATCGGCAGTTCAGATAAATGAGCAGCTTCTTTAAGAGAAAATGACGTTTACAAAATTTCAAAACGATATCTGAAAAACTGAGGGACTAGTTCGTATGTATAATATACAGTCAGTCGGTCGGACGGACATGGCTAAATCGACTCAGCTCAACATACTGATCATTTATATACATATATACTTTATAGGGTCTCCGACGCTTTCTTCTGGGTGTTACAAATTTCGTGACAAACTTAATATACCCTGTTTAGGGTATAATTAGTAAGTAACTTTGTTAGTAACTGAGCTAACCGAAACCGCCTTAGGATCTGCAACAAATCTCTGCAATACTACATTCATTCATTGTATCCTTTAAGTCATTTATATGTTATTTTAGTTATTGATTCATGTGCTGTTTAATGCTCAATTCTCTTAAATTTTGAAATTATAGTATCTCAGTAAAAGTAACGAGTATCGAGTTTTATAGAGAGAGTTTTATATTGGGACGTTTTGCAGTAAATTCTAAACTTGTCGGCTTTAACGAACAACCAATTGTTTAACACCAGAATAAAAGTAATATTTAGTTATTACATGCTTCTAAATGTATAAATTCGTATAAGAACGTATCCCAACACCAATTACTCACACTTGCTAGGTGAGCAGCGACGTTTATTTTACCGGTCAATTGACCGTCCCTCCGAATTCGTATTCATACAACCTATGAAAAATTGGTCCAGTATATCAAATTGCCAAACTTTTAAAATTAAAAAATATTTTAAGGGGGTAGTATTGCAAAAATTTTTCAAAACATTAAAACAATTTTTTTTGCAGTTTTGATTACTTTAAACCCTTAATAATAATGTAGAAATCTTACTTTGACTCAGATGGTAACGGAAAGCTTTTAAAAATCATTTCCGCCGCAAGGTGTCGTGCGCTCGAATCGCACAGCTGGCGATCTTTAAACGCGTTTTTCTCGAAACTAGAACCCACGATCCCAGCCAATCTTCTTGGCCGATTTATCAATTTTTTTTTGGAATTTTCAGAAAAGACTTGGCTATCTAATGACCTATACTCATCATTGTTAATAGTTAATTGACAACATTATGACACAAATAATAACAAAAAACAGGAGCATAAAACAAAAAAAAAAATTAAAAATTGTTTCAGTCGAAGATCATTAGATAGCTATTCATATGTACTATAAAATAAAATTTATCCCGTTCGTTTTAGATCATCCACAATGGAGAAAATCCATTGCTTTTGCAATGCTTCTTGTTTCTCGTTCCTAATATTCTAATTTTTAAATCTTTTTTAACAGTAGATCACAAATTTTCAATAGAGTTTATATCTGTGCTTTGCGGTGGTGTTTCTAGATAAAATGGACACTTGAACAAGACCAATATTAAGCGTATCAAGAGTACCAAGTGCAGTATCTATGGGTTCATTATCGATGTTGAAATTGATGAAATTGATATCGACTCCCTAACCCAAGCTGATATACTCATTGATTCAAGTTTGCTCTTCAAATAATAATGCAAAACAATAATAATTCCGGTGATAAATTGCGTTTAATGCCTCTGGGAATGATGATAGACCCTATCAGACGTATAGTATACCATAACAAGAACTAAAACTAACACATGATATCAAAAAAACTTCTAAAATATGGTGGATCATCAGTCATGGTATAGGTGAGCTTAATTTCATTCAGGGTAGAACCACTTCTAAAAATTGAGGGCAATATGACCAGCAGCATGTAAAGAAACATTTAAGCAGAATGGAAATTACGCTAATGTTTTGTGAGTAGCCTGGATCTTTAAGCAGCATAATAACCTCAAGGCATAGCTCCAAGCTAATTAAGTACTGGCATGAGATGAATTAGAATTTGTCTCAGGTGCTTACTCAAAGCCTGAATGCGTCCTATGAAGAGTCTATGGGGGATTATTGAGAGCGCAGTTGAGCTGCGAAAACCGCCGAAAAGCCTACGTTGTAGCAATTCTAAAGAAAGAATGGGACAAAAATCTTGCAAACCAACGTAACACATTGGTATGTATAATGAGCAAACGCTGCAAAAGGGATTCCCAACAAAGGACTAGTTAGTCTAAGGTAAGTTTTTTTAAACAAGTCATCGAATAGTTTTGCCTGACGTTTTTTTGTTACAGGTGGCTTCATTATATGACCACGAAAAATCCACCAGTGAAAATAAAGACTATTTTTTTTGTTATATTAAAATTTATCTTTTAAAAAACTATGAATGCAGCAATTTTTTTTTGTTTTGTGAGGTTTTTTTTCAATTTATCTATAAAATGTAATTGCTATGAATTTATTACCGTAATGTTTATGTGACTTAATTGTGTGAGCTCAAGTGCACTCTGCAAACAATCTCAAGTGTTTATATAGCCACTTATTGCACTTATCTCTGTCGTAAAGTGCCGTTATTAATTGATAAGTGGTTTACATCACTTCATTACCGACGCAGAGACATCAAATTAGATTCGCTCCTGATAAAATAGAATCAGCTAATCTTACAAGGTGCGTTCCAAAGTAAACAGGACTTAAAAAAAAAGAAAAAGTATTTTTTTCGGCAAAATAAATTTATTTTATTCAAAATAGCCTCTTCCTGCTTCAATACCGCTTTTTGCACGGTCCAAAAGCGTGTCGAACGAGTGCTTTAGCTCGTTGGTCGGTGTATCCGCCAGTATGCCGGTGCAAGCCTTTTGAATGGCCCTTACGTCTGCATAACGCTTTCTTTTCATGGCAAATACATTTTTCCGAAAAGGAAGAAATCACACTGTGCCATATCAGGTGAATACGGGAGTGCTCAATGGTTAAAATGTGATTTTATTCAAAGGACGATTTCGAATGTTGGATTGTGAGCAATTTTTGGTCGTCAGTCAATTTGTGCGGAACAAACCATGCACACACCATTCGTAAGCCCAGATGTTCCGTCAAAATGCGATAAATCAATGTTTTGGAAATGTTCAATTGATCACGAATTTTGATTGGCCCACATGTTGATCGTCATTTAGTTTTAGTTCTGAAGTTTCAGTACTGTATTTTTTTCCGCCACGTTAAAATACGACCATCTGAGCGGTAGATATTAAATTTACTTTCACCGGAGAATAACACTTTTTCTCAAGATGAAATATTTTTTGATTGGTGCTCTTATGCAAAATCCAAGCGCTTTCTCTTACTTATCTTACTTATTCAAGGTTGCTTGCGACAAACCCTGGCATTGAACCCGTTTAAAAAGCTGCGCACAGTTGATAGTGGTCTCGAAGCAATAGAACACACTTCTTTTATTGACTTTCCACTAATTAATAACTTCATGATGAATTTTCTCTCCTCCTAAGTGGTTTCTTTACTCTTTCGACCCATTTTTACTTAATTTTGTAAAATACAAACTAATGGTAAATTATTTTGACACGTTCTCACATGCGATCCAAACTATGATATTGCCAGATACAAATTCCTATGTAAACGTGGCGGCTTCTTTCCTTAAGGCGACCATAAGCTTCGTATACAGTAATACTTTTGTCCAAGCAATTTTTGAACTTTCTGGAGTTTTAACTTGAATACTATGATTTATTCTTTTGGATTGGTGTTTTTTTGTCAAGAATGAATATATACTTATCAAAAATAACTTGATTTGGGAATTTTGTTTTGTTTACATACCTGATAAGTTGAATTTGGGGTGACTTTTTTTGCGTCCGTCTGTCAGTGCAAGTGATAACTTTTGTAAGAATTGAGATTTCATAATTTATTTTCAATTTTTAAGGTTTCAATTCCAATTTCTTAAATTGTTTTTTATCTCATTTATGTACATACATTTGCGGAATTATTGTTCTGCCTACTTGTTCGCATAGACTGGTAAGCGCTAACTGTAATTAGTTATCTCACTATATGTACATGCTCTTTGTAAACTACAGTTTGCTGTAGCCTATTCTGGCTGTGCTGATCTGTACAGTGGGCTTAGCACTGCCCACTTACATGAAATTACTTAGGTGCAAATTTTATAGCTCAGGCGTGACTTGACTTATTTCAACCAAATTCACATATGTAACACTTTCATACGTTTGAAAATGGGTAAAAACGAAACAGAATGTCGGAAGCGAATGTTACACGAACTACCGACCAATAAATCTGAATAAAAAAAGAACAATGTGTAAGATAATATACTATATGTAAGTATGTATGTATATGTATCATAAACTTATAAAAAAAAATTTAGACACGCATTTTAGTGCGTCGTTTTAATAGATGGAGGCTGGGGTTTTATTGGGTAGCGTTTGTTGAAATGTAAATTGTATGAACAAAACAAAATTTGGGTATCAAAGAAGTGTGCATTTTGGATATATTGCCTGTAGATAATAAAATTGGTAAAAAATTGTCTAAATCAACAAGCCGCTTACTAATTACATTTAACTTTACAGATATTTCTCACTTGTCGGGGACATTAGTGAACTCAAGTTCAATAATGTGCAATAGGGTGGGTCGATTCTGGACTTTTTTCGATCAAGATTTCTAATAGTGCGGAAAAGTTGCCTTAGTACTTCCTGATTCCAATGCAACTTTTTGTTTTGAGATCGGATTGCATCTTCAACCCCAACTCCGGCCTTGAAATTTCGGAAATTCGCCTAAAATCATGGTAAAATGTATAAAACAAAAGGTATTTGTCACGTCATTTGCTACCGAAATGGTATACGTATGTGATCATGGCCGTAGGACGAACCGTTCCCGAGATACGAGCGAAAATGCGGCGCGCCGCAGCGCAAGGTGAAAATCACTTACATTCATTCACCTACGCCAAAGGACACGTTCGGATAGGTCTCCACACAAATATTTTTTCATCGAGTTCCTTCACTCTTGTCGGTAATTTCGCCGAGTTCTATCACTTACATTCATTTCCCTGCGCCATTCGACACGTTCGGACTGGTCTCCACATAAATATTTTTTCATCGAGTTCCTTCACTCTGGTCGTTGATTTCGCCGAGTGCTATTACTTATATTCTCTCAACAGAACACAGAACTCAAAGTGTCTGTATCTAAATTTAGATTTAGACAGAAATGTCCTGTGTTTGGCATATATCCGTACAATCTCTCTGAGTCCCAGTTACCTACTTACCAGGATGTTCTTTTGTGTTATCAGTTTGAAGATTTCGTATAGGGCGACTCCAAGGCGACAACTATGAACCTAGGAGTAAAGAGGTTACAGAAATAGTTGCAAAAAAGGTTGAAAATACTTTCAAAAAGTCATCTATTCCGATAGTTTCACACACCAGGGTTGTACAAATGCTCACCACATGCCATAAGAAATTTCTAACTCTTAAACAAATGTTTTTAAGGAACCCAATAGGTTTGAGCTCTAAAAGAGACGACTTTGTTTCTTCTGCCGGAAAATTATTTGACACCGCTGCTTGTAAATGCATTTATTTTTCTTCTTGCACTTGTCCAAAGGAAAGGAAAGTTCCTATCAATGAACAACCATTTCTCTTGGACCAGAGAACCAGAAGAATTGGTCGCATTGGAAGTGTTGATCTACCTGAAACAAAAAAGATTACAAAGAAAAATGAACGTAAAGAAAAACTTTCAAAACGTCACTCAACATCAACACTTACCAGAAAAGTATCAGCTAGAACACGTGACCATTCAGATCAGCCAGACTCTCATACAGACGACAACAATGTAGGTGCGTCGCACATGGATTCTTCCAAAAACGATGCTGATGATGAATTTTCTCTTCCATCCTCTAAAACCAAACAAAACACACTAGCATTAGAACACACTGCTTTAGCTGCCCAAAGATTTGGAGTAAGTGATAGAGCAGCGGCCTTGATTGTTTCATCTGCTTATCTGGATGCCAAAAAAAGCAGGTTTGATAACAGAGGATCAGGCTAGCTTTGTCACTGACAAATGCAAGATTAGTCGGGCAAAAAAAAGTCTTGGAGTTAAGCTCCAAAACACCGAAAGTATTGACTCTGTACATGGGCTGTATTTTGACGGCCGCAAAGACAATACACTTACACAAGTGAGCGAAGGTGAAAAGTACTACCGCGACACTGTCAAAGAGGAACATATTTTTCTTATAGCGGAACCTGGTTGTCATTACTTTGGCCACGTCACCTCTCCTTCCGGGTCAGCTGAGGATAAGACGCAAGCTATATGGCAACATTTACAAGACAATTCAGTTGATGTGGAACATCTAGAAGTTGTCGGTGCTGATGGCACCAACACGAACACAGGTTGGAAAGGTGGAATCATTCGGAAACTAGAAGAAAGAATAGTTAGGCCATTACAGTGGGTTGTTTGTCTTCTACATTTCAACGAACTTCCATTTCGTGCTCCTTTTATAGATGGTGCCTCAAAGAGTCCAAATACATTCTCTGGCGACATAGGTAAACTGCTTCCTGATTGTGAGAAGTTGCCTGTTGTCAAATTTGAAAGTTTTCCATCCTGCCAATTACCTTCAGAGGTTATTAATACGACCCAACTTAGCACAGACCAAGCTTGTCTCTACAAAATATCAGAAGCTGTTATTTCCGGTCAATGTTCCTCAGATTTAGCGTCGATGCATCCAGGAAACATGTGCAAATCTCGCTGGCTCACCTGTGCAAATAGAATTCTGAGATTATACATTTCTACTGACAAACCAACAAAGGAAATAAAGATTTTGGTCAAGTACATACTTACAGTTTACTCACCTTTGTGGTTCTCAATAAGATTCAACAGTTCAATCAAATATGGCTCGCGTCATCTCTATGCTGCAATTCAAAGGTCGAGATACTTACCTGCTAAAATGCGCAAGGTTGTCGATTCATCCATTCAACAGAATTCTTTCTTTGCTCTTCCAGAAAACATTCTCCTTAGTATGATGACTGACGAATGGATAGAAGTCAGAAAGTTGGCCCTTGACCGTCTTCTGACAGCCAGAGAAGCAGAGTCTGACACTGTAAATGGAAGGGTTAGATGTAATAAAGTGCCAAAGCTGAATTTCAAAGCTAAAAATTATTACGATATGATTAACTGGAAGACTATTACCTTGACTGTTCCACCAGTTCTTTGTTCAGTTTCTAACGAAGAACTCATAAAAGGGCTGTCGGGAGACACTGCAGAGGTATGGAAATTTAGTGAATTCCCCTCTCACACCGTGGCAGTCGAGAGAACCGTCAAACTGGTGACAGAGGCATCTTCTAAAGTTATTGGCCCCCAATCTCGTGATAGTTTTATATGCTCTACACTGAAATCTAGGCAACAAGTGCCAAAGTTTAGTACAAAATCTGATTTTATCAGTAAATTTGACACAGATTCAGACAAAAACAAGCCTGACATATGGTTGGTTGGTTGGGTTGGTCTTGGGAGGAACCCGAAGAGCAGCCACCTCCACGCGATGGGTTCTGAGTGACCAATACAGGTTAGCTGAGAGCTGCAAAAATTTTCACCTTGCGCTATGGCGCGCCGCCTTTTCGCTCGTATCTCGGGAACGGTTCGTCCTACGGCCATGATCACATACGTATACCATTTCGGTAGCAAATGACGTGACAAATAACTTTTGTTTTATATATTTTGCCATGAGTTGCGTATTTCAGGCGCTAGGTAGACAATTTCACGATTTTAGGCGAATTTCCGAAATTTCAAGGCCGGAGTTGGGGTTGAAGATGCAATCCGATCTCAAAACAAAAAGTTGCATTGGAATCAGGAAGTACTAAGGCAACTTTTCCACACTATTAGAAATCCCGAATCGAAAAAACTCCGGAATCGACCCACCCTAATGTGCAATGCGCCATCATGGATTTAAACTGCTTTTTTGTTGCGATGCACTAGTCAGCATTGAGTTTCTTCCAAATTCTAAAGTATGCAATCTCGAATCCAAAAAAGAAATCAAAATCCAAAAATGAAATCAAAATCGGGGTATCTTTCAAAATTGAATTAACTTTCTGAAATTTTCAATTATTCAAATACCGAATATGTCCACCTTAGTACCTATGGTTGATCGGGTAATCAGTGAGATATGTTAGTAAAATTCAGACAACATCTTTCACTTAAAGCACTTGTTTATATAAAAATCAATATATTAGACATCTTATTGAAATCCAGAGAGCGTCTTTCTATGCTATTTTTGCATTTTCATATGCTTTCCCGAGCTCCCGTATATTATTATAGTTATAATAGTTATAATGATTTTCAAAATTCCTGTAGAAGTGTTAAAAGTACGAATCGCAAAGTTCAAACGTGTTTTTGTGAGCTTGGCAATTTCGTGTTCGGTAATTCTTGGCTAAAAACCATATTGTAACGATGCCCCAGCCGCCATGTTGAAATGGCTTCGTGTGACTTTTTCTTATTTAAAAAAATAAAGTTTGGGAAGTGTTTTAACGATTGGAATGGGGACTATTTTGAAGGCGACAACATTAATATAGACAAATGAATAAGGGCCGTTTTGTTAATGTCTGGTTAACAGCCATCTGTTAGTTAAGTTCCGGTTAAAAAAAAATGTTATTTACCAAAAGAAGGAGTCTTGCTTACTGCCCCAAATATTTTTTTCATAAAAGAAAAATTCCCGTTATTTTTTTAATACATCTTATATTGTTGAAACAAACTGCAACACTTGTGGATTACCCGACTTTAACATGTCCTTTGATTAATACATTTAAGTAGCGCTTCTTCTTGGACAAATATTTACTGGTTTCACGTTTTAAGTCTGCAACTTTATAAATATTTTCACTTTTGTAAAACTGGTCTTAACTGTGTAAAACACAACGTGATGTATTTAAAAAATCGGTTATACCACGCTTTGGGATATCCTTATGCTATCTTTTATCGAATTTAACTCCATATCTTTGTTGTTGCTTTTTCATATAAATTTCTGGACAAACAGAAAAATGGCGGATGGAACACACCTATTTTTTTTATCCAAATCATTACCTAACATCACGGTTTAAATATGTACCTAATTAATGATTCGATTAAACTACGACAGCACGTTCTGTATGTATGCACGTGCATAAGTATATATCTTTGAAACTTTATGGGACGTGTTACAGTTCAGCGATTGTTATCGAATCTTCGTTTAATTCATTATTTAGTAAACGCCCCCTGATGAGCCGCACACGTACATTTATACTATTGTCGACATATCGTATACATTTTAAGAATAAATTAAATGCCAAGATAATTGCAATTTACTACAATTACTATCGCGACAAAATAATTTGTTGAATATTAAAACGTTGTTGAGTACGTACATACATATGTAGGTGTAGGGAACCCGACATTCTTAAGCAATTATAAGCGCATATTCACACATCAGTAAAGTTAGTAGCAAGCCAATATTTTTGCTACACTTGCGGTCAATGAAAGCGCACCACCAAACATACATAATTGAAATAGTAACACATATGCAATTTGTTTACAAAGGCAGAATGTTAGGACCATTTTGATTTTTTGGGCCACATAGTGTAAATTAGATACTATGATTTTTATAAGGAATAGCCGATTAGTTAAAAAATATTAACAAAAATGTACAGTCCATGATATTAATGATTAATTAAAAGAAAACAATGTGAAGTTAATTTAAAGCAAGTAATTTTTTTGCACCACTAACGGTAGAAATAGACTTCACAACATTTTCTTCTAATAACGAGTCGTTCATTCTTTAGTCTTAATAACTGCCGTAATTCTTGAAGACATGGAAATCACTATGATCTCAATTGATTTCCATATAACGGGACGATTACAATCCAGTTCTAAAATCGTTATCAATTGACTTTTATTTGTTGGTTTCAGTTTATTAACTTTACACTTCGTTATATGCTCAATAAAGTTTAAACGGGAGAGTTTCCAGGTCAATCAAAGCCAATGTATTGGCCAACTAGAAATATGTATATAATCGAACTAAATAGGAACATATGTGTGCACCAAGCTACAACCAAATTTTATGAGCTTAGAAAATTAAATTTGAAAGTTTTAGGGAAAAATTAACTGACGCTTTATTTCGTTAAGCTACTTAAGAAATTATGGACATTGAAGGTAAGAAATATTTTTATGCGGTACGTAGCACAAATTTCTTAATTTTTAATTTACAAAATTTCCAAAAATTTCTCCATTTCTTCTCTTGATTATTTGCAAACCAGTGTTGCAAATAATACAATGGCGTTTTAGTGTTGCTTATTTGCAAGGGTGTAGATATTACTGTACATTTTGTTAGTGTAAAAGCAAAAATATGCTCGCTAATTTGCAATTGCAAATATGCAAGACCTAAATGTCCTATTTTGAATATCTATCAGAAATCACAGTCTCCGTTTTTGTTTGTGTTTATGGACGTTTCCAACTGAATATGTGACAAAATGACACATTCCATATTGGAACATGAGTTAAACAAAATTTAAATATTTGGTAAAAACTGGGTTATATCTGATAGCAGAACCTTAAAATGTTGTAGATATGAATTTTTATGTACATATGTAATTTGAAGTAGTGGGACGTAATCAATGAAACACTCAATTTAAAATTTTTTGATCATACGTTGTTTTGCATTTTAGGTGACGATATGTAAATATGTCCATATTTAAAATTGTAATGATGGCGCCAAAATACTCCATTGGCTCCAGTTGGTAGCTTGTATATATTTTCAGATCATAAGACCATGAACATCATACAAACACTTTAAATAGTGTTTCTCAATAATGTAAACTCAGCATTGTTATCAGTGTTTCTAAAAATACTGGCTTTGGTAACCAAATCGAAATGCAAAATCCTGTAATAGTAGCTATCGCCAGTATACCTAGGGTATTTCCAGGGGTCGAATCGTTACATCCGTGAACGTATCACTCGTCACGTAAAAGTCTGTATTTCGTATTATGACATACGTGATCGTAACGCTTATATACGTGATCGTAACGCTTCTATCGTAATCTGGCATGATGACATACGTGAGCGAGTATATAAACGTATCCGTTCGTTCGAACCGTCACTCGAACGCAAACTACCGATCGTAACAGACGAATTATTTAAAAATGTGAGTATTTGGTAAATTTTAAATTTAAAATTTTTAATAATAAATCTATTTGAGGACAAATTATAATAAACTAAATCCTAAACAAAAAGATGTAATGGCGGAATTCGTGTTAAGCCATCCATGCTTGGCAAAAAATAACCTTCCAAACTCTGCGCAAGGAAGAATTGCATCCAACAAATTATGGGAGGAACTCGCGGAGCAGCTTAATGCCGTGGGGCCACCAGTTAAAGATGCTAAGTTGTGGAGGAAGGTATGTATATAATTTATATGCAATATATTTTGATAAAATATTATTTTTTTATGGTTTTTTTAGGTTTTTGCTGATCAAAAATATCAAGCAAAAAAAAAAATTTCCTTCAATAAGACATCAAAGCAGCGAACTGGTGGAGGGCCCTATAATGAAAAGTTGATCACTGCGACGGACGAACTGCTAATTGAAGCAGCTGGACTCGAAGCTTGCGTAGAAGGCATAACAAATGTTTCTGCATTTGGAAATAACCCAACTACGCTGGCTTCGACGTTTATCGTTAACTTTGATAGCAGTGATGAGGAGGCAAGCCCTTTCCCCAGCTCCTTACCAGGTCCAACAACTTCCACACAGTCGCTACTCGCTACAACAATTGCAACAGAAAAAACTCCACGCACACCGAGGAGAAAAAGTAGAAGTGACGAGAAGTTGGAGTTACTTCAACAAAACATGAAGTCGCTATCGGCTTTTCAAAAAGGCATAGACCAGAAGCTTGATAGGTTAGTAGCAGCACAAGAAAAAATGCTGGCACTACAGGAAAAGCTGGTTGCCATTAAGTTGGAAAAACACCGCATCCAACAATCAACACGGGAATTAGACCACGAGATAAAAAAATTGGAGCTCGAAACCTTACGAAGGAATTTATTATAAAACTTGGTACATGGATGTAAATATTTTTAGTTTTAAGCATTTAATGAATTTTTTAATTTAATAGAGCTTTATTTTTTTTTTAATTTTATTTATTTAATATTTAAGAAATGTGATAAAACCAACAAACGTGATGAAACGACTAATAAAAATAATGAGTTTATATGAACAAAATTTTTGTATTTCAGTTTAGAAGGGAAAAACATTTTCATCTTCAATTTATTAAAGAGTGCATTATTTGATCCCTTATTGTTTGGCCGATTGCGGTGAGGTGGTTCGCTACCCCAGTGTCGATATCCGTTGTTTGATCAGATTCGCAATTCTGAGGATCATAATTTATTTTAAATTTTATGCAGATGTTGTGTAATGCTGCACAAACGTTAGCAAATCTTGCCACTTTTGTCGGATGGTACCTTCCTCTGTTGCCATATCCTAAAATTCTCCAGCGTCCTTCTAAAATTCCGATAGTTCGTTCAACGATACATCTTGCCTTGGAATGTATTTCATTGAACATAGCTTCACTTGCACCCTCCGAAGCGTTTCTGTAAGGAGTTATGCACCATGGTCCCAATGGGTAGCCAGAATCCCCTGTTAAAATATAAATAAAATCAATGTAGTAAAAGGAACAAAATGAAAATATACCAAAAAGCCATAAATTTTCATTCCTGTTGTGCTGAAATCGTTCTTCCAAAACTCTTCGCTGGTCCGAGTGTTTCCAAACAAATGAGTCGTGGGCTGCACCACCGTATTGACAGTTAATAGCCAAAATTTTGTAAGTGTGATCACATATCTGACAATACAAAATTTAACAAATATGCATATATGTATATTCAAGAAATATACATATTATAAAAGCAACTTACTATCATAGCGTTGATACTATGGTAGCCTTTTCTATTGAAGTACATGTGCTCGTTCACTGTGGGTTTTTGTAAGCCGATGTGGGTCCCATCAACGCACCCTATAGCTAAAAATTATATATAATTAGTAATATTACTATTTTAGTAAAGTGTATATTCACCTCCAGGAATTTTATATTGCTGCACAAACCACTCTTTACACGTAAGGGAATCCTCTGGTGTAAACCGTATAAACTGTGGGCACAACTTCGTTTCCATTTCTTTAAGTACATGGGATGTCAGCTACGAAACAGTGCTTTGACAAATCCCGATTAAATAGTCACTGCCTACACTGTGCTGGTATCCACCGCTAGCCAAATGTGAGAGCGTGGTTGCTAATTGTAGCACTGGAGGCACTGCTCTGACGTCAGATTGCGTTAAACATATATTATTTAGGACATATTCAAAAACCTCTTTAGTTAGACGAAATCGTTTTAAAAATCTGCAAAGAAAACTTCGTTAATGAGGTTTCATGATTTAATTTTTATATACCTACGCTGTGTTCGGCAGTGCCAAAGGATTGCTCCGATCTCTTAGTTGCCTCCGCACTATTTTTTCATCACCATCACTCTCACTAGAGCTCAAATAAAAAAACAAAGTCGGATCCATCTTGATATTCAACCGTTTGATGTTTAAACTAACAAATTTATTAAATATTTTGCGACAGTTTTGACAGTTCCACATCTATTGAGACCTAAAAATACGATCCAAAGCAATGTGGAATTTAAAAACTATTGTGAATTGAAAACACATTACGATCCGTTCGCTTTCGTATGTCATAATGCCAATCGCCACATACGATTGACGTATAACGTAATTTTCTTTCGTACGTTTGCCGATCCGTGCACGGATGTAACGATTCGACCCCAGATCATAAGACCATGAACGTCATACAAACATTTTAAATAGTGTTTCTCAATAATGTAAACTCAGCTATTGTTATCAGTGTTTCTAAAAATACTGGCTTTGGTAACCAAATCGAAAATTACGTGATACATCAATCGTATGCGGTGATTGGAACTGTCAAAACTGTTGCAAAATTTTCATTAAACTAATAAAACTAATAAAATATCAAAATGTTTGTTTTTTTACTTCAGCTCTAAAGAAAGTGATGGAGATAAAAAATGGTACGGAGATAGCTAAGAGATCGTAGCAACAGCGTAGGTATAAAAAAAATTATGAATCCTCATTAACAAAACTTTCTTTGTAGATGTGTCGTTGAACCAAGCATTGGAATCTTAAAAAGACGGTGGAGTATTTTAGGATATGGCAAGAGAGGAAGGAATCACCGCACAAAAGTGGAAGATTTGCTAACGTTTGTGAGACATTACATAACATGTGCATAAAATTTACAATAAGTTACGACCCTCAAAATTGCGATTCGTATCACACACAAGAAATGGACAACGGGGTAGCGAACCGCTTCACCGCAATCGACCAAACGTTAAGAGACCAAATAAATAAATTTAATTCAAAAATGTATATGTCCTTAACCTTGTAAATAATTTTATTTTTATTGTCAAGTAAAATACAAATTTTTGTTCATATAAATAATTTTTTTTTTGTTAATTTTAATGAGATATTCCATTCATTGGTTTCTTGTTTATGTTCTTTATTCCTAAAAATTATAAAAAACTTAAAATTTAAAAAAAAATTTGCTCAAATTTGCATAAATTTGTCTATTACGATTGGTAGTTTGCATTCGAAAAACGATTTGAACGAACGGATACGTTTATATACTCGTTCACGTATCATGCCAGATTACGATATAAGCGTTACGATCACGTATGTCATAATACGAAATACAGGCTTTTACGTGACGAGTGATACGTTCACGGATGTAACGATTCGATCCGTGGCTACTAAGCTATAAGTATAATATTTGTCTCACACAATTGGTGTTTTAGTTAAGCGACACTCAAAAAACGTTAAGTTTCCTAAAAGTTAAACATGTATGTATCTGCTTATAAATATTTTGGTATATATTAAGAAAAATGTACTAACTTCGTTTAATACAAACATATGATGCGGTCAATCGAACAAACAACCGGTATAATGTAATCTAGACGAGCACAATCATAAGAGTTAGAAAGGGAGGAGTAATCACATACTCTCTTGTATTGAATCCAGCCCTGATTTTTGTTGTTGCTTTCAAAAACTAAGATTTTTACAAGTATAGTAAGCAGAGAAGTGGCGATTCAAAGACACTATAATTAAAATATTTCAATTAAAAATTGGATTTAATTACTAGTATTTAAGTAAAATTGGTAATCCCGGAAAGTCGTAATGAAATAATGTATGTTAGTATATACGGCTGAGCGGAAAATTTTTTACCAGTGCAATTATAAATGCAAGTAGGTTTATTTGCATTCACACACAAAAAGTGAACATGCGGCAAATGTTTCAAAGACAAACAGCTTGCATCAGATCTTATCTGCAACTCAAAAATAGTTTTGTACATACATTTATATACAAAAATGTAAACATTTACTGACGGTGGTTTACTTTAGTAATAATAAGCTATTTATTTCCGAAAATATAAGATATCACATCACAAAGTTTTATTAACGTACAGTAGAACTCTCTTCATGTGAGCGCTATTGAAAGAATATGAAATTTTATTGAAAACTTGAAATTAGAATATCATTTAAAAATATAAGTATTTAAATTATTTTTTATTACAGAAAGAGTGGTTAAAAATAATCTGCCAAAGTTGTGTTTCACAATAATTTTAAACAATCTCATACCTTTACCATAACATTATAGAGTTATTTCCTGTGTTAGTGAATGATAAATAAAGATAAAAAGGCCTATTTTATGATAAAGTTTAAGCGTAGACCATGTACGAGAAGCTTGATTAGATATCTCAAATAAGATTATTTTAATTAAATATTTGGATTATTACAATAACTATTAGGCGATTTATGTAATTTTAAAGTTCACTTAACCAGGGACTACTGTAATCTTCTTGTAAAGACACTGTACATTGTAAAGATTTTGTATACTGTACGTACGTATGTTACTTGTTCTATATTGACTTGCGCTATTTAGTCTATGTTATTGTTTTTATTCAAAAAATTTCCATTAGAAAAGAAACTCACTAATGCAAATATCATAACTTGAAGTCACATGGGAACTATTGCAGATTATATACTTAGTTCTGGAAGTTTCTGTAGAGTTTTGTCTATATAGAAAATGTACTGCGCTTTTGATGTTGTTCATTACATTTACACACGACAACTCGACTCGGTTAATTTTATGCTTTTTCATTTTATGCCATTTTCGTAAATACATACAAATATTTATGATTAGCTAATCTATCATTTTTATACTCTTTACCAGTATGCAAATCAAGCACCAATAAATATATCGGAATAAAACTTTGCACCAATAGTACCTTAACCGAAAAATGTCCAAGCCGGATCAGATACCGAATATGTGAACCTCAGTTCCTTTAGCAAGCTTTTTGTCGAAAATATAGGTCGATTTGCGATAAATATTATAGAAATTTGGACAGAATCCTTTTACATAATAGTATGCCTGTATATCAAAAGAGGATAGAATCGGATCAATAATTCCCTTAGCTCTACTATACATACATATGTTACACAATAGACATATTTTCGAACTTCCGGCTGACTTTATGTATATCGCATATCTCGGCAAATATGTAAGATATCTTATTAAAATAGAAAGAGCGTGTTCTTATAATAACGGTGCATCTTTGTGCCTGAAATAGAAAAAATTCCGCTGAAAACTTACCTTAGACCTATTATTACTAATATCAGGATTTTCAAACATCTGGTTGATACTTCTCCTTATATATTTGTGAGGTTTCTTAATGAAACTCAGGGGACATATTTTTCCCATACACCTAAGGCACATAAAATTTTTAAACTTCCGGTCGCCTCCATATTAGGGATGGTAAACTCGATTCCGATTCTACTCGAGAATCGAGTTTTCTCATAAAATAATCGATTTTTCGGAATTGATCTTCAGTAGTTGAAGTCGATTAAGAATCGATTCTTGGCATTCGACTTTACTATTAATTAAGTTATAGTTACCTCAGTATATACAGTAATAAACCTTTGCTTTGTTTACATACACATGTCAACTCTAGAAAATCTTAGGGTGTTGTGTAACACTTTTTTTGCTACTTTCATGGTAATTAGGGTATTGTGTTAGCATTGAAGCTACATATAAATTTAAAATTTTGATGAACAACAATTTAAAAGATATTAGATAATGTAAGTGTTTACACTATTTAAGTGATTACATTGTCTTACTTTGCATGTTTCTTAAATTTTACTGAGATGTTACTTGTTATGCAATTTCTTATGTAATTACTTTCGTTTGGTGGAATTCGCATGCGTACTATATACAAGCATACGAGCACAAGAAAACTAGCGATTCTTAATTCTTGACGATAAATTTATTAAAATGGCGCCTAGCGCTGTATGGATTTACTTTAAAAAAATAGACAACGGGTCGAATGTCCAGTGTTACCAATGTGGAAAGCAATTAAAATATAATAATAGTACGTCTACCTTAATCAAACATCTCAAAAAATCACATAAACTTTCCTTGACTGCTTCTAATCCTAATCAAAATCGCAAATTGAATGAAAAAGAAAGTGACGATGGAATAATAAGTGCCTCACAACCTAAAAAGGTAAATATACATATAGGTTTATAACTTTCAAATCTATACTGTTTTTCTTGGATTTTTCTTTATGTATATTTAAATGCCAGTTATTGTATTATATCATTCAATGCTTAATTTTCAATAAGTTATTATTTCAACTATCATTTATTTACAGTCAGAGAGACCAACTTTCCAAGGACCTATTGATCGCTGTATAAATAATGCAAGTTCCTTCTTAGGTAAAGTTTAATCGAACTGCAATTAATTTTTATATGTTAACATTTATCTGTATTTTTACAGCGGGTGATCATCGTAATAATGATGCAACAACGTCTCTCATGTGCATGATTGCTGTCGATAATCTTCCTTTATGCACGCCTGAAAAAAGGCTTTAGAATGTTTGTAAAAAAATTGCAGCCTCTTTATCAACCTCTATGTGAGCATACTATCACAAAACGAATGAAAGCAAAATATGAAAAATTAAAATTGAAAGTTAAAGAAGAATTGAAAAAGGCAGATTCAATATGTCTTACCACAGACATTTGGACTCATCAGCACACAATGTGCAGTTGTGCACCTTGGTATAACTGCTCATTATTTGAAAGGTAAATTTTATTCTTAAATTATGTTATTGCTGTTATTTAGTATAAAATGATTGGATTCTTGATTAACTATACCTCGTTTTTTCAGATTATGAAATGATTTTTTATGAACTTGGTGCATCCCATTTAACCGAACGAAAAACAATTCCATATTTAATCGAAAGATTAAATGAAATTTGTGAAGAGTGGGGGATTGATAAAAATAAAATCAGTGCGGTGCTGTCAGACGGAGGAGCCAACATAAAAGGGGCTATCAAACAACACTTTGGAGAAGCAAAACATGTTTCATGTATTGGTCACACTCTCAATAATGTTGGACAAAGTCTTATTGAAGTTGATATTACACAGCCGGCATCTGAATCTGATCAAAGTGAGATGCTTAAATTCCTCGATGAAAATGATAGTGATACGGAAAATATCTCCGATCTTAATCAGAAATCACAACTAAGAAATTTACTCGTCAAGGCTAAAAAAATAATTACATTTTTTAGATGTAGTGAAAATGCTTCTCGAGAATTGAAAATTTTACAAGAAAAATCTGGATCAAAACCATCGTTAAAATTAATTCAAGAAGTTAGAACTCGCTGGAACTCATGCTATGAGATGTTGGACCGTTTTATTAATCTCCCTGATTACGTGAATCAAGCTCTACTTAAAGTTCAAAGAGATAAAACTTCACGTTCAAAGCCACCAGATGTTCTATCAGGTGATGATCTTGATACGCTTATTGAAATAAAGGATGTTTTGTATCCTTGTGGTTTGCTACACATGAAGCTAGTGCAGATAAGCACGTGACTTTGAGTAAATGTAGTCCACTGGTAAGAGGACTTCAAGAAGTAAGTAACTTTTTAGTTTTTACATTTAAAGTGAGGTGATTTGATTTTTAAAAATAATTACTATCATGAAAAAAAAATACATGAAAAGAATACTATCATAAAAGAATAATTGTAATTACTGTATAATTTTTATTTTTTATTTTTTTTTTAAATCAATGGCTGGAATAAAGCTAAAATTTTCTAACTTTGAGGCTGTTAAAGTGTATCACATCGCAACGCTTCTTGATCCTCGATAAAAAAAAAATTGGTTTCCAGGTATCATTAATTGTGCACATGCTATAGAGACTGTGGGTACGTCATTGGAAAATTTATTAAACTATAGGGAAAAATTCATTTTTTTTATTAGAATTTTTGACGATTTGCAACCAATTCCAAGACTTATATTAAATTTATATGAATATTAATATGTTATTGGAATTTTATACGTATAGGTTCACTAGTAGAAGAGGAGATGAAAGTGTCAAAAAACTTAGCTATTGAGTGTGATAGTCGGCCAGCTATTGAAGATCAACAGTCATCCAACAAAGATAAAAGTTTCTGGAATTTTTTGGATCAAGCTGTACAATTGAGTAATCAGTACAACGCCAATGATGAAGCGGGTGGAGTACCAATTGAATTAAGGCAGTTTATTAATCGGCCAATAGTAGATAGAAGTAGTACACCAGATCCATTGCTTGTTTGAAAAAGTATCGAAAATGAGTATCCTCACGTATCGAGGATTGCAAGAAAATACTTATCGATTGTTGCGACCTCAACACCTTGCGAACGTTTATTTTCGCATACTGGGCTAACTGCGAATCAAATTCGCAGCCGTTTAACGCCTGTTCACTTAAATATGCTTCTGTTTTTAAGATCTGCCCCGGAAAATGTATAGTTTTCTTAAACTGACAATGAGTTTACTGTTCTTTTACTTATTTTAAATTTATTTAAAAACTTATTTTATTAAACCTGTTTAAACAACTTGAATTATTTAAAAAAAAATGTATATGAAATGTAATGTTCTTGGTACATTATTTATAAACAAAACAATATAATTGTTCTTAACTATTTTTGTTTTATTTAATCGATTTGATTTAATAGATAAATTTTTGACCTTTTAATTTAAAATCGATTAGAATCGAAGGAATCGATTCTTGCGCTCGATTATTCGATTCTTAGAATGGAAAAATATAAAAAAATAATCGAGAATAGATTCTGTAAAAAATCTTTCCATCCCTACTCCATATTATATACCGGTATACTGACTAATATATAAGATAACTTAACGGAGAAAATTCCATTCCATCTACGAATTACTCAAACTCTCATTTACTATACACATATAATAAATTTCGTTATTCTAACAAACCGACGGAAGATGTCCGTCCACACCTTTTCTGCCCCCAATATACCCTATAAAAGGGTCAGTAGGGTAATATTAAAAAAAAAAAATTTTTTGTCATTTTCTGTTCCTTAGAATTAATGCCGAAACTCACTTTACCGTTGGAAAGGATGATTCTAGTAGGGATGATAACCATTCACGTACATTTTAAGAATAAATTGGGTTTTTTGTTTCAGTGTTTCAGATGATCCAAACATGAGAAACCGTGTCCGCCAGTGAAAAAATGCATCTCATTCACCCTGCAGATGTCATTAAAAAATTCAGAAAAAATTTGTTTGTACACTCCACGATATACCACATGATATGTGAAAAAAGTTCTATTGTAGAATATAAATTTCTACGAAAAAAAAGTCAAAGAAACAGGGCAGATTACCCTACTGACCCCTAAAGTGAATTCCGACTTCGCACCATTCTTTAGACCGTTTAGGTTGGGAATGTGGTTTAAAGCTGAAGATGAATACCGCCCATATCTACTATATTTAATTAGCCTTTTCGGGTTTATGTCAAATGTGTTTTCTTTGAGACTGCTTTTAATGCAATTTTCGGCGTCGGGAAATATAGTTATAAAATAACTATAAGTTAGAAAGATACAAATTTGATTGTAACTTATTCATGATTTCATCGAACAGTGATAACATTGTTAAAAATAAAGTTTTCTTACTCGTGAAATAAAAAGAATAAATATATATAATGTTCTTTTAAATTCGAATATTAATATGAATATTGATATGTTTATTTATATCTGTCATGTCAACGTAAGGATCAATACTTACAACTGGTCTAATTCTTTCAGTATAACTCAATTATTGTGTTAAATTGTTATAAAATATGTTAAAAAGTAAATATAGCTCAACGAAAATATTTCTAGGATTAACATTTCATCGATCAAACTATCTAATTTTGTTTATTTTCGTTCATTACATTTAAGTTACATTTCTTGCGTTTTACACAGAGATATAGAGAGATTCCAGGAATCGGTTATTGGGTAATTTATTCATAATTTTAGAAAATAGTATTGGCAAGAAAACTACGGGTACTCAAAAGGAAAGGTAGATATTTTCACGACTTTTTCAAAATATTACACTTCTCATTTGCTTAGCAATGAGGGAGATATTTAAGTTTATTTATATAACGACAGTAACTAAACTTTAAAAGTTATAAATGTACCTTATCTTTGTAGAGAAGTGTTTGGTATAATACTTCTGAATGAAACAGTTTGCTGTTTCTTCGTTTGACCCAAATGTTGGGCTAAACGAACCATTCCGCCTCATAAGTATATCATCTCTTAATTCACATTCGTGCACATTTGTGATTCACTTTTCAATATTAAAAGTACTTAATAGATGCATCGTAACAATTTGTTAATTTTAAATCTTAGGTGTTGGAATTTTGGTTTCTGTAACTAAGTAATTTTAGATTTCGATGCTTAAAATCTCTCTTGCCTTTCATGACTCGACTAATTCGGTAAGTTTTGATTTCGTGGTCCCAAAAATCGAGTACGTATTCTTTTTTTTAATGTATTCTAACAAAAAGGTAGATTATATATTGTCACTTAAAATGCAAAACAACGTATCACCAAAAAATTCGAAATTCAGTTTTTTATTACTTACGATTTAATACATCATATTACATATACATATGTATGTAAGTATATATCGTAAACGTTTAAGCTTCCGCTATCAAATATATCCAGTATAAGTATAACCAAAACACACATTTTGTTTTAATATGAGTGGGTTTTATTATATCGTTTTACCTTCACGTGGAAATTTATGAAAAGTGATGTTACGTTATTTTGCAATCTAGATGACGATATATATGTAGATACATATATTATATATTGGCATCGGTATATCGTGATAATATTTCAATTGTGGTAAGAAGATTATCGCAAGTTTAAATATTAGTACGTGCTATTAACCAACTAAATTCGCCGCAATTGATTCGTGAGCGACTACAATTTTTTAGTTATATGCTCAAAGTAACGACGCCTATCTAGGCGACTATCTCCCAGCGCCGAGCTCGAAAACATCTCAGTGCGAGAACTGGCGAAATGGCACGTTGAGCTGGCCGAAGAAAGAAAAGCATAAATCGGCCCACACGATGAGCGAGTGGGCAGTCGTACAGAGTTTTTGCAGCCGTTCAGAAGTCAACGCAACATAAAAGATCGAAGCAACAACGGACTTTTAGTGGATCATTAAACCGAACAAGAAGATCACCAAACGCAAGTCAGCTGGTCCAGACAAACCAACTTAACAAACAAACATTTGTACATACATAAATACGTGTCTACATTAATTTTGCGTAGTGCCTTCGGAGCATTTATTATAGAAGCTAATACACTTATAAATATATACAAATAAGTATCTACTGATTTGTGTTCTATCAGAGTGAAAACTCATTTGACGTCGAGACGAAGTGAAAGTGTCTATTTTTGTTAAAAGGAAAATTTCTGCAAGTAAAAAATCGCTAAGGTCGCAGAAAATTTTACCGAATTGAGTTAAAATATTTTCGCTGAGTGGAAAGCATTCGCGGAAAATTTATTATTTGATTTCAAGTGTTACATTCATGCTTTGCCTACGTCAGCAGACAAATTATGCAAATTTGCGAAAGGACAGCAACGAAAAATAGTAAAAAAGGTACAATTTAGATCGTATAATTGTGATTAAAAAATTCAAAAATTGCGTGAAACACCATTCGTTTTATTAGTTAAATATTGGATCAAATAAATATTTGAGAGTGATAGTGCTTTTGTTTGCGCCCCTTGTATGGTCAGAGTTATGAAAGTGCCACCGTATACACTGCAGCCGCCACCCTATCGAAACAAACGAAACCCGGACGCATCTAAAAGTTATCATACAAAATTTGAGATCGTTGCACTGGCGAAGGATTGCAATCTCAAGTCGAAATTAAAAAAGTTACAAATATATTTTATGTTTAATAATTTATGTAAACGCAAATCCATAGATTTCGAACAACACTTGACAAAATTATTAACACTTAAAACACAAAAGACTTCATTGAAAGAAGTTTCGTGAGTGTTGGTAAATCGATCAAGTTAATTGTTGGTTGAAAAACTTAGAGTCTCAGTGTAGCTGAAAGGGACAAGTACAGTGATATTGGCGTAGATATTCGACATACTCCTGATTTCTATTGTATTTGCTCCAATATCTTAAAAAGGTGAGTGGTTTATATAAAACATTTTGGTATTTAAAAATGATAAGTTGCTTAACTGTGGTAAAATTTGTTATTGCATAAAATCTTAGAACTATGTATTACTTCGTTTAATTAATTTTTCAAGTTTCGTTTGAGTTATATACTGTGTTACGAAAAATATGAAAATTGTTTTTCGGCACTCTATTAAAAATAAGGTATTTTATTTAAGTAATGAGAACCATGACCTTTGTAACTAGTTTTCGCTTGGCATTTATACTTAATTTCACATTAGTTAGAATACCTATGTATTTTATTTAAGCCCAGTGGAGTTCAGGTTAAATACATTTTAATTTCTCAAATACCTGCTGTTATTTTATGGCAATATCTATCGAACCCAGTGGGGTTTTTTAATTCATAAAAATTTATTTTTTAAATAGATAGTGTTAAAAATCATAATATATTTATTAATATATATACATATACATAACTTTTGTACTACAATTAAATTTTAGTGTGAGTTTCGAAATGCTTAAATGCCAATTGTTGTGTTAAAGTTTTGAGAGTTTTAAATAAAATTGTTGGATGATTGAAATAAGGTAATTTTTATAACGCTATTATTAAAACTAAACACGTAAGGAAGAGCTAAGTTCGGATGTAACCGAACGTTTTATACTCTCGCAACTCTTAAGAGTTGATACTCCTTGATTAACTTTGAACACATAGCTAGCGAGGTCGACGCTAGTATTGCTGCTCTGCTGTCGGAGTGGATGCTCGCTTTTTTGGAAGAGGCTTTACTTCGTAACAGTGTAATCTTAAAAGCAGCCTGAAAAACATAATAGTGGTCCCGTGGCCTAAAACTAACTTTGATGGAAGACTTCTTAAAGAGAACTCCGTCATCTAATCTTCCTTCCAGCTTCGACCCATCCGTGCATAAATATATCACTTGCCTACATATGAGAGCAGAAAAAGAGTAGCCTTTGCGACGCAGTTTTGCAACTTTTTCAGGAATTTTAAGGAGGAGAGAATTCCAGCGTGTCTTCGTGCCCTCAGCCTGAGAGCGACCTTCGCAGTTATGCAAATACCGACAATGTCCACAGACGCTATGTGTAAAATGGAATTATGTGCTATTGTTGGTGTAGTTCGCAATGCACCAGAGAAGCCGATAAGAGCCATTTTATGGACATGTTCAAGCATCCTAGCCTTTTCGAACGTTCACCCAGTTATTTAACCTTAGAAACAAGTTGAAGACACTAGCCTCCAAAGAAGGAACGCCTGGAGTTTTATACCTCTTGGTAAATAAAACCATTTCAGTTTTAGTTGGTTGGCGGTAGTTAGAAATTTTCCTTTTACCATAAAAGCAATGGCATCACCGACTCTTTGCTCAAGTTCTTCTAGAAAATCAATTACAATTCGTTGGGACGTGTACGTGGTTATGCATTGGTTTATTGATACAAAAATTATACACCTCTATTTTTATACAGCTCAATTTGGCTAAAAAATGTTCCTATGTTGCCGGAGAATCACTTTTATATAGTTTATTTAAATTTTAAATTATTTATTTAATTTTTTAATATCAAAGATAGGTAGCCATGTCTAATCGTACCATAAGACTGGATATTGATCGAAAGGGAGTAATGAATATTGAAGGGGTAGGAGTCGTGAGAGCGAAACTGAATTCGCTAATGAAGGCCGCTATGTGTGATAAACACAACAAGCCAGATCCGATTACATCGTGACAATTCATTGTGTGCTCCACACTGACAATTTGGAATTTTTATTTCCCACAATTACAAAAAAATTACAATTATCATTAAAATAGTTTTCACTTTTAAACGAAAACCAATAATTAAATTTGCTTATACAATATGTGCATATATGTAAATGTAAACGGCATCGAACTCATAAATATGCCTTTAAAAAAAATCCATTCATAAATAATTTGTGTGTTTAAATCTTTTACAGGTTTACTTCAAACTATAATATGCTCTCTCGCTAGCCTAAACATGAGTAAATTGTTGCTTCTTCTATTTTGATAATTTGTATCCCCATATTTTAACCATTTTATGTATATATTTGTCTTCTCTATTTATTGTCGTTACAGTAAACTAATTTTAATACAGTGGACAACTTTATCAATTTACAGAAACAATTTTTTCTGATTTAGAAGTATTCCACAAATGAGAAAGCAAAACTCAAAATATTTGCTACCTCTATACTTAATTGGGGTGGTAAATCGTGCCTTATTCATTTATAATTAATTTTACTCAGAAATAAGGTGTATAAAACAAATCAGATTGATATATTAAACAAAGATATAATAATATAAGTTTGCAAACGATCTGATCAGGAAAATTTTCCAAATTATCTGTCCTTTTTAAGCTTATATCTGTTCAGGGTATAAAAAGTAAATTGCATAACTTGATTTTTTGCCGGGCCGGCCCTGAACAGAAAAATCGCGACCTATGTCGATTTACAATTAAAATATTGTAATTTTGAGAACTTCTTTATTCTTTATTATGTTTATTGCTTACATTCATCAGTCAATCAATCAATTCATTGAAATATGCAAACTATCAAAACTTAGGACGGATGTGTTAATGGTGAAATTAAGGTGAGCATATAAAATATCAGTAAGCGAGTGTCTGCTCACCGGAAAGTGGATAAACAAAATATATTTTAATGTTGCTAATTTATGCAAATTTGTCGTTGATATTGAATCTGCCAAAATGTATGCGGCTGTTTTATACCGTTTTCAAGGATTTTCCACACAGATGCTGAATAAAAATCAGCACTGCACGCTTACTGAAACGGCATTTCTGAGGCAACGAGATAACCTGTTGTTTTACACTAATGCCAATTGCTGATAACCACGCCGAAGCATACATACAGACGTACTTTTATATACGTATGTATGTATGTTACCCATATACGGCAGGTATACACAAATAAAACCGGTTACTGTTATCAGTGAGTGCCGATCTTGTCTTTTTGTGTACTAATATGTTTAAACTAATATTTATAATTGTAATAGCTATTTGTGCATTTTTTAAGTAAAATAATGATCCAGATTCTTTAAAATTGTCATTATTAATCAATCTCTCAGATCTAAAACCTTTAGATATCCAGGGAAAATAGCGGAAATATAAACAAAGTACCTAAGTTTTGACGAGAATTCATTTCTAAATATGTACATTTTATATGCCTTAAGAGACTGGGATCTGGGGATTATCCAAATTAGAATCTTTTTATAATATAATAAACACCAAAAATGTGATGTTTGAAAGAGTTATCAATAGCCTGCTCAGGAACTTGCATGCCCATCAACAAATAAATCAATTAGTTAGCAAATATGTTTTGTAATTTTTAATATGCTTTCTGGGTTGGCTACATCTAGTGTAAAATATTCTCCAAACTAATTTAATTTTCGATTGAGTTCGGCATTAGTGTTTATTTATTTATATTTATCCATAGTTTCCACAAATTTTCCGGATAAATCTTTACTTCAAGTACGTAAAGTTGATTTAACAAGAAAGCAACTGACTTAAAAAAAGTCCAAATTATAAAATTATTTTTATTTATTCAATGCGCAAATATATTAATAGGCGTCCAGTCACTACCATTTTTATAACTTCATTACAACGGGAATACATGCTAACGACTAATTTTTCAGTACATGACTATGTTAAATTTCGCCATATTGAACTAATATTCCGTTTTAATTGATTTATTGATCGCAAATTTTTTATAAGTGCCCGAACATTTCAGATCGGTTTCGCATCTGACGACTGTGAGGGCCAATCTAATAGAGCTATAATTTTTTCTTCTTCCCATCTGCTATACAAGCGACTCCGATGTTTGAGTCATTGTCTCTTGAAGAAACCAATCCCGCATTCCTACATACCTCAAACCACGTATTTGATGTTGGTGGAAGTCCACGACGGTATATCGCTCTCATGAAGTTGGCATCCACATTTTCCTTGAATATGATTAGTTTACCAAATCCTTGTCTTGTGAAGTATCCTTAAATCTGATCAGTAGAGTAGCTTACCACTTTTAGTGGACCAAGCATGCTTAATTGTGTTCGTCATTCAATATGAGAACTCGTTTGTGAAGAATCTTGGTTTGGTGCTCGCAAAGATATGGTTGGGTTAGATTGGAAAATGTTCCTTATAACCAAATCGTTCTGTTCTGAGTTAGCTCTATAAATGCCGCTACGTGACAAGTCGTCTACATTTTTGTGCACCAAAAAGAATCAATTCCAATGTTAGAGAAGTGCCTTTGACTTTCATGGGAACAAAGAAAAGATATGTTTTGCGACTAAGGCCTATAATTAACGAACTGGGGTGGCACAAAGCACCATTAACCGAAAATCTATAAAATTTATTTTAAAGTTTGTAGTAGGAATTTTTAGTAGCAAGAGGCAGCGAAAAATTTTGAAAAGTGGGAGTGGTGCCGCCCTCTAATAAGTTTAATATATATATTTCGCAAGCCACTAAGGCTTCAACAAACAAATTTGCCTAGCACAAATATTATAAGAACTCCTACCGACAGTGTGAAAGTGGTCGAAATCGGAAGATAACCTCGCTAACCGCCATATAACGATGATATTTGTAAGCTTTATGGGAGCTGGAGTGAAAATTATACGATAGGTGTGGCACCGCCCACTTTTTGGTGAAATCACATATCTCTGGACCCGACCAACCGATTCCGACTATATTTAGTAGGTAGCATTCTTCTCATATTGCTATGCCGCAGTGTGAAATCTGAATATAACACACAGTTTTAAATTCCGTTTGATACTTTCACATTCCAGTATACAAATCAAGAAGCAATTAATTTAACGTGATCGAACTTCGCATGAATAATTCCTTTAAAGTATGATACTTTATAACCAAACGATGTCCAAATCCAACCAAAACTGTTCCAATTTCCAGTTACCGAATATGTGGGTTGAGTATCTATGGTTGACTTTTTACCGAAAATATCGGTCAATATATAGGATATACAATTGAAACTCAAAGAGAATTTTTTCCTTATAATAATATATGCATTAACAAGTAAGGAAGGGCTAAGTTCGGGTGTCACCGAACATTTTATACTCTCGTATGATAAAGTGATAATCGAGATATCATTATCCGACATTTACATATTTTTTTATTTTGCTGTAAAATTAATTAGATTAGATCAATTTTGTGTACTTTGAGTATTGAATTGTATTTTCATTTATAATGTATGTATGTATTATACAGAGAAGGCATCAGATGGAATTCAGAATAGCGTTATATTGGAAGAAGGCGTGGTTGTGAACCGATTTTACCCACATTTCGTACATGTCATCAGGGTATTAAGAAAATATTATATACCGAATTTCATTGAAATCGGTCGAGTAGTTCCTGAGATGTGGTTTTTGGTCCATAAGTGAGCAACGCCACGCCCATTTTCAATTTAAAAAAAAGCCTGGGTGCAGCTTCCTTCTGCCATTTCTTCCGTAAAATTTAAAAATTACTGACGTTTTTTGTTAGTCGATTAACGCACTTTTAGTGATTTTCAACATAACCTCCTTTTTTGAATTGTATATGGAAATGCCTGAAGGAAACAACTCTATAGAGTTTGGTTGACATAGCTATAGTAGTTTCCGAGATATGTACAAAAAACCTATTTGGGTCCCACTTTCCCAAAAAAATTACGTCCAAATATGCCCCTTCCTAATGCGATCCTTTGTGCTAAATTTCACTTTAATATCTTTGTTTATGGCTTAGTTATGACACTTTATAGGTTTTCGGTTTTCGCCATTTTGTGGGCGTGGCAGTGGGCCGATTTTGCCCATCTTCGAACTTAACCTTCTTATGGAGCCAGGAAATACGTGTAGCAATCATTCATCATTTCATCATGATATCTCAATTTTTACTCAAGTTACAGTTTGCACGGACGGACGGACAGACGGACGGACGAAGAGACAGACATCCGGATTTCAACTCTACTCGTCACCCTGATCACTTTGGTATATATAACCCTATATCTAACTCTTTTAGTTTTAGGACTTACAAACAACCGTTATGTGAACAAAACTATAATACTCTCCTTAGCAACTTTGTTGCGAGAGTATAAAAATGGTTTGAATCGGGGCAATACTGATCCCTGAGCCCCCATATACCTAATATAAAGATTTTCGAACTTCCGGGTAACTTTATACCGCATGTATCGGTGAGTTACCTCAATAAAAATGTTATAACGTGTTTTACTTATAACAGTGTATCTTTGTATCTAAAATATATAAAATTATGCGAAAACTTGACCTAGCTCTCATATAGTCGTATGTAACTAGTATCAGGATTTTCGAACATCCGGCTGACTGTACTCCGTATGATTGGTGATTGTATGAGGAATACCTTAATGAAATTCAGGGAACATTCTTTTACTATTATTATTACTATGATACCGTAGATAATAGTTAATGGTAGTAGCGTATAAGTTACATATAGTATATTTACATATATAAAATTGATTGGATTCCGATCCTCTGGTTGACGAATTACATCTTAGGGTATTTAACTGGCTTTGATTCATGCAAGTTGTAAGAGTATAAAATGTTCGTTTACACCCGAACTTAGCCCTTCCTTACTTGCTTTCAAATTATTTCATGTGAAAAAGCCAATTTTTTTCTTGTTGGACGCAATGTATGAAGAACGTTTTAAATAATGTCAACAAGTGTAAACTAATCTGTTTAAAGATATGTTTTATTATATATTGTACTATAGTTTAAGTGACTATGAGCCTTTGTGTCTAAATTTAAGAGCAATCGGTCAAATAGTTTTGCTTTAGATATGTAAGTGTCATCATTACGACAAATAACCTGGTGGATTCTTTTTTCCAGAAACTGAAATACATGGGTTACCTTTCACATTTCAGAATCAGAGAACAAAAACCAATATTAATCATCGAAAATTGCTTTATTGTTTTTTAAAATATTCTTCTTTACGATCTGCGCACTTTTGCTTGCTTTTGTTTGATGTATCTAGGAAACATTCGTTCTGAACAACATCAACCGCCTTTTTGGGTGTCGAAAAACAGGAATAAAAGATTTCAATCGGTGTCTAGTCGCGACTTAACGGTGGACATCTTATCAAATCGATGCTTTGACTGCTCAAAAATGCAGTTGTATCAGCCGAGTTCGCATCCCGATGAAGAGTAATCTGTTTTCAACGGTTGGTTTTCCTAATTTCTTGAAAGACAGTTGACAAACAAATATTAACTTATTATATGAAACCCGTTTCTAATCAACTTGTTGACTGCTGCTTACTATCATGCGCATAAATCCACGACTTATCACCTGTCACAATGTTATAGACGAATTTCGAAACACCGTTATCGTAACAAATTGTGCGGGATTCCACATGAAAACATTTTTTTACAATGAAATATTTATCCCACTAATGCCTTTAGTTACCTCAATCTCACAACAGATCACATCACAATATTGCAATATCAGTTTCCGAAACAACAACTGATTTTGGACGACCTGCACGAAACTCGTCTTGGAGTAATCTACGATCTTGCTTAATTTAATTCACTATACCTGTTGCTGAGTTAGACCACGATGGAAGTTGTGAAAAATAATTTCGCGATTATTGTTCGAGATTCAATTAAATTCTTTGGCCGAGATGAATTTTTTAAGTCACTGCAAAGAACATAAAAATCGCTCGGATGTCAAAACGTTCTGAGTATGTACAATATCAAAATGTCAAACGATAAAATTCTGAGTTTTTAGGTTGCAACACTAGAGTTGCCAGATCCTGAAATATAAAAGCCAATCTGCATATTGCTTATACATAGATTGGTTGTATTATTACTGACGGAAGCCAGACAATCAATTTGAACAGCAAGCTGATCTCTATTCATCAAGCAACGCCCATACAGGCACTTCTTGATCGCCTTTCAGTGTTGTGAATGAAAATAAATAAGTCGCTTTTGTCACTTTATATAAATATAGGGGTGGGTCAAAAAAACGATATTTTCTCGTACTTTAATTGATTTTTGTTGATGTGTATAAGAACCTATTTTTCAGAGTAATGTTGGTCACCGACTTTAAAACCACTATTTTGAGAAAAACATATTTAAAGTTTGACCTTGCACTTCCGAGCACTCTCCTTTTCAAATTTGCGTTTAATTTCGAAAATATTCACCGGAACGATATGAAATTTTCTGTATTTATTCTTGGATATATGTATATACATTAAGCAAATAACATAAAAAAATGAATTTGTGAAAATTCAAACTGTATATACCTCTTTTATGAAATTTTCTTATTTTTTGGGCCCACCTTAATAAATGTATACATGTATTTCTTTTTCATTTCAAACATCGGTTGGTCGGTCATCAATAGTACATGAATACTATTTTATTAACCCCAATTAAATCCATCACACGTCTACAGGCGTACATATGTATGTATGTACATTTGTATGTCCATAAATAACTTCTCCACTTTGTTTTTGCTCCTATATTAATGAATGCCTTTGCAAACCTCTTTATTCTTTGCTTAATTCACTGATAAGACAATAATAATTACATTATATTGAAGTACAAGTTTGTATGTCTGTACCATGTTTATATTAATTTAATTAAATGCAAAGAAAATAAAGTTTTTGAAAACATTTTGAATTATAAAGACTCGGAGTTTGCTTCACACCCACAGGTACATAAAAACACTCCAGTATTTTACATGTAAATGATGTACATACATATATATGTATGAGCAAAGATTAAAGAGTACTTACATATGAATAAATTTGCATAGGTGCAGATTGAGGTCAAAACAGTGAGTACTATGCATTTGAATGTTCATTGAGTACACAATCGCCTAAGTTGATACTTTTTTCGCAACGCTTTGGATTCGATTGATCGTCTGCAGACTGTTCGTTGGTTCAGTTGATATCTACAGCGTTGCCACTTGAGAAAATCTTTGGGTACGAAAATGTCTACCAAAAGTGTTGCAAAACTACCAATTTCTTTAACATCTTTATCATTGAAATAAAACTACAGTATTAAATTTTGCATTAAGCCTTTTTTATTTCATTTGGTGTTTGGAGTTGAAGAAATGAGAAATGAGGAATTACCCCAACGTTAGCAACAGCTGATAAAAAATATGCCTACCAACCAAACTATCACCGGACCAAAACGGTAACGCCGATGCACAGTTACATTTTTACGCACGTATCGGGATTTTGTTTCTGTTTATCGTTTGAAAGCATATATGTACATATGTACTTATACTTACATTAACTCAGCTTTCACAAACCCAAACATTTGTCTACATGTCCAACACGTTCCTTTGATATCTATTGAGTGCCAGTGATCTCGATCAACTTCATTTTATGGTTATCTTAAGTCACTGGAATTTCTTGACGTTTTCATTTGTAAGAGTCTTTTACAGCGATTTTTGACATTGGATTCATAGCCAGTATTCAGCAAACCCTCGACGAATGATTGTTTCGCATGATGAAAAGACCAATTAACATTTATAAAGTGAATTGGCATAAGTAATAGCTAATTTTAATCAAATATTATTATATTATAACATATATACATATCTATGTATATCACATCCTACCTACACAAATACTGGAATTCTTTGATACAGTCACAAGTCTCCAAATTTGAGATTTTATGACTTGATTTTGTGACTTGAAACGATTTTGCAATTCAGTACGTAATAATAACAAAAATCTCTCAATCTAAAACGAACAGGCCTAATCAGCTGTTACATTTCGTTATTAAAGAATAATATAAACTTGAATGAAAATAAATACACATGTCGATAACAAATATTAAACTTTCTATAACACAGTCAAAAAGCATAATTACAAATAAAAAATAAAACAAGTAAGGAAGGGCTAATTTCGGGTGCAACCGAACATTTTATACTCTTGCAACTTGCAAGAATCCAAGCAATGGAAATACCTTAACGTCAACCAGAGGATCGAAATACACCGAGTTCTATTAAATTACGACACGTTAATCTATACTAATATTATAAAGAGGAAAGATTTTAACCTCTTTTTGTATGTTTGTAATGAATAGGCTCAAAAAGTACTGGGCCGATTTAAAAACTTTTTTCACCAATAGAATGCTACATTCTTCCAATTTGACATAGGCTACATTTCATTTTGAAAAAAGTTAGGGATCCTTGGTAAAATTTTAACAATGTAACCGAAGGATTAGAAAAATGAGTCTTAAAATGTCTTTCGTCGAATGCGCTGCCGAAACTATTAGCGATAGAACAAAATTATGTACATACAACAATATTGAAGAGCATCATAATGTCTACAAAAAACTCCGCGGTAGCATATGTCCAACTATTGTAGTTATGTCACTACAACAACTTTTTCATTTTAAACATTAATGAAAATGCTAACCAAATTCAAACCATGCTATTTATGTGTTTATATTAATCCTTATCCAAATAAATTATTTTATGGTCAAAACCATTTAACTACCTATAAAATAGTTTTTAAATTGGACTTTCCATTCAAAAGATATTACGATTAAAAAATTCAAAAAGTAAACAAAACCACCATAGTGCCGTGGCCGTTGTTTGCGATGCATTCTGAAAAGCGCGCCGGGTCAGAGAATGTAAAGTATAGAGAAGGTGCAACTTGAATTCTGTATGATGTTCGATTTGGCGGCTAACAGAGCCGATAGAATCAAAGTAAGGAATTCAACGTTTTCGCTGCTATTTAGCAAAATTGAGCACGTGCAGTGGCAAAAATATATGTATGTAAAACGACTGAATTCATTATTTATTACTGTTATTTTAATTTTTTGATTATTATTATTTTTATTTTTTAATTTTTCATAATTAGTATTTTTTTTAATTTTTTTTTATTTTTTTTGTAATTATTACTTTTACTTATAAAATTTTTATACGCTAATTTTTAATGAATATTATTATTAGTATTATTTAATATATTTATTTAATAATTTATTATTTACTTATATGTAAAACAACTGAATTCATTATTTATTACTGTTATTTTAATTTTTTGATTATTATTATTTTTATTTTTTAATTTTTCAAAAGTGCCCGCCACTTAAACCATCAAAGAAATTGATTTTTTTAATACAAATAAAAGTATTTGTGAAAAAAAGTGTTTTATATCCAAATTTCCAAAAATAAATAATTGTCTACCCCGTGCGATGCCGGGACGGGCTGCTAGTTTATTATAAAATGAATAAATTTTTAGTTGTTTTCTATCCACTTCAAAGTATGTATATTTAACATTAAATACAGCATACCAAAAAAATTTTACACTAATAAAAAAATAAATGCTAAAGCTTAAAATTCGCCTAATTCATATGAAAAAAATTAAAAACAACAATGATTATTTATTTAATTCAAAAGTAATTACCAAAGTTTTAGCGGTTTTGGCTTACATTTTGTTGCAATTATTGTCCCTAGACGTCGACGCATACCCACCACTCGATTTCTTGTATTATTTCCGGATATACAAATCGAGTGGGGAGCATACGTCGACGTTTAGAGACAATAATTGCAACAAAATGTAGGCCAAAAACCGCTAAAACTATTGCAAATACGTTTGATTTATATAAATAATCATTGGTGTACGTAAAATTTTTTGATATGAGTTAGCCGCATTTTAAGCTTTAGCATTAATTTTTTTTATTTGCGTAAAAAAAAAAATATTTTGATATGCTATATTTAATGTTAAATAAACATATCTTAAAATGGATAGAAAAAAACCCATAATTTATTCATTTTGAAACAAATAAACGTGTCGTAATTTAATAGAACTAGGTGTATATGAACTTTATTGGTTCACTGTATAACTCATACACTGATAGACACATAAGGTTTCTTAGAAAAACAAAAATTACTACACATATGGAGTATATATCATGCCTCATACTAAAAAAATTTCCTTTGGGTTTCATTGAGGTACTTCACAAACAACTACCAATATATACGGAGTAAAGACAATCGGATGTTCGAAAATGCTTATGGTAAAAGTTATATGAGGACTAGGTCAAGTTTTAGCCCAATTTTATCTGTTTTCGCCACAAGGATACTCTGTTATCAGTAAAACATGCTCTTTCATTTTCATTGAGATAACGGACAAATTGACCGATATATGCGGAATAAAGTTACCCGGGAGTTCGAAAATCTTTATGTTAGGTAAATGGGGGCTTAGGGAAATAGTGACCCGATTCAACCCATTTTTGTCATACAGACATACCATTATAAGAGAAGGCTTATCCCTTAATTCATTGCGATCAAAAGTCAACTATAGATATCGGTTTTTAAATATTCGGTAGCTAGGGGCTTGGAACAGTTTTTATAGGAATTTAAAACCTTTTGATCATAAGGTGGCACACACTAAAGATATTATTCGTGCAAAGTTTTATACCGTTATATTAATTGCTTCGTGTACTGGGAACTGAACGAATCAAGTGGAATTTAAAATTATGCTATATGGGAAGTAAGCGTGGTCTGGTCGGGTCCCGAGTTATGGGATTTCACCAAAAAGTGGGCGGTACCACGCCCATCGTCCAATTTTCACGCTGGATTCCATAAGGCTCTCTCATCTCATTTCGGTGATAAAATTTAATGTCACTGGCATATTTTGTTATTGATTTATCGCGCTTTAAGTAGTTTTTAACAGTACCGTTATATGGAAAGTGACCGGGGTTATTCTCCGATCTCACCCATTTTCACATTGTCGGTAGAAGTTTTAATAAGGTTTGTGCTAGGCAATTGTGGTTGTGTAGTAGGGTGGGTCGATTCCGGACTTTTTTCGATTCGGGATTTCTAATAGTGCGGAAAAGTTGCTGAAAATTCTCAAGAGTTTTTGAGATAAAAAATAGTCGGGACACGTGAATTCACTAGAAATTAAATTCAACCAATTGCCTGCACCGAAAACTTAAACTTACGATATTGATACGATATCGACGAAAAATTAGCGAAAGAAAGAAAACGCGTGCGATCTTGATTCCGGTCTAATTACAATTCATTTCTTTATTTTAGCAACTAGATGACTTAGCCTAAATCTTAAAGCTAACGGGAAAAAACAGTTGGAATGTTGGTATGTATGTACAAAAAAGGAGGTAAGTATAATTCATTTCGTTAACTTATGGTAATAGATTAAGGTGAGTATATTTAACATTATTAAGGTAAGTATACAATAATATAATTCAATATTTTATAATTTTTTCTAATCCAATTGACTTAAATTTAGTTTTAGGTTTAAATATATATTTTGTCGCTTGACGCAACACCGGCCACCTTGACAGGATCAGATTCCTTCAATATCCAGTGGAAGGACGGCCAGTTTGTGAATGGGGCGCTTAATCGTGCCCGTCTTGGTTGCTACTTCTGCGACTCGCACCTTGCCGTTTTGCCCTTCGACGGTTGCGACGACGCGCCCAAGTACCCACTGCTGCGGTGGCACGTTGTCTTCGTGGACGAGAACGAGGTCGTTGAGCTGCATATTGCGTTTGGGGTGCAGCCACTTGTTGCGCTCCTGAAGGCCCGTCAGGTATACTTTGGACCACTGTCGCCAGAACTGTTGCTTGAGACAGCAAACAAGTTGCCATCTCTCGCAACAACGAACTGGGTCCACTGGCACCTTCTCTGGGGGTAATGCCCGCAGGGAGCATCCTATTAATAGATGCGCTGGTGTTAACGCCTCGCCGTCGTTGGGATCTTGGCTCAGAGGTACTAGGGGGCGAGAGTTGAGGATGGCCTCCACTTCGGCCAATAGCGTTGATAGCTCTTCCGTCGTTAGCAGAGCGTTGCCGAGTGCGCGAACGACCAGATGCTTGGCGAATGACCAGATGATTCACCCCCGCCTCCCATAATCCGCCAAAGTGCGGCGCCCTGGGTGGTATAAAGCCGAAGCTGAATCCTTCTTCGGCTGCGAATCCCATTAGCTCTGGAGTTTGCGCTAGAAAGGCCTCCTTCAGCTCGCGCAGCTTGCGGTCGGCGCCGACAAAGTTGGTTGCGTTGTCGCTGAATACTTTCTGTGGCATCCCTCGGCGACCAATGAACCTTTTAAGGGCGAAAATAAAAGAATTAGTAGACAGGTCCGAGACTAGTTCTGAATGTACAGCTTTTGAAGTGAAGCAAACGAAAACTGCTATATAAGTCTTTACGGGTGGTCGACCACGTATTTTAACGTTGTATATATGGGACCACAAAAATCTACGCCACATATCAGAAAGGGTCCTAACGCTCGAAGTCTTTCAACTGGCAAATTTCCCATTATTTGGGTTTGCAACTTCGGCTTGTAATGAAAGCAGTGTGTACAATTTCTTACGGTTCGACTGCAAGCTTCTCTGGCATTAATTAGCCATATGCGTTCTCGAAGAATCGCAACCAACGCTTTTGCCCCAGCGTGGTGATTTCGAAAGTGCAGGAACCGTAAATAAGTGATAACGAAATGCGAATTTTTATTCAGTAATAATGGGAATTTGGGAGAGGTGCATTTAATAGGCGACCTCCTACTCGGATTAATTTAAAGGAAAGCAACGTATCCGAGTACTCATGCAAGAACGGGTTGAGTTTTTGAAAGTTAGCGGGTAGCGTCGTGCCTTTAGTCAGTTTTTGGATTTCGCTCGCAAACTCAGAATGTTGAATCACCTGGACAATTTTCAAAAAACTCAAGTTTAATTCATCTGCAGCCAGAGCTCTTCCCACAGTAGGCATCTTTGGTCGTCTGATCCATCGTAATAAGTATGCGACCACGCGAATCAACTTTTGATGAGAAGAGAATTTTTCAATCAGCTCCATTATAGTGTTATCTTTCACATTTGCAGAAAATGTGACAGCATTTTTCTTCTTCTCTAAGGCTTCGTTTTCTGGGGAGAGCTGGAAGTGAGCGTTAATTGGCCATAAAGCGGGGTCTTCTAGGAGGAACTGTGGACCGCCAAACCATATAGAATTATTCAATTCGTCCACGTTACAACCCCGCAGGATTTTGTTTCGTTGGCACATGTCGCCACTGTATATTGTCAGTCAATTCTTGGATTTCGGACACTCTATTTGCGACAAAGGTTTGTATTGAAGATGGATGTGTTTTAATCCAATGTAAAACGATTTCAGAGTCTGTCCAAAATGTAATATTTTCGAAGTGTCGACTCAACATAGGCGCTACTCTTGACCATAATATCGAAAGAAGATGTGCTGCCGAGAGCTCGAGACGCGGAAGAGATTTGGTCTTCAGCGGAGCCACTCTAGACTTTGCAGTAAGCAGCATGCATTTAATACCACTAGCAGATTGGCTTCGTATGTATATGCAGCATCCGTACGCCCTTATTGAGGCGTCGGAGAAGCCATGTATTTGGCAGATGGCACTCGACACAACGTTTACGTAACGAGGAATGCTTATCGATGAGAGCTGCATTAGGTTGGCTTTAAAGTTCTGCCAGCTAGTGTCAAGGCGCAATGGAATCGACTCATCCCAATCTAGTTTTTGGATCCAAAGCTCTTGCAATAAGATTTTTGCTTTGGTAACTAGTGGGGCTAGTAATCCAAGATGATCAAAAAGACGAGCAGAAACTGACAATATGTTTCGTTTAGTGGCTCGCAGATCATTAAAATTGTCATCTAAAACAAATCGAAACAAATCCTCTTTCGGCAACCAATGGATTTCTAACGTTTTAGTGGAACTTTTGTCATTGAAGCTTAATGACTTTTCAGTGCATTCACCGTCGAAAAATTTAGGGTGGTTCGAAAATCACTTCGTTAAGGTGAATCCTGCCGAGTTTAATATTTTAATTACCTCACTTCTCAAAAGATCTAGAGACTCAAAATTTTCGGACCCTGTTAATAAATCATCAACATAAAAGTCTCTTTTGATGGCCAATGAACCGAGTGGGTATTTCATTGTATTGGCATCACTGAGCATTTGCAAACACCGTGTTGCGAGAAATGGAGCAGGCGCAGTGCCGTATATTACGGTGTTAAGACGAAAAATTTGAATTTGCTCAGAAGGATGCTCTTTCCACACAATAAGTTGACAATTTCTGTCTTCTTCATGCATAATTATTTGACGGTACATTTTAGTAATGTCCGCTGTTAGTGCATACTTATGTAAGCGAAAACGAAGAAGAGTTGAATATAATTCTTCTTGGATGGTTGGACCTACCATCAAAAGTTCATTCAACGCTATTTGAGTTGAAGATCGACTTGAAGCATCAAAGACAACACGTAATTTGGTTGTTGTGCTCTCGGGCCTTAAAACGCATTGATGCGGAATGAAGTAGTGTGGCTCACTCGGGATCTTATTGTTCGTTGGGCTCATGTGACCCAATGCTCTATATTCATTCATAAAGTCCAGATACATTTTACGAAGTTCTGGATCTTTTAATGTCCTTCTCTCCAGGGCCTGAAACCGCCGAACTGCGGTTTCATAGGAGTGACCGAGTAACTTGCGGTCAGCTTTAAACGGCATTCTGACTTGAAGCCGTCCTGAAGGCAATACTTGAGTAGTATTAACGAAAAATTTTTCACACTCTTGTTGTTCTGGTGTGAATTTGATGCCATTTGATTCTGAAGGTAATTCTTCTAGAGCCCAAAATTTTTGGACTACTGAATCGATTGACGTTAAGTCTTCTTCAGCTTGGCATAATGTGCTATGTAATCTGGGAGGAGAACTTATATTACTGGCGTATTTGCCAAACACAATCCATCCTAAAAGGGTTTTCTGAAGAGTTGGTTGATTAAGACCATTTTTAATTGTTTCAGCACCCAATAGGATATCCACTTTTTTAGATTTGTGGAATTCTGGGTCCCCCAATTCAATATTGTGCGGAATTTTCCAGCCACTAACATTAATGTTATGGTCTGGATGATTTGCCGAAATGCATCGCATTACCCAGAATTCCGCCGAAAATTCAAAATTATTTAACCGCGACTTGACAAACGCGTTTAGTTTTGACCCCACTTTTGTATTGGAATTGCCAATTCCAATTACGCTTAATGTTTTGTGCTGACGTCGAATCCGCAACTTTTGTGCCAAGTCCTCCGTCATAAAATTGACCTGGGAGCCTGAGTCCAGCAAGGCTCTCGCAGGAAGGTAGTCTCCGCAGCTGGTTCCAGCATGACCCGATCCGGCATACTGGCTGTATGCATGGCATGTGTGGTGAATGGTTGCGGATGAGATGCAGCGGGGAAGGAAATCGGGTACTGGTGTAACAATGTGTGTGATTGCATACACGACATCGATCCGCTCTGCACTTGGATACCATATGCCCCTTCGCAAGCAATTTATGCATAAGGGCACCGATTTCACAAACTCGAACCTCTGTTGTACAGGAAGCGCCTTGAACGTGGGGCAGGCAGTTAAATGGTGCTCCTTTGACTTGCGTTTTTGACAAGTCGGCGGCTTTGCATCTGCAGCAACTAAAGCAGATTTTGTCCTATCCATGTGTTGCTGCTTCATGTGGCTCATGCTGGTTGTGGATCCGGATTTCGTCCTCGAACAGGATGCTCCTTCTGCTGCTAACTGCTGAAACCTTCTATTCAAAGTTGCTTCTCAATCCTTCCATAATGGTAAGTGATCGTAGTCAAGTTGCTCTTCCCACTTGGATCGGGTGGCAGAGTCAACCTTTGTCATAACTATATGTATTATAACGGCGTTTGTTATTTGCTTCTCATCGCCCAGAGATAGCAAAGAGTCATAAACAGCAGACACTTCATCAATCATTGATCGCAATGAAGGCGCGGATGGCTTTGGGATGGTTGGCAGCTCAAAAAGTTTAGATATTGTATTGAAAAATATTAAGTACTTATTATCGTAAACTTTTTTGAGACTTGCCAACGCTTTCGGATAATTTTCATCCGACATCTGAAACGCTTTAACTGTTCCCAGAGCCTTTCCAGATAGACAATTTACCAAATGGTTAAATTTTTCTATATCTGGGATATTTGGATCATTATGAACCAAGCTCTCAAACAAACTCATAAAGTTTTTAAATTCTGAATATTCTCCCTTGAATTTCGGCAAATTCATTTTAGGGAGTCTTGAGCTGTGAGAAGCTACGAAAGATGTTTCGGCAATTGACGTTCTATTTTTGGTTAAAATATTTTTAATTATTGATTTCGTTTCAACAATTATGTCCTCTAACTCCCCTCGGGCCATGTCGTCTTCATCAATCTCCTCAATTTTAGATTGGCATTTCATTAGCTTTTCGCTATGTGAATTTAATATGTCGAGCCGACATTCCAATTCAATTGGATCTAACGACATGGTTTTTTCTAAAAGGCCCGTCTTTATTCGCAAAATACTATTTTTTGCCACCGTCCTTTGACGCTTTAATGACTTTAAGTCAGCGTTGTCCACGTTCTATGCGCACAATAGCGCACGGACAGTGCCAGACACCTCACACCAACATGTCGCGACAAGTGTCTGTGAAAGCTCGATTGTGCTACTGTATTCAACTTCGTAGGCAAGTAAAGCAGAATTTTGCGATCAGTTGACGCTAGAATAACCAACACAAGCATAACGTGCACACAGTCACGTTGGACAACACTGCTTTAAGTCGATTAACTCCTTACTTGGAGAGAGGTTGGCGATAGTTGGCTTTGGCTTGCTCATTTTGTGTGTTTAAAATGAATTTCCGAAAAAAGGACTACAAAGGTTGGCAACAGACATATTAAGAATCGATAACGAAAACGAAAAAAAATATATATATATCGATTTCCAAATACACGAAAGCCAAACCAATAGCAATAAAGGTTGGCAACAAATATATCTGGAATCGGTTACGAAAACGAGAAAGAATAATATCGATTCCCAAGTATACGAAAGCCAAACCAATGAGTTATGCAAATGAGCAAGAGCAAGCACAATTGAAAATTTAACGCGAAAAAATATTGTCCAATAATGAAATTTGCGAGAACCCGAGATAATGTGCGAAAAAATTGACCGAATTAAAATTTCAAAATTAAGCGATTTACAAAAGGGTCGCACCTTAATGTAGGCAAATCCGCAATCCCAAAATCCCTTCACATTCACTTCAATATGTAATATGTATATATACAAGTATGTATAACCATATGTAATATATATGTATGTATAAATAAGCGTTTAATGTGAAAAGGGAGAGCCAAAAACTGAAAGTGTGCGTTTGCAGTTTTATTATTATTGTTTTTTGTTTGCACCACTTTCAATAATTCGCACTCGTTACCTGGTGCGTCGGCTGTTTGCCGGCGCTTACGTCCCTCTTGCACAGGATGCAGCGACAGCTCATTCCCACGATGATTTAAGCAGCAACGAAGTGATGGCACCAGCGGAATTATAGGAGCAGCGAAATCGGAAGAGCAGCGGCTTGGCACCAGTACTGGAGTGATGGCAGCAACGAGGCGATGAAAATAGCAGATTGATGGCAGCAACCAGTTGTACCAGCAGCGGTGTGATGGCAGCAGCGGACCGACGACAGCAGCAACAGATTGACGGCAGCAGCAGCGATACTAGCAGCGGCGGGATGTTAACGGAGATGTGATGATATCAACGGAAGAAAACGGTTTGTCTTTTTTACCGGCACTTTGGGTTTTACCGGTTTTTAGGCTTTTACCGGTTTTTTAACTTTGCGGCACTTTAAACAGTTTATAAAACTGTTTAAACAGTTTATAAAACTGTTTTTTTTTTTTTTTAACTGTAACGTAATCGTAACGTTTCAAAAACTTTTGACCTTTTTATTTGCGCACACCACTGTTCCGCATAAATAATTCACCTAGCACTTTACTTATCAAGTACCACCTTTTATTTTAATTCGTTATTCTTCGCTTTGGTGGATTTTTCACTTTACACTATGCACACACTCCACAATTTTTCTCCTTTTTTCTTCTTTTGATTTTTTGTTTTAGGCTAAGGTACGTATACAAGTAAGTATTGCAGTACTCGATTTTACACTGTATGTGTATATATATATATATTTCTCACAGATTTCCACTGCACTTATATTATAAATGTATGTAAATGTATATAATATAAAATATATTTACATATATGTACAATATATGTTTGTATATTTGGATTTTTAATCTCTTTTTTTTTAACTTGGTTCTTAGTTTGTCACTTCACCGTGAAAACCGAAGATCCGAAAACCGAAAACGATATTTGGCAATTGGTTGCGAAAAGATGTTTTGTATTGTGTTATAATTGTATGTAGTTATTTTAATTTTTTAATCACGCTCATGTCCCTGCTCGGGCGCCATGAAAATTCTCAAGAGTTTTTGAGATACGAAAAATAGTCGGGACACGTGAAATCACTAGAATTAAAATTCAACCAATTGCCTGCACCGAAAACTTAAACTTACGATATTGTGACGAAAAATTAGCGAAAGAAAGAAAACGCGTGTGATCTTGATTCCGGTCTAATTACAATTCATTTCTTTATTTTAGCAACTAGATGACTTAGCCTAAATCTTAAAGCTAACGGGAAAAAACAGTTGGAATGTTAGTATGTATGTACAAAAAAGGAGGTAAGTATTATTCATTTCGTTAACTTATGGTAATAGATTAAGGTGAATATATTTAACATTATTAAGGTAAGTATACAATAATATAATTCAATATTTTATCATTTTTTCTAATTCAATTGACTTAAATTTAGTTTTAGGTTTAAATATATATTTTGTCGCTTGACGCAACAGTTGCCTTAGTACTTCCTGATTCCAATGCAACTTTTTATTTTGAGATCGGATTGCATCTTCAACCCCAACTCCGGCCTTGAAATTTCGGAAATTCGCCTAAAATCGTGAAATTGTCTACCTAGTGCCTGAAATACGCATCTCATGGCAAAATGTATAAAACAAAAGTTATTTGGCACGTCATTTGTTACCGAAATGGTATGGTATGTGATCATGGCCGTAGGACGAACCGTTCCCGAGATACGAGCGAAAATTCGGCGCGCCGCAGCGCAAGGTTAAAATCGGCTTGCGGCCACACTTCTTGACGTTGATTTCGCCGAGTGCTATCACTCACATTCATTCACACAAATATTTTTTCATCGAGTTCCTTCACTCTTGTCGGTAATTTCGCCGAATTCTATCACTTACATTCATTTCCCTGCTCCATGCGACACGTTCGGACTGGTCTCCACATAAATAAATATTTTTTCATCGAGTTCCTTCACTCTTGTCGTTGATTCCGCCGATTGCTATCACTTATATTCTCTCAACAGAACACAGAACTCAAAATGTCTGTATCTAAATTTAAATTTAGACAGAAATGTCCTGTGTTTGGCATATATCCGTACGATCTCTCTGAGTCCCAGTTACCTACTTACCATGATGTTCTTTTGTGTTATCAGTTTGAAAGATTTCGCATAGGGCGACAACTATGAAACTAAGAGTAAAGAGGTTACAGAAATAGTTGCAAAAAAGGATTAAAATACTTTCAAAAAGTCATCTATTCCGATAGTTTCACAACCAGAGTTCTACAAATGCTCACCACATACCATAAGAAATTTCTGACTCTTAAACAAATGTTTTTAAGGATTCCAATAGGTTTGAGCTCTAAAGGAGACGACTTTGTCTTTTCTACCGGAAAATTATTTGATATCGCTGCCGGAAAATGCATTTATTTTTCTTCTTGCACTTGTCCAAAGGAAAGGAAAGTTCCTATCAATGAACAACCATTTCTCTTGGACCAGAGAACCAGAAGAATTGGTCGCATTGGAAGTGTTGATCTACCTGAAAAAAAAAGGTTACAAAGAAAAATGAACGTAAAGAAAAGCTTTCAAAACATCATTCAACATCAACACTTACCAGAAAAGTATCAGCTAGAACACGTGACCATTCAGATCAGCCAGACTCTCATACAGACGATAACAATGTAGGTGCGTCGCACATGGATTCTTCCAAAAACGATACTGATGATGAATTTTCTCTTCCATCCTTTAAAACCAAACAAAACACACTAGTATTAGAACACACTGCTTTAGCTGCCCAAAGATTTGGAGTAAGTGATAGAGCAGCGGCCTTGATTGTTTCATCTGCTTTTCTGGATGCCAAAAAAGCAGGTTTGATAACAGAGAATCAGGCTAGCTTTGTCACTGACAAACGCAAGATTAGTCGGGCAAAAAAAAGTGTTGGAGTTAAGCTCCAAAACACCGAAAGTATTGACTCTGTATATGTGCTGTATTTTGACGGCCGCAAAGACAATACATTTACACAAGTCAGCGAAGGTGAAAAGTACTACCGCGACACTGTCAAAGAGGAACATATTTCTCTTATAGCAGAACCTGGTTGTCATTATTTTGGCCACGTGACCTCTCCTTCCGGGTCAGCTGAGGATGAGACGCAAGCTATATGGCAACATTTACAAGACAATTCAGTTGATGTGAACATCGAGAAGTTGTCGGTGCTGATGGCACCAACACGAACACAGGTTGGAAAGGTGGAATCATTCGGAAACTAGAAGAAAGAATAGTTAGGCCATTACAGTGGGTTGTTTGTCTTCTACATTTCAACGAACTTCCATTTCGTGCTCTTTTCGAACACATAGATGGTCTAAAAGATTCCAAAAACATTCTCTGGCGACATAGGTAAACTGCTCCCTGATTGTGAGAAGTTGCCTGTTGTCAAATTTGAAAGTTTTCCATCCTGCCAATTACCTTCTGAGGCTATTAATACGACCCAACTTAGCACAGACCAAGCTTGTCTCTACAAAATATCAGAAGCTGTTATTTCCGGTCAATGTTCCTCAGATTTAGCGTCGATGCATCCAGGAAACATGTGCAAATCTCGCTGGCTCACCTTTGCAAATAGAATTCTGAGATTATACATTTCTACTGACAAACCAACAAAGGAAATAAAGATTTTGGTCAAGTACATACTTACAGTTTACTCACCTTTGTGGTTCTCAATAAGATTAAACAGTTCAATCAAATATGGCTCGCGTCATCTCTATGCTGCAATTCAAAGGTCGAGATACTTACCTGCTAAACTGCGCAAGGTTGTCGATTCATCCATTCAACAGAATGCTTTCTTTGCTCTTCCAGAAAACATTCTCCCTAGTATGATGACTGACGAATGGATAGAAGTCAGAAAGTTGGCCCTTGACCGTCTTCTGGCAGCCAGAGAAACAGAGTCTGACACTGTAAATGGAAGGGTTAGATGTAATAAAGTGCCAAAGCTGATTTCAAATCTAAAAATTATTACGATATGATTAACTGGAAGACTATTACCTTGACTGTTCCACCAGTTCTTTGTTCAGTTTCTAACGAAGAACTCATAAAAGGGCAGTCGGGAGACACTGCAGAGGTATGGAAATTTAGTGAATTCCCCTCTCACACCGTGGCAGTCGAGAAAACCGTCAAACTGGTGACAGAGGCATCTTCTAAAGTTATTGGCCCCCAATCTCGTGATCGTTTTATACGCTCTACACTGAAATCTAGGCAACAAGTGCCAAAGTTTAGTACAAAATCTGATTTTATCAATAAACTAGCTGACCCGGCAGGCGTTGTCCTGCGTGAAATTATGTGTTTTAAAATGAAAAGAAAATTTAGTTTATATTGTGTTAAAAATCATTTATTTGTGATTTATCCACATTTTTTTCAATGTAGCGTAGTTTGTTTCGGTGTGTAAATGTACAGAGAGGATGGTTTTCCAACTTGAGAACGCGCCACATATGTATAGCTGGCCGTGTGAAAAACATGGAATTTCCAGATTTATGTCACACACTTCTTGCGACTATCATTGTGTCCTATTAATTGTCATTTCAAATGCAATTTTACCTAGAAACTGAATAGGTTTGAACTGAAATAGCAAATCGTTGGAACTCAAAGGAATTCGTAGAATGAAGCGGTCTGCTCCTTGTATTCGATAACTGCGTTACAATCAATCGGGTTCCATTACAAAGTTTTGGCGCATGAAGATTGGATGACATGATAATGACTGATCCAACTTTGAGACGCAAATGATGCGGCGGCATACCAAGCCTCCCCAAGAAGTTAGAAATTTTATTGGATAATTAACGGCTTCGTATTCATTGTCAAGACGATCATTTTATATGAGCGCAAAGCTCTCGGAATTTGACACAGAATCTTCCAGTTTAAGTCATTAGCATCGGTATTTTTAGCTGCTATAGTTGAATAAAGGCACGTAGAATTGTTATCAAACGCCGGGAAGTATCAGTTGGAATTTTCCTATTTCTAATTCTTATCGAAAACGATTTAAAGTATCCTCGACAATGTCATTTTTATTCGCATCCCATAATTGACGTTAATTTGAAGGCTGATGTGTCGAAATGATCATGGCGATCGTCCATCGTTTGATTCCATTGATTATCATGTTCCAGCAATTGTAACTGATGGCATGCTTCTCAAAAAGTTGTAAATACCATTCACAATACACAATGACTCAATTGAAATTGAACCGCGTTCATTTATCAATAGCAACCGAAGGTAGAAGCAATTAGCGTTTTTCGGGTGGATCGTGTAAATTCGTCCTAAGGCAATAGTTGAAAACACACCTGGATGTCAATCTACTGGTTGGCCTTGCTTTCTGCGACGATGCATTCCATTTATAATATCACGTAATTTCCGAATAGAGCAATGTTCTCGCAAATGGATCACTGACGAAAGTTGAGAAAAAACTCATCAATGTTAATTTTGTTGCTGGCGGTGTTTCTACCGTGTTAAATACGCTCTTTGGCCATTCTCCAAATGAACTGCGAGATGCAGAACAGTCGGAAAACGTTCATGAATCGCAAAGGTAAATACATCATAAAATGCTTCATTGCACTTCACGCATCGACTTATTTGCTAGTTGCTGATCTCATCTCGTTTACGGCCATAGCGGTTATTGGCCGCTACGTCTTTTGGTGACGTACTTGCAAACTTACTTGATCGATTCCACAAATTGCAATACTTAACATTGATATGAGCTTTGAATGTGAATTAGACAATAATGGCGAATATGGTACAATCCATGTGTTGTCAACTTCGTTATTCACAGCTCTTAATTGAATGCTAAATGTTCTGCCATTGTCGTCTGGTGGGCGAGACCGATACAATGGATATCTATCATTTCCAGTTTGCGTTTCCGAAAGAAAAGCACGTGGCTAGGGTTTCGTGCACTTATTGTCAGACATACACACCGAAATGTGATTGTGATGTCCACAAGGTCCATAAACCAGATTGGTTTTCACTACTTCGTATAATTCTGGATCTTTCTCTGGATCAGGAATTTCCACAGAAATGATTTCATCAATTTGATCTGGTGTAACCACCATCCAATATCTCAAGAACATCTTTTTTGTCCCTCAAAAGAATAAATCTTGCATCTAACAGCAGCATATATACATACGTTGCTTCAAAGTAAAGTCTATCTAACATCATAGCTGTTGTTTGAAAAGTTGTGCTGTGACATCGTGACGATCTTGCTGATTGATTTCGATTTAATAATTCCGTAATCTATGGTAATTGTGCATTGCAAGTGAATGTAACAAATAAATCCGCCCGTCCATAATTCCGCACGTATATAACAGGTATATAGTCGCATCCTGTGAGTAATCGTGCATGTGCTTTGGGCTGCCAATATTAGCGCAGTCTGCTCGTGGCATCGGAACAAATTTCAATCTGTATTTGATCAATTTATATGAAAGACACATAAAGTTTTCACTGAATAATTTTCAGCAATTTACCTTTTGAATAGCCGAAATAATGAAAACAATCGACGTAAATTGAACGATTCAAATAATTTACAAATAAATTAATTAGAAAACAAAACAAAATAATTTTAAAAAAAGTGATATGGGAAAGTCACTTTTCGAAAATTTACGCTCGTAAGTCCATTAAAAATGAACTTTTTCATATCATATAACGGTTTAGTCAGCTATAGCTCAACTTATTTCTGTATACATATGGCGCAAAAATAACCTTCCGATGTTTTTTGGCTGTAATTTTTTTAAAAAATTAAAAACTTTTATTCTGCTTGTGGATTATTTTTATTTGGTCATTTAAATTTTTTTACATCAAGTGGAGAATATGATATCATGTAAATAACCGCCACCACAGTTGATTGTCATTTGAGCCATTTTTGTGGCATTTTCCATCACTTTGGCCAGAACTTCCGGCGATAGGTCGTCACATTCTTGACGAATATTGTCTTTAAGAGCTGCAAGAGTATGAGGCTTGTTGACATAAACCCGCTACTTCAAAAAGCCCCACAAATAGAAGTCTTGAGCGGTCAAATCAGGCGATCCTGCTGGCCAGTGCAATTCCTTCAGCATATCGGTGTGGCACGTGGAGTGTGTGCCGTCACACCGTCATGTTGGAACCACATGTTTTCCACTCCCAATTCATCAAGTTGCCTCAAAAAGAACTCGTTGATCATTGTTCTGTAGCGCTCACCACTCACAGTAACCGTTTGGCCTACGACGTCTTTGAAGAAAAAAGGTCCTATGACTCCTCCAACGAAAACAGCACACCATACAGTGACGTTGAGCGGGAGTAACAGCTCTTCGTGTAATGTATCCGCTACGATGGAAGTGGGCTTCATCACTCATGATTATTTTTGATGAAAAATCATCTTCTTCTTGGTGGTGATTAAAAATGGCTTGAGCGTATGTTGGACGCGATTAGCGGTCAGCTCGTATCTCGGGAACGGTTCGTCCTACGGCCATGATCACATACGTATACCATTTCGATAGCAAATGACGTGACAAATAACTTTTCTTTTATACATTTTGCCATGAGATGCGTATTTCAGGCACTAGGTAGACAATTTCACGATTTTAGGCGAATTTCCGAAATTTCAAGGCCGGAGTTGGGATTGAAGATGCAATCCGACCTCAAAACAAAAAGTTGCATTGGAATCAGGAAGTACTAAGGCAACTTTTCCGCACTATTAGAAATCCCGAATCGAAAAAAGTCCGGAATCGACCCACCCTATTGTGTAGCTTAAACGGGTTAGGAGATATCTATATAAGCTTTTTACAGGGCGGGGCTACGCCCACTTACGAACTCGAAATTTTTTTTTTTGTACTAAGGAACCAAGCTTCATCGAGATATCTCAATTTTTACTTAAGGTACAGCTTGCAGGAACGGACGGACGGACAGACAGTCAACCGGATTTTAACTTTTCTCGTCATCCGATCATTTATATATGAATAACCCTATATATCTCGCTTAGTTTTAGGTGACGTACGCGTAGTGAATCCCTCTTCATGAACATTTGTAAGAAAACAGCGACATAACAATGACCGGCATGTACACAACTTCGTTGAGGCCAGACCAATACCTTTCACTTCAAGGAAATTTTAATATTTTGTTCAAAGTGAAATTACGGTCTGCAGTCGTGTAATCGTACAGCTGTCTAAATAACTGTGTCTATAAGAACGTGTGAATTTTAATATTTTACAGATGTCGTTTGCAGTCTGTCGCGCTCTATGTGTTTAGCACTTGTGTTTGTGTGTTGTGAATTAGACTTCTGCATGAATGCACCCATAACGGCAAATGAATTACTTATTCTAGAAGTGGGCACACTTCTTTTTCTGCACAGTATAATTGAGTGTGAGTGAATAGTGAAATATTGACTGTATTGACAGGCAGTGTTTCCACTCACTCCATAGTTGTACAGCTGTTAATGAGTACAGCAAAATTGGTGTGCAGTCAACGCACTGTACAATGTTTTGGTGTGCAGTTTACTTACTGTACAGTGAGAGAAACTTCATGACTGGTATGTCATATGCAAGAATAAGATAAAAAAGCAACATTGGTTTTATTTTTTCGTTGAAAATGTATTTATTATAAAAAATAGAGCTTAGCAACTAATAATATTTTAATTCAAGGTAATTATATTAATTATTTTGACCACCACTGCAGAACATCAAAATCCTCACTGTAAGCTTTATTAACATTTTCATACGTTTGAATTTCATCTTGAATATAGGATATAATATTAGAGCTCTGAATAGGTTGGGAATAATCCGCAAAAATATTATCTATTTCCAGTGTGGGTTCAATTAATTTTTCAATATCATCATTTTGGCTATTCATATTAATAGCTATCATCATTTCTTCAATGTCTTTGACAACCTGTTCCTTTTCTAAATCTGTGAATTTTGTCAATTTATTTGCGGGTTTGTATGTAGTATAATAGTAATACATAATTTTATTGCAATAAAAATTTACATTTTCTTGTGCGTTCATTGCACGAGCGTTATTTTCTTTACCATCCATGCTTATGCACGTGTTGAATAATACTGAACTCATCTGCACAGTTGTATAATAGCACAGGCAAGCTGTCCTTATAATTTCGCTTAATGTACAGCGTATTAAAAAAATGACAAATGTAGTACTCAACCACAAGGATTACAACCACACACTGTTCTCACTCTAAGTGAGGACAAGAAAAATGCTGTGCTACCTACTTCTGCTCTAAGAGGTATACTGTACAGCAAAGAATGAGTGCATTATTTTTAAGAACACTATACTACTGTACAGGTCTGTCAAGCTAGATATGGGTACATTCATGCAGAAGTCTATTGTGAATGTCACAAACTGAGACTTTACCTCAATTAAAAGAATTAAATGTATTCTACATACATAAATGTATGTAAATGTATGTAAGTATTGCATATAAGGAAGGATTTGTGGAAAATATTTTTAATATTCTAAATGAAAATATAATAAAGAGAAAGCACTTAATAGTAAAAGGGTCTACATATACAACTTACATGTAGAATTGGAGAATATATGTACATATGTATTTAGATTAAGAATACTTTCTCTGCAATACTCAAGTTGTCGACTTAAATACAATCTAGGAATTAATTGTTTTATCAGATGTCTATTTGAAACACAGATTACTGATTAAATAATATACAAATTTACTTATTCTGTATATTTATATGTATATGTATGTATTAAAGTGTATATACAAGAGTGCATACATATATATATACGTGAGCATACATTGTAATCAATCAACAGTTCTAATGAATAACTGAACAAGTTCTCTTAGTTAGCATGTCATCGAACTTGAACCAAATAGCAACACATTTCAATGGGAATCAACAACTAGAGCATATATAGATGCATACATGTATACAAATATGCTGAATGTTGCTGATTTATTTGCTATGGCACTAGAAGTGAGCAAACCAATTGTGAATAACTTTTACTGTGCCACATATCGTGATAGAGATCAAACCGACATATGTACATAAGTACATACATGTGTGAACTAAAATAATATGATTGCAAGAAACTGCTTGTGGGTTCAGAAATACACTCACATTTTTAGGTCAGTCGTGACGAGCAGTTTGCTTGACAACTGAACGTCACTGTTTTTACTCTTTCTGTCACCACTGAAAAAATTAGCAGTAAAATGACTGTCAATGTTTACAATTTTTGTGTACGCCAAAGAAACATTTTTTATGGTAAGGGTTTTAAGGTAAAAAAAGCGTTTTTTTTGCGAAATTATTACTTAAATATGGATTGAGTAATTTTATTCGGACCGTTTGTGCATTATTGAGGCATACTTTTGACTATCTAGGATAATTTTTTCATGTAAAAATATCAAAGCATAAGCTGGTAACAGAACTTCTCCCAGAAGTCTTGAGAAAAAAACACTTTGCTTTGTAACTCGGCTGGAAATTATCCGAAAATAAAAAACCTAGAAATATTAGTCAAATTGTAACGAAATCTTTCCCCCATTGTTCTCTGATAATATTTTTTTCATTTAAAAATTTTTGGCGGTCATTTAAAGTGAAAACTGCTATTTTCCACAAAAAAATGTTATGGGTGGACAACACCCTTAATGTAAAAACAAAAAGATTACTAAACTATGGGGGGTGTATTTTACGTGTTAAAAATATGTAAATTGTAATTGATAGAGTTACATCGTTTTCTTCAAAGAAGTATGGCCCGACAATACACCTTGATGAAACTGCGCGCCACACAGTTGTAGGTGAAGTTCCGTCTCGTGGATTATTTCTGGATTTGATTCCCTCCATATACGACAATTTTGCTTGTTTACATTTGTATGGGCCTCATCAAACATAATTTTCAATAACTTTTTGGCAAAATTTTGGGCGAATAGACAAATCTAGAGGCTTAACCGGCTTGTTATTGGAATTGCCAGAATTGACGGTGCAACAGCCGCGAATATTTTTTGAAAACGAAGATTCTTGCGATATCTTCAGATTCCGCAAACATGATCAACCTCATAATGGTCCATCTACTCGAGGGCCTCCAAAAACCCGTCTGAATTTCTTTTGGACCGAATTGACGCTCTGCAAAGCATGGTGAAGCTGCACTTACTGTATCCCAAGAATTTTTAAACAAAAAAATGTAATTATAATCTAAAAATAACTAGCAAAGTTATTACGGTTTGTCTTTGTAGCACGATTCGTGCGCCACCCTGTATAAGTTTTGAAATTTATTGAGCAAACAAAAGAGTCTGGAAATAAGCTTGAAACAAATCGGTATGATTTTTTTGATAATAAAAATAAAATTTAAGAAATTTTTAAAACTAAGAAACAATTACATAGTATGTGTACAAACATTTGCAAGTGGTAATTTAAAAAATTGAATTCTTATTTAAATGACAGGCTTCAAAATATTAGGTTAGGTAGGTTTGGTGGAGAATAATTTTAAGACTTATTTCTCGAATCGCATTTTCTAATGACTTTATCCAGCTAACCCAATCATCCGCCGCGTTAAATTGGAATGCTCATGCGCACATAGGTTTATATCGTCAACTGAAATGCAAAATAACGTATCATCAAAAAATTCGAAATGCATGGTTGCATTGATAATTAAAAACTAATTATTATTTATGGTGTTGCCACAGTACCCTCCTCCTAGAGAGTCGTAGGTGGTGTGATGAAAACTGGCTTTAGACTTTAACTTTATTCTCCTTTATTTCCACTTCGAAATACTTAGGTGAGCGGCTCAAAACTTTGTAGGGTCCCATATAAGGTGATGACTGAATCATCGCGGATGAAGACATGATCACAAGACTTGAGATCGCCATGAACGAAAACTTTTGGTTAGTGTGCCAGGCTGTACTAACAGGACGCAGCTCTCGCATGATACGACGGAGCTCCACTAAGATTTCCGTTTGGCTCTGGTCACTGGGTTGTTCGATGAAAAGCTCTGAAGGTAATCGCAATGATATTCCATATACCAATTCAGAAGGAGTGGACCCGATGTCGTCTTTAAATGTTGAACGCAGTCCAAGTAGTATAAGAGGTAAATAGGCCGTCCACTGATCCACTTTATGACATAAAATGGCAGACTTTATTGTGCGATGCCATCGTTCTATTAGTCCATTACATTGCGGATGATGCGGCGTTGTTTTTAAATGGGTCACTCCCAAATAGTTTAGCAGTTGTTTAAATATGGCGCTTTCGAATTGACGACCAAGATCCGACGTTATGTCGATGGGTACTCCAAAACGGGAAATACAGCCGATTAGTAAGGCCTTTGCTACAACTGGAGCTGTCATGTTGGGAATCGGAATGGGTCCTGGCCATCGCGTAAATCGATCGATCGGTTGCCCCTCCGATCTTGGAAACGGACAGACAATGTCAATATGCAAATGTCCGAATCGGATACTGGGATTTATTCTGCGTTGGAATAAGCTTTTGTTGTGTCGAATGACTTTAGACCGTTGGCACTGTATGAAACATCTCGCAAAGGACCTACTATCTTTCGCAATGCCTGGCCAAACGAACCTGTCGACCATCATCTTGACAGTAGCGCGCGAGCCGGGGTGCGACAGATTATGTGTAGCCCGAAGAAAAGTTTGTCGAAATTTTGATGTTACAAAGGGACGAATTCGTCCTGTGGATATATCACAAAAAACCTTTTTAGTACTTGGAGGTAATATAAAAGTTTTAATTTTAGTGAGTGTTGAATGCTGCCATTTAGGTGTGCTAGTAGCTCTTCATCGTTCTCTTGATCCACGGCGACGGCGTCGTAGTCAATAATGGCGGTCGTAAGTGAATGATTTCGCGATAATAGATCAGCAGTTACGTTTCTTTTACCTTGAACTTGTCGAATATCAGTAGTGATTTGCGATATAAAATCCAGTTGCCTAACTTGACGATCTGAAGCCTTATGCAGTTGTTGTCGGAATGCGAATATAAGCGGCTTATGGTCAGTGTAAATGTGGCAGTTACGACCTTCTAACATGTAACGAAAATGACGAATGGCGCTGTATAGCGCGGTCAACTCACGGTCATACGTACTGTATCGCATTTCAGTTGACGAAAACTTTCTTGAGGAAAATCCTAATGGCTAAAGTTTGTCATGTACCATTTGATTTAAAACTGCTCCAGCTGAAAAATCGGATGCATCTACCCACAATGAAAGTTCTACATCAGGTAGTGGATGAGCTAACATAACACAGTTTGCTAGTTGGGCTTTCGCAGCTTCAAAATGGCGTTTGGTATCTTCATTCCAATCTAAGATGGTGCTGTCGTTTTTCTTATTTCCAGGAATCATGGCGAATAGAGGTCCTTGTAACTCTAAGGCGTTTGGAAGAAATCTCCGATAAAAGTTGAGCATTGCCAAAAAACGTTTAAGCTCTTTTGCAATCTTGGGCGGTTTCATGTTTGTTAGTGCTTCGACGCGACTTGGCAATGGGCGAATACCGTCTTTCGTAATTGTATGGCCTAAAAAATCGAGTTGATTTTTGCGATTTGGCAACATTGATTGTAAAATTATAATCTCGAAAACGGTTAAATACAATACGAAGATGTTGTTTGTGTTCATCAATCGATTTTGATGCGATGCAAACATCATCTAAATACGCAAATGTAAAATCCAAGCCTCGAAGTACTTAATTAATTAAACGCTGGAACGTCTGCGCAGCGTTCCTTAATCCGAACGTCATATGAGTAAATTCATAAAGTCCAAACGGCGTCGTAATGGCGGTTTTACAGATATCATCGGGGTGAATCGGCACCTGATGAAACGCTTTCTGCAAATCTATTTTCGAAAATATAATTTTATTTGCTAGGATTGTTGAAAAGTGTTGAAGGAATGGTATCGGATGGCGGTCAGGAATCGTGTTAGCATTCAAACCCCTATAGTCACCACAGGGTCTCCAAGAACCATCGGCTTTGCGAACTAAATGCAAGGGACTGGCCCAGCTGCTATTCGAAGGACGACAAATACCGAGCTGCGAGTTTTTCCGATGATAAGCGTCGTGGTCGTGCGCATACAGGTGGGCCAGTAGTTGAAATATGATGAACTACTGACATGTTTGTACGTATACCAGGTCGTGACGGACATGTGATGTCAGAGAATTCCATTAAATAATTATTATAGTTGATATATTTGTTGGATGTCTATGTTGTGTTACTAAACACGACGTTTTGACCAGGGTGTTTAGGTCTACGAGACGTTGACCTTGTAAATCGACGATCAAGCCATGATGACTTAAGAAATCCGCACCAAGTATACCCTGCGAAACGTCGGCGATTATGAACTTCCAAAGAAATTCACGGCGTAGGTTTAAATTTAATTTAAACATGACTTCACCGTATGCGTGCTCTGGCTAATTTCGTCGACCTCGGTATGACGGATATGTCCGCTCCTGAATCTATTAAAAAACTAATTTTCGCTGAAGTGTCGTAAATGCAAAGGCGACGACCTGTTGAATTATCAGAGTGTTTGCCGGACTCTGATATGGTATTAGCCGAGCTGGCCTATTGACTTGGACTGGATACTGGATTGAACGAGCATGGTTGGCGACATTTAGTGGCATTTGCATCAAATTTTGCATGATACCAACAAAAATTGTTCGTATGTTGAATTACCGGTCTCCCACGTGACGTAGATCTACTGCGCTGCCGTCCGGTGGATTTAACGTTCCGCAGTAAAAGTAAGGCTCAATGCTATCCTCCGACATCGCCGGCAGTGGAATTCGTGGTGGAGTATTTTGCGGTGGAGGCTCTTCCACGTCGCTATTAGTATCCGCCGATAATCTCGTTTTTATCATTATCGCAATTTAACTATTACAAAATTATTTTTTTGTCTGGGGTCACCGATGTAGACACGTGCTATCTCTTTGACAGTTTTATTAGAAAAAGGGAGATTTAATGACATATTAAAATATTTACAGTGTTGCCATAGTTGATTGACATATTACAATATTTAGAATAGAATAAAGGATAGACAACATGTCAAAATGCATGGTTGCATTGATAATTAAAAACTAATTATTATTTATGGTGTTGCCACATATTGTATATAAATGAATCCCTTTTTCCATGGTCACGGCATCACGCGTGAATGGCTGGACCGATTTCATTAATTCTTTTTTTGTTGTATTTGTTATTATTAGGAGAAAGTTCTTATATAAGAAAAAATTACGAAAGTTGCGCAGGAAACTAGAATATTTCACTTTTTTAATAAAACGAGTGTATTTATTTGCGCTTACTATTAGTTAATGCTCGTGGCTCAAAATCTGCGAACTGTTAATGATGTATTGTGCGGCACATACAGAGAAGCCTCTCAACGTTTGGGAGTGCTAGAGAATGACGCTCATTGGGTCCACTCTATTAAAGATGCTGTGATTTCGTCAATTGCTAAACAAATACGAACATTGTTTTCAATAATTTTGTCTACATGCTTTCCATTAACACCGATAGATTTATGGAACAAATACAAAGATCATATGGCTGAAACATATTACCTGAGAAACGACCTAGAACATTGAATGCAGATTTGGAATTTAACGAAGAAATTCACAATGAAGCATTAATTTTATTTGAAGACATGTGCTTGATGCGTACAAACAAAAAATTTATACAATTAAGAATGACAACGCCCAATCGCTCAATGCATTAGGTATTTAATGTAGAATTGAGACGCAAAACTCAATATGATTCCGAGGCATTAAAAGAAACCGTTCAAAGAAACGTTCCTCTTTTAAATGAGCAACAAAAATATGCCTACGAGTATGATAATTTTATGAAAGTAGTGAACGATGGAACAGGTGGATTTTTTTTCTTAGATGCTCCTGGTGGGACTGGAAAATCATTTTTGATATCACTGAGTTTTTGCAGCCACGTTGTTGGAAGGCGGTCGGACCAATCTGCAACCTTTCGAGAAATTCAGCAATGGCCAAAGTGTTGCAGCAATGCAAATTAATAGTTTGGGATGAGTGCACAATGGCACACAAAAAGTTTTTAGAAGCATTAGACCGCACTTTGCAAGATTTGCGAAAGAACCAAAACCGGTTTGGTAGTGCAGTGTTATTATTGGCAGGTGATTTTTGACAAATATTACCAGTAATACCACGATCAACGCAGCCGACGAATTTAATACGAGGTGTGTTCAAAAAGTATCGCGAATTTTGTGTTTTTTCAAAAATTATTTATTTATTCATGAATATCTATTTTGTCCCCTTCAAAGTAATCCATGAGATATTATACACTTGTGCCAACGGTTTTTCCAATCTTCGAAGCACTTTAAAAAATCATTTTTTTTTATCCTCTTCAGCTCCTTTTTCGATACCGTCTTTATCTCGTCAAGAGAAGCGTAACGTCGTCCTTTCATGGGCCTCTTCAGTTTAGGGAACAAGAAAAAGTCACAGGGGGCCAGATCTGGGGAATACGGTGGCTGCGGCATCAATAGTGTGTTGTTTTTGGCCAAAAAGTCGCGCACAAGCAACGATGTGTGTGAACAGGGGCGTTATCGTTGTGCAAAAGCCAATTTTTGCGCATAACTTGCAGGTAATATTCCTTATTGACCGTTCTTCCCTGTGGCAAAAACTCATGATGCACCACGCCCCAGCAATCGAAGAAAACTGTCAGTTACGATTCGCGATACTTTTTGAACACACCTCGTACATGCTTAAAGTCATCCATTTTATGGAAATATGTTAAAATGCTCAAATTAGGTATGAACATGGGAGTCGAACTGCAGAATGACCAATCTGAGAAACTTTTTCAAAGCAATTACTCGATATTGGTAATGGAAAAATACCTGTTGACTCATCGTTTGGATACATTACGTTCCCTACCAATTTCTTTCAATTTATGAAATCTAAGACAGAACTGATTGATAAGGTTTTCCCAAATATTGCACAAAATTATAAAGATTATGTTTGGAGTGCAAAATAACATTGATGTCAATGAAATGAATTTTCAAGTTCAAAATAAGATAACTGGTGAATTGATTACATATAAATCGATTAATTCAGTCACTAACCAAGATGACATTGTTAACTATCCAACGGAATTCTTAAATTCGCTGGAATTATCCGGATTACCACCTCATAATCTGCAATTAAAAATCGGATCGGTAATAATCATGTTGCGGAATATAAACCAGCCATGTCTTCGCAATGGCACCCAACTTGCGGTGAAGACATTAATGAATAACGTGATAGAAGCCACAATTTTGAAAGAGAAGTACAAAGGCAAAGACGTTTTAATTCCACGGATTCCTCTAATTCCAAAAGACATGTTCGACTGTAAGCGGTTGCAATTTCCAGTGCGGCTAGCATTTACAATGTCGATAAATAAATTACAAGGGCAGTCGCTAAGTGTTGGTGGCATTAATCTTGAAAATTCATTTTTTTCACGTGGCCAGTTATATGTCGCCTGTTTTCGTGTCGGAATATCAACAACACTATTTATATACGCGCCATAAAATAAAACTAAGAATATTGTGTATCATTAGAATAATAAACACTTTGTTTTTGGAATAATTTTAATTTATAAATATTCCAATTAGAATTCAATAATCACAGTTAAGAAGACAGAACATTGTCTGTCGGGTCAGCTACATTTAATAAAGAAATTAACTTCATTCAGATAAAAAGACTAGTTTAGAAAACAAATTTTTGAGTTCTGAAGTTCTATTTTGTCATGTGTCCTTGCGCTTGGTGTTTCTTTAGATCATCCAATTGATTTATTTTTTCGGTGTTTTGTTATCTCATACAGCTCTTACTTCAAAAGTGTAACACTACTCAACAAATCTCAAAGAAAAATTTCCGACTGATGTGCTAAGAGATCTCTAGGGTATTTGAGGTGCCCTGATTACGAATTTGAGTTCAAAATTTTTTCATCACATAGTATAGCTATTTTAATCATTTTAGTGAATGGTGGTTTGGGACCACTTGCCCACAATACAAAAAATCCTACCAAACAGGTATTTTTACTATCAGTTCCGGTTTAGAAACGAAAAACTAGCAATAAACAGCATCTAACATATCACTGTTGCTAAATATCCATTAATTACGGTGTAATTTTTTTCAAAAGAATTTTTTGAAATCACTACTTCAATTAGTCATACCATAAAGTGAAGCATTGTAAACTAAAGCATTTGCGACATATGACAACCCTCTTCAATCCAATCAGTCTGTGGTTTTTTTTGTATATCTCTTTTAAGACTTTTTCTTACATACGGACAATCCTCTTATAATTATGTATACTGCAGTAATGCAATGTATATTCATAAATACATACATACATTCCTAGTGCTTTTGGATTCAAATAGGAAGCTTGGAATATGATACTCTTACTATACATACGTAGATTAAATTTTGAAAAAAATCGTACTGAATAATTTTCCGCATATGTAATTATGCATATCTATACTGTTAAATTGCCCGCTTCAACCAAAATTCATTTCTCCCAAAAGGTTTTCTTGTTCGTGGTGATAATTAAGACACAAGAGAGCCAAGCTAATTTTATGAAGTAAACAGCCGGCTTTCAATTAATAGAGATAACGGAACATATTGACTCATTAAAATCAATTTGAATAAAGACTTATATGTAAGCTAATCAATGTCTAGATTTAATAATTGTTTTAGTTATAATAAAAACCTTTGTATATTTTTATTTCCAGGTCGGATTTTAAACTCAACTCAAAGATAGGACAAATAAATTCCAAAAATGGTTGGTGTTGCTGCCGGTTCCAACGAGCACAGTATGTCGTCGACGAAGAATCCTATGATAAAGTATATGCTGAAAACACGCGAGAATCATGCACGTAATCAGAAATACGACTACTCCCATGTCTTTCGTCGCAAGACACGTTTCGAAATGTTCCGACTCTCCGTCATTGCGATGGCCATTGAGTTCGCCTATGCTGCAGAAACGTCTTTTGTTTCGCCGATATTGTTACAGATAGGCATTGATCACAAACTCATGACTATGGCTTGGGGTGTTTCGCCGATAATCGGTTTCTTTATCTCACCGCTATTAGGTTCGCTAAGTGATCGTTGTACACTTAATTGGGGAAGACGTCGACCGATTATTACTTTCCTGTCGGTGGGTATATTACTTGGTTTGATATTGGTACCATGGGGAAAGGATCTTGGCATATTATTGGGTGATATCGGCTATAATGTAACAACAACCAGCAATTTGAGTGCTATGAATGAGGGACTAGCGGCTGCCTTGATATCAAGTGAAGTGGATAGTGCAGAGGGCCCATTACCGTCCAATTTCAAATTTGCCGCAATATTGACAATTTTGGGTATGGTGATGTTGGATTTGGATGCTGACACGTGTCAAACACCGGCTCGTACGTACATGCTGGACGTGTGTATACCCGAGGATCAAGCTCGAGGGCTCACCACCTTCTCACTGCTGGCAGGATTCGGTGGTACAATTGGCTACGCTATTGGAGGTATCAATTGGGAGAAAACAAAATTTGGTTTGTGCATTTAAATTTTCTTGTACGACTTGTATGGTAGTATGATATACTATACGCTCGTATTAATGGTTGTAGGTGCAGCACTTGGAGGTAATATTCCTACAGTTTTCGGAATGGTTACCGTTATATTCATAATTTGCTACTTTGTCACCATTACAACGTTCCGCGAAATTCCGCTAAATCTGATTGAGAGTGACGAAATGTTGAGACCTCTTTCAGCGTCAGCTATCAAGAAGGAAATCAGTAAAAAGAACAATGCCATCTACTACATTAAAGAGGTATGAGTTTGACGTACCTAATATTCAAGCAGTTATTGTTTAGGCCTTTGCATTAATTATGTGCTTTTCCGATTTAGACTGATGTGCTGGAGTTACAAAATGCTACAGCCCAAAAGAATTACAACACAATGACTCCAATGAGGAGCTATCAGAACGGTATTTCACCATCTAAGGAAATTACAGACAAATCAAACGAGCCATCTCAATCAAATAACATAAATAACAATAACATTATGGCTATTGAATTAGATGAATGTGTGGATACGCCCATAACTTTGGCGAAGTACCTGAAGAGTATTTTTATCATGCCGACTTCAATGCGTATACTCGCTTTAACGAATCTGCTTTGCTGGATGGGTCATGTGACATATTGTTTGTATTTCACGGACTTCGTGGGTGAAGCTGTATTCAATGGTGATCCAACCGTGAGTTCCTGTCTCAATTAATCTGTCGTACATATTTCAAGAGTTTCCTTCATATTTAGGCTTTGCCCGGCACAGAAGCAGCTCAGTTATATGAAGCTGGCGTTCGTTTTGGCTGCTGGGGCATGTCTGTCTATGCTCTATCCTGCTCCATTTACTCAATAGCAGTAACAAAGCTGAGGAAACTGTTAGGGTAAGTCACATATGATTATAACAACTGCTGTAAACAGTGTCACATTCTTCGGCTTCTTTGTCATTTCAGCACCAAGGTTGTCTATATTACTGGTATTGTGTATTATGGCGTCGGTATGTTGATATTGGCCATTTGGCCAACCAAGTGGGGTGTAATCGTATTCAGTACTTCGGCCGGCATATTATACGGAACTATTTTCACAATCCCATACATTTTGGTGGCCAATTATCATGCTAAAGATTGTGTAAGTACTTTACCACTGCTGTTCATAACTAAATTTTAGTCTATTTGTATTTTCTTTGCCCATTTGTAGTTCCGCATGCATAATGGTGAGTCGGTTCCGCTAAAACAGGCGCGTGGTTTGGGCACCGACGTGGCCATCATAAGTAGTATGGTATTTATAGCGCAACTGGTAATCTCTATGTCCATAGGTCCATTGATTTCCTGGATGCAGACAACGTGTGCCATATTATATGCGTCTACGTTTTTAGCATTTTTCGCAGCAATATCAGCCACGTTTGTCTTATACGTTTAAGGTTCAATATCATTATTTTACAGATCAGATACCAAAAATTACTCATATCCCATGAAATTATTAGGCTTAAAAATATTTTCTTGTAAATTTATGCGACTTAAATAAATTTGAAAGATTTAGAGTATTTTAATTTATTTATATATGTATGTACTTTAAAAAATAAGTAGTTCTTTGAAGTTTCAAAAGGTTATTTCAGCATGCTAGATCCTAATGAAAAGTAGGAAAAAACATGGCTGACACATACAAGAATGAAAAATTCTGTAGATTTCTGATAATGTTTATTATGGAACTTGTTGAAATCAGTAATAGTAATATTTTACACCCCTATTGTGTATGACGACTAACGTCAGAGCACGTTATAATGAAAGTAATTTCTTTTATTTCATTTTCCTATTCGTGTAAAAAATTGTAGAAATGTTCGGAAATAATTGGAACCGTGCTTCCCGTCTCGACATCCTGATAATTTTGATATACAAAGCTGTATATTTTACGGAGTTACAAGCATGTACTAAACAAAACCCTTATAGTCTTCGCAACTTATGGGTAACATAAATTTTAAAATTAATGGGGAATGTTTATTATCATTCGAAAAAACATTCTTTGGAATTTATTTTTTGAAATTTATCTCTCGCTTGCCACGCATAAATTTTTTTAGTTCTGGAAACTAATGGAAGTCGCTGCGGACCAAATCTGGTGATTACGGTGGATGCTCCACGCATTCGGACTTTAATACATGTAATAATGTGTTATGTAATTCACGACGCCTTGTCCTGATGAAAAAGGATTTTTTTCTTCTGCAAACCGGGTATTTTTTCACGAATTTTTTGCTTCAACTGGTCTAAAAGGTTGCAATAATATTCAGAATTAATTGTCTTAGCAGTTTGCAAGTAATCATTAAACAAAATTCTTCTCGCGTCCCAAAAAACTGATGCAATAACCTTCTTGGCCGATTTCCGAAAACGTACTTGTTTCGAAGCACTCTTTATCCTCTTTTTTTGTTTCAGGATAATGATGGTAGACCTAAGATTCATCCATAGTGATGAATCCGCGCACAAAATCCACTTTATCTTTTTTAAAACGCTCCAAATGTTGCTGAGAAAGTCGCATTCGAATTTGCTTTTGTTCCATTGTTAGCGAATGCGGCACTTTCACTTAAAATATGGCTCACACTGCCTAATGAGATGTGTAGGGTCTCTACTAAATCTCTCTCACTCATTCGACGATCTTCCAAAACCATATTCTGTATTATGGCTTTGATTTCTGGTGTTGACGCCTTTTTGGATGTCCTTCACGTGGATCGTCATCAAACCTTGTACGATCACGTTTATATTCAGCAACCCATCTTTCTAGTGTTCTAATTGTACGAGAAATATCTTAAAATACCTTTAACATTTGTTAGTGTTTTTTTTTTGGTGCTACATCTTCCCGAAATAAGAATTTTATCACGGCACGATATGCAATTTTTTTCCATTGTACAAAAATACTGTGACACGGCGACACTAAATGGCTTGTAAACAAAGAATGAATTGACAGAGTGAAATGAAACTTCACATATGTGTGTACGTAGTAGCAATGCCTCCTCTTATCGAACGACAAACTTATTGAATAACCTGGTAACCGATCACAATCAAGTTCTTATAAAGAAATATCTTCAGGAAATTTGGCTTGTGTTATTGTCCAAGGCACCGGTACAATCATTAATCAATACACTATTCGGATCATTCCAATGTAGCATATAGTTGCCGATCAAAATTAAGTTTTTGTATGGAAACATTTTTTTTGTGAAAGGTATTAGTACTCACCAAGCAGAGCAATTACGTTATTTAGAAGCATCTGTATACGACAAGGTGTTTTCCAAAGTTAAAAGGACTTTCTGAATGTAGAGCCTTCTGGTGGCGCCATCTATATGTCGACTGGTGCGTTAGAATCTGCCATCTCTATCGATTGTCCAGTGAGAATGCCATGACATTTCATTGATTGGAAGTGAAGCTATTGCGTTTTAAGTGTCAGTATTTTTGTGTTATCGGTGCGAAAATGAGCTTCAAACAAAGAGCCAATATTCAATTTTGTTTTAAAAATGGTAAAACTTTTACCAAAACGATGACGATCAACATGTGGGCCAATCAAAATCCGTGATCACCGGAAATTCCATCAAAACTGTGCGTGAATTCACCGAAAATCAGCTGAAATTATCATTGAAATTCATGGAAATGGAATTGAACATCTCCAAAACATCGATTAAGCACGGTTCGTTCCGCACAAATTGACTGACGACCACAAATTGCTCTCATCGATCGACGCTTGTGACCGATTAATTGACCAAAAATCATATTTTAACCATTAACCACTCCTCGTATTCACCTGATATGGCAGCGCGCGACTTCTTCCTTTTCGGAAAAATGCATTTGCCCGTGAAAGTAAAGCGTTATGCAGATGTAGAGGTCATTCAAAAGGCTTGCACCGGCATACTGGCGGCCATAACGGCCAACGAGCTAAAACACTCGTTCGACATGATTTTGGACCGTGCAAAAAGCTGTATTGAAGCAGAAGGAGACAATTTTGCATAAAATAAATTGATTTTGCCGAAAAAACCATTTGTTCTGATTTTTTTTAAGTCCTGTTTACTTTGGACTACACCTTATATAATTGGGGATGATAGTAATATAAAATAAGCAAACAATGGCCACTAGCGACTTGGTTTTCTATGATATCGATTTATATCACATATTGGGTAGTCGATAAAGTCTTTTTGTATTTTGTCAATAGATGTCGTTGCAGTCGTGTATCTCCAGTGCCACCAATCACATTAGGGGTATTCTCTTGCTCTTGCAGAACCCTTGCACGGTGCAAGAATTGCATATTTTTCTACTTAACACAACGGCACAACAACAAACAAACGTAGAAAAATATTTGCAAGGGCTGTAAAATATGTCAGACCAAAACCCATGTTTATTTGCGTGCAATGTCATGCAAAAATATAATTGCAACCCTGTTTAAGCTGTCATTTTATATAGAGACATATTTTGACGTTCAATTGTTCAGGAAGGTTTGAATAGACCTTATAATTTATATTTAAATTATAAAGATTTGTTACAGTTTTTTTGTTAAGAATGAATGCAGAAGGTGCGCCAATTTACAACAGCCGTGCACAATAGGGTGGGTCGATTCGGGATTTCTAATAGTTGCGGAAAAGTTGCCTTAGTACTTCCTGATTCCAATGCAACTTTTTGTTTTGAGATCGGATTGCATCTTCAACCCCAACTCCGGCTTTGAAATTTCGGAAATTGGCCTAAAATCGTGAACTTGTCTACCTAGCGCCTGAAAACGCATCTCATGGCAAAATATATAAAACAAAAGTTATTTGTCACGTCATTTGCTATCGAAATGGTATACAGTTTGTCAAGAAAATGTTTTTACAAGCCCAAAAATGGCAAATAAAATGAAGTTAAGTCGTTAAAAGCTCTTTAATTTTTTACTCAACATATATGTAATGCATAAGCAGTCATATAACATAAGCACTGTCGAAAATTTTGTAAAGAAAATAAACAAAACAGTAACAAAAACAAAATATGCCACTTAGATCACTGTCAAAAAAATGTTTTTACAAACAGCGTTTTATGTAGAAATGCAAAATGTTTCGATTCCTAGGAATTTGAATTGATGGAGAAAGTACCGTTGACGTTGACACGTCATCGCGATAAAGCTAAAAGTTAGTGTTGAAGTGAGCATTAAAGAATTACGTTGTAAATTTAGAAAGTATTTTTTTATTTTGAAATGCCGCGTAAAAGAGTGGCCAGTGACATAATTCAGCTAGTGTATTACAGTTTTTATGACGGGAAAAGTGTTGCAGATATATCAAAAACATTTTCCCTTAGCAGACAAACTGTTTATAATATAATTAATCGTGCGGAAAAGGACGGAATATTGGATTTGCGTAATTCGCCAGGGAGGCCTAAAAAACTATCTGCCCGAAATGAGCGCCGAATAATAAAAAAAGTGTATAATAATCCCCAAATATCAACAAGAGCTATTGGAAATGAGATTAAATTGGAGTCTGGTGTTGATATATCGCATGAAACGGTCCGCCAAGTACTTCTAAAAAATAAATACTTCTCACAAGTTGCGCAAAAAAAACCGCTACACAGTTATTTAGGCAGCTGCACGATTACACGACTGCAGGCCGTAATTTCACTTTGAACAAAATATTAAAATTTCCTTGAAGTGAAAGGTATTGGTCTGGCCTCAACGAAGTTGTGTACATGCCGGTCATTGTTATGTCGCTGCTTCCTTACAAATGTTCATGAAGAGGGATTCACTACGCGTACGTCACCTAAAACTAAGCGAGATATATAGGGTTATTCATATATAAATGATCGGATGACGAGAAAAGTTAAAATCCGGTTGACAGTCTGTCCGTCCGTCTATCCCTGCAAGCTGTACCTTAAGTAAAAATTGAGATATCTCGATGAAGCTTGGTTCCTTAGTACAAAAAAAAAAATTTGGAGTTCGTAAGTGGGCGTAGCCCCGCCCTGTAAAAAGTTTATATATATATCTCCTAACCCGTTTAAGCTACACAATAGGGTGAGTCGATTCCGGACTTTTTTCGATTCGGGATTTCTAATAGTGCGGAAAAGTTGCCTTAGTACTTCCTGATTCCAATGCAACTTTTTGTTTTGAGGTCGGATTGCATCTTCAACCCCAACTCCGGCCTTGAAATTTCGGAAATTCGCCTAAAATCGTGAAATTGTCTACCTAGTGCCTGAAATACGCATCTCATGGCAAAATGTATAAAACAAAAGTTATTTGTCACGTCATTTGCTATCGAAATGGTATACGTATGTGATCATGGCCGTAGGACGAACCGTTCCCGAGATACGAGCGAAAAGCGGCGCGCCACAGCGCAAGGTGAAAATTGTTGCAGCTCTCAGCTAACCTGTATTGGTCACCCAGAACCCACCGCGTGGAGGTGGCTGCTCTTCGGGTTCCTCCCAAGACCAACCCAACCAACCAACCATATGTCAGGCTTGTTTTAGTCTGAATCTGTGTCAAATCTATATAAATAAAAATGAATTATTGTTCGTTTGTCTGATTAAAATTTGAGAACGGCTGGGCCGATTGAGCTGATTTTGGTTTTAAAATGTTTGTTGTAGTCCAGGGTAGGTCTGAAAGGCGACAAATAATCGAATAATTGCCGGGAAAACTCTAAAAACAGCCCTTTTCTATTTCCCAGACAAAAGTGACGTGATGTCACATCACAGGGCATGATATCACATCACATTGAATAAATACCCATCATATACAGGGTGGCGCAAAAGTAATTCTACTACAGAAGGTGCTATAAATTTTGCAATTGACCTCTAATGTCAGTTCTGTTTTGACAATTGTGTAGTAAACACATGCGAAATACACGTAAATAAACAGTGGTACGCTACACTGTTTCAGAACGCGGGTTATTGGTTACTATTTATTTGACCAATAATCGGTCGGTGACTTTGGCACAACGTGAATTTAGTCGCAGATTTCCTGGCAGTCCGACGCCTACTGGTGAAACACTGCGACGTTGAGCCGCTCATATTGCTGCTGTTGCCGAGGATGTCATGGAAGCGCCGTCGACATCGACCAGACGACGTGCCACGCAAATGGGTATCAGTCGACTGTGTTTACACCGAATTTTGGTACAAGATTTGAAGATTTTTCCGTACAAAGTTCAGACGGTGCATCAGCTGTTAGCTGCTGACCGCTAATCGCGTCCAACATACGCTCAAGCCATCTTTAATCACCACCAAGAAGAAGATGATTTTTCATCAAAAATAATCATGAGTGATGAAGCCCACTTCCATCGTAGCGGATACATTACACGAAGAGCTGTTACTCCCGCTCAACGTCACTGTATGGTGTGCTGTTTTCGTTGGAGGAGTCATAGGACCTTTTTTCTTCAAAGACGTCGTAGGCCAAACGGTTACTGTGAGTGGTGAGCGCTACAGAACAATGATCAACGAGTTCTTTTTGAGGCAACTTGATGAATTGGGAGTGGAAAACATGTGGTTCCAACAAGACGGTGTGACGGCACACACTCCACGTGCCACAACCGATATGCTGAAGGAATTGCACTGGCCAGCAAGATCGCCTGATTTGACCGCTCAAGACTTCTATTTGTGGGGCTTTTTGAAGTAGCGGGTTTATGTCAACAAGTCTCATACTCTTGCAGCTCTTAAAGACAATATTCGTCAAGAATGTGACGACCTATCGCCGGAAGTTCTGGCCAAAGTGATGGAAAATGCCACAAAAATGGCTCAAATGACAATCAACTGTGGTGGCGGTTATTTACATGATATCATATTCTCGACTTGATGTAAAAAAATTTAAATGACCAAATAAAAATAATCCACAAGCAGAATAAAAGTTTTTAATTTTTAAAAAAAATTACAGCCAAAAAACATCGGAAGGTTATTTTTGCGCCATATGTATATAGAAATAAGTTGAGCTATAGCTGACTAAACCGTTATATGATATGAAGAAGTTCATTTTTAATGGACTTACGAGCGTAAATTTTCGAAAAGTGACTTTCCCATATCACTTTTTTTTAAATTATTTTGTTTTGTTTTCTAATTAATTTATTTGTAAATTATTTGAATCGTTCAATTTACGTCGATTGTTTTCATTATTTCGGCTATTCAAAAGGTAAATTGCTGAAAATTATTCAGTGAAAACTTTATGTGTCTTTCATACAAATTGATCAAATACAGATTGAAATTTGTTCCGATGCCACGAGCAGATCGCGCTAATATTGGCAGCCCAAAGCACATGCACGATTACTCACAGGATGCGACTATATACCTGTTATATACGTGCGGAATTATGGACGGGCGGATTTATTTGTTACATTCACTTGCAATGCACAATGACCATAGATTACGGAATTATTAAATCGTAATCAATCAGCAAGATCGTCACGATGTCACAGCACAACTTTTCAAACAACAGCTATGATGTTAGATAGACTTTACTTTGAAGCAACGTATGTATATATGCTGCTGTTAGATGCAAGATTTATTCTTTTGAGGGACAAAAAAGATGTTCTTGAGATATTGGATGGTGGTTACACCAGATCAAATTGATGAAATCATTTCTGTGGAAATTCCTGATCCAGAGAAAGATCCAGAATTATACGAAGTAGTGAAAACCAATCTGGTTTGTGGACCTTGTGGACATCACAATCACATTTCGGTGTGTATGTCTGACAATAAGTGCACGAAACACTAGCCACGTGCTTTTCTTTCGGAAACGCAAACTGGAAATGATAGATATCCATTGTATCGGTCTCGCTCACCAGACGACAATGGCAGAACATTTAGCATTCAATTAAGAGCTGTGAATAACGAAGTTGACAACACATGGATTGTACCATATTCGCCATTATTGTCTAATTCACATTCAAAGCTCATATCAATGTTAAGTATTGCAGTTTGTGGAATCGATCAAGTAAGTTTGCAAGTACGTCACCAAAAGACGTAGCGGCCAATAACCGCTATGGCCGTAAACGAGATGAGATCAGCAACTAGCAAATAAGTCGATGCGTGAAGTGCAGTGAAGCATTTTATGATGTATTTACCTTTGCGATTCATGAACGTTTTCCGACTGTTCTGCATCTCGCAGTTCATTTGGAGAATGGCCAAAGAGAGTATTTAACACGGTAGAAACACCGCCAGCAACAAAATTAACATTGATGAGTTTTTTCTCAACTTTCGTCAGTGATCCATTTGCGAGAACATTGCTCTATTCGGAAATTACGTGATATTATAAATGGAATGCATCGTCGCAGAAAGCAAGGCCAACCAGTAGATTGACATCCAGGTGTGTTTTCAACTATTGCCTTAGGACGAATTTACACGATCCACCCGAAAAACGCTAATTGCTTCTACCTTCGGTTGCTATTGCTAAATGTACGCGGTTCAATTTCAATTGAGTCATTGTGTATTGTGAATGGTATTTACAACTTTTTGAGAAGCATGCCATCAGTTACAATTGCTGGAACATGATAATCAATGGAATCAAACGATGGACGATCGCCATGATCATTTCGACACATCAGCCTTCAAATTAACGTCAATTATGGGATGCGAATAAAAATGACATTGTCGAGGATACTTTAAATCGTTTTCGATAAGAATTAGAAATAGGAAAATTCCAACTGATACTTCCCGGCGTTTGATAACAATTCTACGTGCCTTTATTCAATTATAGCAGCCAAAAATACCGATGCTAATGACTTAAACTGGAAGATTCTATGTCAAATTCCGAGAGCTTTGCGCTCATATAAAATGATCGTCTTGACAATGAATACGAAGCCGTTAATTATCCAATAAAATTTCTAACTTCTTGGGGAGGCTTGGTATGCCGCCGCATCATTTGCGTCTCAAAGTTGGATCAGTCATTATCATGTCATCCAATCTTCATGCGCCAAAACTTTGTAATGGAACCCGATTGATTGTAATGCAGTTATCGAATACAAGGGGCAGACCGCTTCATTCTACGAATTCCTTTGAGTTCCATCGATTTGCCATTTCAGTTCAAACCTATTCAGTTTCTAGGTAAAATTGCATTTGAAATGACAATTAATAGGACACAATGATAGTCGCAAGAAGTGTGTGACATAAATCTGGAAATGCCATGTTTTTCACACGGCCAGCTATATGTGGCGCGTTCTCAAGTTGGAAAACCATCCTCTCTGTACATTTACACACCGAAACAAACTACGCTACATTGAAAAAAATGTGGATAAATCACAAATAAATGATTTTTAACACAATATAAACTAAATTTTCTTTTCATTTTAAAACACATAATTTCACGCAGGACAACGCCTGCCGGGTCAGCTAGTTTATTGATAAAATCAGATTTTGTACTAAACTTTGGCACTTGTTGCCTAGATTTCAGTGTAGAGCGTATGAAACGATTACGAGATTGGGGGCCAATAACTTTAGAAGATGCCTCTGTCACCAGTTTGACGGTTCTCTCGACTGCCACGGTGTGAGAGGGGAATTCACTAAATTTCCATACCTCTGCAGTGTCTCCCGACAGCCCTTTTATGAGTTCTTCGTTAGAAACTGAACAAAGAACTGGTGGAACAGTCAAGGTAATAGTCTTCCAGTTAATCATATCGTAATAATTTTTAGCTTTGAAATTCAGCTTTGGCACTTTATTACATCTAACCCTTCCATTTACAGTGTCAGACTCTGCTTCTCTGGCTGCCAGAAGACGGTCAAGGGCCAACTTTCTGACTTCTATCCATTCGTCAGTCATCATACTAAGGAGAATGTTTTCTGGAAGAGCAAAGAAAGCATTCTGTTGAATGGATGAATCGACAACCTTGCGCAGTTTAGCAGGTAAATATCTCGACCTTTGAATTGCAGCATAGAGATGACGCGAGCCATATTTGATTGAACTGTTGAATCTTATTGAGAACCACAAAGGTGAGTAAACTGTAAGTATGTACTTGACCAAAATCTTTATTTCCTTTGTTGGTTTGTCAGTAGAAATGTATAATCTCAGAATTCTATTTGCAAAGGTGAGCCAGCGAGATTTGCACATGTTTCCTGGATGCATCGACGCTAAATCTGAGGAACATTGACCGGAAATAACAGCTTCTGATATTTTGTAGAGACAAGCTTGGTCTGTGCTAAGTTGGGTCGTATTAATAACCTCAGAAGGTAATTGGCAGGATGGAAAACTTTCAAATTTGACAACAGGCAACTTCTCACAATCAGGGAGCAGTTTACCTATGTCGCCAGAGAATGTTTTTGGAATCTTTTAGACCATCTATGTGTTCGAAAAGAGCACGAAATGGAAGTTCGTTGAAATGTAGAAGACAAACAACCCACTGTAATGGCCTACCTATTCTTTCTTCTAGTTTCCGAATGATTCCACCTTTCCAACCTGTGTTCGTGTTGGTGCCATCAGCACCGACAACTTCTAGATGTTCCACATCAACTGAATTGTCTTGTAAATGTTGCCATATAGCTTGCGTCTCATCCTCAGCTGACCCGGAAGGAGAGGTCACGTGGCCAAAGTAATGACAACCAGGTTCTGCTATAAGAGAAATATGTTCCTCTTTGACAGTGTCGCGGTAGTACTTTTCACCTTCGCTGACTTGTGTAAGTGTATTGTCTTTGCGGCCGTCAAAATACAGCCCATATACAGAGTCAATACTTTCGGTGTTTTGGAGCTTAACTCTAACACTTTTTTTTGCCCGACTAATCTTGCATTTGTCAGTGACAAAGCTAGCCTGATCCTCTGTTATCAAACCTGCTTTTTTGGCATCCAGAAAAGCAGATGAAACAATCAAGGCTGCTGCTCTATTACTTACTCCAAATCTTTGGGCAGCTAAAGCAGTGTTTTCTAATACTAGTGTGTTTTGTTTGGTTTTAGAGGATGGAAGAGAAAATTCATCATCAGTATCGTTTTTGGAAGAATCCATGTGCGACGCACCTACATTGTTATCGTCTGTATGAGAGTCTGGCTGATCTAAATGGTCACGTGTTCTAGCTGATACTTTTCTGGTAAGTGTTGATGTTGAATGACGTTTTGAAAGTTTTTCTTTACGTTCATTTTTCTTTGTAATCTTTTTTGTTTCAGGTAGATCAACACTTCCAATGCGACCAATTCTTCTGGTCGTTCAAGAGAAATGGTTGTTCATTGATAGGAATTTTCCTTTCCTTTGGACAAGTGCAAGAAGAAAAATAAATGCATTTCCCGGCAGCGATGTCAAATAATTTTCCGGCAGAAAAGACAAAGTCGTCTCTTTTAGAGCTCAAACCTATTGGGTTGCTTAAAAACATTTGTTTAAGAGTCAAAAATTTCTTATGGTATGTGGTGAGCATTTGTAGAACTCTGGTTGTGAAACTATCGGAATAGATGACTTTTTGAAAGTATTTTCAACCTTTTTTGCAACTATTTCTGTAACCTCTTTACTCCTAGGTTCATAGTTGTCGCCTCGGAGTCGCCCTATACGAAATCTTTCAAACTGATAACACAAAAGAACATCCTGGTAAGTAGGTAACTGGGACTCAGAGAGATTGTACGGATATATGCCAAACACAGGACATTTCTGTCTAAATTTAAATTTAGGTACAGACATTTTGAGTTCTGTGTTCTGTTGAGAGAATATAAGTGATAGCACTCGGCGAAATCAACTCGATGAAAAAATATTTATGTGGAGACCAGTCCGAACGTGTCGTATGGCGCAGGGAAATGAATGTAAGTGATAGAACTCGGCGAAATCACCGACAAGAGTGAAGGAACTCGATGAAAAAATATTTGTGTGGAGACCTATCCGAACGTGTCCTTTGGCGTAGGTGAATGAATGTGAGTGATAGCACTCGGCGAAATCAACGTCAAGAAGTGTGGCCGCAAGCCGATTTTAACCTTGCGCTGCGGAGCGCCGCATTTTCGCTCGTATCTCGGGAACGGTTCGTCCTACGGCCATGATCACATACCATACCATTTCGGTAGCAAATGACGTGACAAATAACTTTTGTTTTATACATTTTGCCATGAGATGCGTATTTCAGGCGCTAAGTAGACAATTTCACGATTTTAGGCAAATTTCCGAAATTTCAAGGCCGGAGTTGGGGTTGAAGATGCAATCCGACCTCAAAACAAAAAGTTGCATTGGAATCAGGAAGTACTAAGGCAACTTTTCCGCACTATTAGAAATCCCGAATCGAAAAAAGTCCGGAATCGACCCACCCTAATGCATAATAGTCATTTACAATAAATTGATCGAATCAGCCGTTCATATATCAATAGATTCTTCAATGGGTGCTCTCGTGCCCTTGTATATTTTGGTATACGATTTTTGCAATCTGCAATCTTGCAAGAGCAAGAGAATCCCCCTATTGTATCATACCATATAGTGTTTAACCAAAAAAAGGAAAATTCGGGGAAAAAAAGTTACATCTGTTCAAAAATTATTGAAAATAATGAAGAAATTCGCTATATTTTGAAATTTTTGTATAAATATTTTAAAAATGTGTATAAAAAAGGGAAGAAGGCAAGCACCAATTAAATTTGTTAAGTTTATGGAGACGATGCTGTATCAGTTCGTGAGCACAATAAATTTCAATGTGAAAGGAGCACCTCGCTCTGGTCGACCTATCGTTGGAAAAGTCGATGAAATTAAGGAAAATATTGACCAGGACCGTCACATAAGCAACCATGATATCGCTAAGGAACTTAACATTAATCATCAAATGGTTTTGAACCATTTAAAAAAGGCTGGCTACAAAAAGAAGCTCGATGTTTGGATACAACATGAATTGCCTGTGAAAAATTAAATCGACCGAATTAACATCTGCGATTCTTTGCTGAACGAAATGAAATCAAACCATTTCTGAAGCGAATGGTAACAGAAGACGAAAAGAGGATCAAATACGAAAATTATGTGGGAAAAAGATCAAGGTCCAAGTGAAGCTCAACAAATGGTCGCAAAGCCAGGATTGACGTCTCGAAAGGTTATGCTGAGTGTTTGGTGGGATTGAAATCATCATCAACTATGAGCTGCTCCAGCTCGGTCGAACAATTGATTTTACATTTTACTGAGATTGAAGCCAGCAATCCAAAAAAATGGCCAGAACTGATCAACAGAAAGGACTTCGTCTTCCATCAGGACAACGCTAGACCAAACACTGTGAAAATTATTTGTCGCAGTTCTTCGGAAAGAAACAGAAAACAAAATTACACTGATGGAATAATTTCTCTAGCGGAAAATGGCAAAAAGTGATCGACCAAAATGGTACATATTTGATTCATTAAAGTTCATTATAAATATAAAACAAGAAAAAACGTTTACTTCGGCTGCACCGAAGCTAATAAACCCTTTACAGGTGCATTTCTTTTAGTAACTATGTGTTTAAGTAAATCTAAAGACGCAACCGGTCAGTGGTTTTCATCGAAAGGAAAACATTTTACTAGTTCTTTTTAGCCAGGTTGTTTGCTAGAAACGTTAAGGTTATTTAATAAAGAAAATAGATCTTTTAGACGTTTATAGTTGTTTAAAATTTTAAGAAGATTTATTATTAACATGAACTTAATGATTATAATATTTATTTATTATTACATACATATCATATATACATTTACAGTTTGCTTTATAAAAACACAGAGCAAATATAATATATATTTATATTTCTATAATACATATTTATGCTAAATAAATTACATTACTCATATCTTACAACTAATATTATTACACAAAGTTATATTAGCATTGAGTCTAATAAATATACATCTACACATATAACATATCTATTTTCTAAGATTTAAAAATGTTCCGTCATGATCACTATTTGGTGTTTCATATTTGATACATGAGGTCTTTGCTGGATCCATGTTTGTCCATACCCAATCTATTTCCGTTTGCTGTTTTGTTGTGGCGGCGTTATCCAATGTAGATTGAAATCCCAACTGTTGTAATCGAGCCTCTAAATCGTCAGTTGCTGTGAGGCGACATATGTTAAAATCTCCAAGAAATACTGATGGCCCTTTAAACTGCTCATTTATCTGACGGATATTATTTACCACTTGCTCTTTGAATTGTGGCAGTCTATACGTGGGGTTCGTCTACACAATTAATAAAGAAACTGTCGAATTTTTTACGTTTAATAGTTGGTAAACCTTTGCTGAACCTGTGACGTTCCTTGAGAATGATCCTTCTGATAGATCTGGGTACGGATCTTGTTTAGAGTATATTATAAGGCCGTCGTCGGGATGACCTTGTTTCTCCATGAAGGTGTGCAATAACATTATAGCCCTCTATCGGAAATTCTTCTTAAGATAAAGCCCAAGTCTCAGCAAAGCACAGAATATCAGCAGAACAAATCAGTTTATCTGATCTGATATACGCAATGTGCTTGTTTAGACTCCTTACATTTTGGTAATAAATATCCAGGCGTTGCACAACGTATCGTTGATTAATTATTTTAAGTTTCATATAATAAATTAATATATTTTCTTAGATTTACAATAACAATAATAGGTTTGTTCGTAGAAAATCCCTTACTAATCATCGCGTTTTTCATTGGTTGAAATGCATTGAAATAAAATATTTTGTCTGGCATCGTCACTCAACCTCAATGCAACAATAGCAAAAACAAACAGATACTCATCAGTAGCATTGCAGTTCTCAAATTTCTGTTTATATGCGTTATGGCCGGAGCTCCCGTCACATCCCCATTTGTTGATTAGTGTGAATGACGAATCAGAAGATATATTTTCTTTGAAAACTTCACTTTGCGCTTCAATTAGCGGTTTTATCCAAAATGGCTTGAAGTTTAATTTCGGCGCGTGTTTCTGTTACCAAACTATGCTCATCTGCAGGGTAACACAAATTTTTAGACTTACGTAAACTAAATTAGGATGGAAAAACTTTATGTCCCGCCTTCAAAGGCCATTTTCCCGTCTGTTTATAATAAGCTCTCATTTGTCAATTGCCTGCCTTCGCATGTAGTATTACCACTTATTATTTTCTGTAGATTTCAAACTTTCTCTAATCGAAGTAGCTATGCCTACCTTGAGGTCGATTGCTTCCAGTTGATGAGGTAGGACAGGGATGTTCCATTCGTAGGTAAAATTGTATATCTGCTCCTTCTAATTGCGATTTTTCTTTAAAAAACGTTCAATCATCATATTGACTTCAGTCCATTTTTTGGAAAATTTTGACGAAACACTTGAAATTTTTAACTATATATCCCTCTGTGTATCAGACGTTACATCTGTACCACTAAATTTTCTCAAAACATAATCCACTAGCCGGGAATTTCATTATATTTTATATTTTCGCCATTTTTCAAATAATTCCATCTTTGATATAAAGCAAACTCGTTCTGAAAAAAAATTATTTAAAATTATTGGAGGTCGATGTGGTATTCGAGCAAAGGTCATTGTATAGCATAAGGTTGCCGTTATACAATATTCAAACATTAGCTTGGATACATGTAGATAAAAAAAGTTGCATACGTTAAAAACTTGAAAATAAAAAGAATACAAAAATTTTTATATGAGTTTTGAAAACCCCGTAGAACGTATTAGCTAAACGCAAACCAAGTATTAAATTACATAAAATATACATACATATGTATATACCTTCTAAGGCAAAGTCCGTTTCATTAACAGTCGTGCTTTTCTCTGCTAACCTTGTTAAATCACTATTTATATTGTATTTATTTATTTATTTATTTATTTATAATAATTCATATAACAAAAAGAGTTTTATTATATAAATACATAAACGCAGCACTGGCTACGAGGCCTTCAGCCGCCTTGTAATTATAACTAGGTAAAAATTCTATTTTAACAAATCGTTGGTTTTTAAGAATCTATATACAATCATAACGTTTTTTTCTGAAGGTTCACTTAGTAGTTTTATGAGATCAATGTTGCCAGAGTTGTGGGCTGTTGAGTGAAGCATCGGACAGAGTGTGAATAAGTGTTTGATAGAAGCGGTGTCATCGCAAAGGGGGCAAATGGATGGGCTTTTACCCGATAGTAAGTGGGCGTGTGTTATGATAGTGTGTCCAATCCTTAATCGAGTATATGTCTTCATTGCGCTAGTTGGAACTGTTGACGAGTAAATTATTCGATTTCTGGCTGGGTTTATGACCGCGTAGTGATGTTTAAATGTTTTCCATTCACTTGCGTTTTTTTATGCCTTTTGTGCTTAATAAGGTTAGAAATGTCTTGCTTGGATGAGACATAGTATGTTAAGGCAGGAGTCCTGGCTACATTTTTCGCAGCGAGGTCTGCAAAGTGGTTGCCTGTAATACCAGCATGGCCAGGGATCCACATTACTTGGATTTTCTGGGGGGCACCAATGACCGCGTCCCTGATAACTTCTATTATGGGATTGCGATTGGAAGGAGACGTTATTGCAGACATACACGATTTGCTGTCTGTACAGATGAGGAACTTTCCTTTAGTCTTTTTTGCGTGATTAACTGCATGAAGGATAGCAGATCCTTCAGCGGTAAATACAGAGCTCGTTGAGGGGAGAAGCCAATTGCAAATAATTTCTCTTGACAACTGCTAACGATGTGGAATCGATGGACTTGGAGCCATCCGTAAACAATAACTTTCAGCCATTATTTTTATAATTAGATTCCAGTTCAGCAAAGGTTTGTTGAAAGACTTCGTTTGGTGTGTTTTGCTTGGACAAAAACATAAGGTTATTCTGTAGGATTTTATCATTGATCAGACAGGGAGGATGTCGTGTGGTGAATTTGCCTGTTGCGTTACGTAAAATATTATTTTCTGCAGCGAAACTTAAGCATCTCCAAATAGCCGATTGTATTCTTCGAATTTTTCTTTTTTTCGTGGCATGGGTGATAGTTGTATTTAGTAATGGGTTAGTGTTCTCAGCCGTTTTCGCAAGAATTTGGAGCGAAGAATCGATAATTTTATTTTGAATAGTTGGTAAACCAGATTCAGCCATTATCGTTTTTATTGGCGAGGTTGGAAAGGCCCGGAGACTTCGCCGTATTGCGCAATGGTATGGTGCATTTAAAAGGTTGATACTGCTTTTGGAGCAATTGCCATAGATGGGGAGCCCATAATCTATTTTTGAAGTTAGCAAAGCTCTGACAAAATTGACTAGTGTGTTCGAATGAATAAATGAATGCTTAGACGAGAGATATTTAACAATATTTAATCGTGTCATTAACGAGTTTTTGACATATTTACAGTGAGCATTAAAGTTATACTTAGAGTCAAAAATTAATCCTAATATTTTCAGCTGTGTTTTACATTCGATGTTAGTTTGGTTGTGGGTAAGTGAAATACCGTTGCAATTTTGCTTCCTACATACATGAAGGATATGTGTTTTGTCTAAAGAAAGTGAAGCGCCAGGCTCCAGTGACCAAGTCTCAATTCTGGCGAGTATACTCGTATTAGTAAATAAGGATTGAGCTAAATTAATGTCAGAGACTTTTGTGTAGATTAGAACATCGTCAGCATAGATTTGGTGCTCAACTCCTATGTAATTTTTTATCATCCTACTAATATCATCGAAAGCAATGATAAAAAGGAAGGCTGAAAGAGGTGAGCCTTGCGGCGTACCATTGGAAAGCGGGAGTGTTGAAGAAAGAAACCCATTTACGTTGACTTTGAGTTTTCTGTTTGTGAGAAAGTTAGTAATAAAACGTATCATATTCTGGCCTACTTTCCATTTTCTAAGTTGTCGAATAATAATATGGGCTCCAATTTGGTCGAAAGCTCTGTGAAAGTCCAGAGATGGTACGGACACGTGGTTTTTGCCGGACAAGGCGTTAGTAATGAAATAGCCTAGTTGGATTAAAGCATCTAACGTGCCTTGACCTTTTTTGTAGGCGACTTGATTCGGTGATATGAACTTGTTTCGCTGAGCATACCACATCAAGCGGTTTGCCACGATCTTTTCCAAAATTTTGCCCATACATGGAAGGAGGGAAATCGGCCTATAGTTAGCAAGTTCATCGGAGGATTTGCGTGGTTTAAGTATTGGTATAACACAGGACGTTTTCCAAAATTGGGGGTAGACACCAGTATTGAAAATTTTGTTATAAAGCTTTACCAATCGGAGCTTGAGACTTTTCGGCATATGTCTGACAATTGGATAAGAAATTTTAAATTGCCCCGGGGACTTACCCTTAACGGTAGATGCAACGAACTCGAATTCAGACAGTGAAATGCTGGTTTCTATTTGTTTAGCAGAAAAAGAGGGGAGACAGAGTAGGAAGTGTCGGACAGTGTGGTGGATTTAGAGGTTTGAAACTGTGTGCTGAATGAAATATCTGAGCTTGTTTCAGAATAGTGGTTTGCAAATAACTCGGAAATTTCGGAGGGATTGGTTACCAAACCTGTTGGCCCCATTGAATGGTTAGATTTCTAGGCACTCCAGAAAGTTTTTTTAATGCGTTCTATATTAACTTAGGACTAGACGAAGGATTTATTTTGTTTTTGAAATCCTGAAAACATTTATGCTTGGCCTGTTTCGCGGAACGACGGAAAAGAGCATTGGCTTTCCTGAAAGATATTAAGTTGACTAGTGTTCGAGCCCGTTTGTATTCATACCAAGCTGTCTGTTTTTTTGCCCGCAATTCAGCGATTTCTTTATTCCACCAAGGAACACTCTTTGAACTTGCTGTTGGCTTCGTAAGAGGAATGCTAACATTCGCTGCTGAACGAATAATTTTTGTTAAACTCGCACTTTCTTGGTTAGGGTTGTCAGATATTGGGGTATTATTGCCATTTATCTCGCAATGTGTCTGAAACTTCTCCCAATCAGCGTAATCAGTTTTGCAAACCTTATTTATTTTGTGGTTTTTAGTTGTTGAACCTAGGTGCAATTTTAGTACAATGGAAGTGATCGCTTCCATGCAGGTGATCGAGTATACTCCATTCGCACTCTGTGGCAAGTGTGTCGGTGCACATTGTAAGATCTACATGGGAAAAAGTGTGTCGCGGATCCGTTATTCAAACATATTAAGTTAGAGAAAAGTAAAGCGTCTTCAATTCATTTGCCCCTCTTGTTCTCCATTGGAGAACCCCATAGTGGACTCCATGCATTAAAATCACCAGCGAAAATTAAAGGAGTAGAAGCTTGGTTGATTAATTGCAGGATGTCTGTACTGGTAAATTGTTCGTCTGGTGCAACATAAGTAGGTGCAGATAATGGTGATTTTTTTAACTAAGATAATTTCGATCGACATAGACAGCAAGTTGGATTGAATGGCACTAATTTTGTGTGGAATATCTCTTCTTATGAGAATCGCAATGCCTCTTTTACTTGTGCTAATATGTGGAAGATTGTGAAACATGCCAATGTACTGCTTAGGAGTAAAAGCCGACAAGTTGAAAGAGATGTGAGTTTCATTTAAGAGTATAATAGCTGGGGCATGATCTTGTATTAATAATTGAAGCTCATTGTAATTATTAGTGTAGCCGTTTAAATTCCATTGCAATATTGGAGTCACAAGATCTATGTAGGAAAAAAAGAAAAAGGGAAACAGAAGAGAGCCAGAATTTCAACTCGTATGAGCAGTCAGTTGAAGCTGAGTGTCACCAATTGAGAATTAGTTCAAAAGAGAGTAAAAGCTAAGCGTATTTATTGAGAGTCAATTTCTATTTGTTCAGTATATTCAGTAGAGTATTGATTATCGTTGGAAATGCTTGTTGTTGGAAAGAGATTTTCGTGATTAGGTGGATTAGATTGCACAGTAGTGTTGGTATTAGCATTGTTGAAGTCAGTATATTTAGTAAGCGAGTTTAAGGAGTTGTTTAAGTTAGAAATGAAAAATGCTGTTGTTGGACTGAAAAGTTTGGGATTTAAGAAAGAGTCTTGTTGGGTACAGTTGTCGCTGATATTTTTAGCTGAATGTGAGACGTTGTTGTAGTCTGAACCGATAGATGCAGGCTTGTTGATGGAAATATGCTTATTGTTGGCGTTTGGTGAGTGATTTTTGCTAGTTAAAGAGTTTATTGATGAGTTGGGTGAGTTGGGTGAGTCATTGTCGGTAGTTCTATGAGTATTTTTAGATTTTGTGGAATTGTTGATGGCTGAAATTTTTGTTGGTGTGGTGGTTACAGAGGATACCTCTTTTGTAGGTTGAAGCACATGGGCAAAGCTCGCAGTGAGGGAAGGGAGGGAAGTATTTTCTCTATACTTTTTGAGGGCTTCGTGCATACTGCACTTTTCTAGTGTCTTTATTTTTAAAATTTCTTTAGTTTGCATATACTTTGGACACGTATAGTCAGAAGAGCGATGCTCGCCAGAACAATTCGCACACATAACTCGGATGCAGTCATTATCGTGAAAATTGCAAATTTCGCATGTTGGGGAACCTTTACAATGTTTTTGCGTATGACCCAATTTCTGGCATGACCTGCAGCGCATTGGATTAGGCATGTACGGTCCCGCAGAGGTCATCCTCCATGCGATGTTTATTTTGTTTGGAAGGGAATAACTGTTGAATGGTATTAGCATAACACCAGTAGGCTTTATAACACCTTCAACTTTGCGAGTGAACTTATAAACCGCGGAAACTTCGTAAGAACTCAGTCCTTCTATTATTTCGCTTTCAGGCACATCGTTTAAAAACGGTGCATAAATGGTGCCTTTGTTACAATTAAGATGTTGATGATAGCTAGCGCTAACAGCGCCAATGTTGAAAAGACATTTCGTTTTTATAAACTTTTCTGCTACTTGCTTATTTTTCACTAGCAGTAATAGGCTGCCGTCGCGTAATTCACTAATTTTGTTTATATCTTTGTTCACGGTACCTTCGAAAGGGGTGTAGTATTCTCATCGGATTTAATCACAATATACTTTGGGTCATCACTTTTTATTGGCGGTAAGTCAGGAAAAGCATCTTGACATTTTTGATACGATTTTTTACGTTTTGGTTGGAGACCTTGGGCCAGCGCAGCAAACCCGTTGTCCCCGAACTGGAAGCCCACCGGGGGCATAGTGGAAAAATTATAATACACTTATATAGCTATAAACTCAGAGAAAGACGTTAACTCAACTGCTCAGTACGAGGTTTAGTCGGTGACTAATTGTATTTATTATTTTAATTGGAGACATGAAAATGATAACACCGTATAACTTCGATTTAACTTGTTGTAGTTTACTGTATAAGAATATTTTGCGCAATTCTTTTTTCAAATTGTGACATATTAAGGGTTGTTATAATCAGAGTACTGTCAATTATTTCATTGCTTACATTGACTTTTGTCCGCCTACTATGATCCAGGTGATTCACTGTGCGTTGTTCCGACGCACCTTCTGTCCTCAATCTATTAAATTGAGTTTTAATGGGATCCTGCTGTCCAAATGGGTTCGGAGGAGAAAATTTCCCGATTATATGCATATAATCCATTATCATTTGTGGCTCTGCTACATCCTACATATAAAGCTGACCTGCTAACTCTATCCTCTAGATCAACCGCAACTTGAGCGTATGTTCCAATTTTGATTCTGCGAATTTCATCCATAGTCGAACCACTATGCTTTCAGGTCCAAGCGGTTCGGTACCCACCTGCATTAGTTTCTCTGTAGCAACCATTTACTAATCCATCACTCGTGCTTTGTGTCTTGAAACTCTTGAAGCTTCTAATATGTTTGCCCTGCTGCGTTCTGTTAAGGAACTTGATTTAATTGTATCTTTCGCGGTCGAAATGAACTCGTCGGTCAACGTGTTCGCCAGTTTTGTTGTATTGAAATTATTTGCTCCAGCATTTGAATAAACGAGATGGATGGCTTCGTTGGGTATCTCGTTAGAGGTCTTTTCCCTGCTTTTGATTAATTGGATGTCAGCGTGTGTCATATTTCCCTCTGATTTGTTTTTTAAAGCGATGATAAGCGCAAAGTATCGAAATTGATCCCAAAGCGGGGTTCCTGTAATTGCACTGTAATGATAATTCCCATTCGCCGCAAATATCCATCGATCTCCTACTCGTGGCAACCGTTTTAAGTCAGCAAACACGATAATTGTAATGCCTCCAAAGTAAGCACTGCTCCTAAAAATTTACTTTAGCCTACAATCTAAATACGCAAACATCTTTGCTCCAGCCATTGAAATTTCATCAATTATAATATTATAAGCCGAATGTGTATAAGATTAGCATGAGTAGTGTTCAATGTGTCACAATTGGGGGCCGAAGATCGAAGGACTGGTTGACGAGGAGTAAAAAAACGGAATGAAGTGTTAGACCCCCAATTCCAAATGCTGCTTTGCCAGTGGGTGCGCAGAGTGACACCTTGGCTGTTTCGGGGTTAGTTCCGGGTACATTGTTAGCGCGCAAAGTCAACGACTGATATATAGTCGTTTTGCCCACTCCAGCACCACCTCTTGTACAATTGCCAGTAAGTATCTTTCTAATATTAGAGGTGGTAGCTTAAATAATCGAACCGCCTCTTCCACACTATTGTTGTCCTCGTGAGAAACATTAACATCTCCTACTTGTTTTGGAACAGCTAGAGCTCTGAATTCGAGATCCAAAGTTGAGAGGCAGCTCTCTGATCAGCCGTTTCTTCCGCTGAAACAGGTTTTTCAGAATCCGTTCAGGCTCGTTGGATATAAATTTGTCATATTTGAGCTTATTCTGCTCAATTTGTTCCTTGTGTGCATTGCAAACACTGTCGACATCATTATTTAAAAGCTCGGTCTTCTCATTTCTCCATGGTTGAAACATCATGGCAATTTTTCAACGCTAAAAAGTTTCCAACGCAGAATAAGTGCTTGCTTCTTATTCTGCGTTGGAAACGTTTTAGTGATTTAGCAGAATTCTCCTGTAAAGCATCCAATTCACGTCTGGGCTTTAGCATCCTTACTCGTTTGTTTGGATCTTCCCATTACTCCCCTCCGATAATTACAGTCACAAAATATTTTAAGCTGCTTCTTGAGCCAATATTTCCGATAAGTTTTCAAATTTGTTTCCGATGTGCTGCAGTTTTTTTTAATGGAGAAATTCCCAGCATTTATTTCCTCTATTACTTGTCTCAGTAGTGTCGATACCTCTCTATTAGATTTATTTATATAATTAATTATATAGCTGCAGCAAGCGTAGGCATCGAAAATGAATTGAATATCCATATTTGCTCTATGGGAGTTAAGGATATTTTTATTGTAGGCATTTAGAAGCCTGTCCGAAAATTTTCTCTTTAAGAAAATGTGTGGCTGTTTTACAGATGAGCGAATTTGTATCAGTCAGTGTTAATCCGCTCATTCGTCAAAAAATTTTCAAAGCAGTTCAACCGTATTGTTTCTTCTTCTGCGAGATCTGTCAGAGTTAATAGTTCCTGTATTTTTAGAAATTGAAGTTTATGTTGCTCATTACCTTCCTCATTCTCCAAGGGGAAATGAATGTCTGTCCGTAGCATCGGCGGATATGTCATGTTGAATCGGCATACTTGTTTTCCATGTAGGTTTCAGGCACTCAACGTCGAGCATAGCGTCGTACAAGGTCTGTCGCAAAAGAAACAGGACTGTTAAAAAAAAAGCAACAAAAAATTAATATTTTTAAAAAGTTATATTTTTTTATTCAAAGTAGTTTCCTTGTGTTTCGATACAGCGTTTAGCCCGGCATTTCAAATGAGTGTTTAAGATCATTTTTCGGAATGCCCTTGAGAATATCGGTCGTCGCCTTTGGGATAGCTAAAATGTCCTGAAACCAGTGTCCTTTCTTGGGCAAATGAAGTTTTCCAAATAGGTAAAAGTCACAGGGTGCCAGATCAGGTGAGTAGGGTGAGTGATTAATGGTTAATATGGAGTTTTTTGTCAAAAAATCAGTGACAAGCGTCGACCGATGACACGGGGCATTATCGTGCAACAGGCGCCAGGACCCTGCTTCGCGGTATTGTGGTCGAGCACGACGAATGCGTGACAAAAGACTTTTCATACAGCAAGGTAAAACACAGCATTAATCGTTTGGCTAGGTGGGACGAACTCTCGGTGTACAATACCCTCGGATTCGTAAAAACAAATCAGCATTATCTTTATTTTTGACTTCTGAAGACGACTTTTTTTCGGTGACTGATCGTCACAGAGGTCCTCACAACCTTCTTGGAATCGCTTAAACCACTCATGCACATTACTACGGGATAGACACTGATCACCATAAACTTTTTTCATGATTTGAAGTGTTTCAGTAAACGTTTTCCCAAGTTTGAAACAAAATTTAATATTTATTTGTTTAAAATGCATTTTACGACCGATGACCAAAAGCTGCTGTCATTTTTTGATCGATAACATCGATTGTAGTTATCCAATTGTCTTAAAATTTTTACGAAATGTCAACAAGAAATCAAACTTTTTATTTCATGTACCCACCAATAGGTGGCGCCACTAGAAACAGTTATATTTAAAAAGTTCTGTTTCTTTTGCGACAGACCTTGTATTTCAAATCGCGCAATGTTACTATAAGTTGCCATGGATGTCCTCTTCTTTTCGCAGTAAATTGTCGTAACCAACAACTCCGGAGCAACATCGTCGGTTTTAATGTCTTTTGGGCAACTACCTTGCCCTGGTGCCATTGCAACCTGTTCAATCGATCAGTTTTCAACGGGTTCGTTGTCCATCAAAGTTTCCTGTCCACCTGGATTTAATTCCTCTTCCATTTCCTGTACATTTTCCTGACGAGCGGATCTCTTACTGCTACCTCATCTGCAGGATCAGCAATAAATGGCACAGTTTCCTCGTTTCTTATATTTGCCAGTCAATCGCTTGACATTTGAATGTTGTGCTTAACGTATAGCTTTGTACCCAACAGATAATTCAGTGCCTGCAATACTTTCGCTGGTCGCACTGTCTCCGTCATAAAATTTTGCTGATATTCCAAGCGACGTTTCAGATGCACTTGAATAATATGGCTGTTGTCAAATCTTCGTGACAGCATGGTGACTGTATCTACAACAGAAATCGGGTTATTTGCCACTGCTCCACGAATAGCACATTGTCGTTCATATCCTAAGGATATGATGCCCATAAATGGTATTCTCGAGGATATTAGCCTTTCCTCCAGACACGTTAAGTCCTGAAGAATATCAGGAAACTCCAATCCTTCTGAGAGGCAGATATTTGGTAATTTACTTTTGACAATCTGATAGGAGATGCTGCTGAAACTATATTTTTGGTCCGAAGATGGAAACTTCGATAACAAGTAAAAAACTTTTCTAGCATCTTCCGAGTGCATGAACTTTGATGAGGTCTGACGTGTTTCTAGCTTTTTTACTTGGTGGGGAGCCAAGTACCTCCACAAAACACGCATATTTCAGTGGGTCCTTTTTATCAACAGTGCGTACATATCAAAGATATTGGCAGCTCGACATTAACGTACTTGTTATTCTAGCAGTGCATCAGGAGAAAGTTCAGGACGTCTTCTTTTCTTAATATATCCTGTTCAGGGTATAAAAATTAAGAGTTAAAAATTAATATTAAATAAATAAATAATATGTATATTCCAAAAATATTGGTAATTAAAAAAAAAGGATTTTTTTCGATAAATTGTAAAGGTGCTTGTGTTGTTTAAAGTTTAAGCTGCACGCATAAACTGAAGTAATCCGTTGTGTTTACACTCTATTTATAAAATTTTTTAGAACCCTATATGTAAAATCTCACTGCTTTGGTTTTACTTAGGTTTTGTATTGTTCGTACCTATCAGTAAATTAGGGTTGGATAATTATGCTTACACAATTATCTGTATTAATATTAATAAATAATAACATATCTGAAAAAACTAGGTAATAATTTATTATATGACTAACTTAATCATATTTTTTCTACTTATCTTATGTGCCATATATATTTTGTCAGTTTATAAGGCAGCTACATATATGTGACCTGGTCTACGAAAATGGAGCTAAAGCTTAGTACGCAGCTCTCAAGAAACGTAAAAACTTCATATAAAAAAACGCTTAAGAAACGGTCCAGAAACGTTCCTGCGATAGAGTTACTTGTGCTAGTACGCAGCTCTCAAGAAATCTAGTACTAATTTTTGATACTTTTTTTCAATAAAATGCGAATATGGCAATCCTGGTTTTGCGAAGGAACATGAAATCAACAATTGTTTCTTGAAAGAAATTCAAAGTAATCGTCAAATTCATCCTAAATTAGTTGAAATCATTATTATAAAGTATGTTCCATTTTGAAATGTTGTATAAAACCAACCAATCGTCAACAACATTCCTTAAATCTCAATGAAAATATTTGTGTTACCATACACATACATACATACATACATACGCACAAAGTTTGTTTACTTTGTTTATTCTCTCTTGCTCTTCTAATGTGGATCATTCACAATGCGTAACCAGCTGTCAATATTACTTCAGAAATAATGTATTTTTGTTCTTGAGCAATTACTTGAGAGCTGCGTACCAACCTTAACGTGCGAAAACTAGTTTTCTGGGAAACAGCTGTTAAAAATAAACAACTCGTTTCGTCAGATTCTCGTTATCTCATTAATTGTTCTCCTTTCCAGAGGCTTCAAGGACGTTCAGTAAGTGTTGTTTTTGGTCGGAATATTATTATAGTTCGTGTAAGTTGCTAGTGTGGAACATTTAAAGGTTGGTACGCAGCTCTCAAGTAATTGCTCAAGAACAAAAATACATTATTTCTGAAGTAATATTGACAGCTGGTTACGCATTGTGAATGATCCACATTAGAAGAGCAAGAGAGAATAAACAAAGTAAACAAACTTTGTGCGTATGTATGTATGTATGTATGTGTATGGTAACACAAATATTTTCATTGAGATTTAAGGAATGTTGTTGACGATTGGTTGGTTTTATACAACATTTCAAAATGGAACATACTTTATAATAATGATTTCAACTAATTTAGGATGAATTTGACGATTACTTTGAATTTCTTTCAAGAAACAATTGTTGATTTCATGTTCCTTCGCAAAACCAGGATTGCCATATTCGCATTTTATTGAAAAAAAGTATCAAAAATTAGTACTAGATTTCTTGAGAGCTGCGTACTAGCACAAGTAACTCTATCGCAGGAACGTTTCTGGACCGTTTCTTAAGCGTTTTTTTATATGAAGTTTTTACGTTTCTTGAGAGCTGCGTACTAAGCTTAAAAAAGTAACACTGAAGAAGTGACGTTTACTCTAATACCGCGCAGCTGCTGTTGTCGGATAATAATTTTTAGGGAACTTTCAAACAAGTTATGACTTTTTGGATTCTAGCACGTGAAAAAGCATCTCATCTTTCATCCGAATCAACTAAAAAGTGAAAATTGATTTTTTGACACCTAAGCCCCCTTTCCGTAGACCAGGTCACATATGATATATTTGTAAAATTTCCCTGTGTCATTGCGTAGACATTAATCCATGCGAAAATTCATCAATCAATTTTAGTGGAAATATTAAGGCGTTTATTACAAAAGAAGCATTGTAGAGGTTTATTATACTTCAGTTATACTTTCTACCTACCCATCAAACTATGTTTAGTTCCTACCTACGTTAGTACCTAAGTTTTGTTTTGTACCTATCTATCAGTTAATTAGAGTTTTAATACAGGATAATTATGTTAAAAAATTAGTGCTCTATTATTATTAATATTTAGTATTTGTTTAGAATATATTATTTGTACAGTGGTTAATTCTGATTACAATATAAAAAAATAATGTAGAATATTAATTAGTTCCGTTACACCTACAAACTATATTACATTGCGGAGAAAATTGGTTCGTAATTTAATGAAAAAAGTAATTCATGCCAAATTTTGTGATGATATTTAGCCAAAGTTGACCATATATGAACTTGATTTTAATTGGTCAGTTTGTATGGCAGTCCAACCTTAACAATTTTTTTGAAGATTCAAGCGATATCTTGGACAATAATGCATGCTAAATTTCATGAACATTTCTTGTCACAGAAGAACTTCATCTTGATTTTTCAGTTTATATGGCAGGTTTTGTTATCCGATCTGCAAAATTTCTTCAACTATTGTAGCGTTGCCTTAGGGAATAAACCACGACAAATTTGCAGAAAATATCTCGTTAATTGAAAAAGTCTCCAATGCAAGCATTTGACTCCGATCGTTCAGTGTGTATGGAAGCTATATACATACTATAGTTAACCGATCTGAACAATTTCTTCGGAGATACATTATTTCTATGAACATTATTTCGGAAACTCATACCAAATTTCGTGAAGACATATCGTCAAATGAGGAAGTTTCCCATGCAAGCACTTCTTCTTCTTTACTGGCGTAGACACCGCTTACGCGATTATAGCCGAGACAACAACAGCGCGCCAGTCGTTTCTTCTCTTCGCTACGTGGCCCTAATTGGATATTCCAAGCGAAGCCAGGTCCTTCTTCACTTGGTCCTTCCAACGGAGTGGAGGTCTTCCTCTTCCTCTGCTTCCCGCGGCGGGTACTGCGTCGAATACTTTCAGAGCTGGAGCGTTTTCATTCATCCGGACAACATGACCTAGTCAGCGTAGCCGCTGTCTTTTAATTAGCTGAACTATGTCAATGTCGTCGTATATCTCGTACAGCTCATCGTTCCATCGAATGCGATATTCGCCGTGACCAATGCGAAAAGGACCATAAATCTTTCGCAAAACTTTTCTCTCGAAAACTCTTAAGCTCGACTCATCGGTTGTTGTCATCGTCCAAGCCTCTGCACCGTATAGCAGGACGGGAATTATGAGCGACTTATAGAGTTTGGCTTTTGTTCGTCGAGAGAGGACTTTACTTTTCAATTGCCTACTCAGTCCAAAGTAGCACCTGTTGGCAAGAGTAATCCTGCGTTGGATTTCCAGGCTGACATTGTTGGTGGTGCTTACGCTGGTTCCAAGATAGACGAAATTATCTACAACTTCAAAGTTATGACTGTCAACAGTGACGTGAGTGCCAAGTCGCGAGTGCGACGACTGTTTGTTTGATGACAGGAGATATTTCGTCTTGCCCTCGTTCACTGCCAGACCCATTTCTTTTGCTTCCTTATCCAGTCTGGAGAAAGCAGAACTAACGGCGCGGGTGTTGAGGCCGATGATATCAATATCATCGGCATACGCCAGCAGTTGTACACTCTTATAGAAGATGGTACCTTCTCTGTTGAGTTCTGCAGCTCGAACTATTTTCTCCAGAAGCAGGTTGAAAAAGTCGCACGATAGGGAATCGCCTTGTCTGAAACCTCGTTTGGTATCGAACGGCTCGGAGAGGTCCTTCCCGATTCTGACGGAGCTTTTCGTGTTGCTCAACGTCAGCTTACACAGGCGTATTAGTTTTGCGGGGATACCAAATTCAGACATCGCGGCATAAAGGCAGCTCCTTTTTGTGCTGTCGAAAGCAGCTTTGAAATCGACGAAGAGGTGGTGTGTGTCGATTCTCCTTTCACGGGTCTTTTCCAAGATTTGGCGCATCTGTGAATATCTGGTCGGTTGTTGATTTACCAGGTCTAAAGCCACACTGATAAGGTCCAATCAGTTTGTTGACGGTGGGCTTTAATCTTTCACTCAATACGCTCGACAGAACCTTATATGCGATGTTGAGGAGGCTAATCCCACGGTAGTTGGCGCAGATTGTGGGGTCTCCTTTTTATGGATTGGGCATAGCACACTTAAATTCCAATCGTTGGGCATGCTTTCGTCCGACCATATTTTGCAAAGAAGCTGATGCATGCTCCTTACCAGTTCTTCGCCGCCGTGTTTGAATAGCTCGGCCGGCAATCCATCGGCCCCTGCCGCTTTGTTGTTTTTCAGGCGGGTAATTGCTATTCGAACTTCTTCATGGTCGGGCAATGGAACGTCTGCTCCATCGTCATCGATTGGGGAATCGGGTTCGCCTTCTCCTGGTGTTATGTGTGAACTGCCATTCAGCAGGCTGGAGAAGTGTTCCCTCCATAATTTAAGTATGCTTTGGGCATCAGTGACTAGATCACCTTCGGGGGTTCTACAAGAGTATGCTCCGGTCTTGAAACCTTCTGCAAGCCGCCGCATCTTTTCGTAGAATTTTCGAGCATTACCCCTGTCGGCCAGCTTATCAAGCTCTTCGTACTCACGCATTTCGGCCTCTTTCTTTTTCTGTCTACAAATGCGTCTTGCTTCCCTCTTCAACTCTCGGTATCTATCCCATCCCGCACGTGTTGTGGTCGATCGTAACGTTGCGAGGTAGGCAGCCTGTTTTCTCTCCGCTGCGGCACGGCACTCCTCGTCGTACCAGCTGTTCTTTTGCGCTTTCCGAAAACCAATGGTTTCGGTTCCAGCTGTACGTAAGGAGTTTGAAATGCCGTCCCACAGTTCCCTTATACCGAGTTGTTGACGAGTGCTCTCAGAGAGCAGGAGTGCAAGCCGAGTAGAAAAACGTTCGGCTGTCTGTTGTGATTGCAGCTTCTCGACGTCGAACCTTCCTTGTGTTTGTTGGCGTGCGTTTTTTGCTGCACAGAGGCGGGTGCGAATCTTGGCTGCAACAATATAGTGGTCCGAGTCGATGTTAGGACCTCGGAGCGCACGCACATTTAAAACACTGGAGACGTGTCTTCCGTCTATCACAACATGATCGATCTGGTTGGTGGTTTTTCGATCCGGAGACAGCCAGGTAGCTTGATGTATCTTCTTATGCTGGAATCTAGTACTACAGATAACCATATTTCGGGCCCCGGCGAAGTCGATCAGCCTCAACCCATTTGGGGATGTTTCCTCGTGGATGCTGAATTTATCGACCGTAGTGCCAAAGATAAATTCTTTGCCCACCCTGGCATTGAAGTCGCCAAGCACGATTTTGACATCGTGGCGGGGGCATCTCTCATAAGTGCGCTCCAAGCACTCATAAAAGGCATCTTTGGTCACATCGTCCTTCTCTTCCGTCGGGGCGTGGGCGCAAATCAGCGATATGTTGAAGAACCTCGCTTTGATGCGGATTGTGGCTAGACGTTCATTCACCGGAGTGAATGAAAGTACTCGGCGACGGAGTCTCTCTCCCACCACGAATCCAACACCAAACTTGCGCTCCTTTATATGGCCACTGTAGTAGATGTCACAAGGACCTACTCGTCTCTGTCCTTGTCCCGTCCATCGCATTTCTTGGACGGCGGTGATGTCAGCCTTTATTTTCACGAGGACATCAACCAGCTGGGCAGCGGCACCTTTCCAATTAAGGGACCGGACATTCCAGGTGCATGCCCTCAAATCGTAGTCCTTATTTCGCTTGCCATGGTCGTCATCAAAAGGGGGGTCTCTCACCCGAGGCTGTCTAAACTTTTGCATTGGGGGTGTTTTTTTACGTGGCGGGTCCCAAACCCAGCGCACAACCCTGTGGAGGGGATATTTCGCCTTCTGACTTTAGCTCGCCTTCAAACGGATGTTCTTAGGCTACCCAGAGGATACTTGGTCAAAGACCGGAAGTCGTGAACTGCTTGAGTCATATGTAAAAGAATCGTTTCTGGCCACTCCCAAGTGAATGGCGATCAGAGAACTTTCCTCACTTGCGTGAACTTCTACACATGACTCCATCCTCCATGCAAGCACTTGATTCCGATTATTCAGTTTGTATGGCAGCTATATGCTATAGTTAACCGATCTGAAGAATTTCTTCGGTGATTACATTGTTGCCCTAGAAAATAACCTGTGCCAACTTTTGTGAAGATACATTGTCAAATGTGAATCTTTTCTATAGAAGAACTTGATTCCGATCGTTCAGTTTGTGTGACAGCTGTACGTTATAGTGGTCCGATATTGGCAGTTCCGACAAATGATCAGCTTTTTGAAGAGAAAATGACGTTTGCAAAATTTCAGAACGATATCTTAAAAACTGAGGGACTAGTTCGTATATATACAGACAGATGGGCATGGCTAAATCGACTCAGTTCAACATACTGATCATTTAAATATACGCTTTATAAGGTCTCCGCTTTCTCCTGGGTGTCACACTTAATATAGTGGGTGGCAAACTTAATATAACCTGTGAGTTCTAATTACACATATCAAATTTCGAAGCTTTAACTGAAATGAAGTTCAGTTGTAAGCATAAAGTTGAGTTGTTAATAGGTTACTTAGTTTTTGTTAATGTGCAAACTTATGTGTATGCATCTAAAAATGCATTAAAAAATAGCACTCTAAATTGAAAACTTGGGAAATTCGAAATAAATATGAAAATTTTACTAAGAAATGTCAAATATACAATATAAAGCCTTGTATGTAAGGTATTGTATACCTTTCCAGCGTCTGATAGCGCATTTTACTACATTAGACTTCAAACTTAATTTGACAAGCTTTTGGAATATAACATTGAATGCGGAGCTTTCAAGCGGAAGTTTAAAAGCACACACCTCTTTATCGGCATTATGTCCAAAGTATTCTGTTCCCTTCATTGATGATGCGTTATTAACGCTCTCATTAAAATATATAAATGCCGTGTGCGATACCGACCCAAATGCCCGTTGATTCACTGAGCTTGGCACGGTATACACTGATCGACTCCTCAAATGAGCGGTGGCGCAAAATTGTTGGCTATAAAAATGTTGGCTGAGAAAAATCTGTGCTCAGTTGGTTTTGGCTGCCGGGCCTGACAGTCTGCAGTAACGAGTAGTGAAACGGTAAACTGTGCAAGTAAAGCAAACGCGCGAATATTGAAACTCCAATGCCGTAAAATTAATTAAAATTGTGCAAATATTATAAATATCAAAATACAAAAATTTTATTTTCTTCGATAAACAGCATATTTTCCTAGTGCCTTTGTTAAATTATCAGTTCTAAATTGAATTATGGCCATATGTACGTACGACATAAAAATATGACGATATAAATAAACGACACTTTAAAGAAAGATTGACTCAATAAATTCAAAACTTAAAATTATATATTTACGTACGCCTGTGCATTTATCACATACTTATTACGTATTAATTGAAATCTAATTAAATTGTGTGTTTTAGTTTGAAGCGGTTTCAACCAGTTCCACAATAACCGTGTTTTTGTTTAACATTTCCTTTGGCTTTGCGTGAGGTTTACCCAAGCCAACACCAATAATACCACACAAAAAGAATAAAAAGCCAGTTGTGAATTGAAGTGCTGAGATTAGCCGTGAAGCAGCGAAGCATAACAACAACAACACGGGAGTAGAAGGTGAGTCGTCAATGCGCGATTTATTATGCGAATACTGTTAGCAATTATAGTTTTATACCTTAATAAGCACAACAAATAGCTTCAGGTTCTTGGCTAATAACAACATACTAGAGGTCTGAATAGATTTGCATTAATTAAACACTTACTCTATAAATTGCACTGACTTAGCGCGTTGTTGCAACATGTGTACTTGAAATGGCTAAGCGTACACACATATGAATATGTTAATTACTATTCCGGCGTTTGCCAAGGCTTAACCATTTTAGTTTTCCAGCAAAAGAGTTAGAATTTATATATTGTAAATATGTGCTTAAAGTATATACACATATAATATGAAGTATAAGTTTGCTTATGTGCCATGTAACTATATGCATTGGTTCGTGTCTACTGGTAAAATCTACATTCATTATCAGACTGTATGTATGTATGTGTATGTCTTGCACTGAAAAGAGGTTTAAAGTTTCAACAATGGATCAGTATTTTTTTGATAAAAACACGGAATACTTGAACAAAGTTCAAAATATCATTCTACTCTTGAGTATATACATATTTAAATTAATCTGGCAGTTATGTAGCTCATCTCGTAGTACATCAATTTGTTTTTAGTAAAATAGTTTCTAACTAGGAGACTGAACTCCAATGTGCATATACACATACAGAAAGACAAATATGTACAACTTTATATATTTTGGCGAAGTCACAAGGTAGCACTGTTCATTTGCATTAACTCAATACTTTATTCAGCAACATCAAAAGCTACCTGCTATCGAAGAACTATTAACTTTTGTTATTGCAAAGTTAAAGCAAAAAAAAAAATACATTAAAAACAACTCAACTAGATCCATTTAAACGTCACTAATTCAGTGAAAATATCTGGTATAAACAAACATTTGCATATGTATGAATAAGTGCCATAACATCATTCTGCTCTTTTTAACAAAAGAATGAGATACCAAAAAAGAAATTTACCCGGATTTTGCTTCAGTTTAATGAATAAACAAAGGTTGAACATTTCAGTGGAAATCATCATCAATTGGAGGACAATATTATAAAAGATATTTTTTATTGATTCCATGTGAATCCAAAAAATGATATGGTAACCTCTGAACAGAGATTTGAGAACGATTGGATGAAATGTCATTAAACTTTACCGTTATTCCAACCACGGTTAGTACTCTCGACCAGGCAAAGAGTTCAAGGAGTATACGGTGTATAATAATTGTACAAAATTGGATCTTCCTAGCTTAAATCGTATTTTTTCTGTGAGCGTAACAACGATCCGATTCCTGCCATTTACAATGCTATATTTTGAATAGTGAATTTCCAAGTTGCAATTATGAAAGACAGTACAATGGACGTACAGTACTAAAAACAATAATAAATACATAAGTCAATGCCAATTTCTATACATTCAACTACACCTCACGTACTCATTTTACACATACGACTGTGCTGATATACATATCTCTAATTATTATACTCTTACAACATGTTGCTACAGAATATCACAGTTTTGTCACCTAACGGTGTCACCATACCATAAAGCATACCTATAAAATATCTCCCAAACCATTCAAGCTAAAATACCTAAACTAGCTCAAGATAAATCCCACAAAATCCTCTACCGACAATGTGAAAATGGGTGAAATTGGACAGGACATCCCGGCAGCTAATTACTTCAGAGATTTTGAATTTTACTCCCGAGATGGGATGGGACATCTTTATAGAAGCCGGTGTAAAAACTGGTCAATAGGCGTGGCATCGTCCACTTTTAAGTAAAATCACATACCTCAGGGCCTGCTCGATTGATTCTAACGAAATTCGATACATAACATTCTTATTTCACAGTGTGAAAATGGCGAAATCGGATTGCAACCACGCCTATTCCCTTCCCTTAGCTTCCACATACTCAACACAACGATTTTCGAACTTCCAGTTGACTTTATACTGCATACATCAGGGATAAGGGATTATCTCTGGCATATATCGACCAACATGAGTACTCTCAATGAAAATGAGAGAGCGTGTTTTGTGGATAACAGCGTGTCTTTATGCCGAAAATGGATAAAATTGGGTGAAAACTCCGTATGATTGGTGATGGTATATTAGGTACCTTACTGAATCTCAGGGAACATTTTATTAGTATGTAATATGTAAGTGGTATGTATTATTAACAAAAATAGATAAAATGGGGTCAATACTACTCCCAACTCCCATATAGTTACAACATGATGTTCGTTTTGCTAACAAAATTATATGTATGTATGAGTATATATTACATATATATGTATATATATTATGTTGTCAAATATCTCTCTTCCGCCTTTTTGCTCTTTATTCAATGCTTTATAAAAAGTGTTACAGTGATCGGATTTAGTTCAAGTATGCTGGTTCGTTCGTTAATCTGTTTCCATCTGACGGCAACTTCAGAATACCTCCCCTCGTAGAAGCCCCTCTCCTTATTTGCGAAGAACTAGGACAGCCACTTTTCATAAGCCTCTTTTGAGTTCAACTTTACGCCAACAAGGGCGTTTGCCATGGACAGGAACAGGTGGTAATCACTTGACGCTATATACGGGCTAGATGATAGATGCCATAAAACCTCCCATCATGGCCACATGGAATCTCATAGTGGATGATTCCCTTCCAATCCACCAAACACACAGCAAAACCTTCCTGGCCGTCAATCACGGCTTTGCTACTGTTTGGGACGATTCACCGGCCTTCGATCACGACCGTTTTCGCTTGATATTGCCGTATGTGATCCATTTTTCGACGCCAGTCACCATCCGCTTCAGAAATGGGTCGAGTTCGTTCCGTTTCAGCAGCATATCACAGGCGTTGATTTGGTCCAGAAGTTTTTTTTGCGTCAAATCATGCGGCACCCAAACATCAAGCTTTTTTGTGTATCCAGCCTTCTGCAGATGGTTTAAAATGGTTTGGTGACTAATTTCCATCTTCTGGGCGATGTCACGATCTTATCCATGGTGTCGTTTTCAACCGCTCTGAATCGTCGAAACCATTCGTTCGCAGTTCGAAGTGATAGAGTACCATACCCCGAAACAACATTCATCTCACGGAACGTTTCTCTAGCGTTTGCCTTTAACGAGGGAAAACTTTAAAATAGCGCGAATTTCGGCGTTAGTGAACTCCATGTTTACATGTCTATAACTGTTGGACGCAATATCTAAACTAAAAGGCGGAAGGGAGATATTTGACAACCTAATATATAGTAAATATACAGTTGAATTTCCATAACTCGAATTGGCAATAGAAGTCAAATTACATACAAATTTCCTTTCATAACACGAATTTTTTTGTGTAATATAGTGATTCGAGTTAGGGAAGTTCAACTGTATATATAATTGCTTGGATTCCTATCCTCTCGTTAACGGTTTCCCTGGCTTTGATTCTTGCAAGTTGCAAGAGTGTATAATGTTTGGTTGCACCTGAACTTAGCCTTTCCTCACTTTTTTATTTTTAACGCTTAAATATGATACTTCAACCGATAAAGTTTAATTTTTCCATGCATCTTATAACTATAACCACACAATTATGACTGCAAGCGTGAGCGTGAATCCAAAATGACAGTTAAAGAAAATTCCAAATATTATTTTCTTTATTCATTCATGGTATCATATGTAGTTACACATGTAGTACATACGTACATACATATTTACATATGTATATCAGGGAGTAAGTGTATGGTAAGCCCAAAACTGGCTATGTCTGCTCAACAGTACCGAGACCTAGTAGCTCAGTATGACGTACATACATATGTATGTGTAATTTCTTTGATTTCGAACTTTGGTATACCCATAAGTTTTTGTTGTTACTTTGTTCAAGAGTTAGAGTTATTGCCAGCGGATCCACGTATAAGATGGCTGCATAATATGTTGTTGATCGGGTACTCACAGTGTCAGCGTAAGTAAACTAGGGCCCAACAACGCATGTGACTCGCGGTCGTGAATTGACTATACATAACGAAGCGACAATGACAGCAACAAAATTTCTTCAGTTGGTATTACATTAAACGAGCGTATGTACATATGTACATACATATGTATATACAATTAATTTGTGCGCAGAAGTAATTGCTGTTTTCTTTATAGTACCGTACTTTTTCGATTATATATCAGGTTTTTGACTGGAATTTTAATTTTTTGAAAAAAATATGTATTCATCAGTCTATGTCAATGTTGTTGCCATTCAATATTATGCACTTATCCCAGCGCTTTTTTCAATTGTCGGAATATTTTCCAAGCTTGATTTTTGAGATAGCTTGTAGCTCTCTCAGCTATTTTCACTATCTTGTAAAATGACGGTGCCTTAATGTTTTCTTTATTTTTATACTCTCGCAACAAAGTTGCTAAAGAGAGTATATAGTTTTGTTCACATAACGGTTGTTTGTAAGTGATCAGGGTGACGAGTAGAGTTGAAATCCGGATGTCTGTCTGTCCGTCCGTCCGTCCGTCCGTGCAAGCTGTAACTTGAGATATCATGATGAAACTTGGTACACGTATTTCTTGGCTCCATAAGAAGGTTAGGTTCGAAGATGGGCAAAATCGGCCCACTGCCACGCCCACAAAATGGCGAAAACCGAAAACCTATAAAGTGTCATAACTAAGCCATAAATAAAGATATTAAAGTGAAATTTGGCACAAAGGATCGCATTAGGGAGGTGGTTTTCAAACAAACTGTATAGAGTCGTTTCTTTCAGGCATTTCCATATACAGTTCAAAAATGGAAGAAATCGGATAATAACCACGCCCACCTCCCATACAAAGGTTATGTTAAAAATCACTAAAAGTGCGTTAACCGACTATCAAAAAACGTCAGAAACACTAAATTTTACGTAAGAAATGGCAGAAGGAAGCCTGCATCCAAATTTAAAATGGGCGTGGCATCGCCCACTTATGGACCAAAAACCATTTCTCATGAACTACTAATCTAATTAATTTTACAACAAAATAAAAAAATATGTAAATGACGGATAATGAAATCTCGATTATCACTTTATCATGCGAGAGTATAAAGTGTTCGGTGACACCCGAACTTAGCCCTTCCTTAATTGTTGGAAATAGAAAAAAGTCGCCTGGGGCCATGACTGGGAAATATGGAGACTCTGGCATTTTTACTATTCTTTTTGGTCAAAAATTAACGAATAATCAACGAACATATGTAAGTATGTATAAAGTTATTTATATTTATGTTGTTAACGTACTAACTGCTTCACTGATATTCAAATAATACCGTAAAAGTAATACCCAACCCTTCTACAATATCGCTCCAGTAGCATTGCTTATGTTGCGCATTCCTAATGCGCATCTAATCTTGGCTTAGAGTACTGTCGTAATACTGTTACCGCAATTCTGTAGAAGTTGCGTGACATGCCATCATAATTCTATAGTTGGTCTCAGAGTAACCTTACCTAGTATTTGTTTTTGATTAGAAAACGCCGCGGTTGCAAAACCACAGCCTCATAAGTGTTGCGTTAAATCTGTATCAACATATTCAAAGGTGAAGTACTGGTTTATTAAATTTCGTAGCAACCGTACTTAGCAAATGAATCACAAAAAACACCGCGGAAGTTTTGTTGGGCGATCGAAGTATGTAATTGAGTGAATTATCATTAGATTCTCAAAGGAACGAATCACATTAACGAGTTTTTGCAAATGGAAAGAACTATGTTTTTTTCCATAGCCTTCCTCAACCATGGTAAAAAATCAACAGGCACATTTGTGTCCGTCCTTATTAATTAAATTAATTAAATTTTCAACCCCAGTAACACTTTGTTTGTAGCAGAAAAAAATCGACTTTTAACAAGCAAATACTTAGACACTTACACACATATGTATGTATGCATGCACTTGTGTACTTTCTGTATAGTCTGTTATGACAGTAGAGTGGATACTTTGAACATATCTCCGTCTACACAGACACTCTCTATTTGAACAGCTGAATATGAAATTTTGTGCAACTTCAGACTAAAGCACTTTATTATTATTTTTTTTTAAACTAGTATAAAGAGTTCTGTGTACTCTTTCGAGTAACTCGATGTAACAGGAGGCTATAAGAGGAATCAAGTGCTTGTAGGCCTTATTTATGGATAAATGGCAAAAAAAAAAGAAAATAATTCAAATTGATTCTGAAAAGATATGAATTTATAATATTTTGAACGAAATTATAAAAAAATGTAGAGTTTACCTAGTACCTCCTTGATATATGTATTTATCGTATACGCCACTAAAGCTTTAAGTACACATTCACATGATAAATAAGCATAGCAATTATGCATGTACTTGTTTATGAATGCTTTTATCTCGACAATAATTTTAAAATGTGCAATCAGTCTAACAATGGTTAATGACATGGCCAATAAAATTGTCTACTGAGATAAACTGTAGTATACATATGTATTATTTAATACTAATTAACTTCAAAAATTCGCATATTGTAAACTTTTATTTAAAAAGTAGAAATTTCTCACGTCTTCATTTTTTGGAAGTAATTTGAGATATCTCAACAGGTAAATCTCAAAATAATAAATGGTTTATGAAAAGTTATGCTCAAGCTAACTTGACCAAAAATATATAAATTTAATAATATTATATATTTATATTAGGGTGGGTAAAAAAAATGAATTTTTTGCTTGATACTCTGAAAAATTGGTTCTTAAACAATTCTAAGAAAATATATGTAGTACTAGATTCCAGCATAAAAAATACATCAAGCTACCTGGATGTCTCCGAATCGAAAAAACACCAACCAGGAAGGAAAACAGACTGCCTACCTCGCAACGTTACGATCGACCACATCACGTGCGGGATGGGATAGATACCGAGAGTTGAAAAGGGAAGCGAGACGCATTTACAGACAGGAAAAGAGAGACGCCGAATCGCGTGAGCATGGAGAGCTTGACAAGCTGGCCGACAGTGGTAATGCTCGAAAACTCTACGAAAAAATGCGGCGACTAGCAGAAGGTTTCAAGACCGGACCATACTCTTGTAGAACACAAGGAGGTGATCTAGTAACCGATGCCCAGAGCATACCAAAATTATGGAGGAAACACTTCTCCAGGCTGCTGAATGGCAGTGAAAGCACAACGGCAGGAGAAAGCGAACCGCATGAAGAAGTGCGAAGGGCAGTTGCCCGTCTGAAGAACAACAAAGCGGCGGGGGTTGATGGATTGCCGGCCGAGCTATTCAAACATGGCGGCGATCAACTGATGAGGAGCATGCATCAGCTTCTTTGTAAAGTATGGTCGGACGAAAGCATGGTCAACGATTGGAATTTAAGTGCGCTCTGCCCAATCCACAAAAATGGATACCCCACAATCTGCGCCAACTACCTTGGAATAAGTCTCTTAAATATCCACATAAGGTTCTATCGAGCGTATTGTGTGAAAGATTAAAGCCCACCGTCAACAAACTGATGGAATAATTCGAGCTGCATACCGAGAAGGTACAATCTTCTATAAGAGTGTACAGCTGCTGGTGTATGTTGATGATATAGATATCATTGACCTTAACAACCGCGCCGTTAGTTCTGCTTTCTCCAGAATGGATAACGCAGCGAAATAAATAGGTCCGAAATATCTCCTATCATCAAACAAACAGTAGTCGCACTCGTGAGTAGGCTCCCATGTCACTGTTGACAGTCATAACTTTGAAGTCGTACATAATTTCGTCCACCTTGGAACCAGCATCAACACCAACAACAACGTCGGACTGAGTAGGCAATTGAGAAGTAAAGTCCTCTCTCGACGAACAAAAACAAAACTCTATAAATCACTCCTTATTCCCGTCCCGCTATACGGCGCAGAGGCATGAACGATGACAACATCTGATGATTCGACGTTACGAATTTTCGAGAGAAAGGTTCTGCGAAAAATGTATGGTTCTTTTGCATTGGCCACCGCGAATATCGCATTCGATGGAACGATGAGCTGTATGAGATGTACGCCGACATTCACATAGTTCAGCGAATTAAAAGACAGCGGCTACGCTGGCTAGGTCATGTCGTCCGAATGGATGAAAACACTCCAGCCGGGAGAAGCAGAGGAAGAGAAAGACCTCCACCCCGTTGGAAAGACCAGGAGGAGAAGGCCCTAGCTTCGCTTGGAATCTCCAATTGGCGCCATTTTGTGAAAAGAAGAAACGACTTTCGCGCTGTTGATAACTCGGCTATAACCGCGTGAGCGGTTTCTACCCCAGCAAAGAAGAAGAAGAAATTAGAAGTATTAAAAGAAATTATGCTTTTCTGAAAGAGTAATTTTCTTACTAAATTTAAGCAAACTGTATATAAATCGTATAAGGAAATTATTGATTCGATTCTATCCATTTTTGACATACAGACACATATTATATATATATTATATCAGTGTTTTCGTCGAGTTTTACTTGTTAAAACGCAAGTTAATAACTTCGCAGACAAGAATCTCTCGACTTAATGCAAATTCGTAAATACGAGCTTTATTAATATGCACGTCATTTGTAAACATATGTACATATATGTGTATATTTTATACTCTCACAAAATGTTGCTAAGGAGTATTATAGATTTGTTCACCTAACAATTATTTTTAACTTTATGGAAATCTTATAAAGTGCATAAACTAACCTCTCAAATGAGATACAATTTTTATTTGGTAATATGTTTAATGTACATATCTTCAAAACTACTTAAGCTAAATAAACTAAATAACTCAGGACAGTGCGGAGTGAAATGGGATTATTACCCAGCCTACTCGCCTGAGGAAAATTACTTAACCCTTCTGCACAAATTGCGTCAAAATGACCCAAATTTAAGAAACAAACGCGTATTACCAGGCCTTAGGATGGCTAATTGCTCATAAAACCATTTTGATATCCTCAGTCTGAGTCTTATGATGAGTTGTACGTACACATTTTTTTCCAGGACGAGCCAGTTTTTTTACATAATTTTTTAAAAACTTTTCGTACGCGTATACAATTTGTGGGTCATTTTGACCACCAAGAAAATTTATGCTCAAATGTGACTAAACAGAAAAAGCGTGCTAGTGCTCAATTGTGAATTTTGCGGTGCCTAGTGATAACGGTATTGAACTTTATTTTCTGATTTTTTTTGATCAGAAAAAGAAACTAGAAATAATACATCACTATAATGCGACTAAAGCAGGTGTTGATGCGCTGGACCAATTAGTAGCAACGTACACATGTAAACGCCAAACGAAACGATGGCCAGTTGCACTCTTTTCCAATATGGTCGATGTTTCGGGATATAACGCATATGTTATATGGACTGAACTTAATCCCGAATGGAACAGAACTAAAAACTTTAAGCGGCGATTATTTTTAGTAGACTTGGCCACATCTTTGGTAACCCCGCACATTGCACGCCGAAAGCGAATGCCCTATGGTCCTTTTGCAAAAAGAGTTGTGGAAAACATCCAGGAAGCAGTCGCAGCAGACACTCCCAGTTTATCCACGGTCGTGTAGCCTCAAAATTTTCCTTTATGCTTCTTGAGTAAGAGACAAAGGTGTTTTTATTGTCCACATACTAAAAACTCCAACAAGCATTCAGTTCGTTGCGATAAATGCTTGAAATTTATATGCAAACAACATAGTGTAAAGGCAGTTATATGTATAAATTGTCAGAATTGATTTATTTTTACTGACTCCTATTGAAAACAATTTTGAATTTATTAATTTTATGTTTGAATAATAAAAAAATGAGTTTGCCATTATAATTTTACCATACTGACGTGTTTTTGCTATTGGGTCATATTGACCCACAAATTGTTTATGAGGGGTACAATCTCAATTTGTGCAGAAGGGTTAAATGAGTGGGTCAGAGCCTCTAGGCTTTAGTTTTAGGTAAAAACCCATACTTGAGAATTTAAGCAAATTCGGTATGCAACATTGTTCTGATGTATCTACAACTATTACGCTGAGAAACTTGGCGAAATGGGACGAAAACCATTTCACATAGGGTAACATTATTTTAGATTGCATATAATTCTTTCATTTTACAGTATACAAACCAAGCATCAATAAATATGTATATCGAAATAAAACGTTACATAAGTAGTGCTTTTCAAGAGTGCGATTTTAGTTCTACAAATTGAGGAAATAAGACCATAACTATATGATTCCTAGTGCCCCTGGTTGACTTTTAATCGAACATATCGGTCAACCTGTGGAATACCTTGTAGAAATAAAATATCATCTCTATCTAATTACAGTGTTTAATTTTGCCTGAAACGGATGAAATCGGGTCATTATTACTCTAGCTTGCCCATACCCAATATAAATATTTCAAACATTCCGTTGACTTAAAGTCGGTAAATGTGTAAGATAAAAAATAGGTCAACGAATTATTCCTATATATATCATAAAATTAGATGGAAACCGTTCGACATGCTTTTGGACCGTGCAAAAAGCTGAATTGAGCAGAATGAAACTATTTTGAATAAAATAAATTGGTTTTGCCGAAAAAACCATTTGATCTGTTTTTTTTTTCTAAAGTCCTGTTTACTTTGGAATGTACCTTGTACAATCGATACTTTTTGTAATAAGTCATAAATACACGTTTTTTGTATCTGATTTAGTAGCAATATTAACAGGTAATCGATCTTTGGCATAAAATAATGAAATTAAAAAAACCGGATGTTTCCAACGAAAATAAATACTTAATATTCGCAGTTTTATCTCAGTATGCTTGGAAATATGTAAGATATAGAACCAAAAAGGGAAGTCCACATAAATATTAAAATGTGTATGCTACAAGAGATTTATATTTCTGCTAAAACGTTTAATCGGTTCCTAGTTTAATTTAAAAAAGTTAGATTTTGCCTTCATACTTAAAATATATATTGCACATACAAGGTCTGTCGCAAAAGAAACAGAACTTTTTAAATATACATAATTGTTTCTGGTGGCGCCACTTATTGGTGGGTATATGAAATAAAAAGTTTGATGTCTTGTTGACATTTCGTAAAAATTTTAAGACAATTGTATAACTACAATCGATGTTATCGGTCAAAAAGTGACAGCAGCTTTTGGTCATCGGTCGTAAAATGAATTTTGAACAATGAGCAAATATTAAACTTTGTTTTAAACTTGGGAAAACGTTTACTGAAACATTTCAAATGATGAAAAAAGCTTATGGTGATCAGTGCCTATCCTGTAGTAATGTGCATGAGTGGTTTAAGCGATTCCAAGAAGGTCGTGAGGACCTCTGTGACGATCAGAAGTCGGGCCAAAAAAAGTCGTCTTCAGAATTCAAAAATAAAGACAATGCTGATTTGTTTTTACAATTCCGAGGTTATTGTACACCGAGAGTTCGTCCCACTTGGCCAAACGATTAATGCTGTGTGTTACCTTGGTGTTATGAAGCGTATTTTGTCACGCATTCGTCGTGCTCGACCACAATACCGTGAGGCAGGGTCCTGGCGCCTGTTGCACGATAATGCCTCGTGTCATCGGTCGGCGCTTGTCACTGATTTTTTGACAAAAAACTCCATATTAACCATTAATCACTCACCCTACTCACCTGATCTGGCACCCTGTGATTTTTACCTATTTGGAAAACTTCATTTGCCCAAGAAAAGACACTGGTTTCAGGACATTTCAGCTATCCCAAAGGCGACGACCGATATTCTCAAGAGCATTCCGAAAAATGACCTTAAACACTCATTTGAAATGCCAGGCTAAACGCTGTATCGAAGCACAAGGATACTACTTTGAATAAAAAAATATAACTTTTGAAAGATATTATTTTTTTGTTGTTTTTTTAACAGTCCTGTTTCTTTTGCGACAGACCTTGTAAGTATACGATATTTATGTTCGAGTTCAAATACAAAATTGTATTGAAATTGAATCAACTCACAATCACGTCGATTAGTATAGGGAAGATAATTGCAACTCAAATTGAATTGTCGACTTGTTATCGATAATACTGAATTACAAAATTAATTTAAACAAATTTTCATAGAGTTATGTGTTTTTGAAATAGTGGAGGAAAAATACAATATTCTTCGTTAGTTAGCTGCAAAATTGGAAAAAAAATTTTTAGAAAATAGCGGCTACTCAAAATTAAAGAAGATTTTTTCATTTATTTTTTTATTTCATCCAATTTTTAAAAAAATATCCCGTTGCCAAGACACTAAAATCGCTATAATTTCGTAAAGAATTTGAATTTTGAGAAAGCTTTTCAGGGAGATATTTTTGAAAAACGAAAACGAAACGAAAACTAGTCTTCTTAAGTTTTTACAAATTCTTAGACTAGAATACCCGCTTAAGCGAAGCCAATGCAAATAACACTTTTGTTCATTTAAATGGCCCATTTTGACAAAATAGGAGCTATAAATAGATGCAAATATGACACATATTATCTTAAAATTATAAAGTAATAATGCAAAGTAATTAATGAATCATATGGTCATGATCATGGCACCATACAGCGTATACTTTATCAGAACTTAGAGTATTTTATCGCAGTACTAATACCATAATGTGCAAGTTTAAGCGCGCTCAAAGCAATAATTGTTAAACACTTAGTGAATTATGTATGTATATAAGAAGCATTCATCGTTTAACATTTAACAAGAAAATAGTCAGTATGATATTGAAAAATAACAAATTTTGCTTCTAGTCAAAAGAGATGAATCACAAACTGGATGAAAGAAAATTCCCCCCAAGGGTAACAAAAAATTATAAAGTATAATTCAGAGAATAATATTTGCGTGCAAAAAAGTGGGAGTTTACAAATAAATACTTTTACTTTATTACATTCAGACTATAAAAATGGTGAAATGTGTAGTCGTGACGAAAATTTTACACATTACATATAAAGTTAGACAATTACAAATACTGTGCTGTTTAAAAATACGGGTTTTCTGTACGCGATCAATTCGAGAACAAAACGGTTCTTTTTTTGTAACTGTCTTGTTCAATTGTGGTCACTGTCGAGTCCAATTCGATCACTTTTTTCGACTTCCTTTTGTTGATGCCGTAGTGAATGCTCACTATAAATAACGTTTTCAAGCACCTTTCTAACGAAGCATCCATAAGATCCCAAATGGACTTTTAAAAAACTGCGAGGTATTTAAATACGAGTTGTTCATTTTGGAAGAGATGGTCGACCATTTTGGAGAAATTGGAAATGTAAATGACTAACAAGAAAGAGGAAGGAATTACTAATCATCTAAAAGTGAGGACAAAGCTTTTGTTTCCCTGTTTGAAATGAAACCACTGGCCAGTCTAAGAGCGGTTAAAAAATATTTAACACTAAACCTACCAGTACTGGTCAAATTGACCGTTTTCAAACTTTTGTAAAACTTACACATTCTTAAACATTATGACACCGTTATCAACCTGTATGATAATTCTTAGAATATGCATATGTATAATTTTTTCTTCATACTTGAGTTTTAGTTATTTGCTTTATTTTCTAAGAAAAATTTGTCATGTGGCCTACCTAACGCGGCTGGTCAATATGACCAGTGGGCAAAAATATTATACAGTTACTTCACAGTAAAATGTTTTATAATTATCTCAGCGCGGGTTTCAATGGAAAGGACTTGATAATAAGTAGTATTGATTACTGTGTTAAGTAGTGCACTTCTAAAGAGTTTCTTTTGTAATTTTTTTACAACTGTTTATTTGAAGGAGGTAAATATAACGGAAATTGGCGAAAAGGATTCAGAATATGATGAACAAGAAACTTCTCGAAATGAAAACAAAAACGTGGAAACAGAGATATTTACAACCAGTGAATTGAAATTAGAAAGAGATAGTGAAGAAGAGAATATTAAAAAATAAGCGTCCAGGACAGAAAAGAAAGAGAGTTTTATTGACATCCGAAAGTGAGACAGATTTAGAAGATCAACACATCGAAACAGCTGCCGATGGGACAGTCTGGGAAGAAATAAACGGAAGGTCCAACCGGGGCAGGTTACCAATGCATAATGTTTTCAGGGATACATCAGGGCTAACGGGATGTGCTAAACGATATATAATGAAAGGACAAATGCAGACGGTATTTGCTCTTATCATTGATCAGAGTATAATGCATCATATTATAAAATGTACAGAAGAAGAAGCTTTTAGGGTGTTAGGAACTAAGTGGGAGCTAAATGCAAAAAAATGGATGCATTCATTGCTTTGCTGTTTGCTCGTGGCGCATATGAGGCAAAAAATTTTTAAATCTCATACTTGTGGAATAAAAATTGGGGACTCGCTTTTTTTCAAAAAACAAAAAAAAATGAGCCGAAACGACTTTACTGAAATTATGAAGTATATACGATTTGATAAGAACAAAAAGATAAAATGGCTAGATTTTCAAGCAAATGGTATAAATCAAATTATATTACTTTGACAGTGTATAAAAGTAAGCCGAAAAAAAGTGCTTGTCCTAAGTTCTAAACATAACTCAATAGAAATAGAAAAAAGCAACAAACGTATAGCAGAAACTATTAGATTTTATAATCGTACAAAATTTGGTGTAGATGTGGAAGACCAGATGGCAAAAAAAATACAGCGTGAAGTCGAAAAGTCGTAGGTGGCTACTTAAGGTATTTTTTAATATATTAGACCTAGCTGGAATAAATGCTTGGATTTTGTACAAAGAAACAATGGGTGAAAATATTTCGAGGCAAGAATTTTTGTTCCAGTTAGCTTCAGAAATTGGAGATGCATATAAATAATCTCAAGAAAAAAAAAACGTTTATCAGCACCCTCTTCAAGCTCTGATTTGCCTGTACGAAAAGCTTGCCAAATCAAATTTTGTAAAGGTTATAAAACAACAAAAATTTCTTCGAAGTGCGAAAAATATGTTTGTGGAAAATGCACATTCCAGACTAAAATAATTTGTAAACAATGTGAGGAAGCCGAATAGAGTATATTAAATATACATACATGCATAACATGTATACTTTGAATAAGCAAACATAAAAAAACGCATACGCATATACAACAACATTCTGTATAAAAATTTAGTCTTATTTTTTCTTTTATAATAAATTTTAGAAATTATATAAATTTATTTTACGAATTTTCATGAAAACTTTTTATTTTATATATATTCAGCAATAAATCAACAATTATCTGCATTGAATAATAAAATCCATAACTTTTATAATCACCGGTCCATTTGACCGCGCGCGGTAGGAATAGGTATACGAGAGTTGTCGGTAGGTTTAGTGTTAAATTTAGATGTAGTATTAAACTCAGCTGTATTTTAATTAAACCTTTTTGTAATATCTACAGATGCGTCAACTTTTGTATTGTTCAACCCCTGTGTATGTCTAAGAAAGGGACAAACATATATGCAGGGGTGTGTTAAGCACCCGTAAAAGGTGCCTCTCTCTTCTCATTAATTTGGCTTTGAGGTGCTTCATAGCAAAATTGAACACCGTTTGAATGATAAAATTTTATAAAAAGGTTTTACTGAAATGCTTCACGGTAAAAATAAGGCAATGATCCGAAATACAGAAGTAGATTCTGTACCCAATGGAAACAATATTAGATTGACCATCACAGTCACCAAGAGAATTTTTGGGCTTTAATGGAAGCAAAAATATCAAGAAAATATTTAAAGTCAACAAAAAGTTTTCTTCAGCTAAATTGTTGCTTCAAAGATGTCAGACTATAATTGACAACGCGTGAGATGGGAGAAAATATTGAATAAACGTCAGCTATAACAAAACAATGTATTTTATATAATTACAACAACGCTACCTACATTTTGGAAAACCGAAATGTTATTTTTTGAACGCACTGTACATAAAGACCGTAAGGAATCGTTCGGAATTCAACAACTTTTACTAACAAGAAAACGAAAACAAAAAAAAAACAAGAATGTTGTTTATTCATTTCTTGGTTATTTACATTCCATGCATTTGCGTTTTACTTCTAGAACACTTTCTTTACGCACATACAATGGAGCTACCTCATGAAAATCCAGCCTTTATTGGAGATGACGGAAAATCTGCACGCAGCCAACCGAGAGTCTTGCGAAATTCGGATGAAGAGGCAGTAAGTACTGGTGTTTTATGTTTGTAAAATAAAACTCAAATCAATTTTGTTTTTGTCTAAATAGAAGCTATCTGAAAATGATTCTGCGAAAAATGAACGCGCCACGTGGGGCAAAGGTGTAGAGTTTCTTTTCTCTTGTATTGCCATGTCTGTGGGACTGGGGAATGTATGGCGCTTTCCTTTTACGGCACTGGATAATGGCGGTGGTGCTTTCTTGATACCTTATCTAATAGTATTATTTTTAATCGGTAAGCCGATTTATTATTTAGAAATGGCGATAGGACAATTCTCGAGCAGTGGATCAGTGAAAGTATTCAACTTGTGCCCAGCGATGAAGGGTAAGGAAGCATCTTGAGCATATATTCGTTTGTCTCTGTATGTTATGAATTTTAGCTGGAGTACATGCCTGCGTACGTAGTTTTTGTTTTTTTTTTTTTGCTTATGTATCTTACAAAAAGTTGGGAAACAAGATAACAGAATTAAATTCGAAATGTAGCATACAAATTGAAGGAAACTGTTTAATAACATTTTGATTGTATGTAGTACGGGTTTCCGGAAAAGTTAACTTATTTTATGAAATATTCTCTTTTAGTCATTTATCATTGTTAAAATTTAAAGTGAAGACAATTTTATATGCTATTCTAGCAACACAGCACCGAATAGAGACATTAGAAATAAATATGTATGTATATGACAGCAGCACTACCCAAGGGATTGTATGATACTTAATATTTCATGCAGAGATTTTAATTATTTTACTTTCATCAATTTACAGCTTTTTGTTCAAGCAAATCTTTACTACGTAACCTCAAAAACTATGCCCAATAAGTGATAGCTTTACTGTGAGAGTGCTTTCTAATAGCCACAATGACGTTGGAGTATATTGTATAGTTAATTTTAAAAGGGGTGAAACTCCATATGTGTATATTTGCAATACCTTTAACATCTATCAGTTATGTTAGTTGAGTTTAATGCTACTTCTTGATAGCATTAACCACAGACGAGATCTATAGACATAGTATGTATCTGAAGACAGCTGAGTTAAGTTAATGTAGTAAAAAAACTCTTGTGAGTTACAAGGTCATAATCCGAAAGAACTATAAGTATCTACGTATATGAAATAAATAGATATAGTTAAGTACCGTTTCCACGATGGAGCTCGGAAAGAGTTTCTGTGACTTTCCACAAATTGTAATTAAGTTAGAAAAAAGGTGCTGTGTTCGTATAGATAACATAACTAGTAAACATCAGGATATGAACATAGTTGATAATATACCGGAAGGTGTCTATTGTTTTGAAGTCGAAACCACTACCTGCATTTATGAAATCAATTTCCAACTAAACGTATATACGTACGTATGAATATGCATATATTAAGGCATGTTCTTCTTTCAATTCTAAGTATTTTAATGGATTCGTTCGTAATATTTTTCGTAAATTCTTTGTGAAATTTGTCATACCATGTAATACTTTAATTTCCTCTCATATTTGTGAATGCTTTTGATAATTTGAAAGGTATTGGTATTGGTCAAGTGTTGTCCATTTCGTTTGTGACCACCTACTATGTGGCCATTATGGGCATGATTGTACGCTATTTGTTTGATTCATTCAAATCTCCGCTACCGTGGACAGTCTGTGACGATGCATGGAGTGAAGCCTGCGTTGCATCTGGCACAATGCCCGCGCCAGAACCTATAATAAAAATTTCAACTGGAGTGCCATCAGTAGTAAACAACATCACATTACATAATGTCAGTACGCTCATAAACGCGAGTGTTATGCCTCATCATACCAAAACCATTTCATCTGCAGAGTTGTATTTTATGTAAGTTTAATATTATATATGTTTCTTAAATAATTACAGTAAGATTGTATTTGTATTACTAACCGACATGCTCAGTAAGATATAACATATTTGTGCTTTCAAAAATTTCCCTGTCATCCATTCAATTCGCTTATTTCCTTGGTATTCAGTTATAATCAAGCCTCATTTGAAATGCACATGTATCTGATGCTGATTTTACAGTTATTGCGTGAGACATTCTTAAATAAAATCGATTTAATTGATCAATAAAAATTGCTTCGAGCCGACACGTCAAACTGAAATATTTTCACAAAACGATTTGCGTAGGTACCCTGTCGGGAAAATGCTTCGGCACTTCACCAAAATAGAGAATTTTGTACCGCGAAATTCAAGGAAGAGACAATTCTTTTCCTTTCTTCACTTTTCTATATTTTCGACCATCTGTGGATGTGTGTACGAAGCATTAAAAAATAGGTCGATTAAGAAAAACGAAAGTGTAAATCGGTTTTCTGATTCAAAGTTTAAACTTTAAGCAATCGAACTCGCGTCTATAACAATTAAGAGTTCATGACTCAAACTGCGATTAAAACACAGATGTTTTTTTAGTATAAACTTTAATTGTAATTCTTATTTTAATACAAGTTTCCACTTATGTATTATAGCAACAAGCAAAACCAATTTAGCTGGCTATTTCGGATTCACAGATTACTCCCAAAGAGGAGCCTGACACTCCTCGCAATGGTTCCGAATAGGTCCGTCTTAATTGTCTTATTTTGAGAATCAAATAGAAGTTAAATATAGAGTCAAAACAAATAAAACACGGGGCAGTTACTTCAACTAGTTTGTTAATTGCCTGGTATTTTTCATGTGTTTGTATCCTACGTAATGTTAATTATCAAATTCTGGGCAGAAATATAACAATTACTAACTGCTTCAGAACAGAAGCAAACCTTACTAGTTCAATTAATATTTCCTGTAATCATATTAATCTGTATTTTGTGTAAGTCCTCGGTATTTTTCAGAAAGAAAAAATTGATTGCCCGACGTAATGAGGTTCTACGGTGAACCTGCTTTTCGAAAAATTTGTCTAAATCTCACTTCCCACTAGTGCGTTTTAAATAAAAAAAGAAATAGTTCGAAACCTATTTTTTGAAGAGTTTAATTTTTTATTGGAGGGTGTATGTATGTATATATAAAATACATTATTTCGCGGTTGTATGTGTGTAAATGTTTACTCCAAATTCGTATGTCGCAAACCCGAAGTGTAAATTGACTTTATTCGGCGATTCTCTGTTAGTTTGTAAACAAAAATATATAATTCTCACAAAATTCAACTATCAGCTGGCTGTTACCGCTTTACAATGTTCGTTCATGGAAGCGCTTGCCATTAAAAAAATATTTCACATGAGACCAAACATCATCAACAATAATATATCATGCAATAAACTAAAAAATATATATCGCATGCGACTAAAATATCATCAGTAACTTTATTACTTCTTATTACTTACATATATACCTATGTACATATTCTGCTACCAAATATAGTATAAAAACTAAATATTTTAAAGGAAATGCCCTAGTTGTGCAATTGGCTAATATATAAGTATACAACCATATGTATGTCTTCAGTTACCTGGCTTTTAAAAAATTGATTTTCCTTTCATAATTTTTTCTTCCATGAGATTTGTACCTGAAACCCGTCATACATACATATGTTCATTTTCGGTGATATTGCAGATTACGTCGCTGTCATATTGCATACCGCTTTCTAAGTTTTAACCTTATTTTTTAAACTTGTAATTTCGTTTTCAGTTCATATCCCTAAAACACATATGTATATTCATATCATAGTTTTATCTGCAAGAGTGTATGTACACGCTTGTATTTATATATAATGCTATTCACTACAACATTCTATTTGCATATAACACTTTCAAGGTATTGGCTTAGGGCAGGCTTTCATGGTATACCTCTTGGCTACATATTACGAGTCCATATGTGCACTTATCGCATACTATCTGGTGCAATCATTCCGTGACCCGCTGCCCTGGTCCTACTGTCGACCGGAGTGGGGATCGAATTGTTTTGATTCTGCGCCTCGTAGTTGGCTCGATGGAGCCAAATTCATAGACACAGTTCGAACTGGCAATTGGAGTTTGGTTTACAGTAATCTAACAAAGGACTATAATAAGCGCATAATCTCGAGTTCGGAATTTTATTTTGTGTAAGTTACACCTAAGAGTTTATGGAAATTGGTTTTTTTAAGGGTTGTGGATTAAAATAATATCATTAGCTAATTTTTTGCCTGATTTAATCCAACTTGAATAATTGCAGCAAGGATGTACTGCGCGAGAAGGATAACATTGATGACGGTATTGGTTTGCCGAACTGGGAACTGGTGTTAGGACTTCTTGTATCGTGGACAACAATATTTTTGGTTGTACACAGAGGTGTGAAAAGTTCAGGCAAAGCTTCGTATTTTTTGGCTTTATTTCCCTATGTAATCATGGCTGTGTTATTGGTGCGCGCAGTCACTTTACCAGGTTCCGCGGACGGCATAATCTTCTTTATAAAGCCCGATTGGAGCAAAATTCTGGATCCTAAGGTGTGTACATACGTGATTGCATTGACCAATATAATCTATTAAATCATTTTTTTAGGTTTGGTATGCCGCCGTCACTCAGTGCTTTTACTCACTATCCGTCTGCTTTGGTAACATAATCATGTACGCTTCGTACAACAAGTTTGATCATAACATCCATCGCGACGCAATGATTGTCACCACATTGGATACGTTCACATCCCTTATTTCGGGTTTTACCATATTTGGCATTTTGGGTAATTTGGCCTATGAAATTGGTACGGATGACATCGGTACAGTAGTTAAAGGTGGCACCGGACTTGCATTTATTTCGTACCCGGACGCGATTTCCAAATTCAAAACGTTGCCGCAAATATTTTCAGTACTGTTCTTCCTAATGCTGTTCATTCTTGGCATCGGCTCAAACATAGCAATGACATCATGTACCATAACGGCAATACGAGACAGCTTTCCCCACATTAAGCAATGGCACTGTGCATTGGCTATATCCGTTATTAGTTTCTTTATTGGGTTAGCCTATGTGACACCGGTAAGAAAGTCAGTTATAAAAAAGTTCTTTTTGTTTAGTTGGTCGTATACACTTTTAGGGAGGCCAATTTATTTTGACTTTGGTGGACTTCTATGGCGCTTCTATGATCGCACTGATTTTAGGCATACTGGAGCTCTATGTTTTGGGTTGGGTTTATGGCGTGAATCGGCTATGCACGGACATCGAATTTATGATAGGCCATAGAGTAGGCAACTATTGGCGTTGGTGTTGGGCACTCATCACACCCGGCATTATGACATTGATTCTGATTTACTTTTATGCGACTTATGAATCGTTAACCTACAACAATGTTCACTATCCAAGTTGGGCGTATGGTAAGTGCATTGTAAACTCTAAGAATTAAAATAACAAAAATATAATTTATTTTGTCTGCAATTTCAGCATTGGGTTGGACAATTACTGCCTTGGGTGTTCTCCAAGTTCCAATATGGGCAGTGGTGGCTATTATACGCCAACCGGGAGAAAGTTTAACCGAAAAAGTCCAAGGTGCGTTCAGACCCGTAAGTAACTGGGGTCCATCAGATCCTTTACTTTGCGAACAATACAACAAAGATCTGGCACATGTCAACGACTCGAGTAACACAAGTTGCTGGAGTAAAATCAAGAAGAACTTAACTGGTTAACCATTTTGATCAAGTGACTTTTTAAACAGCGCGTGCTGTTTACGGCTTGCCAAATTTTTGTATTATAGATATTAAAATAAATGTGAAAACTTATTATCTAAATTATTTTAAACATGTACTTACCATAATTTAAAATACTTCTCTAGTACAAGCTTTAAATAAAAAACATTTCTCAAAAATTTTTAACAAAAACCAAATGCTACCTATTATTTATTAAATTTAATAATATTAAAAGCACAAAAGACTATTTAGAAATTATGGAGACATGTACAGATGTAGCCAATGATTTTCATATCTTTGTAGGTGGATTTATTTTTGTATATACTTGCCAGCTTCAGCATCAAGTATGAGCAGTAGTTCACCATTTTTAGGCGAAACTTTTCCAGCTGGTAAATTCTCCATATCAACGAACACACGCTATGTTTAACAAGCGAAACAAGTTTATTTGAATTGTTATTGTTATTATTGGCAATACTCACTTTAACCATTTCTGCTTTGCTTGTACCACACATAGCAAATATACAACACTTGGCATTGTTGATAAGCGGCAAGGTCATCGTGACCCTCTGTGGCGGCAGTTTAGGTGAATCGGCAATGGGTGCTATCAATAACGTTTTCTCATCGAGTAGTGCGTGTTCGGGAAATAACGAGCAGGTATGACCATCAGGCCCCATCCCCAGAAGTAACAAATCAAATTCAGGTATTGAACCAAGGCTTGCACCGAACTCTGTTCTTATTTTTTTTTCATAGTCAGCGGCGCATTCTGCCAGTGGCAAATTCACGTTAATTGGTTCAAATTGATGTAACTGTAGTTCTGTTTGTGGCACCAGTTTAATTTTATAAGTGCCGTAAGTTGATTCCGGATCTGTTTCGTCAACATATCGCTCGTCACAGAAGAAAAATTTCCATTTACTCAAGTCAGTTTGAATACGTGGAATTGCTTTGCTTAGGAAATTTAACACGGAACCACCTTAATAATGAATACATATTTTACTGTTATTTTATTTAATGCAGGGTATAGGTCGGTAATAAAAACTGTTTATGTTTATACAGAATAAGAGTTATAAGGTCACTCAAGTACACAAACATTGCTGCTTAGCAACCATTAAGAACAAAAAACAAACGCACCTGAGAGTCCAACGCGAAAGACGCCGCTTTCAACAATTGCTCGTTTCGCGCATTTTGAAATTTCGGTTGCGAGTCGCTCGATCACCTCTAATTCATTGGCCACAACTATTTTCGACATAACTTCAATATGTATAATATATTATGAATTTCTAATAATTAACTTCGGAACACGTACGCGCCGGTGTATCTATCTTCAATGTAGTTCGATAATTTGACAATCAGCTGTGAAAATAAGCTTTGACCACTTGTTGCTTGTCATTGGCGATAAGCCATTCCAGTGAGCACCAACACACATGTATGTAACTACATACTTATGTTCATACAAATTCATATAAATAATATAATAAGCAGAGCGAGTAAGAATGCTTTTTCATATGAGCTTTGCGAAAAAGCTACTGAAGAAGCTTACTAGTCAGACAAATGAGAAAAATTTAATCGAAGCTAAACTTTCAAAACTTGTAAAGTACAAAGGAATAAGTTTATGTTCATTTCGTTACTAATAAATAACGGCACAACGAGAACGCATTTTCAAATCGATTCATAAAGATTACAAGTATACTTACGAGAATATGTTAGTCGTAGTAGGTTATGAGAAGTGATGGAATTTCAAGATTTCATAAAACCATAATTTAAAATACAAATAATACTTAAATAATAATAATATTTATACCAAAATATACATACATAAGGAATGTATTAAATTTTATACATACATACAACAACTAATTAGAAACGATCCTTATTTTTTATTTAATGATCTTTCTTTTTTATTAAAACACACATTTCACAATTTGTTAGTATAATTTATTTGGCACAAATCCGATTTCTTTGGTGCCGCGATTTGAAAGTACCGTTGGAAAGAGGAAGTCCTCCTGATTAAAAAAATTTAGGGTTATAGGTACCGCAAACGCTTAGTTTACGAGATATTCGACCTTAAAGTCCCAAAAATCGTAAAATTCGAATATTTCAAGAATCTATTTCACCACCTTAAACACACTTTATTCACACTTTTCACTTCAAATTAATTAAATTATACTATAAACTTTTAAATAAATCCAAATTTTACACTTTTCGCAGGTTTTTTACCTAAAAAATCTTCATTTTAAAAATTGCATTTTACACTCGTTTGAACTTCATTTGTTTACCAAAAATTACGACGAAATGGAGCGCGGCCATGTGATGATAAGGCAATTCGCTGAAATTCCTCTTTTTCGCAAAATTTCCTCTATTCATGCATATGGATATTTTCTTTTTTAAATTTATTAAGCAAATAATATTATATACATGCATTAGTAATATTAGTGCATGATAACCAAAACATATAACCACTTTAACCACTTCATAACTAAAACTCAATACATACATATATGGAAAGTGTTTACAACTCAATATTATAACTTGAAAGTTGTTGGAAAGTAGTTTTTATTATAATTAATATAGAAACAAGAATCACGCAAAAAACTAACAAAGAAAAATTGTTAAGAATCCTACAAATTTGATGTTTAAGATGTGGCAACGCTCGTTTTCCTCATAATTGTAAACAATCTAACCTTTGCAACGAAGAGTGTGCTAAGTGATTTTTAAATTAATAAATTTACGGAAAATATTACAAAATTAAGGTCAAACGTGAACTTATATCAATGTTTAGAGTGTATATTTAAATATACCAAGTGAAAAATGTAAAAAAGTTCAGTGAAACATTGAGAAATACCATGTGTTATTAGTGCACATTATTGAACTTTTAAACGTGAATATTTTAAAAAATAGTAGTTATTTTTATATTATTTTTGGATATTCCTCCTCTGGAGAAGCTCCCCTATCCGTACATACCCCATTTATACGGAAATTCGGTTTTTTTACCCCTCCGCCAAAGTAATCGGAATCGTGCCTTTTATTTAAACATAGATGAAACTTAAAAACAAAAAGAAAATGGTTTATTGAAAATACGTTTTTAAAGTTTTTTGTTTTTGTTTGAATGTGCGAAATCCACGAATTGAGTGCGACACCTAATACTACATACATATGTTCGGATCGACATTGAATACATTTTAAAAACACATTTGTATGTTGTGGAATGTAAGTCGTTCGGACCGACAATGTGTGTTTTCCAGGAGTTTTCACTGACAACTGTCAATACGGGGATTCTCTTGCTCTTTCAAGATGACACAAAATGCAAAAATCCTATACGGAAATATGCAAGGCCAAGAGAGCACCCATTGCGAATCTAGTGATATATGACGGCACGAAAATAAACATGGGTTTTGGTCTGACATATTTTACAGTCAGTGCAAATAAATTTTTGCGTGTGTTTGTTTTGCCGTTGCATCAAGAAAATTCCGCAATTGGTGCACCGTGCAAGGGTTTTGCAAGAACAAGAGAGTCCCCTTAACAGTGAGCAGCTGTATTTCTATATGGAATGTAAACAAATATTAAGTGACAATTTAGGGCCGGCAAAATATGTCTACCAAAAAAATCGATTAAACTAGAGCAGGCACCGATTATAATGAGTGGAATGTAAGTTTTCAAGTAGTTTTCAGCGAAAACTGTGTTTTACATGAACGAAAACACAAGTTTTCGTGCGAAAACCAGTTTTTCCCACGAAAACATGTTTTCGTTGTCGGTCCGAACATAGTATAATTAGAAACGGAAGTATTTTATCAAAAAAAATTATGATGCTAGAGAAAATCATATATTTACCTTTAGTATTTGGTTGCATATCCCTTTTATTTTAGCACTGCCTCACATCGATTACGTCTTATTACAGACTTCGGCAGCGCCCCACTGGTGGACGCCGTTTTTACTTCCTCAAAAAGGGCATCCATATTAAGTACATTTTTGGCGCTGACGAATCTTTTAACATCACCCCAGAGATGTTCAATGGGGTTCAAGTCCGGACTGGATGATGGCCATTAAAAAATATTTTTCAGAATGTCAACGTATTTCTAATATGGAGTGGACCAACACCAATCCAGGAGAAGCATCCCCACACCACGATTGAATCTCCACCACTTCACTTCGCGCGAAACACAGCGAGGATTAAATTCCTGGTTGATTGGCCGTCAAACATACCTCCGACCGTCAGGACCTATGCGATTAATCTTTGTTTCATCGCTCCAAACAACATACTTCCACTGATTTGGAGTCCAAGACCAGTGGGAGTGGGCAAAGTCTACACGTCGTTTTCTCTGAAGTTTGGGCAGAATTAGTTTCTTTCGTGCTACTCTGCCGTGAAGTCCTGTTGAATGTCGAGGGCTCTTTTTTTGGGTCCTTTCGGGAGATCGCTGCTATCCTCCTGTCTGTTTCTGCCGAAGTTTTCCGTGGCATTTTTTACGTGCAATATTGGCAACAGTTTTAAAATTCTCAATATGCATTGAGGTATTAAAAAACATTTTTTAGAACATTCCAGCTGCTCTGCAATTTGGCTGTATGACATTTCAGCTATACGAAGGTCAAAAATAGAGCTGCGTATAGCAAGTGAACAACTGCAGCATTTTCCCATTATAAATCTTGAAGGTAAAAATTTAAATTTATATTAACAATAAATGTAAAACAAATACTTACCAAAAATGTGTAATATTATTTTTAAAACAGCACAGGGTTATGTGTATGTTATCATTGAACAACTGTTTCTAATTAGCTGTCACACTTTACTCACGTTGTACTAAGTAACTCGTAAACATTGTTCGAAAATAATAATGGTACTTAAACTTCACAATAATAAAACTCGGCAGTAAATTGAGTGACAAAAGCAGTGCGAGTATTTTGCAAAGAAAATATAACGGAAAATTTGCTCATTTTATTATTAATGAGAACTTACAAAAATAGAGCGTCTCTAATGAGTTGTCAACGGCTGTATGTACACAAGAGCGAGTCGATTTATTGGGAACCACAAACGGAAAAAATTGCTTATGCGGCAAATGCCCTACGGATCATTCTAAACAACTTTAACTAGGGGACTATGGGTCTAAAACCGGTTCATTGGGGGTGTCAGTTCACGAGCGATCAATGTGCTATAGATTGAAATTATCACCGATCTATCGAGGATGCGACGGTTTACGTGTTTGCTTAGCGTGCATTTGTTAACGACTATTATCCTTTGGCTTATTTCCATAGATATATTGTTCGTATTATTAATATTTATCCTAAGATCTTAAATCCGACAACCACTTCAAAGTTATGCACTGATTTTGTCGTTGAGTATATTAGTACATTCGTTCTTGCTTCATTTATTGTAAGACCCATAACCTTTACAGCTTCTTCTATTTTTATATCCTTGCTTGTTGCTACAAAGTATAACAGTTTTGTTCACCTAACGGTTGCATGTATCACCTACAACTAATCGATATAGATATATTGTTATATACATACATATACATATATAAATGATCAATATCACGAAAAAAGTTGAAATCCTTGTGACTGTCTGTCTGTCGCGTGCAAGCTGTAACTTGAGTAAAAATTGAGATATCTTGATGACGTGGCGTGGCACCCCCCACTTTTTGGTGAAATCACATATCTTGGGACTCGACTAACCTAATGAATTTTCATATTCCTTTGTTTCAATGTGAAAATTAAATTGATTCTTTCACTTTTCAGTGCACAAATCAGGAAGCAATTCATATAACGGGATAAAATTTTGCAGTAATAATTCCCTTAAAGTATGCCACCTTCGGACCGAAAATTGTTATAATACAATCATAACTTTTCAAGACCCTGGGTACCGAATGTGTGGACCCCAGTATTTATAGTTGACTTTTGGCCGAAAATATCGGTCAATGTGGGAGATATGCAATTGAAATTCAGAGAGAGTTTTTACCTGACAGTAGTATCAGAAATGGATCGAATTGAGTTCATACTTACCACAGAGTCGCAGCGAGTATGATTAGATCAGAGATCAAACACTCGTGCCAAAAACACAATCCAGTCAATTCAGTTCATCATAAACACTATTGTTGATCAATTCGAGTACCCGCTAGCATCAACTGATTTGATGCAACATGAACACTCTGTTCTTCGTCAATCACGATCAATTAACTCGAATCCTCCTGGTACTTTTATTGTCTGGGATTTCTGAAATATTTAAAGGGATGACTTTTATAGGTCCAATGATCACTTACGTACCATCCTTATTTTAAGGCATCATTCCTAAACCGACTTTTGAGGTGTGACCATATGGTCACACTGGGCATGATATGGGGTAATTTTTCTCATGTTTTTATTTGAAGTAAAGCAAAGATTTATCCCACATATTTCAACTAAACAAGTGTGAGTTAAAAGAAAATGATTTAAACAGTTATTTAAGTGTATATTGAAAACAATTTTTTATTAAAATAATATACATTAAAAACTATTTTTACGGAATATGATATTTCTCAAAACATTTTACGCAAATCCCAACGTTCAATTTCGAGCACTCGGTTCTACCAACAGAAACGCACAAATCGGCAGCACAACGTCTTCTTTTTTCGCATGGACGAACGAAATGATTGAGCCCATCATGTCTCAATGTCTCCTCTGCTGTTCCTTCCAAAGACCTTTTTCGAGGACCCTTTGATTTGGGGCGGTTACCAAAGTGTTTACAATAGTAAATGGCTATTTGTCGCCGAAACTCGAGCTGAGGTATTTCTGGGTAGACTGATCTGTGTAGCAGCCAGCTATTTTGTACCGAAACGTCAACTAGCCACGTAAAGATACTATTCCACCATTTCTTTCCTCTTATACCTATTCGATACAAGCCCACATTCTGATCCATACGATCTACGCCGCTCATATATTTATTGTACTCCCTGATAACTAATGGCGTGGAACATCAATAAATTTTTTTTGCTTCTGTGAGTATCGAACTGCATTTGTTACCGGGTTTGCGCCATACGTAGTCGAAGCGATGCTAACAACTGCGTTATCGTTCCATTTTGTGAGAAAAATATTAGCTTCTTTCAATTTTGTAGACTCAGTATGACCACGCTCCTTATTTCTCAATATTTTTTTATGTTCAATCGGGCAACTTTTTGGCAGCCGATTTTCCCGGACCGTATCTGTTGCGGTATGTCCTCGAGCTTTCAAGTAAACTAACAGAGGAACACTGGCGAAAAGATTGTCAAAATAGAAGGAAAATGGTAGATTCTGAACCGCTGGTGTAAAATCGTCTATCATATTCAGCAGTGGAGCTGCGCATTTTCCAAATGTTTGCTTGTATGTAGGTACTATTGGCACGAGGATTATTTCCTTGATAGATTTCAAAATTAACTAAATATCCCGATATAGTACACAAGGACCAAACTTTATAACCGAACCATATTGGTTTTCCTTTGATGAACTGCTTGCATCCGTGACGCCCAAAATATGATGTCATGCTCTCGTCAAATGAAAGCTGTTGTTCCGGATGGAAATGCTTCAGCATATTTGATTTTAAGTGGTCGGTTAAGGACCGCAGTTTCTACATCTTATCTCCGTCAGTTATTTTTTTACAACTATCCTCAAAGTGTAAGAATCTCAAAATTTCCTCGAATCGATTTCTACGAATAGCTAAGTATACCATCTCATTGCGCATGTCATTGTCAACGCTCCAAAATGAACTGAACGTACTTCGACCATTGTATCCACTGACCAACAAGATGGCTATGAAAACTTTAAGCTCCGCACTGGTAATTTGAGGATTTGGTTTACCAAGAAAACTTGCATATCTTCGCGATTCGTTTATAATGTGCTCTATGAGTTCATCGTCAAAAAACCTTTCAAGTTGCTCATGAGGCTTCACCTTACAGTCTTCAAAATTTCGTGAAGGGAAAATGGGGATCAATCCGTCCGAGTTATCTTCTACCCACGTAAAATGTGATTCCTTACGTAACAGTGGCGGTGGCACTGAAGACGGTGTAGGTTTCACTTTTCGTAAGCCGCTGACATACGTTTCAGGTTGTGATGAGGACATTCTATTGACATTTCGCCCTGTTCCTCTAAAAAATTAGTTTGCAAGTTTTGAGTAGTTTTCTAATATGTCGATCAACACAGAATCAGCAACTTCCAAGTCATCCTCCTCATCATCATTATCAATCGTTGAAACCCTTTTACCACTGCTCATCACTAACTCACAAGGTGCCTTCAATTGACCAACACATATATCTTCTGGCTTACCTACGTCGTCTTCATCACCATCATCTTCTCCACTGATTGCACCAATTTCGTTGTCCAGAGGTAAGATATATAGAGCAACGGGCGAATCTTCTTCATCGCTATCACAAAAGTCATTTAGATAGTAAATAACCTCTTGTGTGTTTAAACGTCTGAAAATTTGGAAAGAATTCACCACGAATTATAAAGTTTTCAATTCATTTGAACGAAAATTACGTCACATAAAATGAGCTTTTAATCTAGCCCAGCGTGACCATATGGTCACACCAGGAAAAAATACCGTTAATGGTCAAAAAGAACATTTTATTTTTTTACAAAATACAGTTGTCATATATTTTCACTTTATTATTATTCAAATTGAAACTTAACTTCTTTTAAAAACAACACACTTCAAAAAATATTACGGTACTTACCTTTTGTTTCTATTAAAATTCGCATTTTTTGCCATCTTTTTTTCTTTCAACTTTTTCACACCTGCTCACTTCGAAACAAAAACACTTTATGAAAAATTTTAAACGCAGTTCGCTTCGCGCATGTGTATTTACATGGAAAAAGCTAGTTCAAAGGAAATTATTTGGGTGAGCTCTGATTTTTTTTTTAAATTCAAATACTACTTCTTGCGTGACCACATGGTCACACTGGGGTTAACTGAGTTAAACGGTGTGGCTGGCTTCGGTTCAAATCGTATCATGGCAGTTCATAGCGTTGCGACGATTGTTTGAAACGATGTGAAACTGCGGGTAAACTACGAGTAAATCTACCAGTACAGCAAACAACAACAATTTTCTGTTGGATAGATTTGAATCATATGGAGCAAAAAACGTATCAGCTTTGAAAATGTGCGCATGCTACAAATTTTCAATGTGTAAACAATGGAAATTCCATCGAGTACGTACATACATATATACATACATTTGTTGTATGTATGTACTCGATGGAACTTCCATTATACATTTAGCATATGAATTTACATACATATAACATATGTATATGCATACATATGTATTTGAAATAGAACAGAACAGCACGAGTAAATCAGTGTTGAGGGGTGATATACAAACCGAACGCTGTCGATCATTTCAATCAGTGATGGGCATATTAGCCCTCAGTGGCATTTTGCCCGTGCGGGCAGGAGTGCACATTTTGAGGGCTAGGTGAGGGGATCATCGCGGGCAAACATGAAGAGGGAAGTGAGAGCAAAGTATTTTACCACTCCATATTTACAAATGAGAGCAACGTATTTTACCACACCATGTTTACAAATGAGAGCGCGCGCATATATGGGAAGTTGCACTGTGGGTAATAACTGTAAAATTGCCTAACAATTCTAAGTTTCTTTGTAACTACTATAAATTTTTAAAATGTAAGACAAATAACAAAAAGTATAATGAGTATTTAATTTTAGTAATAATTTTTTTAATGTGTCTTTATAACAGCATTTAATTTAGTTTATTTGACATAATAAATTCTATGTTTGATTTAATCTCATTTACTGTAGCTACATACATACATGCATTATTGTACCAAAATTTAAATTAAATAACCTACATCTTATTAAATGTTTGTTTAATTTCATTATTGAAAAAAATTGTTCACAAGTGTAGGTACTTCCAAACATAGATACATATAATTTTCGAAGAAAAAAATTTCAAACATGGATATTTCTTTAAACAAAGATCTTTATAAAAAGTAATTCTGTCTGAATTTGCGCAAACTTATTTTTAAAAGAGTAGAGCACTGCAGATCTATTAAATATATACTTACATAGCAGAGCTTTCCTGACTTAAATACTTTTCTTCCCATTCCACATTAAATGGACTAATTTTTCTTTTTAAATTTTTGACACTGCCTTTACTCGCTGATAACATTTCGGCACATTTAAATTATAATAATTTCAGTTTCTGAACCACTGTTTCTTCAAACGCATATACACGAATGAATCTTATGAGAGCGCAATACTACCTTCTTCTACCGCCCGCTTACCGTAGAATTTCCAACGACTTGGGGTTTACCCCGTAGAAACGACTCAGCAGATTACTCTCTCACAACGCAGGGTTGCCAGTCTCGATATACTGTAGTAATAATATATCTTCAATATATTTGAAATTTTCTTAAACTAACTCAAAATTAGGATCGAATGCTATTATTTATAAATATATAAACTAGTTTTACTAGTTTGATTTCAGTTTTGGTATTTTATATTATGAAAAATTATAATTGAAAAGTTAGATGTGTGCAAAACTACATATGCGTATTGAGTAATGGCAACATTGTTCGAATGAACACGAGAACAAAACGCTTGCCGCTCGTAGCGGAGGGAGAAGCTAAATACGATGTTTCTCAGAAACTCTCTGCCATTAGTGTTTGCATTCTATTTGTGTGCTTAGGCACTCTCAATCAATAATGCCATACCGCTCAAATATATTTTTCTTTGATGATATCTTATATTTTTGAAAATATGTGTTCCCTTTCTATAGCGCGTATTATTATTTTAATACATTTCCAGAGACAACTTACATTTTTAAAATTTAACAAAACAATTATAGAAAAAAACCTAAATTCTTTGAATATTTTGATAAAACAACCAAACTGAAAATATCACAAATATTAATATATATTTATATAAGCATTTTCATTAAATTATATTTATATATATATATATATGTATAATATATTATTGTCTCAAGTATCTTTTTAAAACTGCCTTGCATATGTACGTATAAAAGCTCACAACTTGAGAAGTTTTCTCAATTGTAGCTAAAATGAATTTTTACAACTGGCATCACCACCATTAACTGTTCTATCTCATGTATAGTGGTGTGAACAAAATAGGAACAACTATAGGTGTTGTGAAGTTTTAAAATGTGCTGTTTTCTTTTTAAATAAAATTGTTTTTAGATACAAGTATAACTTATATATTTTTTCCTAACAGTGATTAGAATTTCCCACCATGCAAAGGTAAATAAAAACAAATTTTAATGCGAAACTCTAAACCCGGCAAATTATGTTTACCTCTTTTTGTTCACACAACTGTACAATTCCGATATAAAGTAAACTTCCGCTCTTTAATTTGTGTACAATGTCAGTATTGCCGCAACCACTCTGCGATGAACATTAAGTTACGGAGGAATGTGATTGATTTTTTTCGCAACTTTTCGCAACTTGTTATGCCCTTCTCTCCGTAAACTGATATTCCCCTCATCTAGCACCCGTGCGCACTTTGCTAACTTTGCGGGCTAAAAATGTGCCCATTCCTGATTTCAATCATTGAAGCTGAGTATTCGGGTATTTTTTGCTAATGCGAACGTTTATAAACAACGTGAACATGAATCGAACTGACAGAATTAGACAGAGTACCGGATCAATACCCGATTATGAACAAAAATGTATTACTATTTGCAGTTCTCTGGTACTTACCTGAGCCTCATATACCTAATATAAAGATTTTCGATCTACCTGTTGACCTTATGCTGAATATATCGGCCAATACTTGAGTTATCTCAACGAAAATTACAAAACATGTTGCCTAAAATAAAAATAATTGGGCCAAAACTTGACCTACCCGCTATATAAATATTACCAGGATTTTCGAACATCCGGCGGACTTTGCTCTATATGGTTGGTAATTGTTTGTGAGGTACCTTAATGAAACCCAAGGAACATTTTTTTATGATAATAGGTTATAAATAAAATCGGGTCGATATTACTCCAACTCTCATATACTGCTTATAATGATGACTGAATTTATCGGTCAGTGTATGAGTTATATATAGTATATGTATGTGTGTATATATAAAATTGTTTAGATTCCGATCCTATAGTTGATACCTGAAGTTGATTTTTGCAAGTATAATAAGTTCGGTTGCACCCAAACTTGGCCCTTTCTTACTTGTTACAGTTTTTAAATCGTCAACAAACGTTTCCATGATGTTTAAGCCATCAACATAAGCCTAAATTTCAGTCGATTTGAAAAATATTGTACCTATGGTATTTACTCCATACCCTCTTATAACCTTTTCAAGCGTAAGATTGAGTAGTAGGCATGAAAGTCTACTCTTTGTCGCCGTTTTTCGAAATGAATTCACTTGATATAGTGTTTCCGATTCAGTACGTTCACCATTGTGGCTTTAATTCGTTTATTGGGTATGCCAAACTGATCTAAGGCTTTGTAGAGCGGCTTATTTATAATATCGGGCGCAAAATTGAAAAATGGTCAATTCGCTACAATGGCTAATACAATCGACGTCCAGTAAACGAAAGCTCCTTCGTGCGAATGTTCAATAATACGAATGCAGTATATTATATAATTATGGATTCATAATAAGGGAAAACTTTACCGTACGGTATTAGGAAAACATTTTTTTTCTTTCAGTGAGCTGTGCTCTTTTGATTTCTGTTTTTATTTTTTCTTCTGTTCGGTTCAAATAAAAAATAAATTCGTAAATTTCTGTTGTAATCAATTTTTGAAAAATCAATCGCAAAAAGTCAAATAAAGTCCATTTGTTGTTTGGTGTTATAGTGTTTCTTTAGTGTCTGATGTCAGATCCTGAGCTGGTATCCTAGCAGTTCTTAACAAAATGGCTTACAGCACCCTCTAAACGCAAAGGGAGGGCAACAGTTAGAAGAAGAGCCCAATGAACTCAGATATATAAAATTCTGACACTGATTCATCAGAAAAATAGAGGAAAATACTTCAAAAAGCAAGAAATTTCACTTCTCAAGCTGCTCGAATTGCTACGCATTGCTTTACTGAAAGTTTTCCAAAAGTGTTAATAATATAGAAACATCCCGTTCGTACAGCGCCGCAACCGCCGCCAATCTGTGTGGATAACGTAAGTAATATTATAGGCCTGTTAATACGGTTGAGTAAGCTGCGGGTGAAGACACTTTTATCTAAGTTAACATAGCAGCTATCCCATATGCTGCTACTCTTGAAATATGTGCTGGGTTAATTTGTCTACCTAGAGCGCTAATGACCATTAAATGAAATGCTTTTGATGACAGAGTATCAAAACCGGCTTAGCACTTTATTTGTTTTTACTTGTGCGGGCGGCTTAAAACAATGGGACTTTGCTAAGGAATGCGGAATTACGGTACATTAATAGCATGATGTGTAATAATAGCTAGAATTAAAAGTATTTAATATTAAGTGATCAGTTGTAAAGTTGGAGTGAAGAAAGCGAGTCATATCGCAGTAAATAAAAATCCAAATAAAATAAACAATTTGTAACTGGCGCCCAACGTGGGGCTTAAAAGAACTAAGGACTCAATAATCTCTAAGGATCTGATTGACTTGTATCAACATAAAAAATCCGACTATAAAGAGACGAAGAAGCCTAAAATTCTAAGGACCACACCTTCATTTATTAAAAACTTGGATCTGGTTGACGTGTATCAACATAGAAAACCCTACCAATAAAATAAGACGAGGAAGCTTGAAATTCTAAGGAGCTGACTGTACTACCAATAAAATAAGACGAGGAATCTTGAAATTCTAAGGAGCTGACTGTACTATATTTATACGAGGAAGCTTGAAATTCTAAGGAGCTGACTGTACTACATTGATATTTACATATTAAAAAACTGTAAGTGCTCTTTCAAACTATTTTCAAGTGGTTTTCAGTAAATTCTACTATAAAAATATTAGATAAGAAGCAAAATTCTGACAAGTGAATTTTACTAATTAAAAAAGTTTATAAAGGTTTTTTTTATTTAACCTGTTATTAAACTCCTAACTGCCAATCAAAATTCTGAATAACTTAAAAAAGTGTATTGAATCTTGACATTCTTTTTTTTTAATAAAGTAAATTTTCAAACATTTTTTATTTTTGCTTGCTTGTATTTTCCGTTTCAAATTTTCGATGCTAATTAATATTATAAAATTTAACTTAACTCTGAAGTGTCGCCTTTGTGAATTATTGTTGTCAAAGCAAATATATTCGAAATATACTTTGTTGAATATACTTAAGAATCTGTATTCAAATTATTTTTTCCATTTCGAAGCGCTATAATTGATCTGTTCGCGGTGATTTCTAAGAAGCCTTTCACGTAATAGATTTTTTTTTTTTTAAATTTTGGACTGCAAGAAGACCTTTCTCGACAAAATGTATTTAAACAAAGACGAAGTGATAGAAATTGTCAATGAAAGTAATGAGCGTATTAAACAGGAGTTAGTCGAACAGTTAGGTAGTTTAGCTCAAGCAATTGGTCACCTCCAACCTCCAAGGTTGGTACGACTCAAAACCAGTTTCAATTAACCCTTTAGCTGCAGAACATAATGCAAGCCTAGACTTAATAAAATCGCTACCCGAATTCAAGGGTGATTCTATGTCTTATCCAGCTTGGCGAAGTGCAGCAGTATTCGCCATGAATTATTATACAGAGGGATCCGAGAAGTACTATGTAGCCATGGGTATATTAAGAAATAGAATTGTTAGTTCGGCCAACTTTATTCTTTCCTCCTTCAATACTGTTCTAAATTTTAAAGCTATTTTAGCCAGGTTGGATCAGGAGTATTCAGATAAGAGACCATTGTATGTTCTGGAAAACGAACTTAGTATCCTCAGGCAGGGAAATTCATGTATTAATGACTTCTACAGCAAAGTGTAAAAACAACTTTCTCTTATAATAAATAAACATATTATGAGCCACACTGGTAGGAATGATGTAATTGCAGCTTTGAATGAATGAGCCAGGGAAAATGCTCTACGTGTGTTCATATCAGGATTACATCGCCCAATGTGTGATATTCTCTTTTCCGCTAGACCTAAAAACCTACCTGATGCCCTTGCCATTGCTCAGGAGCTACAAACCAACCATAGGCGAATGCAGTTCGCGGAAACCTTTGCGGTAGGTAACACGTTTCGACCAAATAGGCCAGCTTTAATGCCTCAGCGCCAAGTCATGAATCATAATAACCCATTGTTCCCACGCATCAATCACAGTACCGTAACCAGGCCAGCTTCCATGGAAGTCGACAATGGCACAAGTTTCTATAAGCAGAGGACTAACCCTCAAAATACCACAAGCGTACCACAACATAACTCATCGCAACATCAAATGCCCAAATATATTGGTAAACCACAGCCCTTAAATTCCGATTTGCCAGTAGCGTTCAAACGTTCCCATGACCAATTACATTCGGGTCGCTCACCATTTCAAAAAATTCAAAAAGTTAATTTTATGCCAGAAGAAACAAGTGTTTTTTTTGGACGACGAAAAATATAAAGACTGCACTGGTAGCTTTTATTACGAAACTGATTATTTAAACGAGTATGAAAATAACTATATTTCTAATAATGATCAAAATATTAGTGATGAAAATACCGGTGAGGAAATTAATCATTTAAACTGATATCGCTCCTGCCGTTTATTACAAAAAAAAGACAAAAACGGCCAGGAGCTGAGAATTCTGATAGATACAGGCACGTCAAAAAATTACATCAAGGACCTTCCTTTTATTCAAGGTATTAAGCCCTTGGAAAAACCTTTTAAGTTGTCGTCAATAAACGGACAAAATATAATTAACCGAAAATGCCTAATTAACATTTTAGATAATACCTCTACGTTTTTCTTGCTTTCGAATCTAAAAACGTTCGATGGTATCATAGGGTATGATTTCCTAAAAAACATTGATGCGAAAATTGATACTGGTAAAGGGTATTTATTTTACCGAAACGGTAAAGTTACATTACAATACTTATCGTGTAATCAGGTTAATTCAATTGTAATAGAAGAAGAGTCTGTACCTCCGTTAGTTTAAACGAGATTTCGTAAAATTATAGAAAAGAACAGTGACGCTTTCGCCGATCCTAATAGGGCGTTGCCATATAATACCACTGTAAAAGCCAAAATTCGAACAGATATTAATGACCCGATATATAGTAAAAGTTATCCATACCCGATTTCTGTGGCTCCATTCATCAACAACGAAATAAAAAATTTTCTCAGAGATGGTATAATTAGGGAATCGTGTTCGCCATACAATTCTCCGGTTCACGTAGTTAGCAAAAAAAGTTTTGATGAAGATGGTAAACCTAAATTAAGGATGGTGATAGACTTCAGGAAATTGAACGAGAAAACAATCGCAGATCGATACCCCATACCGGATACAACCGTAATCTTGGCCAACTTAGGTAGATCCAAATTTTTTACAACATTAGACCTTAAGTCAGCGTTCCATCAAATTTTATTAAGTGAGGAAGACAGACAGAAAACGGCGTTCAATATAAATAATGGAAAATACGAATTTTGTAGGTTGCCTTTTGGTCTGAAAAACGCACCAAGTATTTTTCAGAGGGCCATTGATGATATTTTACGTCAGGAAATAGGAAAATACTGTCATGTTTATGTCGATGACATAATTATATATTCCCCAGACGAAGAGTCTCATTTACATCACATCGATTCTATCCTTCAGAAACTCGAAAAAGCGGGAATGAGAGTGTCTGTCGAAAAATCGAGATTCTTTAAAACTGAAGTGGAATTTTTGGGATTCCTTGTATCTGAGAAAGGCATTAAAACTTGCCCAGATAAGATTTACGACATCATAAACTATGAACAACCAAGAACTCTTCGAGCACTACGTTCATTTCTTGGTTTATCTGGGTACTACCGCCGTTTTGTGAAAGATTATGCTGCCATTGTAAAACCATTGACAGTTTATCTTCGCGGCGAAAATGGACAAGTGGGTGCCAAAAGTTCCAAAAACGTTAGAATAGATTTTGACCCAGATGCCCTATGCGCATTCGAAAAATTAAAAAAAATATTAGCCTCCGAAGACGTGCTTCCCCAATATCCTGACTACCAAAAACCCTTTGAGCTTATCACGGATGCTTCCTCTACTGCCTTAGGCGCAGTTTTATCGCAAAATGGACGACCTATAACGATGATATCACGAACACTTTCTGCTAGTGAACAAAATTATGCCACCAACGAACGGGAGCTCTTAGCAATTGTGTGGGCATTGAAGAAACTTCGCCACTACTTATACGGAATTAAGGACGTCCACATTCTTACTGATCACCAACCGCTAATATTTGCTATGTCTGAAAAGAATCCCAATTCCAAGATGAAGAGGTGGAGATCATTTGTAGAGGAATTTTCTCCTACTTTTCATTTCAAACCCGGAAAAGACAATAAGGTAGCTGACGCACTTTCGCGACAGTTTGCCTACACTTTGAATGATAACGCCTCTAACAGAAACCGTGCACAGCGAGGAATCTTCTACCAATACAATTAAAACGGTTAACTGTCCAGTCAATCAATTTAAAACTCAGCTTGTGCTCTCAAAGTCTACCTCATTTAGTAAATGCACCAAAATACTATTCCAAAAATATATTCGCTACACAATAACATTTACCACTATTGAAGATCTCTTACAATGTTTAAAAGGCGTCATAAATACAAACACCACAAATGCAATCCATTGCGATCTTCCAACCCTAGCAGAAATACAAAATACATTAGTATCGGCCTTTCCTGGTACTAAATTACTCCATACCGAAATCATGGTAATAGATTTACCTAATAAAAATGATCAGTTAAAAGTGATAGCAACAGAGCATAATCGAGCTCATCGTGGCTTACACGAAAATTTTCACCAAATTTCCAGTAACTATTTTTTTCCAAACATAAAAAAATTATTGAAAACAATGATTGCTAACTGCAAGATATGCTTGGAAAATAAATACCAACGTCAACCACCGCATCCGGGAATTGATAAATCTCCTATTCCAAACCTTCCAGGAGAAATTCTACATTTAGACATTTTTATAACTGGTAAGCAACTTTTCTTGACGTGTGTAGACAAATTTTCTAAATTTGCTATCGTAAAGCCAATTGCTTCAAGGACAACAGTAGATGTTAAGAATGCTATATTAGAAATTTTGTTAGTATTTAGTAACACAAATACCATCGTTTCTGATAACGAGAAGGCGTTTCAATCGAATACCATAAAATCGTTACTTAGGGATAATTTCGGAATAGATCAATTTTTTTTACCCACCCTTCTAGTGAAAGTAATGGTCAGGTGGAAAGGTTTCATTCCACATTATTGGAAATATCACGATGCATAAGAGAGCAACAGAAACTGGTTGATGTAATTGAATTGGTACTTTTAGCGGCATATAAATATAATTACAGCATACACTCTGGTAACCAAAGCGAGGCCAACCGATAACTTTCACAATTTCTCGGAAGAAAATCTAATTGAGATAAGAAAACGGCTACTTAAAACTCAGGAGAAAACTTTGCATAGGAATAATAAAGATAAAACATTGAAAACTTATAATCCTGGAGAAAAGGTCTTTTTGAGGAGAAACAAAAGGCTTGGGAATAAATTCGATAAGGTCTTCGTGGAAAAAGTAATCGAAAAAGATCTTGGCACCACGGTTTTGATTAATGGAAAGAAAATTCACAAAAGCAATCTCCGTTAAGCGCAATTTCTATACTTTTTTATCATATGTAAGCACCATAAAGTAAAGAAAAAAACCACTTCTTAATGATTTGAAACATCACATTATTTATCGTAAAACATGTAAATATGTACATATTTAAATAGCATAACTCTATTGAAAATTGAAGACCTAATTTTCATTCTAAATATTCTAAGTCTAAAACATTGATATCGATAGAATTTAAGCATTTAATTTGAATCATTATGCTTACATGCTCTGAAAAAAAGGTATCAGCACACCTAACGAACCGAGGACGTTTCGCACTTAAGATGGGGAGTAGTTAACATAGCAGCTAGTATCCCATATGCTGCTACTCTTGAAATATGTGCTGGGTTAATTTGTCTACCAAGAGCGCTAAGAGAGTATCAAAACCGGCTTAGCACTTTATTTGTTTTTACTTGTGCGGGCGGCTTAAAACAATGGGGCTTTGCTAAGAAATGCGGAATTACGGTACATTAATAGCATGATGTGTAATAATAGGCTAGAGTTAAAAGTATTTAATATTAAGTGATCAGTTGTAAAGTTGGAGTGAAGAAAGCGAGTCATATCGCAGTAAATAAAAATCCAAATAAAATAAACAATTTGTAACTTCTAGTACAAGTCAATATAGTGATGGCCATAGAAAAGTAGAAAGAGATCTCACTGATGTTAAACTAGACTGCCACACATATCAACTGAAAGAAGAGCGTGCGTATGAAACAGTGCTGAAAGGTCTTCACTACAGAACACATCTGGAATACATCAAGAGTGAGCTTGCCGAGTAAGTTATCGATGTCAAAAGGATTTGCCGAGCGGTTGTATGTTTCGAACCACCAAATAAATTTTATGATCTAATCCAGTGTCATAAATGCCAAGAGTTCCGACACATGCGCAGATTCAACAAATATTTAGGTGTGTTAAATGTGCACAAAATCATGTAACATCTGATTGCACTAAATCGAAAGAAACAGCCCTGCTGTGCGCATTGTGGAGAAGAGCACTCTGTCCACAGGGAACAAAGTATACCAGCAAACAGCCCAACTTTTTTTTAAATTGAAGAAACTGCGAGTCCAGAACTCGGTCTACTCCACCCAGTCAAATTATTGCTGGTGCTAAATATGTCAATTTGATGTAGAACGGTGCTGAGGTCCAGTCATATAACTCTTCTCAACCCATGTAATCGTCAGTCGTTAATGAGGAATCAATGTTGAAGAAAGTAGAAATTCTTATTTAGCAAATGCAGATGACTGCTCAATTTAAACAAATGATTACTCAACTCATGAAATCAATTAATCAAGACTTAAAAATACCATATGGAATACGAACGATCTATGCTAAAGCAGTCGAACACTAAGTCAAATCTAATAACATCGATGTTCTACTAGCAGCAGAAACTCATTTCAATGATCTGTCATATGTTAAAAGGGGACGGTACGATTTTATAAAATTAAATCATCCTGGTAGCAAAGCAAGAGGAGGAGCTGCAGTTCCTATAAAATCTGTTATTTCTTATATGAAACTTCAACCTTCACAATATCCTTGTGTTTAAGTAGCAATGGTAACGTTGCCCAGTCCTCTTAGAAATTTAACGATATGTATCGCAGGACTTGACTTTGCTATTTCGAAAGATTTTAATTCAAGGTACATACGCTCTACCACCTGTTCCGATCTCTTATCTTGGTACTTGAAATGAATAAACCCACCAAAGGACTTGACAAATTGGCAAACATTTTAAATTATCGCAAATAGTTAGAAGAAAATGTGGGATCCCAATATCGCTATTTCCACTGACGCACATATCGATTATGTTGCGGAAGTCTTGATCAGAAGCATACACAATGCTGCCTATAGAAGTACCTCAATAGCTAGAATCACACCAATGAGGTAATGACGAAGCTAGAGAGAAGAGACGTCCAGTAAACAATCTTTGGAATACGACTAGACAAAACAATAAGTCGATATCTAGATACCCCCAATTTTAAACTGCTGATGAACAGCTTATTCCGAATCATCAGTTTGGCTTCAGAAAATTTCATGGCACAGTTGAACAATATAATAGGGTACAACAATTTATAACTGATGGTATGGAAAATAATAAATATTGCTCTGCTGTTTTCCTTGATGTCCGCCAAGCATTTGACCTAGTTTGGCATCTAGGCCTATTATTCAAATGAAAGGAAAAGTTATCGGATTTGAGACCTGTTCGTGCCCAAGGCAGTGTACTCGCCCCTGTGTTTCACATTCTTTATAAAGCAGACCTTCCAGTTGCGACTCCACAATAACGGCTGATGATACTGCACTGCTACCAACCCTAATACAGCTTCCAGAAAACTGCAGAGGCAACTGAATGCTTTAGAACCGTGACTCACCAAATGGAACATTGGTATCACTACCGAAAAGTCCATACAAGTAATATACATATACCCTCAAGTATCAAAATTGCCCTCAAGTGGCTTTAAAAGATCTCAGCTAAGATCAAAGTTGGCGCAGCTATACCGGTTCCTCATGCCAAGTCTGAAGAATAAGTTGCTAATTTATAGAGTAATACTTGCAGCGAATTCAAATTTAAATGTAATTTAAACTACTCAAAATAAAGTTCTGCGCACCATAGTGGGGGCTCCTTTCTATGTGAGAAACGATGTCCTCTACCAGGATCTAAATCTATTTATTGTAAAGTAACCAATCGAAGAATTCAGTAAACGCCGGATCTTCCGTTTGGAATATCATGACAATATATGTGCGATTCAACTGCTGGACAACAGTTTACAACGTAGATGATTGAAGAGATACCACACTTCCGCTTCGCTACACTTCCGCTTTCGATTCATTTAATGTTCAAAATTTCATTTTATTTGTTTGTTTTTTACTACCATAAATCATCCTCATTGCATTTTCATGAAATTTAGTTATTGTTCTTTATATTTAAACAGATTGTAAATATATTGAAATTTACAAAAAAAAAAATAGATCTCTTCAAACTGCGTATAATATTGGGTATTTTCATATTTTGTTAATAGATGTCGTTGCATTCGTATATCTCCAGTGCTACCAATCACATTGTGTCATACCATATAGTGTTGAAAAGGTGAGATTTTAAGCTTTATTAAATCAAATAAAATTAAATTCGGGGAATTTGAAAAAACGTTACAGTTGTTCAAAAATGAATAAAAATAATGAGGAAATTCGCTATATTCTAAAATTTGTGTTTAAAAAAGGAAGAATGCCACCCAAGCCACCAATTACGGAGACGATGCTATATCAGTTAGAGTAAAACAACAATTATGGAAAAGATTGGCCAGGACCGTTACAAAAGCAGCCATGACATCACTAAGGAACTTAACTTTCACTATCAAATGGTTTTAAACCATTTAAAAAAGGCTGGCTACAAAAGGAAGCTCGATGTTTGGGTACCACATGAATTGTCTGTGAAAAATTTAATGGACCGAATTAACATTTGCGATTATTTGCTGAAACGAAATGAAATCCAACCATTTCTGAAGCGAATGAAAACAGAAGACGGAAAGTGGATCAATTACGTCAATAACGTGCGAAAAGATCATGGTCCAAGCATAGTGAAGCTCAACAAATGGTCGAAAAGCCAGGATTGACGCTACGAAAGGTTATGCTGAGGGTTTGGTGGGATTGGAAACGAATCATCCACTATGAACTGCTCCAGCTGGTCGAACGATTGATTCTACGTGAACAACTGATAAGATTGAAGCAAGCAACCTAAAAACCGGCCAGAACTGATCAACAGAAAGGGCTTCGTCTTCCATTAAGACAACGCTAGACTTCACACATCTTTGATTACTCGGCATAAACTGGGAGAGTTTGGCTGTGAAGTTTTGATGCATTCACCATATAGCCCTGACCTTGCACCATTGACTACCATTTGTTTCGATCAATGCAGAACTCTCTTAATGGAGTAAAGTATGCTTCAAGAGAGAAACCAGAAGATTTTTACACTGATGGAATAATGTTTCTAGCGGAAAAATGGCAAAAAGTGGTCGACGAAAATGGTACATAATTGGTCCATTAAAGTTCATTATAAAAATAAAAAAATATGCTGAAGTTAGATTAGAAATATGAAAAGCCTATCCAATATTTTCGTGATAAAAGTAGGCTTCGATTTCTTGATTGCTTTCTTTTTCATTCGCTTTTTCTTTTCGAGTTGCAAGTTTTGCTTGATTTATAGTGAAGGACTACATGGAAACAAAAAAGAAAATAATTGCATGACAAAATGAATATACTCGCGTTTCTAATAAGTTTGACTTGTCCAAATCAACAATTTGTACACTAACCAGTAAGGAAGGGCTAAGTTCGGGTGCATCCGAACATTTTAAACTCTTGCAGCTTGCAAGAATTAAAGCCAGGAAAATACTTTAAGGTGTAAAATTAATCAGATAGAATAAAGTCAGTCAGATATTCGAAAATCCTGATATTAGTTATATAGGGGTTAGGCCAAGTTTTCGCTCAAATTTATCTATTTTAGGTACAAAGAAACGCTGTTAAGAGTAAAACACAATCTCTTATTTTCATTGGATTAATTCACATATTGGGCGATATAAGCGGAACAGTCACCCGGAAGTTCGAAAATCTTTATATTAAGTATGTGGGTGCTAAGAAAAGTATTTGTCCGATTCAACCCATTTTTCACACACAGACATACCGTTATAGGAGAAGGATTATCCCTTAATATCAGTTATATATATCCCACATTGACCGACATTTTCAATCAAAAGTCAACTATAGGTACCTGAGTTGAAATATTCGGTACCTAGGCGCTTGAATAGTTTTTATGGGATTTAAACAATTTTTAGTCATAAGGTGGCACACACTAAAGACATTATTATTGCCAACTCTTATCCCTTTATATTAATTGCTTCCTGATTTTTTCACTCGTAACTGAACGAATCAAGTGGAATTTAAAATTTTGCTATATGGGAAGTAGGCGTAGTTGTCCGATTTCGTCCAATTTCCCAACAAGACATAAGAATCTAAGGGTTGGTTGGGTCCCAAGATGTGGCACTTCACCGAAAGGTGGGCCGTGTCATTCCATCTCAGCGGTAAAATTTAATGTCTCTGACGTATTTAGTTATTGATTTATCGCTCTTTCAGTAGTTTTTAAGTATATGTGGTCTAAGGGAAGCATTAACCCAATTGAAGCTATTTTTCACGTACAGACATACTATCAGGAAAGGATTCCTCTAAATTTCAATTATGTGTCTCACATATTGACCGATATTTTCGGTAAAAAGTCAACTATAGGTATTGGGGTCCAAATGTTTGGTACCTAGGGGCTTGAACAGTTTTGATTCGATTTGGTTAGATTTGGACGATTTTTTTGTCGTAAGGTAACATACTTTGTCTGTCTAGTCCCATCTCGGTCGAAAAATTAATTTGTTTTTAACATTACCGTTATATGTATGAGTAGTGAGCGGGGTTATTCATTTTCACGCCGTGTTTAGTTACGACCCATTGTACGTTTTAATTTAATGGCGCCTTGTGGGCGTGGCAGTGGTTTGTTTTGCCAGGGAACACGTGCACCAAATTTATGTCAACGTGCAACTCTCAAAAGAATGTTCCCCCAGATAAAATGGTGTAAAGCTTATAAACTTTCTTACTCTTGCCAGTCGTAAGAAAATGTTTGATGACAGGTTTAATTTCAATTCATGCTTTCTTTCTGATGTTAAAAGAGTTCTTTAGACCCTCGTATAATGTATGTATTTGATTCCGAATTTTTCTAAGAATAGCTGAATAATAAGTAATTGAACAAATCATGTAGCATATACATATATGTATTATACATACATGTAGGATTTTATTAAAAAATGCCGTTTTTTGTAATTCAGTATACTATTTATTTGACAAATTTAAATTTAAGTTAAGTGGTCCGTGGCTGCCGGTGGTCTTGCGTGGTCTGTCTGCTTGTCTGTCCTTAAATCGTCTTCGTAACTACTGTTTCGTTTGTCATTCCAGTCCGTTCGCTGCTGTCACATCTGTTCCTACACAGCGTTGCATTTCTGTTTTAGTTTTATTGTCCGTTTACACAGTCCTACATTCGGCTATCCTGACTGTTCATTCGGCCCCGAATGATGGGTTCCACTGCTTCATAAATTCCGCAATTGTTATCGTGCGTCTTGGTCCTTCATGATCACCGATCTCCTCGACTTCATATCTTCCGTGTGCCATCTTCTTAACAATTCTATATGGCCCGAAGAATTTTGCTTTAAGTCTCAATCCTGTTCCATACTGCGTTCGCTTGATGGCTACTAGCTCGTTTTTATTATAGTCGACCTCTACTCTTCGCTTTTTGTTGAATGTTCTCCTATTTTCCTGCTGAATCCTAGCAATATTGTGTCGTGTCTCTTGACGGATTACCTCGCGTTCTGCGTCGATCTCTTCGATGGCTGATTCCTCCAGCAGTTCGAGTAAATGTGGTATTCCTTTCAATCGCATCTAAAGTCCAGTCATAATCCTAAAAGGTGATTGTCTGGTGCTTCTTGGCGGCGTGCTGTTGATTATTTGCTGCACACGATCCACGTGCTTGTACCAGTTTCCAGAACTCTCGTTTCCCAACTTAGCTATCATCGGAATAATAATCTGGTGCATACGCTCTACTTGCCCGTTTGCTCGTGGCACTCCCTTGATAGCCACGGATGGAAATGATGGATTTCCTCACTCTCGCAGTACTGTTTAAACAAATTCGACGTAAAGGCCGCGCCTCTGTCTGTTATGACACGTCTTGGATTTCCGAAAACGGCTACTCTTTTCTTTAAGCATTCGACGATTGCATCAGCTCCTGTGTTCTTAGTTGGATATAGCCAAACGAACTTGGAGAATGCGTCCACCATCACATGGATGTAGTTATATACCTTCTTTGTCGACACCAGCGGCCCAACGTGATCGAGATGTAGTGTTCCCAAAGGCTTGTCCTCTTTACTAATGGGATTTAGGAAACCTTCTTTCTTTCCTGACTTCGTATCGTTGACGATACACTCTACGCAACTTCTTACAACCTTCGTTGCCTTCCTATTTAAATTTGGTACATAAAATGATTTTTCTACTGCTTCTTCCGTTTTCTTGATGGAAAAGTGTCCTTGCCTATGTGCCATGTTTATGATTTCGTTTTCCATAACTGATGAAACTACCAGGAGTTCCCTTGTTGAATCCTTATACAGTACTCCATGTTTGATATAAAAGTCTTCGTAGTCGCTTTTCTCCAGAACTTTCAACACAGCTTGTACCCAATCGTCTTCTTCCTGTGCCTGCTTCAGCCGGTGGATTAGGGAATCTTCTATAATGAGACAAGATACCCTACTCAACGCATCTACATGTCGCATTTTTGAACCGTTTCTATGTTCTATCTCGTAGCAAAAGTCTTGTAGGAACATTGCCCAACGAGATACTCTTAATGGCACATCTCGTTTCCGCATCGTCATTGCGAATGCATTACAATCTGTTACTATCTTAAAACTTATCCCCAACAAATATACTCTCCATTTCTTAAGTGCTTCTATAATCGCTAGTACCTCGAGTTCGTACGAATGGTACTTTTCCTCTGCTGGTTTTGTCTTCCGACTCATGTATTGAACTGGATAGAACACCTGATCGTCGAAATCCTTCTGAAGTAGCACTGCTCCGTACCCGGACATACAAGCGTCTGTATGTACCTCAGTCACTGCTTTCGGATTGTATAACATTAGGACTGGTGCGCTGATCAATGCTGACTTCAACTTCTGGAATGCCTCCAACTGCTTGTCGAGCAACTCGAATTTAGCCTCTTTCCTGAGTAGATCCGACAGCGGTTTGGCTATTACAGCATATCCATCGACAAATCTTCTAAAATATGATGTCGATCCCAGGAATCTGTGCAAAGCCTTCTGGTCACGTGGCAGCGGGAAATTCCTAATCGCTTTCGTTTTTGCATCGGATGGTTTTATCGAACCGTCTTCTATAACATAGCCTAGAAAATCTATTTTACTTATAAGAAACTGACATTTGTCCAATTTAATCCGCAAACCATATTCTTCAGCTCTTCGTAGAACTCGTTCTAAACTGTGTACGCCTTCAGTGTAATCCTTGGAGGGAATAACTAAATCGTCCATGCAAGCCACCACAATATCGTCTTGTATAAGATCTCTAAATACTGCTGAAATAAATCTTGAAAAAACTGCCGGCGAATTCGATATACCAAAAGGCACATATTGGAATTCATACTGGCCGTTGTATGTAACGAATGCGGTGTACTTCCTTGAGGAAGGCTCCACTGGGACATGGAAAAATCCATTTCTAAGATCCAGTGTCGTAAAAACATTAGCGCCTTGTAACTTTTCGATAACATCGTCGATATTTGGCATCGGGAAGTTATCGCGAACTATCTTTGTGTTTAATCGCCGATAATCGCAACACAAACGTTTCTTTCCAATTTTCTTCGAAACTAACACTACTGGTGACGCATAATTTGAATTACTGGGTTTAATGATCCCATCCTTCAACCACTCCTTAACTTGTTCATCCACTTCCTGTCTATCGGTGTATGACATCCGTCTGGGATTTTCATATACTGAGATGTCATCCGAAAGTAAGATATTCATCTCTACTGGCGAATTCGAATTGCTTGTAGGCTTATAATTCGCTACCATTCTTCTTACCATAGTTGCTTGCTCTTTGTTGAGGTGTGAAAGATCGACTTCTCCATCCCTGTGACCATACACAGGGTTCCAAACTCTTCACTCAGTTCAGCAATCCTGTTATCACCTTCATTAATTAGGTTGTTTCTAGCATCAGTGCCCATCTCCGCAGTCTCATGAAAGAACTTCAAACTCGCTTCTGAAATTCTGAACTCTCTCGGCTCCTTAGCCACAACAGCGCCCTCGCTCTCATTGTTTGCTACTTCCAAAGTCCTTCTATCACGGATTTTCCTGCGATCCTTCCTAACGGCTCCCATATACTGCTCCTCATCTTCATGCACCCTTGTGCCCACGTTTAATTCCACATCGAACTTCTTAGGCTTCGCTGACCCAACCCTGCGAGTTTTCCTTACTGCTCCAGTATTCACCTCCTCCTTGCTCTGTGGCTTTTCCTCCACCTTCTTCTGCCTGAACTCAGCGCCATCTTCCGTAACGAATAAATCGACTTGCCTAAGAACGTCGTTGCCAATCACGAGTGCATATTTAATGTCTCGCTCTCTCACTACGTGGAATTTTACTTCCAACTTTATGTTGTCTACCTCGATGGATGTGGTAAAGCTACCTATTGTTATAAGTTTGCCGCTACCGATACCCATCAACTGTCGCTGTTCACTACTTAAGTCAACGTCCAGACTAAGTATGTTTAACGTATCGTAACGTATAACACATAAGTCGCTACCTGTTTCGATTAATGCCGACGCAGATTTTCCGTTGAAACTTTCATCCTTAAAAATAAATCCACTCCGCTTCTCCGATTTCTCTTTCATCCGTCATATTATTGACGCTGCTTCGTTCCGATTTAATGTTTTCCTTCCTGCCTTACAGTTGGCTGCACGATGACCCTCTTCACCGCAATTGTAACACGATGTCTTATTGCGTGGACAACTTCTAACGAGATGTGATGAATCCCCGCAGACAAAACATTTCCTGCTAAATGGAACTGCTTTCTGGAAATCCTTGTTTGACGACGATGCCTTCTCCTGGTTCCCATTCACGGGTTGTGACTGGCTGTAACGAATCTTCTCGTATACTTTGATGTGCTCCTTCAAATCCTGTATAGTTTTCGCCTGGTATAGGTTACTTTTGTTCGACCTTGAGTGCGGTATGCCTTCGATGAAATATTCTATTAGGCTTGAGTCATCTAGCTCTATCGGTTTCCCCAACTCCATTAAAACGTATAGATATTCTCGAAGATCTTCCCCATGTCGCTTTCGACGACTACGTAACTTCAATCGATGATAATGCTATACCGAATTCCTGCCGCAGCGCTAGTTTTAGTGACCTCCAACTGCTTATTCCTATCTGGCTTCTTATAAAAATCTTTGCCGCACCCTTCAATAGTTGTTTTGCGTGGATGAATTTCTGCAGCTCGTTCCAATGCACTACTGATGCGTTTTATCCTCAAGCCATTGTTCGAAACTTGGACGACCTGTTCCTTTAAATGAAGTCATTGAGTCCTCAACATCTCGGAGAGTAAAGTTGTGGTATTCGACTCTAACCTCACGCACACTTCGTTGGCTTGCTACCTCTTCCACATCAGTTTCGGAACCGTCACTCACAGTCAGGCCGAAATGCTCCATCAGTCTGTCTTGTAATATCGCTTTCCGTCCGACAGTCGATAGCCCTAAATCGCCTAACTTTTCCTTCAGACCGTCAACAGTCAGCTCAGAAATTTCTTCGCGGTTCATGATTTACAATGTTGTACCAAAAAATCGATAATATTCCGAAAATCTTAATTTCAATAATAATATTTATGTATCTCACGTAAGAATTTTAAAAACGTATTTTCACCGATAAAGGTTTGTTGCGATATTCGCTATAAAGATCACAAAATATATAAACTGTACAATTGTATATCAAAAGGACTTATCTGTTTCTCCAACGATGAACTGTACTTTACCGTACGCACTGTGTATACCCGCCGTTATTGCTGCTGCTGTTACCGTTACTGACGCTGATGCTGCTGCTACTGCTACTACTGCTGGTGCTGTTACTGCTACTGCTACTACTACTACTACTACTGGTGCTATTACTGACGCTTATGCTGCTGCTACTGCCGATGCTGTTGTTACTGGCGCTGATGCTGCTGCTACTGCTACTACTGTTGGTTCTATTATTGCCACTGCTGCTACTACTCCGTTATGCGGTTTGAGTACCGCAATTTTCCAACACAACGGACCACTTGTACGAACGCGTGTAGATTATAAAAAAGTTTTACTTAAAATCGCACTTATCTCACTTCTATCACCACTTGCAGGATTTTATTAAAAAATGCCGTTTTTTGTAATTCAGTATATTTATTTGACAAATTTAAGTTTAAGTTAAGTGGTCCGTGGCTGCCGGTGGCCTTGCGTGGTCTGTCTGCTTGTCTGTCCTTAAATCCTCTTCGTAACTACTGTTTCGTTTGTCATTCCAGTCCGTTCGCTGCTGTCACATCTGTTCCTACACAGCGTTGCATTTCTGTTTTAGTCTTATTGTCCGTTTACACAGTCCTACATACATAGTTATAACTTTTTAAGAACCCATTAATACCGAATATGAGGATCCTAGGTCTACGGCTGACTTTACCTTTTTCCACGATGTGTAAAAGATCTTAAATCTTATATTCGGCATTAGCGTAAGATAAGAAGGTAGTATGATTGTAATTTTTCAAAATTTCGTTGAAAAACGAATATTGAGTTTATATGCAATATTTTAAATACTTGTATAAGGTTTTGCAGACACCTGAGGACATTTCCCCGCCTTTGATACTTGCAATCGGGCGAGTACAGACTTCAGCTAAGCACTCTCTGCCCGAATGTGTAGCTCTATACTTGTTTTTCTAGTGACTTTCTATTAATGGGTGACAAGGGCTTCTTCGGGTAAAAAACAGTATTTTTTCAACAATTTTTTCTTATAAAAAATGAAAAATTTTATTACAATTTTTTATTGTTACAAACTACACTATTAACAAAGAAATTTTTGGAAAAAAATATTTTAAACACGGGTGTTGCGACGCCAGTTTAGGTGGCCCCTCGGAAAAAAGATGCGCCCGCGTTGGAAGGATAACTTCTTACAGAATCATCTAAAGTGAAAAAATACGTGTTTTAGTTAAAACCTTAACTTAAAACTTGGGCGAAGGAAAAAAACTTAAAATTGGATTTTTGGCAGACATTTTAACAAACAAATGAAAATTTCGCGACATTTTAATTGAATAAAATCCTTCGTCCAAGTCTTTAGGAATTGTACCTTAAAGCCTTGAGTAAAATTTCATGAAGACCGGTTCAATAATTCTCCAGAATACTTGCCAACCGACTTCAAAATCACTGTTTCGAGAAAAACGCGTTAAAAGACGGCGTACTTAGCCTAGCTAGCCTCGAGCGCACTAGTTCTCAAGGCTGTATCTCCAAATCTATTACTAGGATCAACTTGAAGACTTTGGACAATATTCTAGAGGTGTTGTAGAAATTAATAAGACAATAAATATAATAATTATTGGCAATAAGTGCATAATGGATATTTATTCATAAAGTTCAACCAATATTGCAGGGATAGCATAACAGAAAACCCTATCTGAACATTTGGTGTGCAATATACATATTAAGTAATTAGTGGAACGTATTATACAATTTTTCCTTGAATATAATTGAAATAAGAGGGCCTGGTTTTATGTGAATATGAGATCTGAGATGCATATAAATGTAAATTTATAGATAAAAAAACTATAATAAAAACTCGAATAAATATAGGTTCACCATCATTTTTATTTTGCAATCAAAACTATCTACCCAAAATAAATGAGTGTACAGTACTCATAAAAGAACCGTAAATCTTCCAATTTTTATTGAAACCGAAAAGGCTTAGTAAGTTTAAAGCTAATGAAGTTATTTAAATTTTTCAGAAAATGAGTCAGTATTAATTATTTTGGCACATATTCGTGCACTGGTATGTATATTATAGTATGTCTGCTTTAAATCAATTGTTTAAACCCATCATGCCCATGTTTCCAATTAACGCTAACTTTTTGTGTAGCAATTACAAATTTTTAATGTCAATTCCAGGTGGCGTACACAACGACAACAACACAGAAATTAGTGTCGATATCTACTCTTAAGCAACTCGATTTTCGTTTCGAATCGTTTAACGTCTCCGTCGGCCAAGTTTTTTAATATTGGATAATTCATGACTCTCCCTTCCATCCCTTACACTAATTGTCCATAATGGATACTTTTATGAAACGCATTGAATTTTGGATATTAACTTGTGTTCTCAACACCTCTGTTGCCTTCCGTTGGCTTTATGAAAAAACTTCTCACGTTATTCAAATATTCACGTCATTTACAAGTTCCCTTTTCTGGCCATGTGCGCAGCTCCATTCAAGCGCTCGACATTCTACGTTACCTAGTTCTGTTAACTTTGCAATATTATACCCTCAACAAGGTATATTAAGTTTTCCACGATGGAAACGTCGGAGTCCCTTTAGAGCACATATGTATGTATATAAATGATAATCGTAATGAACTGAGTCATCTGCCTGTTCGTCATTATATGTACATGAACTGTTCAGTTTTTCCCACAGTTTTCAAGGCGTCGATCTGAAATTTAGCATACCATCTTTTCTCCCAATATTTGGGTTAAAAATTTCAGAACTGTCGTATAGATATATCTACCATACAAACTGATCGCTCAAACTCAAGTCCTTGTATGTAATTTCTTTTATTAGTGAAGGGTATTATACCATAGGTACCGTCATATGTATGCACATACATATATTTAAGTATTTTCCGTAAAAATTTTTCTTCGCTTTTGTTTTGATCTTTAACGCGTAACTAAAACTTTCATGAACCAAAATGAGTCGAGCCAATAATTTGGTGTGAACTTTTAAAGAAGGGTGGCTATACAAACATACCTACATATTTACCTTATTTTGTTAAGTATATATGTACATATTTATATATGAACGTGGTACATCCGATCTTACATACTCGTATACAGCATCCACCAATAGGGATGACGTGATTTTGACTCGTGGGTGTCATTGTGCAGTAAGGTTTTCCCTTTCATCATGTCATATTTCACTTGGTACAATGATTGGAAAATTTCCAAGAATATAATGCAAGTTCACGTTCATTTTCTTAGATGAGGCCCATTTCTGGCAAATGTCTTCGGCAACAAACAAAGTTGTTGCTATTGGGATGAGACAATTGCATCTCCATAAGTTGACGGTTTGGCGCTAATTTTGGTATGACGGTATCATTTGGCCTTATTTCTTACGAAATGAGGTAGGAAGTGGCGTTACAATCAGTATGGAACGTTAAACCACTTTGTTGATCGATGTTTTCCTCTGATTTTTTACTCGTATTATCTTTATTTCCAAAAAGACGGTAATGTTTCACATCTAAACATGGAAACCCTGTGAGAAAAGTGTGGTGACTCGTTAATTTCGAGGAATGGTCCAGTCAAATGCCGGCAAAGATCATGCGATTTAACTGCTCCAGATTATTTTCTCTGGGAGTATGTTAAATCAAAGATTTAAGCCAACCAAACAGCAACGGAGCTCGACGACCTCGACGACAATGAACATATGCAAACGGAGCCTTGGTGGCTATTTGATGGACATTTTGTTCAAAACTTAGATGGCATATAATGATTTGCTTAAAGAAAAATATAAACCATTTTGAAAAAATTTGAGCATTTTATTTCATTTTAACAGCGCGTCGGTTCTTGTAGGTAAACCCTTTATATTATATGAAAGTTGATTTGCGCAATGTGTTTTTAAATTGAAATTTTGGCGAGTAAGAACTGTCACAATATTTAAAAAATACAGTATAATCAGTGTTTTTCGGATTTAAAGGAAAATTAGCCAATAAGCCCGGAAAGAAATTTTGTAGTAAAAAAAGTATTGGCTTTCTCATTATGTTTAGAAGTTAGTAGCAATTAGAAACATCAAGTAAGCTGTCAAGAACCACTGGGTCTTCCAAGATCAGTGGATTATCCCCTAGAATATTTTTAGGGGTTAAATATGTACATCTACCTTTTTTAGCAAGTCGCAGGCAATCCCGATTTTCCAAACACTTTAAAGCAAATCAAGCATATTGGATGACTGCTTCCAAATATTTGAATGAGTACTGGCGGTTTTTTAGAAAAATTATTGCGTTTTGTTTGATGTTACCAAACGATCCCAAAGTCTTAAAATCTTTTACAACAACAAACTGTTTACCAGAAAATGTTGTGTATATGACAACTGGTAATGTTACCGTTAAAAGTATCATAACAGGAATACATGACTTTTTCTCATATTAAGTCTTTATCGGAATTTTATTTCACAGCTAACAGGCGGTATTTACATGCATGTACATATATATATGTATATGTGTAAAACATTGATTACTAATCGAGGCTTATTGAGAAGACACGGCCCCAGAAGGAGAGTGGTTGTTGCACCGCAGAAATGTTTTCGCGGTAAACATTTATGGAGATAAATGGCCGACACCACCACGCTTTGTAGCTGAGTGGCACAACCGTTGTGACAACACGTTGGTCAGCATCGCATTTGGTGTGGTATGTAGTCGGCTTAAAATTGGCAACTACTTTTACAATAGCTTTAAAGCTTTAGGTGAAATAATGCAGACAAACGTAACTATTTTGTTAGAAGTCGATTAACAAAAATTCTAAACGGATATACATATAGTGTGGGCCATTGTAGAAATTTGATGCAAAATATCTGTTATTTTAAGCATCTTCGAAAATGGAAGAACTTTTTACTTAACGTATTAAAGAAATATAAAACACACTATGAAAATCTCGTTCATTATTCCCAATAACATGACTAACAACGCCTAGCATTTCTACAATCGACACTTCGCAGAAATTTTCCGACATCCTATAAGAGTTTCCTGAAATTACCTGTCCGACATCACTTGATATTCGAACTAACACATCTGTGGTTCATCGTATCATCATGACCGGCTACATACACCCGACCACGACGACTGTTGCTGCAAATGTTAGCAGTTACGAGGACAGCATTTTAGTTGTTAATTAAACTCGGAATTTGTCGTCCTTCCTGCAGTAACTTGGCTAGTCGATTACACTTAATGCGCAAAGCCGACGGGTCGTGGAGGCCATGCGGGGACTAGAGCACTGAACGCCTTGAAAGTACCGGACCGTTACACGCTACCTTTCCTGCAGGACATTTCTACAATCTTAGCAGGTAAAATTGTGTGTTTCAAAGATTGACCTTCAAAAAGCCTTTCATCAGGGGCCAATGCATTCCGATGATATTTGCAAAACTGTCATCACAACGTCGTTTGGACTATATGAGTTCACTCATATGACTTTTGGGTTAAGAAACGATCCACCGCCTAATGACCGAAGTGTTTAGAGGTTTGGACTTCGTATTCACGTACCTTGACGACGTTTGTAATGCATCAACGTCCCTTAACATAAGGCTAAAGGCAGATTTTCGTTTAGTCTTCAACTCGTTGAGAGATTTCAACTTAAGCACCAATGTATCAAAATCAAATTTTAGAGTTCCGACATTCAATTACGAAAGATGGGATCCGCCCACTTCGTAGGTGTATAGATCCCACTTCCGTTTTTAACTACATATGTTGAACTTTCATCGTTGATTTGCAATGATTCAAGTAACAGAAAAATCGACACTCTTCATTGGACCGAGTCAACTAACCCAAATGTGCTTGACATGTGTGCTATGATCATTTTTGCTTTCCGTCAGTCGCTACATAAGGCGACAGACCGACCAGCCAGGCATCTCAACTTTATATCTCAGGGCACCGTCATGTTAAAGGTGAAGAGAATGTCGCCGCTGATCTTCGCGAATAAAACCGCTGACTGCTGCTATAATCAGATCAGAGATGGATAATTTAAATTTCAATGGTATAATCTATCATTCCCTTAAGGGGTCAGTAGGATAATATGGCCTGTTTTTTTACATTTTTTCATAGAAATTTATATTCTACAATAGAACTTTTTTAACATATCATGAGGTATATCGTGGAGTGTATAAACAAATTTTTTCGGAATTTTTTGATGATATCTGTCGGAGAAATGGCTAGGAGAATGAGATGCGCTTTTTCACTGGCGGACACGATTTCTCATGTTTGGATCACCTGAAACACAAAAACCCAATTTATTCTTAAAAAGTACGTGAATGGTTATCGTCCCTACTAGAATCATGAAAAACTGTTGATAAATAAAAAAAGGAATTGACGTTTTTTTTTTAATTTTTCCTTTTCCCCATGTTTTTCACATAAATTTTGTCTTAACATTGTCAATAAATTTAACATTGTCAATAAATTCGGTAAATAAGTCCGGTAAAAAAGTATTTTTTGAGAAAAACGCTTTTAAAGTTTGAGGTGAGCACTCCGAGCGCTCCGAACGTCGAGCGTTATTATTATTTTTGGGCCTTTTTCGAAACCTTCCAAAGTTAAAGTGGGTTTCTACATTAATTCTAAGGGTATATGGGAACAGAAAATGCCAAAAAAACAAATATTTGTGAAAAAAGACTTCCCTACTGATACCTTAAGCTAAAGAAAATTTATGTACCAAGAGAGTCTTTTGTAACATCGAAGTTTCGCTCAGCATTCCTGCAAGCAACGCACAATTTGTTGCATCCTGGCATACGCGTTACTGCAAAGCTGACTATCGAGCGATTTATGTGGCCAGGTATTTAACGTGACAATAAGTTATTTGCTAAGAACTACATACATCGGGTGCAAACGGAATAAAATCATCCGACACAACAAGGGTGTACAACAAAGCCGAGAGTTTCCCAGTCAACGATTCGGGTACTTACACATCGACATAGTAGACCCGTTTCCGTTGTCGGAAGGCAATAGGTATTGCCTTACTATAGCTGATAGATTCACCTGATGGCTAGAAGCTTTGTAAAGCTAATAAAACGTTCTTTATGGTACTAACCACAAAATACATACAGTGGACCAATAAAGCTTACATACACCTAGTTCTATTAAATTACGACATGTTTATTTGTTATAAAATGAATAAATTTTGAGGTATTTTTTCTAACCATCTCAAAAGATGTCTATTTAACATTAAATTTAGAATATCAAAATATTTTTTTTTTACACAAATAAAAAAATTAATGCTTAAACTTAAAATGGGCATAATTTATATCAAAAAAGTTTACTTACACTAATGATTATTTATATAAATCAAAAGTAATTACAATAGTTTTAGCGGTTTTTGGCCTACATTTTATTGCTATTTTCGGATATTTTGACCCACTAAGTCCATGATCCAGCTTTTTGGCCTTATTTTGATGAAATCTGATCTTTTCCAATACGATCGGCTGTTAATAGCGGCTACTTCTATTTACTACAGAATAACGACCCAAAACACACGTCTTATCTTGCACGTGAATGGTTGTTATGGAATTAAAAATAACTCCATAGATCACGCAATCACTAAACATTAATTCTATTTAAAATATCTGGAACTTTTTGGAAAACCGTATTCGAAAACATCGAATTTCTTCAAAATAAGGCCAAGAAGCTGGATCATGGACTTAGTAGGTCAAAATATCCGGAAATAATACTAGAAATCGAGTGAGGAGCATAACGTCGACGTCTAGATACAAAAATAGCAACAATGTGTAGGCCAAAAACCGCTAAAACTATTGTAATTACTTTTGATTTATATAAATAGTCATTGGTGTACGTAAACTTTTTTGATGCAAATCAGGCGCATTTTAAACTTTAGCACTAATTTATTTTATTTGTGTAAAAAAAAAAATATCTTGATATGCTAAATTTAATGTTAAATATACCTCTTTTGAAATGGTTAGAAAAAAAACACAAAGTTTATTCATTTAATAACAAACAAACATGTCATAATTTAATAGAGCAAGGTGTATGTAAATTTTATTGGTCTACTGTACGTGAACTAATCCTTCAGAGTGTGAGATATCGACCTGAAATTTTGCTCACTTTTTATCTCTCCAAGAAGCAGCTCATATGTTATATGGTACATTATAGCACATAGCTGACGTGCAAACTGAACAATCGGAAAAATAGGTGCTTGTATAAACAACTTTTTCATTTGACAAAATATCTTCACGGAATTTGGAATGGATTATTAATAATACAATCTGCTAAGATAAAGTTTAAGTATATCGGACCACTGTAGGACAAACTGAACGATCAAAATAATGTCGTTGTAAGAAAAAATTTTTTATTTGGTAAGATATTCCCACGGATGGAGAGGAGAATTTCTATCGTCATTCTGATAATTTGTTTTTATATAACACTATATAGTTTTAGAATTTACATACATACATCCGTTAACTGAAAAAAACTATTGCACTCTGTTTTGTTTGGTTCAAGAAGCACTCTTTGGCAATGCATTGTCTAAGGTTTCGCTGCGGATGTTTATATGTATATCTGTACACATGTGTATAATAACGGAAATGCCGTGTATTTACAAATTCCTCCTTTCGCTATAAATTACGACATCTTCCATTAACTGTTGATCGCGATAAGGCATGCGACTGTTTAGAATGCGCAGTGCGTTTGGGTATACATATAAGACGAATCCCCAATAATAAGAAGTAGGATATTTGCAAAATTCCACTGACTAGAACGAGTTGAAGAAGTGGTCCTAGGCGTGACCTGTATTAGCTGGATCTTTCTAAACGGTCATAGGTTTAATCGTCATACTTTCCAAATTATAAGAAAAGTTAAAATTAGATACATTTGTAAATTGTAAAAATTAAAATTCTGTTCAAAATTTGGTAATAACAAGAAAAAACGTTAACTTCGGTTGCACCGAAGCTAAATACTCTTCACAGGTGCATTTCTGTTAGTAACTATGTGTCCAGTTTGTATGGAAGCTATATGTTATAGTAACCTGTTCTGAACAAGTTTTTAGAGATTAAATTGTTGCCTTAAAAATAATCTATACCAAATTTCGTGAATATATCTTGTCAAATGTGAAAGTTTTCCATATAAGAACTTGATTCCGATCGTTCAGTTTATATAGCAGCTATATTTTATAGTGGTCCGATATCGGCCGTTCCGACAAATGAGCAGCTTCTTGAAGAGAAAACGACGTTTGCAAAATTTCAAAAGGATATCTTAAAAACTGAGGGACTAGTTCGTATATATACATACAGACGGACGGAAAGACAGACGGACGGAAAGACAGACGGACATGGCTAAATCGACTCAGCTCAACATACTGATCATTTATATATGTATATACTTTATAGGGTCTCCGACGCTTCCTTCTGGGTGTTACAAACATCGTGACAAACTTAATATACCCTGTTCAGGGTATAAAAAAAATCTACACTCGCTATTATTATGAATTAATTTGTAGTGTCCTATGCTATAGGGAGCATTTCAAAACAACCACTTTTAAGCTGGTGGAGGTAGGAATGAGTTTTTAATTGTTTATAATATCAATCATAATGTAAATCATTATTTTGAACATATAAAAAATAAAGGGGCATATGAAACGATTTTGGCTTCAATGAGATTAAGCTTAAGGAAATATCTTCTCTTAATCACCTCAATAGTCGCAATCGAACCACTATTAAACTTTAAATAATGGCACAATTCAGTAATTTGTTACAGGGAATTATTAAAATTATTAAAAACGAGCTATTTTAAATTTGCAGTTTATGGTCGATCAGTGGACAGCAATTTATAATGAATGCAAAATTGTTGCAGAGAATTTAAGGCTTGCCAAGACGTTGTTGACCTAAATGAAAATGCGGATTAAAATCGCAGTAAAGAAGAAATTGAATTCCAGAAATACTTTCTACGTCAAACTTCACAGCGTTGTCTGTGGTATTGAGAGATTCGCAGCAGTGAGTGTCATAAACGATTTGTTCTCATTCTATGGCAGTACCATGACATGAAAGAAGATGAACTCAACGCGGATTCAAAAAATTTTGCAGAAAAGTATTCCGTTTATGTATCTTACTCCATGCAACTTATTGAATGCCATTAATGCTAAAAAATTTGGAAGACTTTTTATTTGCATCGCTTTGGTAATATTTTACACTTTACTCGTATGTAATTTAAGTGGTGAGCGTTCGTTTAGCGCTTTAGCAAGGTTCAAAAATGTCATCGATAATGCTCGTCTTAGAGTAGGATCTTAGGATTATCAACACATTCGCTGCTGCAAAAAATTCTAAGTTTAAAATAATTGCAAATTGTAGGACTTTAAACTGTATGTTCAAAACTTAAACTTCCAGAAGATTCGTTTTTTATACTCTTGCCAACGTGTTTCTGCAGAGTATAGTATAGTTATATAGTTTTGTACACTTAACGATTGTTTGTCAAAAAAAAAAAAAAAGAAACTATTCGAGTTAGAATAGGGTTAAATATACCTTTATATAAATGACCAGGAATGAAGATGCGAGTTGAAATAGCGATATGAAATGCCTTAACTAAGCACTAAATTAAGATATACTTAGATTTGGCACAGGAAATCCTAATAGCAAATGGGGTACGTGTTAAAAATAAACTAAATCAAAAACTTAATACATCAGACTAGTTACTTTTAATATAATTTCTATGTCACAGTGCGAAAATCGGTGAAATCGGACTACAGCCACGTCTTCTTCTACATAACATAATTTTAAATTCCATTTGATTCTTTCATTTTCCGGTAACAAATCAATACTAATTAATATACCGATATAAAACTTTGCACGAATATTGCCTTTGAAATACTATGTCATCTTATGACCAGAATTTATCCAAATCGGACCAAAACTGTTCAAGCCGAATTATGTGGAGTCCAGTACCCACCGTTGACTTTTGCCTTAAAAAATCGGTCAATGTGTCATAAATGGGTAGAAAATTTTCGAACTTCCCGATGACTTTACATCTCATATATCGGCCAACATGTGAGCTATCTCAATGAAAATGACAAAGCGTGTTTTACTCATAACATTGTATCTTTAAAATAGATCAAATTGGGCGAAAACTTGGCTCAGCCCCCATATAACTAAAATCAGAATGTTCGAACATCCGGCTGACTTCGCTCCATATGATGGTGATTATATGTATGTATGGAGCCTTGATGCAGGGAGCATTTCATTGTTCGCTTTGATTATAATCTATTCATGATTCCGTCGAATAAAGATGTTTAATTCTTTTAATACGTTTTAAAGCACTTGAATATATTTCCCGATTTTTGATCTTTGCAAGCAAGGATATATAATGTTCGAATGCACCCGCTCTTGGCACTTCCTTACTTGTTTATTTTATTTCCTTTGCCAAAGAAACTGTTACGCCATATGTTCCTATCGTCTTGTCCATATCAAGCTTTTTTATCCTAGTTTTTTAAGACAGTTTCATCTTTTTCTATAATTATTATATTTAGTTCTTGTTTAGAAACATTTCTTTAAATCTTGCCTCCTGCAACCAAAAAACTGCTTTGCAAATAATAATACTGATATTCGTTTTGGACGATCCATGTTGTGGTTTATAACCTATATTAGTAAGAATCCTTAGACTTAGACCTAAGAGAGAAACAGAGAGATAGAGTCAGAGTAAAGTATAGAAATACAATTATTATTTCAATAACATAAATTATATAAATGTGGTAAATATCCACGTGATATCGGGTATGCCAGAAATAAGTTAACCAATTAAACAGTCCCTCTATCCAGTGCAAATACAATATTCATGGCGATTTAGTGTAGGAGAGCATGTACATACCACAAATATTGCGTGGAGCTTTTGGCACAGTTGCCACTTTCTTGTTTGATGCGGTTCATTGTCGTTTGTGCGAACTGTTGCAGCTGACTAAACTTGGAATTAACAGAAAAAAATTGCCACCCCCAGCGCCAAACCATGTATTGAGGCGATTTGTTGTTTCAATTGTTATATCTGAGAGTATTTTTGCGAGTTTGTAACATGTGACGCCGACAACTGCTACGACGCACTTTCAGCCACAGTTATCAAAACAACTGCAGTAGAATCTTGTTGATTGCCAGTGGAGGATACGATGATGAGCTTCACTGGCATGGGATTTTTCTGAATGCTTTATTGGGAGGCGCTTGGCAAGCGTCGGTCAGTGTCAGCTGCAAATAATTGTGAATGGTTGGTGTCTTCAAGCATGGCCAAATTGAAATCAAATAATATTATACATATATTCGAGAGGCTTCGAAAACTCCAATTTATCAAGATGGAACTATTTTGTTGATAAAAGACTTCTTTAGAAGCCCAACATACTGAGATATGTATGTTGTATAGTTGGTTATACCTCGGAATTTTTCGGGACCTTGTTTAGACGATAATTGGTCAGATTATTTATTAACATGACTTTTATCTATCTTCTTTATATGTCTATCTGTTTAGAGATTGCAATTTCTAGTATAAATTGGTAATTACAGCAGTTACAACAAAATGTACCATTTTGTGTATTAACTAAACCTTGATGCTTTTTCAGAATTTATTAAGGGCCATCAAAAAATTTATTTGGAGACGTTATCATTAATAAATATGAATTCAACAAGGAAGAAAGGGCTAATTTCGGATGTTCGAAAATCCTGGTAATAGTTGTATGAGAGGTAGGTTCAGTTTTCGCCTAACTTAATCCTTTTTAAGCATAGAGATACACTGTTATAGCAAAACACGCTCTCTCAATTTTATTAAGATAATTCAAATATTTGCTGAGATATGTCATATAAAATCACCCGGAAGTTGAAAACAGTTTATATTAGGTAATTGTGTAATCAGGAAAGTATTAACTCGATTTAACTAATTTTTCATACACAGAATAACTAACTGTTATAAGAAAAAGATTCTCTCTGAATTTCAATTACATATACTATATCTCCGGTATTGACCGATATTTTCGGTCAAAAGTCAACTAAAGATACATATATTCGGTACCTAGGGGCTTGAACATTTTTGGTTAGATTTGGACAATGTTTGGTCCTATGGTGGCATTCTTTAACGAAATTATTAGTGCAAAGTTTTATCTCATTATATTAATTTCTCTTGATTTGTGTACTGGTAAGTGAAAGAATCAAGTGGAATTTAAAACTGTGTTATATTGGAAGTAGGCGTAGTTGTAGTCCGATTTAGTCTATGCATAGGAAAGTTAGAACAATGCCATGCACTAAATTTAGTCGAAATCGGTTCGTCGGGTCGCGAGATATGTGATCTAATAGTGGGCGGTGCTAGTGTCATCATCCAATTTTTAACCCGGCTCCAATAAAAGTAAGAGCGTGGTCGACTTTACCGACAGTTAATGAAAGATCTCGCCCTAATTCCTTCACGTGCCGATAGAGGGAAGCTTTGTCCTTGATGCATTGTAAACAAAGGTTTAGTTGTTGTTGATCGCGCTACGAGGCTGTGTTCCTTCGCATCCACCCGAACGGTCCCAAAATGTCGCAATCAGCGGCTGCTAAATATATGAGATAGTCGAAGGCAATGGAAAACTCAATCTGGCATCGTTACATTGGATTGGCTGTCGCAATCGCCCGATGCAAAGCATATTCAAAATATGTGGGCATATATTAAACAGAAGCTTCGTGGAAGACGCACATATACTTTGAAGCAGTTGTCTTACGAAATTCGTCAGATCTGGAGATCATTGCCACTAGAATACGCATCAAATTAATTGAAAGCATTGTTAGGAGATGCCAGTCAATTATCGACGCCGGCGGTGACTGGACACATTATTGACCAAATTGCATCATTGCTTGCCATGTACACAATGTATATAAGTATAAATATGAAAGTTTCATAAAATAATTTTTTTTTATAAATTATCCCGACCATGCTCTTATTTGACAGACTGTAAGTAGTTTAGAAGATATGTACATTAAACGTGGCCATACTCACCTTTTCCAAGTTTTTAGCCCACAGGTGCCTCTTGCTACTGGGATCCCCTGTGTCTATAACTTAATTTAGATACTTTATACATTTTAAATTAATAGCGTTTTGTGGGCGTAGTAGTTTTCCGATTACGCCCATCTAGGAATTTTTTTCGCGAAGGAAATTGGTGTACAAATAACATCTCAATTTTTACCCAAATTTGAAGCATACACAAACAGACAGATAGTCACTCGGATTTCAACTCGCATCGTCATGTTGATAATTTATATAAGTATGTATGTATACTAGCGGGAGGATGGAGTCATGTGTAGAAGTTCACGTAAGTGAGGAAAGTTCTCTGATCGCCATTCACTTGGGAGTGGCCAGAAACGATTCTTTTACATATGACTCAAGCAGCTCACGACTTCCGGTCTTTGACCAAGTATCCTCTGGGTAGCCTAAGAACATCCGTTTGAAGGCGAGCTAAAGTGAGAAGGCGAAATATCCCCTCCACAGGGATGTGCGCTGGGTTTGGGACCCGCCACGTAAAATCAACAATCAGCCTCGGATGAGAGACCCCCTTTTGATGACGACGATGGCAAGCGAAATAAGGACTACGAATTGAGGGCATGCACCTGGAATGTCCGGTCTCTTAATTGGGAAGGTGCCGCTGCCCAGCTGGTTGATGTCCTCGTGAAAATAAAGGCTGACATTACCACCGTCCAAGAAATGCTATGGATGGGACAAGGACAGAGACGAGTAGGTCCTTGTGACATTTATTACAGTGGCCATATAAAGGAGCGCAAGTTTGGTGTTGGATTCGTGGTGGGAGAGAGACTCCGTCGCCGAGTACTATCATTCACTCCGGAGAATGAACGTCTAGCCACAATTCGCATCAAAGCGAGGTTCTTCAACATATCGCTGATTTGCGCCCACGCCCCGACGGAAGAGAAGGACGATGTGACCAAAGATGTCTTTTATGAGTGCTTGGAGCGCACTTATGAGAGATGCCCCGCCACGATGTCAAAATCGTGCTTGGCCACTTCAACGCCAGGGTGGGCAAAGAAGGTATCTTTGGCACTACGGTCGGTAAATTCAGCCTCCACGAGGAAACATCCCCAAATGGGTTGAGGCTGATCGACTTCGCCGGGGTTCGAAATATGGTTATCTGTAGTACTAGATTCCAGCATAAGAAGATTCATCAAGCTACCTGGCTGCCTCCGGATCGAAAAACCACCAACCAGATCGATCATGTTGTGATAGACGGAAGACACGTCTCCAGAGTTTTAGATGTGCGTGCGCTCCGAGGTCCTAACATCGACTCGGACCACTATATTGTCGCAGCCAAAATTCGCACTCGACTCTGTGCAACCACAACAGACAGCCGAACGATTTTCTGCTCGGCTTGCACTCCTGCTCTCTGAGAGCACTCGTCAACATCTCGGTATAAGGGAACTGTGGGACGGCATTTCAAACTCCTTACGTACAGCTGCAACCGAAAGTGCAAAAGAACAGCTGGTACGACAAGGAGTGCCGTGTCGCAGCGGAGAGAAAACAGGCTGCCTACCTCGCAATGTCACGATCGACCACAACACGTGCGGGATGGGATAGATACCGAGAGTTGAAGAGGGAAGCGAGACACAATTGCAGAAAGGAAAAGAAAGAGGCAGTAATGCGTGAGTATGAAGAGCTTGATAAGCTGGCCGACAGGGGTAATGCTCGAAAATTCTACGAAAAGATGCAGCGGCTTACAGAAGGTTTCAAGACTGGAGCATACTCTTGTAGAACCCCCAAGGGGATCTAGCCACCGATGCCCAGAGCATACTTAAATTATGGAGGGAACACTTCTCCAGCCTGCTCAATTGCAGTGAACGTACAACACCAGGAGAAAACGAACCCGATACCCCAGTCGATGACGATGGTGCAGACGTTCCATTGTCTGATCATGAAGAAGTTCGAATAGCAACTGCCCTCCTGAAAAACAACAAAGCCGATTTATTCAAACACGGCGGCGAAGAGCTGATAAGGTGCATGCATCAGCTTCTTTGCAAAATATGGTCGGACGAAAGTATGCCCAACGATTGGAATTTAAGTGTGCTATGCCCAATCCATAAAAAAGGAGACCCCACAATCTGCGCCAACTACCGTGGGATTAGCCTCCCCAACATCGCATATAAGGTTCTGTCGAGCGTATTGTGTGAAAGATTAAATCCCACCGTCAACAAACTGATTGGACCTTATCAGTGTGGCTTTAGACCTGGTAAATCAACAACCGACCAGATATTCACGATGCGCCAAATCTTGGAAAAGACCAGTGAAAGGAGAATCGACACACACCACCTCTTCGTCGATTTCAAAGCTGCTTTCGACAGCACAAAAAGGAGCTGCCTTTATGCCGCGATGTCTGAATTTGGTATCCTCTCAAAACTAATACGGCTGTGTAAACTGACGTTGAGCAGCACCAAAAGCTCCGTCAGAATCGGGAAGGACCTCTCCGAGCCGTTCGATACCAAACGAGGTTTCAGACAAGGCGACTCCCTATCGTGCGACTTCTTCAATCTGCTGCTGGAGAAAATTATTCGAGCTGCAGAACTTAATCGAGCAGGTACAATCTTTTACAAGAGTGTACAGCTGCTGGCTTATGCCGATGATATTGCTATCATCGGCCTCAACACCCGCGCCGTTAGTTCTGCTTTCTCCAGACTGAACAAGGAAGCAACGCAAATGGGTCTGGCAGTGAACGAGGGCAAGACGAAATATCTCCTGTCATCAAACAAACAGTCGTCGCACTCGCGACTTGGCTCCCACGTCACTGTTGACAGTTATAACTTTGAAGTTGTAGATAATTTCGTCTATTTAGGAACCATCATTAACATCACCAACAATGTCAGCCTGGAAATCCAACGCAGGATTACTCTTGCCAACAGGTGCTACTTCGGACTGAGTAGGCAATTGAAAAGTAAAGTCCTCTCTCGACGAACAAAAGCCAAACTTTATAAGTCGCTCATAATTTCCGTCCTGCTATATGGTGCAGAGGCTTGGACGATGACAAAAACCGATGAGTCGACGTTGCGAGTTTTCGAGAGAAAAGTTCTGCGAAAGATTTATGGTCCTTTGCGCGTTGGCCACGGCGAATATCGCATTCGATGGAACGATGAGCTGTACGAGATATACGACGACATTGACATAGTTCAGCGAATTAAAAGACAGCGGCCACGCTGGCTAGGTCATGTTGTCCGGATGGATGAAAACACTGCAGCTCTGAAAGTATTCGACACAGTACCCGCCGCGGGAAGCAGAGGAAGAGGAAGACCTCCACTCCGTTGGAAAGATGGTGTATACTAGCGGACCCGACAAACGTTGTCCTGACGTGTGTAGTCTTTAATCCGAAAATTTCAAACTGTTTTCAATAAGCTGTAACAATCTGGGCCCTTTTGATAAAATTTATTATTAAAAAGTTATTACAATACCTAACCTCAATACAGGTACACTTATCACAATTCAACTAATACATAGCGTGTATGTTTATACTGTATGAGTGAAATGAAATGTAGAAGCTGCGTTTAGTAAAAATTTGAAGTCGTTTTAGTTAAAGATGAAAAAACTTACACTCAAACTATTTTATTTCATAACATTTAGTCATATGCTAGTACTCCCACTATCAACAACATACGCATCTCTCTTCCTTCTTTCCTTACCTGTCTTACTTATCCTCTCATATTAAATAATAATAAAAACAACAACTTTCTCGCCTTATGGATTTGAAATTGAATTTAATTATTAAGGTTACATTCGAAAAGAACGGACTTGTCATATATTTTTTGTAATTTACATAAATTTAGTTTATCGTAATGCCATTGTATGTACAATGTTTTTGGTTAATTCTTGAAGCGTATGAATAAACAAATTCGATGGTTTTCCAACTCTGGAACATTCAACATATAATTAACCGTGAGAGAAACATGGATTTTCTTAATCTAAGCCTCAAATTGACATGAGTGATGATTGATTGACGATTTGTACATTTTCCATTGTCCACACATGGTGACATCATATTTAGAGTACAACATGGACCATGGATCATATTAGTAGTAACAAGGTCAAACAATTCTTAAACAACATTCGGATCTGGAATTTCCGCTGAAATTATATAGTCAATTTTTTCTGAGCGTACTTTATCCACCAACCAAATCGAAATATAGGCATGAGGTAAACCTCGTTTTTGTCATTCAACATAGTAAAGCCAACAACGTGTTTCACCCAATACCGAATGATGTGTAATCAAATTTATGAAATATTTAAATTTTTGTTTGAAGACACGTGCATTGATAACATGTACCGATGTTTGACCTGACAAGAGCAAATTTTTAATTTCATCCCAGTTTGGATTACGCGTCAATGTGATAAAAAGATCTGGTCGGCCGTATGCACGTACGTAAGTCACAGCGTCTTGAATGTATTCTTGCATATTGGACTACCAGTGCATGATGATGAGAGGATATATGCAGTACCGATGTTGTTGATGTCATTTGTTGCATCTACGTTACCGATTATGGCATCACGCAAATTAATGTACCTGCATCGGAGAATGTTGTTGCGTAGAAGTTCATAGCACTAACTGTTTTCATTAGTTCTTCACCTGCATATGAATATATTTATGATATAAACAGAAATTATTGACTTAAAAAAATTGTAAACACGGGTCAACACAAAATTTGACCTTAACTTTAAAGCAGTAAATTTCCATGTTTTAGGTCGTAATTAGACGAAAAAAATATATGCCATGAAAAAGTTTGCTTTTTTATTTAGGAAACTGCTTTAACGATATTGTAATATATATAATTATTATATAGTATTATTACTATAACTTTTACAAAAGCAAACTTTATACGAAAAAAAGGTATTTTCTTATCGCTTATGTTCATAATTAATCAGAAAATCATAAACTTTAGGACAAAGAACGAATATTTTTTTGTAGAGTCGTGCAATCTATATTGTACCTGTAGTTGGATTTCTTTGTTTAATATTTAAGTGATAACCATTTTCTCCTTCCCAAAATATCAACAGATCCTGAAAAGCATCATAAGAACGATGATTGTCTTGAATTATTTGCATCGTATTAACTCTGCGTTGTATAACAACTGCAACTTCATTAATAGTTGGAACATTATATGTGCTGCGTGCTCCCCATAGGGCGCTTTTTCTGCTTTAATGACAATGACGTATTTGTCGTTTTGCAGTCTGTAAAAAAGGATCTTGAATTTGGAACCATAAATTGAATTTACGAATTTTCTGCAAAAATAATTTCGATTGAGATGTGGTTCTAGCTAAAAGTGTTTTTAAAGGTTCGGGAGGTATATTGAGCGGTGGAAATGACATTTTCCCAGATGCGCAACATGAACCAGCTGATTCACCTTTGTACTTGAAAGCATAACAATGTTGACACTCTTTGTCCATACTACCGATCGTGATTAATGGATATGACGAAAAGTTTATTTCAGGATCAAATTCAAATGCGAGACGATTAAGTGATGCTCGTTCCAATACTCGATTATCCTGCATTCGCCGTTGGTTATGTTCTCTATGTGCGTTGGTCGTTTGTTGACGTGCCCCTCGTTGTCTTAAGGTATTAGAACAAAGACGTTGAGTGCGTTGCCTTCAGTTTTCATTTGCACGTGTACGTCGTGCGACTTGATTCCTTAAATTTATATTATCCACCGTCGTTCATCGACTGATATATTAAATCGACGATCATCAACCGATTGCGCGATCTGAGTACGTCGACCAATACATATTTCTTGCTCTTCACGAAGACGTGGCATTTTTCTATAAAAATAAGAAACTGTTAAGTGTGAGTTATTTATTGACGATGAAATTTCTATTATTAAACTAAAAAGATGTATTGTAAATATATACATATATACATATGTACATATATATGTATGTATATATGTATTATTTTTGGTAAAAAACGTGCGATTTTATATCTTTGCTTTTTTTTATTAATTATTACAAAAAAATTAATAAAAACAATAATAAACAAGCAATATGCTGTCGTGGGACATCAGGTAGGAACGAAGTTCCTTCGGATAATGTAGAATCGATACAATTTGCAAAAAAAATTGTGCTTAATTTTATTTTATGTAGGTTGTCCTGATTTTTCTCTCAAATTTCGCTGATTAGTTTTAATTTAAGTACAGATAAGTATTAAGAAAATTTAGTATTTTAAGAAATGATGAATTACGTAAAATAAAAAAATAATTCAAATTATATCTAAAAAAAAATTTGGTAAATATTTTTTTGTTTTAAATTATCAATTGTTATTACAAATGATATAATAGAGCTATTTTATGCTTTTATTTGTAAAATAACGTCAAGTTTGTTAGATCTGTGAATAATTTTACATTCTACATATTAGTGGCATCACCACTCTACCTCCTCTTTCTATCTTCCATTCTACTGTCAACTCTACTGTCGTCCTACTGCCGTTGGCAAATATAGGAAATATTCAAGTTAGCGGGAACGACAACTGTCGGCCTGCAGACGTGTAGTCGTGCAGCTGTCAAAATAACAGTGTCCATAAGAACGTCTGTATTTTAATATTTGACAGATGTAGTTTGCAGTCTATCGCGCTCTATGTGTTCCGCACTTCACTCAAAACTAATTTGCATACACAATAATGTTACAGATTTTCATGCTTAATTATTTTGCAAGATCTAAAAGTAGGCTATAACTAGCGATCTTAGTCTTTTTCTTACGGGTTATTTCTTACGGTTTTTACTATCACTTTTTTTTCAGTTAGCTCCCGCAGCAAAATCCCTATGAAATCAATGAGCTACACAAATTAATTTGTAGGTTAGGGTAGTTGTTAATGAATGCACGTGTAAATTTCATAAAAGAAAAAAATTTATAAAAAATATACTCACTTCAATTCCGCACTAAATTCGTAAAATGTATAGTTTTTTCTGCACACTTCAAAACTCTTCGAACATTAATTATATTTTGATATAATATTTTAATCAGCACACGATTTAAAATCACACAATAATAACACAAAACTACGAAATATTTTTCTAAATTTGATCGCAGCACCAACTGTCGGGATAAACTAAAATTAAAATGGAATAATATTGAATAATCGATACTGTGATTGCGGTCTGCTTAATTACTCTTTCCAGTGGTACCTTCAGATCGCGGCGCCAAAGAAATCGGAATTCTGCCATTTCGGTATATAATTTATGCACCTAAAGAAGCCTTCTCTTCCGTTGTATTTTACCAGAAACGCGTAACTTACTTTGATTTTTACACCGTTATTACAATAATGTGCCGCAACAATAACCAAATAAAACTTCTGCTTTCCGATATTTCAACACTTATCTTTCCTATATTTTTTAAATATGTACGGATTTTTGTATATGTACAACTATTCAAAGAGAACAGAACTTATTCCTTTTGCGGCTCACGCTATAATGAAGCTGAAACATTTTTCTACACCAGCGATCGTCAGGTCGTTGCTCTGTTAAGTCACTTTGGCTCCCAACAACTCACAGAAAACTCAGCGTTTTTAAGGACTATTTAATAATTTAAGACTCATGCTTTTTAACAATTAATCGAGGAACTAAATAAACTAGTTAAAAGCATTAGGTTATACGTACGTTCTCTTCAAGTTCACAATAAAGTTGTGTTTCACGAATTTTCCTATCCCTCTGTTTTGGTATTGGAAGAGTAATTTGGTCAGTCCGGTTAAAATTTTAGTTTGAATTGATCGATGCCAGCAGCAGTCTAACGTGCACCTTCTCCCCGTACCAACGACGGCTGTTATTGTAGGATTAATGTTGTTATAATTTCTCAACTACTGCTATGTGACGTTCACATATGTACATTTCCGTACATTTGCTTCTCCCGTTCCACCATACTGCAGCGCAGCATAAAAGCATGTTGTTGTCGAACACGTGCTGTTGTGGTAAAGGTGGTCGGCGAGGTGTACACGTGTTTCGTACTCACGGCGGCCAACACATTAAATATGCAAATATGTACATATGTACATATTGTGTGTGTATATGCCAACGTATGTATGCATGGCTGCGAATGCTGGTGCGTGTGCGCAAACATTTTCACACCCCTCACTTTCAGGTGACACTAGGCATGTATCCGATGTGTGAGGGGGATGTTCCGTGTTACGTTAATGTGCTTCCAACATATTCGACAAATTGTGGATGCCGCAGATGTACGGAACAGTATTTATAGTTGCAGCCTTTGCCAAAAACGCTTATGAACGAATATAAATTTTAACGAAAAATTGAAACATTGGCAAACACAATTTTCACTCAATTATATGTAGCATTTTGTATAAAACTGAATGTATGTGGTTTAATTGAGCACGATTATTACGTCGTTAAACAGAAGAAAAATTAAAGTAGACATTTACTTATCAAGGAAAGATTTCAGCAAATATTGAAAAATTAGAGACTACCTCGCCTCGAGTTATGAGTGTAAGCAGTTAAATCTTTAGTACCGCAAGGTACTTTTTGGAAACGGCATATTATTACGACGACATTGACATAGTTCAGCGAATTAAAAGACAGCAGCTACGCTGTCTAGGTCATGTCGTCCGAATGGACGAAAACACTCAAGCTCTGAAAGTATTCGACGCAGTACCCGTCGGGGGAAGCAAAGGAAGAGGAATACCTCCTCTACGCCAGTAAAGAAGAAGATATTCGATGGCTGTCGACTCAGTATTTTCAGAAATGCGAACACTTACGACGCTCAACACGTTATATCTCACAAATTATTCGTCTTGAAATTTTTACATGTTTTTTCACGTACCATTTAGTGCCACCCGCGCCTGCGACTCATCCGGCTACGGCAAAGATTATACTTGGTCACACTTCTGATGTATAATTACGTTTCAACAACAACATTCGTATGCATACATATTCATGTATAAACATGAAGTGAATATACATACGTAATGAAGTAGAAAGCGTCTCTTCCCTGTTCTTGTACTTTTACTTAATACTGTATGTTGCTACAACATCTATGAATGCACTTCAGCAACAGGAGCTGTTTCTTTTTAACAAGTCCAATACAAACAAGACAATAGTGTTACAAAAATACCAAAAACAACATCATAGCCATTATTTCATAGGTTTAAGCAGTGCGGGAAGAGTTTCCATAAGAATTTACCACCCAAAATGCTTTGCATCTGACAGTTTCATAATTAAGTATTCAAAATCTGAAATAACTAAAATTTTGCAACGCTTCATGCGCCCCATTGCTTCCGGCCTAGTTACTACCCTTCCGTAGCACTATTCCAATCTGCTCCTCGCAGGCAATAACATGCATCTTCGTCGAAATGGTTTTATGTCACGTTGTAGGTTGCCAATCTTACGTTCTTGCATTCCTTGTTGTTAGAATTTTTCACAAGCAAATAACCTTTTGTTTGCAGTATTCAATATCCGCAGAATACCTAAACATTTTTGGGCTTCAAGTTATTTACCAATTAAATTTATAGCTATACATACGAGAAACCTTGTAATCATTCAGGTAAGGAATAAGTTTTTGATTTATGAAGTTCTTGAAGAACTTTCCATTTATTATGTCCTCAAATGTATCATTGCACCTCTGATTGCATTGTTATTGGAACGCGGATCAATTTTTTTATTAAAACATACGTTTTTTATTGAAAAAGTTATGGGTTTACATTTCTTTCAATTGCGAAAACACAAAGAAGTATACTAACAAACAATATTTTTTAAAATCTATAAATAATAAAATGTTTCAGTCGATTATTCTAGCTTTCTGGCTTCAGCGTTTACATGATACCGTAGCCTTGTTGCATTTTTCGATCCAATTTCGTAAATCATTTTGATTTGATGTTTCGATATACATATCTGTGTTCAATGCATCGCCACAGTTGTATTTCATATGTCCAGATTGGTTTCGAGTTTTGATCATATATTAACAAGTTCTACCGGCGTGGACCACTGGTGGTTCATTTATCTGGCGGCAGGGACCGTGGAAATAAAATAGACTGGAGATTTATAAATTTTTATTTGTTGTAGGTGTTATCAACATATATAAAATTTATTTTTTATATGTTCTTTCTAAAACAAAACAATTAGAAAAGTGTCGTTATACGAACAACTTGACAATCTTGTTCACACAATATATAGAAACGTGTTAAGATTTTATTTAGTGTTATTAACGGTGATTATTTTGTTATATTTTAAGTTTAGCTCTGCAACTTTATGTGCGTATGCTATTTCCGGTTGAACTATACGTCCAGTATTTCACACATACTTGTATACATAAGAGAATACATAAAGCGAAAAGTCAAACACTTCTCGTATCGTTTAAGGTTTTAGGCCATCTTAGTGTTCATTCCACTATTTGATTAAATAAATACTGCATTCTTTTGGACGACTCTGCTTTATTTTTAGCGATCGTAATAATACAGGTATCATCGGTAAGGGGTGGCAATTGTGCTGTTTGACGGAGTATGCATATCATGTTTTTGTATCATAATGACATAGAGGTAGTATTGACCCGATTTTTTAACAGGCAATAATATTCTATGATTTTGAAGATTATTTTGCTGGGTATATGAGATCTATAGGAAATGACTATCCGATATTATATATTTCAACCACAAGGACTTTTGAAATAACAGAAAAGCATACACTTTTAATTTTATTAATATAACTCCCATGCTAACCGATATATGTATACGATAAAAAATTATCCCAGGTTTGAAAAGCGATATATTAGGTATGTATATGGTATATTAATCAGATGGATTTTTATATTATGCTGGCGAATTTAATTGTGTTCATGCCCATATACATATGTGCACATATATTTCGTACACGTGCATATGGTAACAAATAAGAATAACAATTTATTTCTATAAAGAAAAGGTTATTACAAATATTCAATGATCTGCAAGATCAACTTTCCGCAGTGTCTCAGCCTATCTCTTCGGCGTTCGAAAATTGAGTGAATTATAATCGGAGTTCGAACAGTATGGACACCGAAAATGAACGTCGGGAGTGAAGGACACTGCGATAATTTACAATAAAGTTCTTAAACTAAAAATTCACAGTGATCCTTAAACTGATTAAAACTATTAACTATAAATTCGTTACAAATAATCGCCGTTTTGTTACATCCCTCTCTCCGTGAATCGATCCGATTCACTTACCCCACGTCCAAACCGGCTAACTTTGACACGGGGCGACGAAGGATTCCGTTGCTGGTGCGTACATCAGCTCTCCTGATAACGCCATCAGATCCGTGCTGTACCGCTTCTACCCGACCACGGCACCACTGCTTCCGCGGCATGTTAACGTCGCATACAAATACCCGATCATCAACCTGAATTGGTTTTGGTCCACTTCATTCGACGCATAAGTGTCGGCAAATACTCAAGAATCCATCGTCTCCAGAACGTGTCTCTTAATTGTCGGGCGATGCGCCACTGTTTACCAAGTGCGGAGGGTTTTGTGAAGATATCATTGACGGCTGGCGTTTGCGAAGTATTGGCAGCACCAAGCAAAAAACGATTCGGAGTGAGCGGTTTATCCTGATCTGATGATAGTGGCAGATGAGTGAGTGACAATCAAATACCTCGGAAAATCTTTTCCCTTCATTGTTGGCTCCTACGAAATTCTTACCGTTGTCGCTACAAATCCTTACTGGCATACCGCGACGAATGATAACCCACCCATTTTTTCTCCTTACACCGACCAACTGTTACGGTGAGAGGACCAAAATAATCAATTCCTGGGTAAGAAAATGGCCTCATGAATGGCGTTAGTCGATCTTTTGGCAATTGACCCATCATAGGCTGTGAGGGTATGCACTTGGAAATTTTACAAATAAGACATGTCGATATGATCTTCTTCACAGTGCGTCTTATGTTCGTCACCCAGTATCTTTGCCGAACCTCACATATCGTCGCATCCACGTTCTGACAGTCCAGTAAGATCAAGCGAGTGCGATCATGATTTGGTGCTAGGATAATAGATCGTTTGGCATCATACGGAAGCCAGCTGGCAGAATCGATACGTCCGCTAACACGCATAACACCTTCTGTGTCGATGTGTATAACTCAGACCCCTTTTCCACCTTCTTTCAATTGATTAATATCAAGTGAGTACGAGGCGGCATAAGAAAATTTCGGCTACTTTTAATTCCTCGGCTGTCAGGTACCCTTCCACTTTTTTGCGACGACACAAACTATAAATCGGATAACCAACCGCTTTAGTTTAGTTAAACTTGAAAATCTTGTCATGTCTATAACACATGACGGCGTGGCTAACATTACAAATTTCGGGCGAAGCTCTTCACACTCTTCTAACAGATCAGGGATTCCTTCAAATGTGGGCTTCTTCTTCTTCCGTTAAAAATGACGATCCATTTAGCCATCGTGAGGTTGGATGACTGTCGAATGTCGTACTTGGTTTTGTTGCCTCATCAGCAACGTTCTCCTCTGACGTATCCAACGCCAGAACTGTTTTGGAATCGCTCGACATCACGCGTTTTTTGATTGCAACTGAATGATCTTTGACGACAGTCTCTAGCAGTCGAGTTCCTAAGACGGCTGCCTGCAATTCAAGGCGTGGAATAGTCATTGGTTTTAGTGGAGCACACCTCTTTTTGGCACATACGAGTATGACGCAAACTTTGTTATCTGTATACGTTGCTCTCCAGTAGGCAACAGCTCACTGGTATCTACGAAGATGTGAAGTTGCACTTCGGCAGGTGGTCCACGGGCGAAATAGTGGCGAGGGACTCGAAAATTCAATACATTTTTCAACTGACGACGCCACTTGTCCCACTCTTTACATATAGGTTCAGGCAGAGGCTCATCCCACCGCAATTCGTAACGCCACGATTCGCACACCAACAATTTTGCGTTGACCATAAATTTGGATAAAAACCCAAGCAGGTCAAATACTGACATGACTATGCTTAGTAACTCTCTTTTCGACGGTGGTGACTTCAGCGTACGTTGTTAAATTTGAGTGTGTAACTAAATACGTCGCTACTTGGTTGCCAATACATTTCAAGAACGCGTTTTACTGCTAATGTGGCTAGGCTATTTGTCAGTTGTTCCGGTTTATAACCATTTTGGGCGATTTTGGCTTCTAGGAAATTTGAAGAAAAGTTGTGTAGTTCAAACCCGACATTCAAGTGAATACGTTTGACTTATTGGCTACTTTAATGGCTTCTTTAATGTTGTCGAAAATATCCACGAAGTCATCAACATAGTGATGCTTTGTGATAGAGTCGTAGGCTCTTGGACAGCTTTTGCAGTGCTCAAGTGCGTTAATATTTTTAACATACTGGGCCGTGCAAGGCGAGCATTCGGCTCCAAATGTCATCACCAGCATTTCGTATACGTCTGGACGAATCTTGTCGTTACCGTCCCTCCAAAGAAACCTTTGGACACTTCTATCTTCTTCTCTTATAAAAATTTGGTGAAACATCTCTTTAATATCGGCGGCGATGGCAATTCCGCCAACACGAAAATTAAAAAGTACTGACGGCATTGTTTGATATTGTTGAGGACCCTTTAGCAAGTAACTGTTTAATGAACAACCGTTGACGGTGGCGACGGCATCAAACACTACATAGGCGCAGTTTACCGGGCTTATTGACATTCATCACACCGAAGTGTGGAAGGTACCACGTTCTTGGGCATGTAATTGCAGCTTCTTCCGGGAGCAATTTTCTGGCATAATTTTTATTTACGTAATCCCGAATGATAGCACGATACTCTCGGGCAAATGTTTCGTCTCGTCTCATCTTACACTCAATTCCGACCAGTCTTCTCTCGGCCATGGAGTAGCTGTCGGGGAGCTGAACATTATCTCGTTTCCACAGGAGACCGGCTTGGAAACGTCCGTCGATCTTCGTGACCGTGGATTCGAGTATCTGGCGCGCTCTTTTGTCATCGTCGGGTTCGACGAGTGGTGCTGAACGTACACCGAAGCTCTCGATACTAAAGTAATCGGTCACCACATCATGCAGATATTTATCGTCCGAGACGGACATATGCAAACACGTTGTCCTAGCTTGATTGAAGTTATCAGTCGGCCCGAAGACGACCCAACTTAACCTAGTACGTGCGGCATAAGGACCCTTATATTGTAGGGTTTCGATCTCACTGGGAATTCCCAAGTGACTGTGGTCTAATCCAATAAGCAACTTGGGAATGGCGTTGTCGCACGTTCGAATCGACAACTTTTCAAGCGAGCTTCATCTACGCCGGCTTTCTGTAAACTTTGTATCGGAAGTTGTAAATCCTGTATGCCGTAGACATGATGCAACTTATATTTCTGGCCTGAACTGGAACCACTAATCTCGATGACAACACTTTTTGTTTTTTCATTCCACTGTCTGTACAGCTGAGTACTGCATCAGCTGTGGTTCGTTCTACAGGTTTTCCGTCGGCGACAATCTCTTGTGGTATCATTACCCTGAAGACAAGAGAAACATAAGGCTTTGCTCCATCTGTCACGGTTCCTTAGCGAGTTGAATATGTCACAATTGCAGATGTGGTGTACAACATGGCACATTGGACATAGGATTCCGCTGGCGTTGTTTGCGGTTTGAAGAAGAACGTGGCGCTTTGGTTCGCTCGAATGAGTCCGCTCACTATCTTGTACTGTACATATTAGATCGGTCACTCCACTAAGCCAGGTACTGAAATCTTTGGTTGTGGGATATGGCTGTATCATCGATGAGATTTTTGCCGAATCGAGTTTCTTGCTCATGGGTAGCTTACCCACAAGCTCCTCCAATAATGTTGGGTTACACAAGTGCTGCTGACCATTTAGTGATTGTAGAAACACGGCTAGGTTTTTTACTTTGACTGAGAAAGGAATAATTTTGTCGATGGCGGATTCTGATATGTGTGGCATCTCCCGTACTTGGCGCAGCTGACATTTGATAAATAGTTCTGGACGGCCGAAGCGAAATCGCAAAATGTCCATAACGGTAGGAACGTTATCTGGTTGGATTAGGAGTGAGTGCACTGTCTCTCTAGCCTCACCCTTTAGGCATCTCTGTAGACGTTGATTCTTTTCGAAATTTGTGTTATTGTATCACGCAGTTGACTGTGCAAAGGCGGCGGCGAACATAGGCCAGTCTTCTGCGCGTCCGCCGAAATCTGAAATCTTGAATTTTTCTCGGTAGTGTAAGCCGATATGAACTGTCTAGTGTAACGTTAGCAAATGGCTGCGACTGTAATGACGTTGAAGGCATAGTACCTATCGAAGAGGCGGTGGCTGTGAAGATTGTGAATGTAGTACCTTCATAAGGGCACTGAGTATACGTATGCGTGGCAGCTGTTTACGTTGACGTAGACTGCGTAGAAGTGTTCGCACTATTCTGCGAGTTCGTTGTTGTCTGCGTTGAGACTGCTGTAGGTTGTATAGCGGTATCTAAAACGGAATCCACTGAGGTCGTAATGGAATTTGACCTTGATCCGTTCTCTACGCGTATCGTGGACTTCAGAAGTTCACACTGACGTTCACTTTCCTTCAGCTTTACCTGAATACCTAGCAGCTGGTTACTCAGAGCATTTATCTGCATTTGCATGGCAACGAGCATTGGTTGCTGACTTTCTACTGTAACTTTAGTAGATGCGCTAGAGTTAGTTGACGCACTACCTTTATGATTGGATCCGTTATCCACATCATCAATATCCGATATTTGATCTTCAACTGAAACTGACTTAATAGGCTGTCTTGTTCTTGAATTCGCATACTCTTTCTAGTTGAGTTTTTCATTGTTTTAATAAGGCGGCTTGAAGGAAATGTTGCACAAATATGATCGGCAATTTGAAAATATAAACGTTATAATGTTAGCGATGAATAGCGGGATGGCATCTCGTTTGGCGAAGTGGCGACTACGATTTTGGCGGCGAATAGAGGGATGGCTTCCCAGTGGCAATATAATACCTATGAAGATGGCGACTAATAAGCGGGAAGGTGTACGGTTTGGCGATATAAAAACGTTATGACGTTGGCCGAGTATTGCGGGATGGCTTCCCGTTTGGTGACGTGGCGGCTACGATTTGGCGGCGAATAGCGGGAGGGCTTCCCAGTGACAATATAATACCTATGACGATGGTGACTAAGAATTGCGCCATGGCTGACCGTTTGGCGACATAACAGCTACGATGTTGGCGGCAAATAGCGAGATGGCTTCCCGTTTGGCGACGTAACGGCGGATAGCTGGAAGGCCTCCCGTTTGGCGATAGACACGTTAACAAGTTTTGTCACGATGGCGGCTCGCAACTAATCAGTTATCCCATAAAGCTTTATAATATAAATTATATACTCCACTGGTACGGGAATGACGGCAATGCAAGAATTGGTTGTTTGCACACGATTTGGCGACAGTATAAATGCATAATCATGCCCATATATGCGCACATACATTTCCTACACGTACATACGGTAATAAATAAGAATAACAATTTTTTTCTATAAAGAAAAGGTTATTACAAATATTCAATGATCTGCAAGATCAACTTACCGCAGTGTCTCAGCCTATCTCTTCGGCGTTCGGAAATTTAGTGAATTATAATCGGAGTTCCAACGGTATGGACACCGAAAATGAACGTCGGGAGTAAAGGACACTGTGATAATTTACAATAAAGTGCTTAAACTAAAAATTCACAGTGATCCTTAAACTGATTAAAACTATTAACTATAAATTCGTTACAAATAATCGCCGTTTTGTTACAGTCGCGATTGCATGATTTCGCAATTTTTATGATATCCTACTGATTATACGATTTTTATACTCTGGCCACATGTTGTTACAGAGTATTATAGTTTTGAATGTAATCGGACTATTGCAAAGTCCGCATTTACTAGATCAATTTCAACAAAATTCGGTACATATCAATTAACCGGACGGTGTTATGTTACAGTCCAAAAATGAAATCGAACAAAAATGACGCCTACTTTCCCTAAAAAGCAAGACGAATGGCTATTCCTGAAACATCTGGTCACTATCCTAAAGCCGTTCGAATATGCAACAATTGAAATTAGCGGTCACAAATATTGCAGTTTTGACTGATTTATCGAATGATGATGCGTTGTTAAGAGGTTTAACCGAACGACTGGGAAACACGGAAAAGATCAATACGCTGACGATGGCTACGTTTTTGGATCCGAAATTTAAAACATTTGCCTTTTCTGAGTCTACAGTAGCAGATATTGTAAAAAACCGCATTGCTGCCGAGTTAGGTCGGGAAATACAAAATCAGCAAAGTGAGCAACGTTCAGCCCCTCTCCTGTGTCTAAACTTAGATACAAATATTGCTACAAACAGACCTAAAGGTACTAGCACTTCGAGAGCTATTATAGAAGTTCAGAAGTATTTGGAAGACGAAGTCATCGGCCGAACAAAAAATTCGTTGCGATGGTGGAAAACAAACACACTAAATATATGTTAGCATCTTCAGTGCCTTGTGAAAGGTTATTTTCTACAGCCACGAATATGATAATGCATAATTGAAAGGCGTTTAGACGATGAAAAGGCTAAAATGTTAATATTTTTAAATACAAATGTTGGTTTTTGGAAGCAACCAGAAGTTTTTACTGCTTATGGAATATTTAAATTTAATTTAACTAAATTTTTAATTTTAACTAGCTGACCCCGTAGCCGTTGTCCTGCCTGAAACTATGTGTTTTGAAATGAAAAGAAAGTTGAATTTATCATTTAATTTTTTTTTAATTTAACGCAGCTTGATAAACATTTTTGGTTTCTGTTCCGATGTACAGAAAAAATGGTTTTCCAACTCGTGAGCATGCCACGTATATCTGACCGTGTGAAAAACATAGCATTTCCAAATATATGCCACATACTTCTAGCGACTATCCTTGTGTCCTGTTGATTGTCATCTCAAATGCAATTTTCACTGAAAACGAAATACGTTTGAACTGAAATGGCAAATCGTTAGAACACAAAGGAATTCGTCGAATCAAGCATTCTCCCCCTTTGTATTCGATAGCTGCGTCACAACCAGTCAAGTTCCATTACACAGATTCGGCGCATGCGGATAATTCAAGGCGTCGTCTTCATTGACAAGACGATCGATCGATTTGTATGAGCGCAAGTCTCCCGAAATTTGATTTTGAATCTTCCAGTTTAAGTCAGCAATATCGGCATTTTTGGCAGCTATGGTAGTTACGATAATTTGGCCAATGTCCGAACATTCGGGATGAGTTTACATTTCCTGAATTGATAAACAGAAGATGGAATTGATATCAAACCACCGGAAGTATCAACCGGAATTGTTCCTTCTCCAATCCTTAGCGAATACGATGTAAAATGTCTTCGGCAATGTCAATTTTGTTCGTATCCCATAATTGACGCAGATTTGAAGGCTGATATATTGAAATGATCGTCGCGAAAAGTATGCGAACTTCATTTGCATTCGAAGCAGCTATCCCATCGTCCATCGTTTGATTCCAGTGGTTATCATGTTCCAGCAATTGTAATTGCTGGCTTCCTTCTCATAAAGTTGCCCACACCGTACCATTCACACTACGAAAAGAAAAGGGCTGTTTTTAGGGGTTTTCCGGCAACTATTCGAAATTTTCTTGCCATAAAAACCATCCTTGAAGAATTGGTCAAATTGGTCCAGGCGTTGTTGAGTTATGCGCTTAGCAACACATTTTGAAATTCATGAAATAACAAAGTTTATTAATTTTGTAATGATTGTCAAAAAAAAACAGTTTCACGTAGTTGAGCAGCACAAATTTAGTTTACATTTGGAACAAAAACACCGCGTATCTGAACGTAGGCACAATTTACATTTTCTTTTTCCATCATCTTTATGAAGCCAAATGGGAGAGTAATCATATTGATCAAAGCGGACATCCACGACTGGTTGTTCTGCTCTTTTCCCCACATTTAGTTTCTTTCCTAGGGGTGTTGATGATGTGAAACTTGGCCGACCAGCAGGACGATTGAGTTTGTAAACGACAAGACCATCAGTAATTTCTTCACGAAACTCAGGCAACTTTAACAGCTTGTCATCTTGTGCAGATAGATTGTTGTTGCAATTTTTTAAATGCAGACGTCGATACAAACTATATGCATTTGTCGCAGCCATATCTACGAAATGCTAAAAAAAACGTGTTATCAGATTTTTAGCCTTTGCGTGGATATGATAACGAACCATAAGTCCATCCATTAAGTCTACTCTCCCTATATGGCTATTATATTCCCGTATAATTTGGGAGTAATCTACTCCAATATGATGCTTTTGTTTTCGATCGTAGCGTGCAACTTTGGCCGATTGATCGTTTTCATTTTCTTTTTTAAATGGCTGAATGCCAATGTAAGTTGATGCCAATCGGAATGTCTTGTTGTCTTTCCACAAAACCGTGTTAATATCGACACCATATGCAAGACAAATGTGCTCAATTGAGTAACCTCTTTCTTCGTTTCTGACATCTTTATCCAACTGAAGTTTGCATTTTAGTATTCGGTTCGTATCTTGCCCAAGCTGTAGATGCCCCTTGCGCGTAAATATACCAACAAATGTATACCAACGATGTATAGAAATTGTCGAAGTAGAGAATGTGATGAGAAAAATCAGGTATTGTTTGTGATAATCGTACAACTACATTTGCAGTACTTTTACGACCCGGCTGACCTGGTAAAATGATGTTGTCGCGAGCGCGTTATAGACTTCGAAGCGATACGAAATTCAGTGGAGTCACACAAGACGAACTTATGTGGCTTATTTGGCATATACTGTCGAAGGTGATGTTTTAATTGTATGCTACACATGTGCTCATCGACGCAAAGATGAGCAGGCTTTGGAACCGAATCAAACCGTTTGTTGACTTTATCTGACAATTTTCGGATACAAAACAACGGATCATATCACGGTTTACCTTTTTCAATCCTCTCGCTTTCATCTCTAAAAGACAAATATCTTTTTATCGCCAAAAACTGTTTTAAAGTCATTGTTTCTTGAATTAGAGTGTAAGCAGTTTTACCCCAATAGCTCTCCAAATTCGGTAACGGTAAACGGACATACAAATGAGTACGCCAACGTATTCAAAAATTCCTTCAGCGTCACTCTTAAACTAGCTGTTGACGTTTTCAGAATAAGCTGCTCGATTTGTTTCTTCCACAGTCAATAGAACTAAGAATGACTAAGGAACCAGTAGTTTCCACGGTTGTTAATGGAGATCGCGGTCTTCTTTTGTTTTGAAATGTATTGCTGTCAATGACCTTGCTGCGGTACAAAAAGATGCTTCAGGTTTTTCAGCAAGCGTTGATGATCCTACAGCTATATCATCAATTAAACTTATATTTAAGGACATATTGGTGATTTGTATACATGAATCAGTTGTTTCATTCATTTCCCGAATACACGCTGAAATAGCATTTTCATCTTCCGGATAGATTTCATCAGGAATCGTCCAACTCATCGTCACTGTTAAATTCACTATCATCCTCGTCTCTTTCAACTGATTCCATTAACTGGAGCAACTCTTCATCACTAAGTTTACTTAGATTAAAAATCCTGCCATTTCTGTGAACAGCTTCTTTAAAAATAGAAATTAGAAAAATACTAGCAATCAAAGAAATACCTAAGAAAAATATCGTAAAAACAGGTAAGGCCGCCCTAAGGCGGTATTCGTGTTTGTGTTCTTAAAACTCGAAATACTTTTTATTTTTAATTAAGGAGGGAGCCTACTTTAGAAGCTTAAAAAAATGGATTATTTTTTTTGCTTAAATCTCTTTAAAAAATATCTAAGAATATGTCCCAAAGTTATAAATGGAAATTCGAAATATTTTCGAAGCTAGAAGGAAAATAGTGACCGAGCGTCTAGTAGATATACATATGAGCGATTGAGCAGAAAGCGAAAACTTTGACGGGCGCTTTCTTGGTTTTTCATTTTAACGATTTTACTGAATTGGCGGGCAAGATAGGAAAAAACTAAACGTCCTATCGAAACGAATCAAAATGCGTTGTATTTGGAATTAAATTCTCTTCTAGGTGAACCTAAAATACCTTAAGAAAGTTAACATTAATCAGAGTTTTAAACGATTTAAAGCAAATTTTTTTTTGGTTTTTTAAATGCATTTTTTTAATCTGCGAAAAATTGTTGAATTTTTCACTTTTTATTGAATTTTTTTGGTTCACCTAGGAATTACGTTATTGAAAATTTAAAATTTCTTTTATTTTTTTTTCTCAGGTGAAAATTGCGACCTGCATCTTGCCCGCCACGCCGTAAATTTCTTCAAACATGAAGAGTATCTAACGTAAATTATTAAAACACTTAGTTGGGTTTTAATGTTGTTTTATTTCTCTTGTTTGCACAAGAGCAGCCGTTTGTATCGGTCGAGTTATTACAACTGATTTGCTAACTAAAATATTGCGACGACTACGCCTAAATACCTGACTCTTTGTTTTACCTGTCAGTTGCTGCACATGTTTTGCCGTGTGAGTTGCAAAATGCAATTCGGCAATTTACCTCTTGCTATTGGCTTTTCTGATGTAGCGATGTTGTTGTTGTCACGCGCTACCTGGTCGACGCTTCGTCATCAGTATCGGTGGGAGAGTTGTTGTTATGCTATTTCCACACTCAAACCTGCCGACGCACCGTCAGCAATATCGGTGGGAGTGGAGTGTTGACCGGATACGTGTTTACCGGTGTTAATTTGTATAATAAAAAAAAAATTGAAAAGACTCTTCAAATATGTAAGAAGAAATCTTAAAAGTTTCATTTCAATCAGACATTTCTTTCCTTTCCAAAAACATCATTAAAATGTAGATTTTTTGAAGCCTCTAAAGTAGGCTCCCCCGTTAAAAAGTATATTAACTTAAAATAAATTAACTCACTTAAACAAAAAAAAATTCTTCCGTATGAATATCTCTATAAAATACTTTTTATTTCAATTTTAAAAATTTTAAAATCAGCGCTGCAATCAATTACTTTTAACACTGAATTTCTGCATTGTGTGCTTGCTCCATGGTGATTACTTTATAGCCTTCCATAACCGCTTGCAAAGCAATGATGAAATCGATTTCGGTGCCAATAACGATTCCGCCGATACTACGCAGAGCTTATGTACAACTTTTACCAATATCACATAACTAGAAACACAGCATCCTTTGCCAGCAATCACCACAGCGGTGGGCCGTTTAACACCGTCAATTAGCTACTCGTGACAATAGATTATAGATTTTACTCTTGATCACCGAGTCATTGACATTGATGGCTGGCACACCGAGACGTCTCTCCTTCACCATTTTATACCCGTTATAGTTTCTTCGCTCAAACCCTTGATGCCCTTCGGATACTATGGGAACTTTTCATGCACTAAGATTGCCAAATCACCACCATTATCGAGAATCAAGTTCAAGAGCTGACAATCTGAAAACAGTAAGGTCTGTTCAATACACCATAAGTATTCTTCATTCATCAGGTCAAACAAGGAGTAGTATAATGATCATTTGAAGGGTAACACTGATTTGGTCTTTCTTTTCATCCTCCTCCCCGTGTACGCGATGACGACGTGAATCATTGAGTTCACTTAATCCTCATCAAATATGGTGGAGTATTTCAAATGTTTCTGAATTTGAAATTTGGTGCCTTTCAAATGAGTATTGCAATAAATTGATGAGGACAATTATATCCCACTCTGTCCTGATCAACCCAACATAGCCTCTTTTTTTTTGAGAAAATACTCCAGAACTTGTTTTAAAATATTTTATATCTACACATTTGCAACATGATAAAACTATAAGTAAGCCTAACAAATTCAGCCTCCACGAGGAAACATCCCCAAATGGGTTGAGGCTGATCGACTTCGCCGGGGCCCGAAATATGGTTATCTGTAGTACTAGATTCCGGCACAAGAAGATTCACCAAGCTACCTGGCAGTCTCCGGATCGAAACCAGATCGATCATGTTGTGATAGGCGGAAGACACGTCTCCAGTGTTTTAGATGTGCGTGTGCTCCGAGATCCCAACATCGACTCGGACCACTATATTGTTGCAGCCAAAATTCGCACCGCAGCAAAAAACGCACGCCAACAAACACAAGGAAGGTTCGACGTCGAGAAGCTGCAATCACAACAGACAGCCGAACGATTTTCTACTTGGCTTGCACTCCTGCTCTCTGAGAGCTCTCGTCAACAACTCGGTATAAGGAAACTGTGGGACGGCATTTCAAACTCCTTACGCACAGCTGCAACCGAATTCATTGGTTTTCGGAAAGTGCAAAAGAACAGCTGGTACGGCGAGGAGTGCCGTGTCGCAGCGGAGAGAAAACAGGCTGTCTACCTCGCAACGTTACGATCGACCACAACACGTGCGGGATGGTATAGATACCGAGAGTTGAAGAGGGAAGCGAGACGCATTTGTAGACAGAAAAAGAAAGAAGCCGAAATGCGTGAGTACGAAGAGCTTGATAAGCTGGCCGACAGGGTTAATGCTCGAAAATTCTACGAAAAGATGCGGCGACTTACAGAAGATTTCAAGACCGGAGCATACTCTTGTAGAACCCCCAAAAGTGATCTAGTCACCGATGCCCAAAGCATACTTAAATTATGGAGGGAACCCTTCTCCAGCCTGCTGAATCGCAGTGAACGTACAACGCCAGGAGAAGGCGAACCTGATTCCCCAATCGATGACGATGGAGCAGACGTTCCATTGCCCGACCATGAAGAGGTTCGAATAGCAATTGCCCGCCTGAAGAACAACAAAGCGGCAGGGGCCGACGGATTGCCGGCCGGGCTATTCAAACACGGCGGCGAAGCACTGATAAGGAGCATGCATCAGCTTCTTTGTAAAATATGGTCGGACGAAAGCATGCCCAACGATTGGAATTTAAGTGTGCTATGCCCAATCCCTTAAAAAGGAGACCCCACAATCTGCGTCAACTACCGTGGGATTAGCCTCCTCAACATCGCGTACAAGGTTCTATCAAGCGTATTTTGTGAAAGATTAAAGCCCACCGTCAACAAACTGATTGGACCTTATCAGTGTGGCTTTAGACCTGGCAAATCAACAACCGACCAGATATTCACTATGCGCCACATCTTAGAAAAGACCAGTGAAAGGAGAATCGACACACATAACCTATTCGTCGATTTCAAAGATGCTTTCGACAGAAAGAAAAGGAGCTGCCTCTATGCCGCGATGTCTGAATTTGGTATCCCTGCAAAACTAATATGGCAGTGTAAACTGACGTTGAGCAGCACTAAAAGCTCCGTCAGGATCGGGAAGGACCTCTCCGAGCCGTTCGATACCAAACGAGGTTTCAGACAAGGCAACTCCCTTTCGTGCGACTTCTTTAATCTGCTGCTGGAGAAAATTATTCGAGCTGCAGAACTTAATAGAACAGGTACAATCTTTTATAAGAGTGTACAGCTGCTGGCGGCCTCAACACCCGCGCCGTTAGTTCTGCTTTCTCCAGACTGAACAAGGAAGCAACGCAAATGGGTCTAGCAGTGAACGAGGGCAAGACGAAATATCTCCTGTCATCAAACAAACAGTCGTCGCACTCGCGACTTGGCTCTCACGTCACTGTTAACAGTTATAACTTTGAAGTTGTAGATAATTTCGTCTATTTAGGAACCAGCATTAACACCACCAACAATGTCAGCCTGGAAATCCAACGCAGGATAACTCTTGCCAACAGGTGCTACTTCGGACTGAGTAGGCAATTGAAAAGTAAAATCCTCTCTCGACGAACAAAAGACAAACTCTATAAGTCGCTCATAATTCCCATCCTGTTATATGGTGCAGAGGCTTGGACGATGACAACAACCGATGAGTCGACGTTGCGAGTTTTCGAGAGAAAAGTTCTGCAAAAGATTTATGGTCCTTTGCGCGTTGACCACGGCGAAAATCGCATTCGATGGAACGATGAGCTGTACGAGATATACGACGACATTGACATAGTTCAGCGAATTAGAAGACAGCGGCTACGCTGGCTAGGTCATGTTGTCCGGATGGATGAAAACACTCCAGCTCTGAAAGTATTCGACGCAGTACCCGCCGCGGGAAGCAGAGGAAGAGGAAGACCTCCACTCCGTTGGAAGGACCAAGTGGAGAAGGACCTGGCTTCGCTTGGAATATCCAATTGGCGCCACGTAGCAAAGAGAAGAAACGACTGGCGCGCTGTTGTTGACTCGGCTATAATCGCGTAAGCCGTGTCTACGCCAGTAAAGAAGAAGAAGAAGCCTAACAAAGTAAGTATAAGGTTTTTATTTTTCTTGTTTTTTAGTTCTAGTCGACCGCATTTCATCTCTATTGGTCAATGTGCATCGCTCTTTACGATGTGTCATTGCTTATCCTTACGTCTACATTTGCAATCTTGGCTTAAAATGACGTTTTCAATACGTCCTCTTCGCCACTGAATTGGTGGTATATTTTTTTTTTTTTTAAAAGCACCAAGGTACCAGTTTGAATATTTCTAAAAGGAGCTTGCCATTTATTTCTGTGGTTTATTATTTTCGAGTTTTCTATCTAGAGAGATTAAGCTTCCTGCTGCTTATGAAAAAGAGTCTCTTAACATTATATTGTCCTTTTCGAATGGAAAAGCTGCAGTAAATTTGCTATCTGCAGAGAATTTTAAATTATTACGAAAGTATTTAGCGTACTGTGTTTCTTTTTTAGTTTTATTAAGATATCTATTTTCAAGGGATTTTATTTTCCAAAACTTTTTTAGTTGATTATCTCGTTTTTCATATAAATATGTCAAAACACCACAGTGCGCTAAGTTGGAGCTTTTGTTAGTTGATCCATATATCCACCACCCAAACACACTGTTCTTGAGTTTGTAATTCATATTTTCAATGGAACATTAAATGAAGGGTCTGCTAGTTTTATGTTCTCTGGAATTTTTTAACTTTAATGAATTTTGTCGGAACATGAGACACAAATATTGTACCACAGCGGTGTCTAAATTTGTCTCGAAAGGATCTATTTTTGATTTTAATTGAAGACTAACTTTTTCTTTTGTATTGATCTTGTTTCGTCCAACCCCAATTCAATAATAATTGATTCTCTCCTGGAATTAAGTTTTAATTTATTTTTCAGCTCTTGGTTATAAGGTGAACTTGAGACCCATTATCTAAAAAGGCACGTGCCTTTTTATTCTTCCATTACGACCTTTTATACCAACAATTGCTGTGTTTATCAGGACATATTTAAAATCATTTTTTAATCTCCCATTTTTAGTATTTTTAATCACTGTTCTTTTCGTTTTAAAGGATTTGTCTTTGTGGAGCCATAAATGATGGTTGACTTGACATGTGAGGTAACTTTCGCCTTTACATTCTTTTATATTGTGTAATTTGGTGCATAATTTTTTTTTCTTTGCTGCATCCCATTTATCCTGTGTAGAAAGAGCTTTAAATTTATAACAATAAAATATATTGTGTTGATTATTACATCCCATTATGCATTTAAATTCTGCATTTTGAAATATTGGTGATGTTTTTCCCTCCATGATTCAGAAACGAGTGTAGTAAATTTAAGATCGGTATTTCCTTAGGGTTTTTAAGGGAATTTTCATACTTAAGTCTTAAATCGTTGTCTAATTTTTGCACAAGTGTATAGTTTAATAAAGCTTAAAACAAATTATTTGCAGACAAACAGAGGCTTTCCAATGCTTGTGTACTTTCAGAAATTTTTTCTTGAAATTTTCGTACACTAAAAGCAGTCTCAGTCACTACTGGTGCATTTAAATTTAGTTTGAAATAAGTATTTGCTAGTAACCTTTTATTAGTAAATTTTTCATTAAAAAGGTTCCAGGCGACTGAAAAATTTGTCGAGGTTGAAGGCAGGTTTGCAATACAACTTGCAGCCGATCCTTTTAATTTAGTTTTTAAAATACACATTTTATACGTGTCTGAAACATTTTGAGAGACTACGAGTTACTCAAACAATTCTTTAAAAAAATTAAGTGTAATCTTCTGAAAAAATGGGAATGTCAACTTGAGACAACGTAAAATTAATTTAATTTGGGTTTGTAAAATCTATTTCTTAAATCATAGAATTTACTTGTTAACTCTTCATTTCCGTGCTGGCTAATAAATTCAAGCACAGTATCTCGAGTTTTTTCTATTAGTCTCTCTATGCTGTCTAGAGAGCATATCTCGTTTATTTCGCAGTCTTCAATACTTTTTTCTAATTCTGTTAATAAGAATTGAAGCCTGCGAACTAAACCAGGATTTGGAAGGCATTGTATTTTCCGTGGAATACTATTTTCTTGAATTATAGCAATCAATTCGTGTAACTTGGTGTAAGCTGTCAAATAAAGCGTACCGTCCCTTCAACATCATTTTTAAAATAATTACCTATTTTATTTTTTGGATTTTTGGACAATTCTAAATGGTTTCGTTGAAATACTGACCATTTTTTGTTCAAACTATCTTGGAGTATTTCTAGATTTCCTAATTCTTCATTTATATCCATACTCGTGGACTTAAAATGAAGTTTTTGCAGTTCTTCTGCTAATTTTATTTCGTTCTCCATTTTCCCAAAAACAAAATAAATAACTGTATATGAAATAAATAAAAAAATGAAAAATGTTCTTACCTTACAAAGTGAATTTGGATTACTACAGAAAAATATTTTTTCTTTGTTTTTTTCTTTTGTTTATTATTTAAAATTGTTTTTTGTTTTGTTTTTAAATCACATTTTGTTTTTTTTTTGTTTTGAACTTTTACAATCAAAGCTTTTTTTAACACTTTTTTAGTTTCACTTCACTCTCGTGTTTTAAAAACTTAGGGGTCACAAAAATGTAAAATCACAACGCGAAGGATTCGGTTATAAAATAGTACACAACTCTGATTGCCCAGAGCTCTATAGATTTTCTTATCCTAATTCATGTATGCACCACATGCAGAGTGCTTACACATTTCTTAATATTAATCTACTGTACATACAGTATGTACACATATCTTAAACATACTAAGTGTTCCCAACGGCATACACAACTATTTCTTATTTATTATTGTTTTAGAATCATTTGCGATCCTTTACATTGCATGCATTAAATACTGCAGTCTCTAATCAATAAACCCGAAATGAACATTTATTACACTGTTGATAGAAATGGATATTGGTAAATACATATGAGCATTTCCACAGAATCGTCAACCAGGACCAAAAATTAAAATGTTAATAAAGATACAATTTTTTTTAATAAGATTTTACAAAGATGTTTAAATTTTTTGAATATAATGTTTTCATAACCTCTCTTTGGTATTTTCATGAAAAATTTGACCGGAAACCTGAAAACTTATTTGTTTTTACTTTGAGCTATTCTAGAGGTATTTTTTCTCTTGAGTTATTTTATATGAATAACTTATGTTATGGTTGTTCTTTTCCATAAAATCTCTTTATTAATATCAAATAAAGAAGAGAAAAATGCAAAGAGACCAAACAAAAGTCGAATAACTGTAAATTTTTATTTAGCTTATTATCTACGATCTAATCGTACGTTCGCGACCAAAAACGTAATTTATTGCTATTACTTCACTTTGAGTGCAAACAGGTGCCTGAAAAAACATGATTAAAGCAAGTTAAGCATCCGTAATCAAAAAACAAAATTACTTTAGATAAACAGTACATCAAACTTTTTATTTCGATTTTCAAAATATCGTACGTTCGCGACCATAAGTATTAATTTTTTTCTAAACAAGCACATATTTATATTTATTAATAAAGATGAGTAAAACAAGTGCTAAATCGCAAAAGGTCAAACATCAGGTGTTCTTAGACAAAATCAAAAGCGATCCCGAAAAGATAAAAAAATATCGTGAAAAAGCAGTTGAATGAATGAGAAAACGCCGCTCAGAGCTATCGAAATTGCCAAAAAACAAGCTGGTAAAAGAGATGCGGGAAAAAGAACGTGAGAGGTTGAAAATATACCACCAAAAAAAAAACTTACAGTAGCCAATGAGAAGAACATACATATTATTATACTTGCAAACAAACATTAAGGAAAGCCCTAAAGAAAGCTGAAAATGCATTGCCAAGAGATTTGGCAAAGAAAGTGGAAGTCATTGCTGCACTGCATAAAAAGTATATCGAACCAACAAATTATAAAGAAAAAAATACTCGTACATTTGAAAGTGATTTAGAAGCGGAGACAAAATTAAAATTGGCGAAAGAAATTTTTTTGCGTGAAGATATCAGCGTTCAGGCTGCAGGAAAAAGGGATACACTCATTGTTGATAGGAAAATTGTTGCTAAGCGTTTTATGCTCCTAACGATATCGGAAGCTTACGAGGTTTATAAAAAAGAAGCAATTGGGAAAAGCGTAAGTAAATCACGATTTTTCGAATGTCGCCCAAAAAATGTTCAACTTTCGAGCAAAATGCCACACAACATGTGTGTATGCATGCGTCACGCCAATTTCAGTTTTTTGTTAATTGGCTGTGCGACAGTTATTGAATGTTTTTCCGAAGGCTTCGAAAGTTTCTTAAAATTAGTTTGTTGCAATATCGAAAATGAAAATTGTATGATAAACGATTGCGAAAAGTGTACAAAATATGTAAAAGATATTGTGCCGCTAAAATACTTGTCAAAAATGGACGCAAATGTTAAATGGCAGTACTGGAGGAAAGTGGGCGATCGTGTAATTTTGACTTGCACTGTTGCTGCGTTATCGGACTTGCTCCATGAACTACAAGTTCAACTGCCAATTTTCAAGCAACATTTCTTTGTAAAGCGAGCACAACAAAATTATTTTGAAAACGTAAGGAAAAATATCAGGCCTGGGGTACTTGCCCTACAAATAGATTTTGCGGAAAATTATAGGCTGGTGTGCCAAAATGAAATTCAAAGCGCACATTTCAACTATAATCAAGTTTCCATTTTTACTTGCGTAGCTTGGATGTTTAATGAAACTAAGTCGTTTGCAGTAATTAGTGATAGTTTAAATCACAGCAAAATCGATGTTTACGTTTTCATAACGAAGCTTATTCAAGAGATAAAAAAACAGCATGGCGAATTTGAAAGTATTTTCGTTTTCTCGGACGGAAGTAGCAGTCAATTTAAAAATAAGTTTATTGCTTGGAGTTTACCTGATTTACTGGCAGAATTTGGTTGTAAAAAACTTGAGTGGAACTATTTTGCAACGTCACATGGTAAAGGTGCAGTCGATGGCGTTGGAGCAGTTGTGAAAAGAAAAATCTGGCAAATTACGAAAACAAAAAATATTGTTTTAAACGATGCATTCTCTTTTTACAATTGTGCTCAAGAGCTGGAATTCAAATTTTATATGTTGGAGCTGATACAATATCCGAGATATCTCCAACTTTGTATCGAAAATGGAAGGATATACCGAATATTGCAGGTATCAGAATGGTGCATTCGATTTCCTACGACGAAAATCTTAAGCTACGAACTGCTCGTACGGCCTATTCAAAATATAACAATATTAAATAAATATTTCTTGTGCTTTATATATGTTTATATCTTTTCAATCAATAAAAGGAATATTACTTTGCTTTATTTAAGAAAAGGTTTCCAAAATCTAAATAAAAACTTGTTGGAAAAATCGTACGTTCGCGACCCGTACGTTCGCGTCCGGTACTCAACCTTATAAATAAAAAACCAATGGAAAAATTTCAGCGTGCAATTAGTTAGGAGGAAGTTACTTTATTCCAATTTAATATAAATTAATCCTTTTAGAATAGATTGCTCCATTTCGCTAGTTTTTGCGTTTTTCTAGTTGCACCCAAAAGCAACTTCTATTATTCGTACGTTCGCGACCGCATGTTCGTCGCTAACATATTAAAAAATAAAAATCGAAAGATCCTACCTTTTGCACCAACGAAAGACCTAGCAAAATGCTATCGAAACATAAAAAAAAATTAAGACAAATTTATTTTTTTCCTGGTTTTTTGAACTATAAATGCGTGCGAACGTACGGTTCGCGACCGTTGGAAATGCCAATATCTACGTTTGAGACCAGATCCGTATGTGCTGGCGATAATGAACATAAATATTTGTAACATGATATCTGTTTCCAAACAGATTTATGAAAATATCGTTATCCTTAATTCGTTTTCCATGGTCGTTATGAAAATTGGCTTCCAGGCTGTTGTTTGTTTTCATTGATGGCATTTTTTACGAGGCGGGTCCCAAACCCAGCGTAAAATCCTTGCCTTCAAACGGATGTTCTTTGGCTACCCAGATGATACTTGGTCTAAGACCGGAAGCCGTTAAAGCCATATGTAAAATAATCATTTCTGGCCACTTCCAAATGAATAGCAATCTGAGAACTTTCCTTACTTGCGTAAACTTCTACACATGGCTCCATTCTCCTAATATTGTATATACTACTACTGTGCCCAAAAAGGTGACATTGTATTTATTTTGAAAATTCTTTATTTATTCTTCCAAATCAATTTCATCCCCTTCAAATGCAATGCAATGCTCTTATGACAACGGATTTTCCAATCTTCGAAACACTGGTTGTAGTCACTTTCCGGGATGACCTTCAGCTCCGTCTTCGCTGTGGCTTGAATCTCCTTTATCGTATAAAATCGGTGTCCCCGGACCGGTTTTTTGAGCTTGGTGAACAGCCAGAAGTCGCACGGCGCCAGATCAGGTGAATACGGTGGTTGCAGAACGATATGGGTTGAGTTTTTAACGAAATGATCACGAATTACGAGGGCAGTATGGGATGGTGCATTATCGTGATGTAAAAACCAAGAATTGTCTTTCCACAATTCCGGCCTTTTTAGGCAGATAGCGTTACGCAAACGACGCATAACGTTCAAGTAATATTCCTTGTTGACTGTTTGACCGGTTGGAAGGAATTCATAATGCACAACACCACGATAATCGAAGAAAACAGTTAACATGACCTTGATTTTTGAGCGACTTTGGCGCGATTTTTTTGGTCTCGGCTCTCTTTTGTCACGATATTCGCTCGATTGATCGTTTGTTTCGGGATCGTAAGCATAGATCCAAGTCTCATCGCCAGTTATAATGCATTTCATGACACCCTGGTAGTCGGAAAGCATCGTTTCACACACTTCAACGTGACGACTTTTTTCCAAAAAATTCAATGTTTTCGGTACCAGTCGAGATTTGACGCGCTTGAGGCCCAAAAGATTCTTCAAAATGGTATTGGCTGAGCCTTTCGATATGCTTACTTCTTCAGCAAGGTCTCTAATTGTTAATCGACCGTTTTTCAATACCAAATCTTTGATTTGTTGAACGTGAGCTTCGTCGGTTGAGGTTGATGGTCGCCCTGGACGCTCTTCGTCTTCGACACGTTCACGGCCGGCTTGGAACTCACTATACCACTTGTAAACATTTTTTTTAGATATAGCCTCATCACCAAAAGCTTTCTGCACCATCCTCAATGAATCCGCAGCAGAAAATTGATTCCGTAAACAAAATTTAATGCAAATTCTTTGCTCAACAAATTTCGACATCATAAAAAACGAAAAACTCACTTTTAGCAGCTCACAAAACGACACGTACCTCAAACACTAATGAATATTTTGACATGAAATTTGACATAAATGTGATTGACAGTACCACAAACCTAAAAAAAATTTTCCAAATCCTTCGACGCGCGCAGTTTAAATTCAAATGTCACCTTATTTTTTGGGCATAGAAGTACTATAGTTTAAAAACGAAACTATGTGAATTTAGTCTACGACCTACACCAATTTTCATTTACTACATATAATGATTGTGTAATATATGTACATATGTTTATATTCTAACCAACCTTTTCCTTCCTTATTTGTTCAAAGATATTAGAAACTTATTTAACATTTATCACGATAGCAATAATTATCAGTTTTATGTAAAAGCTGAAGAAATTTGTCCAATTTGAGAACAACACTTGTGAAATCTCTCAATTTCTGTCAGTCCGACGTTGGAAGTTTCGCCGTACAGGCGCAGTCTTCGGAAAAAATACACATAACGTTGCGCGTGACCCTCAACATACTACACTTCGTTGAAACGCATTGAGTCAATAAGAACTAATTTTTCTGTGTAGCCTAGTTATAAGTTACTCTAATGATTGATTAAGATGGTTGTGTTGGTTTCTTCACAATAAACAGAGAAGTTCATATTTGTAGCATTGTTGTTAATGAAAGCAAGTGTATTAAGAGAGTGAAAATGTCGAACTGTCAAAAGCAAACGCTGTTAGCAGCATGGAAGTTTTTTAGTTGATTATTTCCACGCAACATTATCCTATTGTAAAAAGAATTTAGAAGCAAAATTTTCATTACACACAAATACATTTTAAAACTAATGGTAGATACGACATCAATGGCCACCATTTCCTCTTTGACAGCTGGTAACGCGGGTGATACTGATTTTCAGGTGGCACAGTGGATGCAGAAAGAGTAAAATACAAAAAGCAAAGTAAAATTGTAATGAGCAACACCAGCAGCAGAGAAAATTGTTCAACCGACTTTTTGCTTGCTTTTCCTGTGTTCGCCGCTCTCCAGAGACCAGCGGTGGCGAAACCAACCTGTCATTGCAGCTGACAGCGATCAGCACCCCAACATCAGCAAGAATAACAGAAATAACAACATGATTAACAACACCAACAGTGGCTCAACAACAAAAAGAATTATGAGAATATTTTCAATGCCCAGCTTTTTCACATTTTCAATGACGTGAAATGAAATTATTTAATTACTCAAGCTCAAGAATGACAGTTGCAGCGTGAGCAAGAGCTTTGGCAACAAGAACAGCTGACAACGTTGCTGTTTCAGCCATGCTACGCAATGAGAGCGAAGAACAAATGCTGCCAAGAGCAGAAATTTCAACTTGAACAAAGGGACATGCAGACTGAATGATTTCGTTACGAGTATTGCGGTTGTATGTTCCTTTCCCGGCAACGACCCGGTTTATAGGTTAATCTGTTGGTAGTGAATGCTTTAATCGAATATCGGAAACGAATTATTAGCACTGCAAAACTAAACCTTAAGACACCAAATACCACAATGTACGCTTTTAAGGAAAATCTAATGAAATCGTTACCAACAAAAAATATTAAGAGGAAGGGAAACATTAAGTTCGGTTATAGTTTTGAGGTGTAAAACTTTATTCTAAAAATTTGAAACTCATTATTTCTGCCAGAGAAGGTACATACCGATATAACTAATTTTACCACCGAATTGCATAATTCTAGTTCAAATATTCTGCTTTCACCGTTATAAGTTGTCTAAAGTCAAGTGATGATACTCATAATGTTAGTAAAGTGAAATAAATAAATTGTTATCATCCGTCTTTGACTTCAAAAATTAATATTATTGTGTTGTTTTGATTTCATTCAAAATATATCGCAATCAAAAATATGTGTTGTAATTTATCTTCTCAATATATATATTAAAGAAACACAAATATCGTTTTTAGTTTTAATTATTTATTTTGTACTTTATTCCTATATGCACCGCAGCACCAGCACCACAACACCACACTCAGTATAGTAAAGAAAAAGGGAAGAAAATAAAACAGTGTGACCCAAGAATGATAGAATACAAGATTACGACACTAGTTTACCGTTAGTTTTTTTCGGTTTAGCTCTTGACAATTCTTACAAAAACAAATACATTGTGCAACAATTTCGTGACGTCACACTTCTGCCTAGAGAAGAACAAGCATAGAAATGCATACAAATTGTAAACAGAAAAGTAAACACTTTTGGAAATTCCCAAAATAATATTAATTCATTCGTCTTTGCAGGAAAAATTTCAGTGGAATGTTTAGAATATTGTTGCGAGAAAAGATATAAGTAGTTTTAGGCACATCCATAATAAATAGAGTGTGGAAATTGTTCAAATGAAGAAAACCAATGAAAGTGTACTGTTGTATTTATTTAAATTTCCAAGCATAAATATATTAATTTTTTAAAATGAAATGTGCAGTGGCTTGTTGTAATAATTATTATGCAATTAAAGGATCGAAAACGAGTTTTTTCAGTTTTCCGGTCCATTTAAAAGTTGCCAAAAAATGGGTGTTATTTTGCAAAAGAAATGATATATTTAACACTAAATCCTCTTTAATAAAAATATGTTACAAATATATCTTCAATTTAATTTCACAATTCTTTTATCATAATTTCATACATCTGATAAATCTCAACTTATAATATATGTATATATTTATATACAACACAAGAAACGTCTTCTACATTTGAATCACAACTTAATAGACAATTTTATTATTTATAGGCCGATATATATCTTTATAAATGATTCAAATCTTTTCACTCAACAATATTCAATCGCTTCACTAAAACTTTTCATTAAAATTGAAATAATTAATAATATTTTGCGAATTTACAAAAGTGTTCACTTTTCTGTTTACAATTTGCAGGCCATTTGACAGTTTTTCACTCTTGTTCTTCTCAACACGCAACTATGACGTATCATAATGGCGGTTGTCGTAATCTTGTATTCTATCATTCTTGAGTGTGACCGTAGTATACATTTCATGCAACACTTACATAAATGCTTGTTTAAGTGTTGGTCAATGTTGTTTTTGAAGAAAGGAATAGGGGTATTCCAACACGCTCCCTCAAAAACATACTCATTATTATAAAATTATTTTAATGTGGGTGGGGTGCATTCTGGGAGTAATTCAGTGATCCAGCATTCGCTGCAAGGATTCGAGGAAACCCAGATAAAACCCGATCAGATCACTCTTACAAATATAGTTTGACAAACAAATTAACTCAAATTATTAAAAAAAAAACTTAAAAATTCTTCAAAGAATTTACTTAGTAATCTTAAAGTTTACAGTATCGGCGAACAATTCATCAGTTATCCTTCACTAGTCCCAATTCTTTCCGCAACTCTTCAAATCGTGAGGTCGGCAATGCCTTCGTAAATATGTCAGCAAGCTGGTTTTCTGTGGAAATATACTCAAGAAAAATGGTATTACATTCGATTTGCTCTCGTGCAAAATGATATTTTATATCTATGTGTTTATCCCGTTTCAGACATGAGGGGTTATTTGCTATGCTTATGCAGCCTTGATTATCTTCGTAGATTTTGATTAGGGTTTTCAGATTAATATTAACACTGCTAAGAAGAGATTTTAGCCATAGCGCTTCTCTCACGGCTTCAAATAGGGCCATATACTCAGCTTCAGTTGACGAGGCTGCCACTGCCTTTTTGTGTTCCAACATATTAGGTTTGAATCAAACATTTTAAATAAATACCCTGTGGTACTTTTCCTATCAATCTCATTACCTCCCCAATCAGAATCCAATTATTGTATTTTTAAATTCTGCATTTCTTTTGAAAACAAGTTTCATATCTATGCTACCCTTTAAATACCTCAGAACTCTCTTTAAACACAGCCATAATTCGGAATTATTTTTACTGCTATATCTACTCAAGATATTTACTGCAGTAGTTAAATCTGGATGTGTACAGAGCATTATGTACATTAAACATCCTATGAGGTTAAGACATGGGGCATTACAGTTTTCATCAGAATTTAGTTCATCATAATTTAGTTTGCTTGGTAAGGGTGTACTAACTGCGTTGCAATTATCCATGTTGAATTTATTCAAAATTCTTTCAACATAAGCAGCCTGACTTAAATGAATTTCATTTTCATACCCTTCTATTCTTATTCCAATAAAATGTCCTATTTCTTTAAGGTCTGTCATTCTAAACTTTTCCATTAGATACCTATTAAAGTTATTCATTGTTTCCCTATTCCTCGTAGCTATTACTACATCATCAACATACAACAGCACAAAAATAATTCTTGCTCAAATACTTCAAACCAGCATCTAGCGGCTTGTTTGAGTCCATAAATTGCCTTATTCAATTTACACACATTGTCACCATTGCTTGGTACACCTTGAGGAAGTTTCATATAAATTTCCTCCTTTAATGTGCCGTTTAAGAAAGCTGTTTTCACATCCATTTGATGAACTTTCAAGCTTGAAATTCTAGCTACTGGGGCAAAAGTGTCTTCATAATCGACTTGATACTTTTGGGTAAATCCTCGTGCAACTAGTCTTGCTTTATGTCTAATTGGAACTCCTAGTTCGTTATATTTAATAGAAAATATCCACTTGCTATCGACAATGTTTTTATTTTCAGGCCTTTGTGTAATTGTCCACGTATTATTTAACTTATGGGCATTCAATTCTGTATTCATGGCTTCCTCCCAAGAGGATTTGTCCTCCCTATACTGAATTTCATCAAATGTATTTGGGACATCGTTAAAAACAGTGTGCGCATTTAAAACAAATTTATTTAAATTATTATCAGCTTCATTATATGATATCTGGGGCTTTGTTTTCAATCTCTCAGTTCTTCTACTCATTATTTCAGAGTTATCGGTTGCAATTGGATTCTCAGCAGTTCCAATATTTTCTACGAGCTCAGCTGTTCCACTTTCCCTACTCTCATTCGGGTTGTTTGTTCCCTTACTCTCATTCAGGGAATCAGCTCGCTTTCTTTTCTTACTCTCATTCAGAAAATGTTCATCAGTTTCCTTACTATCGTTCAGGAATTGTGTGTTGTCGCATTTGGAGAACTCTGTCTCTTTAATTTCCTTACTCTCATTCGGGAAATTTTCATTTACACTTTCCTTACTGTCTTTCAGGAATGCTGTTTCAAATTTAACAGCTCTAGAAATAGCCTTATTGGTTTCATCTACAACAACATCTCTTGCAGCAATAAATTTGTTGTTAACAGCATCCCACAATCTAAAACTATTTGGTTCATAGCCCACAAAAATGGTTTTGAATGATTTATCATCAAACTTGCCATTTTTGTTTTTACTGTGCACATATACAGTTGCACCAAACACTCTCAAATGTTTTAAATTAGGCTTTGTGCCACATCTCATACGGAGTCACCGTACTATCAACAATTGCTCTGCTTGGAATTCTGCTTCTTCTGCTTCGGCTTTAAATTGTTTAAACGGTAATCTAGCCTGTTTTCCATTTAGACATGGTTCACAAATTTCTCCTGATAGTTCTAAATTCTTTAAAAGGTTAGTTCTAAATTCTTTAAAAGGTTTATTTCCAATAATTTGGCATTACTTATATGGCCAAACCTCTCATGCCATAACCGAAATTTTACTTTTAAGTTTCGCTTCTATGCTATATGCTTGAAACGTAACAATAGGTACATATGTATATTATTTAACATACCTGTATTTTCAAAAATCGTCAATCCATTTTTAGAGATGGATACACCATCCTTGTCAAATTGTATTGACATGCCTGCCTCCTGCAGGCGCTTCACAGAAATTAAGTTTCCTGCAGCCTGTTTGGAAAATAGCACGTCCTCCAGCGTGATGTCGTATTCATTGCGCAATCGCACAATGTCACGCTTTGTTGCATAGGTGTATACGCCTTGCTTGGCAACAGCAATCTTCAGTGGCGGCACCAACTCCACAGCATCATACGCTGAACACAATGGTTGCGACAGACGACAACCGACAGCTGTCAAATATTAAAATACACACGTTCTTATGGACACTGTTATTTAGACAGCTGTACGACTACACGACGGTAGGCCGACAGTTGTCGTTCTCGCTAAATTTAAAATTTTCCTATATTTGCCTGCGACAGCAGGACGACAGTAGAGTTGACAGTAGAATGGAAGATAGAGAGATGAGTAAGAGTGGTGCTGCCACTAATATGTAAAATGTAAAATTATTCACAGCTTTGTTGCATAGGTGTATACGCCTTGCTTGGCAACAGCAATCTTCAGTGGCGGCACCAACTCCACAGCATCATACGCTGAACACAATGGTTGCGACAGACGACAACCGACAGCTGTCAAATATTAAAATACACACGTTCTTATGGACACTGTTATTTAGACAGCTGTACGACTACACGACGGTAGGCCGACAGTTGTCGTTCTCGCTAAATTTAAAATTTTCCTATATTTGCCTGCGACAGCAGGACGACAGTAGAGTTGACAGTAGAATGGAAGATAGAGAGATGAGTAAGAGTGGTGATGCCACTAATATGTAAAATGTAAAATTATTCACAGCTCTTACAAACTTGACGTTATTTTACAAATAAAAGCATAAAATAGCTCTATTATAGCTCTGTTATATCATTTGTAATAACAATTGATAATTTAAAACAAAAATATATACCTATTTACTTATTTTTTGCATAAAAACTTTCACTTTGAACAAAATATTAAAATTTCATTGAAGTGCAAGGTATTAGTATGGCCACAACGAAATTGTGTACATGCAAAATGGAGAGCTGTGTTGTCTTGTTTACATGTGTTCAGGTAGTAGGTGCACAACGCCGTTTTCGGTTCACTGTCGTGATGCCATGTTGTGTCGCAACCATTGTGTTCAGCGTATGAGTATAAAGCAGCTCATCATTTATTAAACGATCACTTGCTCCCGAATCAAGGATAAAATCACACTTATCCATTGCTTTGGTACTTTTCACCTTTACCATAAATGCGAAGCCCTGTGATGTTGCGGTGCTTGCTTGTGGTGTGGTGCTGGCTTGTTTATTTTCTTTGTTTTTATCATTTACTATTCTTTTATAATGAAAACAATCTTTTTTAATGTGACCTTCTTTGCCACAGTGATGACATTTAACCCTACTTTTAATATTTCCCTTAAACGGCTTCTTCTGTTTATATCCCTGCCTTTAAATGAATTATTTTTATAATTGTTTGTTTTGTTTTACTACCGCATTCATAATTTTCGTGCTTGTGTCGTTACTATCATTTTTTATTTTAATCTCCTGGTCTAGCAATCTATTCTTCACAAAAGCTAAAGTTAAATTATCTTCAGATAATGTCTCTATTGCTGTGATGACACCATCGTAAGATGAAGGCAATGTAATCAGCAAATGAGAGATCTTATCAATTTCTTCAATTTTTGCTCCTGCTGCTAGTAACTCACTAATTAATTCGTCGAAAATGTTAAAATTGGACAGTAGCGACTTCTCACTCGCTAGCTTGAGAGAAAGCAAACGTTTTCTAATTGCCAACTGCGACGCCAGACTCTTCCGTTCATATATAGCATCTAAATTTCTTAGAATTTCACACGCCGTTATGTCGCTTGTGGCGAAATTAAGAAAAGCATCACTTAAATATTCTATTAGCGTACTTTTCGCACAACGCTTTGCTTTCTTCCATTCCTCGTCTGCCTCATGAGGTGCACTATTATCAATTACTTTAAGAATATCCAGTTCAGCCAATAGAGCCCTGATCCTAAACTTCCATATCGCGTATTTCTCGCCATCGAACGGTTTAATGTTTCGCTTGCCTTTTCCATTGTATTTCATACACAAACACAGCCTTTCAAACTAATGCGTAGTACACGATCCGATTCTTTGAAAAATGAATTTCACCAGAAATTGAAATATGCTATTTCACAATTAAATTAAATTTTCTTATTTATTGTTTCTTAGGCGTGGACTGGGCCCATAACCTGTTGTAATTTATCTTCTCAATATCTTCTTCTTCTTTACTGGCGTAGGCACCGCATACGCCAGGGATGGGCACATTTTTGCCCTAAAAGTTAGCAAAGTGCGCACGGGGGCTAGATGAGGGGAATATCAGTGTACGGAGGGAAGGACATAAGAAGTTGCGAAAAAAAATCAATTACATTCCTCCGCAACTTAATGTTCATCGCAGAATGGCTGCGGCAATACTGACATTGTACACAAATTTAAGAGCGGAAGTTTACTTCATATCGGAATTGTACAGTTGTGTGAACAAAAAGAGGTAAACATAATTTGCACGTGTTAGAGATTCGCACTAATATCTGTTTTAATTTACCTGTGCATGCTGGAAATTCTAATCACTGTTCGGAAAAAATATATAAGTTATACTTGTATCTAAAAACAATTTTATTTAATAAGAACACAGCATATTTTAAAACTTCACAACACCTTATGATTGTTCCTATTTTGTTCACACCACTGTACATATGATAGATCAGTTAATGGTGGTGATGCCAGTTGTAAAAATTCATTTTAGTTACAATTGGGAAAACTTATCTCAAGTTGTGGGCTTTTGTACGTACATATGCATATCTGCATAAATAAGAAAGAAAAGATACTTGTTACCATTATATATATTGTGTTTAAACATATTGCAGTTCCATTTAATGAAAATACTTATATAAATATATGATTTATGATATTTTCAGTTTGGTTGTTTTATCAAAATATTCAAAGAATTGAGGTTTTTTTTCTATAATTGTTTTGTTAAATTTTAAAAATCTAAGTTGCCTCTGGAAATGTATTAAAATAATAATATGCGCTATAGAAAGGGAACACATATTTTCAAAAATATACGAAATCATCAAATAAAAATATATTTGCGCGGTATGGCATTATTGATTGAGAGTGGCTAAGCACACAAATGGAATACAAACGCTAATGGCAGAAACATCTTCTCACTTCGCTACGAGCGGCAAGCGTTTTGTTCTCGTTTTCATTCGAACAATGTTGCCATTACTCAATACGCATATGTAGTTTTGTACACCTCTAAGTTTTCAGTTATAATTTTTCATAATATAAAATATCAAAACTGAAATCAAACTATTAAAACTAGTTTATATATTTGTAAATAATAGCTATTCGATTCTGAATTTGAGTTATTTTAAGAAAATTTCAAATATATTGAAGACAATTTTTATAATTACTACAGTATATCGAGCCTGGCAACCCTGCGGAAAACCCCAAGTCGTTGGAAATCCTACGATTGGCGGGTGGTAGAAGGGTTGTTGGGTAATTATTTACATTGCGCTCTCATAAGAATCATTTGGTCATGTGTGTTTGAAGAAACAGTGGTTCATAAATTGAAGTTATTATTGAAATTACTTTTTATAAGGAAGTTTAAAAAAATAACCTGGTTTGAAACTTTTTGCTTCGAAAATTATATCTAAAATAAGAAGTAGGTTATCTGATTTAAATTTTGGTACAATAGTGCGTGTAGCTATAGCAAATGAGATTAAACCAAACATATAATTTATTATTTCAAATAAACAAAATTAAATGCTGATATAAAGACATATTAAAAAAAAATAATTACTAAAATCAAATATTTATTATACTTTTTGTTATTTGTCTTACATTTTATAAATTTATAGTAGTTACAAAGAAACTTAAATTTGTTAGGCAATTTTACAGTTATTACCCACAGTGCAACTTCTCATATATGCGCGCGCTCTCATTTGTAAACATGGTGTGGGAAAATACGTTGCTCTCATTTATAAATATGGAGTGGTAAACTACGTTGATCTCACTTCCCTCTTCATGTTTGCCCGCGATGATCCCCTCACCTAGCCCTCAAAATGTGCACTCGTGCCCGCACGGGCAAAATGCCACTGAGAGCTAATGTGCCCATCCCTGGCTTACGCGATTATAGCCGAGTCAACAACAGTGCGCCAGTCGTTTCTTCTCTTCGCTACTTGGCGCCAATTGGATATTCCAAACGAAGCCAGGTCCTTCTCCACTTGGTCCTTCCAACGGAGTGGAGGTCTTCCTCTTCCTCTGCTTCCCGCGGCGGGTACTGCGTGGAATACTTTCAGAGCTGGAGTGTTTTCATCCATCCGGACAACATGACCTAGCCAGCGTAGCCGCTGTCTTTTAATTCGCTAAACTATGTCAATGTCGTCGTATATCTCGTACAGCTCATCGTTCCATCGAATGCGATATTCGCCGTGGCCAACGCGAAAAGGACCATAAATCTTTCGCAGAACTTTTCTCTGGAAAACTCTTAAGCTCGACTCATCGGTTGTTGTCATCGTCCAAGCCTCTGCTCCGTATAGCAGGACGGGAATTATGAGCGACTTATAGAGTTTGGCTTTTGTTCGCCGAGAGAGGACTTTACTTTTCAATTGCCTACTCAGTCCAAAGTAGCACCTGTTGGCAAGAGTAATCCTGTGTTGAATTTCCAGGCTGACATTGTTGGTGGTGTTTACGCTGGTTCCAAGATAGACGAAATTATCTACAACTTCAAAGTTATGACTGTCAACAGTGACGTGAGTGTCAAGTCGCGAGTGCGACGACTGTTTGTTTGATGACAGGAGATATTTCGTCTTGTCCTCGTTCACTGCCAGACCCATTTCTTTTGCTTCCTTGTCCAGTCTGGAGAAAGCAGAACTAACGGCGCGGGTGTTGAGGCCGATGATATCAATATCATCGGCATACGCCAGCAGTTGTACACTCTTATAGAAGATGGTACCTTCTCTGTTGAGTTCTGCAGCTCGAACTATTTTCTCCAGAAGCAGGTTGAAAAAGTCGCACGATAGGGAGTCCCCTTGTCTGAAACCTCGTTTGGTATCGAACGGCTCGGAGAGGTCCTTCCCGATCCTGACCGAGCTTTGAGTGTTGCTCAGCGTCAGTTTACACAGCCGTATTAGTTTTGCGGGGATACCAAATTCAGACATCGCATCCTTTTCGTGCTGTCGAAAGCAGCTTTGAAATCGACGAAGAGGTGATGTGTGTCGATTCTCCTTTCACGGGTCTTTTCCAAGATTTGGCGCATGGTGAATATCTGGTCGGTGGTTGATTTACTAGGTCTAAAGCCACACTGATAAGGTCCATTCAGTTTGTTGTTGGTGGGCTTTAATCTTTCACACAATACGCTCGACAGAACCTTATATGCGATGTTGAGGAGGCTAATACCACGGTAGTTGGCGCAGATTGTGGGGTCTCCTTTTTTAAGGATTTGGCATAGCACACTTAAATTCCTATCGTTGGGCATGCTTTCGTCCGACCATATTTTACAAAGAAGCTGATGCATGCTCCTTATCAGTTCTTCGCCGCCGTGTTTGAATAGCTCAGTCGGTCTCCTTTTTTATGGATTGGGCATAGCACACTTAAATTCCAATCGTTGGGCATGCTTTCGTCCGACCATATTTTACAAAGAAGCTGATGCATGCTCCTTACCAGTTCTTCGCCGCCGTGTGTGAATAGCTCGCTTTGTTGTTCTTCAGGCGGGCAATTGCTATTCGAACCTCTTCATGGTCGGGCAAAGGAACGTCTGCTCCATCGTCATCGATTGGGGAATCGGCTTCGCCTTCTCCTGGCGTTGTACGTTCACTGCCGTTCAGCAGGCTGGAGAAGTGTTCCCTCCATAATTTAACTATGCTTTGGGCATCGGTGACTAGATCACATTTGGGGGTTCTACAAGAGTATGCTCCGGTCCTGAAACCTTCTGTAAGCCGCCGCATCTTTTCGTAGAATTTTCGAGCATTACCCCTGTTGGCCAGCTTATCAAGCTCTTCGTACTCACGCATTTCGGCCTCTTTCTTTTTCTGTCTACAAATGCGTCTCGCTTCCCTCTTCAACTCTCGGTATCTATCCCATCCCGCACGTGTTGTGGTCGATCGTAACGTTGCGAGGTAGGCAGCCTGTTTTCTCTCCGCTGCGACACGGCACTCCTCGTCGTACCAGCTGTTCTTTTGCACTTTCCGAAAACCAATGGTTTCGGTTGCAGCTGTACGTAAGGAGTTTGAGATGCCGTCCCACAGTTCCCTTATACCGAGTTGTTGACGAGTGCTCTCAGAGAGCAGGAGTGCAAGCCGAGTAGAAAATCGTTCGGCTGTCCTTTGTGATTGCAGCTTCTCGACGTCGAACCTTCCTTGTGTTTGTTGACGTGCGTTTTTTGCTGCACAGAGGCGGGTGCGAATTTTGGCTGCAACAATATAGTGATCCGAGTCGATGTTAGGACCTCGGAGCGCACGCACATCTAAAACACTGGAGACGTGTCTCACAACATGATCGATCTGGCTTGTGGTTTTTCGATCAGGAGACAGCCAGGTAGCTTGATGTATCTTCTTATGCTGGAATCTAGTACTACAGATAACCATATTTCGGGCCCCGGCGAAGTCGATCAGCCTCAACCCATTTGGGGATGTTTCCTCGTGGAGGCTGAATTTACCGAGCGTAGTGCCAAAGATACCTTCTTTGCCCACCCTGGCGTTGAAGTCGCCAAGCACGATTTTGACATCGTGGCGGGGGCATCTCTCATAAGTGCGCTCCAAGCACTCATAAAAGGCATCTTTGGTCACATCGTCCTTCTCTTCCGTCGGGGCGTGGGCGCAAATCAGCGATATGTTGAAGAACCTCGCTTTGATGCGGATTGTGGCTAGACGTTAATTCTCCGGAGTGAATGATAGTACTCGGCGACGGAGTCTCTCTCCCACCACGAATCCAACACCAAACTTGCGCTCCTTTATATGGCCACTGTAGTAGATGTCACAAGGACCTACTCGTCTCTGTCCTTGTCCCGTCCATCGCATTTCTTGGACGGCGGTGATATCAGCCTTTATTTTCACGAGGACATCAACCAGCTGGGCAGCGGCACCTTCCCAATTAAGGGACCGGACATTCCAGGTGCATGCCCTCAATCCGTAGTCCTAATTTCGCTTGCCATGGTCGTCATCAAAAGGGGAGCCTCTCATCCGAGGCTGATTGTTGGTTTTCATTTGTGCGTTTTTTTACGTGGCGGGTCCCAAACCCAGCGCACAACCTTCTCACTTTAGCTCGCCTTCAAATGGATGTTCTTAGGCTACCCAGAAGATACTTGGTCAAAGACCGGAAGTCGTGAGCTGCTTGAGTCATATGTAAAAGAATCGTTTCTGGCCACTCCCAAGTGAATGGCGATCAGAGAACTTTCCTCACTTGCGTGAACTTCTACACATAACTCCATCTTCTCAATATAGATATATTAAAAAAACACAAATATCGTTTTTAGTTTTAATTATTTATATTGTATTTTATTCCTACATATATGCACCGCAGCACCAGCACCACAACACCACACTCAGTATAGTAAAGAAAAAGGGAAGAAAACAAAACAGTGTGACCGTAGTATACATTTCATGCAACACTTACATAAATGCTTGTTTAAGTGTTGGTCAATGTTGTTTTTGAAGAAAGGAATAGGGGTATTCCAACAATATGTCTCATTAATTTTAATAATAATCTCTCACATCGATTGATATTTGGAATCAGCCAGTAGGATTTATGATGATAGTACTATAAGGAGTGATGGTAGATGGAGTGGAAGCAAGACCTTATCTGGTATTTAATTCTGCATTTTAATTCATGACATGAATTATAACTCGGTTTTTAGGCGTGACAATGGATTGATTGGGTCGTTTGCCACGTTAACCTCTTTGGCGTGTCTGGGAATCTCATTATTAAATACGTTCCGATAGTATTATGTATATAAAAATACAGAAGACGTGTATTTGAATAAGTTTTACTTTTTCTTCATCATCGAAATTTTTGTTCAATCAGTATTCAATAATTGATCGTACTAAGCTATTCAAAATAAAATAAATTAATCAACCAATGTCGAACAACTTTGATGGTATCTACTGAAATTATTAGCTCAAGCCTAGTGTTTTTAAGTTTTAAACCTACTTAACTGATTGTTTTTTTTTTGAAATTTTTTCAAAAAGTTTTTAAAAAAAGTCTTGAAGTGGATTGTTTTTTTTTAACTCTTGCAACCTGTTGCTACAGAGTATTATAGTTTTCTTCACCTAACGGTTATACGTACGTATCACTTAAAACTAAGCGAGATAGATATAAGGTTAGATATAAATAAATGATCAGGATGACGGGAAAAGTTGAAATCCGGTTGATTGTCTGTCTGACCCTTCGTCCGTTCGTGCAAATTGTAACTTGAGTAAAAATTGAGATATGCAAGGAGCCCTCTGGTGGCGACATCTATATGTCAACTGGTGCGTTAGAATCTTAGTCCAGTCAATTAAGCTTAAATTAGGTAAGAATCTCGGAATTCGATATACCCATTTATATGTCTGTGTATAGGTAGGTATACCCTACCACATGTAGGTTTTGAGACAACTTTAGGGTGTCAATATACAAGTATTTACAGACAAATAAATGGGTATATCGAATTCCGAGGTGAACTTACTATAATGACTGGACTATCTGCTATTTTTATCGATTAACCAGTTATTGTGTTTTAAGTGTCAGAATGCGTGTATTATCGGTGCTAAAATGAGCTTCCACCAAAGAGGCAACATTAAATTTTGTTTTAAAATTGGTAAATATTTTACCGAAACGTTTCAGTTCATGAAACAAGTTTATGGCGATGATTGCCTATCCCGTAGCAGAGTGCACGAGTGGTTTCAACATTTTCAAAGTGGTCGTGAAGACTTAATGACGATCAAAATCCGTGGAAATTCCATTGAAATTGTGCGTGAATTCATCAAAAATCAGCCGAAATCATTACTGAAATTCATGGAAATAGAATTGACCATCTCCAAAACATCGATTTATTGCATTTTCACCGAATTTTTGGGCTTACGAAAGGAGTGTGCACGGTTTGTTCCGCACAAATTGACTGACGACCAAGAATTGCTCAGAATCCAATATTCGAAAGACGATTATTTGACCAAAAATCACATTTTAACCATTAACCACTCCCCGTATTCACCTAATATGGCACCGTGCGTGCATTTTCCCATGAAAGCAGAGCTTTATGCAGATGTAGAGGTCATTCAAAAGGCTTGCACCGGCATACTGGCGGCCATACCAGCCAATGAGCTAAAACACTCATTCAACATGCTTTTGGACCGTGCAAAAAGCTGTGTTGAAGTATAAGGAGACCATTTTGAATAAAATAAATTGATTTTGCCGAAAAAACCGAAAATTTTTTAAAAAGTGGGCGTGAATTTAATGTAAATTTAATGTATACATCTCCTAAACCAGTAAAGGTTCACAGCGAAATTCGCCCAGAACGAATATTACAGGAACTTCTGGTGTAAAAATGGATGAAATCGGATGTAAACCCCGTTCCCTCTCCATATAACGGCACTGTTCAAAACTACTAAAATCACGATAAATCAGTAACTAAATGCGCCAGACACGTAAAGATTTGCCGCCGGGATGACAAGGCTTTATAGGAGCCCGGGTAAAATTGGGCGATGGGCGTGGACCAATCGGACCAATACTTTCCTTAACCCCCATATACCTAATAAAAAGATTTTCAACTTCCGGGTGATTTTGTACCGCAAATATCGGCCAATATGTGAGTTATCTTAAAGAAAATTAGAAAACGTACTTTACTCATTTACTCAAAAACTTGCTATAGCCCCTAAACAACTAATATCAGCTTTTTCGACCATCCGACTGATTTTACTCTATATGATTGGTATTTTAGTATGTGACATGTTATATGGAAAAAAGATCGAATTTGGTCGTCACTACACCAACTTCCACATACAGTAGAAATTCGATAATCCGAATAATTGATTGCAGACCCAATTCGAATTACTGAATTATTTTTTATATGTGAAGGTATGTAAGAAAAATGCTAAATTTCAATAAAAAACTAAACATGAATTCATTTATTAATAATAAAACAAACATTTAACTCTTAATTATATGCATATATTTACTTTGAGAAGTTACAAAAAATTAAGTTTTTTTTACGATTTAAAGAAATCTTTTATATTTGTTTGCTTAACATTTTTTGTGCAAAGCTCCAGCGCTTCATCTCGCAAATCCGTTAAAAATAATATTTTCTCTTGCTCAATATCTTTTTGCTGTGCCCATAGAATAATCTTTTTTAAATTTTCAACTGCTTCAGCATTTGAGATTTGCTCGTTTTTTTCAACATTTACTTCCGGTTCATCAGGATCTGACAAGGTTAGAATATCGTCTGCAATATCACTTTCGTAGTTTTCTTCGATCCGTTCATTCTAATTATCATTACTTACATTTATATTCATACAATTTTCAACAAGATCTCTCATAAAATTCCTTGTTTCAGTTTCACCTTGTATTATAGAAGACATTATATTTTGTCGAAGAGTAGCCAAAGGAATATCATCTTCAGAGATGGTATTTTCATGAGAAATTTTTGACCAGCACTTTTTTAAAACTTCCTCTCGAACTTTGTTCCATGCATGTTTGAGGAAAATACATGCATCCTTTAACGTAAAAGACTTCAAAGACTTATCGTAATCTCCACCTCCTCCCATTATATGATATAAAAGCGATTTCTTATAGTACAGTTTGGTTATTCTAATGGCGTTCTGGTCCATAGGTTGAATTAAACTGGTGCAATTAGGGGGTAAAAATAAACATTTGTAATATTCATAAGCAAGTTCAGTAGGATGACATGGAGCGTTATCTATTATTAGTAACGCTCTTTGGTCCAGATTGTTTTCAGTTTGGTATTGTTTAACTTGTGGAACAAAAGAATTCTGAAACCATTGCGAAAAAATATATGAAGTCGCAGATCTTTCCTTAGCATGTACCAAAGTTTGACTAGGAAGTAATTTCCAAAAAAGGGCCGACTCATCTGCGTTATAAATTTGTGTGTCGCATAAGTCTTCTGATGATTGAAGTTCTTTCAACTGCCGTATAAATGCAGGTACTAAATCATCTTGTGCGGATAGTTTTTCGCCACAAATCTTTAAACAACGGATATTATATCTCTTCTTAAATTTTTGATACCATCCATATGACGCATTAAATACTTTGCCACTGCCATACCTATCTTTAAACATTTGTTTGGCCTTTTTGCATAAAATTTCACGTGAAAGTATCTTTTGAAGTTCCCGCTGCCTTAAAAACCAAGAGTATAGGCGTTCTTCAAACTCTGGAAATTCACCTTCTCTTAAAGTTTGACGCAGTTTTAGATTTTTAGCGCTTGCATTTTCCGATACTCTTTAAAACAAATGTATAAAAAATTAAAACTTGCAAACTAATTGTAACAGTTATGCATACAAACCTCTTAAGCTTATAACCTTTTCTTTTTATATCAGAAATAGTCGAACGTCCTACTCCGTATTTGTTGGCTAATTCTTTATTAGATTTGCCTTTTTTATTTCATCGATTATTTTTATTTTATCTAATAAATACAAAGTTTTATGAGCACGTTTTTTATTATTCATTTTGCGACTGATCACTTGCAAAAATGATACACAATGACAAAATATGCATTCCCTCTTCATTTATGAAAGCTATGCTGTTAAAAAGCGTTAAATTCCCGTTAATCATTTCATTCCATTGATTATATGAACACATCATACAATTCGGATTATAGAGTTGCAATTAATTCGGACTACAGAATAGCCAGTAGTAAGAATATAACCCTTCGGATTACTGAATTTCCGGATTATAGAGTAGTCGGATTATCGAATTTCTACTGTACTACTACATATAATGGGTTTCGTTTTTCTAACAAACCTCATGTGTCTCTCAGTGTATGAGTTATTTATACCACACTCATATATAAAATTGCACGGATTTCGATCCTCAGGTTGACGTTTTACATCTTAACCCTTTTAGGGCCGGGCGAAATAGAGATGCCTACGCGAAAGACCGGCCGAATTTCACAGTTTTACAAGGGTTCGGAAAAATGCTTGTAAAAACCAAAGGAGAAACAATATTTACATGATTCAAAAAGCTACGTATTGTGGATGAAATACAGAACTAAACTATGACATTAGTTTTTTCGAACTGATTTGAAAATTATAGAAAGAATAAAGGTATAAACGTTTGTAAATGAAATGAATTTGAGATCTTTTGTAGAAAACGTATTTGCATATACAAACAGTCATCTTTTCATCATAATTGTATATGGGTCAATTATTATAAAGTATATATAGTACTTTGCATTTCCAATATATATTTTGTAACAAGTTAAACAATATTGCATAACAAAAACAAAGCATAACTTGAAGGTACCTCAAAGTGAGAAAGAGTTCTCTCGCAATGCGAGTAGTTAATGCTAGAGCCGATGTATCGGCTCCCGGACTAAAAGAGATAAGCTATTTCATGGCTTTGTTTCTTGTAAGTTGCAAGAGTATAAAATGTTAGGTTGCACCCGAACTTAGCCCTTCCTTACTTGTTATTGATATTTTTGAAATGGTGGTCTTGGAGTTCAAAGGAACAGTGGAAATATTCTAATAAAATAAGAATCCATACAGGTCAGTGTTTTGAAATTTTGTTTTGCTTATTTTAAGGGATTTATGGCTACATTTATTCAAACTTTTCGATATTCTAAAGAAATATCATAAATATACTATAAAGGAGGCGAAATTTAATACATTGAATTTATACATTTATCCGAATGGTTAGTTGTTCCTATTATTTAACGTTATGCTGAAAATGAAAAACGGTACTTTATGCCGGCTGCGAATATTTTGCATTTTGCTTTCGTAACCATTTATTTTTTTATTGTAATTAGTCTACATATATCATACTTGAAAAATTGTTAGTGGAAAGAGGTAATCAGTGTTAATTTCAGTGCGCATTTCGTTTTGATGAAAAGGTGCTAAAGTCATTTTACAAAGAAATAAAGAGGTAATTTGTACTTTTTTTAGAAAAAATATTACAACTGACACTGCATGGATTTATTGGGTTCATCTAAGTTTTATTGTTTTTTATACCCTTTAAAGCCATTCCGAAGGGACCCTACTTGTCAAGTGAAGAGAAAGCTGTTATAACGACACATAAAGAAAACGACATGAGTAATGTTCAGATTGCTTTAAAAATTCAGAGATCTGAGAAAGTTATCAGAAATTATTTAAGATTGGGCAAGTATTATGGCCAGAAGAAAAAAACCAAAGGTAACAAAAAAATTACTGAGCACCAAAAAGGTCAAATTAAGGACATGGCAACAAAGCAAAAATATAGCGGAAATTGATCTTCCCATTAAAAAAGTCGTGTCCAGAAAATTTTAAAAACAACACAAAACGTTGTTTATAGAAAACAAGCAAAAGCACCGGCACTTTGCAGTTCGCAAAAACGCCCATGAAATGGACGTCAGAATGGAAAACTGTAATTTTTTCCGACGAGAAAAGATTCAATCTCGACGATCCTGATGGATTAGGTTGCTTTTGGCATGATTTAAAAGCAAAGGAGGAACCAAGGTTGAGCAGGAACTTTGGTGGTGGCAGTGTCATGATTTGAGCAGCCTTCTCTTATTATCTAAGATCCAGAATATGCTATGTTCCAACAAAAATGAATAGCGAAATCTACACGGACATGTTGGAATCAGAATTAATCTCATTTCTGGAGGATTGTCATCAAGAAGAACCAATTTTCCAATAGGATAACGGAGCTATCCACGTCTCGCTACATTCTATTCACTGATTTGAAACCAAAAATATAGAATTGAAGAAGTGGCCTGCACGCAGTCCAGACCTAAGGGGCTATACCAGTGTGACACTTTCAAAAAAATTTTTTTTTTGTTTTTCGATAGTTTATTTATTCAAAAATATTGTGAGAAAACGGCAAGATCGTATCTTGAATAGTTTTTGAATGGCAGCGTTCTAAACAGCGACCGCTCAGAGGTGCAAACATAACGGGTGGGCCATCTAACGTTTTAAATTTTAATTATCTATATTTCGACATTGGAAACGTCAAATACCGTTTGGAAAGTGAAAAGTCTAAAATTTACGAAATGAGTCGCTATTCACTAGAAGAAAACTGGGAAATATTGAAAAAAAAACGGGGATGGTCAATTTTACCGAAAAATCATCTTTTCGGACGAGGCTCATTTCCACCTCCATTGTTACGTTAACAAGCAGAATTGTCGCATTTGGGGCACAGGACGGCGCTACGTGCCATACAGCAAACGCTACACTCAATCTTTTACGCCCTATCTTCGAAAATCGCATAATCAGCAAAAGAGGTGATGTGAATTGGCCTCCCAGAAGCTGCGATTTAACCTCGTTGGACTATTTTCTGAGGGGAGCTGTTAAAGATAAATGTTACGCCAACCATCCAGAGACAATTCAAGATCTAAAGTACGAGATTCAAACTGCTGAGGCCTGAAACCATCGAGAAAGTACTCCAAAATTGGGTGGATCGGTTTAGCTTTGTAAACTCAGCCGTGGTAGTCATTTGTCCGAAATTGTTTTCCGCAAACAAATTTCATAAAACAACCTTTTAAATAAATGTTAGACCTTTGAAAAATATCAAGCCGTTTTTTTTATTGACTTTTTAAATTTAAAATTTTATATGGCCCACCCTTTTTATAGTGAAACTTTAAACGCGTTTTTCTCGAAACGACATTTTTTAAAATTGCTGCCATCATAACTCAACGAGAAATTGACCGATCGACTTCAAATTTAAACTGGGTATAGTTGAATACATTTGTCATACAATGGCTATACGATCTTTTTGATTAGTTGAAAATTGTCAATTTGGCATTAAAAAACGACAATTTTTTTCGTAAAAAAAAACGATTTTTTTTCAAAATTACGCCATTTTCTTAATATTTGATGTTTTTCGAAGATCGTAGTTCATTGTATAGGAAATATATTTAAGTTTTTTCGGCACTTCCACAGACAGCACATAACTCCGTTATTTTTCAACATTTTTGTAAAAAAAAAATTAATATAGCTAAAAATATACTTTATTACGTCCATAGAACGTCGAAATATTCAATCTAGTATTTTCTTTTAAAAAAATTTACGAAAATCGCCAAATTTTTCATGTGTCACACTGGTATAGCCCCTTAAATTCCATCGAGAGCCTTTGGGGTATTCTGGCAAGAGCCGTTTATAAAAGTGGTCGCCAATCTAGCAGTGTTTTTGAACTGAAGAGGGCAATTAAGGACAGCTGGGAAAAAAACATAAAGATATCTTAAAAAAAAACTAATAGAAAGTATGACAAATCGCATTTTCAATTTAATAAAATGTATTGGAGACAAAATAAAATATTAACTATTTACTAATTTTTTTAATTTTGTCTCTATTTAGTAGGTATTATTGAAACATTCGGCTAAACGAAATTCGCACCTCTTCGTAATATCACTATTATATTAGCAAAAATACAATGAAATTTTAAAATCTTTGTTTTCTTTAATAATAAAATATATATTGAATTAGTTGTAAAAGGTTTATTTTCTTTGTTGTACTTTAAGTGGTAGAAACTTAAAAAAAAATACATTCGGCCAAACGAAATGCGCGCACTGTATTTTAGGCACAAGGTACACTGTTACTACAAAAACACGCTCTCTAAATTTCATTAAGGTAGTCTGGTAACTTATTCCTTTTTTCATGTCTTCTTTGGAGGGTGGTATAGGAAAATAAAAATGAATTATCTTGAATATTTAGGGTGTTTTTATTTACATATTAAAATATAAAAAAAATGTATTTGAAAAAATTTAATATTATATTACTACTATTATTACTACCTCAAAAACAAAAATGGACGTGGGTGGCCCGGGTGATTTTGACCCTTGATGTTATCTGAAATCAAATATTCTTGTTTATTCTTAATCTATAGATATGCCATTCTGGTCGGAACTACTAAAAAGTTAGGGGTGAAAAAAATCCTCCTTAATTCCGACGAGAACTGTAAGTGTGTAGAACAGCCTGTTAAATTTTGAAAGCAATCGGTTCAGTAGAAAAAAAGTTAGGACCCGGGCCGACCAGAAAAACAATGTTTTCAGAAAAACGCGTTTAAAGTTCAACAACTCCGAGGAGGGAGGACTCCGAGGCGCTCTGGGAAACTCGTTTTAACTCCCGAAATATTTCGGATTTCTGTCTGAAAATTTCACAGTATATTCTCAAGACATTGTACTTTCAAATTAAGCAAAAAAAATATTTTTCGATTTTTGAACCCAAGTTACCAGAATACTACCTTAAAATAGCTAGCATATCGGCCGATATATATGCTTATTTTTAAAGTTTTAAGTAACTATATATTTGACCTCGAGAGCGCAACTTTACAAGGTTATATCTCTAAAACTATCACTCGGATCATCTTGAGCTTCTAAGATAATAAAAATCGATTTTTTAAAGCTGTGAAATCCATTTAACCCGTGAAGTAGTGGATGTGAAGGATGTTTATTGTACATATTATTATTTATTTGAAAAACTTAACATTTCACAATTTCCAACATATTTATACCCTGAACAGGGTATATTAAGTTTGTCACGATGTTTGTAACACCCAGAAATAAGCGTCGGAGACCCTATAAAGTATATACATATATAAATAATCAGTATGTTGAGCTGAGCCGATTTAGCCATGTCCGTCTGTCTTTCCGTCCGTCTGTCTGTATATATACGAACTAGTCCCTCAGTTTTTAAGACATCCTTTTGAAATTTTGCAAACGTCATTTTCTCTTCAAGAAGCTGCTCATTTGTCGAAACGGCCGATATCGGACCATTATAACATATAGCTGCCATACAAACTGAACGATCGGAATCAAGTTCTTATATGGAAAACTTTCACATTTGACAAGATATATTCACGAAATTTGGTACATATTATTTTCTAAGGCAACAATGTAATCTCCGAAAAAATTCTTAAGATCGGTTAACTATAACATATAGTTGCCATACAAACTGAACGATCGGAATCAAGTTCTTGTATGGACAACTTTCACATTTGACAAGATATATTCACGAAATTTGGTATAGATTATTCTTAAGGCAGCAATGTAATCTCTAAAAAACTTGTTCAGAACGGGTTACTATAGCATATAGCTTCCATACAAACTGGACACATAGTTACTAACAGAAATGCACCTGTGAAGGGTATTTAGCTTTGGTGCAACCGAAGTTAACGTTTCTTCTTGTTTATTAGAATTTTGATAGCTATGAACATAGCTATGAACATAGTTATGAACGAATACATAGAACATATGTATGTATGTATGTCTCACAATATATGTATATTTGAATAACCTTTTGATTTATTTAAATGTTAATGTAACATTATGCACATAGTAGGTCTTTACAAAATGTAAAATGTGGCTGACATTAAATTTTTCACTGCTTCAATAGCTTTGTACAAAGGTCCCACAGGTATTTTACTGGTGAAATGCTGGCATTTGACAGAAATCTGAAATTGCGCACAATTTCCATTGGGCTCAATGACAAAAATTGAAAACTGTGCACTGCACAACATCAAAGGCAATCAATGTCAGTTACAGGTATTGACTGAATTGCCAGACCGCACAAACTCATTTAAGCCAGACACCCACACCTTGTGCAACAATGTCATAACGCACTTTAGGCCAGAATTTTGGAAAGCTTAGCCAAAAGAGTGGTACACAAATGGTATACGAACCAGAGCTAGTTTGAAATAAAGTTTTTTGTAAAATATACTTATTTGTTGAACTTTGCTTATCGAAAAACTTTTTGGAAGAATTTGACAAACATCTTTCTTATGATACATATTCTAAACATAAATTTTGATTTTATTAAGGGGGATATATCGATTATAATAATCTTTCAACTTTTTTTTGTCAAATGAATTCCTTCTAAAATATTTCTTTCAAAATATGACGTGATTTTAGAAAATATTGAAACGAAATGTGTGTATTTTATTATCATTATGGGTAATCTTTCCCATTGAATCCTGTCAGGAACTTATGTTGAGAAACAAGAAAACGAACAAACGAGCAAATACAGATCACATTCCAAAGGCCGCATTTAAGAAACATAATATATTAGAGAGCTTTATAATATTCAAGACTTAACAAAATTAGTGCAATTAATAGGACGGAACTCCCATTAGAAATGCTCCATTTTCCGTATTCTATTGTCCATTTTTAAATGAAAGCTTTCTGGAGAGAGCTTGAATCCCCATTGAGTTGGGGGAAATAAGTGTAGCATGTTTTGGAGCAAATTTATAGAGGAATAATAAATTAACCTGATGATAAAAATAATATTATTTTGGGGTAAAATATAGTTAAACACTCCTGCTTTTGAATTGAGAACGATGAATCCACTGTTGGGATATTTGGATATATTATATCCAGTCGTCAGTATGACTTATGCACTTATACACAATTTGTAGAGATGTTCATTAGTAGTTATGCATGTTGTGATTCTATCAAATTCTCACAAAACCAGCGTGTACTAATTTGTGACACAAAGGGAAAAACAAACAGAAATTCTATTGCCTTTAGCCACAGCCCTGACAAAGTTAAATTTAGTTTGCTGTCAAGTGGTTGTAACGTAGTTGGAACATAAAATGCTAAAAGGTTGCAAGTGTCTGTCGAGCTTTGGAGAGATATGCAACTGGAAACCTGATAAGGCCCTCAGCTACAATACTCGGGGATTATACCCACTTTTGTTACGTAGATGGAAAAGAGCACTTGAGCAAACAGGTAAGAGTACATTTTTCATTTCACATGGATTTAATACTATTCAATGGACTGGTAGTGATCGTAAAACTATACCGCATTTGACGTAAAAAAGTTTAGTGGAACACAAATAATCCTCTTTGTAATTTGAATTAGTATTGTAAATTTATACATTAATTTAATTGATTTTCAGCAAGTTTTGTTTAATATTTGTTTAAGATTTATGCACTAGTTTACAGTCATTTTGATAGGATTCAGATAGGATTTTTTGTGTTGTAGTTGAGGTCAAATCACTAGCAATTACAAAAATTAAAAAAATAGCTGTACGTGAACAAATCGTTTGCACTCAAATTCTTAATCAAGACACCTCACTTACCCTACAGACCTCTTAGCACATCAGTTGCAAATTTTTCCTTCAGATTTGCTGAGTAGTGTTATTGATAGACTTGGAGGACCGATGTCAAACAAAAATTATGGTATTTGAGCCGTCGAATTGACGCATGCGCCCCGCTGGTAGCGAGGAATCGTAGCGTGTCTAGTCTGAAAACGAAAAAGTAGTCTGTCCTTAAGCTTAGTATCCAGCTCTCAAGAAATGTAAAAACTTCATATAAAAAAAACACTTAAGAAACAGTCAAGAAACATTCCTGCGATAAATTTACTTGTGGTAGTATGCAGCATTAAAGTAATCTAGTACTAATTTTTAATACTTTTTTTTTCAATAAAATGCGAATATGGCAAACCTGGTTTTGCGAATAAACATCAAATCAACAATTGTTTTTTGGAGGAAATTCAAAGTAATCGTTAAATTCGTCCTAAATTAGTTAAAATCATTATTATAAGGTATATTTCATTTTGAAATGTTGTATAAAACCTACCAATCAACAACAACATTCCTTAAATCGCAAGGAAAATATTTATGTTACTACACACATACATATAGTACATAGGTACATATTAAGCACAAAGTTTATTTTCTTTGTTTATTCTCTCTTGCTCTTCTAATGTGGATCATTCACAATGCGTAACCAGCAACTACTTGACGAAATAATGTAGTTTTTTTTTATTGAGCAATTACTTGAGCTTGAGCTGGATATCATGTGTCGTGTTCCACAATATTGATTGCGGTGTGGGGCGAGAAACTTGATCAATATATCTCAATTTTATCTTATATTATCGCTTACTCCAAGGCGACATATTTTGAAATTACCTAAAAATTAAATTAAATGGACTACATAGAGTCCAGTATATATAAAAATTTTCTCATAAAATGCAAATCTATGCCTTGGGATCTACTCTGCCGATTTCAACCAAATTCGATAATGTGATATCATCCTGACACGCCTACTTCCCATTTAACACAATTTAAATTCCATCTGATTCCAGTACACAATTTAAGAACCAATCAATGTATCCGGATAAAACTTTACACAAGTACCTATTACTCTTAAGGAGTTTCATTTTATGCCCAAATCGGACATAACTGTTCAGGCCTTCACATACCGAGTATGGGGACACTATTGCGTGTCGCTGAATTTATGCCACAAATAACGATCAATCTGTGAGATCGATCCAAATGGGGTTAGACCTTGCGCAGCATCGTTCTAGATACTGTAGCAAGTTGAACTCCTACTTATGCAGAATCGACCCCGACATACCAAATATATTCATATCCAGCTTGCAACGAGTCCCCGTATGACTCAAACCTTCTCTTTGCATGTTCAGCTAACCCTACACATCTGATACTCCTCTCCCTATGGTCCAACCCTGTCGAAACAGCACGTCTCCTGGGCCTACCGTTGGGTGACATCAATGGCAACTTATCTGACCCTTACAGCAACATCAAGCAACCATGTACCTAATAAAAAGATTTTCCAACATCCAATTAACTTTATACCACATATTTTAACTAAATTAAGAGAATGTGTTTTTATAACAACCGTGTATCCATTGTTTTGTCCCAATATATCTTATAAGTATAATGACTTCCCACAGTTAAAGTTGGTCAAAATATGAGATATTTTAGTGAAGTAAAGAGGACACCGTTTCTTAAAGATTATAAAATTATTTTATTGTTTTGTCGCTCAAGAAAAACGATTTGATCTTCGCGTAAATCTGATATCCCTGATATAATGAATTCCGATCCTTTGGTTGACATTTGTAAGATGATATTAGAATAAATTTCGCTGACGACTAAGATATAGTATTAAACTTGGGGAGTCTCTGACCTTCAAAATAAGTTGACATGACATCAAATTTGATTGTAATCCATTTATGATTTCGTCGAATCCTTTCGCTACATTTTTTAATATTGTCAACACCTGAATATATTTAGCCGGCCTACTTACTTACCATTTCCTTACTTGTTACAATTACATTTGACAACTTTAAGCTAATGCACTAATTTTTCTTATACCACGACCCGATGTGACACATTATGGGCCGTTTTCTCAATGTCTGGTTAGCAACCATCTCTCAATTATGTTCTGGTTAAAAAAAGGTTTTTTACCGAAAGAAGGAGTCTTGGTTAAGTTAACCAAACGCCCAGCACGGCTCGCCTTTGAGAGCCTACTCCACCAACACCCTAAGAGAATTGAAAAAAAAAACTGACCAATGTGTACCTGTAAGTTATAACAATTGAACATGTGATAGTTTACAAAACTGCGAATTGATCGCGAAAAGAAAGTTTTTTTGTTTTTTTGAACACATTGTGCAAATGCGAAAATACTGAGAACAAATATAAATTGATAACAGTGGTCTACAGTAGTTTTCTTTCTCCAGTTATAGAACAATTTTAGATATATTTTTGCCCACAATTCGTAAAACTATCAAGGGTTTGGCAAGGTTTGCTTTATTTCGTTTTTAAACCTTTATTTTATTTTTAATTCTTAATAAGTAAGGAAGAACTAAGTTCGGGCATAACCGATCATATTTATCCTAGGGCGAGTTTAGACCCGATTTTGTTAATTCTAAGCACAAATATTTTGTGAAGCAACTTGTGTTAGTTTACAAAAAATAGATCATAAAGCATTTCGTGTGTTAATAAATCATTTGGCTTTTTGAGCAAAATACTGTTGAATTTGGGCTCAGGGAACTCCACCGTTGAAAAGATATTTGCTAACCTGGAAACAGGCGAAATGAGCAAAGTAGGTGCCTCGCAAGTGATAATCCAACAAAAACAACGAATAACTGATTCTGAGAAGTGTTTAAGTGCTCTCTAATCGGAATAAAGCCGAAATTTTTCGACAGTGATAGAAACATAGCTTCATCATTTCCCACTGGAGTCCAATCGACAGTCATTGTAGTGGACTGCACATGATGAACCTGATCAACCGGTTCTCAGGCGTGGAAAAACGAAAAAGGCGGCGGGAAAGGTTATGACATCAGTCTTTCGGGATGCACGTGGTATAATACATACTCAACGACTGATAACTGAGCCAGTTATAATCTATTTCACTAAGTATTTGGTTGCAGTTCTTTTCTTCTATTCCAAATATTTAGCAATTGTATTATTTTTGAGAAGACTCTGTTTAAAATTGTACGCATATATTCAAATGATTCCTACAAACATGAATTTTGAACAAATGCTTATGATTTAAAACATAATTTTTGTATTTATGAGTTGTATTAAATTTTGACATAAAGAGATAAAAAGTATCCTATGTCCTTACTCTGGTTCTAAGCTACCTCTCCACCAATTTTCAGCCAAGTCGGTTCAGCCGTTCTTAAGTTATAAATGGTGTAACTGACATCAACTTTCTTTTATATATATAGACATATACTATATCGATTAGTTTTACGTGATACATGTAACCCTTGAGTGGACGAAATAATTATAATCTGTTGCAAGAGTAGAAAAATCGGAAAATATATTGAAGTCTTTGTAATGTGAGTTTTGTTTTAATTGAAGTAAACAGAGACACAAATGTCGAAAACATATGTTATACGTAGGTTGCTATATATATTTCTGGACTAGGCAACACTAAGTGTTGCCAGGTGCCATCTGACATTTCCATTGGAAAGTTTGACATTTTTTAGCATAACATCAGTCAGAACGTTTTGTTATATAATCGTGAATTGTTTTATTTACAGGGAATTTAAAAATTCATCTCGGCCAAAAAATGGAATTAACTCGTGAACATTTTCGTACGATAATTTTTCACAACTTTCGACGTGGATTATCACGACAAGAGTGCATCGATGAACTAAAATCTTTGTATGGCTATGAAGAACCATCCTATAGCACTGTGAAAAACTGTTTCACAACTTTCGACGTGGATTATCACGACAAGAGTGCATCGATGAACTAAAATCTTTGTATGGCTATGAAGAACCATCCTATAGCACTGTGAAAAACTGTTACAACGAATTCAATCGTGGCCGACGCTCGCTCAAAGACGAATTCCGTGAAGGTCGTCCAAAAACAGCCGTTGTGCCAGAAAACATCGATGTCGTACGTGAACTGATAATGCAAGACCGTCATGTAACATACCTTCAGATAGAGGCATGCCTATGAATTTCTCCTACCAGCATACAGTCGATATTGCATGAACACCTGGCCGTAAAAAAGGTTTGTTCTCGTTGGATCCCGCACAATTTGACAATCGCTCAAAAAAAGGCTCGTGTGGATTGGTGTAAAGAAATGCTGAAAAAATACGGTCGAGGTGCTTCAAAAGACGTTTATAAGATCGTCACAGGTGACGAATCCTGGATCTATGCGTATGAGCCCGAAACAAAACAGCAATCGACCGTGTGGGTCTTCCGAGACGACCCAAATCCAACAACAAAAAAAACATTTTCGTTGATAAATATGCCTATTTTCATTATTAGGCCAGAAATGTATATAGCAGCCCTCGTATTTTAATAAAACGCGTTTACACACTTTACTTTAAAAATTTCCAGTGGACAAGAACTTACAGTAATCTGCTATCACATTTCTCCTGGTTGCTCATTACTTTAAACATTATCCAAAAATGTATCCAAATTACTATTAATATAGTCTAACTTAATACTCCAATTTGCTCCTTGGGTCTGACTGACAATTTCTTCAAAATTTAGTACTTAGTGGTTGCCTAGTAAATTTTCGACTGTCAACCTAAACCTTCCAAGCTTCATTTTCGAGATCAGTTATAACTTTGATTGACTATAATCTGGATTTTTCATTAATTGCCATATTTGAAAACCATCAACTTTGTACTGCTTTTACACAATAAGTTCGGGAATTTTTTCCAAACGTCATTAATGTCCTTCCTTGTCGAAAGCTTTGACAAATTGTTTTTGCTTTGCTAACCTGATCACGTATTAAATCACTGAATTTATTTATACTTAGACATTGGTGTAGATGTTTCAGCCTCTTTTACACATCCATTGGCCGACTACACCGTTATCTGGGTAGTTGGCGACTTCATTGGATCTGGGTAGTCCATGTGAGTTACCTTTGAAACGAAAGCAAGATTTTCAAGGGAGCCCGAAAGTAAGGATCAGTTGAAGTTTGCTTAGTAATTGGTCATTTAAAATTTCTTGAATTTTGATTTATAGGAAAGGTATGCTTGTGTACTCGGACATAAAATTTCGCTTAAGCCGGCATTGTCAGTTACCGATTTGAAAATGCTCATTCGAATTGCCAGCAAACATTGGCACGTACTCATTTGAACATTTGTCCATTTGCAAAACACCACACTCACTAACTCAAAGCAGAGTAAACACATGAAATGTTGCCACATAAACGCGCAAAGTAAACAACTTCTTTATCGCCACGAAACACACCGCATCAGATAATGCGGTCGGCAGACTTTGTGGCAACAAATAATCAGCTCAGCTACTCGTGAACATTTTGGAAAAACCAGATGCATGTATGTGTGAATGCCAAGAGGAAGCAGGAGTTATATATGTGATGACAAAATTGGATATAATCTCAGAGGCACACACTATGTACTTATGTATGGTATGAGTGATTCTTCATTAAGCTGGAATTGTGCGTTAAGGGGAAAAATGGTTGTAGTTATAAGTTTTTAAATATATCATACGCACGAGCATCGAAAAACGGCCTTGAAAATAGTCTATACTTCAACTTGTTGGGAGAGCCTTATATTCGAAGGTTTTACTTTCACTTACATACTTTCTACATACATATATTCTTCTGTAATGTGATCGAACCCAGGTATTCCATAATGTCAGTACACGCCTTTAATTCCGTTCCACCAAATTGAGAGCATCTTAGGGAACATTTACAAACGACCAACCCTAACACATGTACAAAGGTTTATGAGGGCATCCATCCAAGTATATATGTGTGTATGTACGCATGTGCACTTCAAATAAAAGCAGGAACACAAAAGGGCCAGACAGATAAACAGCAATTGGCGAACGTGCCATACATTCGTGCGCACGCATTCAATCAGTGGGTTAAAGTGGCGGTAAATGCTGCAATACAAAAACGTTGAGCCGACAATGTCACAAGTTGAAGGCGTGTGCTAACGACCTGCTACTGCACCGTGATCTATTTTGTTATTTGACTAGTTAAAATATTAAAATGGCTTATGAGCAAATTATTCTTAAATATTGAAGTATCACAAGCTTTTTTTCTAAATTGAATTTAATATCATCCAATTTGACAATTAAGTAATGAGATTGATTTATTGCCGCGCTTGTGGTAAGCCTGTGAACTTGAAATTCCCTTAATCTTTTTCCGGCATTCCTCCCCTCTCCACTGATATAAGTACCATCGCTATAGCTTGTTTAGTTCGCCTGCTGCGTCAAGTTGAGTAGACGTGTGTTTGTAGTGCTCGTCACGAAAATGGAAAAACGAAATCAAGAGCAACGCGTCGCGATAAAATTTTGCGCCAGATTGGGTGAAACAGCTTCGGAAAGGTACGCTAAAATTGTAGGAGTGTATGGTGATAGTGCTCTTGCCCAGGTGTTTCGATGGCACAAAGAGTTTAAGGAGGGGCATGAAAGGGTGGAAGACGAGGCGCGGAGTGGGAGACCAGTCGAAGTGCGGACTGACGCAAATGCGCAGCGTGTTCGCGCATTAATCCGTGAAGATCGGCGTTAATCAAGTCTACTATTTCCAAGTATTCGAAAGATTGCGAAACCAGTCAACAGGGTGCGCCCAGACATCGCTCGTAACTGGATCACTCATCACGACAACGCGCCGTGACACACAGCCCTCAGCGTGTCCGAGTATTTGGCCTCTGAAGGGATCGCCGTGTTGCAACAGCTGCCTTATTCGTCCGAAATGTCACCCTGTGACTTTTTTGTTTTCTAAAACAAAATCGGTGGTCAAAGGAACCCATTTTGAGTCGATTACGGACATCCAGGTGGCCGTGACGAGGGTACTCGCGGACATCCCAGTTACGAAGCATAGAAAACGCGCTGGAATCGCTGTATCCCAAGGGGACTACTTTGAAGGGGATGGCAGAGTTGTAAAATAATTTTCAAATGTACGGTTTTTATGGAATCAGTCTCATTACTTAATTGTCAAACCTCGTAAATTAAAAATAAAGCTATTAACTTGAGATCATACTTAATGTTACCATAAGGAATCATCGAGTTGTAAAACTATACCATCGGATGGGATCTGATGAAAATTTCATTTCTGTCCATTATGATTAAAAATTATTTCAGTAGCCTTATCCCATTAACACTGCAATTCGGACTAGCCCGTAAATAGGCAAGAAAGACGATTTATTTAATTCTTACAAGTCTAGTCGGGGGTTAGTGAGATGTGACGAAATTATTTGTCAAGAAGATATTCAACCGATGCTGTGACTAAATTCGTTCAGCTTGTTACACATCTCTGCAATAGAAGTAAGAGTAAAAAAAATTGCCGAGTAATAAATTTTTTAAAGCACCTTCGTCGCTATGGAACGTATTGGCTGTATTGTCAACCAGACAAAGAGCGAGCATACCAAACGATGAATGACGTATAAAAGAGTTTAATTAGCTTAATTCAATATTTTAAATAATTTATTCTCATGCTACGTATTCATCGCAGATTGCATACCACTGTTAATTAGTCATAAAAGTTTTAATTTGTTTTAGAAACATCATAACATTTATAAATCATCTATTTAGATTGAGGATCAAAATGTGTTGATTAAGCAAAAAACGATGGAAATTTGCTTAATTTTGGTTAGTATTACATAAAAGGTACATACATATGTAAATATTGGAATGGATAAGTCCTGTAGGTCTTCGGCCTATTTCAACTATTAATTAAAGGATCCAAACAATTATTTTTTTATTAATAAAGAAGTATGAATTACAGAAATTGATTGTTTTTCTAAACGGAGTCTCATTAGGAAGTTGTTAAATAAAAAAGATTTGTTGTTGACGCGAGTTAATGTAATTTTAGCTTAGTTCTCGCAATTTCCAAGTTGTGTTGCTGCTCACTATATATGTATGTATATTCCGTAAAAAAGTATCAGAGTATTATCAGATCATTGATTGTAATATCAAAGATATACATATATATATACGAAATAAGAGGTGTGTCAAACAAACTTTGTAACTTTGGGGCTTGTGTTACACTTGTCACTAATTTGCTCTCCATCAGTTTTCTATTGTTTCAAGTTTTGATGTATTCATCTGTTCAAGTGCCCTTTGAAGCAGTATTTCGAGGCATTTTTTTAAATAACTAGCTTCAGTTCAAATGTGTATATTTCATTTTCGACGCTGGTCTTAATACATTTGGAAAGTCTTAACTAAAAAATTAATTCTTATGACAAGCGAATGCAATCATTCGAAATCCGATCGCTGAAATGAGAAATGACGACCATATTGCTTCTTCAGGGATGACATTTTGAATGCTCCACTGCTTTCAGCAGAATTTTTATATTAACACAATAAATATCTTTATAGTATATATTTAGTGCATAAACATATATATGTATGTATAATATATATGAATATTTATAAACATATTACTTCGCACTCCCTTATAATTACTTTACAACTAGTTTAAGCCGCAGCCCAAGTAACCAGTCTATTTTCACTTTCAAATCTGAAATTTTCAAATTTCGTGTAGATATACATACATACATATGTATGTATATGAGTACTACCCGAACATCATATTAAAAAATATCATTCGTTTTAGTTTAAAAATTGCAAATTTCTTCAATATTTCAAATTTGAATCATGGTTAAAAGAAAATTCATAAATATTTAAGAATCAATCAAAATCGCCCTATAATTAAATTAATTGTATGTTTTTTCGACCAGTTAGATGTTATTCAGGACATTCTAGGTGCAAACTGGTATACTCCCTAACTAGTTTAAAGTTTCACCACAGCACTCCTTCAGCAAATATTCATAACGCATACGAACGAGTAAGTGTAATTGTCAAAAAAATAATAATTTTTCGGAATGTCGCAAAATAACCAAAGTTTGTGTCACATGCTCCAATTGTGCCACATTTGCTTTATGTATATTTGCCCTTCCTGCTTCGTTTTTGTAGTCGCATAATTCAACGTTTTGATTGTTGTTGGTCGGCCGCCCTTGTCGGCAAAATACGTCAGCTTATCACAATTTGTCCGCTAACATTTCCCACGCAATTTCGTGCAATTTAGCAGACCTTGCACGAATTCGGAGGGCAACAACAGCTATAACAAACATACAGCTGAAAATAGCAATAAAATCCCGAGGAGACGCATTTCCTTTACTACCGTTTTGGCACTGACTGTGTCGGTGGTAGTGGCTGTAGGGGTTGGCGGTGGGATTTGCCGTGATTTCAATTCATCTGCTACGTCGTCTACTTTATTTGCCGCATCAGCAACAAATGTTTCTCCTGCTCTCCCACTATGTTCTCCTGTAATTTGGCCACAGCTTGAGAGGCCAATTTAAGGCCGTCAGCAGGTTGCCATACTATAATATTTACAAAACAATTTATACGCTTAAGAGTAGATATGTGCCAGTGAATAACCGACTGTTTCATTAGCGTCAATGTACTACAAGTTGAAGTAGTATACAAATTTTAGAATTGTCTAAAAGTAAATAAATCTAAAAATGAGCGTAGCAGATCCTGCTCATAAAGTTTCCTGCTGAAAGAGCACTAACTTAAATGAATAGATTTGAAATATATGTATCATATGAGTTGATATACATATAACTAATAAGAATAATTACACTGACCAAGAAGTTTCAGTAATAATTAAGAAGCTTCAGCTCTACGTAGGCTGCTATATATATTTCCGGCCTAGGCAACACTAAGTGTTGCCAGGTGCAATCTGACATTTCCATTGGAAAGTTTGACATTTTTTAGCATAACATCACTCAGAACGTTTTGTCATTTAATCGTGAATTGTTTTATTTACAGGGGATTAAAAAATTCATCTCGGCCAAAAAATGGAATTAACTCGTGAACATTTTCGTGCGATTATTTTTCACAACTTTCGACGTGGATTATCACGACAAGAGTGCATCGATGAACTAAAATCTTTGTATGGCTATGAAGCACCATCCTATAGCACTGTGAAAAACTGGTATAACGAATTCAATCGTGGCCGACGCTCGCTCAAAGACGAATTCCGTGAAGGTCGTCCAAAAACAGCCGTTGTGCCAGAAAACATCGATGTCGTACGTGAACTGATAATGCAAGACCGTCATGTAACATACCTTCAGATAGAGGCATGCCTATGAATTTTTCCCACCAGCATACATTCGATATTGCATGATTACCTGGCCGTAAAAAAGGTTTGTTCTCGTTGGATCCCGCACAATTTGACAATTGCTCAAAAAAAGGCTCGTGTGAATTGGTGTAAAGATGTGCTGAAAAAATACGATCGCGGTGCTTCAAAAGACGTTTATGAGATCGTCACTCACAGGTGACGAATCATGGATCTATGCGTATGAGCCCGAAACAAAACAGCAATCGACCGTGTGGGTCTTCCAAGATGAGCCAAATCCAACGAAAGTTGTTCGTGGAAGAAGCACTTCGAAGTAAATGGTCGCCTGTTTCTTCGGCAAAACTGGTCATATGGCGACTGTTCCGCTTGAGCAACGTAGGACGGTCAATTCTGAGTGGTATACCACCATTTGTTTGCCTAAAGTCTTCGGAGAAATTCGAAAAACGACAAGAGAAGACGAATCATTGTGCACAATGATAATGCGAGCTCTCACACATCGGCTCAAACCACCGCCTTTTTGACCGGCCAAAACGTCGAATTGATGGGTCATCCGCCGTACAGCCCTGACTTGACACCCAATGACTTCTTTTTATTCCCACACATCAAGAAAATAATGCGTGGTCAACGATTTTCGTCGCCAGAAGATGCTGTTGAAGCATTCAAAAACCATGTTTTGGAGGTGTCTCAATCGGAGTGGAAAAAGTGCTTCGAAAATTGGTTTAAGCGCATGCAAAAGTGTATAAATCTTGATGGAGAATATTTTGAAAAACAATAAAACCATTTTCGTTGATAAATATTCCTATTTTCATTATTAGGCCAGAAATATATATAGCAGCCCTCGTATATCATTGATTAGGAAGTTTCAACATTATTTTTTAGTTAAGTTGTCACATCTACTATTGCTATGCTCACCCAATTTCACTGGCATAGTTTGATATTTTTTAAAAGTTGAACCCTTTTTAGATCATCCACCTCTGTGTATTTCTCAGATTTTGAAAATGGAATGGAGTTGACTACAAATTTTTTTTAACTTTAAACTGTGTTCCTATATTGTTTATTCAGCAAAACTCTATCGGAAATGAACATATATACTACTGCGCCCAAAATATAAGGTGACATTGTATTTACTTTGAAAATTCATTATTTATTCTTCCAAATCAATTTTATCCCCTTCAAAGTAATCCCCTCCCGATGCAATGCACTTATGCCAACGGATTTTCCAATCTTCGAAACACTGGTTGTAGTCACTTTCTGGGATGGCCTTCAGTTCCGTCTTCGCTGTGGCTTGAATCTCCTTTATCGTATAAAATCGGTGTCCCCGGAGCGGTCTTTTGAGCTTGGTGAACAGTCAGAAGTCGCACGGCGCCAGATCAGGTGAATACGGTGGTTGCGGAACGATATGGGTTGAGTTTTTGGCGAAATGATTACGAATCACGAGGGCAGTATGGGATGGTGCATTATAGTGGTATAAAAACCAATAATTGTCTTTCCACAATTCCGGCCTTTTTAGGCAGATAGCGTTACGCAAACGACGCATAACGTTCAAATGATATTCCTTGTTGACTGTTTGACCGGTTGGAAAGAATTCATAATGCACAATACCACGATAATCGAAGAAAACAGTCAAAATGACCTTGATTTTTGAGCGATTTTGCGCGATTCATTTGGTCTCGGCTCTCTTTTGGCACGATATTCGCTCGATTGATCGTTTGTTTCGGGGTCGTAAGCTAAGATCCAAGTCTTATCGCCAGTTATAATGCATTTCATGAAACCCTGGTAGTCGGAAAGCATCGTTTCACATATTTCAACGCGAGGCCTTTTTTCCAAAAAATTCAATGTTTTCGGTACCAGTCGAGATTTGACGCGCTTGTGGCCCGAAACATCCTTCAAAATGATATTGGTTGAGCCGTTCGATATGCCAACTTCATCAGCAAGGTCTCTAATTGTTAATAAACGGTTTTTCAATCTTTGATTTGTTGAACGTGGGCTTCGTCGGTTGAGGTTGATGGTCGCCCTGGACGCTCTTCGTCTTCGACACGTTCACGGTCGGCTTGGAACTCACTATACCACTTGTAAACATTTTTTTTAGATATAGCCTCATCACCAAACGTATCCGCAGCAGAAAATTGATTCCGTAAACAAAATTTAATGCAAATTCTTTGCTCAACAAATTTCGACATCGTAAAAAACGAAAAACTCAATTTTAGCAGCTCACAAAACGAGACGTATCTCAAACACTAATGAATAGTTTGACATAAAATTTGACATAAATGTGACTGACAGTACTACCAACCTAAAAAAAAAATAATTCTCCAAATCCTCCGACGCGCGCAGTTTAAATTCAAATGTCACCTTATTTTGAATATATTCCTGAAACTTTCCTTCTATATATGATGGAGTGGCGAAATCGCAATGTTCTCTTTAAGAGCATCTCGTTTTAATGTTTTGATTTCTTTATGGTTATAATTTATATACATTTTTGCTTTTGCATATTTTAAAGAAACGTTTTTTATAATTCTTTTTGATTATACAGTTATAAAAGATTCTATGCACATACCCAACATTCTTAAAATGGTATTGGACTCGTTATGCTCTTTCACAATCGTAGCAGAACTTAAAAAGAAGAAGCTTGGTAGCAACTTAGTCTGGCGCACTTTGGTCTACTTCTGCAGTAATTAATAATAGAAGAATTAATTATAAGAATTTCTACTTAATTGTTCTTGTTTAAACTTTTATGTTTTATGCGCTTACAAAAAATTTAAAAATTAATCTTTTTAAGAATCCGAATATATTAAAAACTTATTTTCAAATTCTTGTAACATATACATAGGTACAGAGTATAAAAGCTTTGTTGTTTCTATCACTTGAAACTAATAGAAATATTATATATATAGACCTCTAAGATAACGAGACGATTTGGAGTCCGAGTGACTGTCTGTCTATTATTTTAAAACAATTGTTTTATATGTGCCCTTTTGAGTGGTATGTTTTCTTTATACATCGATTTCAGGTACACAAAAAGTTGTTATCCCTGTCTCGCCCTCAAATGAGTCAAATTTACTTATATTAGTTAATGTTTCTAAGTCTATGCTTTTGATTTCAGCTGCAACCTTTTGCTCCTCTCTTCTTTATTCAAGTTATTCTACCAGGGATGCGATTTTTTGTGTGTTATTTTTCATAATTTTTTGTATTTACGTGTTTGTATATATGTACGAAAATATTATTATTTTTTATGTTTGTTTTCGTCATACATATATACTTGAGCTTGGGTTTTCATTTCATCATTTTCTTGCTCCTCCGACTACTCGAAACACTCCAACAATCGAAAACATATGTATATTGTGCCACACCTAAGCTCCGCGGGAAGATGCAAAACTGTCAGTACAACGGATCGCATTAGCAAGGGGCATTTGCGGTTTGAAAAATTTTGAAAATTTTAGTTAAATGCTCATATGTATCTCCCAAACCGCTAAATTAAAAATTACCAAATTTTCATAGGACAAACTTTTTCGGTATTTTTTCGACAGTCGGAGAATGAGTGAACCCCATATAAAAGTTATACATATATGTCGAACCTACTGCAAACTTGAGATGGTGCGAAAAGTTTCCATAGCAACCGGTATCAAAATTGGGCAATGGCGTGTCACCGTCCACCTTTAAGTGAAATCCTATATCTCAGAACCTGCTGTACCGATCATCAAATTCGATACGTAACATTACCCTGTACATTCCTACATTAGGATTTAAAATGGTGGAAGTCGAACAACAACCAAGCCTACTTCCCACATAATCTAATTTTTAATTCCATATACTATAAGTATTTATTTCTTTCACAAATCATGCACCAATTAACATATATTATGGCAATTCAGAATCTTGTGCATTAATTCACAGTTGATCGATGAAGAAATTTTCGCATAAATTGGAAAATATGCCAAAAAAAAGTTTTAGGGAAAAATTAACTGACGCTTTATTTGATGAAGCTACTGAAGAAATTATGGACATTGAAGGTAAAAAATATTTTTATGCGGCACATAGCACAAATTTCAAATTTCTTGATTTTTAATTTACAAAATTTACAAAAATTTCTCCATTTCTTCTCTTTGTTTACAATGTTTTTATTTTTAACAGCAGCTGATAATTTGTAAACCAGTGTTGCAAATAATACAATGCCGTTTTAGTGTTGCTTATTTGCAAGGGTCTAGCAGATGCATCGCTATACATTTTGTTAGTGTGTAAGCAAAAAAATGCTCGCTAATTTGCAATTGCAAAGATGGAAGATCATTTGCACCAGATTCTGAATTGCCCTTTTATGATGAAACTTTGCACAGATAGTACATTTAAGGTATGCCACCTCAAGTCTAAAAATTGTCAAAATTGGTTGGTATCTTATTAACTAATGTTACTAAGATACCGAATATGATTATAATCCATTCATAATTTCTTAGTGTAACGAATATCGAATTCTTTCGCAACGTCAATTTTAATAATAAATTTTACCAATGCCTTAAAATATACCTCGGACTTTGCTTTTTAAAAATTGCAATAGCATAAAATGTTCGGTTAACAGAACTTAACCCTTCCTTACTTTTTTTAAATTTGTTTTCATTAATATCGCGCAATCTGGCAACCATCATCTACTTGAACACTTTGTGCGTCCAACATTCGATATGGCCGACTGTTTGCCCTCGGTGTGGTGTCGCTTCTCATTTATCGTTGCACAATTGTTGTTCGTATGACCAAATCTCACCTAATGGCGTTTTTCATCATTTGCCGGCTGATGCTTGCTTTGAATTTCTGCTGGCTGCTGTGTGTAGACGGTGTGGCACTCCGGCAGCTGTGCACCAACTGATGGTGTTGTTTTGGGGTGGGTCGGTGGATCTTATGCGGGTTTATGTGCAAACTTCGTGTTCGGCTGCTGTTGGCATTTTGATGCTTATACTGTTTGCTGATGTTGTTGCTGTTGTCTCTGTTGTCGTTGTTAACACGGCTGGCACTTTCAGCTTACTTTGACTTTGGCCTGTACTGTAATGCCCTAGTGCGTGTGGGTATGCTTGTTTTTATTCCGATTGCACGCGAAGTTTTATGCCAAACACAGCTTGTACCACCCCGCATATTGAATCGCTATTGGCATATTCTATGTGAGATGCTTATCTTTTCCTACAGTTTTGTGAAAATTTATTCCTTATATGTGTCTTTTTTGTTTTGGTAATTTCCAGAATTATATACAAGTATTTTTTAGCAAAAACTTAACTATTAACTATTAGCGCAGACCGTTTATGCGCTCATTGCATTTATTTCTTAGGTCATTGAATTATTTAGCCACTGTTACCATCCGCAAGAGGCTTAAGAGGGGGCCTAACACTGAAACTTGCGTTACTCCATTGGAGATAAAGTAGCTCTTGGTGTCTTCGTAAGTATAGAAAATCAGTCTTATATTTTTACACTAGCTTATTACAATGTGCATGAAGTTTTGAGCGAATGTTATGCAGAGCTTTGATTATGTTTGGTCAATTTACTGAGTTGAATGCGTTCTTTACATCCAATGTAAATATCTCGCAGTATTTTTTGCACAATTCGCAGTATCAAGACTTCTTTTAGTGCATCAACAGTAGATAAAATATAAATTCCTATTGATTCTCCGAGAATCTCCCGGTTTTATGAATTGCTAACTACGATCAGTTTCGTATTTTCTTTGCTATTAGCAATTTTTTGTTCTTCCGTGACCAACGAATTAACCTCTGCAGTTTCTGTTCTTCGTTTCACATAGGAAATCACAAAACTTTTAAAAATATGATTGACGAGTAATTGCCGACTTGGAGGATGGAGTCATGTGTAGAAGTTCACGCAAGTGAGGAAAGTTCTCTGATCGCCATTCACTTGGGAGTGGCCAGAAACGATTCTTTTACATATGACTCAAGCAGCTCACGACTTCCGGTCTTTGACCAAGTATCCTCTGGGTAGCCTAAGAACATCCGTTTGAAGGCAAGCTAAAGTGAGAAGGCGAAACATCCCCTCCACAGAGTTGTGCGCTGGGTTTGGGACCCGCCACGTAAAAAAACGCACCAATGAAAACCAACAATCAGCCTCGGATGAGAGACCCCTTTTGATGACGACCATGGCAAACGGATTAAGGACTATGATTTGAGGGCATGCACATGAGAATGTGCCGCGGCCAGCTGGTTGATATCCTCGTGAAAATAAAGGCTGAAATCACCGCCGTCCAAGAAATGCGATGGACGGGACAAGGACAGAGATGAGTAGGACCTTGTAACATTTACTACAGTGGCCATTTAAAGGAGCGCAAGTTTGGTGTTGGATTCGTGGTGGGAGAGAGACTCCGTCGCCGAGTACTATCATTCACTCCAGAGAATGAACGTCTGGCCACAATCCGCATCAAAGCGAGGTTCTTCAACATATCGCTGGTTTGCGCCCACGCCCCGACGGAAGAGAAGGACGATGTAACCAAAGATGCCTTTTATGAGTGCTTGGAACGCACTTATGAGAGATGCCCCCGCCACGATTTCAAAATCATGCTTAGCGACTTCAACGCCAGGGTGGGCAAAGAAGGTATCTTTGGCACTACGGTCGGTAAGTTCATCCTCCACGAGGAAACATCCCCAAATGGGTTGAGGCTGATCGACTTCACCGGGGCCCGAAATATGGTTATCTCTAGTACTAGATTCCAGCATAAGAAGATACATCAAGCTACCTGGCTGTCTCCGGATCGAAAAACTACCAACCAGATCGATCATGTTGTGGTAGAAGGAACACACGTCTCCAGTGTTTTAGATGTGCGTGCGCTCCGAGGTCCTAACATCGACTCGGACCACTATATTGTCGCAGCCAAAATTCGCACCCGCCTCTGTGCAGCAAAAAACGCCCGCCAACAAACACAAGGAAGGTTCGACGTCGAGAAGCTGCAATCACAACAGACAGCCGAACGATTTTCTACTCGGCTTGCACTCCTGCTCTCTGAGAGCTCTCGTCAACAACTCGGTATAAGGAAACTGTGGGACGGCATTTCAAACTCCTTAGGTACAGCTGCAACCGAAATCATTGGTTTTCGGAAAGTGCTAAAGGACAGCTGGTACGACGAGGAGTGCCGTGTCGCAGCGGAGAGAAAACAGGCTGCCTACCTCGCAACGTTACGATCGACCACAACACGTGCGGGATGGTATAGATACCGAGAGTTGAAGAGGGAAGCGAGACGCATTTGTAGACAGAAAAAGAAAGAGGCCGAAATGCGTGAGTACGAAGAGCTTGATAAGCTGGCCGACAGGGGTAATGCTCGAAAATTCTACGAAAAGATGCGGCGACTTACAGAAGATTTCAAGACCGGAGTATACTCTTGTAGAACCCCCCAAGGTGATCTAGTCACCGATGCCTAGAGCATACTTAAATTATGGAGGGAACACTTCTCTAGCTTGCTGAATGGCAGTGAACGCACAAAACCAGGAGAAGACGAACCCGATACCCCAATCGATGACGATGGAGCAGACGTTCCATTACCCGACCATGAAGAAGTTCGAATGGCAATTGCCCGCCTGAAAAACAACAAAGCGGCAGAGGCCGATGGATTGCCGGCCGAGCTATTCAAACACGGCGGCGAAGAGCTGATAAGGTGCATGCATCAGCTTCTTTGCAAAATATGGTCGGACGAAAGCATGCCCAACGATAGGAATTTAAGTGTGCTATGCCAAATCCATAAAAAAGGAGACCCCACAATCTGCGCCAACTACCGTGGCGAGGTTTCAGACAAGGGGACTCCCTATCGTACGACTTCTTCAATCTGCTGCTGGAGAAAATTATTCGAGCTGCAGAACTTAATCGAGCAGGCAGCAGAGGAAGAGGAAGACCTCCACTCCGTTGGAAGGACCAAGTGGAGAAGAACCTGGTTTTGCTTGGAATATCCAATTGGCGCCACGTAGCAAAGAGAAGAAACGACTGGCGCGCTGTTGTTGACTCGGCTATAATCGCGTAAGCGGTGCCTACGCCAGTAAAGAAGAAGAAGAAGAAATACTTTTCTGAGACGATTTTACTTCGCTCCACCCGGTTACATTGTAGGCGACGCCTAGTTAAATTTCAGAGCTTTGGAATTGGCGTTTGTTCCACGCATTGTTGCGTAGAATATTGTGACCAATTCCTTTTGTATTGCGGATATAGTACGTCAGGCGGCGTCGTCGCCTATTGCCTTTGTCTTTTGCGACAGACTAGCTTAAACAGGGCTGTAATAAAGTGTTGTGAAATCCAGCTTCCCTTTCGAGAAGTGGTTCTGCTAAGAAGTTCTGTGTCTCGGGAGCACCGTATTTTTGCAATAATTGCCATATGGGTAATATTTGTGTTTATGTTTGACATACGTTAAAACCGCTCTTAAGAAGAAATCTTCAAATTCTTAAATTGCTGCTATGGGACGATCATAAAAACTTACAAAATAAATTCCCTTCTTATTCACCCATGTGAAACATATTTAAGGGACTCCGGAGCAGGTCTTTAAGGGTTGTCCCAGGCAAGACTATAGTTATTTCCAAACCCTGAAATTATTGTTCACTTACTTGGGACAAGACTGAGCACATGTGTTTGCTAAGTCCCCTGCGATTCCTAAAATGTGAATAGAGGAAACTTGTGTGTCGGATCAAATTTCTTCGAGGATAGTTATTTCGTCGAGGTCTTTGCACACGTTCGTGACGTTGTGGGTTTTAGGCTGTATCATAACCATTTCGCACAGATACTCTGGAAAGATTCGGCTCTCTTGTCTTCTATATTTCTTCAGTTCAGTTTAAATACCAGGTATCATTTTATAGTTTTCCTAAAGTAGGTTACGTTTGTTTCAAGTTACTCCAGTTCGCTGCCATTATTTTTCTCATGATATCTGTATATGTTACATAATCTTTTTTGAGATTATTATGGCGTCTGCTTTTGATCCATGGTGTTTAGTCGTGGTATTTTTTCGTGTTATTTTTACTATCTGCTACTTTTATGTTTGAGTTTTCGGATTCTACGTAGCTCATATCTCCCGCAGTGTTTTTGGAGTATTTGCCACTTTACAAATTTAGAATACTTGGGCTGATTGCTCCATTATTCTCTTCGATAGATTTTTGAATTTCTCGACTCTCTCAAGCAGTCACGTAGCTATTTAATTTTGCCAGCGAACTGGTTAAAATATGTGCATGTTTGTATTCTTGGATATTTTGCATTCTTTTGTTGATCTAATATCTAATTTTACTCATGATCTCAGAATTCCTCATTTCCACCCGTGTTTACTCATTCTAAGCTGAAAAAGTAACCATTTTTAAAAACACGTTCTTTTATTAAGCTAACTCACATATTGGCCGATATATGCCGTTTAAAGTCATCCAGAAATTCGAATATCTTAATATTAGGTATATGAGGGCTAAGAAAGTGTTAACCCGATTATCCGACTTTTCCATTTTCCTACTGTCGGTAGAAGTTTTTTTAATATTTGCTTTCGGTGAATTTGGTTGTTGTAGCAATCATCAGAATTATGTTTATTAAAGTTATTAGAGGGCGGTACTATGCCCACTTTTTCAAACTTTTTTGCGATTCCCTGTGTCAAATTAGAGTTATTTATCTTAATTTGGTGCTTAGTTAAGGCAGTGGTCCGATTATGCCCATCTACTAACGCGGTCATGAAATCCTGCATTAGCGCTTCCGTTTTTAGTTTGTATGTAGATATTTTTCGAAATTAGTAAATTTTCGAAACTAACTTAATAGCGGGATTCTGTAACCAGTCTCTAGTCTCTATTTGAGACAAAGTATCAATTTGATACTAGTTACTATTCACTAAACAGTCTCTAGCGTTAGTCTCAAAATATTGAGACCTGGTAGTTAGCTGGTCACAAAACTAAAAAGAACTCTTGCTGCCATTTTCAATGTACTGAATAGAGATCATCATAGATATTAATCGATTGTCGCTTTTTTACATTTTGTAAGCAATTCAAATAGGAAAGGGTTAAAAATAAATAAATTTTACATAAATTTCGTAAATATTATGAAACAAAGTCAACATATATTTTTATTTGTATTGATAATTATGTTTTTTGACTATATTATAGAAAAGTTAATGTTTGTTATCGACATATTTATTATCATTCAAGTGTAAAAACATCTCTAAATAATGAAATGTAATAGATTTTGAGACTGTCACTTACAGAATAGCAAAATCGTCTCAGGTCTCAAAAATTGTCTCTAACTCAAAATCTCAAATTTAGAGACTTGATACTGTCTCACGTTACAGAATCGCACGGTAAAACTATAATAAAGTACATTTTTCTAATGTTACTCTTTTGAAGAAGTACTTCGTACAGTTTGAATATGTTAATGATCCACTGCTCTTATTCTCATATTCTTATAAACATCAATATGTACATACATACATACACACGCATATATGTATATACGTACATATACAAATATGTCCGTCAATCTCAAACGTATAGAAATTTTTAATTAAAATATTAGTACGTCACCACAATACCATTTCGCAGTGCCATCATTCGAATACAACAACTTTGGCTTCCCATTCATTCATATGGAATAACATCGATAATACCAGATCAAGCATACAACCGCAGTGGAGGCAAATGCAATTGCTTAAGTGAGCAAAAAATAAGTAAAAGAAGGAAAAAACACCGGCTGTTCTTGAATACTCATCGATGGCTGGCAGTTATTGCTTTACATATTTTTAATTTTTTGTTTTTGTCTGAAGCAAACGCCTCTGTTCAGCGATTGTATGTATGTATGTATGTATAAATGTTTATGTATAAAGAGAACGACGACTCATTGGCAGAGCAAAGAATGTAAGCGAAAGGTGCACAGCAGCTGTGAGCAGGCAGGCGCCGAAGGCATTTAGGCAACTGCCGCACACACTGTGCGCACTCATCAAGGGAACAGCTGTTTTGCTTGCCATACAAACGACATCTACAAGTACAAATTATTGGATAGCGCGCATGCGTCAGAAAAGCATTTTCCAATTGTTATGGTGGACAACAGATGGAAGAAACGACGACAAACGTATGAGTCAATGAACATACACACACCCAACATATTAGCTAAGAGAGCGTGAAACTACGAGAGAGCAAAGAACTCAGTGTCGGGCACGACAGGACTAAACAGTAATGACATTTTAGCCAAAACGTTTTTTCGACCAAAATCGTAATGCCAAATATTAACGCGCCGTCGAACCGTGAGCACGTTCAAACGGACAAATTACTGGATGCGAGGTCAAAGTAAACAACTGGTTCGAAGGCACATTCCCAACTGCACTGTGCTCGCACAAAAGCAAACCAGTCAGGCTAGTCATTTTGTCTTTGCAAACGCAAAGCAATGCAGCAAAGACAATTCAAATTCCGATGAGAACGTGGCGCTGGTGTTGCGACCAGCTATCGGATCACTTGAACTCAGTGCCATCGGAATTCGAGTTAGTGCCGGTTGTATGTGGCGACCGAATAGAAACAAGCGGACCGGTTTTGTTGATCAGCACCTACACTCTATGCCAAATTCTTTGCGCGGTGCTTAGTGAAAAGGTGCATATTTAGAAATATAAGTGAATTCTGTAAGAAATGAAAGTGAAGAAAGTTTGTGTCCTTAGTCTTTTGTGCACATACTCCTTTAATGCCCTTTTGTGTAGGTTTTAGTCAGCGAACGAAAAAATTTAAAATATAATTAATTTATACAAATTACAAACTAAAATGAAAACAACGCAACAAAAAAGTACTGGGCTTGCTAATGCCAAGACGAAGCAATGAAAATTGTATTTGTGTAATTCGTACAACATATACCAGCGCGCAGCTGTTTTAATATTTTACAACAAACACCGCATTGCAGAAAGAATGAAATACAAAAGGTAAAACAATTGTAGTAATAATAAGCAAAAAACACAAAATCAAAAAATAATTGAAAGGCAAAAAAACAAAAGTGGAAACTGGACGGCAGAACAAATTTTTAAATTGTACACCGATGTAGCATACATAAATTTTGCGTAAAAGTGTTTTAAAACAGATGCCCCGCGGTGCGAAAGCTAAGTAAAAACAGCTATCAGAAGGAGGCAGCCGCCGTCGCCAGCCTAAAATAATAAAAAAATAAACATTGGAAACTTACGTACAAGTGCAAAAAAAAACAAGTGCATTCGCGTTGCATTCAAAGGCAAAGTCATTGACAAAAGGTAAACAATTAAGTCACAGTGAAGCGTTGCCGAGCAAAGCAGTTCCACGTGGCTAAGTGTGGACCTTTAAGAGGAAGCTCATTTACTCGGGGTAAAAACAAACCGCTTCAACCTAGTGCATACGCTTCTTGGCTGCAACCTAGTACATTAGCCTCCACTACACCCCCTCCCATTTAGGCTATGTGCACCGTAGATGTGCTCTGGCTGAAACGTTGAGAAAGATAGAAAGCAGCTGCAGCTGTTTCGCTGTGTCATCCAACTGACTGCCGCATAAAATAAAACAACAGCATACATAGCATATAATCGCGTGTGTACATATGTCGAAAAATAAATATGGGTGCGAAATTGTAAAACAAAAATAATAAAGAAAGAAACACCGTGGAGATGTTCAAAATTTGAGAACTTTCATAAATTCATCCGCTTTGCAAAACACCGTGAAATAGACGGCGAATTGATATAAAACAGCTCCCACCCCTGATGCACACAATTACGAATGTAAGTAGGAGCTTTCAAGGCGTAAACAATAACTAATTATAAGTAACTGTCAAATAAGTTAAAAAAATAACAATCGTTGTGCACGCGGTATCTTTGGCGGATCGACCAGTGATCTTTTAATATTATCTTAAATGATTGAATTGTGATTGATTAATTTGGGCTTTCTGCTGTGAGCGTGTAGGGATTAAATCAATTATCGATCAACGTCTTCTCCAACCCCAATTCACTAAGAAACGCATATGTTGCACTCTATCAATCATATGGATCTCTCCCTTATAATATTTAAGATGAGAAGATGTTTATAAACTCTTCATTTTGTCAATAATTGAAACATTTTCACGCTCTACGCCTCTTGGCAATCGTGACTTGGTAAACATTTGCACTGGCGGCATTTTTCTCCTTGGCACATTTTATTATGGTGAGTACACATTTACAATTTTACTTTAATTGCCAGCTAAATAAATTTTGAGACTTATATAATAACTTAAAAAATTATATATATATTTGTGGATCACATAAATAGCGTTAAATGTAATTGCTATAATCTTATTATAATTCTAAGGGTATCCGCAGAGTAGACGCTTAACGCTCGGCTCGGCGTCCACTCTGCGGGCAGCCAAATTGCCGTTTTCTCAATGTCTGGCATGCAGCCTTCTGTCTTTTAAGTTCTTCTTAACTTAATCATTACTCCTTCTTTCGTAAATTGAACAGACATTAAGAACTCAGCTCTAAAACTATTGAAATACTTAACGGTAAGTTGCTTTTTTTTATTTTTGTATATACTTATAATAATACATAATGGTTTTAAGATTATATCGTTCATTTGTCCTTATTTATTACCAAGCGACATTTCAAGAATATATAAATATTTTACTCTGAGCTAAAAGTCAGTTGCTAAAAGTTATCAAAAACACGCTCATGACGTAAAGTCAGATTATAAATCAACTATGATTTTTAATAGAGTAAGAGAATGCTATTGGATTTTCGAGCAGAAGCAAAAAGCAATACACGAATCAGTTGACATTATTTATAATGGAATAAATGTAACAGATTAGGTTAGGTTTAGTTAGATAGCTGATCCCTCAACGTGGCGGAGGAATCACACTTAGACTGTTCATTCAGTACTTTGTGAAGTCAAATGAAAAACTCCAGTGGCTAGCTATTAGCTATCGGAAAAGCGCACTGAACCTATCACAAATCTGCTAAGGTGCTTTGTGTCTATTTCTGCTATCTCACCTGGATGTCTAAGGGTATGAGACCTGTGGTATTTATGCCTTGAAGAAAGTGTTGTGATTTTTCTATCTCATCTTCTTCTAAACAGCTGATGCAGCTGGCATCCGGTAAGATGTTCAGCCTTACTGCATCAATTCCGATGGTACAGTGTCCTGTTAAAATTCAAATAAGCATTGAAAGGTGAACCTTGCTAAGAGCGAAGAGCTCCTTACACTTCTTCCGATTCACTATAGACCAAAGGCCTTACTACTGCAAAGCTGGTGGTAGTTGATCATCGCTTGCGGTCCAGTAGCAAATCACAGGAAGCCAATGGAGCCGTTACCCGTTCCTATCTACAGTACTTGAGGTACCTATCCTAGCAAGCTCATCAGCCTTACAGTTTCCTGCAATACCACGGTGGCCAGGCACCCAAGACTAATATCGCTGCCATACTATCGAAGTAGATAGTCACCACTGTGAAGAAGGTTTCGCTTTGGAGCTGTAGATCTGCAAATTAATTCAAGAAAATTTTATATATCTTAAACACATAATTATTACCAAAAAGCTTAAAGGTAAACAATCCCAATACCACATACTATTAACATGTCACTCACTAAAAAACTAATCTTATATAGTAAAGACAGCCGGATGTTCGAAAATTCTGATATTAGTTATATGGCCGGTAAGTCAAGATTTCGCTCAAATTTATCTACAAGTATTTTAGGCACAAAGATACACTGTTATGAGTAAAACACGCTAGCTAATTTTAATTGAGATAACTCACATATGGGCCGATATGTATGTATATGCGGTCCAAAGTCACCCCAAAGTTCGATTATTCTTATATTACGTATATGGAGGCTAAGGGAGAAGTTGGTCCGATTAAATCCAATTTTGACATACATACATACCATAGTCAGAGAAGTGCTATCCCTGAATTTTAATTATATAGTATATTTCAGGCATTGACCAATATTTTCGAACAAAAATCAACTATGGGTACTGGCATTATTCGTAGAAAATTTAAGGGGGTATTCTGGTCTAGAATTAAAAAACAAAATCGATTTTGTTTTGCCTATTTTGAAAGTTTAGACTTTTCCGTGTTCACTAGAATTGTCTCCTAAACTTTAAACGCGTTTTTCTCGAAACTACCAGTGGAACACAATCTTATTCCTTCTCTTTTTATGTATAATACATTTGAAAATGTAGTAAATGCTTAAAGGTATGAATGCATAATATAATGTATATACAAGTATGAGTAAATGTTTGTGCCCTAGTCCACATGAGGTTTTTGTTCCCACGGATTTAGGGATTGTGTCACGTGCATTAAATGCTTTGTTTATTCACATTCAGTTCTACAAAGGTATTCCAGATTTAGAAAAGCAGAGTACGATTTTCAGTAATTATTAATTTATTGATAATGGTTAAAAGTTATTACGATGTGATACGCACACCTCCGAAGTCAAACACCGAAATCGTTAGAGTTGAGAAAATAGCGCCCGTTTCAGATAAAAAATTATTAAGATATGGAATCTAATTTAATAAAAATCGTTGTTATTTAGTACAGGGTGTTCCAAAATTAAGTCTATATCCGAAAAGAAACAGCCTTGATTTGGATCCATCGCGCCGATGATAGGAAAGAAGGGGCCCATTCCATTACACTCAAAACGTTCCCGCCTCGGTGAACATCACTTCATGAACATCCAATATAATTTTAAAATGTTTTGTACATAACTTCGGTGCTCATATGGTATTTAGCAAGCCATCTACGAATGGTTGCTGCATCTGGTGTGGAGAAAACAATTCCCAAGCTGCTTTTGGAAAAACTATCATTACTTTTTCATTAAAAAATATATTTCATTAATGCACGAAATGTATTTTTATCTTATAAATTATTTGGCGACAGATGTGATGTGCTTATATAATTGTCTTTTGAAGATTAGACTTAACTACATGTACATATGTATATGTATATTCTAATATAGTATGCTTATGTATGTATGTATATTTTAGTTATATGAAAGTGTTGACTTTAGTTTTTTATAACAGTTGGTTTAATCTCTCAGAGAAAAGGAAAATATTTATACAAATTTAATATTTACTAAACTTTCGACATCGAAATGGAATACTCTCTTGAATAGTATTGCTTAAAATATTTTCACATAGTACTAAATTAAGAACTAAATATTATGATCGAAAAAGGGTGAGCCACATATTATTTTAAAACTTAGAACATAGGTGAGGTCAATAAGGTAGTTTTACGATACAGAAATACGATACTTCCGTGTGTATATGTAAATAATTGCGTATGAGATAGAAAACATTTGCTGCCACTGGAAAGGAATACAAAACTGAATGGAAATTCTATGCATCTGTTGCACATGGTAGACTCAACGACTACTTGTGACATTGAATATTGCCATTGCCCCAAGCAATTTGGTTGCTCTTACCTCAGTCACCAATTTTACCCTCATCAGTGTATTTTACGTTTGCCACGAAGTTTGTTACACCCAGAAAGAAACGTCGGTGACCCAATAAAATACATAGGTTCACTAGTATTTTCTGTTCCTTGGTATCATTACAGTGTTGTTTGATTGTTACAGATTGTTATATTACATATAAGTTCATATACGAATATTTGAAAGTATTGGGTAGGAAAGCACAAGAATGGTGGAGGGTAGCTGTTGTTAATAGCATTTGGCGTATGTTTCTTATGGGGTAACAATCGCGCAGCAACAAACATCAGCTCAAAATCCTCAGCAACTATGTTTGCTGTTTCGCTATCTAATCCCTCTTATATATATATGTATAAGTATACATATGTACAGTGTCGGGCAAAACATGTTAGACTCATACCTATGAGTTACATTATCATCTCCTATTCTCGCAATTATCATTTTAAATATAACCAAATCACTCAGATTTGTGGAAAAACTATTTATTTTATGAAAACATACACAACATTAGAAATTATTTCACTCCATACCATTTTATACGAAAAAAAATTAAACATATCCAATATTCAGTGCGACAAAACATATTGGAATAATGATTGTTATATAATATTTTATAGCATAATCATTATTTTTAATTGCTTCACTGCATCTATTTGGCGTAGAAGCTATAAGATTGTCAATAACTTCTGGAAGGCGTCGAACAATTTTTTTTTATCCCCATTCACTCTTTCTGTGTCTATCCAATAGCCACTTTAGCATTAATATTTTGAGGTACGACCCAATTTGCCTCTGGTTTCCACATGTGCTTTAGGTCGTTATCGTGTTGAAACCCATGAAAGTGGCATATTTCACTCGGCATGGGAAAGCGCCACGTTCTCAACCAGATGCTACAGAGCATTATAGTTATGTTCACATAACGGTTGTAAATTATAAAACTCATATTTGACACAGGGGATCGCAGTAGGAAGAGGCACCTGCGCAAAAAAAAAATGGAAAAGTGGGGGTAGCCCAGCCTTCTAATAAGTTCAATATACATATCTCCAAAACCGTTCAGGCTACAACAACCACATTCGCTCAGTGCGAATACTACAAAATTTCCTACCTATAGTGTGAAAATGGACGAAATCGGATGAAAATCCCGTTCTTTCCCCAAATAAAGGTACTGTTCAAAACTATTAAAAGCGCGATAAATCAATAACTATATGCGAAAGAGACGTTTAAATTTGCCGCCGGAATGGCATCAGAGAGCTTTATGGGAACCGGTGTGAAAATTGAACGATGGCGTGGCGCCGCCCACTTTTGGGTGAAATCCCATATCTCGGGACCTAACCGACCGATTTCGAGAAAATTTGGAACTTGGCATTTTTTTATAGTCCTATGTCACGTTGTGAAAATGAGGGAAATCGGAAAATAACTACGGCTAGGTTATTGATTTATCATATAACACAATTTTAAAATTAAGAACTAATTAATATAACCCTTAGCGTATGCCACTTTATGATCAAAAATTGTATTGTATTGTAATTGACTTTTGTTAGAAAATATCGGTCAATGTCTGAGATATATAATTGCAAAAAGTACTTCTCTGAAAATGGTATGTTTCCATATACCTAATATAAAGATAATCGAACTTCGGGGTGACTTTGTACCGCATATATCGGCTAATATGTGAGTTATCCCAATGAAAATGAGAGAGCGAATTTAACTCATAACAGTATATCTTTGTGCTAAAAATAAATATGTAAATTTAAGCGAAAACTTAACTTACCCCCATATAACTTGTGCCAGGATTTTCAAACATCCGACTGACTTTACTTTATATGATTAGTTTTTTAGTATGTGACTACTACCCCATCTTCCATATACTACATATAATGGTTTTCGTTTTTCTAACAAACCTTATGTGTCTGTCAGCATATGAGTTATATGTAGTATGCATATGTACGAGTATGTAGATAAAATTGCTTGGATTTTGGTAAATATTTGGTACTTGTAATTTCTTCTCCGTAAACTTCATAAATTGGCATTCTTCCCTTTCCTTATACAAAAATTTAAAAATATAGCGTAACTTTTTTTCATCTTCCCCGAATTTAATTTAATAATTGGCTAAATGAAGCTTGAAATCTCACCTTTCCAACACTATATGATATGACACAATGCCATTGGTTGCACTGGAGATATATTACTGAAACGACATCTATTGACCAAATACGAAAAAACTTTTTTGACTACTCAATATATTATATAAATAAATGCATAATGGAGCGATATTTATATTTCATTTAATGATTACGCTGCTCATTGCTTTGTTCCGGGAGAGCTACTGTTATTCACTAAAAATCAATTCGGGATTGATTCCTGCAGATTATGATTTACATAAGTATGTAACAAATAAGGAATAACTTTATTGATGCTTCATTTGCATACTGTAAAGTTAAAGAATTAATAACGCACTTAGGGTAATTTTTAACATAGTGGATGTGGAAGTGGTTATTATCTAATTTTATCTATTTTCACAGTGTGTGAAGATATACTGAAAATACGGGTTTTCACCAAAGTGCAAAGCCACGAACACTTTAAAAAAATGTTTTACCACAAATTTCTCTCACTCCTTCGGTCTCCAGTACCAAATTTCTAATTTGAATCTTAATTTTTTGGCGTTTTGTGGGCATGGCATTGGTCCGATTACGGCCATCTACGATCTCGTCCACCATTTTTCGCCAGAAAACATTTATGCCATATTTAATTTTGATATCTCAATCTTAGTCAAGTTACAGAATCGGAATTCAACAACGTATCTTGATCCTTTATATATACATACATATATGTATAACCCTATATCTCTAACTCTATTATTGTTTTGATTCTGATTGAGAAAAACTAGTGCATTCGGTTTATTACATCGAAATTCGTTTGTCTTAATCAGTCTAAATTTCATGTTAATTGCAAACCGAACCCTAACCTCCTTATATTCATGACGTCACGAGCCACTGTATTTCTCTGTCAAACACACACCCAAACGTAATGAGACTGTCAAAGTATTATTTCTATAATTTTTGTTTAACTTGTAAATAGATGCATAAAAATAACGTGGGGCAACAAAAAGTCATCTATTAAGGTAATCCGAAACCGAACACAATGAATGTAACGATCTTGGTAGAATAACTTAATTTACTCAAATAGCATAAGGTTAAATAGGTTGAAGTTTAAAGTTATAAATTGAAACTCGTATTTTTGTTAAAATAGATTTCTCTGGAATTAGCACCTCTCAATAGTAAATATTGGAAGCCATTGGACCTGTTTAACTGTGATATTTTTACAGATATCGTGGAAAAAGTCACAAGCTTGATTTTTTCACGGTGTGATCTACAAATAAAGAACATAAGTCAAATACAAATGAAGAGTTTTTATGTTTACAATGTGTACCAAGAGAAATTAAATTGAATTTGCGCGATTTTCAATTAGAACCGGCACATAAGCCCATATCAATTTCCATCGTTTAATGCTTTTATAATTATGTTGGATTAAAAAATTACTAATGCGCTTGTGTGCAATTTTTAGCGTTCAAGTACAAGAATATGTCTTATTGTTCTGTTATGTCTACTGGAATTACCATTTTTATTCAATTATTACGAGTCTGTCGTCTGATCTTTTAGCCTCGAAATACACCTGCTCAAATATTTCCTCAGCTTTAGTCCTTTTACGTTTTGCTTATTAGTGAGCCTACAAACAAAGCACTCTAACTACATATGTGCAAAATAGAATCAGACAACAAATATAGAATTAGTGTGTAAATAAAATATAACTTTTTTATTTCAGTGGTGCGCATGTGTATTTAGGTGTTTTCAATGGCATTTTTATCGAGTTTATTCACGAAATTGCGGATTTACCGCTGCACTTGAGGCTACAACTGTGCTTAATTATAATTAAATTGTCTTACAAATTTTTTAACTCGTTACTGCATCAACAAAGCAACAGAGACATGCGACGCTTATGCAGGAAGGCAGTTCCACACCTACGTCCATTTACGTAAGTGCTCATACCTTAACACACCTGCGTTAAAGCGGGTTGCTCGTATATGTGGAAAATATTTTACGGATAATTCTGAACAAATTTATCTAAGAATATAGGAGTTTAAAACCTGTTTCCAGAGAGCGATTTTCAAGGAAAGTTAAGCTTTTAAGTATTATAAAATTTTGTTGAAAAAAATTTTTGATATATCCGAATGAAGTTTAATGCACAGGCGCACTTTGTTATTGTGCTGATTTTTTATCGGAGGCATCCATATCAGACAACTACATACTTATATAGTATCTCCCAAATAATAAATTATTCATATATATTTTATTTTACCGTGTACTACCTATAACTACACAGAATTGTTCTTTAATATACTTAGGGGTTTCACATAGTTATAAGTTATAACGATCCAAAAACATAGCGTTCAGAGCTTATTTTAGTACGCAATCCAACAACAAATTTTTTAAAATAGTATCAAAATTTATGATTTTGTGATTTTCGATGCTTTATGACACGTTGTGAGTACCCCAACTATACTTAAAAGTGTTCGTGAAAAGGTAAAGTTGTTCAGAGTGATCCATAGAACATTTTACGGATATGCGATTTTTCCATTTTTTCGATCATCCGCACAAATTAACCCGCTCTAACCTCTACTTACAGCTAGGTCCTACGTAAGTGAGCGCATATCTTTTTTACATGATATTTCGTGGGTGTTCTGAAGCAAATTTCAGCTCAGTGGAATTAATGGAACTTAATCGGGGCATTTGATTGAGCGCATTTGCTTTGAATTATTAATGATCAATTTACTTCACTTGTGTGCTCATACCCCGGACACGTATGGTGATTTTAAACTCTTTCACTCAGAAAGCTTTTTCGTTCAAACTTGCAATTTGCGCTTCAATGCACTTAACAAAGAAATTAGAACAGTTTTCTGTTAATTGCTCTTTGCAACAATACTCGATGACGGTCGATTTAATTATTATTAGGGTTTACAACCTATTGGTAATATGCAGATAGATTTGTTAACAATATAAAAACATGTTTTCAAAACCATCGTAATCACATCACATCTTGTTGTAGATATTTCTAATATTTTCCCAATTCGATTTTTATTGAAACGTTTACGTAATAAACCAATAAATAAAATTGTTATTGTAGGCACCTATTGTTGATATTAGTTCTTGATAGGTCTCTCACAAACTTATATTTTGTCACACAGAAGCCTTTAGATTTGTTTAGCGTTTATTCATTATTATTTCAAACGCACTTTAGAATTTAAAGTAATACTCTTTTAGCATAAAAATCCTTAAAAATTACACTACAAATTTATTTCGTGACTCAATTTAATCAAAAATAGTAATTGGACTGAATTATCGTAGTCTCTATTTCTATCATTCAGTTATATTAGTGATTGGTATGGGACTTGTGATATAGCTTTTGAAGAATGGAAAACCACCAAATAAGCAAGCCAGCAGTTCTCTGATATGGCTTCAATGTTTGCTAAACCTAAAGTCCGCATCACTCAAAGACACCTGTGTGCTTCGAAAAAATTGTAAATTAGCGGTTACCGCTTTGGATTGAGCGCCATGAAATAAATCATTATTGTCATTATTTCTGGAAAAGGGATACTTTTGTAGTAGAGAAAATAAACGAAAATTGAAAAAATGTCCGCAAAAAAATAGTAGTGAAGGAAAGAAAGAGTGCGTGTCGATAGCATTGTCTCCAACTACTCAAAATCATGCTATAAGATTTTGTACTTCTGTCAAATAAAACATTTCCAAATTCATTGATTCCTCAGTCTCTTGCGAACTCAGATGTTCTTTGACTCAATTTTTCTCACACATTTTCGGCTCATTTATTAAATTTCTCGTTTCTATTGCTCATTCGGTAAAATGCATAAAAGTAAATGTAAGTCTGTAGATAAAAATAACGTGTTACGGTGTTTTCCCGGAGTAAACTATTAAACTATTGAACCGGTTTTAGTAAAATTTAGCACACTGTGTTCAATTTGATACAACTTAGAAGATAGGTTAGTCCATATTTCAATTATGTTAAAAACCAAAACAATACATATGTAAAAAAATATATACATATTTCTATACAAAAGCGTGTTTTCAAAATTAAAAAAAATTAAAAAATTATCATAATTTTAAAAAAGACTCGAAGTGCCAAAAATAACCAAACCTCAACAATCACTCAAAGCATTGTAAAGAACAAAGCAAGATTAAATAATAATGTTAAACTTTTCCGGTAGTGCTGATGGAAAAAACTTTTGATAATCAAAAATATTTCTGGTAATATTCTTGAAGACTTTGAAGTCTAATGATGGACCTATTGCAGCACACAAGTTTTCAGAAGTTTACAGTTTATCATGGATTTCATTTTCGCCATGTCCATTAATAAGTTACAATGCCGAAAATATAAACATTCAATTGAGATTTTAAAATTCATGATTTTTTCAAAAACCAATATTTGAATCAATAATTTCAAATCCGAATTCATCTCTAGCAGCAATGACCCCGATTCACTGCCACTTTGGGAGCAATATTACCTCCACTTTAGGTTCGTTTCTTTCACTAAAAATTATCTGATCTTCTAATCTATCTAAGTCAACACCATACTTTGTCTTTTTACTCGTACTCTATTGTGAAACTAGTACTCATACCATGTACGGTGGCAAAACTGTGTTCTTAAAAAAACGCTGATAAGCAAATAGCAGTATTTTGCAAATTCATGTTTACGTAAAATCTTAATATTTTATTATATACATATGGTGGCCTGGTAGAGTCTCCATCAAGATCTACTGAAAATAATCAACGACCTATCTATTGACCATAGAAGATTTCTGGCTATCTGTATATACGCGAAATAGTCTCTCAGTTTTTGAAAAATCGGTCTGTATCGGTTGGTATTTCAAACGTCGTTTTCTCTCCAAGAAGCTTCTAATTTATCAGAACCACAGAACCAGTAATATCCGAGCACTATAAGATATACGACATACAAAGTGACCGATCAAAATCAAGTTAAAAGTCTTCGTAAAATATCGTGTTTCCTTATTAAGCAACCTTCGACTTAAAGGTTATTCATATCAATACCTAGAACTATCAAAACGCTTTCCATTAGATGCAAATCGTTAAGCCATTACATTTTCAGATTGTTGTAAAGAAAGAATTTCTTATTGTAAAAGTATTTACAGGTTATGCCTTTGGTGCAGCCGAAGTTAACGTTTGCTCTTGTATTACTTTCATACCTCTTACTTTTTTAGAATTTAATTACAAAGCATTGTGGAAAGTGCTAGGTTTTAAACTCGATTTGTCAGCAAATAGCCCCGCACATCTCAGATTCTCAACACACGAACTCTTCTCATTTTAATTATGAAACCATCGCTTGTTTTCTTGCAAACTTTTTATGACAACGAGTTAGACCCTTCTTGCGAGTATTTCAACAAAACTGTTGGTATTTCGTTCAGTGAACAGAACGAAACTCGTCTACAAGAGTATCCCGCTCCAGTCCACTTGTATTTATCAACCAGAGGTGCGTGATAGTTTGGTGTTTAAGGTAAAAGGTAATGCTTTTCTCGCAGCTAATACAACTAACATATGTATGTATATAGTAAATATAGGGACGGACGATTCTCAGATGATAAGTTATGATAGATATGACGGCTTCGAATACGATGAGAAAGCGAAAAAGGGTGACGCAGACATGCAAGTAAGCCATCGCTCAACACACGTACGTTTTTTTATCACACCATTTGCCAACTCTCTGTGGGAGTAAATATGTATGGAATATGTGTGCGCACTTGTAAATTTTACGGAATCCATTGATGGAGTGATGGTAGACCCACGCACCTGATGTCATTCAGTAGACTGGTAATCGGACAGGGTGTTGAATCGCTCGACAGGTTGATTCTAGTGCATCATTTTGTGTATAGTAATTAGTGACATACAAAGTGTTCTGGATGAAAGTGATCGCTTAATGGCTTCCTCTAGCGAATGACACTCCTTTTTATGCAAAGTGTTAAAATTTGTTTGGAAAAAGTAAAGAATTTGTTTATGTATGATGAATTATTAAAATGTTTGGAAGTAGAAAAATTTTTATTGCACTACCTGGTCTCTTATTTGGACATGATTGGATCTACGTCTACTGCATCTATTTGACATTTGATTTGTTCTGTGTGCAGGTTTATTTCTTATGCTTTGTCTATTACAACAACTCGAATGTACTATAAAGGTAAAGAATATTAAAGCAATTAGATTCTATACAAAAGTAGAAATATGTATGTATGTGGAAGTGTGTTGGTCTGAAAAGCACAAAAAATCAACGTCAATAGTGTGCACAACAAACTCAATTTGAATTATGACATGAACACAGACTGACTGGCTTACGAGGAGATGGCTGGAGGCGAGGGTGTCAAGTGCCATTTACATTCAATAAACCGGGAAATCAGTTTTCCAACGTGCTCACTATATTGCCCCCAGTGCTTCCTCCCCCACCTACTTTTTATACATGCGCCACATAACCGCTGTTAATGACAGCTGCAACAACAAATGGTAAGACCACACACACACACACTTGTGTATTTACATGTGGAGAATAATAACAACAATAGCAACTAAATAAACAATTTGAGAAGGCACATCAGCACAAAACGAAAAATCGCAAACATTTTAATTTTAATGGTTTTGTGGAGAGCGCAATTGGGTAGAATTGTCGGCGATGAGTATCTGTAGGCGAAGGTGGTCGCATTTGGTGCATTAAGTGGTGAACACATAGAACGCGACAGACTACAAGCGACATCTGTCAAATATTAAAATACACACGTTCTTATGGACACAGTTATTTAGACAGCTGCGCGACCACAGCACTGCAGGCCGTCAGTTGTCGCCAAAAATGTTTAATTTAGAACAAATAAATTTACCATTTACTTATTTTTTGCATCAAAAATTTCACTTTGAACAAAATATTAAAATTTCATTGAAGTGAAAGGTATTAGTATGGTCACAACGAAAATGTGTACATGCAAAATGGACAGCTGTGTGGTCTTGTGTACATGCCGACCATTGTTATGTCGCTGCCTACATACAAATGTTCATGTAGAAGGATTCACGACGCCATTTACAGTTTACTGTCGTGCTGCCATGTCGTGTCGGGCTCTATGTGTTCAGCACTTTAGTGTGCATGTGCCGTCATGTGGAGGGTTGTTGAGTGAAAAATGGAAGCTAACCGAAAACACGTTAAAAATTTCTTATCTGCAAATGTCAGCTGACATTTAGCTGGTGAGCGCGGAAATTTTCACAGCAGAGCTTACGCGACTATAGAGGAAAATAATAACAAAGCACAACAAGTTTATACATACATACATGTACATATATGTATGTTAGCAAATTGCTTATGTGTAAGCGCATACAATAGAATATGTATAAATGTATGATAGCACAATAGTTTCGGTGGCTAAGTTATGGAAGTACTGAAAAGAAAACCAAGTAATCACGAAATATGTTCCAACGAAATAAGCAAACAATTCCGGTGGGGAAGCCGAGCGGCAAACCTTCTGAAAATTGGAAAAGCGAATAAAAATTCGCCAAAAATGCCAAAAACACATGCCACGATTCAGGCCAAACAAAACAAAGCCATTTAAATACATGCATATACATGGGACTACATATACATACTTAGCATACATACATGCATATTAACATGTTTTGTTCATAGCTTGTTCGCTTTGAAAACTTAAACGAAAACAAGTTCCGTTGTGATTTTTGTTGGAAAAGTCTTTGCCCTCTATATGCACCATTCCTATTTTGTGTTATAAGAAGTCGACCTGGGGTTATCACCTGTTACCGTAACTCAAAGAAAATTTTTACAAAATATGGATATATCATGTATACATATCTATGCGTGCACACTTTAAATGAGGAATCATTAAATGTGTATATTCGTATCCTTTAACTCACTTTGAGAGAAAGAAAGAGCACCAAGTTGCGCTTGCAGAAAATAAGAAGTATGATAAACCATACTTTCACACTTGAAACACTCTCAAAGCACACTTTAGGTTCTGGATTTCTTATTATACTATTTTTCTATCTATATACCATTTTTTTAGGTTAGTGTTTTTGACTCAAAATTGCGTTAGGATTGAGATGATAAGGCGTTCATTTAAAATCAAAACTGTAAGTTGTGTATCTACTTCACGAGTGAGATCGACCGTGATCGCATGAAATGAACGTTCTTACACTAATTGTCCACTTGAGACTTGGCGAACACAGTTCTCCTTTTTAGTTTTGTTAAAGTTCTGTGTGTTCTTATATTTAGCTGAAATATTTCTTTCTGTGCGTTGCGACACAAATGTGCTTCACTTCAATTGCAGGTAAATCATCACACTCGAGTCCAGTGCAGTCCACTTTGAAGCACACTTCAACTAAGACCTGAACTGCACTCAACGCCACAGTTCGGCGTTCTTTTTTACACAAAACTGTCGCTGACTGCTTATTTTCTATGGAAGTATTGATGAATGTGATACACCCGAAAATGCCTTGCTATAAATTTCAAGCCCTTTCTTCGAGAAGTATTGAAGATTAGTACATCTAATTATGTTCAACAGCCCAACAAGCCACATCCAGTTGGACACACATCTGCTCATCACTGGACAGGCAAACGTCCCCACATTACTTCTGAGGAGGGGCCCGAACTCCGAATGAAGCGCTGATATTCTGAAATTTGTGAATTATCCTTGGCAAAGGGGCAGCTGCTACAGCCACTGATGTTATTGTACTATCTGCCGGCCCCTTCCTTGCGGTCGCTGCAGTCAAGGAAAGCAAGTTTTTAATGTTGTTTCAGGCGCATAAATACTGGCAGACATTCTGGAAGCAAGATCAGCGCATTTCGAATACGCACAGATAACATATGAGCTTTCCAACGGTTCTGTGCAGAGAACTGAATATGTGCTTGCTGTCGCACTTCAATTGCTCGTTTAATATTATTTAGTTTGCGGACTTTTCGATCCAAAATTGCTATTGAATTTGTTTTTGAAGAAAAAATTACTGGCAATGTGAATATCTTAATGGCCGCTGTTGTTTGCTTCCATATTCGATCGCTGCTTCGAATTTTATCATTAATGAAAAGCATCATACTTATCAAACAAAGCGTATTTTAAAAGTAATTGAATGAAATGCTTAACTATGTACAGATGACTACACCTGTTACCCGTACATTTTTAACTAAGAATATTTTAAGAAAATATGGAACTGAAATTTATTACGAGCACTATGGCGGCTTTTAAGTTTTTATATTATTTTGTAATTATTAATGTTTGTATTATTAATTATTTTGTTATTAGCACGATTGATTTGAAAATTAATACGATTTTATGTATTGTTTACATGCTTATAGTCATAATACGTTCACGTTATATTTTTTATTTATACAGTGAACGCTCTTAAATAAGAACGTTAGTTTGCATTATTAAATACTAAAGCACCCGTCCACGTTTTACTGTGGCTGTTACGTAGGTAGTACTACTAATACCATCTATATGATTTCTATTATTCAGATTATAACTATTAGTTAAGGAGATATACCATTTTTGGTGAACCAACTTGTGTTAGTTTACAAAAAAATAAATCAAAAAACATTTCGTGTGTTAATAAAGCATTGTTTTTGTGGGAAAAAACTGTTGAATTTGGGCTGTGCACCAGAGAAATCCACCGAGTCCAATCGATAGTCAGCATAGTGGAAACGATTCTGTCTTTCCACGACAAAAAAAAATCGGCTGGCAAGGTTATGGCATCAGTTTTTTGGGATGCACGTGGTATATTATTCATCGATTGATTACTGAGCCAGTTTTAATTCATTCCCAATATTTAGCAACTTTATTATTTTTAAGGAAGGATAAGTTTGAAATTGTACGCATATACTTCATCGTTCCCGTTTAAATCTCCGAAGAAATTGTTCAGATCGGTTAACTATGGCATATAGCTGTCATACAAACTGAATGATCGGAATCAAATGCTTGCATGGGAAACTTTTTCATTTGACGATATATCTTCAAGAAATTTGACATGGATTAATGCTTAAGGTAATAATATAATCTCCGAAAAAATTGTTCAGATCGGACTACTATAGCGTATAGCTTCCATACAAACTGAACACACAGTTACTAAAAGAAATGCAACTGTGAAAGGTATACTAGCTTCTGTGCAGCCGAAGTTAACGTGTTTTCTTCTTTGTTGTGATATTAAATATATCCGACGAGTTCGTCCTAAAGAAAACTTCCAGGTTTTGGTTCAAAATCAGTATAACTCATATTATAAGCATGTATAGATATGGAAATTTTTACTTATTTCTTTCTATTTTTGAATTACTAAAATTTTCCAATGATTCATACATGAATTTTGAACAAATGCTTATGATTTTAAATATAATTTTTGTATTTATAAAAAGTATCCCCGCACCAGTTTTCAGCCAAATCGGTTTAGCCGTTCTTGAGTTATAAATGGCGCAACTAACACAACTTTCTTTTATACAAATTAAAAAAACAGAAACTTGCTCACTTCGGCATTCAAAATTAAAAAGCCAGAGACTTTCTCACTTCGGCAATCACATTTATTCTGATTCTTTTTCTGATTCGATACAATTTCTTTTGCTTAAAAAACTAAGCCTATCAAGCCTACGCAAATACAAAGTGGAAATAAACAGGTTGTTGTTGATGGTGTCAGGTATGCGATCAGCGGACGCTTTCCATAGATTTAATTACCGCAAGTTGATGTCAGGGAGTTGAGATGAGGGTCGATCCACTAACTATAATTAAAAAACCAGAAACTTGCTCACTTCGGCATTCAAAATTAAAAAGCCAGAGACTTGCTCACTTCGGCAATCACATTTATTCTGATTCTTTTTCTGATTCGATACAATTTCTTTTCCTGGCTTGTAGTGAAATTTTGGTGAAAACTCTTCGATAAAAGCACGCCATCTTTTCAATTTTGAGTTAGGATTCTTATCAGATATAGCGAAAATAAGGGGCTGGTGATCGGTAAAAATGTTAATATTACTAATACCGTACAAGTAATGGCGCAAATTTTTTAATGCCCATACTATTGCGAGGAGCTCTCGTTCATTTGTAGCATAATTTTGTTCTGTGGCAGACAAAGTACGAGAAATCATAGTGATTGGTCTACCATTTTGTGACAAAACTGCTCCCAACGCACTTGATGAGGCATCTGTAGTAAGTTCGAAAGGTTGGCTATAATCCGGGTGTTGCAGGAGTACATCTTCAGATGCCAATACCCGTTTTATTTTTTCGAATGCCCTTATAGCTTCATGGTCAAGTTCTATGACAACGGCTTTTGATTTATTCGCACCTACATTTCCGTTTTCCCCTCACAGATATTTTGTGAGCGGCTTCACAATTCTAGCGTAATCTTTCACAAATCTTCGATAATATCCTGATAGCCCAAGGAATGATCGTAGTGCTCGAAGAGTGGTTGGAATTTTACAATTGAGTATATCATTCACTTTAGTTGGGCATGTTTGGATACCATTTCGTGAAACTACAAATCCCAAAAATTCAACTTCTGTTTTAAAAAACTTTGATTTTTCGGACGAAACTCTCATTCCTGCTTTTTCTAAACTTTGTAAAATTATGTTTATGTCAACTAAATGGGATTGTTCGTCAGGAGAGAAAATAATGATGTCATCCATATAAACGTGGCAACATTTTCCTATGTATTCACGAAGGACATCATCAATAGCTCGCTGGAAAATGCTGGGAGCATTTTTCAGGCCAAATGGCAGACGACAGAACTCGTACTTTCCATTGTTGACACTGAAAGCGGTTTTTTCCCGATCTTCCTCGCATAAAATTATCTGATGAAATCCCGATTTTAAGTCGAGGGTGGTATAATATTTAGATTTCCCTAAGTTTGCCAAAATTACTGAAGAGTCAGGAATGGGATATCTATCTGAAATTGTTTTCTCATTTAGTTTCCTAAAGTCTATCACCATCCGTAATTTTTGCCTACCATTTTCGTCTAAGCCCTTTTTTGTAACAACATGAACAGGCGAGTTATATGGAGAGCAAGATTTGCGAATTATTTTATCTTTAAGGAGAGCTAATGATTCTTTGTTTATGAACTTTGCTGCGGAAACAGGATAGGGATAGCTTTTGGTATAAATTGGCTCATTCCTAATCGTACGAATTCTACCCTGTACTTTGGTGTTATAAGGCAGTGCTCTATCTGTATCGGCAAAGGCATTAATATTGCTACAAATCATATCATTGAATTGGTTTCGGATGCTATTTGGAACCGAATCCTCTATGGTTATCAAATTTACTTGGCTGCAAGAAATATGCTGAAGTTTTACTTGGCCATTGCGGTAAAATAAGTATCCCCTCTCTATATCAATTATAGCGTTAATTTTTTTCAAAAAGTCGTATCCAATGATACCATCAAACGTTTTTAAATTTGTTAGTAAATAAAAAGTAGAAGTAGAATCCAGGACATTTATTAAACATTGTTTATCAATCAGATTGACGCCATTGATTGATTTAAGCTTGAATGTTTTTTCCACCGATTTCACGCCTTTCAAGAAAGAATAGTTTTTGACATAATTTTTGGAAGTACCTGTGTCTATTAAAATGCGTAGCTCCTGACCATTTGCCGTTTTTTTCGTAATAAATGGCAGGAGCGAACTTAGTTTAAATGGTTGATTTCATCTGCAAAGTTACTCTCAATATCTTCATGACAGTCATTGGTGTTGTAATCATTTTCCTGATGCTCGCAACCATAATCGTACTCATGGTTATCCTGATCTCCTTCTATGTAATTATTGATAGAATTGACTTCTATTTCATGTGGCATATAGTTTACCCTTTTTATCTTAGGGAATGGTGATCTATTAGAGTATGTTTGATCGCGACCACGCTTAAAAACTGTGGGCTGGAAAAGGATTAGATTCTGTTGTGTTCGAGAAGTATTAATGGGAGGATTTGGGTTGGGCAAATGGTTGCTGTCTCGCTTTTGAAGAGCATTGTTGGTGTAAGGATCAGCATGTTGCTGAGTAGAAGGGATACTACGATCGACTTCCATAGGAGTTGGTCTATTGTTGTGATTTGAATAAGTGCGATGATTTAGCTGATTCCTAAAAAAAAAACTGAGGGCCCTGAGATGTAACAGGAATATTCGGCGTCTGCGAATTTCCTACGGCAAATATACGCGCAAAATCATACCTTTTGTGGTTAGTTTCAAGCTCCTGAGCAACTGCAAGCGCAGTTGGAAGGTCCTTTGGCCTGGTGGAAAAGAGTATGTCACATAATGGTCTACGAAGACCCGAAACGAATACACGAAGCGCGTTTTCCCTTGCTCTCTCATTGAGAGCAGCGACAACTTCAGAGTTACCATTATGGGACATAATTTGCTTATTAATAATTAGTGCCAGTTGTTTATCAACTTTATCGTAATAATCAGCAATCGATAGATTGCCTTGCCTCAAAATACTTAATTCATTTTCTAAAACATACAACGGTCTCTTATCCGCGTATGTCTGATCCAACCTTGCGATTATTGCCTTAAAATTAAGAACCGTGTTAAAGGAAGAAAGGGATATATTAGCTGAATCTGTAATTTTATTTCTGAAAATTCCCATAGCGACATAATATTTTTCTGAATGTTCTTTATAATAGCTCATAGCAAAATGAGCTGCAGTGCGCCAAGCGGCATACGCTGAGGCTTCCCCTTTAAATTCTGGGAGAGATTTTATTAAATCTAAACTTAAATTATCTGAACTAACTGTATGATCAATGCTTACCGGTAAGTAAGTTTCCCCGCTAGGTGGAATTAGCCGGTCAAGAGCTTGAGAAAGGCGGCAAATTTGCTCCGCCAATCCCTGCTTAATTTCTTCATTGCTTTTTTTCACTATTTCTATTACTTGTTCACGCGTAACACTCATTTTTAATCACGTAACTTATAAAACACAATTTTCTTATTTCGACCCGAAACCGTATGCCCTTTGAAAAGGCACTCCTAAAGCAAGGACTTGGGTGAAAATAATTCAAACTCTTTACAGGACAAATTACTATGGTTTCAGCAATTTTTATAAAGAAACGAAAAAATCAAATTTAAGGAAGGAAGTACTTAGATGCTTTGATATTGAAATTTTTCACTAATAATAATACTTAATCACCACAGGAAATAATCTTGAATAATTACTTACAAATATTCTTTATGAAAATTCTTGGGTATGTTGAGATCTGATAATTGAAGCGAGGATCGTTGAGTCCTTTAAATTTTATAATTCCTTGATAATTTTATAATTCGTTGATGAGGTCCTTAGCCTGCCGGGCTATCCTTCGATTCGAGATTTATCCTTGCTGGAGAATGTGCTTACAATGAAGTATGATTGCTTTTTACGACAAGCCCCACGTTGGGCGCCAATTAAAAAACCAGAAACTTGCTCACTTCGGCATTCAAAATTAAAAAGCCAGAGACTTGCTCACTTCGGCAATCACATTTATTCTGATTCTTTTTCTGATTCGATACAATTTCTTTTGCTTAAAAAAACTAAGCCTATCAAGCCTACGCAAATACAAAGTGGAAATAAACAGGTTGTTGCTGATGGTGTCAGGTATGCGATCAGCGGACGCTTTCCATAGATTTAATTACCGCAAGTTGATGTCAGGGAGTTGAGATGAGGGTCGATCCACTAACTTATGCATACATAGAATCTGAAATTGGAATTCGAAATTTTGACTGCATTTTTTCTTTTATTCAATCGAGCTGTTTTTCGTTTGTGGAAAATAAATCTAATTTTAGGCTATTTGCTGTGTTTTTAGGAATATTTGCTTCAAAGTAGAAATAGTCGTAAAAAAATCTTTATCCTAGGAAACAAAAATCCAAACCATAGAAAAATTTTACAAAGGCGTTCAAAGGAAAACCGTTGGTCCAAGGTTTTAATCTGATACCCTTTGCAATCAGTTATATAAAGTCTACTCTACTTTACTTAATCTAAACAACAAAAAACACAGTTTTAAGCCTGTGGTATCAGATTATCAAAAAAAATTAAATAAAAAATAATAATAATAATTAAACAAAAACAAAAAAAAACGAACTATAGGTCAAGTAAAGATTAGTATTAGCAACAATGTTGTATTAATCTTTAGATTTTACTCATTAGATATGGATTTTTTTAATGCTTTCCGCAGCCATGACTCAAAACCTACTCAGACTTTCGGTCTTTTCCTTTGCCAAAAGCTAACATAATCAAATAAGGAAGAGCTAAAACCGGGTATAACCGGTTCATAATCTTGCAGCTTACAACGATTAAAGTCAGGGATGTACCTTCAACTACATGAGGGCGGACAGTTACATCTGGTCTTGGGCGAGTTTTCACCCGATTTTATTCATTCTAAGCATAAATATAAACAAAAAAATAAGAAAAACGCACTCTCTCAATTTTACAAGATAACTCACATATTCGCCAATATATACGGTATAAAGTCATCCGGAAGTTCAAAAATCTTTATAATAGGTACATGGGGGCTACAGAAAGTATTAACCCCATTCAAGATATTTGTAACATACAGTCGTAATATTATCAGGAAAGGGTTTTCTCTGAATTTCAATTATACATCTGACACATTGACCATTATTTTGGGTAAAAAATAAACTACCTGCATCCAAATATTCGGTACCTAGGGGTTTTTGTTGAATTCTTACAGTATTTGTTCATATTGTGTCATACTCTGAAAGCATTATCTGTGCAAAGTTTTATCCTGTTATAACAATTGTTTCTTGATTTGTACACTCGAATGAAAACAATCATTTGCAATATAAATGTTTATATTTTCACACTGTTACATAAAAATGTTAGAGGAATATAAATACCAAATTTGGTTGAAATCGGTCGGGCGGGTCTCGAGATATGTGTGGGGTTCCCAGCCCGTTGTCCAATTTTGACCCCGGCTTTATTAACGCCCTATCATACAAACTAACGGGAAAAATTTAATGTCTCTACCGTATTAAGTTAATGATTTGTCCATCCTTAGGTAGTTTTTTTGGCGTGCCAGTAGTCCGATTACGCCCATCTACGAAAAGGATTGGTTTCATCTACGAGGAAGGCCGAAATCACTGCAGCAATGGAGGACTTTTCTTTAGCGTATACTTGAAATATGTATAAATATACTTTTAAATTTTAAATGCATACAGTGTTGTGTTATTGGAGCATGTACATTTTAAACTCATCATAATAACACATCAATAAATACTGCCAAATCTTACAAAAATATTCCACAACGGAAAGTATGCAAGTAAATATGGTTTGAAATTATAACAAATTATTCAATTGGAAACGTTCGTAAGTGAATTAAAATTAAGTATACATAGATATTTTCCGTAAAGTTTTTCGATGTATTCGTAGAATACTAATTGGGATATGTTTTGCCAGTTGCCTGTAATTGACAGCCCATAACTACTCATAATGTATGTATATTTTTGGTCTACGGTTGCTTTCGGTTACTATACTCGTACATAGTATACTCACACAATAGGGTGTAAGTCCACATATATGTACATATGTATATTTCACCGTTTTGAGAACGTCACTCTTGCGTGATTGAATTGTTTAAAATAATAGAAAGGAACATACAGTGTAATTTAAATGAAAACAAAAAAATTATTTGTAGTTTAAAACTCGTAGGGAGAGGTCAATCGACAGGGAAATATTTTTCAACTAACGTAATCATTATGACGTAGAATAGGAAACATAAACTCACAAAAATATTAATCTTATAAATAAATAACATTTGACGCGTATAAGTTAAACAATTAAAAACAGAAATGTATAATATATGGGGTTAAAAGTGCAGAGCAAAGGAGTAACTTTTTATTCTAATTTGGGTAGAATTTCAAGTATTTAGAGACCAGTGTTTTAAGTATCCACATCGTCCTGTGCCTTTTATGTTTTTTATGGGCGTATTTATGTGTATTGTGCTTCTTAATGGCTACATTTAGAGATTTTTAGATGAAACAAGCAACGATTTGGAGCAACGGTTCATCCAAACGACGGCAAATAGATAGGTCAACCAACTAACATACATATGCATGTATGTGCATGGTACTGTTAGGTTTCCGCCTTTTGGTTAATTGTTCAATAGTCAATTGGATATACATAAATAAAATCGTATATATAGTATAACACGTATCCCTATGCACAAGCTTATACGTACATATGTGTATTATATGTGTAGGGTTTTGAAATTTGTAAAGTAATTTGTTGCTCAGCCATTGAAGCCATCAGCAACACCTGCTGTCATATTCAGTTTTAATTGAATTCCATTAACGGCAACAACAACAACAGTTATTGTTTCATCTTCAATATTAGAAATAAGAGAAAAAGCTTTGAAAATTAAGCCTCTGCTGCGACCGCAATAGTCGCTGCCGCCATTCTTTTAGGAAGGCGACACGTGTCAGTATGTTGCCATGCGGCAGATCAACAACTGCACCGGTGAAACTACATAGCAAGGACAGCAACTCACAGACATAACCGCAAAAACACAAAAATAACAGCAACAGGAGAGCAGAGGGAGGAGAAACCTATTCTACGAGCCCTAGTACACGGCAGGAATGCATACCAAAATTGCCACCTTTCCCTTTGTCATTATAAGTCATACATGTATGTATCTTTACAAGCATTCATGTGTATGTAGATTAGGGCGTTATTTTCCAAGTTGATTTTTTTCAGTTTATGCTCTAAAACAGAGCTGCTCAAAATAATGCGCAATTTTTCATGGCTATACTCGGAGTATAGGCAAGCAAATGCAGTCGAAGCATGTACGCTATGAGGCTAATTCTGCCAGCGTCAAAATACACTCGAAATACAGGAATTCAGTTTCGAATAAGCATATAGAGGACTTAATGAGAATCAAAACTTACGATCTTGAAGTCGATATGGAAAAAATCATGGAAAGTTAAAAAAAATTAACTTAAAATTATTGTTGTTCTTAATTGCTTTTTTTTTTTATCAAAAACATAATTATGAATTTTTTTCTAAATTTTTAATAACAATATAAATAAATAGCACGATTTCACTCAGTGTACTAAGCAAGCGCACGCACACAATCATACGCTAGCAGATATCAAATGTGTAATTGTATGCGTTGGTAAATAAATTGCGCATTATTTTGAGCGGCTCTGCTCTAAAACCGATAATCACATGTATGTATGTACATACATACACTAGAAATCGCGTATGCAGATCATTCTGAACAACTATGCCTAAGGGAATATGGGTCTAAAACCAATTTTTAAACAGCGGTCTTTTAGGCAAAGTTTTAATTTTAGGGATTGTAAAAGTTTCTTCGTCAGTTTTGAGATATCCGAATAAAACGTATTACAAAGGAGCATTTTGATATTATATTGTTCATTTGTCGGAATTGGACAAATCGGAACTCTACATCACATATCTCCCATATAACCGCATATTCATACTTCTGTCATCAACTTATTCATTTGCTTTTTCAGTAACCTGCCTTTACTTAAAATGCTAAGAGCACTTAATTTTTCAGAATAGTCCTCCGAGTTAACAACAGTGCGCCAGTTATTTCTTCTTTTCGCAATTCCAAGCGAAGCCAAGTCCTTCCCCACCTGGTCTTTCCAAGGGAATGGAGGTCTTCCTCCTCCTCTGCATCCCTCGGCGAGTATTGTGTCGAATACTTTCAGAGCTAGAGTGTTTTCATTCATACGCTGCCCTTTAATTCGCTGAACTATGTATGAATGTCGTCGTATATCTCATTCAGCTCATCGTTCCATCGAATGCGATATTCGCCGTGGCCAATGCAGAAGTACCATAAATCTTTCGCAGAACCTTTCTCTCGAAAATTCGAATCATCAGATGTTGTCATCGTTCATGCCTCTGCGCCGTATATCGGGACGGGAATAAGGAGTGACTTATAGAGTTTTTTTTTGTTCGTCGAGAGAGGACTTTACTTCTCAATTGCCTACTCAATCCGACGTTGTTGCTGTTGTTGATGCTGGTTCCAAGATAGACGAAATTACGTACGACTTCAAAGTTATAACTGTCAACAGTGACGTGGGAGCCTAGTCGCGAGTGCGTCGACTGTTTGTTTAATGACAGGAGATACTTCGTCTAGTCCTCGTGTACAACTAGAACCATTTTCTTCGCTGCCTTATCCATTCTGGAGAAAGCAGAACTAACGGCGCGAGTGTTGAAGCCAATGATATCAATATCATCGGCGTACGCCAGCAGCTGTACACTCTTATAGAAGATTGTACCTTTTCTGATTAGTTCTGCAGCTCGAATTATTTCTCCAGAAGCAGGTTGAAAAGGTCACACGAAAGAGAGTCGCCTTGTCTGAAATCTCCTTGAACGGCTCGGAGAGGTCGTTCCCGGTTTTGACGGAGCTCTAGTGTTGCTTAACGTCAGTTTACATAATCGTATTAGTTTTGCGGGGATACCAAATTGAGACATCGCAGCATAAATGCAGCTCCTTTTCGTGCTGTTAAAAGTAGAAGAGGTGGGGCGCGTCGTTTCTCTTTTCACGGGCCTTTTCCAATATTTGGCGCTTGGTGAATGTCTGGTCAGTTGTCAATTTGCCGAGCCTAAAGCCACCTTGATAAGATTCAATCAGTTTGTTGACGGTGGGCTTTAATCTATCACACAATACGCTCGATAGAACTTTATACGCGATGTTGAGAAGGCTTATCCCACGTTAGCGCAGATTGTGAAGTCTCTCTTTTTGTGGATTGGGCAGAGTACACTTAAGTTCCAATCGCTGGGCATGCTTTCGTCAGACCATATTTTACAATGAAGCTGAGACATGCTCCTTATCAGTTCTTCACCGCCGTGTTCGGCCGACAATCCATCGGCCCCTGCCGCTTTTTTGTTCTTCAGGCGGGTAATTGCTATTCAAACTTCTTTATGGTCGGGCAATGGAAAATCTTCTGTTAGTCGCCGCATCTTTTCGTAGAATTTTCGAGCATTACCCCTGTCGGCCAGCTAGTCAAGCTCTTCGTACTCACGCATTTCGGCTTCTCTCTTTTTTGTCTGCAAATGCCTGTAGCTACTCTCTTCAACTCTCGGTATCTATCCCATCCCTCACGTGTTGTGGTCGATTGTAACGTTGCGAGGTAGGTAGCCTGTTTTTCCCCCCTGCGACACGGCACATCGTACCAGCTGTTCTTTTGCATTTTCCGAAAACCAATAATTTTGTTTGCAACTGTACGTAATGAGCTTGAAATGTCATCCCACAGTTCCCTTATATCGAGTTGTTGACGAGTGTTCTCAGAAAGCAGGAGTGCAAGCCGAGTAGAAAATTTTACGGCTGTCTATTTTGATTGCAGCGTTGCGAAGTCGAACCTTCCTTGTGTTTATAGACAAGCATATTTTGCTGCACTGGGGCGGGTACGAATCTTGGCTGCAACAAGGTTCGAGTCAATGTTAGGACGCCGGAGCGTATGCACGTCTAAAATACTGGAGACGCGTCTTCCGTCTATGACAACATGATCGATCTGGTTGGTGGTGTTTCGACCCGGAGTCATCCAGGTAGCTTGGTAAATTTTTCTATGCTGGAATCTAATACCACAGATAGTCATATTTCGGGCCCCGTCGAAGTCAATCAGCCTCAACCCATTTGGGGATGTTTTCTCGTGGAGGCTGAATTTACCGACTGTTGTGCCAAAGATACCTTCTTTGCCCACCCTGATGTTTAAGACGCCAAACACGATTTTTAGATCGGTGCGGTTGCAGCTCTCATAGATGCACTCCAAGCACTCATAGAAAGCATATTTGGTTACATCGTCTTTCTTTCCGTCGGGGAAGGAGCGCAAATCAGGGATGTGTTCAATAACTTCTCTTTGATGTGAATTGTGGCTAGACGTTCATTCACCGGGGTAAATGACAGTACTCGGTGACGGAGTCTCTCTTCCATCACGAATACCGCACCGAATTTGCACTCCTTTATGTGGCCACTGTAATAAATACCACAAGGACCTACTCGCCTCAGTCCTTATCCCGTTCATCGTATTTCTTGGACGGCAGTGATGTCAGCCTTTACTCTAACGAAGACATCAAAAACTTTTTCGTTACATGGCGGGTTCCAAACCCAGCGCACAACCCTGTGGAGAGGATGTTTCGCGTTCTCACTTTAGCTCGACTTCAAACGGATGTTCTTAGGGTACCCAGAGGATACTTGGTCTAGGACCGGAAGTCGTGAGCTGCTTGAGCCAGAAAACTTTCCTCACTTGCGTGAACTTCTATACATGACTCCATCCTCCATACCCCTTACAAAAACGCATAACACAAATTTTAAGGGTATTTTCGTATAATCATACTTTTTTCTGAAAAATTGGTTGTATGGGTGACCGACCGATACTTAATCATGAAATTTAGGCTGTAGAAATTTCAAGCTAAGATTAGCTTAGGTTAGTTAAGATTAGATTAGATTATTCCAAATCTCCCTAAGCGACTCTAATTTAGCTCCATCTGTTTTGTCAGTAGAGAAATTTATCACATTGTCACAGCATATTTACATACATACATATGTATATACTACAAAGAAAAAATGTAAACAGACAAATAAGAATGCGTCCATTATTTCCAATCAAGGGCTCAGTAGGGTAATCTGCCCTTTGTTTGAAATTTTTTTTCATAGAAATTTTTATTCTTCAATAGAACTTTTTTCACATATCATATTATAAAGAAATTTTTTCGTTTTTTTTTTTTATGACATCTATCGGAGAAATGGCGGGGTGAATGGTATGCGTTTTTTTTTTACTGTCGGACACGATTTCTCATGTTTGGATCATCTGAAACACAAAAACCCAATTTATTTTTAAAAAGTACGTGAATGGTTATCGTTGGTTCTATGATCATGGAAAAATGTTGTAAAAAAAAGTAATTTTTTTTGATAGTTCCCCATGTCATTTAACATAAATTTTGTCATAACATTGCAAATAAATTATAAAAAATTATGTGGACAGCCGTTTTGAGAACATTTAAAAAAAAATTAAACAAATCGGTTGAGTAGTTCGACCGGAATCATGCCCGCCAGTTTAGAAAAGTTTGTTTTGAGAAAATGCGTTTAAAGTTTGAGGTACTGAAAAAGCATAAGAAGATGGACATAAATGTTTAAAAATTGACATACCCCTAATTATTATTTTTTTCGAAACCTTCCAATATTAAAGTGGATTTTTACATTAATTCTAAGGGTATAACGGAACAGAAAATGCAGAAACAAAAATTAAAAAAGATTACCCTACTGACCCCTTAATAGAACGTATTTAATACAAAAATACTTTTATAATAAAAAACGCCATTACAATGTTTCTTTTAATAAATAAATATTAAACGATGTGAATTTTTTAATGTCAAAAAAAGCCATTTTATAATTATCCAATAGCAGTAAGCATAGTCTAGATTAGTGAATAGACTAAATGGAATCTAAATCACATCACATCAAATTTTCGGTCGGAGCATTGTATAACATAGGATTCTTTGATCTTTGTATTAACTTTTTTAACTCCAAAGTAAATAAACCTACCTTAACCTAGAACTTAAAAAACGGAATATTTTAATAATTTACGGGCGATCTGAGATTGAGAAGAGGAAAGGAAGGGGAATGGAGAGTGATTGAGTTTTAAAGAGTTAAAAATGGTTGAACTAGATTTCAGCCAAAGTTGTAGGTAATAAACAGATCTGTATCTTTTGTATACTCACTTTTTTTACATAACCACAGAATTTATGTGAAAAATTCATATAACCCCGCTAAACAGTTGCTTCTACGAAATAGTAGGTACATATAATAATGGAATAAAAGAAAACCGTTTCGAGACGTTTGGTGAAATCTCCCCGGCGTCTGCAAAAAAAGAAGAAATAACGGACACTCTAATGTCGTTTAGTGAAATTTAACCGGTCTTCTGCAAAAACAAATCAATTTGGAGAAAAAAACGGACACCCTAATGTACATATGTATGTACATATTTGTCTTACCATATACAAAAGCTGTCAGAAGTGGCATGCAACACACACATTTGCCGCAAGTGTTATAAAATGCCAGAGTGAAAGCGAATTTCCACCGTTTGTACGAAATAATTCAACGTGGCAATATCGTTTGTAAACGTGCCAATTGTTTACACACATTTTCACATACATATGTATGTGGACATATGCGGACATATGAACTTATATCTAAAGCGTATGTATCCCACTGATGGCACTTGCCGCAAATACGTTGAAGGAATGCATTAAATATGATTCAAAGAGCGTCGGTGGTCCTAAACGTTATCAAGCACTGCAAAGTGGCGAGTTGGCTGGCAGCACGTGCAACATGCAGACGAAATGCAATTAGGAAACTTGCAAAACAGTCAACGCCATAATATGTGTGCCTTACGTTCACTGCACCGTTAGGGGGTGTGCCAACAAGTGTTTGGGTGTGGATGATCAGTGGAAATGGAAGTTTGGCAAGTCGCTTGCATCACTGATTGCCACATAACTGCTTCTTACCCCTAAGCGTATGCACTGGCTTCGATTCAAAGTCTCGCCCAGCTCGTCCATAGTTGCAGTGCCGGATCCACGGGGGGGAAATTAGGAAAATTTCACTTGTTTGCTAGAAAAATATTCTCTGCAATAAGAAATGAAAATACAACAGTGACACTCTTCTTACCAAATACACTATACAAATCATAACAAGATACGAGTACTATCATAAATTGCATTATATGACCTGTCTAAACTTAACCCTTTTCTGGGCGACTCACAGCGGAAGTACTAAATTCTGAATTGAGAAAGAGTCGAAGTCTTGAGTACAGTATAAGACATATATGCCCGCAGATATATCGCATTAATGGGACATTCGATAGAAAATTCTTGGACTCCTCCAAAAAATTATACTTTCCCATTTTCGTCGAGAGTTATTTCTGGCAAAGAAATAAAACACTACGTCTCTTCCAAACACTTGGATTCTCATGCAGAGTGGCTCGTACTATCTGACGTGGGGAAAGGGCTATTCTGCAAATATTGTCCATGGTTTACGTCTCGAAATCAAGGAGGTTATCGGGGAAATACTCCGCTTGGGGTACTTGTCACGCAGTCGTTGACTGATTTCAAAAATTTGGTTGGGATCAAGAGTATGTTAGAAATTCGTTCTCAAAATATGTACCATAAGAATGCACTGGCAATGGGGAAGGACTTCGTGAGAGACTATCACAATCCACAACGAAGCGTCCGTAATCTTCTCGACGAAAAACATCTTTTGCAAACGCAAAAGAACAGAAAACGACTCATCCCCATTGTGAAAACGGTCATTTTTTGCGGAAAGCAGAACATCCCACTTCGTAGGCATAGAGATGACGGAGATATTCGAAAAAATAAAACGTCCGTGCAAAACGAAGGGAATTTCAGGGCTTTGCTGAGATTCAGAATCGATTCACGTGACACAACTCTGGAGCATCACCTTGGGAGCACATCTTCAAGAGCGACCTATACCAGTAAAACGATTCAGAACCAACTAATTGAATGCTGCAGGGCAGAGATAATAGACAAAATTTTGCAACGAGTAGCTCGTGCTGAGTTTTACACAATTGTTTCTGATGAATCTCCAGATCTGTCGGGAGAAGCTCAGGCAATACTTTCATCCTGCCAATTATTACGTAGAAGTAGAATTTCCGTAAAAATATAATATTTGATGTCTATTGTCTGAACTATCGAATAGTGGTTGTTCCCAAGAAAATAAACAGAAATTTACAGAAGAATAATGTTTCTCGTTGCAGATTAGCGTTGTACTCAGATACATCGATTTTTCTTTTGGCGAAGCATGCATACGAGAAGACTTTGTATCTTTTTTGGACGCATTCGGTCAACTTTCGAAGAATACTCTCGTGGAGGGCACAGAATCAGAAGAAAGCGAGGATGAAGACGGATTAATGGCTGAGAGGACTGCTGGAAAAAATGACCGAACCGATGAAGAATTGTCTCTAAGTGGATCTGCCATCGGGGGGATTGTTCTTGGAGACATGAAGAAAATGAATTTCCGAATGGAGAAATGCGCTTCGATAGGAACTGATGGATGTGCGGTCTTGCTGTCAGATTTCGGAGCAGTCAACGAAATTCGGAAGGAAGCAAAAAAGCTGTCATGACTACGTGTTTCTCGCACAAATTCAACAACAGTATTTCAAAGTCAGCGAAAGTACGATTAATCGAAAACGTTGCTAGTGCCATACGAGAAGTCGACAAATTCTTCAAGAACTCATTTCCAAAACGTGTGACTGAATTAGCAGATACTTGGTGAAAAAATTGTCCTGTTGTGTGAAACAAGATGGGTAGAGAGGCACGATGTTGTCCTTCAATTTGTTGCGAAGTTACCGTTAATCATCGAAGCTCTGTCAAAAATCAGTGAGTGGAAGAACATAGAAACAGCAGGCAAAGCAACAATTCTCATATCGGCTTTGTGAAAGTTCGAATTTATCGTCGGGCTCTTCTGTCTCAGCGACATTCTATCGCTCACCCATTCGCTCAGCGAAGTTCTTCAAAAGGAAGCAATTGATTTGGCGAAGGCATCAAAAATGATTGGGACGTTGCTTGCCACGTTGGAAAAAAAGAGGGAAAAAGTTGATGAAATATTCCGATTGATTTATTCAGAAGCCAAGAAAATGGCGGAAAAACTCGATGTTGACGAAGCGAAATCGAGAACATGTGGTCGAAAAACGAAACGCGAAAATTACTAAACGTGAAAACTTGCGAAGATTACTACAGGGTCTCCTTCTACATACCTCTACTGGAAACCATCAAAGAAGATTTGGAAGCTCGTTTTTCACTAGAAGTTTTGAATGGTTACCAATTGAGTGTGTTGCTCCCAGAATAAGAAAGTCTTTTAAAAGAAAACGAAATCGATGATCTAATCGGATGCTTGATAGAAAGATTCGGGAATCTTCTGGATGATGAAAAAAGCGTACAAAAATTTAAATTTAAAATTAAGCTACTGGCAATGTCACTGGCAGCAGCAACAAAAAATTGAAGGCAGCGAAATTCCAACTTCTGCCCTGGAAACATTAAGAAAATGTGATGTACAGAATACTCGGAGATAGGTGTGGATTGTTGGGACGACATATTCCCAACAATCCACACCTATCTCCGAATATGTCGTCCCAACAATCCACACCTATCTCCGAGTATTCTGTACACTTCCCGTAACAAACGCGAGCTCTGAACGTTCTTTCTCTTATCTTCGCCGCATCAAAACATGGCTTAGGACGATCATGCTTCAAGAAAAACTAGTTGGATTAGCGTTGCTTTATACGCATCGTGACATCGAAATCACCGCCGAAGAAGTCATCGAAAGATTCGTAAAACTTGGCAGTCATCGTTTTGCGTTATGAAACACGCAATGTAAAAGGATTTTTCTGTTTGAATTTTTAATAAAATGAAATTGGAGTTGATAATTTTTGTTTCATAATTTGTACTGTATTTCTCTCGCAATAATAAGTTTGAAACCAAATCGAAGGATAAATTCATTTCGCCCCCGTCGTCTCTGGATCCGCCACTGATAGTTAGCTACTTATTCAACAGATTCACACTTTAACCACCATATATGAATATTCAAGACCTTCGTACGCTTCGTTTGTTTATTTGCTAGCTTCGTAAATCATTTGGTTTTGTTTGTTGAGCTCGTACGTGACTTTGGCTTCGTTTGCAACATGTGCGTTCGTTTACTCAGTTACTGCATGCCGAAGCAGCCAACTTTTAAGTTCCCCTCGCATTACAACAGAATTGAACATTGCTTATATGAATCTATATTTCTATGTAAATGTATATGTTGGGAGCATTCTGAATAAAATCATAACATAAGACATCATTTGTCAAACATTATTAGTGGAAGGACCTCCAAGATAAAGGGTCTTTAAGCGCGTAACCGTCTGCTTTGAGCGATATACTAAAAAAGGAAACTAAACACCTTTTAGTGGCTTCTAATTTTTATGAATTTTGGATTTATCGATTGTCAAGAGCTCTGCTAATCCTTTGAATAATATTTTCAATAAACGACTTCGCACGGTTAACTTTAAAAGTTTTAAAATGGAAAAATTGTATTGGACTAGAGGATTTATTACAAATTTTATAATCTTAGTATGCGTAGACAATTTGAGAAATAATATGTTTTTATCACGGTATCACTGAAGGACCAAAGAACTCAAAATCAGAGTCGAATGCTATTATTTATAAATGTATAAACTATTTTTAATAGTTTGTTTTCAGTTTTGATATTTTATATTAAGAAAAATTGTAATTGAAAACTTAGATGTGTACAAACTATATATGCGTATTGAGCAATGGCAACATTGTTCAAATGATAACAAACTTTTGACATATTTTGCTCGCTAAGGACGGCAACTGAGGAAGGGAGTAGCGTTTTTCGCAGTTCCTGCTAAAATACCGGGGAAATCTATGGTATCCTACGGTAAAGCGGGCGGTAGAAGCGATTTTGGCTGATCGTTTACATTGCGCTCCCATAAGATAGCTTGTATCAGCTGATTCGGGCTGCGTTTTGCGGAATTCGCTGATTGCGCCCTTACGCTCACAACGGCGGCCATCCGCGAACGATGCCTCAACAGCATATGGCCAGTGAAATTATGTACGCAAATATATGTATGTATGTGTGTGTAGTACTCAAAAGCCATCATGTCTAGCTTTTGCATCTTCTACGAGTGTGAGTTCTTTTGTTGCTCGCGCCGATGTTGACGTAACACAAGTTAGGCATCTGTTTCATATCTGAGCATTGTCATTCGGCCTCTGACAATTGTTTTTGGCAACGCTTTTGCTTTGCGTGGCGGCTGAGCGAAATGTTGCAGCTGTAATTGCGTCGAACGCATTCCTATTATTGAAAACTGTAAATTAGCAAGTGAGCAAACCGCGCAGCAGCGAAGCAACAAGCAGAATGAGTCATGCCGTTGCAAGTGTCAGTTTGAATGGTAACAGCAGGCACAGAAATAACAACAATGCTGGCTGCAAGAATCAACCACTCCATTTGCGGGACCTGAAATTAAACAGAAGACAGATGATGGGTGTCTTGCGTCGAACAAGTTGAACGTATGGGTGGAAGAAAAATCTTAAATGTGAAAATTAAAAATGCTAAAACCAAGTAGGAAATATATGAAAATAATATTAAATAAGTAAGGAAGGGCTAAGTTCGGGTGAAACCGAACATTTTATACTCTTGCAAAGTGCAATAATCAAAGAAATACTTTAAGGTGTAAAATCAATCATATAGAGTAAAATCAGCCGGATGTTCCAAAATCCTTATCTTAGTTAAATAGGGGCTAGGCCAAGTTTTCGCTCAAACATATGTATCTATTTTAAGCAGTATTTATTATTTTATTATTATTTATTTTCATTGGGACAATTCACAGATTGGCTATATAGGCGTACAAAGTCACCGGAAGTTCGGAAATCTGTATATTAAATATATTATGAGAAGTATTGGTGCAAACCCATTTTGACATACAGACATGCTATAATAAGAAAAGGATTATCCCTTAATTTAAGTTATGCATATACATATAACACATTGACCGACATTTTCGACCAAAAGTCCGCTATAGGTACTGGGGTCTAAATATTTGGCACCTAGAGGCTTGAACAGTTTTTATTGGATTTAAACAATTTTTGATCATAAGGTAGCAAACACTAAAGGCATTGTTCGTGCAAAGTTTTATTTCGTTATATTAATTGCTTATTGATTTGTGTACTGGAAACTGAACGAATCAAGTGAAATTTGAAATTGCGCCTTATGCGAGATATGGGACTTCACCAATAAGTGGGCGGCGTCACGCCCATCGTCTAATTCTCATGCCTGCTGCTATGAAGCTCTCATATACCATCTCGGTGGTAAAATTAACTGTCTCTGGCATATTTAACATTACCTTATTCCGATTTCATCCATTTTAACACTGTAGAAGTTTTTATAAGATTTTTATTCAGCAAATCTGGTTCTTGTCGCTTAAGTGGTTTAGGAGATATGTACATTAAACTGGTTAGAGGGCGAGGCCACACTCACTTAAAAAAAAAAATTCCCACAAGTGCCCCTTACTACAGCAATATGCTATACGAAATTACGTTTTATATCTTAATTTAGCGCTTAGTTATGGCATTTTATGTGTTTTCGGTTAAGGGCGATTTGTGGGCGTGGCAGTGGTTCAATTACGCCCCTCTACGAACTCGAAGTTTTTTTGTACTAGGAAACGCACATACCAAGTTTCATCAAGATATCTCAATTTTTACTCAAGTTACAGCTTTCACGGACGGACGGACAGACAGACAGTCAACCGGATTTCAACTTTTCTGGTCATCCTAATCATTTACATATATGTATATTTAACCCTATATATATCTCCATTAGTTTTAGGTGATATGTACAACCGTTAGGTGAACAAAACTATAATGCTCTGTAGCAACTGGTTGCAAGAGTATAAAAATATGCACGTTTGTATGTGTTTATTGCGTATCAAATTACATACATATTTACTGAATTATTGTATTAGTTTTTTCTGCTATCTGAAGAGATTCACACACCTTAAAAATTCGAACTTGGTTGAACGGGATCTTCTTTGGACATATCTTAAGGGACATATTTTTTCCCCCTATACCAAACGCCTTTTAGAGTTGTCGTTCTCTAACAAACATTTTTTTCTTCATGTCAACTAAATAAAAGTGCAAACAATGTTTCTTTCAAACTGTGTAAGCTGAGGAGTAAATATAAGCTAATAAGTATAAAAAAATGTTCCAAAAACTTTCAGCGAGCAGCCACAAGCTACCCTGCAAGACGGGTAGCTGTAAGCAAACGTGTAAGCGACTTGTTATTGTTCACTTTTGCATTCGTTAAAATATTTGTTACTTTTGTTCAAAGAATGGGAAAAAAGTAACACATAGCTATTTGATGTTCAATAGTTATCTCGCTCTAACCAATGGCAAATATCGCATGCTGCCTTGTTCTAACAGAATACACACATTTGTTAGAAAATCTCTTCACAGTATGTTACGGGTAACAAATTATTTTGTTAGCGCATAGCTTACCTATGTGTTATGGAAAACAAAAGGTATTTGTTACCCGAATATCTGTTAGTGTTATTGTTTTCGTTATCAGTTTGTTATCTATAACATAAAAATATGTTAGCAAGAACAAGCAGTAACAAGATTATCTGTTACCCATTTGTTATTTCTAGCAAATTTAATTCTTTTAAATAAAATTCAGTTTTTTTTTATTATTTCGTTTTATTTAATAATAAACATTTACTTAAACATAAGATTAAGGTTATTTCAGTATAAAAATTAAAATTATAATAACTTAGAACTAATGTTCAACTTAAAACTAATATTTACAACTTAAAGCTAATACATATGTATATGTAATTAATAAGAAGAAAACTTATATTAATTTATTACGATTGTGGCTTAAGGTCACAAATCTCCAGAGCTCCCCACAGATAGTGTTTTTGTCCTTGTCAGGAAATATTTCTAAAATGAAAAGTTATAAGTTAAGGAATTCAAAAATATATCAGTAAAAAGACCAACCAAAAACTAACCCTACGCACTTTAGCGTTAGTAGGGATTCCTTCTCCTTGCGCCCCTCTAAATTGTATTGGTATATTAGATCGTCAGAAAACATACTGTCCACACTGTCTTTTGCGCCCTTTGATTTCAATATTAGCCGCGTCTGTAAAAAAACAAATTACAGTACATTAAAATACGATCGCATAATATTTAAAAACGAAATATTTCCTTTTATGAAAGATTGTCTTCCACGAAGCGCACGTGCGTTCCGGCGATGGTGACGGTACCACAATTTGGGATGATTCAATTCAATGCTTATCTTGGCACAATTCCGATTTCTTTGGCGCCGCGATTTGAAGGTACCGTTGGAAAGAGGAAGTCCTCCTGATTAAAAAACATGTAGGGTTATAGGGTCCGCAAACGCTTAGTTTAGGAGATATTCGGCCTTAAAGTTCAAAAATTTGCAAAATTGGACCATTTTAAGGAGCTATTTCACCACATTAAACACACTTTTTTCACATTTTTCACTTCAAATTAATTAAATTGCACTATAATCTTTTAAATAAATCAACATTTTACTCTTTTAGCAGGTTTTTTACCTAAAAAATCTTTATTTTAAAAATTACATTTTACACTTGTTTCAACCTCATTTGTTTACTAAAAATTACGACGAAATGGAGCGCTGCCATGTGTTGATAAAATTTATAGAATACTAGCTGCATTGCCGTGCATATTGCCTGTGGAGACTCCACATTGCTCATAGCTTACTAGATATAGAATACTAGATAGTTTGCCATATATCGTAAGCTAGAAGCTGTCACTTCAGCAGTTTGGCAGCGCAGTTTTCATTTCTATGAAAATTTCGAAGTGGCAACATATATAAGTTTGATAGCGTCAGTCATGGATTACCATGGCGTCGGTACTAAGACTTTTAATTAAAATAATAAAAAACACTAATAAGTAAGTACATTTTCAAAATAATTTAATTAATTTTGTTTTTAATATTATAATATTATTTATTTACAGGATAATTATACTATGGATTGGCGAACTAGCGAGATTTTGGATTTGATTAATTTGTACAAACAATTTGAATGCTTGTGGAACTTTAAAAGTAGTTCTTACAAAAGAATTGATTTAAAAAGAAATGCCTGGACGCAAATATCCAAAGAGTGTGGAAAGGATATTGCGGAAATTAAAAAAAAATTAAAAATCTGCGAACAACATATGTCGTGGAAAAAAAGAAGGTGGATGGGTGTAGAAAATCCGGGATGTCGGCTGATGTGGTGTACGAACCACATCTATTTTATTATAAAGAAATGTCGTTTCTCGACTCTGTGGTCGTACTGAGGAAGACTTCCAGTAATGTAAGTATATTATTTTCAAATATTATAATATTCAAAATTTGTTTTCATATGTTTCTATTTTCAAAAGATAAACGCAGAAGTAGCCGGTGAATTTGAGGAGAGTGCGTTCAATCAATCAATGATTGATTGTTTTGAAGTGGATTGCGCACAGATGCCATCGCCATCACCAGTGGATAGTTTACCAGCGTGCTCTCCGGCACCGTCCTCCTCACCTGCTCCATCCACTTTGGCGAAAGCCGCTAGGAGACGGAACAAGCGAACATCAAATACCGGAGCAAAATTCTCCGAAGCCATAGATGCCATAGTCTCATCAGTTTCCAAAAACGACAATGAGACGGTGTTTTCCTCATTCTCGAGGACAATAGCAATGCAATTGGAGCAATTGCCACTTATAGAAGCGACGGAGGTGATGTCGGAAATTCACAGCATTGTAACACGGAGTGTTGTTTTCCATCTATCAACACGCAGAGTCGAAGGATCTCAATCTGACATACTGCAATTGGCGATGGACGACGCGAATATCGAATAATAATGTGATGTAAGTTGTATTCTCATAATTATCAATCACAAGTAATTAATATTATGTGTTTTGTTACAGGTATTTCAAATACAAAAAAAGGATTTGAATAATATTAATAATTAGTATTTTTATGATATGTATTTATGTTGAATTAAAAAAAAGAAATACAAGAGTGAATTTTTAATAATAATTTAATAATTATAATAATATTAATATTTAGTATTTTTGTGATACGTATTTATGTTATGTAACTTCAAGAAAAAAAAAAGAAATACAAGAGTGAATTTTTATAATCCAGATGTTATTTTTTTGTTTTGGCTATAGGTTTTTTCTAGTTTAAAAAAAATGGTTTGCCTATTTTATAAAAATGGTTTCTGTGAAGATATAATGACAGGGTTTTCCAAGAGAAAGATGTAATGTTACGTATTTAAAAAATTCTTGGGAGAAATATCCTTTCTTACTTTAACTTTTTCTTTGGGAATTTGGTGATGTTAGTCAATGTCATTTAAAGATATTCATATTCTGTAGTATTTCTAAGAATTCGAAGAAAGAATTTGAATTCCCAAAGAAAAAGTCCTTTCTCCGAAGAATAATAGAAGTTCCAGCGCATCGGGGAATTCCCATGAATTGCAAGAAAGACAAGGAGATGAATAAATAATAAATATGTATACATATAATAAGACATAGTGTTTTTATTTTGCTGTTTGTTTCTTTATTTTAACCCATTGGAAAGGAACATCTCCATCAGTAATACAATATTTACATACATTATCTCTTATTTTGCTAGCATATTTGTATGTTTCATTTTCCTGAATTGGTAGAGATGTTATGGTGGGCGGAAGGTGTTCATGATATTTGTCATAATGGGTATTCGGCGATACATTTATTTTTTGCGACAAATAATTGTGTAAAATACAGCATACTTTGATAATTTTATCAGACGTTTCTATTGAAACTTCAATTGGCCGATGAAATATTCGAAAACGCCCAGCTAGTTTTCCAAACGCCATCTCAACCGTCATTCGGGCTCTACTTAGCCTATAATTGAAAGCCTCTTGTGCAGTATTTAATTCCATACTACGGTTAAAAGCTTTTAGCATGTGTCGGTTCAAACCAAAAATATCGTCGCCAATAAAATAAAATGGTGTTTTAGATATCTGCCCTTTTAAAGGTTTATCGGACGGTATATTAAGTTGGCCTCTGGAAAGCTTCTCATATAATGAGCTGTTTTTATATGCCACAACATCAGATGCTCTTCCGTTTGCTCCAATATCGACATAAATAAATCGGCTATGTGCGTCGACCACTGCAAGCAAAATTATGCTGAAAAACCCTTTATAATTGAAGTAGTCCGATCCAGAATGCGGAGGCGCTTTTATACGTATATGCTTTCCATCGATTGCACCAAGAGTATGTGGGAACTGCCAAAGTTCTTCGAAGTCATTAGCCACATTTAGCCATTCTTTCTCTGTCATTGGTGTCTGCAAAGGAAGAATATTTATTAATTATAATATATGTATTCATGTACACTGAAATTAACTTTATAACTTTACCTTTAGGTACTCTTTCTGAAGAGCGCTTGTTATAGAATTCAATACCTCCGGAATAAAGGTACTAATTGTTTTCCGAGATATGCGGGACAAGAATTCTAATGACCGAAATGAGTCTCCAGTTGCTATATATCGGAGGGTCAACGCAAGGCGAACTCTTGACGAAATGGCACATCTCATTTGCGTATTTTGCTTTCGTATTCCTAAATCAATCTTATATGTGTACATACATATATGAATTAAAATAGATTAGTTTCAAATAATAACTCAAATATAAATTATACTATATATATATGTATTATAATATATTACCTTTGAAATAATATCTTCAAATTGATCAATTGTCATACGACAAAAATTATTAAATTCCTGTCCTTCCTCCCATAAAATATCTTTTAGGAGATGCGCTTCCAAATCATGGAGATCTCTTAATTCCAGAAATGGATTTACCCAGTATTTTGGTCTTCTTTTTATTGTTTCCTGATGTACTTCGTAAAGCCTTTTCAAATTTCTAAGCGCTTCTATAGCTGTTACCTTCCTGCTCGACGCCATTTCGCAAATGATTCTATCATGATAGCAAATGCCCACATACCGATTTGGCAATGGCAATAGCAATACGTTTGACAGCTAGTATTCTATAAATTCTATCGTGTCGAGATGCCGGGTAAGGCAATTCGCTGAAATTCCTCTTTTTCGCAAAAATTCCTCTATTCATGCATATAGATATTTTCCTTTTTAAATTTATTAAGCAAATAAGTAATATTATATACATGTATTAGTAATATTATATAATAATATTATATATACATATGTATAAGTAATATTATATAATAATATTACGTAATAAAGTGTACAGTACATGAGTACAGTACGAAAACTCAAATTTTGTTTCAATATGAGTGCATGATAACCGAAAAATATAACCACTTCATACCCAAAACTCATATTTTAAATATAATAATATATATATTGTCGCCTAAAATACAAACCAATGTATCATCAAAAATAAATGGAAATCGCTGACAGATATAATCACCAAAATTTACTATTTTATAACGAAAACTTAAATTTTGAGTGCATGATAACCATAAATTGTAACCACTTTATACCAAAAAGTCAATATATTTTTTATTTTCAACGCAGAAAGGGGTACTACGCGAAAGTACTTCAGTCACCCCGGGTATTCGCTCGGCCAGGGTTATTTTTTAAAGCGCGGCCGAAGGCCGCTAACGCAGAAAGGAGTACTATGCGAAAGTACTTCAGTCACCCCGGGTATTCGCTCGGCCAGGGTTATTTTTTAAAGCGCGGCCGAAGGCCGCAACGCAGAAAGGAGTACTATGCGAAAGTACTTCAGTCACCCCGGGTATTCGCTCGGCCAGAGTTATTTTTTTAAAGCGCGGCCGAAGGCCACCAACGCAAAAGGAGTACTATGCGAAAGTACTTCAGTCACCCTGGGTATTCGCTCGGCCAAAGTTATTTTTTAAAGCGCGGCCGAAGGCCACCAACGGAAAAGGAGTACTATGCGAAAGTACTTCAGTCACCCCGGGTATTCGCTCGGCCATGGTTATTTTTTAAAGCGCGGCCGAAGGCCGCCAACGCAGAAAGGAGTACTATGCGAAAGTACTTCAGTCACCCCGGGTATTCGCTCGGCCAGAGTTATTTTTTTAAAGCGCGGCCGAAGGCCGCCAACGCAAAAAGGAGTACTATGCGAAAGTACTTCAGTCACCCCAGGTATTATGTATATAAAAATGTTATATTACAATCATAAACATATATGTATATTATAATGTTATCACACGATTTTACTTATCTATGTTTATTATATATAAATCACATATTCATATATTCATATATGCATGTATATGGAAAAGTGTTCACATATTCAATTTTAGCTTGAAAAATCTTCTTTATATTTTTTTTATAGTTAATAAAGAAAAAAGAATCACTCGAAAGTAGAAACAAAGAAAACGCTGTGAACGCTGAAAAATCCTTCACTTTTGGTTTTTAAGGTGTGGCAATGCTGGTTTTCCTTGTAAATATAAGCACTCTAAACTTTTCAGCCATAAATTTGGCAAGTGATTTTTAAAATACTAAATTTAGTTGAAAAATTGCAAAATAATTGTGAAATGTAAGCTTATTTCAAAGCTTAGAGTGTATATTTAAATATACAGTGTAAAGAACGTGAAAAAGTTTAGTGAAACATAGAGAAATAACATGTTTTCTTGGTGCAAATATTTGAATTTTTAAACGTGAATATTTCAAAAAATATTAGTTATTTTTATGTTATTTTTGGATATTCCTCCTCTGGAGAAGCTCCCCTATCCGTACATACCCCATTTCTACGGAAATTCGGTTTTTTTACCCCTCCGCCAAAGTAATCGGAATCGTGCCCTTATCTTTTTCTCCAAGCTTTTTCGTTTTCTCTATATAAAAGAAATTAATAATATATGTATATATATATATGTACATATATAATAGAAATTAATTACAAAATATCAAATTGTCAAGCAATGAACTTACCTCTTTAAAATCCAAAATAATCTGCGCTTTTCGTTTTCTTCTTCTTGAAAAATTGGGTATTCGTCTTTCCTACTCTAGCAAGTTAACATTACAATATGTTTAGAATGTCGATAGTTTTTCTCTGTCTTACTTACGTATCTCCCATTCAATTGAAAATTCCAGAAAATGTAACAGTGTTAGTGAACAGCTGAAAATGTTTCAATGTGTTCGTGCAATCTGTTACCTCCGTCTTGCAGGGTAGTACCACCAATACCATAAGGTGTTGTTTTTTTTCATACATACATGCATACATATATACATATGTATAAAATTATACGTACACATGTATATGGGGTATTCCATACCAAATCGACCACTTTTGAACCCGACCCCTTTAGATTTTGCTGAAACTTATCCATCCTTTTCTACTCTTTGAAAAACATTTTTGAGAATTTTTTCAAAATTTTTTGTCCTACTTCAAAAAAGTTATGAATTTTTCTATTTTTTGCTAAAAAAATGGCTTTTTTATATTCAAATAGCCATAACTTTTGTAGAAATTGACTTTTGGGGACCATTTTTTTTTTTAAATTTTTGTTTTTGAATGAACTTTTCGAAAAAATACTCGAAAAAAATTTAACACGATCAATTATATAAAATAATCGTTTTTTTTAAGTAAAATCTTAATTTTTATTTTTTTGAAATTTCGCCATTTTTGTTTTTTGTTTTTTTTTCTCAAAAAAAACTTCAATTAATTTGAGAACTATCCCTGCTAATCTCGGAGTGGGCTGATTTTTTTTTATATTTTTTTTTATTTAAAAAATGAAAAAAATTTTTAAATAAATAAAAAAAAATATTAAAAAAACTCGGCCGACTCCGGGATTAGCAGGGATAGTTGCCAAATTAATTGAAGCTTTTTTTGGGGTGAAAAAAAAATAAAAAAAAAATGGCGAACTTCACTTTTTTAAGTAAAATCGTTTTTTTTTTTTTTTGGAAGTTCGCCATTTTTTTTATTTATTTTTTTCACCCCAAAAAAAGCTTCAATTAATTTGGCAACTATCCCTGCTAATCCCGGAGTCGGCCGAGTTTTTTTAATATTTTTTTTATTTATTTAAAAATTTTTTTCATTTTTTAAATAAAAAAATATAAAAAAAAATCGGCCCACTCCGAGATTAGCAGGGATAGTTGTCAAATGAATTGAAGTTTTTTTGAGAAAAAAAAACAAAAAACAAAAATGGCGAAATTTCAAAAAAATAAAAATTAAGATTTTACTTAAAAAAAAACGATTATTTTATATAATTGATCGTGTTAAATTTTTTTCGAGTATTTTTTCGAAAAGTTCATTCAAAAACAAAAATTTAAAAAAAAATGGTCCCCAAAAATCAATTTCTACAAAAGTTATGGCTATTTGAATATAAAAAAGCCATTTTTTTAGCAAAAAATAGAAAAATTCATAACTTTTTTGAAGTAGGACAAAAAATTTTGAAAAAATTCTCAAAAATGTTTTTCAAAGAGTAGAAAAGGATGGATAAGTTTCAGCAAAATCTAAAGGGGTCGAGTTCAAAAGTGGTCGATTTGGTATGGAATACCCCATCGTATACATACTATATATGAATGTGTCAGATTATATTATTATTTATTGTTGCAATATCTTTGGTAGAAATCATCCAACAACTTTTCTTCTCAGATTTGCTTATTTGTATGCTGTTTAGGGTAAACACCGCATTGAAGCCGTCTACCAATAAATAGCAAACAGAACATTCATAAATTTCACTCACAAACTCTTCAAAAAAGCAAGCAAACTGCGCAATCAAAAATGTGCCTAATCCGACAAAAATTAATGTGAAAATTTAAGAAAACCAAAGACGGATGATGTAAAAAGAGAACGGGAGATCTATAACTGTTGCATGGCCAGCCGCTGTGGGAGAGGCACCAGCTGTATTAACGTCCTAAACATACAACCCATTGCCGCCACTATTGAGCCCATTGAGGCACATGCTTCTATCATATTATAGTTAAACGGCTTGCCGTAATGACCCAGCATCAGGTGAGCATGAGATGGTGCCACGGCTTATAACGTAGGAAAACATACACGTACACTCCCACCCAGCTCTTTCTGGGTTTTGTCGTACTCTCCCTTAATTATGTATTTTACTTTAGCTTTAATGTTGCAGTTGTTGCAAAGTCGTTGCGGGCAAATGTTACTCTCAGTGTATACCGACAATACCGCCAGTGACACCTGTGACCATTCTTTGGCTGCCAGCATACAGTGCTAGTTGAAACAGATCTTATGAATTTTACTTGGCATTGGGTCAGTAGCAGCGTAGGCTCGCTGGGAAATCTGAAAAAAAATTTAAATTTTTTAATTGTGACTTTTTCTTGTCATCTTCGTCTTTCAACGTTTTCGAAAATTGCAAACTACTATAACGTGTATAATTGTTGTAACAGTATCTTAAAATGCAAATTAGCATAAAAACATCTTGGAAGATTTGACCATCAAGTGTTAGAACGTTCTTATAAGCGCCACGTCCATAGTGAAATCCAAATTTTAATGCACGCCAACTATTATGCCACTGGATCAAATATTTTTGACCTGAACAGGTTACTAGTGCATATATTAAGTTTGCCACGAAGCTTGTAACACCCAGAATGAAACTTCGTAGACTCTATTAATTAATTTATATCTATGGCTGAACCAATTTGGTTGAAAATTGGTGGGAAATAACTTAGCACCACGGTAAGGACATAAGATACTATTTATCTCTTTATGTTAAAATTCAATACAAATCATAAATACAAAAATTATATTTCAAATCATAAGCATTTGTTCAAAATTCTTGTAAGAATAATTTTAAAATTTTATTACTTCAAAAGAAATAATGCGGAAGAACACTAATTTTCGTATGCATGCATACTTAGTATATGAGTTATACTGATTGTTGCTCCTGACCAAGACAGTTTTGCTTTAGGACGAACCCGTCAGATATTTTTAATATCACAACTTTACTTTACTATATTATAGGCAAATAACGCAATCATCTAACATAAAAATTAGTGGAATAACCGCAGTATTGAAAAAAAGTATATTATAATTTGAGATATGTAGAAATATCGTCGAAGCATTGTAATATTTAAACGGAAATGATGAAGTATAGCTTAAAACTTCAAAATGATCCTTCCTCAAAAATAATAAAATTGCAATATTGGGAATGGTAGAATAGAACTGCAAACAAATATCCAGTGAAGGAATCATAACTGGCTCAGTAATCAGTCGATGAATATTATACCACTGATGATGCCATAACCTTGTCAGCAGACTTTTTCGTTTTTCCACCCTTGAGGCCTGCTTCATAATGATGGAACCATTTTTCTATTGTCACACACCGACGTAAAAATTTTGTTTTATTACAATTAAAGTGCACTCAACCATTCCTGACGGCACACACTTCGCATAGAGCTTTCGCCTCTTTAGTGTGTCCACTGCCTTCATTGTCCTCGGTGCTCATTTCAACTCCTTCCAACTTATCCAATCTCTTTACAAAGGTTGATTTCAGTTCGGTGCAGTATTTTTCCCCCAAAAAGCAATGCTTTATTAGCACCAAAATGTTTTTTGATCCATTTTTGTAAACTATCACAATATCATCAGTTGCCGAATTTGTATACGTATCTTTCAAACGTAGGGACCGATTAGAAATGGATGGTATTAGTAGTATCATCTATGTATCAGCCACAGTAAAGCGTGGAAGGGTGCTCTTGTTATATATAACATATGAATGATTTGGAAAGATTTTTAATTTCGGCAAGGGAACGGCGCGATATCCGAAGAAATTGATCAGATTGATTGTGTTTTTGATGGCTTTTATAGGTTTTGTGGATCCGAAGTTAAGTTTTTTTCTTGCTTTAGACTTCCTTAATGAGCCCTTTTCTTATTGAAATACCAACACATATTCCAAATTCCTTCAATTCAGCCTAATATGAAAAAATTTAAAATAATTTTGTTTAATTCGAAAGTTTTGACTAGGAGAGTGCAAATAATACACAAGTTAGGACAAATGTCGGTTAATCATAAGGTTTTCCTATATGGTACATGCCAGAATCTGCAAACATAAACACATACATATACATACATACGGCTCAGCAGCATCTGCATAGCAGCCATAACTATACTAGTTCATTAATATTTTTACAGCCTCAGAACGGCGAACAGCACTTGGGCAGTAGGGCTTTAGGCAGTCAGTTTTGATAGTCCTGGGTCGCAGCATTTTTCATCCTTCTGTAAAAAAGACATATCAGGAGAGATGGCGTGCATTTGGACGCTTGGATGATGGCACCCAAAGTGTGCGCAGTGTGTGTGCTTCTGGTGAAAGGATAAAAATATGGAAAATGTGCGGTTGACAGGCTCAAAAGGACTAACACACCAATTGCTCCCGTTTGCACATCTGCGGCTGAAGGATACGAACGCTATTCGAACAACGATACTGCTCATGACATCGAATGGAGAAACCCTTAGGTTAATGGTATGTGCAATATTCGATTTATTTATGAAAGTTTTGAACAGTCGACATTGCTTTTTCTGAGCTCAAACGAATTTATAAAGATAGTTTTTTATAAAGAATTTTAGTTAATTTTATGAAGAATAGTCTGGAGCTTTACCAATTTTCATTTTATAACTGAAAGGTGTGTTTTAATTTTTAGCCTATCAAGAGCTTTCATAAGTTAGATTTAAAAAAAAATTGTAAACTCAATACTTGAAATGCGTACAAAATCAGCCGAAGGCCGAGTTGATAACAGCGCAGCAGTCGTTTTTCCTTTTCGCTGTTAGGCGCCATTGGAGTTCTAAATGTAGTCTTGTCCTTCTCCACCTTGTGTTTCCAACAGATTGAAGGTCTTCCTCTTCCTCTGCTTTTCCCGACTGGTACTACGTCCAACACTCTCTCAGAGCTCGAGTGTTTTCATCCATTCGGACGGCATGATCTGGCTAGCGTTGCCATTGTCTCTTAATTTTCTGAACTATGTCAAAGGCTTCGTACATCTCGTACAGCTCAACATTACATCGATAAGTCTTTCGCAGAATCAGATGTTGTCATCGTCCAAGCCTCTGCAACTTATAGTACAACGGGGATGACGAGTGACTTGTAGATTTTGATCTTTGTTCTTCAAGGGAGCTCTTGACTTCTGGTTAACACTTAACTTTTTTTTCTTTTCCCGGTAACATTCCCTTTTACAACAAGAGATGACATATTAAAAGACTTCACAGACAGTTCAAGAATAACTTACTAATTTCAGTCACTTTTTCTGAACTTCAAAGGAAATTTACTTTATGAAACTCAAGTTTAGAGGTCCATTGTATTAGCAACCATCTTTCGAAAATGTGAAATGCATACGGGAAATTTCCGGTGCAGGATACTAGAGTATTGTGCTGGCGGCAACTAGAGTATCTGAAGTTGCAATAACAGAAAGCTTCAACGCCAGTTACAATTTAAGCAATCGAGATTAAAGCCAGCGGGAGAAAAGTATTATTTCGCACATTTCTCTTACAGCTGTAGGTGTGTATGTCCGTGCGTGTACTTTACATCAGCACAAGGAGGCCGAAAGAAATATGGAAGCGTGTAAATAAAATACTGGAAATCACAGTCTGCCAACGACGCCAAACAAATCCAACAACACAGCACGAAGTAAGGGCGAAAAGCCGGAAAAAGAAAAGCACATGAACAGCGAACAAAGTGTGGCAGCACTGTCGGCATCGGTAACTCCTGTCAGTGGCAGGCAAACAGGCAAACAAGCAGGCAGTCGACAACAGTTGGTGGCAAATTGCGCGCGCTTAATACTTGGCAACACTTGTGTTGGCAGCAAGCGAACACTGCAGTCAACAGAGTACGGGGTCCACGCGGTCACAGCTTGTGCCACACACTGGCCTACAAACATTTACACCATATAGAACACTTGCGGCAGAAGGCGAGGCAAAAAGTGGCAATGCATTGTTTTGTTGCGTACGCTACGGGCCCGTGCGAGTGCTTCGAGCCTGGGCTTGTGGCCGTGGCAGTCTCAGCAGTATGCACAGCTCGTTGTGGCGCGCAATTATTTTCACAGCAATTGCCAGCGGCTGTCGTTGTCATTGTGGTGCTTTTTGTTGTTTTTATTATAGCTGCTAGAGTCTCTGTCGCTCTTGTTGTTCTTCCATTTACTCTTGTTGTTATGACTGACAGTTGCCTATGGTTGTGCTGGCAGCTTTGTGTATCGACAGCGGGTGCGGCATGCGGCAACAGCGGTTGTGACTACGGTCTGTGCTAGTGACAGTTTCCATTTTCTTTGCTCGGAAAATAAGTAATTTTGAAGGGCATAAGTACCCACTGTAAGCACTGTATGTATGTGAAGTTCATACATACATACAAATGTATTTAACGCATTTGGGCATTTGTATACATGTATTCCAACGAAAAAAATTTAAAAAATTTGCCTCCTTGTCACAGGCTGCCCCAATGCGTTAAATAAGTTCTGTATTTCGTTGGTTATTTCGATTCTCTCAGTGTTTCTTTTTCTGTACATAACTATCTAGACCAAGTATTTTTGTGATTTCTTGTATGTCAGAGTGGAAAGTGCGGCAGACATTTCGATTAATTCGTCAGTTTTACAGAAGTCTTCGAAATCGATATAATTGAGTTCAAAATTTTGACAACATCTTCCCCAATAGAGTCCTTAATTTCAAATCAGAAAAATTTAGTAGGTAATGTTTTGCTCAGGCAGAATTATGTACATACATATGTCGCTTTTTAAGTCTTAAATTTTGTAGTTACAAATTCCTTATGTAATTTTGACAGTAATTCGATATTTTCCATCATCTGCTCTAAATCTCGCCTACACCGAAGTAATAATACCATTCACAGCTGCAAGTTTTTTTAAGCATGAAAGGTCGTGGTGCAATCCTCCTCTATCTATCTTATCCTATCTTAAGGATATAAAAATATCTTTATTTTGATTCTGATCTGTCAGTTTAAATGGCAGCTATTTGTTATAGTGGTCAAATCTGAACAATGTATTCGGAGATTGTAGCGATGCCTTAAGTAGTAATCTTTTCCAAATTTCCCGACAAAACCTTATCAAATGAAAAGGCTTTCCATACTATACTTGGACTTGAGTTTGATCGGCCAGTTTGTATTATCTTTAGGGGTCTCCGAAGTTCCCTTTTTCGCTGTTCAGGGTATGAAAAGGCATACTCTTTGAAAGTGTGTTAAAGTCTTACACTTACTGTATCGTTTGCTTGTATCAAAACTAGTATATACTCGTATTATTATATTTTATAGTATTTAATATTTGACTTATATAATGCCTTGCAAAGTTAAGTGGTAGGTTGAGTTATGGCTTGCTTATCAGAAAACTATACGAATATTCTATGGGATGAGATATTTTAAAGTGTACCGATGAAATGTGTAGCAAACTTAATATGTCTCGTGTTATTGATAACGGATTAATCGCACTTTAAGCAGTCACATTCTCCTAATGGCGGTGAGAGTAGTTATTAGCAGATAACTTTGGTACTGTAAATTATGCTACAGCAGGTAAATAGCTCAAGATTTATAGAAAAACATTTATAAAGAAAATTAACTTTTTTGTACTTTAAGTATGAGCATAATTTAATGCACATAACTGCATATTCCCGGTATAAAGCAGATGTATTTCTCTGTATATATGTACATGTACGTCGTATGTATATAGTTTTCTTTACAGTAATTGCATCTATGTACATGTCTGTATTTATATATGTCCATATGTGTGTTGTTGTTTTTGCTGTCACTGCAGTTGTCGCTGATATTTCAGCACCACAAAGGAGAGAAAATTATGTGCGCTGCTGCTGCTGCCAACACCAGCCCCACTGCCAGAACAATTGCTAAGTATCAACGTGCCATACACTTCGTGTTGTTATTGCAGCAGGTTGTCAACAACAGCTGACACCGCACATTCACTAACACAAACAGACAGACGACAACGCACATGCTCCAGCAGCATTCGCTTTCACAAAGGGAATCCCCTACTACCATTTAATGGATTCCAGTTGCTTGTGCTATTGTTTTGAGCTTTTTCCTTTCACTGCTGTAACTGAGACAACTTCGTTTCTACAATACTAACGAACCAGCAGCACGGCATTGTACCCACTCAACAAAAATGTGTGCAAAGAAATCCCTCATTCTTAATTGTTGTCCTTAGATTTACTTACATACATATTTCGTTTTTTGCTTACCCTTTACTCTCTTTCAATTTTCTGTTTTGTTGATGTATGGAGTAGCGCTGCTAGTTAGTTGAGCTGAACTGGTAGTTTTTATTGTAGGAAGAAGTTTAGTGTGGTATTCAGTAAAGTGGAGTGAATGGGAATGTTCTTGTCTGCTTGTCTGTCAGAACTACACTTGTTGGTGCTAGATAAGATGAGAATTCGCGCTAAGCGGCAATTTACATAACCAAACAACCAAAATATTGAAAGAGAGTGTGGATTAGTGAATGATAGATTTCACAGATTGCGACACGCCACTTCATAAGCGAAAGAATGAAAAGAGGCCGCACTGTATAATTGTCAAACTTTCCTAGAAATTATAAAACAAAACTTGTTTCTTTTAATGTCGTCGTCACGTCGGGATTCGGCTTTTCGAAATATTACATATGTATGTATGTATGTATGTATGTACATATTTCAAATTCCTGAGCCACGGAGGTAATATGTTGTTTACAAATAGCAAGATAGTAAATTGTTTTACCCGCGTAATTATAATCAAAATAAAATTGAATACTAATTTCTCTGACCAGTCGGCCGAAGCAAAATATCAAGAAGGAGCCTAAACATTTGAATAAATATGGGCTCGCAATGTTAGATAAGACCAGTGTGTTAAAAATTCCTTAGAAAATATCTCTTATACTAATAACGGCTGTGGAGAAACAGAGGCGTCGTGTCTGCATGTTGTCAATGTAGCGGTGCAGGGAAATTGAGATGGGGTGACAGCTGCAACTGACACAAGTGGCATCAATTGGAAACTCATTGAGACAAAACAGTTGTGCACTCTTAAACTAAAACACTGCGAAACTATTTAAAGCAACAGACAACAAAAGGATCCTAAACGCAATGAGAAACAAGAGCAAAGACCTGGTAATGTGGAAATCGAAAGATACATACATATGCACATTATTACATTACATTATGTCATTCATAAGGCTCCTTATAATCTATACCGAATTTCGTGATAATACTCTGTCAAATAAAATTTTTTTATACGAGGAAGTGAGTTGGATCGGTCAGTTTGTATGGCAGCTGTATGCTTTAGTGGTCGGATCTGAACAAATTTTTCCGAGTTTGTAGCGCTGAATGATATAATAAGTTATGACATACATATTTTTTGAAAATATCTCGTCAAATGAAAAAACAAGCACTTGATTCTGATCGTTCAGTTTGTATAGCAGCTACATATATGCTATAGTGGTCCAGTGGCCCGATGTCGGCGATTCCATCAAACGAGCAGAATTTTAAGGAGAAAAGGACATGTGCAAAATTTAAAATCGATGTTTCAAAAACTGAACGACTAGTTGGAGTATATACAGACAGATGGTCGGATGGACTGACAGAAGGACATGGCTAAGTCGACTTAACTCATCATGCTGTAACTTCGTGACAAATTTAGTATGCTATCTTAATTGACAATAAGTGATTTCTGCTAAAAAACGGTAAAGTTCTTACCAGATAATCATCGTACAAATTGTGAGAGTGTATTTCTCGTTTTAATTTCGCTAACGAGTTTTCTTAAACAATTTGTTGATTAAATAAAATCGCAATTTCGTTAGATTTGTGGTACTTGATTTGAACATTCTCATCACAAGTTCCCAAAATTATACCCTGTTTATTTAAATCAGTCATAAACGTCAGCTCCTTATGTCTGATCCCAATCATCGACCACACGTGCTTCATTATGTGATTCGTTTAATTAAAGGAAACGAAAAGATTATACGTACATATGTATAAGTTTGTGTTTTCGTAAAAGTAGAATAAATTATGTTATTGTTTTGCAATTTGCTGATATCGCAGTTGCAGGTGTACACGTAAATAGCAACTTTTTTGTACATTAGATATTTTACATAATACGTTTTTGTGGCTTCCGGCTTTTCGCTCACATTGTTTGTATGTATGTCATGCATTCCAAGTAGACAATACACTGAGCATTTTCAGCTTTACAACTTAACTGCAGCTGTGTGCCCCCTATCTTGCTATTGCCTCCGTACAAAAATGTGGCGCTACAGCTCTTTGCCCATCAGTCAGTCCGCCAGGCACTCTGTCATTCTCAATTGCCGGCAGCCTAGGTGATTTTTAAGCAATTTATGAATGCAGGTGTTACTTTTCCAATCGGCGCAAAAGGCGAAAAAGGTTAAAAAGAACACAACAACACAACTCGGTGAATGTAGAGAGGAGAGATGAGACCAGCGGAAAATGTTTTTCTCGCAGTTGTGCCCTTCACCATTCACCACTCACCATTACCCAAATGTACATATGTATATATGCATATGCGCTCATACTTATCTGCCGCTCACCGCACTCCAGCTGAAGCAACAGATGTTGTTAACTGGTCGTAGAATCTGACAAGATACATATATTTCTATCAGAAACATGTAAATCTGTGTGTGCGTAGTTTTTGCTGACAACACTTGTTTTAATGCATCGTATTGTTGATGCCAGCTGTTTTTAGTGACGCTGCTTGCTTTATGTTGCAGTTGTATTCGTGTTGTTGTTGTTTATTTGTGCCGCTGATTTTTTAACGATCAGTCTAGCAGGGACTGTTGCTCCGCATTCAATGACTGAATGCTGATTTCATCGCCGGCATCGTTTATTTTAATCAGTCCGCAGCAGTTTGGCTAGTGGACAGCCAAAGGCAGTCCAAGTGGGCAGTAGATGAAGGCTTGGAAAGAGGCATTAACCAGCTGCCGCCAGCACTTACATATTTTTACATACATTAATATGAAGGAAAATAGCAGGCTACATACAACGCTTCAATAACTCACTCCGGACCGGCATGAATTCTGCCCACTGCTCCCAGTGGATATTGTTTTTGTCGATATGCTTTGCTTGGCGATGCAGATGTTTTTCCTTTGATTTTCATTGGAGAGCATAATTTGCGTTCCGTGGATGGAACCCCGCACAAATTTTCTCCAAGGGGATAAAATCACCCTGTCTCTTTATGGTCTAATATTAGGTTGTCAAAAAAGTCTTGCGGTATTTTCACTAGTTGGCGCTGAAAGCGCGTAATTCTAGTTTTATCGTCGCATCGGGTCATGCTATATCTTTTTGGAAAGCTCATTTCACGCGCTAACACGTGTTTGATTGATTGTCGTTTCTTTTAAGTCGTTCGTGAGTTATAGCGTCGCAAACATCGAGCAAAATAAAGAGAAAATGCGGCATATTTTACAGTACTACTACGATAAGGGCAAAAATGCATCTCAAGCCGCCAATAAAATTTGTGCAGTTTATGGACCCGATACAGTTTCCATTTCCACCGCACAACGATGGTTTCAACGTTTTCGTTCTGGTGTAGAGGTGGTCAAAGATGCGCCACACTCCGGAAGGCCTGCCGTCGAAAATTGCGATAAAATCGCTGAATTGGTCGAAAGAGACCGGCATAGTAGTCATCAAACCGTTATAAACAATTTGAAGAAGCTTGGAGTCACTAAGAAGCTCGATGAACTCGTATGGGTGCCACACGAATTGATTCAATAAAAATACCGCAAGACTTTTTTGACAACTTAATATAATAATGCAAACCCGTCATTTTTTGAATTCGTACGAAATATTATCAACGTCTACTTTAGCTCATTAATAATCCTTGGTACTGATTTGCATGTCAGATAGCAATTTTACTATTAGAACCCCCTCGCGTAATTTTACTGTGGGAAAAATATCATTTGTCATCAAACATGATTGCGTATAACTGTAGGATTTATTTAGAAAATCTAAATATAACTGGGTACTGGAATCACGGTTATAAATACCTAAACTAAAATCAAATAGTAAATAAAATTAAGGAAACTGAAATAAATTCTATAAAATTACGTAAACGAAAATTTAACAAAGAAAAAGCGAAATTGTGAAACGGATTCTAATCGATTAAAGTACAGGATTTAACTAACAGCAAACCTTTATAAGTATTAATGCTAAACCATTAAAAAACCTTATTGAAATATGACCGCGAATAAGCTTAGGTAATTTTATTTTACAGATCATCTACAATTTTGGCTTTACTGTTATATAACATCGAAATAATAATGATTTTTTTGCTTGCAGATGGCTCTTGACGGCAAGACGATAATTAAAGAAGAAATTACTGATAAGGACGTCTATGAGGCTGCTGCATCCAATAATTCTAGTCGGCGGAACAAAGGTTCGTATGAGGTTTATGTTATCAGCAGCAATCCAATCAACACTAAAATTTTTACAAAGAAATTCTTAAGGAATATGGTTATATAATACATTACTTAAAAAATAAAAAAGTTTTTTAGGCTAACTCGGGTTATTGGATAGAGCGTTTGGCTTGGGGTCGAATTGTTACGTCCGTGACACTCCTAACTTAAAAGTGTGTATTTCGTATTATGACATACATACGTGATTTCATTAAATTAATCATTGGTTTGAAATCTGTAAAAAATCCGATTAGGATTATGGTTTAATATATAAGATGTTCCGAATAGAGTATGAAATAAATAAAAACCAAAGTTAACCATATTGAATATATTTATTTATTTAATACAAAAATTATTAAACACGATTTGATGCTTGATTGTCCAAAGTTCTTAAATATTCTTGTTAAACCATTTATGTACGTGCATAAAAACGCATTACGCCAACTAAAAGCTTCAATTGCCAAATGTACATAATTGTGGGAAAAGGTGGAAATGACACGACCCGTGATTGTAAATATTAAACGGAAAAATAAAGAATGCTCTTCCACAGCTTAAAAAACCCGAGCATAAGCTCTGTTTGTACCACAACAATAGATTATATCATAACAGATGAAGCGGTCCGTACAAATTTATTGTTTTCATATGTACATTTTTGTGCATGGTTTTTTATGAATAGCATCATCATGAGAATTTCGCATAAAAAACAATTATATAGCAATAAAAACTGCATGGCCAAAGACAAAGCCCAAGAAAACCAACGAGGGATTATTTGTGTACGATTTTTATTCCGAATTGTTTGGAAAAGCTCTCGTCGCCCACTTTACCGAAAACTTCCGGCTCTGCTGGGAATGCAAACAGGTGTCTGCTGTGGTTGCTTGTGAGTTGTGTCATGCAAATTCTAAGAAAATACATGAACTGGAAAAATACACTCATTCACCTTATTCGCCCCAGTCACCCATTCAGCATTTACTTAGTCAACAGACCAAAGAATATTACTCTATGATGGTGGTGGAAAGGTTATAAAGGGTGATTTTTTAAGAGCTTGATAACTTTTTTAAAAAAAAAAACGCATAAAATTTGCAAAATCTCATCGGTTCTTTATTTGAAACGTTAGATTGGTTCATGACATTTACTTTTTGAAGATAATTTCATTTAAATGTTGACCGCGGCTGCGTCTTAGGTGGTCCATTCGGAAAGTCCAATTTTGGGCAACTTTTTCGAGCATTTCGGCCGGAATAGCCCGAATTTCTTCGGAAATGTTGTCTTCCAAAGCTGGAATAGTTGCTGGCTTATTTCTGTAGACTTTAGACTTGACGTAGCCCCACAAAAAATAGTCTAAAGGCGTTAAATCGCATGATCTTGGTGGCCAACTTACGGGTCCATTTCTTGAGATGAATTGTTGTCCGAAGTTTTCCCTCAAAATGGCCATAGAATCGCGAGCTGTGTGGCATGTAGCGCCATCTTGTTGAAACCACATGTCAACCAAGTTCAGTTCTTCCATTTTTGGCAACAAAAAGTTTGTTAGCATCGAACGATAGCGATCGCCATTCACCGTAACGTTGCGTCCAACAGCATCTTTGAAAAAATACGGTCCAATGATTCCACCAGCGTACAAACCACACCAAACAGTGCATTTTTCGGGATGCATGGGCAGTTCTTGAACGGCTTCTGGTTGCTCTTCACCCCAAATGCGGCAATTTTGCTTATTTACGTAGCCATTCAACCAGAAATGAGCCTCATCGCTCATCGGACACGGACGCGAAACACATTTCGAACCGAACACTGATTTTGGTAATAAAATTCAATGATTTGCAAGCGTTGCTCGTTAGTAAGTCTATTCATGATGAAATGTCAAAGCATACTGAGCATCTTTCTCTTTGACACCATGTCTGACATCCCACGTGATCTGTCAAATACTACTGCATGAAAATCCTAACCTCAAAAAAATCACCCGTTATTTACTTGTAAGAGTAAACATACATATGTAATTTTACTTGTTAAAGAAAATGTTGGTAACAAATTTGCAGTTGCCAGCCAAAGATTAATACATAGATGAAGCATTTCAATAAAATCAAACATTGATAAATTTATATCTGCTAGCTTTAATACAACTTGAGCTTCGTTTGAAACAAAGTCATATAATATTTAAATGTATTACTATCCAATTGGACGTTCTGCCTCATTAACAGTGAATTTTGTTTTAAAATACAAACTATTCTTTGTTCAAAAAATTTCAAAATCATTTAATATTATAAACAAAACTACAAATGTATACATTCAAATCAAATGTAATGAAGAACGAACCTTTGTTCCATTGACAAACCATAAGAAAGTCTGCAACTACATACAGGGGTCGAATCGTTACACCCGTGAACGTTTCACTCGTCACGTAAAAGCCTGTCAGAGAACGGCACCATGGTATAAGGGAGTAGCAAAAGTGACCATTCACAGTACTTTCCTACCTCCCAAGTGTACGTTCACAATAAAACATGATGGCAGAATCTGTTGAGTAAAGGTTGGTACGCAGCTCTCAAGTAATTGCTCAAGAACAAAAATACATTATTTCTGAAGTAATATTGACAGCTGGTTACGCATTGTGAATGATCCACATTAGAAGAGCAAGAGAGAATAAACAAAGTAAACAAACTTTGTGCGTATGTATGTATGTATGTATGTGTATGGTAACACAAATATTTTCATTGAGATTTAAGGAATGTTGTTGACGATTGGTTGGTTTTATACAACATTTCAAAATGGAACATACTTTATAATAATGATTTCAACTAATTTAGGATGAATTTGACGATTACTTCGAATTTCCTGCAAGAAACAATTGTTGATTTGATGTTTCTTTGCAAAACCAGGTTTGCCATATTCACATTTTATTGAAAAAAAGTATTAAAAATTAGTACTAGCTTTCTTAAGAGCTGCGTACTAGCACAAGTAACTTTATCGCAGGAACGTTTCTGGACCGTTTCTTAAGCGTTTTTTTATATGAAGTTTTTACGTTTCTTGAGAGCTGCGTACTAAGCTTAAGGGTGGAAAGCGATCGAAACGGGTTGCGCAAAACAAAAAACGCTGCAATAAAAATTTATATGATATACTACTACAGTTTTATTTATATATACTATTTTCAACTTTGGTTATAGATTGATGTTTATTTCTTTTGAAAAAAAATTAAATTATATCATTTTGATACAGGATGGGGTCATGTGTAGAAGTTCACGCGAGTGAGGAAAGTTCTCTGATCGCCATTCACTTGGGAGTGGCCAGAAACGATTCTTTTACATATGACTCAAGCAGCTCACGACTTCCGGTCTTTGACCAAGTATCCTCTGGGTAGCCTAAGAACATCCGTTTGAAGGCGAGCTAAAGTGAGAAGGCGAAACACCCCCTGCATAGGGTTGTGCGCTGGGTTTGGGACCCGCCACCTAAAAAAACACCCCCAATGCAAAAGTTTAAACAGCCTCGGATGAGAGACCCCCTTTTGATGACGACCATGGCAAACGAAATAAGGACTATGATTTGAGGGCGTGCACCTGGAATGTCCGGTCCCTTAATTGGGAAGGTGCCGCTGCCCAGCTGGTAGATGTCCTCGTAAAGATAAAGGCTGACATCACCGCCGTCCGAGAAATGCGATGGACGGGACAAGGACAGAGACGAGTAGGTCCTTGTGACATTTACTACAGTGGCCATATAAAGGAGCGCAAGTTTGGTGTTGGATTCGTGGTGGGAGAGAGACTCCGTCGCCGAGTACTTTCATTCACTCCGGAAAATGAACGTCTAGCCACAATCCGCATCAAAGCGAGGTTCTTCAACATATCGCTGATTTGCGCCCACGTCCCGACGGAAGAGAAGGACGATGTGGCCAAAGATGCCTTTTATGAGTGCTTGGAGCGCACTTATGAGAGATGCCCCCGCCACGATGTCAAAATGTGCTTGGCGACTTCAATGCCAGGGTGGGCAAAGAAGGTATCTTTGGCACTACGGTCGGTAAATTCAGCCTCCACGAGGAAACATCCCCAAAATGGGTTGAGGCTGATCGACTTCGCCGGGGCCCGAAATATGGTTATCTGTAGTACTAGATTCCAGCATAAGAAAATACATCAAGCTACCTGGCTGTCTCCGGATCGAAAAACCACCAACCAGATCGATCATGTTGTGATAGACGGAAGACACGTCTCCAGTGTTTTAGATGTGCGTGCGCTCCGAGGTCCTTGTTGCAGATTCGCACCCGCCTCTGTGCAGCAAAAAACGCACGCCAACAAACACAAGGAAGGTTCGACGTCGAGAAGCTGCAATCACAACAGACAGCCGAACGTTTTTCTACTCGGCTTGCACTCCTGCTCTCTGAGAGCACTCGTCAACAACTCGGTATAAGGGAACTGTGGGACGGCATTTCAAACTCCTTACGTACAGCTGCAACCGAAACCATTGGTTTTCGGAAAGCGCAAAAGAACAGCTGGTACGACGAGGAGTGCCGTGTTGCAGCGGAGAGAAAACAGGCTGCCTACCTCGCAACGTTACGATCGACCACAACACGTGCGGGATGGGATAGATACCGAGAGTTGAAGAGAGAAGCGAGACGCATTTGTAGACAGAAAAAGAAAGAGGCCGAAATGCGTGAGTACGAAGAGCTTGATAAGCTGGCTGACAGGGGTAATGCTCGAAAATTCTACGAAAAGATGCGGCGGCTTGCAGAAGGTTTCAAGACCGGAGCATACTCTTGTAGAACCCCCCAAGGTGATCTAGCCACCGATGCCCAGAGCATACTTAAATTATGGAGGGAACACTTCTCCAGCCTGCCGAATGGCAGTGCACGCACAGCACCAGGAGAAAGCGAACCCGATACCCCAATCGATGACGATGGAGCAGACGTTCCATTGCCCGACAAAGCGGCAGGGGCCGATGGATTGCCGGCCGAGCTATTCAAACACGGCGGCGAAGAGCTGATAAGGTGCATGCATCAGCTTCTTTGTAAAATATGGTCGGACGAAAGTATGCCCAACGATTGGAATTTAAGTGTGCTATGCCCAATCCATAAAAAAGGAGACCCCACAATCTGCGCCAACTACCGTGGGATTAGCCTCCTCAACATCGCATATAAGGTTCTGTCGAGCGTATTGTGTGAAAGATTAAAGCCCACCGTCAACAAACTGATTGGACCTTATCAGTGTGGTTTTAGACCTGGTAAATACACAACCGACCAGATATTCACGATGCGCCAAATCTTGGAAAAGACCCGTGAAAGGAGAATCGACACACATCACCTCTTCGTCGATTTTAAAGCTGCTTTCGACAGCACGAAAAGGAGCTGCCTTTATGCCGCGATGTCTGAATTTGGTATCCCCGCAAAACTAATACGGCTGTGTAAGCTGACGTTGACCAACACGAAAAGCTCCGTCAGAATCGGGAAGGACCTCTCCGAGCCGTTCGATACCAAACGAGGTTTCAGACAAGGCGATTCCCTATCGTGCGACTTTTTCAACTTGCTTCTGGAGAAAATAGTTCGAGCTGCAGAACTCAACAGAGAAGGTACCATCTTCTATAAGAGTGTACAACTGCTGGCGTATGCCGATGATATTGATATCATCGGCCTCAACACCCGCGCCGTTAGTTCTGCTTTCTCTAGACTGGACAAGGAAGCAAAAGAAATGGGTCTGGCAGTGAACGAGGGCAAGACGAAATATCTCCTGTCATCAAACAAACAGTCGTCGCACTCGCGACTTGGCACTCACGTCTCTGTTGACAGTCATAACTTTGAAGTTGTAGATAATTTCGTCTATCTTGGAACCAGCGTAAACACCACCAACAATGTCAGCCTAGAAATCCAACGCAGGATAACTCTTGCCAACAGGTGCTACTTTGGACTAAGTAGGCAATTGAGAAGCAAAGTCCTCTCTCGACAAACAAAAACCAAACTCTATAAGTCACTCACAATTCCCGTCCTGCTATATGGTGCAGAGGCTTGGACGATGTCAACAACGGATGAGTCGACTTTGCGAGTTTTCGAGAGAAAGGTTCTGCGAAAGATTTATGGTCCTTTGCGCGTTGGCCACGGCGAATATCGCATTCGATGGAACGATGAGCTGTACGAGATATACGACGACATTGACATAGTTCAGCGAATTAAAAGACAGCGGCTACGATGGCTAGGTCATGTTGTCCGGATGGATGAAAACACTCCAGCTCTGAAAGTATTCGACGCAGTACCCGCCGCGGGAAGCAGAGGAAGAGGAAGACCTCCACTCCGTTGGAAGGACCAAGTGGAGAAGGACCTGGCTTCGCTTGGAATATCCAATTGGCGCCACGTAGCGAAGAGAAGAAACGACTGGCGCGCTGTTGTTGACTCGGCTATAATCGCGTAAGCGGTGTCTACGCCAGTAAAGAAGAAGAAGAAGATGTTTTTAAGCGCCTTAATTAACTTTTTAATGGATAAACTGGAAATTCATTTTTACAACTTGTGGACCAGAAAAATAGTATTAGTATTGTTAGTCATAATAATTCATTTGAATATTAAATTTTAAGAGATATGAATAGATTATTATGGAACCGATATTTCCTATAATTCAAGTATAAATTTTTTAATCACAAATTTTATTTACGTTTTATATTTTATGATTTAGCGATGGAAATATGTGCAATATTTCATTAGCAATCTCATCATTATTAAAATTAAAAATAATTACAACTAATACATACACGCATATATCTATGGTATACGACAGTTGGAGCAATCCGCCGGTAAACAGGAAATTGAGCGTTTGAGATCCTACCTCAGTATTTCAGCATTTAACGATGGAAATATGTAGAATATTTTATTAACAACTCTTTACATACAAAAAATTACCATATTTTTACAAAGTTATAGATTTAGTTTTTACATATAGTCTATAAGAAGTATAGTAAATTATTTGCATCGTTAAGGTTAGTATCCAGCACTCAAGTAATTGCTCAAGAAAAAAAATACATAATTTCTTCAAGTTAATCTTACAGTAAGGTACGCATTGTGAATGATCCACATTAGAAGAGCAAGAGAGAATAAACAAAGAAAACAAACTTTGTGCGTATTATGTATGTACTTATGTAGTAACATAAATATTTTCATTGCTATTTAAGGAATGTTGTTGATAATTGGTAAGTTTTATACAACATTTCAAAATGAAATATACTTCATAATAATGATTTCAACTAATTTATGATGATTTTAACGATTTACTTTGAATTTCTTTCAAGAAACAATTGTTGATTTCATGTTTCTTCGCAAAACCAGGTTTGCCATATTCGCATTTTATTGAAAAAATGTATTAAAAATTAGTACTAGATTTCTTTAGAGCTGCATACTAGCACAAGTAAATTTATCGCAGGAAAGTTACTTGACCGTTTCTTAAGCGTTTTTTATATGAAGTTTTTACATTTCTTGAGAGCTGGATACTAAGCTTTATACAACGTGCTTTCCAAAGTAAACAGGACTTAAAAAAAACATAACAAATGGGTTTTCCGTCAAAATCAATTCATTTTATTCAAAATAGTCTCCTTCTGCTTCAATACAGCTTTTTGCATGGTCCAAAAGCATCTCGAAAGAGTGTGTTAGCTCGTTGGCCGGTATGGCCGCCAGTATGCTCGCGCAAGCCTTTTGAATAGCCTCTAAGTCTGCATAACGCAAATGTATTTTTTCGAAAAAAAAGTCGCACGGTGCCATATTAGGTGAACACGGGCAATCGTTAATGGTTAAAATGTGATTTTTGGTCAAATAATCGGCGTAATCTGTCCTTTGAATGTTGGGTTCTGAGCAATTTTTGGTCGTTAGTCAATTTGTGCGGAACAATCACGTGCACACTCCTTTCGTAAGCCCAAATTTTCGGTCGAAATGCGATAAATCGATGATGATTTCGGCTGATTTTTGATGAATTCACGGACAGTTTCGGTGGATTTTGCGGTGATTTTGCACAGATTTTGACTGACTCACATGTTGATCGTCATTTATGTTCTCACGACCACTTTGAAAACGTTGAAACCACTCGTGCACTCTGCTACATACAGACAGACTGACGGACAGACGGACGTGGCTAAATCGACTCAGCTCAACATACTGATCATTTATATATGTATATACTTTATAGGGTCTCCGACGCTTCCTTCTGGGTATTGCAAACTTCGAAACTTCGTGGCAATCTTCAGGGTATAAAAATTTACCGATTCGAAAAACTCGCGAAGTATAAATTAAAAATTCACCTTTCAATTTGATCACAGTACTATAACCAATATTTTTGGGACAACTTTTTCAAAAATTTTAACAGAATAACACAATGCAATCATTTTCCGGTCAAATAGCGGCCTTCTTGGATGACAATAGAAACTCAAACCCAAACTCCCCTTGACGTTTCTCCATGGGAACCTTTCAGCTGTGCCTTTGTTTACATTGCATCAGCTGATAGTTTCTCCAGTCCCCACTTACGATGCTAGAAACCCAAACAAGTTTAATATGGAAGTATCTTGATGCTACTGCAAGTGAGATCATGCACTCTTTGACTCCTCAGAGTGAGTTGGCTGTGGGGTATAAAATATTTGGCTATAAGTAAGTTATGAAAGAGCTTTGTGAAGTTGCATTCCGGCGAATTCAATATTTTGGTTTTGTTTAAAAAAAGTTGCAATAGTTTGCCAAACTGTTATAAATCCAACAGCTGCTAGCGATTATAAATAGTCATGGCGGCGTGTGTATGTACATATGTATGTAATAAATGTCGCATGCGAAAACTGTACAAAACGGAATTGGTTCGACGGTAAGAGTAAATTTGGGACAACTTTCATTGGCAACACCCGGCGTGCAACATACACCCACGCCATGCCGTTTAACCCACCCACGCATCATTCCGTTACATCGCCATTAGGCAAACATAAACTTTAATGATTTTTTATTTTTAAAAATTTTGAATGCTTCTAACACAAAGAAAAACAGAAACAAAATGTTTTAGTGTCAACAAGCAAAAATTTAGCAGAACTACTATGTACCAACTGTAGAAAAGTTTAGAAAACAGAACTTTTGCAGCATCGATTCCCACAAAAGCCACAAAACTTGCCGCCGCACCCACAGCTCAACTAAATACATATGTACCTTCTTTGAGGCAACAGCTGCCACTGTTGCGGCAATTGTAAGCTTCGTCATCAGTAGTGACGAAAAATAACAAGAACAATGTGTACAATAACATGAGAAGAAACTTTGTATGGCTCCAATCACCTACAACTCAACGCTCCGTTTTTAAATGCGTATTTGCAGCAACTGTTCACTTGTGTTTGGTCATTTATGGGATACCACTTGTGCGCTCTTGGCTACCATCTTTCCCACCTTCCTACAGTTTTTATGATATTTAGTATTCGTAAATGCGAAGTTCCCAAGTCTCATGCATTCGTTAACCATGTGTAAATGCACCATGTGCATTAGGATGCGCCACCATTGGAGTGAATGTTGTATTTCACTTACGGAAGCTCGATGAATGAGAAATCAAAGAGTTACGTCACTGAAACCGAATAAAAACTGCTTTCGAAACATTATGACTTTGGGGAAAGCGATTATAAGACCTGATTTGTTCGTGTACGAGTATGTACTGGATACAACTCACTACCTTTATTGTTGACTTTAAATATAAATTGTTGACAAGAGAGCTGTGTCCAAGGTTTGTGAGCAGAAAAATTGTGAATCGATGAGAGAATCGAAAAGAGAAGAAAAAGACTACTTTTGAGTGTGCTATGGCGACAACATGTATTACCCGTAAATAATATGCAACAATTAGGCAAAGTCTTTTAACCTTGAGTCACCCAGTGGAACTGAATAACTTTGGTTTTTCTGATTAGAACCTGGTATTAATTTATTTACTGGGAGTCATAGAGAAATAAAGAGGTGAGATATAGCCAAGGAAGTTATCTCCATTATTTCATGTTCAATAAGTTTGCCTGTATGTATTGTTTACTTAGTCTGCTTGTGAAAAGTATTTGCTGTTCTATTGACAGTTTTTATATTGTCTAAAACAAAGGAACCGTATTTAACATTTGTACAATACAACAAAAGGTATTAATGTAGCATGTTAGTGTTTACGTTCCACAAAACTCTTTATGAAAAAAATGTTTTGCATTTGTAGAAGCTCTAGCTAGTACCGCATTAGAGCTTTTGTTCAAAATGGTGGAAACCACTTACCTTCCTTTATGTGTTCATTTGTACAGCAAAGCGAAGGTGAGACGGACTGGAATGAAATGTAGAAACTATGTGTTGGTCAAATCCATGCAAACACAAACATCTACATACAAGAATAATACCCATATTTGTCGATACAAGGTTACATTTCCAATTTTCTTTTTATGGGCCATCGAAATGTGTCCAAACTTTGCGCAGCTGTGACCAACCAACGCTTTTGTTGTAAGACCGTCTGGTACCATACGCAAAACGGCTTTCATCAGCAACACTGTCCCAGCGGATCGCACGCTGGCAGGTCGACCCGGTCGAAGGAGTAGAGGAAAGCAGTACTCTCGTTAATATTCATCATGACTGTTGGGAAATGTGTACGGGTGTTTCAAAGTGTGGTGAAAATGCGGTTGATACCAATGGGCACGATAGGTTGCAGTGGATGTAGGTGATGGCAACGACAACAATTTTTAAGGATAGTTCTGTACATTTTTCCAGCATTAGGTGCTAATAAAAAATTTAGCACAGGAATACATTGAATCTTATTGTGATTACTAAATTACTGGTTTTTATTTTACCTATCTACTACTATTTCATAGTAGCAGATGTGATAATAGCAGGATTGATCGTTTAGTGAACTATTTTTTTGCGTTTTCTGAGCTATTTTTTTATATAATTTTTTTTTTATTGAAAATTAAGTTTTTTTCGATTTTATGATAATTCAAGGAGAAAAACTAAATATTTTATATTAAGAAAAGGCAAAACGTTTGGGACATAAGAAAGAAAGTTTCTAACAAAATTCATGAAAGCAATTTTTTTGTATAAATAAAAATAACAAATTGGTTATGTGAAATTCGAAGGGTTGCGAATATTGCCATATCACATTTTCTATAGGCCTTGTAGTTTTGCCGGTAATCGAGATAAATCATTTACAACCCTTAAAAGTTCAACCATCCCCGTCCTCTTCTCCCGATCTCAGATCTTCCGTAAATTATTTTTTAACTCTTGCAACCTGTTGTTACAGAGTATTATAGTTTTGTTCACCTAACGGTTGTGCGTATCATCTACAACTAAGCGAGATAGAAATTTTGAAATCCTGTTGAATGTCCGTGCAAACTGCAATTTGAATAAAAATTGAGATATCTTAGTATGCGAGTTTCTTAATACCAAAAAAATTACGAGTTCGTAGATGGAAGTAATCGGACCACTGTCACGCCCATAAATCCTCAATATACAACAATTTTTAAAGTGCCATAACTGAGCACTAAATTTAGATGTAAAACCTTAATTTGGTAGCGATAGCCTGAAGTCATGTGTAGAAGTTCACGCAAGTGAGGAAAGTTCTCTGATCGCCATTCACTTGGGAGTGGCCAGAAACGATTCTTTTACATATGACTCAAGTAGCTCACGACTTCCGGTCTTTGACCAAGTATCTTCTGGGTAGCCTAAGAACATCCGTTTGAAGGCGAGCTAAAGTGAGAAGGCGAAATATTCCCTACTTAGGGTTATGCGCTGGGTTTGGGACCCGCTACGTAAAAAAACACCCCCAATGAAAGGAAACAACAAGCCTCGGATGAGTGACCCCCCTTTTGATGACGACTATGGCAAACGAATTAAGGACTATGATTTGAGGGCATGCACCTGGAATGTTCGGTTCCTTAATTGGGAAGGTGCCGCTTCCCAGCTGGTTGATGTCCTCGTGAAAATAAAGGCTGACATCACCGCCGTCCAAGAAATGCGATGGACGGGAAAAGGACAGAGACAAGTAGGTCCTTGTGGCGTTTACTACAGTGGCCATATAAAGGAGTGGAAGTTTGGTGTTGAATTCGTGGTGGGAGAGAGATCCGCATCAAAGCGAGGTTCTTCAACATATCGCTCAGTTGCGCCCACGCCCCGACGGTAGAGAAGGACGATGTGGCCAAAGATGTCTTTTATGAGTGCTTGGAGCGCACTTATGAGAGATGCCCCCGCCACGATGTTAAAATCGTGCTTGGCGACTTTAACGCCAGGGTGTGTAAAGAAGGTATCTTTGGCACTACGGTCGGTAAATTCAACCTCCACGAGGAAACATCCCCAAATGGATTGAGGCTGATCGACTTCACCGTGGCCCGAAATATGGTTATCTGAAGTACTAGATTCCAGCATCAGAAGATTCATCAAGCTACCTGGCAGTCTCCGGATCGAAAAACCACCAACCAGATCGATCATGTTGTGATAGACGGAAGACACGTCTCCAGTATTTTAGATGTGCGTGCGCTCCGAGGTCCTAACATCGACTCGGACCACTACCTTGTTGCAGATTCGCACCCGCCTCGGTGCAGCAAAAAACGCACGCCAACAAACACAAGGAAGGTTCGACGTCGAAAAGCTGCAATCACAACAGACAGCCGAACGATTTTCTACTCGGCTTGCACTCCTGCTCTCTGAGAGCACTCGTCAACAACTCGGTATAAGGGAACTGTGGGACGGTATCTCAAACTCCTTACGTACAGCTGCAACCGAAACCATTGGTTTTCGGAAAGTGCAATTGAACAGCTGGTACGACGAGGAGTGTCATGTCGCAGCGAAGAGAAAACAGGCTGCCTACTTCGCAACGTTACGATCGACCACAACACGTGCGGGATGGGATAGATACCGAGAGTTGAAGAGGGAAGTGAGACGCATTTGTAGACAGAAAAAGAAAGAGGGTGAAATGCGTGAATACGAAAAGCTTGATAAGCTGGCCGACAGGGGTAATGCTCGAGAATTCTCCAGCCTACTGAATGGCAGTGAACGTACAACGCCAGGAGAAGGCGAACCCGATCCCCCAATCGATGACGATGGAGCAGACGTTCCATTGCCCGACCATGAAGAAGTTCGAATAGCAATTACCCGCATGAAGAACAACAAAGCGGCGGGGGCCGATGAATTGCCGGCCGAGCTATTCAAACACCGCGGCGAAGAACTGATAAGGAGTATGCATCCGCTTCTTTGCAAAATATGGTCGGACGAAAACATGCCCAACGATTGGAATTTAAGTGTGCTATGCCCAATCCATAAAAAAGGAGACCCCACAATCTGCGCCAACTACCGTGGGATAAGCCTCCTCAACATCGCGTACAAGTTTCTGTCGAGCGTATTGTGTGAAAGATTAAAACCCACCGTCAACAAACTGATTGGACCTTATCAGTGTGGCTTTAGACCTGGAAAATCAACAACCGACCAGATATTCACCATGCGCCAAATTTTGGAAAAGACCCGTGAAAGGAGAATCGACACACACCACCTATTCATCGATTTCAAAGCTGCTTTCCACAGCATGAAAAGGAGCTGCCTCTATTCCGCGATCTCTGAATTTGGTATCCCCGAAAAGTAATACGGCTGTGTAAACTGACGTTGAGCAGCACCAAAAGCTCCGTCAGGATCGGGAAAGACCTCTCCGAGCCGTTCGATACCAAACGAGGTTTCAGACAAGGCGACTCCCTATCGTGCGGCTTCTTTAATTTGCTGCTGGAGAAAATTATTCGAGCTGCAGAACTTAATCGAACAGGTACAATCTTTTATAACAGTGTACAGCTGCTGGCGTATGCCGATGATAGAGACCTCCACACCGTTGGAAGGACCAAGTGGAGAAGGACCTGGCTTCGCTTGGAATATCCAATTGGCGCCACGTAGCGAAGAGAATAAACGACTGTCGCGCTGTTGTTGACTCGGCTATAATCGCGTAAGCGGTGTCTACGCCACTAAAGAAGAAGAAGAAGATAGCAGTAACAAGGGTCACTCTTGGGCAAAAAATTTTGTGGTCGTGACCCCGCCCTCTAAAAAGTTTATTGAATATAACGCCTAAACCACTTAAGCTACATCAACCACATTTGCTCAGCGTAAATATAATTAGAACTCCTGCTGACAGTGTGCAAATGAGGATAACCGCACCCACACCCCATATAACGGTACTGTTAAAAATTACCACAACCACGCCTACTCCCCATATAATACAATTTTAAATTTCATCTGATTCTTTCACCTTCCATTACAGAAATCTAGAAGTGATTAATATAACGGGTTAAAATTTTGCACTAATAACACTTTTAAAGTATGCAAAATTGTCTAAATCCAAACAAAACTGTTCAAGCCCCTGGGTACCGAATATGTGAACCCCAGTAGCTATAGTTGAATTTTGACTGAAAATATCGGTCAACCTGTAAGATATACATTTGAAATTCAGAGAGAATCCTTTTCTGGTAATAGTAATTCTGTGTATTGAAAATGGGTTGATTCAGGTCGGGGAGTATTGACCCTCATACATATAACTAATTTAAAGATTTTCCAGGTGATTTTATGATGGATATATCGACCAATATTTGAGTTATCTCAATAAAAATTACAGAACATGTTTTACTCACAACAGAGTATCTTTGCTATCTATTGCTCTGTTCGATTGGTGATTGTACCATATGATAGGTGAGGTACCTTAATGAAACCCAGTGAACAGTTTTTTAGTATGTGGCATGATAATAGTTAAAAGTAAAAACTGGGTGGATACTACTCCAATTTGTCTGTTAGTGTATGAGTTACAAATATGTATATATATAATTTCTTATATTTATTCTTGCAAGTTACGAAAGTATAAAATGTTCGGTTGCACTCGAACGTAGCCTTTTCTTACCCTCCTTCCCCCTTTAATGCTAGTCATCTTTTCTTTCATTTCCGATGGGTTTCAATCTACTATGAATTTCTTTTTTTCTACTTTTCAAAGGTTTCTGCACTAGTCTAATATCAGAAGAGGTTTGTATTTATTTCTCTAAGATTTTCTTAATTATTAGTTCAAATTGGAGGAATAACTCTAGCTCACAGTGGTTTTGTTGCTCTAGAAATAAGAACGATTTTGGATATACATATTTGTACCCACAGTTTATTAACTGATATTTTAAGATTTCCTCTCGTTTGTTTTTAATTCTTTGTTTTTATTTCACATTACAAACTAATGATGAAGCCAAGTAACAGATATATATATTTATAATATCATTTTTTTAATAAGTACACATCGAAGTAAACGGAGATACGCTTATCGAAAACGAATGTTATATCCCTCTTATTTCCTTTTATATTTTTTGAGTTGACCATTTCTTTCTAAGGACCTACAGTAATCAGCCATGATATCTTTCTTCTATCACTCTTAGATCCATCGGAACCCTCTCACACTTTCTTCCTGTAATTCCATAAATTATACGAAAATTTGTACAGATCCGTAATCATCTCAATACATTTTCTTCTCTAAATTCTGTGTCTTTCATCAATCACCATATTTGAGGATGGACAAATAGTCCATTTTTTAACCTTTTCATACTAAGGTTTGGAAATTTTCAACAAATGTTATTACAATAATATCCTTCCACGTTCAACATTTTCACAAATTCCTATATAATTCCAAAATTAATCAGTCAGTAATAAATACCCGAGTTCTTTTTGAGAAAATGACTTTAGCGTAGATGTTTCTAAGAGCATGCGAATTACTTTTGAGGCTCTAAAAGAGATTTTCATTGAGAAAAACTGGGCATTTAGTATACTGTACCTTCAAACCTTCCGCATATTTTCCGTAAAGAGACTTAGAGTGGGAATCACTTGAAGCTTGAATGCGAGGAAAGGGTGCAAGGGTCCCCAAGAATAGATACTAATGCTGATTAGCCACAATTTATTTTTTTGTTTGAAAGCTGTATAACCATTATAAACAAAAGAAAGACAATCCTGTTTTGATAATATACTTTATTAAACATTTACTGAGTTTTAAATGTTTTAACGGTGATATTTCTGCCAGTGTATTCATGGATTTACACCATTAACTCCTGTATTCTATACCAACTATTGCACTTCTAACCGTAAATTTAAAAGAGGTGTTAGATGTTTACATAATTTTCAAAAACTACTCAGCATTTTATGAAGCAATAAAGTTGTTGAGGGGACTTTAGTCATTGAAAACAAATGTATACATTTTTTAAAGCAATGAATACATAATGAATTTTAAAAGGGATTATTTTCTTTGTTGTTAGATACACAAATTTGTAGCGTACAATATGTAAAAGAATTAGGATGTAAGACTGGGTTAAATATTAAAGAGAGCATGCGAGTATTTGACGGCGTTCACAAAAAGCATTCATTCCGAAACCAAGTAAACAACCCGATTAAATATGAGGCTAAAACATCGCTTAACTGTGAAAAAGTATTCACAATACAGAGAAAGTTCTTTTGAAATCCCATTCCTAAATAACGTTTTAACACATAATTCACATTTTTGAAATGAGTTCATAAAAGTAGAATATATTCATACATCGAATTAATGGAAATACATATGTGTTTAGAATGGCGGTAAATATCCTTCGAAAATAGCTAGCTTGTCAAACTTTTATAAAATTAAAACTCTCCGCATTTTTTTTAAATGCCCATCGTCTCAAAGCACTTCCATGAGAACTGCCGCAATGCGCCTTCCTGACTAACTAACGGGGAAATCACCCCAACCATCATCTTTCATCTTGTTTGCACAGTCTAATGGAAATTCTTCGTACCATAGCTGTGTTTGTAGTTGTGTACGCTTCTCAAACAGGTGTTTGTTCAAGTTTGTTTACGGTCGTGTGGGCAGGATTGTTTGCGTATTTGTGCGGGACCGATAACGATGCTGCCAATGAAGCCGGCTAACGGCACAATATTGTCTGTGTGTATTTGTACGCGAGTGCGTTGCAATTCGACCAGCTACCGCAGCTTACAGTTAAACGTTGATATGTATGTATAGGTATGACATTTACATACATACATACATACATACATATACAAGGATGACAAGGTAGTGTTCGCCAGAGCTGATGACAGTTCCTTACTGTTATCCCTTCAATCGCCGTTATATGCGTATGTCTCGAATGTGGGAGTTTGCTTTTGCGATAATAATTTGTGGATTCAGCTGCAACATCACTTACTCCGACATAGTCATTGTTGCTGAGGTAAATATTGATAATAGCAGCAGCAGTAGCTCGCAGTGTTTACATACCCGCTCGCTTATGAGACACTATAAATGTGTGGGTATAAAATCTTCGGAGAGGAGTCGCCTTATAGCAAGTAAGATATATTGTACGATAATACATTGAACATATGATAGTTGAGTTTAGCTAATTTAAATATTTATCTAATGGTTTTACAGAGAGACAAATTCAAAGTAGTTAGTTTAGAGTTTTCTATAGAGAATTTTCAGTTTGATAGAATTTTTCATTATAGTCGCACATATATGACTAAGATCATAATTAGATATAAGTGTATTTTCACACCAGTAAGACATACAACTTCCGTTTTCTCCTTCATATTAGCAAACATGCTTTCTTTAAGTATATAACAACTTATGTATGTCCATACAAAATGAGTTCCAAAGTTAGACGATGGCGCCATCTACATATATGTCGATTGGTGCGCTAGAATCGATTGTCCAGTGAGAATTTCATGACATTTCATTGGTTGGAAGTAAAGTTATTGCATTTTAAGTGTCAGTATGTTTGTGTTATCGGTGCAAAAATGAACTTCGAACAAAGAGGCAACATTAAATATTGTTTGAAAATTGGTAAAACTTTTACCGAAACGTTTCAATTGATGAAACAAGTTTATGGCGATGATTGCCTAACCCGTAGCAGATTGCACGAGTGGTTTCAACGTTTTTAAAGTGGTCATGATGACATAAATGACGATCAACATGTGATCACCGAAAATTCCATCGAAACTGTGCGTGAATTCATCAAAAATCAGCCGAAATCATCATTGAAATTCATGGAAATGAAATTGAACATCTCCAAAAACATCGATTTATCGCATTTTGACCGAACATTTGGGCTTACGAAAGGTGTGTGCACGATTTATGCCGCACAAATTGACTGACGACCAAAAATTGACGATCATTAAAGAGGTCAAAAAGGACAAAAACAAGATTATGACTGGTGATGAAACGTAGTGATATGGCCCCGTGGGACTTCTGCCTTTTCCGAAAAATGAATTTGCCCATGAAAGGAAAGCGTTATGCAGACGTAGAGGCCATTCAAAAGGCTTGCACCGGCATACTGGCTAAAACACTAGTTCGACATGCTTTAGGACCGTGCAAAAAGCTGTATTGAAGCAGAATGTGTATATAGCTGTGCCATCAAATTTAAATCGGCGAGTTCAAATTATAAGTTCCACAAATTATGTTAAAATTGCTGAATTACCAAAATTTAAATAGATGTGTGTAAGAAAGTAGTAGTTCTAGAAAAAAAATTTGTAACAAGAGCCCAGTCAAACAGTTTATTCCGCAAGTTAGTTGTAAAAATTTAGCTTTTCCTTTATGTAAGGCTCAACCGACGCATGTTTAACACCGAATATTCTCAGTTTCTTAAAATTTCTTTCATTCAATTGCAGGTGGCTGCGCACTGCTCACCAAGTTTTGTGACATGTCATCATTCAATATTTTTGACGTATGTCGGTGCACGCTTTCCGAATTGATTCTGTGTCTCTGTCTCAGTTGGGTTTTTTCACACTTCTTGTTATTGTTGCAGCTATTGTTGTTTTAGCACGCTTCGTTTATCTCGATTTGATTTGTTTGTACAGCAAATTATCTTCTATCGAACATGTGATCGATTGAGCGCGCCAACCAAACCCAGCTAAGAGCCCAAAAACAAACCCACATAATAGGTCTGCGACAAAATCGGTATATATGTACACATATATTGTATTCACATCTACCCTAATAAACGTGTTCACATACATAAAGTATATCTGTCTTATGGACATAACCCTATTTGAACAAATACACTCTCGTCCATGCGGATTGTGGGAAAGGGTTGATATGTAATCGACACATGCACACACAAAATCGAATTTAAGTGGTTGAGTGTCGACGAGTATGATGGATCACGTAGCCTGGGCTTTGCTTCCAATAATGCCATCATTGTTTCCATCAGTTATTTTATTCATACAAGTTTGTACATCACTTTATATAAGACCATCACCATCGTTGCCTCGCCAGCTCTAATATCTTTAATATCTTTTGGAAAACTTTTTTACTTAACAAGGTATCTTCACGGCATTGAATATATAAATTTTCTTCTTCTTCTTAATTGGCGTAGACACAAATGAGAGCAACGTATTTTACCACACCATGTTTACAAATGAGAGCGCGCGCATATATGGGAAGTTGCACTGTGGGTAATAACTGTAAAATTGCCTAACAATTCTAAGTTTCTTTGTAACTACTATAAATTTTTAAAATGTAAGACAAATAACAAAAAGTATAATGAGTATTTAATTTTAGTAATAATTTTTTTAATGTGTCTTTATAACAGCATTTAATTTAGTTTATTTGACATAATAAATTCTATGTTTGATTTAATCTCATTTACTGTAGCTACATGCATTATTGTACCAAAATTTAAATTAAATAACCTACATCTTATTAAATGTTTGTTTAATTTCATTATTGAAAAAAATTGTTCACAAGTGTAGGTACTTCCAAACATAGATACATATAATTTTCGAAGAAAAAAATTTTAAACAAAGATCTTTATAAAAAGTAATTCTGTCTGAATTTGCGCAAACTTATTTTTAAAAGAGTAGAGCACTGCAGATCTATTAAATATATACTTACATAGCAGAGCTTTCCTGACTTAAATACTTTTCTTCCCATTCCACATTAAATGGACTAATTTTTCTTTTTAAATTTTGGACACTGCCTTTACTCGCTGATAACATTTCGGCACATTTAAATTATAATAATTTCAGTTTCTGAACCACTGTTTCTTCAAACGCATATACACGAATGAATCTTATGAGAGCGCAATACTACCTTCTTCTACCGCCCGCTTACCGTAGAATTTCCAACGACTTGGGGTTTACCCCGTAGAAACGACTCAGCAGATTACTCTCTCACAACGCAGGGTTGCCAGTCTCGATATACTGTAGTAATTATAAAAATTGTCTTCAATATATTTGAAATTTTCTTAAACTAACTCAAAATTAGGATCGAATGCTATTATTTATAAATATATAAACTAGTTTTACTAGTTTGATTTCATTTTTGGTATTTTATATTATGAAAAATTATAATTGAAAAGTTAGATGTGTGCAAAACTACATATGCGTATTGAGTAATGGCAACATTGTTCGAATGAACACGAGAACAAAACGCCTGCCGCTCGTAGCGGAGGGAGAAGCTAAATACGGTGTTTCTCAGAAACTCTCTGCCATTAGTGTTTGCATTCTATTTGTGTGCTTAGCCACTCTCAATCAATAATGCCATACCGCTCAAATATATTTTTCTTTGATGATATCTTATATTTTTGAAAATATGTGTTCCCTTTCTATAGCGCGTATTATTATTTTAATACATTTCCAGAGACAACTTATATTTTTAAAATTTAACAAAACAATTATAGAAAAAAACCTAAATTCTTTGAATATTTTGATAAAACAACCAAACTGAAAATATCACAAATATTAATATATATTTATGATATATATTTATATAAGCATTTTCATTAAATTATATTTATATATATATATATATATATATATATATAATATATTATTGTCTCAAGTATCTTTTTAAAACTGCCTTGCATATGTACGTATAAAAGCTCACAACTTGAGAAGTTTTCTCAATTGTAGCTAAAATGAATTTTTACAACTGGCATCACCACCATTAACTGTTCTATCTCATGTATAGTGGTGTGAACAAAATAGGAACAACTATAGGTGTTGTGAAGTTTTAAAATGTGCTGTTTTCTTATTAAATAAAATTGTTTTTAGATACAAGTATAACTTATATTTTTTTTCCTAACAGTGATTAGAATTTCCCACCATGCAAAGGTAAATAAAAACAAATTTTAATGCGAAACTCTAAACCCGGCAAATTATGTTTACCTCTATTTGTTCACACAACTGTACAATTCCGATATAAAGTAAACTTCCGCTCTTTAATTTCTGTACAATGTCAGTATTGCCGCAACCACTCTGCGATGAACATTAAGTTACGAAGGAATGTGATTGATTTTTTTCGCAACTTTTCGCAACTTGTTATGCCCTTCTCTCCGTACACTGATGCGCACTTTGCTAACTTTGCGGGCTAAAAATGTTCCCATCCCTGGCTTACGCGATTATAGCCGAGTTAACAACCGCGCGCCAGTCGTTTCTTCTTTTCGCTACGTGGCGCCAATTGGATATTCCAAGCGAAGCCAGGTCCTTCTCCACTTGGTCCTTCCAACGGAGTGGAGGTCTTCCTCTTCTCCCGGCGGGTACTGCGTTGAATACTTTCAGAGCTAGAGTGTTTTCATCCATCCGGACAACACGACCTAGCCATCGTAGCCGCTGTCTTTTAATTCGCTGAACTATGTCAATGTCGTCGTATATCTCGTACAGCTCATCGTTCCATCGAATGCGATATTCGCCGTGGCCAAGGATCATAAATCTTTTGCAGAACTTTTCTCTCGAAAACTCGCAACGTCGACTAATTCGTTGTTGACATCGTCCAAGCCTCTGCACCATATAGCAGGACGAGAACTATGAGCAATTTATAGAGTTTTGTTTTTGTTTGTCGAGAGAGGACTTTGCTTTTCAATTGCCTACTCAGTCCAAAGTAGCACCTGTTGGCAAGAGTTATCCTGCATTGGATTTCTAGGCTGACATTGTTGGTGGTGTTTACGCTAGTTCCAAGATAGACCAAATTATCTACAACAAAAGTTATGATTGTCAACAGTGACGTGAGTGCCAAGTCGCGAGTGCGACGACTGTTTGTTTGATGACAGGAGATATTTCGTCTCGCCCCCGTTCACTGCCAGACCCATTTGCGTTGCTTCTTTGTTCAGTTTGGAGAAAGCAGAACTAACGGCGCGCGTGTTGAGGCCGATGATATCAATATCATCGGCATACGCCAGCAGCTGTACACTGTTATAAAAGATTGTACCTGCTCGATTAAGTTCTGCAGCTCGAATAATTTTCTCTAGAAGCAGGTTGAAAAAGTCGCACGATAGGGAATCGCCTTGTCAGAAACCTCGTTTGGTATCGAACGGCTCGGAGAGATCCTTCCCAATCCTGACGGAGCTTTTGCTATTGCTCAACGTCATCTTACACAGCCGTATTAGTTCCAATTGAATTCCAATCGTTGGGCAGCAGGCTGGGGAAGTGTCCCTCCATAATTTAAGTATACTCTGAGCATCGGTCACTAGATCACCTTTGGGGGTTCTACAAGAGTATGCTCCGGTCTTGATACCTTCTGTACGCCGCCGCATTTTTTCGTAGAATTTTCGAGCATTACTCCTGACGGCCAGCTTATCAAGCCCTTCATACTCACGCATTTCGGCCTTTTTCTTTTTCTGTCTGCAAATGCGTCTCACTTCCCTCTTCAACTCTCGGTATGTATCCCATCCCGCACGTGTTGTAGTCGATCGTAGCGTTGCGAGGTAGGCAGCCTGTTTTCTCTCCGCTGTGACGCGACACTCCTCGTCGTACCAGCTGTTCTTTTGCACTTTCCGAAAACCAATGGTTTCGGTCGCAGCTGTACGTAAGGAGTTTGAAATGCCGTCTCATAGTTCCCTTATACCGAGTTGTTGACGAGTGCTCTCAGAGAGCAGGAGTGCAAGCCGAGTAGAAAATCGTTCGGCTGTCTGCTGAGAATGCAGCTTTTCGACGTCGAACCTTCCTTGTGTTTGTTGGCGTGCGTTTTTTGCTGCACAGAGGCGGGTGCGAATCTGCAACAAGGTAGTGGTCCGAGTCGATGTTAGCACCTCGGAGCGCACTCACAGCTAAAACACTGAAGACGTGTCTTCCGTCTATCTCAACATGATCGATCTGGTTGGTAGTTTTTCGATCCGGAGACTGCCAGGTAGCTTAATAAATCTTCTTATGCTGGAATTTAGTAGTACAGATAACCATATTTCGGGCCCCGGTGAAGTCGATCAGCCTCAACCTATTTGGGGATGTTTCTTCGTTGAGGCTGAATTCACCGACCGTAGTGCCAAAGATACCATAAAAGACATCTTTGGTCACATCGTCCTTCTCTTCCGTTGGGGCGTGGGCGCAAATCAGCGATATGTTGAAGAACCTCACTTTGATCTTTTCTGGCCACTTCCAAGTGAATGGCGATCACAGAACTTTCCTCACTTGCGTGAACTTCTACACATGACTCCATATATACATGAATACGAGTATATACATATACATATGTATATGTATAATCCAAGGCGTTACTACAATCTCTAAAGAAACTATAGCACATAGCTTCGATATTAACTGACAAATGAAAATATGCACCTGCGAAGGGTATCGAAGGCTTTTCCACAGCCAAAGTTAACGTTTTTTCTAATTTTTACTCTATATGTAATATAAGTATGTCTAATAATCTAAAAATAATAAAATTTCGTTGGACATCAATCGAACACAAATGCGCGACTTTGAAAAAGAGAAATTAGCTACTTAGCTAAATATTAAATAACAGCTAATTAAAATTGTATATACATATTATATCTCAATACATAGTTCTGCTTTTTTCAGCGTACCTTGTAGGCAATGTAGGAATGTCAAGTTAATATCTGTTCAAACACGGTCATTTCCACTCCCTGTTTTTATGTTAAACTTGAGTTAATTGTTGTAGTTGCAAATTCTTTAAAGTTTTCCATGTCCGTACATGTGGCAGCAAAATGCAATCATGTATTTGGCAACAAATGTTGAAACACGTGTTTGCGCTTTCAACACCATCACTAACAACCAACAGCAGTACGGCAGAATCATCGACAAACGAGAATGACAGCAATTGCAACAAGAACACGAGCGATGAGAAAAAATCGTGTGCAAGTGCAATTTGTCCAGAATGTTACTAATTTATTTGCCATGTTCGGGAATGCCACACCACACCGAAGTTGCCCGTTGCCTGCTGCCCCTTGTCGCAACGTATAACGGTTAATGGCCGGCCAAAACTTCCCCATGCCCTTGTGGCGCGCCATATTCTACAAAAGCACAATTCCCAATGTATGGAAACCTTGCAGGACGTACTGTGACATTGGTCAGTTGCCCTCGAGCCTCTGCTGCTAAAACAGGGGCAAATGACCGAGGCGAGAGATGGCTAAAACTGTATTCTGTTTGTACTTGAATGTCGAATACAACAATGCGCAAGGCTGCAAAGCATCGAAGCGAAATGCCTTCTTCATGTTGCAGCTAATGCATTTATGATGTGTCGGCTGCTGACGTGTCCTTTCGCATGCACTACCAGACAGCAACGCATTTATCCTTCGGGTCAGCAACAGTAGCAACAGCAGTCGAAACACAGCATAACTGAGCTGGCGTCAGTGACAGAAGCAATGTAACACATATCTCGGCATTTGCGGTTGCGCAAACACACGAACGCCATGGCACAACAATGAAGGTACGGTTGGGCGGACATGACAATGGCAACTGCGTGTTTCAGGTGCTGCATATTTTGAACATGACAACCCGCCTGCAAGAAAAATCACTACAACCGGCAGTGCTCGCCCCTTACACCCACACATTTGACCAGCATTGGTGGTCACGCTACAGCCGCTGGCTACATTTCGTAACATTTTCGGTTGGTAGTTGAGCAGCAAAACGTTGTTGCTCTTAACAAGCGTTTACCTTATGTTGATGTTGCGGTGCTTGCGGCACACTTGTCCAAATAGAACACATCTACCACACGCTAATTACAACAATGCTTATTCATTTACAATTTCGGCTCTTGTTCCCCATTGCAGCAAATTCTTCCTCCAACTCTTCTTCCGGCAAGGACTCGAGCAACAGCAATAACTCGTCGCAAACTAACGGCTGCACTGGTGTAAGTGGTAGCAGTGGGGTGAGCAACTCTAGTTCGACTTGTACGAATCCGAACGCTAACGGAGCGCGCAGTTGTCGCAGCCCCGACTCCCCGGAGAGCGCACGTGCCATTGCACCACGTTCACCTATGTCACCACAACTGCATCATTCGAGCCTGGCCCCACCACCACCACGACCGAATCGTAATGCCAGCGCCTCACCGGTAGTGAATGGAGCAACGACCACCACATCACCGCCTCCACTCCCCACACCACCTACACAAGCGGCACTGGCCGCGGCCGCTGCTGCAGCTACTGCAGCTGCAGTGCATGCTGAGCAGGCACGACTACTCAGTAAGATACGTAAATTCCTTGGATCTCTGGTACAGTTAGCGCAAGAGATTCATCCCGAAGTGAGCGATCGTGTGCGTGCACTGGTGCTTTCACTGGTCAGTGGAGGCATAAGCATTGATGAGTTCCGCCTAACGCTGCAAGATGCCATCAATTTGCCATTGCGCCCGTATGTCATTCCATTACTCAAAAATCATATTTCCCTGCTTCAACGCGAGATCTCCGAATTAGCGCGTGCCAGTAATCAGGTAAGAGTTAGTTGCTTGTATAGTTTATAGACATCTAGAAGTCTTACACACTTGATTCTAATTTCTTGATTGCTCATCGCTAGACTACACTACAATACGTTACCACGAATGAGAATGTTGTAATGGAGTTTTCTCCACACGGGCCTTCTGCGGAATACAGTGACATGTTCGTACACATGGATGCTGCGCAGGCTGCAGCAGCGGCAGCCGTTGCCCAAGCTACAGCGTCCAACAGCGCCGGTACTACCAGCCTAGTCTTTAAGCGGCGAGCTTCGGACACTCTAATGGAACACCACAATGGAATACAAGACTGGAATGATTATATGGCCGCTTATCCGCCTGCCAAGCGTGCTTTACACGCACATTCGGCTCACTTAAGCGCCGCATCTGCCGATGCACGTCTTGCATTTACCAGCCAACCAACCGTTTTTGATTACTCGGCGGCAGCTAGTAGCACGTCAGCAGTAACTCAATCCGAGAATAATTTCAACACTCTTATGGAGAAGGTACAGTTGCCCATTAGTTGAACTTTATTCGAAATGCTAGTCGTAACATGTCTGTATTCATCTATAGGCAAATCACAGGGAAGATCGTGATCTGCGAGTTAATATCGTTGCTGAAAATGCAACGCAACGACATCCTTCACGGGTTGGTCCCCCAAGCACAAGCACTAGTGGGGGTGCTGCTGGCAGCGTCAATACCACACTTGGCGGCGAAGAGGAATGGAAGAATATACACACCATGTTGAACTGTATCTCGGCAATGGTAGATAAGACTAAACGGGCAATTACCATATTGCAACAGCGGGGCGTAGAGCCCCAACAGCCCAACTACAGCGAAGTCACACCAGCATCACTGGCCGAAATACGACGTCAGACTGAAGAGAAGGTCGCTGAGTTCAAACGAAATGCCGAGGAAGCAGTCAACCAGGTAAATGTATACCCCTTAGCTGATCTCTCAGTTGAACCGAAATATCCTTTTTTTGCTTTAGGTGAAACGTCAGGCGGTGATTGAAATACAGCGCGCAGTGGTAGCAGCTGAAACACGCGCATCAGAAGTGATGTCGCAGGAACGCTTGCGCATGGAAAAGTTTTTCGTCGAGATGAGTCGCCATTCGGGCGGTATCCACAATTCCAGTACAGCTATCGCAGGTGTGGCAGCAGCAACGGTGCCAGCCGAACGTGAATTGGACAACAAATCTCCGTCAATTACAGCCGGGCAAAATGTAAATTAATCGAATTAATATTTGAAAGACTTTAATTCATTTTAAACTATGCATATTATTCCTTTGTGTTAAGGCCTGCTGGAATTGTGGACGTAAAGCAACCGAAACTTGTTCTGGCTGCAATTTAGCCCGTTATTGTGGCGCTTTCTGCCAGCACAAGGATTGGGAACACCATCACCAGGTAATTGTAAAACCTAATTAGGACCAATAGACTACTTTGGACTATACATATGATGTTTTAACTGTATTTTTTTGCGTGTTTTATGCTATTTGATAGATTTGCGGCACCACGCGATCATCTGACCTTTCTGCTAAACACAGTGTGTCCCAGGGGATCCCACTTACGGCGAACATGCGCGGTTCCATCTCAAGATCTCCGCCCAATCAGCCGCAGTCATCACAGTCAACGTCTCAAGTGCCGCAGCCGCAGAACTCAGGCAGCGGTAGTGTTGCCCCACCCAGTTCACTCGTAGCGAACGGGGTCAGCTCCAAATGACGCATTCGCATGATGAAGCCGAAGAAAAAGTACTTGTGCTAGTCAAATTAAACTAAAAATTAACATATGCATAAATTAATTAGAATTAACTACAATATAAACTACATTTATTGATACTATGTATAAAATCTGCGAAAAATTGGAAATGAGAACGACATTGAAACGCTAAAAATAAAAGTAATTTTATTACATCAGCCCAACAATATCAAAACCATAATCAAAATAGACTTTAAAAATTTATTATATAATATAATGAATTAGAGGAGATACAATTTTAACGTTTAGTATTCACTTATACTATTGCAGACTTCAAATGTTATTGAACCGTTTTATGCACAGATACTAAATATATCACAATATGAGAGCACCCCTAGAGCAATGTAGAAGCTCACTTTGATTTCAATGGTTGAAAATTTTAAATATTCTTCATCATTGACTCAAGGAAGTTGAAAATTTGTAAACCGATTCAAAATATAGTAGAACTAATATTAAAGTAATTAATCTGAGAATGAAAAACCAAAAACTAGAAAACAAAGAAAATATACAGTAATTTTAGTAATTTATTTATTACGTATTATAAACAGATTTTAATAATCTTAAATGTATTAATTTATGTTATTGCTCGATAAAATAAATAAATATGAAAAGCTATCTAATTGACTGTAAATGCAGACACACATTCACCTTTTCAATAAAAGAGAAAAAAGGTGAGTACGAATACATATATACACAAGTAAGGAAGAGCTAAGTTCGGGTGCAACCGAACATTTTATACTCTTGCAACTTGCAAGAATCAAAGCTAGGGAAATACTTTAAGGTCTAAAATCAATCATATAGAGTAAATTCTGATATTAGTTATATAGGGGCTGGGCCAACTTTTCGCTAAAATTTATCTATTTTAGGCACAAAGATACACTGTTATGAGTTAAATTCGCTCTCACACTTTCATTGGCATAACTCACATATTAGCCGATATATGCGGAACAAAGTCACCCCGAAGTTGGAAAATCTTTATATTAAGTATATGGGGGCTAGGGAAGTATTGGTCCAATTCAACCCATTTTTGACATTATTCGTGCAAAGCTCTCTCATACCATCTCGGTGGTAATATTTAATGTCTCTGACGTATTTAGTTACTTATTTATCGCGCGAAGTTTTTAACAGTATCGTTATATGGGGAGTGAGCGGGGTTATCCTCCGATTTCATTCCATGATCATTTCATCGATGATCCATTTTCACATTGTCGGAAGAAGTTCTTATAAGATTTGCATTCAGCAAATTTGGTTGTTGCAGCTTAAGTGGTTTAGGAGATATATGTATGTATACATTAAACTTGTAAGAGCGCGGGGCCACGCTCATTTTTTCAAAAAATTTTGACCACAAGTGCCCCTGGCTACCGCGATTCTCTATACTAAATTACAGCTTTATGTTATAATTATGGTACTTTACATATATGTTTTTGGTTAAGTTTTGATTGTACTAAGGAACCCATACACCAAGTTTCATCGAGGTATCTCAATTTTTACTCAAGTTACAGCTTGCACTGACGGACGGACAGATAGGCAGTCAACCGGATATAAACTTTTCTCGTCGTCAGGATCATTTATATGTAAAGGGTGATTTTTTAAGAGCTTGATAACTTTTTTTTAAAAAAAAACGCATAAAATTTGCAAAATCTCATCGGTTCTTTATTTGAAACGTTAGATTGGTTCATGACATTTACTTTTTGAAGATAATTTCATTTAAATGTTGACCGCGGCTGCGTCTTAGGTGGTCCATTCGGAAAGTCCAATTTTGGGCAACTTTTTCGAGCATTTCGGCCGGAATAGCCCGAATTTCTTCGGAAATGTTGTCTTCCAAAGCTGGAATAGTTGCTGGCTTATTTCTGTAGACTTTAGACTTGACGTAGCCCCACAAAAAATAGTCTAAAGGCGTTAAATCGCATGATCTTGGTGGCCAACTTACGGGTCCATTTCTTGAGATGAATTGTTGTCCGAAGTTTTCCCTCAAAATGGCCATAGAATCGCGAGCTGTGTGGCATGTAGCGCCATCTTGTTGAAACCACATGTCAACCAAGTTCAGTTCTTCCATTTTTGGCAACAAAAAGTTTGTTAGCATCGAACGATAGCGATCGCCATTCACCGTAACGTTGCGTCCAACAGCATCTTTGAAAAAATACGGTCCAATGATTCCACCAGCGTACAAACCACACCAAACAGTGCATTTTTCGGGATGCATGGGCAGTTCTTGAACGGCTTCTGGTTGCTCTTCACCCCAAATGCGGCAATTTTGCTTATTTACGTAGCCATTCAACCAGAAATGAGCCTCATCGCTCATCGGACGTAAAGCGCGAAACACATTTCGAACCGAACACTGATTTTGGTAATAAAATTCAATGATTTGCAAGCGTTGCTCGTTAGCAAGTCTATTCATGATGAAATGTCAAAGCATACTGAGCATCTTTCTCTTTGACACCATGTCTGAAATCCCACGTGATCTGTCAAATACTAATGCATGAAAATCCTAACCTCAAAAAAATCACCCGTTATATATCTGAATAGTTTTAAGTGATACGTGCGACCGTTAGGTGAACGAAGCTATAATACTGTGTAGCAACTGGTTGCAAGAGTATATAAACGGAAAATGTTTTACACATTTTGTTGGAAATAACTATAACTTCATGCTCTTGGCGGTGCTATTTTATCAATATACGACCATAGAAAAAGTAAGTTAAAATCAAAAAAGACAACGTTTGCCCAACGTCTCTTAATCATTGGAAGTCGTGGAATATATTCCGTCTCATCCGGCTGAAGGCTGAGCATTCCCAAAAGTAATGTTTCAGTGTCTCATCATCTTCCGCGGATGCTGTGCATTCCATCGAATCCACTTTTCCTTTTTCTGGAGGTGGGTTCCTAAAGGTAGGTGTCTTGTAATGAAACTTTTTGGTTTGTCCACCATCAATACTACCCCAAAGTAATTTTGTAGTATGCTCTGTGTTGCTAGTTTTCCAAGACCTGTTCCTTTAGGATACATATATTGCTTCAAACAACCTTTCAAATAGCTGAGCGGGTCAACTCGTCTGTCTTTTCGCTTCCTTCTATCCCTAAATATTGGGTAGTCGAAAAAAGATTTTTCGCATTTCTAATGAAACTTCAACTTATTTTTTTATATTTATACTATTAAATAAATAAAAAAAACATTACCATTTTGGTTTTATTTTCGATATCGAGGACAACCTCTATAGCCCGTGTTCATGTAGTTTTAATACCGTAACAAAACTGACAACAGTGAGGGTAAAGTTGAAATTGGCACACTTAGTTTTACTTAGTTTTAAGATTTTGAAAATTGTGCAATAGGCGGACCTCTAATATTTTAGTATATTTTAATTGTTTAAACTATTTTAATGGATGGTTTTCTGAATGGATGAGATTGCATTCCCCTGATATCGATTGAATAAAAATATTCCTACGGTATTCTAGACTTCACGCCTTACTATATTTTTATCAATATGGACGATATTTTAATAAAATTCGTTAAGAATGTTATGGTGATATACCGAATATGAACTTACATACATATATATTCTTCTGGTTGATACTACAATAATATATTATATAAGCATTAGGGTGAGCCAAAATAAGCGATCTTTTTTGGCTTAGTACTCTGAAACATTGATGGATAGACATACTAAAAAATAATGTTCCTTGGGTTTCATTAAGTTATCGAAAACCCTGATAATAGTTATTTGGGAGCTAGGTTAAGTTTTAGCCCAATTTTTTGCAAAAGGATATACATACGTTATGAGCAAATCATGTTCCGTAATTTTCAATGAGATAACACAAATATTGATCGACATATCCAGCATAAAGTTAGCTGGAAGTTCGCAAAGCTTCATATTAGGTAAGCATATGCGAGCTCAGAGTACCATTGAGTCACTTCAACTCATTTTTCATACACAGAGATACCATTGTCAGGAAAGGAATCTCTCTGAATTTCAATTAAATATCTCATATATTGACTGGTATTTTCGGTCAAAAGTCAACTGTAGGTACTGGGGTCGACAAGGTTTGAACAGTTTTAATTGCATTTGGAAAATTTCTGATCGTAAGGTTTAAAATAATTATTAGTAAATTTTATTCCATTATATTAATGACTTCATGACTTGTGTACCTGAAGGTAAAAGAATAAAATGGAATTTAAAATTTTGTTATATGAGAATGTCCCATTTCGCAAATTTTCACAATGTGATATAGGATTATGAGAAGAATACCACGTACTAAATTTAGTCGAAAACGGTCGGTCGAGTTCCAAGATATGTGATTTCACTAAAAAGTGGGCAGTGCCACGCCCATCGTCCAAATTTCACACCAGCTCACATAAAGCTCTCCTATATCGTCAAGGGTGTAAAATTAAATATGTCTGTCATATTTAGTTACTGATTTATTGCGCTTTTAGTAGTTTTTAATAGTATATGGATAGTGAGCGGGGTTTCCTTCCGATTTCATCCATTTTCACACTGTCGATGGGTTATTCTAATATTTGTGATAAAAAAATTTAGTTGTTTGTAGAACTAGTGGTTTAGGAAATTCGTACATTAAACTTTTTAGTGGGGGTGGTCACGTCCACTTTTTTAAAATAGTTTGCCCATAGGTGCTTCGTGCTATTGCGATCCCCTGTGTTAAATCATTGTTATACTCGTATCTTAATTTAGTGCTTAGTTATTACACGTTATAGGTTTTCGGTTAATGGCGTTTTGAGGGCGTGATAGTGGTCCGATTACGCCCATCTACGAACTCAAAATTTTCTTTGTACTAAGTAACCCACTTACCAAGTTTCATAGATATTTCTCAATTTTTACTCAAGTTACAGCTTGAACTACGGACGGACAGACAGACAGTCACCCGGATTTCAGTTCGTCCTTTCATTTTAGTTTTAGCGTTTACGTCCTAAGCGTCTTATTAATACTAGTCTGCAATAACCATCATAAATTTTCATTACTAAACAAACACAAGTTTTTTTAATGCTCGAACAATTATATATTTTTTTTTTGAAAGTTCGCAATGCAAATGGTGAGTAATGATGCCGAGATGCAACCACCCTAAGTTTAATTTATAAATGTGATATTCCCGATTTAAACCATAAAGTTGACTTAGAAGCCATCCACAAATTACGTCACACCTTGAAGGGGGGGAGGGTATTATTCAGAAATGACATTGTGTGACAATGGGCATGGTGGGTCAAAAGCTTTGTGACATCACATTTCAAAATTTGTGATGTACAAATGTGTAATTTATAGGTAAAGAAAAAATATTAAACATTTATAAACACAATCTTTGTTTTTTAATACTTAAGTTGTAACGAAGCTTTTTACTTCCCCTGCTTCTTACAAGTACAACTTGCTGAGGTATACTCGCCGTTTCCAGGGTTCGTTACAATAAATTTGTAAACATTGGGGCTCTTCTGCGAATCGTACTTTATTTTATTTTATATTATGGTTTTAATCAAAGTTACAAAATTGTCTCCCGCGTTATAGTTTTAGCTTTACAACATTTTAAAGATTTTCATTTAGATGCAATTTATATACTTAGCTGCAAATGCCCCAGGAAGGAGTGCATTTAACAGAGCGAACTTACTGGTGTGCTATTAAATCATGATGATTTTTGGTCACATCTTGATTCAAGTAATCGAACTACTGACTTAGATCTAGAAAAACGAAACTTCGAAAGTGCGGGCAATGTGTTGGCTGACATTTGGAGCAAGTTAGTCATTGATAATTTTCCAGTCGTTGCTGAATGTATTGCACCAACTGTTACTGAACTGAAAACTAATGCTACTTGGTATGCTAATCATGTACGTGAGTCATAATATTTTTTACAAATAGTTAAATGTGAAACTATTGCATGTTGCGGTGTAAGACGTTCTAGTCTTTGGAAATTATTAAAATAAGTATTTTTACCACCACCTTTGTTAATTAATCAGACATCAGAAGGTTATGGAGTTACAGGGAGTAATGACAACGACGCTAAGTTTTCTCCATTATTACTACAGATATTATTAAATCTCCAAGCATCATCCCATCTGAAACAAGTTCCATATAATAGTTATTGCCCTAGTGTCGAGTCATACTTATTTAAAAGATCGTGTACCATATGTGGCCCATATTTTTCTTCATATAAAGCCACCAATCATCACAAACAATCACATAAAAAACAAGAGCTGTTACCTATCGCGAAAACTCGTCTTCAAAAAATTGCGGCTAGACGTGCCGATTCTCTGTTTAATGAATGATGACGATGCTTTATGGATGGAAGAAGACGATGTAGATACGAAAGATGTTCCTGACATCCAAATTCAGAACGAAAATGATGTGCTTGACTTACCAGTAATAAATGATATAAAGGAGTGGTTCAAAAGTCCATGGACACAATATGATTAAGTTTTGTATTTTTAATTAGCATAATTAAGTATCTATTACTTCTTGACTAGTCATTCGTTGTGTCTTTAATATTTAACTAAATGTTGATTTTATTATAGATTATTCAATAAATATAAGAACAAATAGAATAACCTGTTTTGATAAATCCATAAAATTTGCAAATGTGTGACGTCACGAAAGGGAGGGGGGCTAGTCCAAAATGTGACAACTTGTGACAAGGACGGGGGGAGGGGTTAAAAAGTCCTTAAATTCGTGTGACGTAATTTAGGGATGGCCCCATACCTCAAAAAAGTATTCTAACGTAATCAAATCACTAAACTTGGATGCACAATTCATAGGTTCATTTAGCATTTAGATGAATAAAAAAATCTGGGGAACAAAACATCGTGATTGTCTAAAATGTCTCAATATTGTTTGTTTGGTGATATGGATCAATAATATGTATCACTTCACATATTAATTTGTTCTTAATGAAATTGGTTCTGAATAGTCTCTTAAGTATTATTAATAATCTAAACATAGAAATTTTGAGAACTCACGTTGAGGTCACGCTGAAGTGAGCCAAATGTGGTTGCGATCTATTAGTTTTGGAAATAAATTTCTTCGAATAAAACGTTTCTTGACGTGAGTAGCTGGTTTGGCAGTTATCTAAGAATTTGTATATCAATGTATGTATATAGAAAAGCACTCTAAACAAGCAAATTTACTTTCAGAGCCATTGCTGCTTACTGCTTTGTTCTTGATTAATTGCTTTACTATCCCTTTACCATTGATATTTCGATGACTTCGTTGTGGGAAACGGTTTTAACGTGGTTATCAAATTCTTAATATACAATTATTTGCTTTATTTTAACTATCTTGCAGCTAAATTGTAGATTTGAAATAAATTCACTATGTAAGGAGTATGGAATTAAGTCCAAGGATTAGACCGGATTCATTCGTATTATATTAAATTTTGAATTTGATTGAAAAGTCAAAAATTACTACATCGGATGTAGGTATATTGGGACTAGGGATGGTAGCATTATCTGACAGCATTTTATCAATTATTTCCTGGAAAAGATGCTTTATGATTTTCATAAAAAATTTTTCGTATTGTAATTCTGGGGACACACAATTATATGGGATAGTTTTCTTCATATGAAGATGAGAGATAGTATACCCAGAAAGTACTATTTATGCTTTTTTTCTTCCAATATGTTATGCGCGAAATTCAATTTTTTTTTCGAACATCTTAGGTAGTTAAAAAGTTCTTTCGTATTTCTAATCAAACTTCATCTTATTTTTTATATTTATACTACACAAACTGATATACGTATAGCATCGTGTCCATAAACTACACAAATTTTATTGGTGGCTTGCTTGGCATTCTTCCCTTTTTTTCTACTAAAATTTCAAAATATAGCGATTTTCTTTATTATTTTCACTCATTTTTGAACAGCTGTAACTATTTTTCAAATTCCCCGAATTAAATTTTTATTTCATCAAATGAAACTTAAATCACCTTTCCAACGTTATTTGGTGTAATATTCTGCGATTTCACGATTTATTATTATTTATATATATAGCTAACAATTATAATATTATATTAAGAACTATCGAGCTTTCCGTCCGGCACGGTCGGCGTCAAATATATTTCTAAATCAAATGTCGTATATACAGACACGTTACATGAAAGCATTCTTTGTTGCTGAATTATGAGAGCGTATTATCACTTTCTTTTACAGGTAAAGATCTCCACATTCCTTCCTTTTTCTCCAGACGTAAATAGTTTGAGGTTCTTGCTTAGCTTCTGCTGATCCTCAGTTGTTGAGGTAGTTCGGGAAAAAGAGTCGGCGTCGAGAAAAACTGGCGCTGCTTGTGGTTACAATCTTTTTCAAATGACCAACATTCCTGGTGTATGTTTTACAACCAGCGGAAATCTGCTCAACATTTCCTTCTCGCTTTACTACCTTAAACATACATACGTGGTAGTATCAAATTTGGGTGTCAACTTGGAATTATTACATTTTTTAAGAGTACTGTTTCTCCAACTTGAATGTCAACATCTCCCGCACTCCTAGCCTTGCCAGTCAATTGTTTTCCTTTGTATTTTTCTTATCCTTATCCTTATCTTTCTCTTCTGAGTCTGCCATTTCCTCTACAAGGTTCTGAATAAAGGGAATTTCGTCTCTTATTACTCTGTTAAATATTAGTTCTGTCGGTAGAGCGCCCGTGGTACCTTGCGGAGTAACATTGTACATCAAAACGAACTTCTGAATTTCTTTCTTGTAGTTGTCGTTGTTTGCATGAGCTATCTTTAAACGTTTCACTAAGGACCTGTTTATATTTTCTACTTCGCCGTTAGCCTGAGGCCATTATGGGGGCGTAGTCATTAGTCGAATGCCGTTGGTATTGCAAAAGCTTTTAAACTCAACGCTTACGAATTGCCTTCTATCGTCAGATGTTAGTGTCTCTGGAAATCCCAATCTAGAAAATATCTCTTCCATTTCATCAATAATGGTTTTAGAGGTTATCGAATTAATCACTTTGAACTCCATATATCTGGTGTAGTAATCAATTAGTACAAATATATTAACCCTATTAGGAAAAGGACCCAAAATATCGGTTGCTAAGCATTTCCAGCGTCTATTCGTGAAAGTGTGCCTCTCCATCTCCGTGTTAACAGAGAATGATCTGAAGCCTTTTCCTCGCATAATCGTTGCCAATCTGAATGGCTGATCAGGTTCAATTTAGAGCCCGAATCGATGATCATAGCAATTATGTAACCCCCTATTTCACACGATATCTCTCCCTCTTGTGACGACTCATTCTCCACTCTGAATAACCCAGTTCCCTTCGAACCGTCGAGTACATTTCCCATTTTGCTGCTTATGGACTGTACTACCGTATCTCTTCGTCACCAGTGTTTCCTATCCGGTTCATCTACTTTGAAGTTGGGCTTCCATAACCTTGTGCGGCATTTCCGATAAAAATGTCCAATTCTATCGCATTTCCTGCATTTCATATTTCTGGCGGGATATGGGAGTATGGAGTATACTATTTTCGGGATGTCCCCTTTTACCACATCTTCCACACTCGCTTTCTATACTTTGCTGTACAATTTTGTTGATGCCGCTTGGATTGACTTGTTCATCAATACTACATGTTTTGATGACCTCATCCAAAGTTAGTTCAAGCAACCTTTTTTTAAACCAAACGGTGCCCAGACATCGATGATTTTATCTTTTAAATATATTTCTTCAATATGTTCTTTGGTTTCGCCAAATGAACATTTTGCCATTGGCGGCGTAATCTTATCAAAAACTCCATAAAAAATTCTCCTTCCAGTGGTGTTATAGAACGATACAAGTACCTCTCAAAAGCGGAATTCCGTTCCCTCCATCATGTTTATTTCTCGCTGAAACGATTACCATAAAACAACATTTTATTTTATAAAAAAGAAACAAAAATCATATAAATTAATTTCGATTACATTTCGAAAACTGTGTTTTCTTATCTTTCATTCATTGAGAGAAAACTCATCAGCTAAAATTGAAACACTTTACCCTTGTTTCCAACGTTATTAACGTTTGGAATACAGTCTCTCAATACAATACCTATGTGCTATATATACACATATTCTGCTTATAAGATATCTCAATCATGCATTTCCATAGGCCCTTTACTTATTTTTTTCTTTTCGTTTTTTTAATAATTTTTCCATTTTTTACATTTCTCGATTCATTATCAAATTTTGACATTTTCCATACTTTTTGTTTTTTTTTTGGAATAACTCACTTCATTTACTCTTTTTTTTTTAATTTCTCAATTCATTTTAAGCAGTTTTATTTTCACCTTGAAATTTCCAATTTATTTCAATTTCATTCCATTTGGAATGAATTCCGTTATTCAGTTAACGCATACTTAACCAAAATACCTGTATGAATATGTGCGTCTGTGTATGCGCTTAGCGTTGCTTTTTCCGTTTGAATTCAAAATCGTATACGGCCTTTCTGATCTTATGTACATAAATACTTCCCAATTATCCTCGTCGCCAATGTAATATTCTGCAATTTCACGATTTATTATTATCTTATATGTAAAAATTAATCTCAAAATGTGTTGCTAAGCACATAACTCAACAACGCCTGGACCAATTGGGCCAATTCTTTTTTTAAATGTTCGTTGAAGTTCTAAGATGGGTTTTTCGAATAATTGCTGGAAAACCCCTAAAAACAGTCCTTTTCTTTTTCCCTTACAAACGAATGAATGATTATTAGTAACGCTAAGAGAACGGCTAAACCAATCTTGATGAAATTTTCAGAGGTTGTTCGCTGTGGATCGGGGAAGCTTTAGAAATCAAAAAGCGTATGCTCTTCGTGAGGAAAAGTCGGAAAATTGGACAATTCCAAAAAGTAACTTTATTTCATACAAAAATTCATTGGTAGTCCAAGCCACATGACCGAGTACTCCCAGGATGCGATGACATACATACGTGGGGAATTATGGATCGTGGTCAATCAGCAAGCGATAGTCACGATGTCACTGCATGACTTTTCAAACAACAGTTACGAACAGGACTTTATCCTGAAGCAACGTGCTGTTAGATGGTGGATGTACTATGTTGAGGGGCAAAAAGGAGGTTTGCCACACATTCTTTTTTGGCTGGTGGTTACACCAGATCAAAGTAATGCAATCATTTCTGCGGAAATTCCTGATGCAGAGAAAGACCCAGTATTATACAAAGTGAAACCAATATGCTTCATGAACCTTGCGGACACCACAATCCCACTTCAGTTTGTATGTCTGACAATAAATGCACGAAACACTATCCACGTGCTTTTCTTTCGGAAACGCAAATTGGAAATGATAGATATCCACTCTATCACCAGACGTCGCTCACCAGACGACAATGGCAGAACATTCAGCATTAAATTTAAAAGAGTGAATATCTAAGTTGACAACACATGGATCGTACTATATTCACCATTATTGTCTAATTCACATTCAAAACTCATATCAATGTTGAGTATTGAAATTTGGTGAAATCCACAATATACGTTTGTTAGTACATCACCAAAGGAAGCAACATGGTGGTTATTGGTCTATTGGCGCTTTGAAGGATATTTACTTTTGCAATTCATGAACGTTTTCCGAATGTTGTGCACCTCGCAGTTAATTTGGAGAATGGCCAAAGAGTGTATTTCAACCCAGAGAAACAGTACAGCCAGTGGGAACACCGCTAGCAACAAAATTAACATTGACGAGTTTTTTTCTCAACATTCGTCAGTGAACCGTTTGCGAGAACATTGCTTTATTCGGAAATGCCTTAATATTATACATGGAATGCATCGTCGAAGAAATAGTTACGCAAAAAGCAAGGCCAACCAGTAGATGAACATCCAGGAGTCTTCTCAACTAATGCATTAGGACGAATTTTCACAATCCACCCGATAAAACGCTTCTACTTTCGGTTGCCACCAATTCCATCTGCCGTTTATCAATTCAAGAAAGATAAATCCATTACGAATGTTCGGACATTGGCCAATTATTATATCTACGATAGCTGCCAAAAAACTGGAAACTCAAAGTCAAATTCCGGGAGACTTGCGCTCATATAAATCGATCTTGATACTAAAGATGACGCCGTGAATTATCCAGTGGTATGAAACCAGAAAATGTTGTTTATCAAACTGCGTTACATTGAAAAAAATGTAGAAAAATCGCAAATAAATGATTATCAACACAATATAAATTTTTGTCTTCTCATTTCAAAACATATAATTTCACGCAGGGCAACGGCTGCGGGGTCAGCTAGTATTAAGATAAAATAATATCACGAATAGACGTTGAAGGTTTGAAGACTGTTAAAAACCAGCAAGTTTCTATATTGGATAGTATGAATTTAGTCCAGTTCAGTTTCTCTCGAGGTATGAAGTAGCCCCTTCGTTTAACGCATATCCAAATTGCATCAAATAGGACATTTTAAATATTGAAATGCTGGTGACAGCAGTTTTGTTGCTCCAGCATCAGTGTGCAGAATTTTACAATGGAAGTGGCATCACCTCCGCCACCACAGGTAAACAAAAGGCAATGACAACCACAGGAAAAGCACAAAACTGCTACAACAAAGGCACTAAGAACAACAACATAAAATGAAGGCAGCAACTGAAAAGAGAAAGGCAAACAATAAAGGACATCTGCAAAGGAACACACACATACTCCTATGAAATATGCAGGTTATAACATAAGTTAAAGCGATGGCAGCAACAAAAACACGAACGTCAACAACAGTTCGACAACAAACTTGGTACACATCATCTACATATGTATGTATGTACCTTCAAACGTACATACATAAATTGAGCACAGTGACGATAAAAAAATCTGCACAGGACCTGCTGCATGGCCTGGAACGATGGAAGAAGTACGATGTAAACAGAGAAAAAATTGATGTTTCATTTAAATAACTGATCATTGGGCCAACTTTTTTAATGATTCTTTTCTCAACTTCTTTACAGTCAATGTAATCCCAAAAAAATAACTAACGTTCTCTTCGATTCCTCATTTCCCTCCTCGCTAACTTTGCGGGTGCATTCCTCATTAAAGTGATATAACCGCTATCTTCAATGCTACCAAATTTCATTCTGCATATTTTAGACCAGATTTACTATTTTGAACGGCTTAAATGGCAAAGGAAAATAGAAATTTCTTTTTATTCTCCGATTTTCACAAGTTAAGACTTAAGGGGTTATATACAGTTAGGAGGTCGAAAAAAAAGGCATTTTTCGAGAACTTTTTCTAAGCAAACTATTTGGTTTATTGATTTGAAACTTGGCAGGTATATTATGACAACCTTAAACTATATTCACATATTTTTTATTGTCCAAAAAAAATTATCGGGAACGTCGATATTGCCAATTTTGCAGAGGTCCGCAAAAAAAGGCTTCTTGTAGTAAGCTCGATATCTCTTAACTGGATCATTTAAAATGCAAAAACCAAATAAATTTCATTAATATATTAAATTGTCTAGTGATTGATCGAAGGAATTAGCAAAAAAAAAATTGTTTGACAAAATAGCGGCTACTCAAAGCAAAAGGTTCGATTTTTTTATTTATAAAAATAAGAAATTTTCATCGGATGAGGAAATCCTTCAATTAATTACTAAAAAATATAATTACGAAGCTTGTGTAAAAATTTCCGACAACCGATCGGTTCAGCCGTTTCTGAGAAATCTTGCTCACCGACTTTGAAAACACCGTTTCGAGAAAAATGAGTTTAAAGTTTTGAAAGCACTTCATATGTAGTCGGCGCGCCTTCACTAATGTGTCTATAACTTCGAAAATATTCGTCGGATCGACTTGAAATTTTGTGTGTGTATACTCAGATATATATATATATATATATATATATATTAAGAAAACGCAAAAAAAAATCGATTTTTTGAAAATCCTAACTGTATATAACCCCTTGATGACAAGTAAATGACAAGAGCAAGAATATATATGAATAAAAGTTTCTAATATTCAAATAAGACTGTTTAATTTTTGTAATTTATTGGATTATTTTTACAAGCTAGACTATTTTAATCATAGCTGTATATACAACATGCGTAAAACCAAAGCACATATCTTCTCATATCCTCATCCTCATCATGCTTCTCGGATTTTTCCCGTAAGTTTGACTGCATTTCATACCGTCCTATATGCTTGCTTCTGGGCGATAAATGCATGTAAAAGAGTGAATGAATGACAAGCAAAACGACAATGAGAATTGGAGCGTTGTGTGGCGGGTAATGTATAATTGTGAGACCTGGATAAACTTTTGAATATTCACTCAAGTGCCAAAAACCACCATAGCAGATACTAAACATGAATACAAAAGCCACTCAGGTAGTAAATTTTCTTGTAAACGAAATGCTGAAGGCGATGTAGAATTGAAGTTTGGTCGGATTGTGTGTGTACTAATCTGTATACAAGTTAATACGTGGTTTGTACTTATGTATATGAAACCCATGTTTCTAATATATTACATACCTATTGTTCATGTGAACAGCTACAAATTCAAAATCATTGATAATATTTTAGTTAAACCGATTTTCTAATTTTTTTTTAATACCGACCAGAAGCTTTAGAAGTTCCTATTGCAGGTTTATAGGGAAGCTCCAAGTGATGTAAGGCAAAACGAAATAATACTATATAGAATAAGATTAATGTAAAGCGAGTGCGGTGCATGGCTGATATTGTACCTGCTCTGGTTTAAGTCTGGTTATTTTCGGCCTCTATTGCGATTTTCAAGCAAACGGCATTTTGGTTAAAGTTTTGAAATTCAATTAAAGCCGAGTTAACAACAGCGCGCCAGTCCTCCTTTTCTCAAGATGGCGCCAATTGGAGATTACAAGCGAAGTCAGGTCCTTTTCCACCTAGTTCTTCCAACGAAGTGGAGGTCTTCCACTCCCTCTGCTTCCCCCGACAAGTACTGCGTCGAATACTTTCAGAACTGGAGCGTTTTCGTCCATTCCGACAACATGACTTAGCCAGCGTAGGCGCTGTCTTTTAATTCGCTGAACTTTCGTCAATGTCGTCTTATATATCTTACAGCTTATCGTTCCATCGTTCCATCGAATGGGATAGTCGCCGTGGAAAACACGCAAAGGACCATAAATCTTTCGCAAAATCTTTCCCTCGAAAACTCGTAACTTCGACTCATCAGATGTTGTCATCGTTCATGCCTCTGCACCACATAGCAGGACGGGAATAATGAGAGACTTATACAATTTGGTTTTTGTTCGTCGCGAGAAGACTTTTCTTCTCAATTGCCTATTTAGTCCGAAGTAGCACCTGTTGCCTAGAGTGCGTTGGATTTCCCGGCTGACATTGTTGAATACTGGTACCAAAATAGACGAAATTATCTACGACTTCAAAGTTATGACTGTCAACAGTGACGTGGGAGCTTAGTCGCAAGTGCCACGACTGTTTGTTTGATGACAAAAGATATTTCGTCTTGTCCTCGTGTATCAATAGACCCATTTACTTCGCTGCCTTAGCAATCCTAGAGAAAGCAGAACTAACGGCGAAGGTATTGAGTCAATTATATCAATATCATCGGCGTACGCCAGCAGCTGTAAGCTCTTATGGAAGATTGTACCTGCTCCATTAAGTTCTGCAGCGCGAATTACTTTCTCCACCAGCAGACTGAGGAATTCGCACGATAGGGAGTCGCTTTGTCTGAAACCCTCTTTGGTATCGAACGGCTCGGAGAGGTCATAAATATTGAAGATACAGTCTTGAATTTTTGAAGAACTTTGCAGGCATGCTAGAAAGGTAATACATATTTCGCAAGTGATTGTATATTTCACAAGTGTTAGTAGCAACTTACTAAATGAAACCACGTATCATCAGGGAAAATGGCCTCACAAAACTCATCTGCTTTTACTCGCTTAACCAAATATTTTATTAAACCGAGTTTAATTGCTCGTCTGCGGTAATCTGCGGAGTGGATTACTTCCTCAAATCATTAAATGTAAAGCATGTGTTAGATTACTGATATATGGACACAAGAAAATCTCTTTATTTTCAGACTTACATATATATTAATTACATGGTTTTAGGCCTTAGTTTCTCTGAAGCACCCATTTGCAATGGTCCTCTATGCCAGTCTACAGACAGTACCAGTGGATAAAACCGGCAAGTGCGTTGTTGCGAATTCCTGCTTAGAAAAGTTGCATACACGAAGAGTTCCGAAGAGTAACTTTTGACTTCCCCCTTTTGCTTCAATCTTTGCTTACAAACCAATGAGAGGAGTGGCGAAAGAGCTGGATAATAGCCGAAGTAACTTTTTTCATGGATAGACTGAAACTCAGGGGGAAGTTTAGAGTGGCAGTCTACTTCAGTAAGCTATTATATAGGTAGTTATCAAGCAAAACAATCATTCCATTAATGTAGCGTCAATACAGGCCCTGAAGTCGCACGAAGCTTGTAAATGAGTTTTTGTTCTACTCGTTTAGGTGCTTAGTCCTAACGGAAATGTTTGACAAAACAAGAACGGGTATTATTGCTTCAATTACAAGAAACGACCTAGCGTTGGATCTATAGCCCTTGGATGAACCCAACAAGCATATTTGTAACTATAAAATGTTTTTGGCTAAAAAAAAGTGCGCATAGATCCGCTGAATTCTTTTCTCTTAGTTAAGTTCATCTTGTCGCAACTGTAGTGGTTCTTATTAGGCGCCAAATAAGAAATTAGAACCAATTTTTATAAGAAACATTGTTGGAATCGGTCACCCACTTAAGTTGTTATTAATGTGGCGAGAATCCCATAATATTAAATTAAATATACTAATAATGTATAAAAGTGCCGTGACGCAGCACAGAGAAAACAGACTGCCTACCTCGCAACGTTACGATCGACAACAAAACGTGCGGGATGGGATAGATACCGAGAGGTGAAGAAGGAAGCATGGCGCATTTGCAGACAGAAAAAGAGAGAAGTATGCGTGAGTATGAAGAGCTTGACAAGCTGACCGACAAGGCTAATGCTCGAAAATCCTACGAAAAGATGCGGCGACTAAAACAAGGTTTCAAGACCGGAGCATACTCTTGTAGAACTCCCAGAGTTGATCTGGTTACCGTTGCTCTGAGCATACTAAAATTATTGAAGGAACTCTTCTCCAGCCTGCTAAATGGCAGTGGAGAAGGCGAACCCGATGAAGAAGTGCGAATAGCAGTTGCCCGTGTGAAGAACAACAATGCGGCGGGGGTTGATGGATTGCCGGTCGAGCTATTCAAACACGGCGGTGAAGCAGATGGGTCTGGCAGTGGAGGAGGGCAAGACGAAATATTTCCTGTAATCAAACAAACAGTCGTCGCACTCGCGACTAGGATCGCACGTCATACTCATAGACAGTCATAACTTCGAAGTTGTAGATAATTTCGTCTATCTTGGAACCAGCATTAACAGCAATAACAATGTCAGCCGGGAAATCCAACGCAGGATATCTCTTGCCAACAGGTGCAGTAGGCAATTGAGAAATAAATTCCTCTCTCGACAAACAAAACCAAACACTATAAGTCACTCATTATTCCCATCCTACTATGTATGTATATATGGTGCAGAGGCATGAACGATGACAACATCTGATGAGTCGAAGTTACGAGTTTTCGAGGGAAAGATTTTGCGAAAGATTTATGGTCCTTTGCGTGTTTTCCACGGCGACTATTGCATTCGATGGAACGATAAACTGTAAGATATATACGACGACAGTGACGAAAGTTTAGCAAATTAAAAGACAGCGGCTACGCTGGCTAAGTCATGTTGACGGAATGAACGAAAACGCTCCAATTCTGAAAGTATTCGACGCAGAGGAAGCAGAGGAAGAGGAAGACCTCCACTTCGTTGGAAAAACCAGGTGGAAAAGGACCTGGCTTCGCTTGTAATCTCCAATTAGCGCCATCTAGAGAAAAGAAAAAACGACTGGCGCGCTGTTGTTAACTCGGCTATAATCGCGTAAGCGGTGTCTACGCCAGTAAAGAAGAATAATATTACTCTGATAAATAATAAGACAAAAGGAAGAAATTGAAAGAAAGTAATTTCATGATTTATTTTGTAGCAATGGACAGTTAGCAGAAATTATGTTATTAGTAATTTATTTAATCCAGTCATAGGAGATTACTTTCAAATGTAACAAAGAAATGCTATGGAAAATTCAAACTTTAGCAGCTAGTTTCTGCCTTAAATAATCCCTCCCTGTGTCCAGCAGGACTGTCTGTTAGTAATTCGTCGCTGTAATCTATCCAACTTATAGTGCGGCATTCCTGACCATCACGTACCGTCAGGTCAAATCGCACTCGATTGTCGCTTGCCTCCAGCTTCTTCAAAGCTTCATTAAAGAATCTAATTTCGAATTTTCGTTTGTTGGATGGTATCAATTGATCACATAAATGATTCACATCAACTTCTCGACCTTCTGAACTTTCGCTATTTGCTGCACGATTTTGCAGTTCCTCCATAATCTTGTCAATGAATCTGTGCACAGCCTGCAGATCTTTTTCTTGTATGCGACGTACATAGAAATATGGAAAACAAAGCAATATTAGGGCACACACCAGGAGCGATAGATTGCCACCGAGATTTATGAATCGGTAAGCGTTGTTGTACAGATAGCATGTCAAAGATATCTCAGGCTGTTTCAGAACAAAAAATATATTATGATTTGCTAATACATTGTCAACTCCAATAAATATAACCGGATCTCCTTTATCATCAACCATGTGTATCTTCCATTGGGGATTGCAAGTTATGAGATACTGAGCTGCTTTCAAATTCCGAATATCCTCTAAATTACCCCCTTTGAGCTCTTGTCTAATAAGTTCGGTCACACTAATAGCTTTCGTTTGTTTTCGGTCGTAACAGTAATTCCGTTCCGATGGTTTTTTTAGCTGCATCATTAGCAGGCGCACAATTGTTAATGCTGGCTCCACACGTTCCTTTTCTATACAGATGTATGGTGGTCGCAAAAACGGACTTGGAGTGTTAAGCTTGTCACAGATTACATAATTGGTATTCCCTTCATTGATGTTCTTTGAGAAATCGGCAATCTTCGTCATATACATAAAAGTTATGGTTAAGAAAAATAATGTAAAGGCCCACCAAACGCTGTTGGTGTAATTGTCTTTCAAGCCGAGAACTTTACAGAGCATAGTGATGTATCGGCATGGACTGCTGTTAGCTAAACTGAGTTGTGGATCTGCCAATTGAATGCCATTCCTTACATTCTGCTCAAATAAAGGATTCGGTAAAAGGAATCGTACTTGATCGGCCATTCGATTATCGGTATTTGCGATACTGTACAGTTCCGAATCAGCATTTGCTGTATGCTCCTCGCTGAGTCGTGCGTTACCCTGGAGGCTTTGATGATTCCAGTCATTAGCTTTAATAACCAAATTATTCAGCTCCTGTTTGGCGCGCAGCGTCATATATGTTCGTGTTGGCACTTTTCGATTCTTCAAATTTTGAATATGATTTTTAAGCTTTTTCACAAGGAAACCGCGACTCGTGTCTGTTATGGGAACATTCGGAAAGTCATATTCTAGCAACTTTTGACGTAATTCAATATCAGTTAAGTTCTCAAAATTTTCCAAAGACATTTTCACAAATTAATAGTTTAAAATTTTGAATATTCTATAAGTAGTGATTTAACAACAAATTTTATCTAATTATTTATTTCTATTTAATTACAAATAGAATTTTTGTGAGTTTTTTCATTCTCTCAGAATGAAAATTTGTATTTTCTACAAGATAAATTAGACATTGCATTCGTTTAAAAAATATTTTTCAAAAATTTGAGAGTTTGAGTAAATAAAATGATCAATGATTTCTTTTCCACATATAACACTGATTAACAAAATTTTCTAACAAAAAATGTAAGCAGTACTTTCGAAACATCAGCCTAACCTCTCTACAAAATCATAAGTATGTATATTGATTTGATTAGGACTAGTTTCCGTATTCCGGTACTTATCAATAAAGTTTAATATTAATCGTCTTTTCCTTATTATTTTCTAATTCAGTGCTTTATTTTTCAGAAAAGTGGTTATATTTTGTATTTGCTGAGTGGAGTGATTCTTAAAGAAAGTGTAAAATTGATCCTGACAAGTTCTGTTCCATTTGTGGTGAAATAACTTTTGTATCTCAACGAAGAAATTTAACACCTTTTATAAAAAAATCGTATGAAAGTTATTTCGGTTTTGCTGTTGGACAGCAAGTTAAAGTGTGTGTTACGTGTGTAGGACTTCTTACGGGTTGGGAAAAAAGATCTCGATCTATGCCTTTCGAAATTCCGATGATTTGGATGGTGCCGACAGACCATTCATCTAATTGTTATTTTTGTCTGACTAATACAAAAGGCATTACAATAAAAACTAAAAAACAAATTAAGTATCCTAATGTGTCATCTGCTAAAAAAACCAATTTCTCACAGTGAAGAACTACCTACACCAAAACCACCTCAGCGCTCTGATCTTTCAACTGAATCAGAGGAAAAAGATAATATACATAAGTACTGATTCTGATAATGATTTGATATTTTGTAACAGTATCTGTGATGTTATGAATATCTTGGGAACACAACACAAAATTGAAGAGTGGCGTTTATTTATTGATTATTCAAAAACAATCTTAAAGGCAGTTTTGTTACATAGTGGTAATAATCTTCCCTCCGTACCGGTAGGTTATGGTGCTAACATGAAAGAATCCTATGAAACAATGAAATTTATTTTAGAAAAGATTCAGTATAACGAACATAAATGGAAAATTTACGGAGATTTAAAAGTTGTTGCGCTTTTATTAGGATTGCAACTTGGGTATACAAAATTTTGTTGTTTTCTTTGTGAGTAGGACAGTAGGGATAGGAAGAACCATTACGTGAAGAAAAATTGGTGCAAAAAACGATCTCTTACTCCAGGAATAAAAAATGTGAAACATTCTCTATTAGTACAACCTGAAGATATATTTTACCACCTCTCCATATAAAATTTGGTCTGATGAAAAACTTTATAAAATCAATGGATAAAAATGGCGCTGGATTTCAATATCTAAAAGAAAAATTCCCTAAAATCAGTGACGCCAAGATTAAAGAGGTCATGTTTTTAGGTCCACAAATCAAGCAAGTGATAAAAGATAATATATTTAAAAACCTGCTCATTGATCTGGAAAAACCAGCTTGGGAATCATTTATAAAAATCACTGAAAATTTTATTGGAAGTCACCGATCAAATGACTATAAAACTATTGTGGAGGAGCTTCTAGAGAATTATAAAGCATTAGGCTTCAATATGTCCTTAGGAATACATTTTTTACATTTACATTTAGATTTTTTTCCACCAAACTTGGGTGCCGTTAGTGATGAATACGGGGAACGATTCCACCAAGGCATTTTTACCATAGAAAGACGATACCAGGGAAAATGGAGTCCAACTATGCTGGATGATTATTGCTTGGGATTACAGAGGAACGTTCCTGACGCGAAATACAGGAGAAAATCATAATAAAGTATTTATTTTAATATTATAACATTGATAATAATTAAATTTTAGTTAAAATAATTTGTAACTTAATAAAATTAAAAAAAAAAATCATATTACAACAAAAATATTCGTATCTAAAACTTTAGACTACTAATTCTACTCTACTTAACCTTATTCCTAATAGATCAGCCAAAATTTTTCTTGTTACACAGAAAAACATTTTTTTTTTTTGTTGATCAGTGTAATTGAATATTCCTTCCCGGCAGGAACCCGTAGGGATATATGCAGTACTTGCACGTACCAAGTATTTGCACTTTGGTTTTAATGAATGAACAGATATATTCGATGGAAAGAACAAAGCTATAGGTAATCAAGCACAAAAATCTTTAAGCCATACTTATTTCAGCCATCCATTCTTTTTATTGATTTAAAGCATGTATCAGTTTGTAGCACCCAGAAGAATGGATAATACATTACGAGACTCTTTGATTTGAGAGAGAGCTGTCAAAACCCGCCTTTTTTATAACATTTGCCAGAGATGCCACTGCTGGAAAATATTAGATTAGGCATTTTATAAATAACTTTTGGGTTTTTGCAATTTCCACTCCACCACTGAGGTATGCAAATAGCGCGTTACCGATATTATTTTTGGGTGCTCGGTTCCCCAGTAGGCATATATCACCCATATTCAACATAAAAAAATATATATATAAATATGTACATATTAAAAATAAATGCATAGCTAACAAATTAAAAGATAATATATATACATCAGAAACCAAAACAATTCATAAAAAATATCACAAATTTAAGATATACATATGTATTCAATACATATATATACTTAGTTGATATAACTTAAAATAATATTTACATACATATACACATACACAATGCCAAAGTTTCTCAGAACCCTGTTTTAAATAACAAAAGATAATTAAAAAGACGAAACAAGAAGCCGAAGAAAAATTAGGATTTAAAATTATCTCGAAAGTATTATATTTATGTGCCAATTTTGAAGCTTTTTTTTCTAAAAATCCTACATATGTGAAACACATAATATTTTTGTTTTAAAATGAGGCGTACTTAAGTTCCTATTGAAAATTTAAGGGCGAATAATATACGAATTCTAATATATAATGCTAGATTAGCATTACTGTCGCTTTTACTACAACACTTATAAGGGCTTACATGCTTCATCTTATCGAATAATAATTGCCCTACGACTATCCTGTGACAAGTGCAATCGAATTCCCTAAGAAAAATTATTTCAAGTTCTTTTAAGTAATCTAAAAATCCATGAGGCGGCTTAATTAAATTGCACCTGTCAATTTGCCTTTCTTGCGTAAAGAGATATTCGACTGAAAACTCATCTCCTAAATAAGGTAAGGGTTGAGAGAAAGTGTGTTTCCTAAATATTTTTAAATAAAAATAGCCACTAAAATATGCAAATGCATTGTCTCTAAAAAAATCTACCTCAACATCATCTACCTCGAAGTTGCTATCTAATCCTAGCCTATTCAATAAATGTTCAGGTCGTGGAAGTCCTTGGAACTCTTGCCACGATAAGTCCTGCATTAAACGGTCATTACACACACTTTCTATTATTTCATTTGAAATGCTAGGAGAAAAGCTTTCGTTGGGAGCTGTCGGTTCGCAGTTTCCGTTGGTTACTAAGGGTGCCCGCAGAGTGGACGCTTAAAGCCGAGCCGAGCGGAAATTCACGTGTTGCGTAAATGGGAAAATGCGCTCGGCTCGGCTTTAAGCGTCCACTCTGCGGGCACCCTAAGTTGGCGTAACGCAACCCCCATGATTTCTTAAACAAATTGCAGAACATATAAGGTGTTATCCTTACACATCTACCACCTCCCCTTCTGATTCGTCCAAAATAATTTTCAAGGTTGTTCTGACATAATCGTCTCGTCTGTACATGTTGAAAACCTGAGTATGACAAGAATCGCCACAATCGTTTTAAACTATTTATATTAAGGATCCAACCCTTAAGATAGTTGAAAGATGAAGTGATGTCAGCCCCGGTGTCATCTTTAACCCTAATCGTCTTTAAAAGTTTAAGAGCCTCGTCTAAAAATTGCAACTGTTCGGGTGTTGCCGAAAAAACTTTTTTGTTGGGCAAAATAGCTTCAAAATTACTACTATTAAATATATCAAATAATTTATTAATAAATAAAAGATATTCCGCCGTATTATAGTAACTATTAGAAAGACAAGTCAAATGACCGGAACTATAAATTGATAACATTCCGGAAGCGTCTGTGTCACTGAACACTTGACTAGCAAGTTTGACACTCATTATTTGAAAATTATTTGGCGCAATGTGAGCAACTGACAGTTTCAGTGCACAACGAATGTGATTTTGCGAATCTTTTTTATAAAAGTGCATTTTATCGGACCAACTTATCGGACGTGACTTAAAATTTACTTTATTTTTAGTATTCGAGACAATTTCGGGTATTTTTCAAAAGGTGGGGACAATCATTAAAAAAACACCTCTTTGTCATTTACATTGAAGTATGGGCGCTCTTCGCAAACCCCTAAAACCCTAGCTAAATAAAGAAAGTTAGAACCCTGATCACAAACAACATGGCATGGATTAAGACCTATGTTTTGTAGCTGGGTAATGGCCTCCAAAATATATTTTTGGGCTACATCACCTTTACAGGAACCATGGACAATAAAATACGATAGGGGGTGAGACCAAGGTGTTCACCAATACCTTGGACCATCAGAGTCATCGCACTATTACCTATTCTACATGTGCGATTTTCATCGCCGTAATCCTCAACTCCTACAATTTTATCAAATTTAGGTAAATATTGCATATGACTCATTTCGTCACACAAAATAGACACGAATTTTTGTTCCTGACTAAATCCCCGACTTCTAAACTCTAAACATCTAATACTACTGCTATTACATCCTGGATCGCGGTGCCATTCCGAAACAAACTCCTCCAGAGTTCTCTCATCCGGAAACCTAAGGATTGGCATAAGGTATCTGTAAGCTAAAGGTGATAAGAAGCACACACCTAAAGCCAGTGTTTTAAAATAGCTGTCGTATCTACGACCACTGGGATTTCGGTTGAAATTGTTTATAGTATTACGCACTATGGCGCTTATTTGTGGAGGAAAATTAATATTAAAGTGGCCTATTATATCAAAACCTTCCTCTTCTTCCTTTAATACTTTCTTTATTCTTTTATATTTTTTTGCTAAATCTTCTATTTGGTATTTTAAGTAGTTAATTCCCCTTTCCTTTTCTTCTAATTTATTTTCCAAACATAAATTTTCCTCCACCAATTTTTGTTCCCTAAGAGCTCCTGAAACTAAACTTAAATTTGTTTGACTTCCTATTTCCCTGGAATTAGCTATCCCTAAAACCCCTACTGCCTCCTGGGCTTCTTTTGCCACGGATGCTAATAGCATCAAATTATTACCGTTATCAATCAATCCTTATTCGGTATCATTATTTTGAAAAGAAAAATATTCCGTTACTATTTCAGTTATTGAATTGGGACTAAAAGCATTTGTACTATATAATCAAAACTAGGTTCCGGTGCATTTGGCAAATGCGTGTTAAGCCTAAGCTTTTTTTATACTCTCGCAACAAAGTTGCTAAAGAGAGTATTATAGTTTTGTTCACATAACGGTTGTTTGTAAGTCCTAAAACTAAATGAGTCAGATATAGGGTTATATATACCAAAGTGATCAGGGTGACGAGTAGAGTTGAAATCCGGATGTCTGTCTGTCCGTCCGTCTGTCCGTCCGTCCGTGCAAGCTGTAACTTGAGTAAAAATTGAGATATCATGATGAAACTTGGAACACGTATTTCTTGGCTGCATAAGAAGGTTAAGTTCGAAGATGGGCAAAATAGGCCTACTGCCACGCCCACAAAATGGCGGAAACCGAAAACCTATAAAGTGTCATAACTAAGCCATAAATAAAGATATTAAAGTGAAATTTGGTGCAAAGGATCGCACTAAGAAGGGTCATATTTGGATGTATTTTTTTTGCAAAAGTGGGCATGGTCCCGCCGCTACTAAGTTTTTGCAAATATCTCGTAAACTACTAAAGCTATATTAACGAAACTTTCAGAAGTAATTTCTTGAAGGTACTATCTTAAAACGGAGGAAATCGGATTATAACCACGCCCACCTGCCATACAAATGTTATGTTGAAATCTACTAAAAATGCTTTAATTTAGTAAGGAAAAATACAATAAACCTTAAATTTCATGGCAAAGATGACACAGAGGGGTTACATTCAAATTTAAAATAGGCGTGTCTCCGCCACTTATGGGTCTAAAACCATATCTCAGAAACTACTCTACCAAATTCAGCGAAATTCGGTTCGAACCATTTCCGTAGCATCTATGGTTCGAAATTGGGCGAAATATATTCACAACCACGCCTACTTTCCATATACCATAATTTTGAAGTCCATCTGATTCGTTCACGTTATAGTATATGAGTTCAACCCCAGTGAAGATAACGGACCAAAACTTTGCACAAATACTGTATTTCTAGTGTAGCATAGCCCGAATAAAAATCACCGAAATCATACCGTTCTATTGAAAATATCGGTAAATATCTCAGATATTCTAAACATATTCATAGGAGATGTGTTCCTTCCAACAGTGTTCGTCTGTGCCAAAAATGGGCAAGATCAAGCCAATATTTCTTCTTTCCCCACATACCTCTTATTTGATTTTCACAATTCTAGTGGACTTTGTGCCGAATATATTGGTCAAATTTTGAATTACCTTAATAAATTTGCATGGAAATATGTTCATACTTTAGTCAACGTGTTGGTCCCCATATACATATGCAACAACACGATTTCTACCTTTACTTTTTACTTTACGCCGAATATAATGCGTACATTAAATTTTTTAGGCGCATGTAAAATCCAACTATATTTGAAAATCAGTAAGATATACTAACGTAAATTAATAGTAGTCTAGTATCAAAGGCATGCAATTAGAAAACCTGCTTTCAGATGGACCAAATGCGACGCTTAAATGTTAAACTGAGCTAATCTTCAACCTCAGTCAAATTAAATTGAAATTATTATTAATTGTTTTAATTTGGTTTTTGGGAAAAAATAGCGATTTACAAAGCACTATAGATAGCTTATGGAAGGTTTTGGTATTAAGACACAGATGTGTACATAGACGTAATAATTTACAATATTTAGCATATATATTTAATGGGAATTAGTATTTATTCTTTAAAATTGTTGTCAATGTATTTGGCTGAAAATCCCTTTACTCAAATGTTATTAAATAATTTTTAGAACAAAAGTCTATTCATAACAACTCAAACTTTCAACCTTGATATATGGTATACTTAAAAATTGTTCCCACAAATTTTCTACCTAGTTTAGCCTTCGCGAGCGAACATTTACGGAAGATGAACTCCTTTGTTTCAGAAAGAATTAAAAAATGCAATTTACGTAGGAGTTTTCCGTGTAAATACTTTCAAGGCTATTAAGCAAATTACTAATTTCTAAGATATATATATTTGTATGTACTATATATGTATAATACAATATATATATATTATGCTAGATGTTTATACTTTCAGTTACACTAAATAATTTGAGTAGTGAAGTCTACATTTTTAGCTGAAGTTTTAATTAATTAAGTGAAAATTTACCATAGTAGTGCATCATCAAACATATCAATATAATAAAATATACAACGAAACTATATCAACATCCACTTGAAAAGAAGACTGAAAGAAGACCAGCAAGTTACCCTAAAAAGAGAACACAGGAGTCATTCGGAAGAAAAATCAAAAAGTATATACACACTTCTTTTAATAGATTAAGACTAAATTATTTATTTTCTTTAGTAAGATTTAATTTTAAGAAATTATGCCTAGATTAAATAAAAGATCTGTTGTACAAAGTCGACTTGAAAATAGAAGACGTATGCAGATTCTTCGGGCTAACTCCTTATATAGAGTTAGTGAGCAATCACATAATACTCAAAGCCATGCTAATCGCAGATTAGATTCAGAAGTCCGCCTGTCAGAACAAAGTACCAATACAGTTCAACATAGGACAAGGCGACAAAATCAAGAGGTTCGGTCTGCTGAGCAAAGTATAAATTTTGTTCAGCATAGGTCTCGGCGGGAAAATCCCGAAATAAGGTTAGCTGAACAAATCATAGATACTAATCAGCATAGAACCCAGCGACAAAATCCTCAATTTCGCTCTGAAGAGCAAAGTAGGAATACCCGAGAACATAGGTCTTGGCGGGAAAACCCAGAGCTTCGGTCTTCTGAGCAAAGTATAAATACTGTTCAGCATAGGTCTCGGCGGGAAAATCCCCAATTTCGCTCTGAAGAGCAAAGTAGGAATGCCCGAGAACATAGGTCCCGGCGGGAGAACCCAGATCTTCGGTCTGCTGAGCAAAGTATAAATACTGTTCAGCATAGGTCTCGGCGGGAAGATCCCGAAATAAGGTCAGCTGAACAAATCATAGATACCAATCAGCATAGAACCCGGCGACAAAATCCTCAATTTCGCTCTGAAGAGCAAAGTAGGAATACCCGAGAACATAGATATCGGCGGGAAAACCCAGAGCTTCGGTCTTCTGAGCAAAGTATAAATACTGTTCAGCATAGGTCTCGGCGGGAAAACCCAGAGCTTAGGTCTGCTGAGCAAAGTATAAATACTGTTCAGCAGGTCTCAATTTCGCTCTGAAGAGCAAAGTAGGAACACCCAAGAACATAGGACCCGGCGGGAGAACCCAGATCTTCGGTCTGCTGAACAAAGTAGAAATTCAAGGCAACATAGAATTCGACGCCAAAACCCTATTATTCGCTCAAACGAGCAGTCTCATAATACCGTAGTACACCGAGAACTTAGAAGAAATCCTAAATGTCTATCATTTAGAGCGCATACGTGATCAAATGCAAAGAGAACGTTCAAGAAGAAATCCTGAAACAAGGAGAGAGGAACGTTATAGAGAAACGCAACGACGACAGCTTATCAGGAGGGGTGCAAGGGAACAAATTTTAAATCAGAGACGTCAACAACAAAATCAGGTCCGTATTCATAGAGAAAACTTGGCAAATAGGCAAATTCAAAACGAAAGGCAGTCCCAACGAAATATATTAAACAGAGAAAATAATGTCTCTGATATTTTTGCAAATGGTGGCATTTCAAGAGATTTTCGAAGTATTTATTTTGATAATATAAAGAAAGGTCCCACCGAAATATGTATTTGCTGTGGGGGATTATGGTTTCCACATCAAGTTCGCAAGTTAAATTTCAGAACTATAGCTCAAGTTCACCCAGATGCTACATCTGCTTTCTTTTTAAAGCAAAAGTTTCCTTCTGAAGATGGAAACTACAATTTTTGCTTAACTTGCAAAAATGGGATTGCCAAAAATAACATACCAAAAATATGTTTGTTAAATGGTCTAGACTTTCCGGATATACCGGATTGTTTAAAAAATTTAACCCCTATTGAAGAAAGGCTAATAATGCCTCGATTGCCTTTTATGACCATTCGTCCTTTGGGTTATCAAGGCCAAAGTTCGATTAAAGATGCCGTTGTCAATATACCTATTTCTGTTAATAATGTTGTGACATCTCTACCGAGGACTTTTGATCAAACTCAATTCACTTAAGAAGACGTATGGAATACAATCATGATTATATGACTGATACCATACGGCCTGCGAAGGTTATGGAAGCTTTGCGATTCTTAGTGAATACTCCTCTGTATCGTGAGCATAATATACACATAAATGAGAATTGGATTTCAGGCTTTAATAACCAAGAAGAAGTTCCCTTTGTTGCATCTGCTGAAGATGATAGATTGGTTCAATCTCTTTATGAGGAACAGACTTCCCATAATAATCACTCAGCCATTCCCATAGCACCTGTACCTGCAGAACTGAACCCAGGTGGTCAAGAGACTCTTTTAGACAATATTCCTGTAGAAAACATGGAATATAACCGTTTAGTTATAGCGCCAGGGGAAGGGCAAAGGCCAACTGACATAGTTCAAGATAATAATTCGGAAGAATTGTCATTTGGAACAATATACGTTGGGCAGAAACGTACATGCTCTGAAACATATAAAGGGTGATTTTTTAAGAGCTTGATAACTTTTTTAAAAAAAAAAACGCATAAAATTTGCAAAATCTCATCGGTTCTTTATTTGAAACGTTAGATTGGTTCATGACATTTACTTTTTGAAGATAATTTCATTTAAATGTTGACCGCGGCTGCGTCTTAGGTGGTCCATTCGGAAAGTCCAATTTTGGGCAACTTTTTCGAGCATTTCGGCCGGAATAGACCGAATTTCTTCGGAAATGTTGTCTTCCAAAGCTGGAATAGTTGCTGGCTTATTTCTGTAGACTTTAGACTTGACGTAGCCCCACAAAAAATAGTCTAAAGGCGTTAAATCGCATGATCTTGGTGGCCAACTTACGGGTCCATTTCTTGAGATGAATTGTTGTCCGAAGTTTTCCCTCAAAATGGCCATAGAATCGCGAGCTGTGTGGCATGTAGCGCCATCTTGTTGAAACCACATGTCAACCAAGTTCAGTTCTTCCATTTTTGGCAACAAAAAGTTTGTTAGCATCGAACGATAGCGATCGCCATTCACCGTAACGTTGCGTCCAACAGCATCTTTGAAAAAATACGGTCCAATGATTCCACCAGCGTACAAACCACACCAAACAGTGCATTTTTCGGGATGCATGGGCAGTTCTTGAACGGCTTCTGGTTGCTCTTCACCCCAAATGCGGCAATTTTGCTTATTTACGTAGCCATTCAACCAGAAATGAGCCTCATCGCTCATCGGACACGGACGCGAAACACATTTCGAACCGAACACTGATTTTGGTAATAAAATTCAATGATTTGCAAGCGTTGCTCGTTAGTAAGTCTATTCATGATGAAATGTCAAAGCATACTGAGCATCTTTCTCTTTGACACCATGTCTGACATCCCACGTGATCTGTCAAATACTACTGCATGAAAATCCTAACCTCAAAAAAATCACCCGTTAGTAAGATAGTACGTTCCGAAATTCGCCGCTTTGACCGCAGAGCGTGTACCATTCCAAAGTTGTTCTACGACTATAAAAAATTAGAATTACTGCAAATTAAGAATAGTACATCCATTTGCCTTCGAAAGTTTTCAGGTCCTAACCGCGTTACGGCGCAAAATGTATTAAATGAAAACTTTGTTCAAAACTTGATTCAACATGATGACGGTTACAAAGTTTTGAAAGGTGTTAGATCCTCTCCTGCTCACTGGGAAGCTGAGAAAAAAAAGCAATTGCAGTGATTCGCCAATTTGGGCTTCCAACCTTTTTCATAACTCTATCGGCTGCTGAATCTCAGTGGGTTGAGCTGTTGGTTATTCTGTCGAAAACTGTTGATTCAAAAGATATTTCACAAGAAGAAGCCAACATTTTATCAACCCAAGATAGATATCGCTTAATCCGCTCAGATGCGGTTACTTGTGCCAGATATTTTGATTACCGCTACCGGCAAATCCTTAAACTTTTTAAAGATAATACCGGCATTTTTGGAACACATTTCGTAAAAAACTATTACTGGAGAGTAGAGTTTCAACAGAGAGGTTCTCCGCATATACATGGCATGTATTGGCTTAATAATGCTGCCAAGATCAACCTTCAAAATCCTGAGACATTCTCCGAAGTCATTGATTTCATTGACACTTATGTTTCAACAGATGGTTCAGTAAGCCACTTGGAACATTATTTAGATTATCAAAAGCATAATCACAGTCGGTCGTGTACTAGAGAAATAAGAGGACAACAATTTTGTCGTTTTGGTATACCATATCCACCAATGCCTTGCACACAAATATTGCTTCCTTTTCCAGACACAACCCAAGATTTGGAAAGGCATAAGGAAAACTTTTCTAGAATTCAAAATATTTTAAATTCAACTCTGACTACTGAAGATATATCGAATTTAGATAATTTTGAATATTTCTTGAGCGATAATAGAATAAACATGTCTTTTGATGACTATTTGCTAGCTCTGAGATCAAGCTTATCGAAACCTAAAATTTTTCTGAAAAGAAAAATGAAAGATCGATTTATAAATGCTTATAATCCTCTTATTTTGGAACTCCATAGGGCTAATATGGATATCCAATATATACTGGATGCATATGCTTGCTGTTCCTATATAATTAATTATATTAACAAATCGAACAGAGGAGTTTCTAGGCTCTGAAATGAAGCTATATCAGAAGTAAATGCCGGAAATTATACAATAAAGCAAAAACTTCAACATATAGGTCATAAATTTATATCAGGCGCGGAAATATCTGCACAAGAAGCTGTTTATTGCTGCATTGGGCTTCATCTTTCGGAAACTAGTAATGGAGAAATATTTATAAATACCTCACGACCGGAGGAACGTGTTCGAATGGTAAAACCTAGGGCGGAACTTCAGAACCTTCCTTCAGATTCTACTGAAATGTTTGTAGCTGGTATTTTAGACCGTTATGTGCAGCGGCCCGATCAGTTAGAAACTGTTTGCTTAGCAGATTTTGCATCTTTGTTTAAATTTGTGAAATCCAATAGAATAGTGCAAGACAGTGATCTCGAAGAAGAAGAGAGGGAAGATAATAACGTACCAGATATTGGGGTACCCATTGCACTTAGAGACGGTAGCGGTTTTGTTAAAAAACGTACCAAACCAATTATTATTCGGTACAGAAGGTTTAGTCCTGATGTGACCAAAGTTGAGTATTTCCGCGAAATGGTAATGCTTTTCTATCCATGGCGGAATGAACAGCAAGATCTTATTGAAAATGATAATGAGCTAACTTGTATAACTCACCGTATTTTAATTGAGGGAAATCGAAAAAAATATGATGTTTTTGATCAAAGAGAACTGGAAAATGTCTTAGAAAGTCTTTATAATTAGACAGACTTAGAAGAAGCTGTGCAAAATGAACTACCTGTTGCGGAAAATGAGTTTCGGGTGTTAGCACTTCCAGAAATAAGCCCTAGTATTAATTTGCTGGATTTGCATGGCGAACATACAACAGATAATGGTACTGAATCTGATTGCAATATTAGGCTTATTAAACTACCCCCTTTAATTTCGGTTGAGGAATTATTTTCTCTAGTTCAAGGTTTAAATATTAAGCAAAGAACATACTTGACTCATTTGATGCATCAGATTAAAACAATTCGACCATTTTATGAATTCATTGGGGGCGGAGCAGGTGTTGGAAAAAGTCGTTTGATATCTGCAATATATCAAGCTCTTAACCATCGCTTCAATTCTACACCTGATCCAACCCAAGTTCTTTAAAAGTTCTCCTTTGTGCACCTACGGGTAAAGCTGCATTCGGGATAGGTGGACTGACACTTCACTCAATATTTTCTCTTCCTGTAAATCAGCTGAATAGAGAGTTGAGGCCCCTAAGCAGTGACATAGTTAACTCTTTGTATTCCAAACTTGCTGATTTAAAACTAATCATAATTGATAAAATATCAATGGTGGGCGCTCGAATGTTTAGCTATGTTGATGCTAGGCTTAAACAAATTTTTAAAACAAACAATCCATTCGGTGGCATACCGATTATAGTGTTTGGAGATTTGAAGCAACTCCCACCTGTTGGAGATAGGTGGATATTTTCTTCTAACCCTAATGATGCTTACAGCACTTTAGTTGGTTCTCCTTTGTGGGACTTGTTCAGATATTTTGAATTTACAGAGATATTGCTATTGCGTTAAACCGTATGGCATCTGGCACTATGACAAATGATGATATATCATTAATTCAAACTCGGGTAGTTAATTCTGAAGAAGTCCCCGATGATGCGATCCATTTATTTTGGTCAAACGAAGAGACAAATAATTTCAGTGCCCTTAAGCTCAGTCGAATTACAACTGAAGCTATTTCTTCAACTGCCAAAGACTCTGTAAGAGGAATGGGTATAGGTGATCAACAAGGGAATATTTTGGAAAGAGTTCAACTTTTCAAAACTTCTGAAACACAGGGACTTCCTTATGAGTTGACACTAAAAACCACTGCAAAATACATGATTACAGTGAATATAAACACATCTGATGGTTTAGTTAATGGGGCAACTGGAGAACTAATGCAAATTGATTATCCAGTAATTCTTTGGATTAAATTCTTGGAACCTTCTGTTGGTTTGATAGCTCGATCAAAGAAGCCTCATCCTATAGAAAGTTCTTGGACCCCAATTGAAAAAGTTATTAGATCTTTTCAATATAAAAGAAATGAGCAAATTATAATTGAAAGAAATCAGTTTCCAGTTGTTTCGTAGCAGTCGAGCTACTACGGCAGTAGGTCTCTTTATTGTCGGAAATTTTATTCCTCCTAATAAATTTTCTGAATCGGATCCAGTATTTAGGGAAATGATGGAATTGAGCACATCTAAAGCCCTGATTACAAGTTTCAATTTTATGATTTCTCGATCATCAGCACTTCAAATTTTATTTCATAATGTTCAGAGTCTCCACGCTCACATTAACGATATAAAAGGCGACTGTCTGCTGCTTTCTTCAGATATTTTATGCTTCGTAGAAACCTGGAGCATTCCTGTTGAACATTTTGAGATACCAGGATTTACTCTTATAAACGAGCTGAGGATAGATAGCACTGAGACAAGCAACCGAAATAAACGGGGCCTTATAATTTATGCAAAGCATAGTGTTGCCAGCTCTATAGAACCGAAGACTATTAAGAAAATTTATTCAGGCCGCAAAGTTTTAGAAGCAGTTTTGTTTAAATGTTTCAACAACAATATTCTGGTTCTTTACAGAAACTCAGCTTTTCCCCTCAGGCTTTTAATTGCAGAACTTCAAGAAATTCTTACTACAGAGTTGTGCAATCAAAATGTCTTAATTGTTGGAGATTTTAACATTTGTTTAAAGTCTACAGGGTCTACAATAAAAAATCTTCTTCAAGATAAAAACTTTAGTTCCCTGCTTAGTGTAGAATATTCAACTACACCTGTGGGGACGCAAATTGATTGGGCATTTTCAAACATGGATCATTCTCATATTGATGCTATCACTTATGAGACAGTGCATAGCTATCATGATGGTATTTGTGTCTCTATTTCGGACTAAGGCTATGTACAACAGTATCTTTTTCACACATAAGGGCATTAGAATAGGTTAAAAATATGACATTATGAATTAATAAATAAATATTTAAACTAAGAAATTTTAAATCATTTGTGTAATTTGTTAATGTATAAGAATTTGTAAAACATAAGGTAGAATTAAAATAATTTAACAAATCTTTCAAAATTTTAATATTATATAATAAAATAACATTATTATATATTAAGAGAAATGCAGTTTTTTGAAAAAAAAATATTGTTTTAAATAAAATATATTATTTGTTAATATATAAGAATTTGTACAAATATAAAGTAGAAGTAAATATTTTGCTATTTTTAAAAACATATCTTTCGAATTTAAAAATATAACATTTAATTATTAAAATATATAATACTTATTACTTCTAAGTCAAACCTGTATAATCTTATTCATGTAAGAAATAAAATGTGCATTAACTTCAAAAAACGATTGTTTTTGTTTTTTTACATAGTCCTCAATACAGTTAAAATAAACGAAAATACAATTCAATACTCAAAGTACACAAATTGATCTACTCTATCATGCGAGTA